>JAREYC010000001.1:239342500-240826250 GCA_030015325.1 Cryptoblepharus egeriae
ACTATAACTTCTCGTGACTTGGAAGCTACAGTCCTCTTAATGCAACCTAAAATGGCATTTGCCTTCTTTGCAGACACATCACACTGCTGACTCATGTTCAGCTTGTGATCCACGGCGACTCTAAGATCCCGCTCACATGTTGTGCTGCCAAGCCAAGTATCCCCCATTTTATACCTATGTTTTTGGTTTTTATTGCCTAAGTGCAGAACCTTGCACTTCTCCCTGTTGAAATTCATTCTGTTACAGCCCAGGATTCCAGTTTATCCAGATCCTCCTGGAGGTTTCTCCTATCTTCTGATGTGTTTGCTACTCCTCCCAGTTTGGTGTCATCTGCAAATTTGATCAGGCTCCCCCGTATCCCTTCCTCCAAGTCATTGATGAAAATGTTAAAGAGAACCGGTCCCAAGACAGAGCCTTGGGGTACCCCACTAGAAACTGACCTCCAGGTTGACACAGAACCATTTACTAAAACCCTTTGAGTGCGGCCATCGAGCCAGTTGCAGATCCACCTAACAATTGCCCTGTCTAGCCCATATTTTTCCAACTTCCTAATTAAAATGTCATGTGGGACTTTGTCAAATGCTTTGCTGAAGTCAAGATAAATGACATCCACAGCATTGCCACTGTCCAGTAAGCTCGTAACCCGATCAAAAAAGGAGATCAGATTTGTCTGGCAAGATTTATTCTTGGTAAATCCATGCTGGGTTGTTTTGATCACGGAGTACTTGTCTAGATGTGCACAAATTGTGTGTTTTATGATTTGCTCTAATATCTTGCCCGGGATTGAAGTCAAACTGACTGGTCTATAGTTTCCCGGGTCTTCTTTTTTCCCCTTCTTAAAAATTGGGACTACATTTGCCCTCTTCCAGTCCAGTGGCACTTCTCCACTCCTCAAGGATTTCTCAAAGATGATCGACAGAGGCTCTGCAAGGACATCTGCCAGTTCCTTAAGAACTCGAGGATGCAGCTCATCCGGTCCAAATGACTTGAATTCATTTAGGCCAGTTGAGTGGTTTCGAACCAGTTCTCTGTCAGTCTTAATCTGCTCTTCTGCACCATCCATGTTTTCATTACCTCTTAGGGGATGTAAACACATCCCCGAATCAGTCAATGATCCCGCACCCCCATTAGCACAGCCCTCCTTCTGTGAATAGACGGATGCAAAGTAGGAGTTGAGCAGCTCCGCCTTCTGCTGGTTTCCAGACACCTGTTGTCCATCCTTGTCCAAGAGCAGCCCCACCCCCTCGTCTCTCCTCCTGTTCCTTTGGTCATATCTAAAGAAGCTCTTTTTGTTATCTTTGACTCCCCTGGCCAGCCTCAGCTCATACTGAGCTTTAGCATCCCTGACCCCCTCCCTACAGGACCGGGCTACCTGCCTGTACTCCTCTCTGGTGATCTTTCCAGTCTTCCACTCCCTATACTTCTCTTTCTTTAACTTCAGCTGATCCCCAAGTTGCCTGTGGAGCCAACCTGGTTTTTTCAGCATTTCCCCCCCTTTCTTTTTTATTGGAATTGTTTCTGACTGTGCTTGTAGAAGCTGCCTCTTAAGGAGCTCCCACCCATCTTGGGCCCCTTTCCCCATTAGATCTTCAACCCATGGGATCCCACCTATGACTCCTCTAAGCCTGTTGAAATCAGCTTTCCTGAAATCCAACATATAAGTTTCACTCTGCACTCTTTTTATTTCCCACATTATTCTAAATTCCAGCAGCTCATGATCGCTTTCCCCTAAAGTTCCTGCCATGTTGACCTGATCAACCAGTTCTTCACGATTTGTTAAGATCAGGTCAAGGATGGCCCCTCCCCTTGTCGTTTCCTCCACTTTCTGGACCATGAAGTTATCTTCCAGGCCCATCAGGAATCTACTGGAGCTTCCATGTTTGGCTGAGTTTGTCTCCCAGCAAATGTCTGGGTAGTTAAAGTCCCCCATTACTACCACCTCATATTTCCTTGCAATGCCTGCCAGTTGCTCCAAGAAGACATCGTCTATTCCTTCTCTTTGGCCTGGCGGTCTATAGTAGACGCCCACCACAATGTTTTGTTTCTTATTTTCCCCCCTTACTTTTACCCAAACACACTCCACAGGGATATCCGGACCACTCTCCTGGATTTCAGAGCAACTATATATGTTCTTGACATATAATGCTATTCCACCTCCCCTTTTGCCACTTCTGTTCCTCCGGAACAGCTGATAGCCTTCCAATTGTGTGTTCCAGTCATGGGAGTCGTCCCACCAAGTTTCAGTTATTCCTATCAAATCAAATTTCCCTTCACTTGCTAAAAGCTCCAGCTCATCTTGTTTATTTCCCAGGCTCTATGCATTTGTGTAAATGCAACTTAAGCCCTGGAGGTTGCAACTCAATGCATTTCCCTCTTTTTTTGTAAGGCCAGGTCCCTCTAAAGATTTTTGAGTTACAGCTGTGCCCTGGCAATTTCCATCTAGAGCATTTTCCTCATTCCTAGGTTCCCTTTGGATGTAACCCACCCCCTTCTTATTTAGTTTAAAGCCCTCCTGATAAGGTTGGCCATCTCCCGTCTGAAGACACTCTTCCCCCAACCCGTAAGATGTAGTCCATCCTTTGCTAGGAGTCCTTCCTCAAGGAAGTTCATCCTGTGATCCCAGAATCCAAATCCTTCCCAATGACACCATTTTCGAAGCTTGGCCTGACCATCTATAGAAGATTCCCATGATGTTATTCCCTTCTCTTTTTAATTACCCAGGCAATTTATGTAGCACTTCCATGCTCAAACTCCAAAATTTATGTTAATCATATAACACAACTCTCCCTCCTTTTTCATCAGGCTTCCTCCTTTTTGAATAAGTCCTACCCTACTGCTGTATATAGTTATATATTCCATCCATGGGTCTCATCCTACCATGTTTTCCTGAGGCCTATCAAATTGTATTGGCCATCCCACATTAGGATTGAGATAGCTTCTCTGGAGTCTACGTGTAGGAGTGATTAAATATCTATTGCACTCCATGTTATCGATTCCGCCTTCCCATTACAGTTTTGTATGCTCCTCCAAATAGCAATCTGCTGATACACCTTCATCCAAGCAACCTTCTTTCTCATGAATTGCACATGTAAAAAGTGTCTCCCATGTGTGCATGACATACATTTTATAAAGCAAACCCGGTAATGGGCGAACATGTGGTGGTATTTCAGTTATAAGGCCTTAAACTTGGTGATGAGGGAATAGGCTAAAAGAATGGCAACAGTCTTCAGAGAAGAGGTATATTTTGAAAGATGGAATGTTTCAACTGGAAAACATTATTCTCCTGGTTCTTTTGATTGTTTTCTCTGCAATAGTTTCCATGTCTGGAGAAGAAGCAGGAGCAGCTGGCACCATGTACAAGTAAGCAAGTCACTTGTGCTTTCATCTCCTTTATCTCTTTTGGGTTGCAGCATTTGCAACACAATCCTGAACATGTTACTCAGGAAGGAGACCTTCTGATTTCAGTAGGTCTTACTCCTATGTAAGTGTACAAGAATTGCACCTTTAAATTGTATATTATTTCTGTTGTATGTTTAAATTATTGTAAGCCACCGTGGGTTCCCTTTAGGGAAAAAAAGCGGGGTATAAATTCAATCAATAAATCAATTAATTAATCAATGAAAATGCTTAATTGACTAACAGGGTACCACCAGCATATGTAAATATAGGTACAGTGGTACCTTGGATTGTGAGTAACCTGAATTGTGAGTGTTTTGCAAGAGAAGCAAAGATTTCTAAGAAATTTATAAGATCTGTAAGAAATTTTTGCTTGGTTTACAAGCAATATCTTACAATACAAGCAAGCCCTGGAATGCCACATTGCCTGATCTGGCGTGCGTAGGGAGGCAGCCCATCATCTCCCAGGGTTGCAGAACAAATCATCTGAGTTACGATTATTTCTTATGGGAGAATTTGCTTTGATATACAAACATTTTTATTATGTTTCCAGAATGGATCGTGCTAGTAAATCAAGGTACCACTGTATAGATATTGATGCTTTTTTAAGCATATTTTTAAAAAAAACTATAGATGGCCATCATCATATAAAGAGAAGCCTCTTCCATTTTCCTACTTAAGAGGAAACCTCTTTTGTAACATGTAGGCTTCATTTTAAAATAAAGCAAGGACGTTGACTATGAGTCAGAACAGTTCTTTTTCCCCATATGGAAACCTATGCAGTTGATTTGCTCCCTAAACCTTATGATATTAATCCTACAATATTTCTTTGATGGGATGGGGCCACTGCCTTTTAAATCTTATGTACAGAAACATTATTTATTTGCATAAAATATTTTTATCCTGCTTTTTCTCTGTCAGAACACTCTCCCAGCACTCCGAACAATTCATGTGTTTTTGTTTTTGGTCATTTGCAGCACCCTTAGAAGAAGCAAAGGAGACAGTACCAGACATTGAGTGAGTAGCCTCTTTTCCTTGGGTCTCTGTTGTAGTGGGCCAATCTTCTTCTCCTGCTGGAAAGAAGCAACCCTCTGTATTATGTTCCCAAAAGACAGAGATAAATCAAATCAGCTGCATTGAGGAGGCTTGCTTGATCTTGGAGCACATGTGGTTTTTCTCTTTTCTAATAAGAACTACAGCAATATTAGAGCCCCGCAGCTGGGCTGACACAAGTCACTTATGCAAGCCCAGGGGGTCGCAGACATAAAGCACATCTGCAACACCAAGGGCACAATCCTAACCATGTCTACTCAAAAGTAAGCCCAATTGTTTTCAATGGGCCTTACTCCCAGGAAAGTGTCTTTAGGATTGTAGCCTAAATATGTAGGGGAGTATGGTGCATCATGTGCCAGTATCCCTTCCCTTCCCTGTATAGTCCAACCCAGTGTGCCACCCAATTTCAGTTTCAGAAAGGTAGAGGGTGTGTGTGGTGAGAGACAGGAACAGGTGAGTGCAGAGCAGGAGGCATGGTTGGGACTCAGGAGTTATGCCAAATCCAAGCCTTATTCCTTGGGTGGCATGGAGTAGCTCAGTCTGCTTGGTTCTGTGTCACCTCCAGAAGTGGCATAGATCCAACTAGACTAATTGAGACTGCTGCTGTGTCACCTAGGATAAGGGGAAAACTTTCCCTTTACCTACTGCAGCATACAGCAGCCCCAAACTTGTGCTGTGGTTTGAGACTATGATCTGAGGCATTATATTGTTGGAGAGGACTGCATAATTAGCCTACCACAATGGTGCTTTCCACAAAGGTGGTCACAGAGAATGTCAAGCAAGCAGTAGGGGACTGACTGTAGATAGGTAGTACAACTGTGCTAACCCGGCCACTAATATGCCAACTTCTTGATCCCATATTCTGTAGAATGACCGAGGAACAGAAATTGCGGTGTACTTTGGAGACTTTGGACAAGAGCATCCACTACCTTGCTCGCAAAATGAAATACATCAATGGCTCGTAAGACACTTCAAGAACAAGGAGAAGGTCCAGATCTGGGTGGGGAAAGGGGCATGCAGAATCCCAAACCTCACAGCCTAGGCTTTTGAAAAATGAAAGGAATATCCACAGATAGGCAGTGGGGTTGGGAAAAGCTGCTAATTGAGTCATGTTTTGCAGTGGTGCCACTGGGGTTTGCATCACGTGGTGCATGAGGTCAGGCTGTCATCCACATGATGGTCTTCCATGCAGTGAGTAGAGCAACACTCTGGGCATAGTGATGTAAAGTCACCCCATCCTGATGGGCTTTTTGGCTGTAACTTTTGAAAGAATACAAATACAGTGGCGCCTCACATAACAAATTTAATTTGTTCTGGAGGCATGTTTGTTACATGAAATGTTCTTTACGTGAAGTGGATTTTCCCATAGTATATAATGGAAACTCAGACAATTGGTTCCACAACCCAAAAAAATTCATATAAAAATATGAACTTGATGTGAAAATGATGACAAAATACTGGAATTGAATTCAAAACATGCATTCAATGTGCATCGTCCTATGAAGTCTACTTATGCTGCAGTCCTAAAGACACTTTCCTGGGAGTAAGCCCCATTTAACACAATGGGCTTACTTCTGGGTAGACATGGTTAGGAGGTTGCAATCAAAGACACTTTCCTGGGAGTAAGACCCATTTGACACAATGGGGCTTACTTCTGGGTAGACATGGTTAGGAAGCTGCAATCAAAGACACTTTCATTTCCGTGTCCCATTGAACACAGCCCTGATGCTTTTTAAAAGGACTGCCGGCCAGCACGTCTGTCCCAACTGCCAATAAGTGTGTTTGTTACATGAAGCATAGTTTGTTACGTGAAGAAGAATCCTAGAGAAATTTTTGTTTGTTATTTGGAACATACTTTACGTGAGGCATTTGTTACGTGAAGGCACCACTGTATTTCAAAATGGTTTCTTACATTGCATTTTGCATGAAATTACATATCAAATAACACACGATTTTAAAAATTTGGCCAGTACTGGTGTTATCCTCCTGTGCATGTCACTCAATGTGGCCTTCACTATTTGCATCCCTTAGCAACATTACTGACTTATGTTTTTATGTAGCTTGTGAGAAAAAGGGGGCCTAGTGTTGCCAAAGATCTGAACTAAGGCCATGTCCACACCAGCCAATTTCCACGTATTTGAAACCTTGTCTGTCTCTGCAGTTCTCCTTCAGATTTTTGAACAGTAAAGCAATACTACACAAAACGTTACCATGGTGTTCCTTTGCACTAGCAGATACAGTGTGAGCAAAGATTTTGTGATATATACCAGATCTGCACTTCCCCTGTTTTCATTCCTTCTTCTTTACATCTGTCAATGTTTTTTGGTTTATAGATTTGCCCAATTAGCGCACAGTCCTAACCAGTGGTGGGCACCAGCAGGCTCGCACCTACGCTATAGAACCGGTTCTTAACAAGAGATAGTACATATAAAGTTTAAAAATAGCCATTTAAAAGTGGCTGCCAGATGGACAGAGAACCGGTTCTTAATTTCTTTGAAGCCCATCACTGGTCCTAACCAACTTTCCAGCACAGGCGTAGCTGTGCCAGTGCGACACATATGGCAACCTGCAAATGGGGAGCAGTCACTCAGGCCTCCTCGAAGTAAGGCAATGTTTGTACCTCAGAATCCCATTGCTCTTATGCCAATGCTGGAAAGTTGGATAAGAGTGCACCGTTAGCCTTTTTCCTACATGTAGCCTGTTTTACAGCACAAACCTATGCATGTCTTCTCAGAAGGAAGTTCCATTGAGTTCAATGGGAAAGGAAAGTGTGCATAAGATTGTAGCTTTAAGAATCTCTTCCAGCAGCTCCATCTTATGCTCTTCCAGTGCAATCTTATGCATGTCTATTCAGAAGTAAGTCCTATTGTGTTCAGTAGTACTTACTCCCAGGAAAGTGTGGTTAGGATTGAAGTCATAATCCCTCTTTGCCTTTTCTTGCAAAGTTAGCAGTACATTAAGGAGAATTGTTCATATTTAGTAGGTGCCATGTTAATCCTGTTCCAGCAGCTCCACAAATATTAAGAATAGGTCAGTCATTGTATTTGGTTATCACAAAACTATGAACTTTGGGTCAGGTGCTACCACTCTGAATTCTGATGTACTTTACAATGTTCTTGTAAAAATGAAATGGAATGAACCACAATCCTACCAATATGTACACCAGAAGAATGGGGGCGCAATCCTAATGAATTTAGGCTAGTGCAGCTCACCCATCTCCCCATTTCTGCAGTGGCCTGGGAGGGCTGGCACAGAAATAAAATGTGATCTAGAAAGAAATGATATTTTTACAAACACACTAAGGATGCAATCCTAACCTCCACTTAGGCCAGCATAAACCTCAGCATAAGTGCTGACTTGGAGGTGTCACAAAAGTGTCATAAGGTTAGGCCAGTGCACAGGTATACGCTAACCCCCCCCCCCCACTACAAGAAAATATCCACATGAGTTAGACTGGCCTAAATTGGTTACCATTGCACCCTAAGTCTGCAATCATGCTTTCCTGGGAGTAAGTACTATTCAACACAATTGGACCAGTGGTGGCATTCAAATAAATTAACAAAAGGTTCTGTGTCCGAATAACCTAAATTAACAACAGGTTCTATGTCCCATTAGTAACTGATTCTCAGAACCAGGCCAGTGGTGGGCACTTACCGGTATGGGCCTACGCGCCCGTACCGGATCTTCCAGTTTCCCTGCCGCTAGCGAACCGCCAGCGACAGGGAAATGCAAAAACATAGCGGACTGGTACGGTCCACCATGTTTTTGCCCCACCGCGCCTGCCTAGAAGCGGCCTGCCCGCCTCTGGGCAGGCACTGCGCGAGCGCTGATGTCGGCGCTTGTGCAGAGCCTACTCAGAAGCGGGCGCCCGCTTCAGGGCAGCAGGCACCGCTCAAGCGCCAAGGTTGACGCTTGCGCGGTGCCTCCTCTGAAGCGGGCGCCCACTTCAGGGCAGCAGGCACTGCGCATGCGCCACGTTGCCCGCCCCTCGCCCCGCCCCACCCCCTGACCCGGCCCCTCCCACTTCCGGCGTACCGGATCTTGGGCCAGGCCGGGCCCACCTCTGAACCAGGCGCTCATTAGCAAAGCGTTCTATAGAACCTGTGAGAACCCCCTGAAGCCCACCATTGAATTGGACTTACTTTTGAGTAGACATGCTTAGGATTGCACATTATGAATCTAAAACACAATTACATTAACATTAACTCATTAAAATACGAACTTCCTGCCACAGGATATAGTGATTGGACAAATCCCTAGACAAAAGGACCATCACAGATTACAAGCCATGATGGGGCTGTGTGTGCATATGTGTGTGCAAGGATGCATGTGGGTGTGTGTACATAGATGGATGTAGATGTGGCAGGGTGACCAGATGCCAAACCCAAAATTCCTGAACTTCAAGTCCAAAATTCCTACACACTTAAAAAACTGTAGGACATCCCAAAAAAGTAGGACACAGGTAGGACATGTTAAAATAAAGCAAAAATACTCATATTGCTTTTTCTGTACTTAATTTTTAAAATTGAGAACCTTGTAAAATGCATGATTCAGACCCAGACGTTTAAGAGACAGTTTGTAGTAGCATAACACAAGCATAACACATTTAAGAAACTGACATTTAAGTCAGTTTGTTGTAGCATAATACAAGCCATTAAGAGACAATTTGTAGTAGTATAACACAAGCCATTAAGAGACAGTTTGTAGTAGCATAACACAAGCCAGTGACTCTTAAGTGATTCAGATCCAGACAAACACACACACACACACACACGCGTATACTCATACACACACACACCAGAGGGCAGTATGCATGAGAGGTATGAAAATTATTTTTTCTCTCATATGTGCTCATTTGAGGCCAGTATGCATGAGAGGACCAGCGGGAATGCCTGGAATCCCAGAGAGGTGCCTCTTTTTTCCCTTTGCCTCCTGGGCCTGCCTTTTCCAGAGGAGTCCAGGCATTTCTGGTTGTCTGGACACCCTGAGATGTGGGCAGCCTCAAAATGCCAGATTCAGGGGAGAGAATTTGGATGCAGGTGTCTAATGCCCAATTAGGGCACTGTCCTAACCAACTTTCCAGCCTAGTAAATGCCTAGTAATAGTAATGTGCTCCCTGAGGCATCTGGTGGGCTGCTGTGAGATACAGGAAGTTGAACTAGATGGGCCTTTGGACTGATCTAGTGGAGGCTCTTCTTATGTTTTTATTGTTTGAGTCTGTAGAAAGTCTGTAGAAAGAATAGGGTTTGAACTCAGTGTTTCACTCAGCTTTGGAGAGTATCCGAAGGGGTTACAAGGACCAAGATTTGCTTAGTTGGAAGTAAGTACTCGGGAGTAAGCCCCATTGACTATAAGAGAACATTGGAGTAAGCTCCATTGATAGTAAGGGGAACATACTTCTTAGTAGACATGTATAGGATCGCAATAACACATCTTAATTATATGACTCAATCTTCTTCACCTGCTCCCAGTGGGGTATTGATGGACTTGGGGGGGGGGGAATCAGAAAAAGACACTCAAACATTCATCTCCTGTATTTAGAAAAGCTTGAAAACTGCAGGGCAATTAGCAACTGACTTTTAAATAGTATCAGGGATTGAAGCAGTTATCTAATCTTTCCATCAAGTGAGTTCTTTAGCCCACCTCATGGTGTGTTGCCCCTGCAGACCATGTAGAAGGAGAATTCTGCAACCTGGATCAAATATACAGGTGTAACACAAAGCTACAGACTGTTTCTACTTTTGCATCATTTTTCCCAGTTTGTGTAGTTTAGAGCACAATTAACCATGTCTACCCAAAAGTATGTCCCATTGTGTTCAATGGGTTTTACTTACAGCAAAGTGTCTTTAGGATTGCAGACTTAGCCCCATTTTTTCTAGATTTGCTGGTCATGTTACATAGGCACTATGTAGGGCCCTAAAAACCGACTTTTTGTTTTTGTGATTTCATTATCTGGATCTGGCTTTTGTGATTTCATTATCACTGCTTACATAGCATGTCTCTGAAGCCATAAGGGATGGAAAATTTATTCCCTACTCCACATGAAAGCTGCTTTTTCCAGGTGGCTGAATTCATAGAATCATAGAGTTGGAAGGGACCTAGTAGGTCATCTAGTCCAACCCCCTGCCTCCAACAAGAAATCCCCCTAGAGCATCCCCAACAGGTGCTCATCGAGCCTCTGCTTGAAGATCCCCAGCGAGGGAGAGTCCACCACCTCCCTAGGCAATCTGTTCCACTGCCGAACCACCCTCACTGCCAGGAATTTTTTCCGGATATCCAACTGGAATCTCCTTTCTTGCAGTTTGTACCCATTGGTTCTAGTTCTGTTTTCAGTAGCAGCTATGAACAAGTGAGCCCCTTCCTCCCTATGACAGCCCTTCAGGTATCTGAAGAGGGCAATCATGTCTCCTCTTAGCCTCCACTTTTTCAGGTTGAACATCCCAAGTTCCCCCAACCTTTCCTCGTAGGGCTTCCCTTCCATCCCACTGATCATTCTTGTTGCTCTCCTCTGGACTTGCTCCAGTTTGGCTGCATCTTTCTTAAAGTGAGGTGCCCAGAACTGAACACAGTACTCAATAGTACTTTATTCTGACCAATGCAGAATAAAGAGGAACTAGAATTTCTTGTGTCTTGGAAGCTAAAATGGCATTTGCTTTCTTTGCAGACACATCACACTGCTGACTCATGTTCAGCCTGTGATCCACGGCAACTCCAAGATCCCTGTGGATCACAAGCTGAACATGAGTCAGCAGTGTGATGTGTCTGCAAAGAAAGCAAATTATATTTGCTTATATTATATTTTAAATTACATTTTAAATTATATTTTAAATTATATGTCCAGTTTTGTGCTTTATCTGTACTACTAGTATTATGATAGACACACAGCCCTGAATGTACTTGGAGGCAGTATACTCGGCTATGTATACAATTGGATCTGTCTGATGTTGAAGAGCTGCTCTGATACTTCCTTTTTGTCTTTCTGCCTACTTCTGCCTGCTGTCCAGGACATCATACAATGCATCCAGCAGTTCTCAGGAGTCTATGTCCTCCATCCACAATTGGACTTGTACATCAGCAAGGGATACTTCTTTTAGCCGATCCGAAACACTTCCCTCTCCAACATCAGCTTACCAGAAAGGAGAAGATCAGAAGTGGCCGCTGTCTCTGGTCAGATCAGCTGGGAAGGGGTTCCAGCAGAGCCACGAAGATTCTCACTCTAATCACAAGATGGACTTTAGCATGTGCCAGAAGCAGCTACAGGAGAAAGAAAAGACACCAATTTCCAAGACCCTAGCCAGACTGATACCCAGTTCTCTTTCCTTGCGACCAGCAAACAAAGACAGTTATGTCCACAAGAAGAGTGATAGGCTTTATTTTTTGGACTACAAGGATCAGGAACTGCTAAACTGGCACATCCACCGGAAATATCAGCCAAAGGAAGATGTTGCATTGCCCTTGGCCTCTGGAGTCATCACTGGCAGAGAAATTAGGGTACTGACTGGTGCTGTGGGGCCCCCCTTAGGAGGAAATATGCCCAAGGGATGCCAGCAACCTCCTCTGAGTTTGAGGTCTCGCAGTCACACTCCCCCTCAAGTCATCACACAGGGCTGCCACACACCACCCAAGTCCCGCACACCACCCAAGTCCCGCACACCACCCAAGGCCCGCACACCACCCAAGGCCTGCACACCACCCAAGGCCCACACACCACCCAGGCCCCCTATTGTGGAAAGCCCAGGACCTGTTGCCTGGCCCCCTCTTCCTGCCCCCGAAGACCTGATGCCTCCACCCATGCTGATTTGCAAGACTGAAAGCCACACTGGTATCCAGAGTCCTCCTGAAAGCAAGGGGACTTTTGGGGTCCTCAAAGAGGACCTGACAAAACTGCTCAGTCTCTTAGGGGCAAGCAAAAACACCAAACTAAAAGAATCTGGGAGGCCTGGGCCCTCCAAAGAGAAAGAGAAGGTTGGTGGGATACCAAATATCCCCAAGGAGGATCACAGCAATTTGGGAAGACCCAATAGTTCTAAGGTCAAGCAAGAGGATGTTGAAATCAGCACAACAATTGACCGGAAGATGCGCAAGCTTTGCTGGGCTGACATAAAGGCTGAAGCTCTCGGAAAAAGCAAAGACAGCAAAGAACCTTCTGCTACCTGCCCAAAGTTCTTAGACTCCTTGTTCATGTGCCAGAACCAGCTTGAATTGCCCTGCATTGCTGCAGCCCAAGTGGAGATGCAGCCTCAGGAGAACCAGCCATTTCCAAAGCCACCCCATTTTGGAGCTCTCAAACCTCTGTGCTTAGCCCACACCATTGTGGAGTCCCTGGACATGAAACAAGCCATGCAGGATATGCAAGTGTGTTTGGCCAAGGGGATGGAGAAAGGGTGCAGCCAGCCAGGTGTAGAGTACCCTATTTGCCTGCTGTGTGGCCGCTGTACTCCATATTGTCCCCATCCCCGCCCACAACACAATCCTTGCCTCCTTGTATATCCGCGGCTAGGTGTGCAGGATGGTGAGGTGTACATGACCCTGGGCTTTCTCCTGAAGATCAAGAAGTCTGAGGCTGATGCATGGGGCCTGGTGCAAGGGATGGAGAAATCAAAGGCAGAACGGGGCAGGGAACGCCTGTCAGAGAAAGAGGGGAGCAAGAGCAGGAGCAAGAGCAAAAGCAGGAGCAAGAGCAGGCGGAGAAGGGGCCGTGGAAAGAGACATCGCTCCAGAGGCTCAGATAAGGCTGGAGAATGTGTCCTAGAAGAACCTGACCTAAGAATGAGAAGTCGAGGGACGTTTGGGGAGGACATCAAGAGCCCTACAGCACCTACTTCCCCACAGCCATACAAAAGGAAGCACCATCGATCCCATAGAAAGAGGTTTCTATTGGTTCCAGATGAGGAAGAAGACCTCTGTCCCAAGAAAATCTCCGCTATGCTGAAAAAGCTGATGAAATGCCTCAAAAAAGCTTGGGCCAATGTGAGAGGGATAAAAAAGAAGCCCCGTTTGAGGCGAGGTGCAATTACTTCCTTGAACAAGCCACAACTTCGTCCTTTCTCCCCAGAAGAGGAAAGGGAGGAAGTTCTTTCCGTTGATTCCCCTGAGGGCCCAAAGAAAGGGGGGATTTTGCTCAACAACAAACATTCTTTTCTGGACTTGACTACTGAGAAGTCCGCAAAGCGGCGAACTCCAAAAGATAACTGGGAAACAGCTCGCTTCAAAAAAGGGTCACGAAGGAGCAGGAGCCGCCGCCAAAGAGCAGACCAACGTTCGACACAGCCATCTCCTCAGGTTGTGAAGAGACAGAAAAGTCGCAATATAAAGTAAACTTATTCTAGGGCATCAGACACCATCTAAACATCCTCCCCAGAGCAATTATGAAGCAAGAGCATCTCCAAACACATTTGTAGAGCTGCCATGTACCAAAGCCTTCACAGGAAGTCATGGCCTGTTTGCTTTCTGGCTTCTGCAGAAGAGGGTGCTCTTTTGCTGCCTTACACTCACCTCCATACTGAACACAACAGGTCTATGTTGGCTCCTTCCCAGGCTGCTAATAAATTGGCTGTACTTTCACAACACACACTCTCATTAATCCTGTGAGCTTTCAACTTGGTTCAGCTCAATTATGCTTTCTCTGGGAGTCTCGAGCGTGGTGGAATCAAACAGGAGCCTGTGATACTGTCTCCCATAATATTGTTTCCTCTATCTCACTCATTCGGGGGGTGCCTCAATGTAGGGAGATGAACCATAGCTAAGCAGGATTGTGCATGGGAGGAATGAGAAGCTATGGTCTAAGGACATGGAAACCCAAGGAAGTGGTGTAGCAGGGAAGTTTGGAAGCCTAGACTGGGCAGTGGGTGGGTAGAGTCAGGGTGGACAGAGGATATGTTTTTAAATTTATATCCAGCTTCCTAGTACAAACAAAAAGAACACAGTATTCCCCATAATAAAATTGATGTTATATGTGCACTATGGGGTGTGCAGTAGGTGTGGTTGGTCTGTGGAATTCCCTGCTATAGGATGTGGTGATGGCATCTAGCCTCAATGCCAGGACAGTCCCAGTTTTGTGGGATTGTGTTCACATACTGGCAAGTTTGATGGGGTCCTGTCCTGGTTTTGTGGAAAAGAATTATGGCAACCATAGCTTAGAAACTGGGCCAGTACGGTGGGATCGAGGGAGGATTTCTCATTGAGGAGACTAGACACTTTCCATTTTAAGAGTACATACCACATCTTCTCCAGAAGATGTATTATGAATCACTCTCCTTGGAATCACTCAACTGGTCATCTCACATAGCTCTCCCTAATTCAACCTCTCCCCACTCAACCACTCTCCCATACAGCTCTCCATGACTTTTGTCATGGCGAGCACAGATCAAGCAGGCACATGGATTGCCTCATGTTTCAGAGCTCTTATTCAAGGATGTAAAACTTGTAAAGAATCCATAGCAATTGACCTAACAGGTTGACAGGGCGCATGACCTTATATTATCAAAACAGAGTTTTAATTTGCAGAAGATACATTTTACCCAGGAAGCACCCTGGAAGTTGCCCACAGCAGATCACTGGAGATCACAGCAGATCTCCAGCACCACTTGGAGTTGACTGTCCACAAAAGCAGTGTTCATTCATGTCAGCGTTGCCATAGATCCGTGACCAGGGCTGGCCCATCCATAAGGCCAACTGAAACACTTGCCTCAGGTAGCAGGTTGGTAGAGGGGCGCCTATAGCTGCTTTCTCCCACTGCACCAAAGATGGGAGTAGGAAAAAGGGGATGGGAGGAAGGGATATTGTGAAGAGAAGTGTGCTGAGTGAGGCCATAGGAGAACGGGAGGCAGGCCCCTGTGGATCAAAAGGCTCAAGGCGGCAGCAGCACTCTGGGGTCTGTCTTCAATCCAGAGACTGAGCAAGTCAGCCAGAGTCATAAAAAAGTGGGGAAAAGGCAATGATGGACAGGCACACCTGCTGGTAAAGAGCAATATTTGTCTGAGGATCATCTCAGGCCAGGGCCATCCCCTCCTCCCACAGCCATCACCCACCCCAAGGATGGCTTGGCATTGCCCACACCATTGCCATATGCTGAAGCTGCCATCTTGCAAGGAGGAAGCCATGACCCAGATGTAGCCATGGAAATAGAGCGAGGGTAGTACCTACTGCAAGTACCTACTGCAGTGTTCAGTAGTGTGGGAATTACTAGTAATACTTGAGGTGGTGCTTGGTGGTACTTGTGGGACCCCTGGACACCTGTTGCTCAGCAGCAAGACGAGGGACATGACACAACAAACAGTGCGGGAGGTTTGGCAGAGCTCCAGAGTGTGCTTTTCCAGTCTCAGAAAAGCCTCCATCATGAGTTTCTTACTGGTTTTGGTGGCACAATAACTGGCCTCCCAGCCATGGGTAACTGGCGGTAGTGTCACAACCAGTCAGTGGCGTAGCTGGAGAATTGCATAGCGGTCTTGGAGTGTGCAAGGGACTTCTCCCCTTCAGAGCCATTCCAGGAGAGGGGAGCAAAACAGAGCCCTATTCCGAGTGACCATGGTTGCAATCCTAACCACACTTTCCTGGGAGTAAGTACTATTGAACACAATGGGACTTACTTTTGAGTAGACATGTTTAGGATTGCTTTACATCTGTCCTATTTTTCTAAGACATGTTCTATTTTTCAGTCTTATACCCCGTAAATAATTTTCATTGTATTCCATTTCATTGCAAATAGGCAGCGTGTAACCTTCTTGTAATTAATAAATAAATTTATTCATTATTGAATTTATTATTAATAATAAATTTATAAATAAATTATTAATAAAATTTATTGATTTTTTAAATAATCAATTTTATTAATCAATTTATTGATTTTTATAAATTTATAAAATTTATATGTATAATTTATTAAATTTTTAAAAATATTTATAAATGTTTATAAATTTTAAAATTTATAAAAATTTATAAATTATTATTAATTATTAATAAATTTAATAATAAGTAATATAGTTCTTAAATTATACAAATGGAAACTATATATATAAGTGTTTTTAGCTTTTATTTTCTTGTGTCCTACATTTTTATTGGGTGTCCTGCATTTAAAGGGGCCTTGTCCTCTTTTCTGGCATGGTCACCCTTGGCCTGACTACTACACCCCCCTCTAGCTACGCCACTGACAGGCAGTTACTTCTAGTGGTACTTCAAACAGGCGAAGACACTACTGAAAAAACCTCCTCCCTCTCTCCCTCCCAAACTACAATTCCCAAGAAGCATCGCGCCAACCAAGGCGCCATTTTCCCTGACTGCTTCTACCGCCTCTCATTCGAAGCACCTGATTGGCCGGCTCAGCAGAAAGAAGGCGGAATTTCACGGATAAGCCTGAGGCGGAGAGCTTCACCATTGGCTGATTTTGTAGCCAATGAGCGTCTAGGAACTCCGACGGACGGGAGAGCTGGCCAATAGGAAGCAGAGACGCAGAGGACCCGCGCGCGGGGAAATTTGAACAGCAGAGCTGTCGGCGTGAGGAGTTGTGGATGTAGAGTGTGTTGTTCGTGTCTGAGGTGACTGGCTAGGAGGTCGGGCAGGTAGCGGGGGTTCCGGAGAGGCCTGCAGCCTGTGCATGTCTACTCAGGAGTAAGGCCCATTGAACCCTGTGGGGCTTACTCCTAGGTAAGTGTTTATGGGGTTGCACACAGTGAGACTGTCACCCAGTGACACAGACCATGCCTGTGCATGTTTACTCAGGAGAAAGGCCCATTGAACCCTGTGGGGCTTACTCCTAGGTAAGTGTTTATGGGGTTGCACACAGTGAGACTGTCACCCAGTGACACAGACCATGCCTGTGCATGTCTACTCAGGAGTAAGGCCCATTGAACACTGCGGGGCTTACTGGTTGCACCCAGTGGGGACTAAAGTGGGGCTGAAGGACAACCCACGCCTGGGCATGTCTACTCAGAAGTAAGTCCCATTGGACCCAGTGGAGCTTACTCCTAGGTAAGTGTGTGTGCTGTTGCACTCAGTGGGACTGAAGGACAACCCAGACACGCCTGGGCATGTCTACTCAGGAGTAAGTCCCATTGGACCCAGTGGGGCTTACTCCTAGGTAAGTGTGTGTGCTGTTGCACTCAGTGGGGCTAAAGGACAACCCATGCATGGGCATGTCTACTCAGGAGTAAGTCCCATTGGACCCAGTGGAGCTTACTCCTAAGTACAGCTTTTTCCTGGGGTAGAAGTACTACTGCCTTTTTCTATCTCCCCCAGCAGCTAAATAGTAATTAGTCACACAGGTATGATTAGCTACACCATTGTGGTGGGTGCTGGCACATTCCCCTCCCAGCTGAAAGAAAACTGCTCCTGGGTAAGTATTCTTAGGGGGGCACGCTGTTTCCATTTCATCCAGTGAGGCTTACTCTTAAGTAGGTATGCATAGGATAGCACCCTGTGGGACTGAAGGGCAGCCTAAGCCTGTGAATGCTTACTCAAAAGTAAGTTCCATGATGGTACATGGTCCTTCTCTCATAAAGTGTGTTTTGTATTGCAACCAACGTTCATATGCTTGGCCTTCTGTAGGAGCCCCATTCCCAATAAAACATAACAGAGTTTTCCCTAAGTGGCCCGTTCAGGGCGAAGGGGAGAGAGGAAGTATTCAATCATCAATCAAAATTAAGGTACAAAGGAGATCTTATAAAAGAGAAGATATAAACTATATATACCACATTTCCAATTTATTCTAACCTCAATGTGTAAATCTTTCTGGTTCTAGGCATTTTAACTGAGAACATGGCATCTGTTACTCCAAGAAAAAGAAAATACAGCTTGGACTGGTGAGGCTTCTGCATATAAGAAATATTTCTTTACCCACAGATTTGGTGATGGCATCTGGCCTATATATTGTACTGCTTTTAAAAGGGACTGGAGACATTCCTAGACGAAAAGTCCATCACAGGTTACAAGCCAAACTCTTGTTTTTGGAGGTAGGCTCCCTCAGAATGACAAATGCAATGGTCAGGATCAGGATCCTGATCAACATCAGGATGCAGCACTTGAAGTCTTTTGTGCTTCCTGTGGCATCTAGTGAGCCACTGAGATACCAGATATTTCATTCTAAATGGGCCTTTGTTCTGATCCAGCTTATGTTCCTAAATAAACATCTAGAATTTTGATCTCAGTGTTACTAGTTAGTCTTAGATCTAATTAATTTAACTAATTAAATTTGATTTAAATAATGTAAAAAAGTGAAAGGATTTTCTCTATACCGTACAGTGGTGCCTTGTCATTCGTTCCAGAAGAATGTCTTACAAAGCATTCTTTATACACAATGGATTTTTCCATAGGAATTAATGGAAAGACGGAGAATTGGTTCCACTACCCAAAAATATTCATATAAAAATATTAACCATATGTAAAAATGATGACAAAATACTGTAATCAAATTCAAAACACTGTAATATAACACAGAACACAATTACTGTAATAAAACACTTCATATACTGTACAGTAAAACAAAAAAGGAAAAACCTTAATAGCCAAGGATGACTAAATTTCACTAAAAGAGTATCTGGTGTTTTTGAGCAACTTTAACAAGGAACCTCTCTAATGAGGTTCCTTTTGTCTCCTTTTGAGGATTTCACGGAAATGTGACATTGCATTGTCATTAAACACATTCATTGCTCACACTGCTGCAGCCTTATTTGGGTGGTGCTTTTCTACAAAATTTGGCACAATTTCCCAGTGTTTGCAGATGTCCTTATTTAATGTGAGGGATTCCTCCTCCTTATTCTCGTCCTCCTCTGTAGATGAAATCTCCATAACGTCTTACTGTTGCTCATGATACAGTTCCATCAATTTGTTTTACAACAAATTTTCATAGTAAAACTGTCTTACAAGGCACTGTTTGTCTTACAAGGCAGAATTCCTTAGAAATTTAGGTTTCTTACAAGGTATCACTGTATTTGTCTAAGGGCACAAACCTAGTCAATTTAGGTTGCCCTAACTCACCTGGCATATCATCTTGTGGTAGTGTAGGAAAGTTGGCATATTCCTGTGCACCGGACTAACCCACATCCCTAGGACTGGGGCAGAAGTGCCTTAATGCAATTTTCTGACACTCCCAGGTCATCAGAGGACTTATGCCAACCTGTCTGGAGGTTAGGATTGTAGGGTTACTTTCTTTCTAGATTAAAGGTCAGAAAAAAGTTTTAATGTTTTGTTTTCCTAGTTTAAAGGGAAGCGATAAAGTCTTAAAATCAACATATCATTCAGATTTAGTCTAGAGAGGAATCTGCACACATACCGTTTCCCTGAAAATAAAATCTAGTACTACTTTTAGGATTCAAGATGACCTATCCTGAAAATAAGACCTAGGTTCTATAAAACTATATTTGCATTCACTTTACTTTTTGTAGTTGGCAGTCAGTTCATGGGAACCCAGTAAAGAAGCTGGTGACAGAGTTCAATGAAGAACCATCTGTGGTGAAGATTAGTGCAGTTTGCAGTCCAAAAAAGCTACAACCTAGTTCCCAAGATGAAGGTAAAGAGAATAAAAGATCTGCCAGATCACAGGAGCTTGATACTTCTCCACTACAGAGAGCCAGTGTGCCACAAGGAATGCAAAGGGGGCTCCCACAGAACATGTCCCCAAAGACTGGTACTGCATATACTTCCATTGTGCCAACCAACTCATTTTACAGTAAAGGAAAACAATACCAAAGCATCTTGGAGAGAAAACTGACAAATGAAGGTCTGAAAAATGAAGATGGAAACCTGCCTACTGCCAACAAGACAGAGACAGCACAAGTAAATGTGATAACAGCCAGAAAAACAAACTCAAAAGCACCCAAACGCCCTGCTACTTTCAGGCAGGCTAAGACATCAAGGAACATCAAAAAAACCAAAGTGGACATGGTCCCTTCCAAATCTGCTGTAGGGAAAGAACACACTAACTGTGCCATTGAAAAGAAAATGGAGTCTCCCTTCAGAGTCCTGAGCATGAAATTCAAGCCAGTGCTAAAACTCAAAACTGGGGCCGCATTCTTTGCCTCTGGGAAGAAGTGGCACTCTGGCCCTGAAAAACCTCTATCATTCCCCCACTGTGTCAGCAAACCCATTGCAAAAGAGAAGCAGGATACATGCCAGGCCCATAAACAGCTACATTTGTCCACCAAAAGCAGGAATGAAAGCCATACAAATGGGTCACAAAAGGAGGAGAAATACAACAACATGGAAGAAGAGAAACTGGCCCATAACAGAAGCCAGGACACAAAGATGACATCTGAACTGAACCTGTTGAAAAAAGCTGGGTGCCCCCAAACTTCTTACTCAGGTTGCTTGAAGACCCTTGCTCCAAAGGGAACTGACACTGAGTCCCAGGTATTGTATACAGAATTTGTGAATAGTTGGTAATCTGTCAGTTTGAAGTTTGCACTTGGTTTGTTTCTTCAATTGTAGACCTAGACTTTCCCTTGGGGGGAGAAACTGAATGTTAAAATGTACTGTAAGAGGAGGTAGGCACCTTTTCTGTGTGACTTGTAACTTATCTTAGTTTCTTATAGTCTTTTCTATATTAATAACCAGCGCATTTGGAAAATAGTCTTGTAGTGTGCCTGCTCCTGAGGGCCATATGGTAAACGTAGAAGCATGGTCCTCTTTTGATTTGCTTTTTCTTAATAGGGCTGTATCTATAAAACCCTTTTCTCTTACACTAGGAGCACAATGCACAAATGACATGATGGCTTTTCCTTGTTGAATCAACATGCAACATGTGAGGGAGAACTTGCACTTTACCATTTTCAAGAGGGGATGTATGGGGTCAGTCTGCTTATTTTGAGCACCAGAACAGGCAGTAGGCTTTTTTCAGCAGGTTGCTAGAATAAAAACAGACTATAAAACAAAATAAAAACAGCTTCAGTTTTGCTGTTGATATATATAAATGTTTTCTTTGACATTGAATTGATTATACTTTGCTTGCTCAACAGGAGTGTCACAAAGACTGGTTATAACACATTTATTGCATTTATATTCTGTTATTTGTGCAACTCTGATGTAATGTATGCAAATGTATGTGCGTACTCTTTGCAGCTGAACCAAACTGAGAGGGATGGCACAGTGGGTGCAGGGCACTTTTGGCCCACTGTACATGCCTGGAGTTCCAGGCATGCACAGTAGGCATTGACCCAATCAGTTCGGCTCAGCTGCAAAGAGAAGCAGCTGCAAAGAGAAGAGTGCGTACTCTCTTGCAGCTGAGCCAAACTGATGGGGTTGCTACCCACCGCAAATACCCAGAGTTCTGGGCATGGCGCTCCTGGCCAACTGCACATTGGGTCCTAGACTTGCTGAAAATGTGACTTGATTAGAATTTTTTTTTGTCACAGACCTCTGAGGAAATATCACATGGATCGTTCAGAAATATGCATGATAATGGTACTTCCTGTGATCTTTCTAATACCATTAAGGGTAGGTAATGTTAACCATGGTAAAAGCCCCTGTACAACTGTTACCATAAAGGTAGGTAGGCAGGCAATCCTGACTTGCTCCTCAAATCATGTTCAAGCAATTTTTGACATTTCCCAATCAGGAATTGTACTTTACAACTCAATATAGTAAGTGCTAAATACCTAATTTACTAACAACGTCTAGCTGGTGTGATCAGTACACTTAGGTATATATAGTTGGAGTGAGGTTAAGGAATTTTGGGCAGCTTCCTATTAAAGACAACTTGGATTATGAGAATTTGGTATTACTACTTTTATTTGCTACTCTGAACCCAGAGTAGCAATGTGTTGGATATGCACATTGATCTTTAGTTGTGAACATAAATTATTTCTGCAAGGATTTTAATTGGTTTAGAAAAGCTTGGCATGCTATAATGTGTAAAATTGCCTATTTAAAGAGATTATGAAATGGGAAGTACCGTCTTACTACCATCTTACTACTCTGTTCAGGAAGATCCTGAAATTAAATAGTATTACATAGGAATTTAATGATGTTAGTGAACACAGGATTTTGCACCCTGATAGTAAAAAATAAATAAATCTTTCCTATTTATCTCTAATGGTATATATCTAGTATGGTATATCTATACATAGTTTAAGAATCTGGCATGGAACTATAATTGCATCAATCTGTCTACTACCGTAAATATTTTTTAAAAATCCTATTCAAACAATACAATTTCGAGAGCTTTTTATATATTCAGGACTTGAGATGCATTTAAACACAGTACATATTGACATATAACATATAAACCAATAAGCACATGCAGTTTATCTACCATGCTTCTTGAGGAATTTGAACCTCAGACTGACTCTAAGAAGGGGGTCAAATAGAATACTTTTCACACAGAAATGTATGTAGGTGTACAGCTGGTTTTATTTCACTTCATTGTGAGTCATATGGGGGCACTGTTCTGGAGAACCTCCCAATAAAGAGAATAAATGCAACACAAATAGCCCTGTTTTCAAATACAAAATTCATGGAATGTAGGCTAGAACTCTCAAAGTTTTACTTTCTTTTTTCTCTTTTTCACCCCCCTTTTCCCGACTATGTCCTCTTTAGCAGATATCAGTCCTCTATTGAGTATACCATCCAGGAACAAGAAAAGGTATGCCAAAGTTGCTCTAATTTGTTTACATTTTTTAAAATTAACTTTATTGGGTATTGTAAGCTGCTTTGAGCTTTTAGAAAGGCAGGAAATAAATGCTTTAGTGAACATGAAACCATGAAATCTCTTGGTGAAATGTAAATGTATTTCAGGTCACAGGTTCTGCCAGATGAGCAATCTTCATTGGTGGACAATCCTGCTATACTCAAAACAAGCAAGAAGACAAAAGAACTAAGCAAAGCCTTAAAAGGTCAAATGGTTATTGTAAGTATAGTTCTGTATGCTGTATTCCAGTGATGGGAAGAGTCCTACAAGACTCAAGTCTAGAATCATCACCCCCTGCAACTCGACCTGAAAACCTTAGAGTGACAGAGCTATTAGCCATTAGTTCTTTCATTTTCTCTGTAAACAGTCTTGTGAACTTTTAGTTTAAAAGCGGTATATTAATGCTGTTGGTTGGTTGATAACAGAGGCACTTCTTGAAACCCCAAGTCACCCCCTTGTGATTTTATAGGAGTCGAGTCTCACACACAACCCAAAAAACCACGTCACATAGAAAATGACACCGTTGCTGGGCTATAAGTGTATTGGAACTCACTTTAAACCTCCTCCCTCTGACCCTGCCTAAATATAAACAGGTTGAGAGGAATTGAGAGAAGGAAGTGGCAAAAGGGAGGAGGAAAGTCACAAGCAGCAATTGCTGTGAGACTTACCAGGACAATCCAATCTTTGACAGCTCTATTCAGAAGTTATGCCACTACAGCCAGTCATTCAATGATGGTTCCACTTCCCAGCAGCCATGTGGTGAAAAGCATGATCACTAGCCTTGTTATCCCCTCCCTGGGTGTCTCAAGCCAAGCATAAGAAAAGAAATACCTTGGGCTATTCCTCCTTCCCTCCCTCAAGCAATGGAAAATATAACTCCAGTTCTTTGTCAGTTTTTGCCTTCTTATCAAAATCTGGCTAAAGTGCTTTCTCCCATTTTCCTCAGCTGCAAAAAGGACACATAAACCATTCCCTGCTTTTACCTAGAACTCCCTGCTGCTCTTCCAGTCTGAGTACCAGGCCCACAAGGTTTTTACACTGCAAAAAAAAGGAAATGCTAAGCAAGCATCCCTAGACACAAGCGACTGGCTTGGCAACTCAAGTACAAGATTCAAATGGGCGGGGGGGAGTCCTGTCTCAAGTGTGTGACTCACAAGTTGCTGGTTCAGTGCAAAAGTTATTTTTGCAATTCAAGGCTGAGACATTTGAATTAAGTTCTCATCTCCACTGTGTTCAGCATAATCCTGGATTATATCAGTGCTCTTGCCACTCCCATGCAAAGACTTACCTCAGGAGTAAGTCAACGACTTACCTCAGGAGTAAAATTCCCCAAAAGTTGAAGAACCGTTGCCCTTGAATCCCTTTATGTGGCACAGACAATGTGAAATGGACATGGCCTTTTTCCTTGCTAGGATGCTGGTCAGAAACATTTTGGTACTATGGCTTGCAAATCATGTGGCATGGTGTACTCGGCTGCCAATCCAGAAGATGAAGCACAGCACATCCAGTATCACCAGAGGTTTCTTGGGGGAATGAAATATGTGGTAAGCCAGAAGTATTGCAAAACTTTTAAAAATTCACTTCTTGAATCTTATTCTGACCAATAGAATCCCCTGAAATGTACTTTTATTAAATTCAGTAGAAATTGGGAATGTCAGGATACTGACAATTAATACTGTCTTTACAGATAGTTGGAAATTCCAGAGGATTGTTGCAGCATTAAAACCAGTGGGTTTTTTTTTGTTTTGTTTGATGTAATTGCTTAACAATAGGTGACTAAGGAGAGGAAAAATAAATTTGTTTTAAATTGTAATACCTCACGTTTGTTCTTTTTGCTTACTCTGTAGAATCAGGTGTATGGTGATAGAAATTTAAGCTTTATTGCAAGTTACTTGAGCTAATAAGAATGGTTGAGTTTTAGCAGAGTATATTGTTTCCACCCATTGCATTTCTGTGTCAACTTCTTTTTCTCCACCATCTGCTATGTGAAAATTGGTAAAGCGTGATGTCTGTGATATGTTGTTCCCCTGAGAATATTTTGTTTAGCTTTATGGTTTTGGTAGCCATTTTGCTCTCTTAGGGTGCAGTCTAGAGTAACTATGGGGAGTTCTTGCTCCAATATAAGAACAATTTACTCTGGATTGCAATATGAATTTCCCATAGGTTTTCACTAGGTGGTGCCATAACTACATCAACGTAAATGTCTCTTACGTGCTCCCATAGTTACTGAGGATTGTAGGGTTAGTGATTTAACTACACTAACCCTATAATCCAGAGTAACTACGGGAGCACGTAAAAGACATTATGTGTACCCATAGTTACTGCACCACCTATTTAAAAACTATGGGAAATTCATATTGCAATCCAGAGCAAATTGTTCTTACACTGGAGGACTCCCCATAGTTACTCTGGATTGCGCCCTTAGGCTGCAATCCTAAAGACACTTTCCTGGGAGTAAGAACCATTTAATACAACGGGCTTACTTTTGAGTAGACAAGTTTAGGATTGTGCTCTTAGGGTGTTTATGTCTATCACAAATATTTTGTACTATTTTTCCCCCTACAAGTGTATAAACTCCCAACCAGCTTGATGAAACTCAAGTCATATATATTGATCTTCTGCTATATATAGCTCCTATGTAGGGGCCAGGGAATAGTTACCCCTTTTTGTCATAGCTTTATGTGTTGTAATTTCCCCATTATATTCCAAAGTATTCAAAATCTACATATCTTTTCTTCTATTTTTTTCCCTGGAAAAACAGGGCTGGAAAAACGAACGTGTGGTTACAGAATTTTTAGATGGTAAAGTTGTTTTGGTTCTGCAGGATGATCCAAAATATGCCATCAAAAAGGTATTGTAAAGAGTTATCTTCTAAGCTTTACTCCCGTTGTGATTCTACTTCTGTTTTTTTCAAAGCCACTCATACTACTACCTCATTACTGGTGGTCCACAATTCTTATTTATACCTTGAATGAATGTTTCTCAATGTTGATAAACTAACATTGGTTTAATAAAACATTGGTGGCTTTGTTAAAGGTATTTCCATTGCCCCAATTTCCTTTGTAAAGAAAGGCTGCAATCCTAATCTCCAGTTAGGCTGGCCTTAGCCCCAGCGTAAGTCCTCTGCTGACCTGCGGGCATCACCAAAGTGCTGTAAGACACTTCTGCGCCACTCCTGGGGGAGGGTTAGGCCAGTGCACTATTTTATTTTTATTATTTTCCTAATTTATACCCCGCCTTTCCTTCCCTACAAGAGGAAGCCCAAGGCGGCTAACATTGGAGAAGAATAAAACACCATTAAAATTGCTAATAAATACAGATTAAAAGATAATTAAAATACAATTAAAATACAATTAGAATAAATAAAAAGACTAAGAACAATTAAAAACAAGCTAAAGGACATTTGATAAAACAATAAAATAAAACACTGCCCCCCAACCTCTGCCCCATTTAAAACGCTTTTTTAAAATAAAAGGTTTTAAGGCTCCGCCTGAAGCTCTGTATTGAGGGAGCTTTCCTAAGTTCTAAGGGGAGGGAGTTCCAAAACATGTGTATGCCTCCCTTTATCACTACGGCAGGGGTGTCCAACACGCGGCCCGGGGGCCACATGCAGCCCAAGACGAGGGTGAATGCGGCCCTCCTGCAAATCTGGCCACCGCCATTGGAAAAACCGGCTTTGTGACAGCAGCCATTTTCAGATTTCACACGCTTCTCTGCACACTGCCCTGGGCAGCTGTCACAAAGCCGGTCTGAGCTGCCTGGCTCCTCCCCCTACCTGCCTCCTGGAGCGCTTCAGGCCCCTGCAGACCTTGCAGCGCTCACCCACCTGCATCCCCCAAAAAGCAGCCTGAGCCTCTATCCCAGCTGCTGCCTGCTGCCCTTGAGACCTACTCAGAAGTAAGCCCTGTTAAAGTCAATGAGGCTTACTCCCAAGTTGCAGTCTGAGAGCCCAATGATGCATAGGATGGGCTGAGATACTCTCCAAGCTTAACCTTGGAGATATGCTGCAACCCTAACCATGTCTACTCAGAAGTAAGGCCCATTGTACACAGAGGGTCTTACTCCCAGGAAAGTGTGTTCAGGATTGCAGCATATCTCCAAGTTTAAGCTTGGAGAGAATCACAGCCCATCCTATGCATCATGCCTTCTCAGAAGTAAGCCCCACTAAAGTCAGTGAGGCTTACTCCCAAGTTGCAGTCTGAGAGCCCAGTCCTATGCATGTCTACTCAGCAGAAAACCCTATGATAATCAATGAGACTTGCTCCAAGGTTTAGCTTGGAGAGGATTGCTGCCCATCCTATGCATCATGCCTACTCAGAAATAAGCCCCATTAAAATCAATGAGACTTACTCCAAGGTTTAAAAAAATGTAGGACAAAATATAGGAAATCCTACATTTTGACTTACATTTTTTTAAAAAAGTTGTTAGTGTTTATGTGCGGCCCAAACCAGCTTGTCTTCTGGTTGGACACCCCTGCACTATGGGAATGGGATGACCAGTGAGTTGTGCTGGTGTAGATCAGGATTGCACCCTTAGTTTTTCTAATTTTTAATTTAATTTAAGGGTTTTTCTTAATTTTCTAATTTAAGGGATTTTCTTAATTTTTCTAAAGTTCTCCATTTTGAATTTACCATTTTAAAACTTGAATGTTTGAGTTGCAAATGAAATATTTTCATCTATAGCAAGGGTCTCTAAAATTTTTGGCTGACGGGTCACATACAATACCTGGCATACCCTACAATCCAGTGTAACTACAGGAGCAAGTAAGAGGCATTATGTGTACTCATAGGTACTGCACCACCTAAAGAAAACCCATGGGAAATTCATATTGCAATCCAGAGTAAATTATTCTTATACCGGAGCAAGGACTCCCCGTAGTTACTCTGGATTGCACCCATAGTGTCATGGGCTGGAAAAAAATTTGTAAAACTTAAATAAACAGACTAGAGTTGGAACTTAGATTAATGAATAAACAGGCTCAAATTTTCAGGATTTTTGCAAACACCAACACGCATCACAGAAATAAAGCACATGCTTAAATGAACTACCATTTCCCCCATACCATCAGCACAACTCTGGTTTTGTTTGATCAACTGGGGGTATCTGTCCCTCGTGCCAGTGTACTGTTTAGAGACTCCTTATCTATAGTAAAACATGTTAGATTTTGTGAACACAATCCCCACAATCAGGATTGTCCCTGTTTTTCAGGACATAACCCTGTGTGGGCATGACAAGAATATTTTATTATAGCATAGCTCCGATCACATTCCAAGTATACAGATTGAGCCTCAGTGTGGGTCGAATGACCTACTCTGTCTCAAATCCACAAATATAAAATTTGTGGATGACAGGATCAGACATGTATCTTCATTATCACATGACAAAGGGATTCCAGAATCTGTTGCACTTTGTAGAAAGAGGGAAATCTTGTAGTTGTAAACTTTTGCAAGGTCATCAGATCTTGCTGGTATTCAACACTTGCTTGGTCACTTATGAAAAAATCCACTTTGGAATACAAATGTTTTGGATTACAAGCATATTTCCGGAATGAATTACGTTTGTAAACCAAGACACCACTGTACTCTGTTACTTCAGCCTTAATACTGAAACCCTTCTGGAGGCCTTTACTCAGTGTCTTGTGGCAGAATTTCACTACCGTTTGGGATTTGAGTCTGTCATTCACAGCTAACTGCCAAGGAAGAGTGGCTTGGTGTGTATGTAGACCCAAATATACTCGTAAGGATGCATAGTGATGAAGGCTAACTCACTGAATCTAAGGATGTCTGAACTGGTCAGTGCTTGGATGGGAGGCTGCTAGGGAATCCCTTGAAGTCCACCATGGAAGAAAATTGGGAAATGTGATAAATCCGGAGGCATTATCTGTTGTGGATGGAGTTCAGATTCATCTAGTTTAGTAACTAATTGTCTGATTTTCTTTTCTGTAGGCAGAAGAGGTACGGAAGTTTGTCGATAATGAACTTGGGTTTAAACAAGTGGCATTGACCTATCCAACCCAAATACGAACTTATCTGTTTGTATCCAGTGAAAAGAAGATTGTGGGCTGCTTAATTGCTGAGCCAGTCAGGCAGGTATGCAACTAGTAAAGTAGAGAGGTCAGGGCAAAAGCTTACTTCTGGAGGCTACCCTTGATTCAGAACAGGGGCCTCTGCTCCATAAGCCATGTTTGAATCATTGTTTGGTGAGGCAATTACTAAAAAGAAGCAAGCATTGCAGAGGATACTCATTGAGAATACTTTAGAATAGAATACTGTACTTTATTTGTATCCTGCATTTTTCCCAGAGAACTCAAGACTCATTGCATTGAAAACAAGATTTTGACAATCTGTTCCTTTTGATCAAAGTGTAGTTTAGATGTGGGCTGAACACATTTCTACTTACGATACTCTGCTGGCCCTGTATGCGAGATCGTTAATCTTTTGGTGCATCTCACTGGTCCAAGAATTAAATGCTGTTTTTAAAGTTGGCATAGCTCTCCCAGGGCTTTTGCTATTACAGTTAACCTCAGAAAGGACATATCACAGGATGACCAGAAATTTTTGGGTTTGTCCTCTTTTTTAGCCTCCTGTCCGTGTCTACTCCAAAAGGGCTTCATTGTCTATTTTGGCTTCATTTTGGAACTTTGCAATGGTGTGCAGTACCCCATTATCTCATATGTCTTTGGATTCATATCCAAAGAGCAGAATCTAATGCAAAAATCCATTTTGAAATATCTCCTTCCTATCAAATGTTATGGTCAAAAAACTAAAACTAAAAAATATGCATTGAGCTCTATGGAAAATTGAAAGTGTCCAGTAGACTTTACTCAAGTGCCCAATAGACTTTAGTCAAGACTTTACTCTTGATTAGACAAATGTCTAATCTTGATTACTCTTGATTAATGTCTAATCTTGATTACTCTTGATTAGACAAATGTCAAAGAGTAGACTTTACTCTTGATTAGACTTTACTCTTGATTAGACAAATGTGCCATTGTCTGCCGGAAAGGCCAAGCTGAGAGGAATCAAAGACATTGTCCTCCTTTTGAGGTTTGGACATCTGTCACCCTGCATACCAGTAGCTATTGACATGTTCCTATACCCAGGTGACTGAATTCTAGAATAGCAGCCCTCTTTTGTTTCTGAATTATCAGTATGTAATTTTGTTAGTGGTAAATCTGCAAACAAGAATAGGCAGGGATTTTGTTGTGTTTGCATACAAACCTAGCTAAAATAAGCTCAAACAACTCTGAGCATCATGTTTTATCCTATGTTTGTTTATCCTTCTGTCCATCTTTCCCCCTCTAATACTAGCTGCTTTGACAACACACATCCAAAAAAATCTATGCAAAAGAATTAAATTGCATAAAATAGCTATTCAGGGGCAGCAAAGAAAACATGTTAAAACAATGCATAGGATTTTCAATAAAAATTAATAATTGATAAAATGTAAAAAATGATAAAACATAAATGTAAAACCAGCAGCATGGAAAGAATAACAGCAGCAGCTTTTTTGTAGATGCTACAAGGTGAAATTGTTAACAGATTTATTGCTGTTTTAATTTCTTTCCTGCTGCCTTCTTTTCTGCATTTTCCATAGGCTTTTCGCGTTATATCAGAGCCGCCTTCAGAGTCTACTAACAAAAACAGCTTGGAGCATCATCGTGCCTGGTGCTGCTCAGCAAAACCTGAAAAGGTGATCTGTGGAATCAGCAGAATCTGGGTGTTCAGCCTTATGCGGAGAAAGGGGATAGCCAGTCGTCTGGTGGATGTGGTCAGGTAAGGAGGTATAAAGGGCCAGTGCTCTACCCACTCATTCCCTGCCCCCCCCTTCCCTCAAAAGTGCTAGAATACAATGAGAAACTCTTGTGTCAGATATTGCCTTGTTGGGGTCAATGCAGGTTATTAGGTTGGACTGTGGGTGGAGGAGGACTAGATACATCTTTCATCCCCTTCAAGCAGCCCAACTCTGGTGGCTTCCTCACTTTTGTGTTACTGCATAGTATTAAGGGCAAATTCATGTTCAGGATTGAATCTCCAGACTGCAGAAAACATTGCCTAATCATCCCAAACAATTGCATGCTGGCTGTCGTTGTTCAGGGATGATGGAAATGTCATTCTACCCTCACCCTAGAAACTAATGTAATTAGTTCTAACACAAGAAGCCACTAATTGACCAAAATAAGCACAATAGGGAAGCTAGCTAATAATCTAATCTGCACTGGTAAAAATGTTTATCTTCTGTTTCAGACGTACATTCTTATTTGGCTCTTACTTAAGCACTGATGAAATTGCCTTCTCGGATCCCACACCAGATGGCAAGTTATTTGCCACAAAGTACTGTCAAACTCCCAGCTTTCTTGTTTATAATTTCTTAAATTAAATGCATTCTGTATAACCACAAAATATGTCTGATTGGAATTACCGAATACTGTTCAGCCATGTATCCAAGTTGTCTCTTCCCAGGGTGAGGTCCCTGGTCTCATTTTCTTGTATTCTGTTGTAATATAGGAGTGAATATATATAATTTAGGAGTGACAAAGTTTGTGTTTCTTGTATAAAGTTTGATTAAGTTAAGAGTTCTAAAGTTGATTGTAAGCATGAGGGAAGATTGGTTTTGTGTTGTATCATCACTCACCTTTGCTTTGACCTCTTGGTTTCTCTAAACTTGTATTCTTTTCAAGCCTGCTTTGCTTGAAGATTTAAATTTTCCAGGTTTAAACCATATAAGATGTTTTTCTCAGCTAAAAAATAAGTCTGTGGAGGGATTGAGTAAAGGCTATGGATGATGCTGCTATGTATCAGTTTTTTTCTTTGCACATGTAGTGGATATGTAATACTAGGGCTTTTCTGAAACCTTTGCTAAGGGGTGAGAAGCTGTGTCTGCAACCACTGTAATTTTTGCACTGTGCATTTAAACTAAATTAAATTTATTCTAATAACTGTTTTATTTGGTCTGAGCTCCACTTTGTGTTACTAATGTTCATATTTTGGAAACTACAGAATTCATTGAAAAAGTCAAGTTATGTGGACTTTTAGAAGATACTTGTCACAAACTCATTATAGGCCCTCTGCTTTTTCATTTTTATAGTACAGGTGTGACCTAATTAATGGTGCCTCACATAACAAGTTTAATTTGTTCTGGAGGCATGTTTGCTACGTGAAGCGGATTTTCCCATAGGACATTTAAACAGAAATAATGCTTTGAGACTGATCTCAAAAGATTTATTCAGACTCTTGACAGGTGAAGTTTGAACTGATACCTAACTTCATATAATCTATGTCTGCAGTGGAAGCAAGATTCCAGCTCTATTAAACAGTAGATTGCAACACATGGAAAACACATTTTTAACACTGGCAACACAACAGGAATGTCACATTACTTGAAACCATCAGTTGCTTCTTTGGAGTCTTGCCCCCCTCTGGAGTTCAATTCAGGAATGCCTTCCTTGCATTTACAACCAAAATTGTGAGGGCCTCTTTCCCTGTAACAGAATGTCTATAGGCCCAATACCATCCAATGTAACAACACTACTTAAACCAACACTAGTTAACAGAGCATGTGCTGCACCCTGGTGGGGAGGCAAGTCCTTAATATCTTGATAATGGAAACTTTGATAGATTAGAAAATACATTTAGTTGAAGGAGGGGAATACTCCAAAATGGACAGTGGCTTTTTTTGTTTTTCAAACAAAAAGCTTTATTTTCCTATATTGGTAAAACTTGACACTTTACAGCAATTAAAATTACAATAAGAAAAGGCAATTTAAAGAAAAATTGTCAAAAACATTACTCACATTTATTGACTAGAATGCAAGTCAAGAGAAACAGAAAAAGGAAGTATTTCCAAGGAAGTTGCTTGATATTTATAGTACTAAATACTATTCTACACAGGTCCTGAAGCATGAGCATTATCAGAGAATCAATACAGAAAAAGGTTTAGCATGACTGACATTACTAAACTGTCTTTCTAGTCTAAAATATTTACAGCCTTTTTAGTTTAAATGAAATGGTGTTAGGCTACTTCTACATTATCAAGATTATGGAGACCTTTATTTCCCCATCTGATAAAACTCTGCAGTGATTATCTAAATGCAGTCAGCTATGTTCAAAACGGACTTCAAGAAAGAGAAGCTGTTTCAGTGCAAGGTTGAAGAGCAGACATTTACAGAATGGACCCCACTGCCTCCAGGACATCAACAATCTGGGATGCTGAAGGACGTTTTGTTGGATCTTCAATAGTGCACAGAGAAAAGAGCTCAATGACCTTCTGATAAGATGGGCCCAGCTCCTCTACATTGAGCGGGGGGCGGGTGCCAAGGGCCTCATAATAGGCAACTTCATCAAAGTCATCGTCATCAAAATCATCTAGAAAAAAGACATTAAGAGTGAGTATCAAAGTGTATCATGACTAATAGTCCAATACCACCATAGTGATGTCTCCGTAGTGTCTCTGAAATGAAGGATTATGATCAGACTCAACCCTTGTAGATTGGCAGTAAGGAACACTTAGGCCATGGCATTTTGTCATTTTTTAAGTTCTGATATTTGGTTTAAATGTACGGATTTGTTTTGAGGAACACATTAGGTGGTTTCATCATTATGCAAACTTTCATCATTATGCAAACTTTCTTAGCATACAGTGCCATCTACTAGGACAACCTGATATAGATTAATGCTTAAACAAACCTCTATTATAATCTCGTGAGACAGCTGTTGTATATATGCTCCATCAATGGTCAGATCATGATTCAGTATATATCTATACTGTATTTTTGTGCGATATGTGCAGTGAACATAACACGAAAATGCTTGAACTTGGTAACTTAAGCCATTTTGCCAAAATAAAAAAGTGCTTGCCACATACTTACCTTCCTTTTTTCTATATCCCCCCCAAAATGTAATAAGGAAAGAATTAAGACTAGGTTGTGCTCGAACAAGGGCACACAAATGAAACTATCCAAGGACCATGTAAGTCAGTTCACTGAAGAGCTTTTCTCCTACAATTTACTTTGGTTTTCTTTTTAAATTCATGCTTGATTACCATATTTCCCGGACCATGAGACGCACTGGACCATGAGACGCACCAAAATTTAGAGAAAAAAAAAATTCTGAACCAAACGGTGTACTAATATATTTAATAAAATGTAGCAGAATTAATATTTCAACCATGTAAAGTCAACAGTGGTATTAAGAACCTTCTTTAATATTTTTAATTGTTTAAATTGTTCTTAGTTTTTTAAATCTAATGGTATTTTAATTTTATTTTAATTATGTTTTAATCTCTATTTATGATCATTTTACTGGTGTTTTATTATGATTGATGTTAGCCACCTTGAACTCCCTCTTGCAGGTGAGGAAAGGTGGGATATAAATAAATAAAAAATAAATTTAATAATAATATATTCAACTATGTAAACATTCAACCATAGAAATACAATTAACGTGTACCATAAATTACCATGTACTGTATTTAGAGCCATCATCACTGTCATGAACTCCAGGGTTGAAAGAGCATAGTGGTTGAAAAAAGAATAGATCCCCTGGTGGCTTCTCTGAATCAAATACCACTTACTTCTGAGTAGACCTGGAAAGGTTTGTGCCCAAAGGCTGAAAAAGAGCACATGTCCTGGGGAAAAGGGGGACAGATGGACACTCTGAGCAGGCCAAGTCAATCCTGGATTGGCTTAAGCCTAGGTGCCTGCCAATCTAGATTCTATGAAATACACACACACGCAACACACACAAATATAATATATATATAATACATATAAAATACTCACATATACATATATGTGTGTGTGTTTGAGTGTGTGTATTATGTATATTTGATATTATATATGTATATATTGTCATTCTCTTGGGAAAGGGGGAGTGTGTGCATGTGGGGGTAGCTTCTGGGGGTTATTGGAGGGAGGGGAAACTAGTAAGTAGAGGGTTTCTGGGGGGGAGCATTTAGGGGTGACTGGTGGGGATGGCTGGGACTAGTGGGTGCAGTGGGTAGTTGGGAAGGGGAGACACATTAAAATAAAGGAGAAATACTCATTGTTTTCCTGCATTTAATTTCTACACCTTTAAAGGGCTTTAAGAAGCACTTTGTTTTCCTGCACTTAATTTCTACACTTTAAAGGGCTTTAAAGGTTGTTCAGAGCCAGAGAAACCTGAACTGAGAGGGTTAAAAGGCTATTTAATTTCTATGCAGTCAGGGATTAACCTCTATGGCAACCAGGCAAACATTTCTCTTCAAACTGCAGGCATCCTGCAGAGTGGATAATCAAGTGTTAAATGGACCATCACTTTAAGAAGTGGGAAGTGGGAATTATGGTAACTACTTTTACTGATGCAAAGAGTCAGAGCCAGCCCCAAACCTTGACCCGCTAAAGCGAATCCATGTCCCAGTTCCATCAGGAGCACAGGAAGCTGTCCTCAAATAATATTGCCTGGTAAAGAAGGTCAGTATTGTACTCACAGACTTCAAACAGGAATTATTCCTGGCCCAACCGGACTCTTAAAGATTGAATTTTGAATAAAAAAGCAGGTAGGATGTCTAAGCCAGAGTCCTCCCTGAAGAGAGGTAAGGGCCTCCTCCACTCAGCTAAACCACAAAGAACCATAGCCAGACATACCATCCAACTCATCATCTTCATTTCCAGACAGGTTAAGATGGGGTATAAGAAGGGTCATCATTTCCCACAAAGTCAGTCCAAATGCAAAAATGTCAGCTTTGTCTGTGATGATGCCATCTTCTTCCACAGCTTCCCTGGGCTTCCAGGGCTCTGTGCCAATGTACTCGGCTTCAGGGTCGCTCACTGTGGAAATAAGAGCATTCAAATCAAGAGACCTGGGGTTATATACAAACCCTTCTTCAACTCACCGGTACACAGTCTCCCAATTTGCACAAGTAGCTATAGTCCAACTTTTGGAAATTTTGCCTTCCTTCTTCAATCCACCTGTTCCATGCTGCATATCATCCTACTCCCCAACTCCATTCTGCATATCATACTCCATGCTGCAAGTCATCCTACTCCCCAACCCCCAGGAAAGTTTTTGGTGGAGGAGCAAGGATGAATCAGTGGAAAAACACCACATGCACACACTCTTGCACAAGAAGCAAGCAGAAGAGATACAACCCCTGGTGTGCATATTCCAATGCAAGAGTGGCAAAATGAAGTAGAGAGTCAACAGTCAGCTGCCAAAAGAGGTGAAGCCAAGAACTCCCACTGGAAATAAACCACTGCTGGGAATTGTACAAGAGAACAAATAGCTGAAGCTCTGATATTGGGTAAAATATCCACTGCTATTCAGCATCTAGATATTGCATCTCCTTTCTCCTGCCCTTTCAAAAGCTCCTGAGCTTTTGATTTGAAGGTGTGCGAGGGGGAAGTCAAGAACTTGCGGGGCAAGGTAAAGTGAGGAGGATTCCTTGTTTGGGGTGGGTGAGAACATGGGACCTCTGAATAATTGACCAAGGTCACAAACCTAGAATCACAGAACCACCATTTTTGGGGGACTCAAACTATGGCTTTGGTGTTGGGTGGGCTTTGTTTCACCTTCTTCCACCAATAGATATGGCTCTGCATTCATGGGTATATTTTGTGAGTAGGGAGGATCTTCACCTCTTCTTGGTACCTCTTTTTCTATTAGCAAAGCAGTAGTTGAGAATGTGGCTGTGGGTGGCGCAAGTGGTTAAGACACTGTGCCTTTAACCAGCAGGCCAGGGTTCGAGACCCAAGTTGGTCCCCACAAGACAGGGTGAGCTCCTGTCCTTAGCTCTGCGACGCAGCTGGAACCAATTGTATTGGCTCTGCCTTTCCATTGGACTATTTCAGTGGTGCGGAGGGGGGATTTGCCTTGGGTAACAGCCTATCCTCCATATCAATCTAACCCAGGCCTTCATGCTTTGCATGCAGCGTATGCAGTGCCGAGCACGATACCATAGTCTTTTAAGACTGGCGTATGCCTGTTTTTTTAGTTGAGAAGACCAAAGGCACTAATGTTCTAAATATTATCTCCCACCATTCTCAACCAAGGTCAACCCAAGGCATGGGAAGGGAAGAATTACTCATATTTAACTCAAGTGAATGTGCCATTGAATCTAGTGCACACCTTGATATTGATACTGGCTATTGTACTGCACAGCTGAAAAGCAGGTGCAAAATTTAATTTTACTGCACTAAATAATGAGTTATATGTCAATAAGTCATGATTTTTACCTAATTGCACTACTTCATATAACCATGTATTTATACAACATTTTTATTACAATAAACTGTTAAAACTAAACACTGACCTGCACTTATCAAAATACTGTATTTACTCAAATCTAATGCACACCCCAATTTTGGAGATTAAATTTGGCTGAAAAGGGTGACATTAGATTCGAGTAAATAAGGTACTTCAGTCCAGGCCTCCATCTCTCACCACAAACTGTACAAGCATTCTTGGCTATCTGGCTGTATTTGTTCAAGTTAAACCTCTTAAGCAGTATCTTGATAGAGCAATTCTTTTATCCTATATTCCTTTATCCTATGCCAACTTTGACCAACTCCATTACTTATTGCAAAGACCACAGAGCATGAAAGAGGTGCCAAGAACCACCTAGAGCAGGGGTCTCTAAACATTTTGGCAAGAGGGCCACATCTCTCTGACAGGCCAGAAAATGAATTTACATTTAAAATTTAACTACACTTACATAAATTTACTTATAAGAATATATTGGAGTGGATTACAAGGCTTGCTCAATCAAGGTCCAGATGGAGGCTCGCTGAGGATTGCATCTGGCCCCCAGGCTGCAATTTGTAGACCCCTAACCTAGAGCAATAGATTGTGAGGAAAAAAAACTAGGGCAGGGAAGCATCAAGAACTCATGCAAACTGCTGGGGGGTAGAATTTTAAATTTTTTATGACAAACTGGGAACATTAAAGACCCACAGAAATGGGGAGTTAAGAGAAGAGCCACCTGCCAGACCAATGTCAGAATACAAAGTAAATGCCATAAGTTCCACATACCAATCATATTTTCATCCAAGGGCAAGGATACCCCCACATCACAGATCTTTATTGATTCAAAATCCCCTCTGATCACCACATTGGAAGATTTGATATCACCGTGAAGCAATTTCTTGTCATTGTGCAAATACTGCAAGTTAGAGCAGAGGTTAGAATAAAATACAGTAGTTAGTTCAGGTATCCCTGAATACTGCAATAGTAAATAGAGACAATGGAGGCCCACCTTGCATTTCAGCAAGACAACAATACTACACCAGCCCCTGACCTTATCCTTCCTTCTCAGCTTACAATTATCCATTTATCCCTTTAGTAGCTTCCACGGACCACAACTTCTATTCCACAGATCTGTGTCTCCCTTCACCTCTCCTAAAATCTCATGGAAACAAATAGCATCTGCCACAGATAACCCCCCCCCCCCGCCACTAGGTGGTCACTTCCGTCTCAATCACAACTCTGCAGGTGCATGATTTACCAGTCGCCTGCCAGAACAAGCCCGTTTGTTAAGCTTCATATATTGGTGTGCCTCACAACAGCCATGACTGTGTTTGATTCAGAAGCTCTTGGCACAAGTGTCAGAATGCTCATCACTAGTTTTGCCAACCAAGCACAAGCTGGGCATGGGGGTACTATTCCCTCATTCATCACTGCCAGAAGTTAGAGCTGAACCAGTTCTTAATCCTGTTCCAATCAGGATTCTCTAGCCACATGCAGCTTCCACAGCCTACCTTCAAGCCCCTTGCCATATGCAAGGCAACTTTGAGGATGGTAGCAGCAGGAAAGGGACCTTGGTGTTGCTTATTCCTCTCTTCAATCAGGTCATTGAGAGACTTCTCTCCTCCGTATTCCATGGCAAGACACATACTCCCATCCTTGGCTTTAGCAAAGGCACGGTACCCTTCAAAAAAAATTTCCAATTATACAGGGGCCAGAAACACATCTCTAGAGTAAGGCCTACACCTAGTATGTTTAATAACTGAACATGGACTGGAAACAGAAAAGGAATTTACCATGTTAAACTACTTCTTACAAGATGGCCTTTATTCCCATTTTGCAGTTGGAGACACAAAAAAACATGAAAGAGCCTGTCAGTCTATATGAGACACATCCACCAGAACTACCATAATATAAAAATTTATTTCCACACAGCTTTCCAGCACCCCATTCTGACAGGAGCCACCTCTTACACTCCATTGCATTTCATGGCTGGAGAGGGGGTTCCTCTGGGATGGTGGAAGCTATCCTCAAAAGTCATGCCATAGAAGTAGATATCTAAAGGATATTAGACAGTCAAAGGAGATCTTAGGAATGTCACCCAAGAGAAGCCAGCCTCCAGCTAGCAAGGATCAAGATGAACCCTCCATTTTTCCCCCATCAAACTTACCCACAATGTTTGGGTGCTGAAGATTCTTTAGAATCTTGGCTTCTTCATTCAGTCTCTTTTGATATTTATCTAGTTGGCTGTAATTACATTTGGGATTGATTTTCTTCACAGCCCAGGGAGAGCGAGGAATTCCTTTAGGAGACCTGGAAACAAATTGGAGATGGAGCTCTAGACAAACAAGATTGCTAGCACAATATAACATCAAAATGACTGGGGGGGGGGGGAGTGTGTACAGGGATAACACAAGTAATTGCCGGTTTTAAAGTCAGTCAATTTTACTGTAACCGAGTTCAGGAAAGGACTGTTCCACTCAACTGAACCTTACACCAGATTGGTTGTAATTCCAGAATGAATTTAATTACCATGTTCAATTCCTCAATATAATGAGATCTACCTACAATCCACATGATCAGTCAATTTCATATCTTCATACAATTTTTAGACTGTAGCAAAGGAAGAACAGATAATTTGCTCTACCGCAAGCTTCCAGCAAAGCAACTAAGGCTGCAATCCTAAAGACACTTTTTTGTGAGTAAGACCCATTGAACACAGTGGGACTTACTTTTGATTAGACATGGTTAGGATTGTGCTCTTAGTGCCTCTAGCCAATTGGGCGAACTGAACCAAGCTATGGGGAAAGCACCATTTCCTGCTCTGTTATTGGCCAAAATACAACTGCATTAAGGGGTGGATAATTTCTCTCCCCCTTGCCTTTCTGGCAACTACTTGCGTTTCCAATTTATGCTAGATAGTATCTTAGATGTTTCCCTCTAACTTTTTGTAGTACATCTGGGACATACCTTTTCATAAGGTAAACATTGACTCCAGTTCCGTACCCAAGCTTTTGCATGAACGGAGAGGGAGGGATAATTACTGAAGATAACGAGCTATTCTGTCCTGTATTATAAACATGAAAGACAGGGCAGACATTATTCTACATTTCCAAAATTTTAAAAGCATGGGCTAAAAGAACAATTTTTCTAACTCAAACCCAAGAACAAACTTTGTCCCAGATATCCTGAATAATCACAGAAAGAATAAATGCAGCTGTCTCTCTCCAGGGGGCCAATAATAAGGATTACAAAAATGTTTACATACTATTATGCCCCATATGAATCATCCAAAATGCGCACTGCCAGACACTGCTCAAGTACAGTTCCTTAATGAGAGAAGCACCAAGTCTACCCATGGTGGCTACTTTGAACAGCAAGTGTGACAAACAAGGGGCTGCATCCTTACTTCCTTCACCAGTGCCACTGTGGCAATCTAGTATGGTAGTGGGATTGGAGGAGGTGGCTTCTACAATCCAGAATTGTAACAGCAAGTCAATGGAAGCACACCTCAAGACCCCCTTACTACCTCCTTCACCAATTACTTCAGGTAACCAGTAACTTATTCAAAACAGGGGGAGTAAAAGATGCTGGAAGCAAAAGAGGAAAACTTATTTTGCTCTCTGTTCCCTTCCCACCAAACTTATTTTGTTATGAAAATGACAGGTTAAGGTAGTGATGGTAATGATGATTCTTGTGCCAGACAAAATAGAAAATAGGGGAACAGAAAATTGCTACTCCTTTGGGCGCTTGATTTTTAAGCTGTTTGAAAGAAAGGGATCCTCACTGACTTGGGTGGATGCATTGCAACTTTTATGCCTAAATTTAAGATAGACAACCAGATTTTTCAGATGCAAAGGAGGGTGCCAGGATGCAGACCCCTTTGAATTGTGAGTTCCCCAAGGCATCTGGTGGGTTCCCGTGCAAAACAGGGAAGCTGGGCAAAATGGGCCTTTCGCCTGATCCAGTGGGACTGTTCTTACCTGTATTCACAGACTTATGTTCTAAGCAGCAACTGGAGAAAGGGCTGAACAAACACCCTAGAAGCTTGAGTCGCATCTTTGTTCCTTATATACAGGGAAAAAGAAACCTACTCTGAAGAGATGTCTGTTATAGCTCACATTGGAATCCAAACCAAAAAAAATATGTTTTCTGTTTCAGAACTATTGGTCTTATTTGTATGTAGAATCAACCAATTCCTAAAGATAGCTGAAAAAGAATTCTTTAATTCAGGGGTCTCTGTACCCCATCCTGAGGGCCAGATGCAGCCCACAGATCAGGCCCATGGCCAGTCCCTTGTCTTCCGCAAGTTTTTGTGCTTTGGTCATTTCTGAAGGGTATTCTGAGAGCTTATACAGAATGGATGGACAAATGCTCTTTTCTCTCACATAACACCAGAACTAGGGGTACCTGCTAAAACTGAATTTTTGGTTAGGACAGCTATTTCTTTACCAAACATGCAGTTGTTCTGTAGAACTCCTCACCACAGGATGTGATGATGGCATCTAGCCTCAATGCATTTAAGAAACATTGACACCTGGATGCAGGCATATTGTTATCTTGTGTACTCCCTGAGACATCTGATGGGCCACCATGAGGTACAGGAAGCTAGACTAGATGGGCCTTTGGCCTGATTGAGCAGAGGCTATTCTTATGTAACTTTTGTGCCCTGTGAAAAGCCTTAGAACAGTGGTCTTCTGTTCTGAAGAAGCCAAGTGGGGGTCCTTAGCTCCAAAGTGGGGGGGGGGTGTGTGTGTCACAACTTCATTTCAGAGGGTCACAAAGAGCTGGATGCAGCCATCTTGGAATCTGGCACTGGACACTCTTAATGACACTTCCAGCCAAAACATCACCACTAGGAGGTCCTGGACAGATTGTCATTCTCAGAAGGAGGTCCCAGGCTGAAATACCATTGCCTTAGATGATGCTAGTGGGGTGGGAATCCATTAGTGAATGTGCTTTGTTTCTGTAATGGTGCTTGGAGAAGTCCTGGAAATTTGACCCCATTTATTAATCCAACAAATTTCCACCTCTGATGTATTTACTGAAATTTTTTATCTAAATTTTTTCAGTTATTTGGTACGGCCATCTGGCTGAAATGTTTGGAGACCACTGCTTTACAAGTAAACCACTATACAGTACTTCAGAGAAAACAAAAGTGACTGGACATCTAATTCACTGAGTACAAGCTCACCTGATGTCCTTTTCTTAGATAGTTTATGTGGACTGGGAGTCTTGAAAGTAGTTTCTGCATCCATGGTGAAGATTTACCCTGCTGAGGAAGGGGGTTAGAGAGCCATAACTGGGACAGTGTGGGATTGTGCTGGGTTTCCACACAAGGAGAAAAAAAGAACATCAACGCCCAAACCCTAGCCAACTTTCCAGCACTGACAACCTAAGTTATTGTTACATTTGATGGGTTTTTTCATATAAGGCCCAAATCCTAAACAACCGTCCAGCTGGGCTGGTGAGGCATGTAGGAAGCAGTAGAAAGCCAATCACAGCAGTCTCGAGGTCAGGGCAGTGTTTGTTCCCTCACATCAGTGCAATGACTTCACTGCTGGAACTGGATGAGGATTTGGTGTGAGACTCCTAACCTATCCATATTTATACCCCAGACTTTCCCATGCAAACACTTGTCCAAGACTGTGGCTTACAAAGCTTTAGTACCTCCCCTCCTGCTGGCCTCACAACAGCCCTGCCAGGTAGGCCAGGCTGAGGGGGGCTGAGGGGCCCCAGGACATCCAGGGAGCCCCAGTCCCTCCCCTCCTGTTGGCCTCACAACAGCCTGCCAGGTAAGCCAGGCTAAAGGGGGCTGAGTGGCCCCAGGACATCCAGGGAGCCTCAGTCCCTCCTCTCCCTCTGGCCTCACAACAGCCCTGCCAGGTAGGCCAGGCTGAAGGGGGTTGAGGGGCCCCAGGACGTCCAGGGAGCCTCACTCCCCTCCTGCTGGCCTCACAACAGCCCTGCCAGGTAGACCAGGCTGAGGGGCCCCAGGACGTTCCAGGGAGCCTCAGTCCCTCCCCTCCTGCTAGTCTCACAAAAGCCCTGCGAGGCTGAGGGGGAGTGAGGGCCCCCCCCCCTGCTTCCAGCTCATCCTACCCAGAAAGGAGATTCAAGCTCTGTCGTCCTCTTCTGTACAGCCGTTTTAAATCTTGGCGGGTTGGTACGGTGGCCGCCGAGGCTCAGAAACGGAGACTCCGCCCAGCCACTCCCTCTTCTCTCAGATTCGGATCCACAAGGTAAACCAGCGCCACCTGGAGGCGCCACCTGGACGTGCTGCTGCTCCTCCTTCTGGACTGGCAGCTCTAGCATGGAACGCTTCTGCGGGGCTGGGGTCACACTGATGAGTGCAAGCCTATGAATGTCTACTCAGAAGTAAGTCCCACTACAGTCAATGGGGCTTACTCCCAGGAAAGTGTGGATAGGTCTGCAGCAGTTCTAACTGCAAACTCTGACAGTTCCAGTTCTGACAGTTCTAATTAGTTTACAACTTACCTAAAACCAATTGTTAGATCCAGAAATCTAACAAATGGTTTACTCAGAAGTAAGTCCCATTATAGTGAATGAGGAAAGCGTGGATAGGTTGAGAACTTTTAAAATAGCACAGAAGCAGCAGCCACTCACTGTTAACAGTCCTATGCACTCTTACTTGAGAACAAACTCTATTAAGTGCAATGGGATTGCACTCTGAGTAGACCAGCATATCCTCCCTGCTTTAGGTGGAAGATACTAACAAAAAAGGTCTTTTTTGATGCATTGCATAGATCCATGGTGTGGTTTGTGAGAAATAAAAGAGGAAGACTCACTTGGGAAAAGTGCCCAGTTAGAGGGGGTTCAGAGTTATCAGATATGTACTGTCTTTGTGTTGTGTTGCAGATCCATGACTTCCTTTTGCAACCATTAAGATCAGAAGGTGTCTGCTCCCTTTGGCAAATCCCAAACACTCCTCAGAATCTCTGTTGTTATTCAGGATTGCACCATTGCCACTGGGAGTACTCAATTAAATTACAATTGCCCAACTTCATTTCAGGTTCTGGGAGAAGTCCCCTAATCTGAGCCTAAGGCCACACACCCTGCCAGGCACATTGTTTCAGTGGGAACTCCCTTGGATGAGCCATTAAGCCCTTTGTATGACTTCCTAAAATCAGGATACAATCAGGCCCAAGAAGGACAAGCTCTAAAACTCCTATCCAGCCAAAAATTCCTTTGCTTCCTTTGTAAAAAGTTCTATAACTTCCCTTGATGACTCCACGCTAGTGGTGTCCAAACCCCAGCCTGGAGGCCAGATGTGGCCATCAGGGAGCCTCAATGTGGCCTGCAGCAAGACTCCCCTGTCCAGCCTTGGGCAAACCTTGAAATTCTCAGGATCTGTATCTCAATTACTCTTATATGTAAATTTACCCTCCAATCCAGAGTAACTATGGGAGCACGTAAGAGACATTATGTGCACCCGTAGTTACTGCACCACCTAGTGAGAACCTATGGGAAATTCATATTGCAATCCAGAGTAAATTGTTCTCATACCGGAGCAAGGACTCCCCATAGTTACTCTGGATTGCACCCTTAGTCAAATTTGATATGTAAATCATATTTCCAGTGCCCCCACAGTATCAGAAAGATGTCGCCTTCCTGCCAAAAAGTTTGGATACTCCTTCCCTACACAAAAGGTGCCAGGTTTTGACCTACCACGCCATCATTGGTCAACTCTGAAGAGGATCCTTACCCAACATGGTGTCTGCCAGGTCTCACTGGGGTCAGCGGGGTCTAGTATCTAACCCACTGTGCGAGTGTGGTGCTTGTTGCTAAATTATTCATCACATCATGTCTTGCTGTAAATTGAGAGCTTATACTAGCCCAGTGTCTGATTTTTTTCAATGTAGACCACTCAGTCCTTGAATGGATGGGCTGGACATTGACATCTAATTAACCTTAAGTCTATCGTATGATATTATATGCCATACACTAAACAAAATTTTCTTGCTCTGGAAGTAGAATTTGGTTACTTCAGATACTAGCTGTGGCGTCCATGAGGTTTGTTTTCCCTGAAGAAAGTCTCTCCTATTTTTTGTTTTTTCCTCCCTTCCTCTGGGTTGTAGAATTTTGCAGCCGTGCCTTGCTGCTAAGGTAGTACATCACTCTCAAACCAGAACCAGCAGACTAGGATAACATAGGTCAGTGATGGTGAACCTTTGACAGCCCAAATGCCCAAACTGCAGCCCCAAGCCATGTGCATGCTGGTGCCCAGTGCACATGCCTGGAATTCTGGGCATGCGCAGTGGGCTCAGGGCACTCCTGGCCCCAATGCACATGCCCAGAGTTGTGGGCATGCACACTGGACATTGGCATGCACTTGTGCCCAGTGCGCATGCCCTGAACTTTGGCTATGCACACTGGGTTCAGGGCACTCCTGGCCCAATGCACATGCCCAGAGTTCCAGACATACATGCTGGGCACCAGCACCATCAGCTGGCTCTGCTCCAAAGAGGAGCATCTTGTACCTCCTCAGAGCATCACTGGGGCAATGGAGGGGTGACTCGCTTTTGTGTCAACAGAGAGGGCTCTCTCAATGGATAGGGCTCCCCGCTGTGGCATGCATGCCATAGGTTCACCACCACTGGCATAGGTGATCTTCTCTCTCCTTTGCATATCTCCTGCTCTGCTTAGGAAGCAGATTTCTGGAGTGGCTCATGTGGGTTCTAAACCCCTTAAGTAATTTCTGCTGTGGCTGTTTCTGGCCAGTTATACATCTCCCCATGATTCAAGTGGTGCCTCTTGCTTTACACCACATTCCTAGAAGCTTGCAGGGAAGGGAGTCACTCCTTTGCTCAGTTCAACCTGGCGGTATTCTCTGGCTGCCAGGGGTGGGGCTGATAGGATGCAATGATTGGCTCCCTGGACATCACATCAGTGATGTGATGATGGACATAACTGGACATCACATCCAGTTATGGATGATGTAGCAACTTGAGTTGACACATGAATTCAAAGAGAACTTGGCGTGTCTCTGGCTACTGCTGCAATCCTATGCTGACTTTCCCATTAATCTCCTGAGTAGAAGTTCTGAGTAGGAGGACTTACTTCTGAGTAGACATGCATAGGATTGGGTGCGAATGGGGAGGCCACTGCAATTGAAGTCCTGTGTCATATCTGGACCCAACTGTATATGCTCCTTCTGAGTGATCCATGTGCTACAGATGTGCCTGTTTATGATCCAAACATTCATAGGATGTACTTCATCTCATGTTATGACCAAATAATTCAAAGCACAGCTTTTGGGTCTGGCTAAGGCTGCAATCCTAAACTCCACCTAGGCTAGCATAAGCCCCAGCATAAGTCCTGTGCTGACCTGGGAAAGTCACAAATGTGCTATAAGGCAAGGTTTCTCAACTCCCACTCCAGGGAACACTGGACCATCCACAAGAGGACTCCTCTAAGTGTATACAGTGGCACCTCACATAAAGAATGCCTCATGTAAAGTATGTTTCACGGAACAAACAAAAATTTCTCTAGGATTCTGGTTCACGTAACAAACTGTGCTTCATGTAAAGAACACATTCGTTGGCAGTTGGGGCAGACACACTGGCCGGCAGCCTGTTTAAAAAGTGTCAGGGCTGCCTAGCACACCTGCCCATAGTGAAAGCAACACTTCCACGCTGTTCCTCCTGTGGCCGGGTGTCCGCTGGGCAGAGGGAGAGAAGAGCAGTGAAGAAGAGGGAAGCAGCTCAGGGCTAGCCAGAAGGGAGCAGGGGAGAGAGAGGCTCTGGATGGAGAGGAGGAGAAAGTGGGGAGACACTTTGAAGGTGTCTGGGATTGTAGCCTCCTAACCATGTCTACCCAGAAGTAAGCCCCATTGTGTTAAATGGGTCTTACTCCCAGGAAAGTGTCTTTAGGACTGCAGCCTATGTAGACTTCATAAGATCATGCACATTGAATGCATGTTTTGAATTCAATCCCAGTGTTCTGTTATCATTTTTACATCCAGTTAATATTTTTATAGGAATATTTTGGGGGTTGTGGAACCAATAATCTGAGTTTCCATTATTTCCTATGGGAAAATCCACTTCACGTAAAGAACGTTTCACGTAACAAACATGCCTCCAGAACGAATTAAATTTGTTATGTGAGACATCACTGTATTCCCCTTCTCACAGCAGGAGGGCTCTGTCAGAGGACTGCAGCCTCAGAGACCAATCCTATGCCTGTCTACTCAGAATAAGTCCCATTACAGTCAATGAGGCTTACTCTCCAATAAGGATGACTAGGATGGCTTTCTGCATTTTCAGTGCAGCAGGTTGAAAATCCCTGCTCTGAGTAGACATGCATTGAGACATTGGGTTCTCACCTGCAATCTATCCACAGTAACTTAGCAATAGCTCTATTTATTATAATGCTTACAGCTGGAGGCAGCTGTGCTGTGCTTTAGGTGGGGAAGCCTCCCTTCCAGGTCACAGAGGCAGAACTCCCACCCCTGGGCTGGTCCTGGAAATTTTTTCCCCACAGAACCGGTCCCTGGGGCCAAAGAGGTTGAGGACCACTGGTGTAAGGCACTTCTGCCCCATTCATGGGGAGTTAGGCCACTGCATAAGCGTAAGCCAGCCTCCCACACCATCACGGAAAGATATGCCATGTGAATTAGGCTGGCCTAAATTTGTTAGGATTGCGTCCAAAGTGTGCAATCTAAACCTGTTTCCACTACTTCTGTTTGCCTGGCTATGGTGTTTGCAGTGATGACAAGACCCTGGGATGGGCTCAAACTTGTCTGCTCCTGGTTACTCAAGCCTTGCATGATTATTGTTAGGATTCCCGTGACTCTTGTCCTGCCCTTGGCAAAGGGAATCCTTCTGACTGATGAACAGCCTCATCCTAAGTGGGTCTACTCAAAAGTCAGTCCCCTTATGTTCAATAGGCTTTCTCCCACAAAAGTGAGCATAATAGGATTGTACCTGAAGTCTCTCTGAGGGACCCCAACCTTTGCCATGGAGAAATCTGTGTATGGATTGAGAACCCAATTATATGCATGGCTACTCAGAAGTAAGTCCCATTATAGTCAATAGGGCTTACTCCCAGGAAAGTGTGGATAGGTTTGCAGCCTAACAGCACAGGCCTAAACATGGTCTACTCAGAAGTAAATTCCATTGCAGTCAATGGAGCTTACTTCCAGGAAAGCGTGGATAGGCTTGCAGCTGAAAGCACAGTCCTATGCATGGTCTACTCAGAAGTAAGTCCCATTATAGTCAGTGGAGCTTACTTCCAGGGAAGCGTGAATTGGCTTGCAGCCTGAAAGCACAGTCCTAGGAATGGTCTACTCAGAAGTAAGTCCCAATACAATCAATGGAGCTTACTTCCAGGAAAGTGTGGATAGGCTTGCAGCCAGTCCTAGGCATGGTCTACTCAGAAGTAAGTCCCATTACAGTCAATGGAGCTTACTCCCAGGAAAATGTGGCTAGGCTTGCAGCCTCAGAGCCCAGTCCTGAGCAGGTCTACTCAGAAGCAAGTCCCATGATGGTCAGTGCAGGGGTGGGATCCTTCTGAGTGCTGGAGGACAAAGGGGCGGGTGACGTCACGACCAGAGCGAGCCTTGTCCAGGAGGTTGGTCCGAGAGGCGCGGGGGGGGGGTGTGACGTCACGGGTGGGCTGATCTCGGGCTGCGAGCGGGAAGCGAGTGAGCGAGTGCGCACGCGCCGGACAGGGCCGGGCCAGGCCAAGCAGTGGAGCCGGCGAGGGCCATTCCGGATCTGTTTCCGAAGCCGGGCGAAGGGAGCGCCGCACAGCACAGCAGAGCCCAGCCATGGGGGGCTACGAGTACGTGAGCGCGGAGCAGCTGGCGGGCTTCGACAAGTACAAGGTACCTCACGGGCGGACCGCTGAGGGCGGTGTTGGCAGGCGAGGCCGGGCGGTCTCCTCAGTCGGTCAGTCGTGGCCCCTCCCGTGCCCTGAGGCGCCGGAGTCGCCTGCCATGGAGCCGCCTGAGCCACCAGACCTGTCCCTCCGCCTCAGACCTCAGGTGGGGGGGCTTAGAAGGCCAGAAGAGATGCTCTTTTCCACCCTCACGCAGCACCAAGGCCAGGGGGGAGACACTGAAATTTGGGCTGTGGAACTCCCCGACACATTATGTGGGGAAAGGCATTTGGTCTCTGGAATTTTCTGACACAGGATGTGGGGAAAGGCATTTGTCCTGTGGAACTCCCCAACACATGATCTGGGGAAAGGCATTTGGTCTGTGGAAGTCTCTGCCACATGATGTGGGCAAAGACATTCCCCCTGACACATGACACTGGGGAAAATGCATTTGACAAGTGGAACTCCCTGCCACAATGTATGGTATATATATGGGAGAAGGGATTTGACTTGCAGAATTCCCTGCCATATGATGTGGGGAAGGGATTTGATCTCTGAAACTACCTGCCTCATGATATGTAAGAAGACATTATGCAGAATGGATGTCTTGGACGTTCTTGTATATTTCATACAAACCTAGAATTAAGTGACAGCCACTGAAATTTGGACTGTGGAACTCCCTCCCACATGATATCGGTGGAGACATTATGCAGACAATGAATAGAGCGGATGGAGTGATGTTCTTGTTCCTCTCTCTTTCACTCACACTCACACTCTCACACACACCCTGAACCAGGGGAAAGCCACTCAATTTGAGTGTTGGGAGAGCCAGCGCAGACCAAAGGAAACATCTCTTTACCCATGGAACTCACTGCCACTGGTGTGCCACAGATGCCTTTAGTTGCTTTGGGTGCTGTTCCCAGAGAAAGATGGCATACAAATCTTAACAAAATAAAAAAGGGTCAGACAGATTTCTGGAGGAAAAGTCCATGATGGGTTACAAGCCACAATGGGTTTGTGCAACCTCCTGAGTTTAGATATAGGCTAAAAGTATGCCAAGTGCAAGGGAGTGGCATGGAAAATGTGAGTCTTTTGATCCTGTGCACTCCAGGAGCCATCTGCCAGGCCACTGTGAGATACAGGAAACAGGACTACATGGGCCTTTGGCCTGTTCCAGCTGGGCTCTTATGTTAATGATACTCCTTTTACATATGTTTGGCTCTCTGCTTCCCAGCAAGGACAGGGTTATGTGCTGCTTTTTCTTGCACCCTTCAATTTGAGGTGAAAGAATTAATGAAGTTCAGTTTGAGGTGAATGAATTCATAGTCTAAGCCTGTGGTTTTTAACTTTTTTATGCTATGGTGTGTGTGTGTGTGTATGTATATATGTATGTGTGTGTGTGCGCGCGCGTGCGTGTGTGTTGGGAACCCCAAATATATTGGGAACTCCAAATTTGATAATCTTATATCCCCCTTTTAGCTCACCCACTTCCTGCCCCTTAAAACTCTTCCAGCACTGTTTGTTGTTAACAAATGTATTTATTGGAGAGAACAGAAAAGTTACCATAAAACCTGGCACTTTTTGTACCACCGGAGCAAATTAGGGAGACATCTGATTCAGATGCCTCCCCCTTTACCTGATAGTGCTCTAGTCGGGTGGTCTTTGGTCTTTTTCTTTCTGGTAAGTTTCTGCAACCACCCACTGAGGCTTTTGACCCCATTGGTGTCCCAACTCCAGTCCAGGGTTTGGAGACCCCTTCTATAGATGGAACGAGTCTGGTTGTAACAATTAAGTGTGAAATGTAGGTATTCTAACACGGTTGCTTATTGATCTTCCCCTTCTTCAGACACATGTATTATTTTCTTACCAATAAATGAACCTAAATTGCTTTAATGTTCCTTTCCTCCAATCCATACTAGTATAACTGGAATAAAGCATTCACACCAAACCCGTCATTTGTGTAAGCAAGAGTCATGATCCCCAGGGGAGTTGCAAGCAGTTAGGAACAAAGTTGCAAATTCAGGAAAAGCTAAATTCAATTCCTTGAAATTCCAGGTAGGACTGGGAAGAACTCTGTTTGAAGAACCCCATAATGCCCCTGGCAGTAATTAGACGCAGCACTGAGCAAGATGGACCAGTTGCTTTACTCCAGGAGTTCTCAAAGTGTGGGTTGTGAGTGGTTATAACATGGGGGGTTGCTTCTAATATGTTTTTCAGAAGCTGGCAGTAACAAAGTTTGAAAATCCCTGCTCTGAGCAATTTAGTGCAAATTCACTACAATGTCATAATGTGAATATTATATTAGTGGTGACTAGGAGACCTTTTGTAGTCTAAGGGGAGATATAGGATAGCTATCTTCAAATATTTGAAGGACAGTCACACAGGAAGAAGTGACAATGTGTAGTCTGTGGTTTCTGGGGTTAACCAATGTGTTGAAACTAGAGGGAAATGATACCCAGTGAGTTCCCAATTTCCATACGTCCAACTTATAGACATCCTGACTTAAGGGCATCCATATCAGGTATAGTCTGTCCAACCTTGAGCTTTCACACCTGTGTGATCACACAATTATGCCTTGGGTTAGTTCCAAATTCCACGCAAAACCTGAATGTTATGTCAGAGAATACCTATACCTCATATAGGTTAAACACGTGAAAGAACTTCCTAACTGCAAGTGTCCCCAGCCATTGGAACAGTCTACCTTGTATGGTTGAAGGCTTTCCCTTGTTGGAAGCTTTCAAGCATAGGCTGGATAGTCTCCTCTAATAGATGCTGTAGTCACCGATGCTGAGCAGAATAAAAAGCAGGCCTCCATCAGTCTTCGAAGACTATGGTATCGTGCTCGGCGCTGCATACGCTACATGCGAAGCACGAAAGCCTGGGTTGGATTGTTATGGAGGATAGGTTGTTACCCAAGCAGCAAATTCCCCATGTCCACGCCACTGAATTAGTCCAGTAGAAAGGCAGAGCCAATACGATTGGATCCAGCTGGCGTCGCAGAGCTGTGCTAAGGACAGGAGCTCACCCTGTCTTGTGGGGCCAACCCGGGTCTCAAACCCTGGCCTGCTGGTTAACAGGCATAGCATCTTAACTGCTTGCGCCACCCACAGCCCACAGAATGTTGAACTAAATGAGCAGAATGAGGCTGTGGGTGGCGCAAGCGGCTAAGACACTGTGCAGGCCAAGGTTCAAGACCCGGGTTGGCCCCACAAGATAGGGTGAGCTCCTGAGCCCAGCTCTGTGACGCCAGCTGGATCCAATTGTATTGGCTCTGCCTTTCCATTGGACTAATTCAGTGTCGTGGAGATGGGGGATTTGCTGCTTGGGTAACAGCATATCCTCCATAACAATCCATCCCAGGCTTTCATAACAATCCAACCCAACAATCCAACACAGAATGAGCAGAATGTTGGACTAAATTACACCTAACTCCAGGATTACAAGTGGTACCTCACTTATCAAGTGCCTTGCTTAACAAGCGTTTCACATAAAGAGCAAAAATTTCCAAGAAATCTTGCTTCACATAACAAGTTCTGCTTCACTTAACAAGCAAGCACGCTATGGGCATGCGTGCGATGCAGCCCTGACGCTCTGCATGGAGGCTCATTAAAAGGGCTGCCGGCCAGCACAGCTGCCTCTAACTGCCCCCAAATTGGGGACAGTTGCCTGGGGGTGCCAGAGGTAACTGTTCCCCAAGTGCCCCCACCAACCACCTTGAACCTCCAGCAGTTGCCCAGGTAAGCCTTCCAGGAAAGTGTTTTTGATTGCAGTCTCCTAACTATGTCTACTTAGAAGTAAGCCCCTTTGTGTTAAATGGGGCTTATTCCCAGGAAAGTGTCTTTAGGATTGCAGCCTACGTAGACTTCATAGGATCATGCACATTGAATGCATGTTTTGAATTCAATTCCAGGGATTTGTCATCATTTTTACATCCAGTTAATATTTTTATATTAATCTGCTTCACTTAAAGAGCGTGCCTCTGGAACGAATTAAGCTCTTTATGTGAGGCACCACTGTATATGAAAAAGACCCAACAGTCCTCATGTTTTTAATTAGCCAGTGCTAGTTTTTAAACACTGCTCTGCATTGTTTTTTTGCACTGATAAATGTGCTTTTGTGCTGTGAGTGGAACGCACCTTAAGCAGGTTATTATGCCATGTCCAATGTTTTTTGACCTTTGTCCCCCAATATACCACTTTGCATGGCCCTCTTATCAGAACTACTACCGGAAGTAACTGGCAGTGAAATTATCCAGGTTAGTAGACTTTAAACACTGATGAGGTTCAGGGCGGGAGGGAAGACTTTTCAGGCTTTTGAAAACTACATGCTGGAGCTCTGCCCGCTGAGCTGAGATTCCTTTGCTGTTTGTCACTTTGTGATTTTACTAGGAGGTGTTCAGGTACCACATGTAGCACAAGACCACCTCGCGTATGACTGGTGGTATATGTACCACCAGTTGAGAAACTCTGCCTTGTCAATATCATGACTATATTTCTCTGTCCCAGAGGCTCAAAGAATCTATCCTTATCTAGTTTCAGAAGAAATCTGAGTTGCACAGATCCCAGAAGTTTAGGACCTAATTAGTTTGCATAAATATTTCATGAGGTCCTGAGGGATGAAATGCTACTAGGGTGTGTAGAAATTGCACTTGGAGTGCATTAGACATGGGGACTGAATACATCCCTCAATTTCCTTTAAGGTAATTGGCTTTTGTGCGGACTAAACACTAGACCAGCAATAGAACAGCAATTTTCAATCAGTGGTCCACAGTACATTGGTGCAAATGGCCTTCAGGTGTGCTGTGCAGGTAATTTATGCTCACAGTGGGGATGTGAGCTTCCCACCGGCAGTATGTTATGCATTGTCAATGGTCCAAAAACTGACGGTGTGGCTTGACAATTTAAATCACTGCCGTAGACACTGGAATAATCCCCAGAGGAAGCTAATATAGGAAAGACCATCCCCCTTTGTTGTTCTTTTTTGGGGGGCATTGCTTCCTAGTGAAAGCAACTACCCCCTTTTTGACTGCTCTTAGCCACTCATGAGTTTCCTCTGGACCTTGCTCCTTTGCATTCCCGTGTTGAAACTGCTTTTCCAAGGGCAAATTCACCATAAGGGCAACTAACCATAGTAATAAAACTTTTCTGCATAATTGTTTTGCCCACGCAAAGATCCCAATTTTGGATGCTAATATCTCCAAAACTAGAAGAGAGAGTCCTTTTCTGATGACAGATTCAGAAAGCCTGAGCCCAAATTACTCTATATATCAAAATTTTGTCCAGAAAACGTCATTTACTTCTGAGATATTAGCATCCAAAGATGAGTACACAGGAAAATACACAATTTGCAAACATCAAAAATGGCACCCATATTTTGATGGACCATAGCAATCAAATTATGGATTTTTCACCTAATTGGCATGTATCCATTATATACATATGTAGAAGTACCAACCAATTATTTTCAGTCAAATCTGAGTCAGTGATCGTGCAAGGTTTTTGAGACTTTGGTTGAATTCATATGGAATTACCCATCCATGAATATTTTTTCTGATGGTTGTAGCAACTTGATTGCAGTTTTGGAATAACTAGAAAGAAAGATGCTTTGTATCTAACTTGTAGATTTTTGCATTGCAGAAACTGTAACATCTCTAAACTTATGTGCTTAGAAAATGTTACCATAGATTATTTGATGTGCGGAGGTATGCTTGTAAGATCTAAAAGAAATCAATAAGGAAAACAGCTTTCTGGCTGAGACCAGCTTATCATTAGGGTAGACAGCATTTCCTAGTAAGTATGCTTGTCTTTGAAAGCGGTGGGGACCTCATTCTGGCCAAGTCTCTGCCTGTGATCATTTCTTAATTCTAAACCTCCAGGTTATAGCTTTATGCCACTGAATCTACCTCTGAGTAAGACCTTCCTCTGTTGCTGGTTTAATTCTTGAAGGGCTAACTCTGAAACAGGGAACAAAGCCTCTGGGTTAGCTTAAAATGTAAAAAGAAGTGACATGCAATAGTCTGCAGAAGCAAAACCTCTTGAGAAAACCACCTTTAGAAATTGCCACTCTTGTGCTATTTTAAAAGTGTGGCAGAAATAACTTGTCCAAGACTGTACATGTAGATTGTGGGTGAGAATTTGCTTCCTGTCCTCATGTGCACCCCTCACACACGTCAAAATAAAGAGGTATTGTCTAGCAGCATGACAGTTAAAAGTTCAGTCTAGACTGCTACTCTGTGTTAACCATGCTGTTGTCCTTTGATTTTGTACTTTGGAACTGATTTTTTTGTCACATGCTGAATCGTCCAAGGTCTCACTTCCTGTGTCAGTGAAGAGCTTAAGGAGTAATCAGCAATCTCTTGAGCACTAGGAAAAAAGGTTTATTTGAGTGTGTGGGTGGTTCCAGTAGAGCAGATGCTGCACAAGACTGTGGCTGAATGCTGACGTTTCTCATTTACTTGAGATTTAATTCTGGCATTGCACTCAGGTTCTGGAGTGCAACTTCAAAACAGAAGGCAACTACTGTGGAGGCCTTGATAAGTTCAAGATAAGTATGTGTGACAAGAGCACCAAATACTATTTCCATGAGCAGAATTTCTTGCAAGCATCCAAAAATATACACACCACAAAATGTATGTTTTATGGATGCCAAGTTGTTTTTTTAAAATGTGTGAAATAAGAATCAGTAAGCACTTCATTGAGGCCAACAGATCATGGTGCTGCAACTTGGATTTCTGGCTCTGTGTGAGCATGCATGAGCTTCATTCATTTGATTGGTCAATCAATTGATTGATGGTGTAATGGGAATGAGATTGGTACCAGCAGGAAAGACCCAGGAGACGATGATGCAAGCAAAGATCTCTTTATTCAGAGCTCCGGACTTCAGTCGGACAGAGCAACTGCCTCCTAAAAGGACTGAGCACCATGGACATCGTGATCACACTTCTTATAGTTGAGCTTTCACGTAATCAAAACTTTACATAAAGAGATTATTCTGTTCATAACAAGAGAATTTTATACAGAAAAAGTCTTATCTCAGCTGATTTCCTGGAACAGGACATGGTAAGATCCATGACTACACATTACAACAATGAAGGACATCTGTTGTTATGAAGCACGTATAGGTTTTGACATTCAGTTGATCCACCTAAGCTTCCGTTTACACATGAAAAGAATTGAAAACTTATTTAAATTTTATAACCTTGGGGCTTCAGGTAAGCCTGACAATCCTGTCAGATTTTTCTGACAATAAAAATCCCTATCGCAATCTCCCTTCCTCTTTCCGTGTGGTGGCTTCTTTATTTTTCTAATATCTAGCGCTTTTTGACAGCTGGAGGGTTATCTCAGGACACAATAGAAAGCTTCCTGCAACCTTGAGCAAGCTAGTCATCTCAAAACCACAAACCTCCTGGGACCCATTGTGATGTCATAATCCCTTCACTGCTGGAGGCTAGGCCTGATTGAGCTTATCAGCGCTAGACCACAACAATCGCTTGATGGACAGCAGGGAGCTGGAGAAAGTTTATTGATGGTTTCTGGTCTGGCAGCGAGCTGCCTGCTTTTAGCTAGGGCATTTTCAAGGCTTTTAAATGTGCTCAATAAATTCTAATAAATTCTAATAAATGGATTTGTCCACTATAATGGATGAGATTTACTTAAGAGATTTCCCATGCCAAATCAAATGCCCAAATGCAGCTTACAAAACTTTTTATCCTTTTGTCCTTGTAAGGACAACCGTGTAAGGTGGGTGAGATTGTGAGTGGGTGATTGGCTCAAGATCACCTAGGAAGCTTCATGGCTAAGGGGGGAATTGAAGATCTTCCTAGTCTAATTCCTTCACGATGACACAGTCCTTGCTCATTTACACGTTTAGTGTATATTATAAATTTAGACTGCAATCCTAACCTCCAGTTACGCTGGCGTAAGCCCTGGTATAAGTGCAGTGCTGACCGGGAGTGTCAAAAAAGTGAGACACTTGTGTGCCATTCCTGGGGGATGGCTAGGCCAGTGCACAGACATGCTCTTGCCTCTCTACATCACACGGAATCTGGAAGACTGTACATCACACGGAAACTGGAAGAACTCTAGAAGGGTTGACTTCCAGACTGCAGTACAAAACCCATAGAAACAAAGAAGTCTAAAAAGCAACATTGTAGAATGGGGGCCTCAGAGCATGGGAGGAAGATGTTTTTAGAGTGTATATATTAAACTTACTGTAATATATTACATAACTAGCTCAGTGGCAAAGGTAATGTTCATGTAGTCCAGTGCAAAGCTCAAAATGTTGCCCCGGAAGTGATGTCATAACCAGAAGGGATGTCATCCCCAGGTATTTTTAAAATGAAAATTGGGCAAAAACCTGCCTCCTCCTCTTCAGCAGTTCACGACCCATTGTTCTGCTAGTGGGATAACTAAAGCACTTGATTTCTATTTGGAGTTAAAGAAGATTTTGTTGGTCCTCCCCTGAACAACAAAATCAAATTTAAGTTAAAAAAATATGAAAACTCTAACTAACCCTTATTAGTTAGAGTAACTGTGCTAGGGCAAAGAGTAATGGTTTTTCTTTCCCTGCCAAATATAAGAGGAGCACCACTAAGAAGTGCCTGTATACTCAGTTAGCATGGGTAACTGTATTGTGATATATGTATATGGAAATATGGAAATGAAAGCTGATTCATATTAACAATTTATTAGCTCTGTACAGTATCAGAATTGCATCTCATTGGTTCTCAGAACAATATGTATCATAGGAACATTTGAGTTTTTAAAAATCCACTTTTTATTTTGTAGACTTTTGTTGTCATTTTCTGGTTAATTGGCCATAACTTTTGATAGAATATAGATATTCCAATATATTTTGTTTCATTGCATCCTTCATTAAATTACCTTCCAACGATATATAACATGATGTATCCTTTGTACATACCCCGTTTTTCACAATTTTAGCCACTGGTTTCAAACTTGGCTTGTAGGCTGGTGCAACTGCAGCCCCCTAGTTACACCACTGAACTAGCTTAAAAGTCACACTCAGTGCAGACTTTTAAGCCAGCTCCTGCAGAGGGTGTTTTGGGCCTTTGGCCCAAGACTAAAGAAACAAATACAGTATGTTGTTTCTGGTATTTATTTGGCATACCTGTCGATTTGGGCCAGACACAAATTCCAGTGCTGGATGTTCAGGCAGCAGATGAAGGGCAGATTTTTAATCCTAGGATCATCCTTATTTCAGAAAGGTGTAATGTGTCTATGTGGAGCAAGTGTGGCCCAAGTTAGAGGGGTTTCAGACACACAGACAGAATTTTCTGTTTTGCCCCTTATTTAAAGACATTATAGTTTTAGTACAAATAGACAGTAAGCACCTGCTGCTTTGTTTTCAAGGCATCTTCAAAATATGTTTGTGTATGCAAGTCCACCAGTGGTTTCGCTAGCAGCAGGCGGTCAGTGTGCTGGTCTGATTGGATTTCAGTTCAGACCCAGGTTGCCTCTGCACTCATCTTATTAAGTCAGAGGTCCCAAAAAAGCCTCTTAAGTGCCAGAGTCTATCACTTAGCACTCTGCACTTGCTCAGAGACCTGGAGATACAAGTGGAAGTTGACTTTAGACCACTTCCTGAGTCCACCTGGTCAACTGCCACACTTGCTCCCCTAGAGGGTCCGTTGTTTCGATTACCTTAAGCAGTGACACAACCAGTCTAGTAGAATAGAAGTAAAATTTATTGTACATCATCACACCAGTAAGATAAAGCACAAGCACATTAAAACTCGAGTTTAAAACAATAAAAGCTTGCTCCTACTCTAATACATTGATTCCTACCTTAGCATGGATGTCAAAAGAATATAGTCCAGCAAGAGAATATAGTCCAAAGGACTAGGCTCAATCCTAGTGCAGGATGTCCCACAGGCTCCATTTGGCTTCAGCCTCACACAAAGGAGTTTCCCCCTCATTTAAACCTCAGGTATTTTTATAATAGTTGGAGATACTGAATGCCAGTTTGAATTTTGGGGTCTGATCAGGATGCAAGGGTCTGATGCCTCCACACGATTGGGCCCAGTCTTGTGGTCTTCCTGAACTTTCTAGGTGGTACTACAATTTTCTTTGTCTGTGAGGTGAGATAACCCAGTTAGCCTCAATTTGCAATTGAAGGCAATAAGCTTTACTGACCATTCTGAGAGATCCCTTAGGCACTTTTGATCTTGCCTCATTCCTATAGGCCTATTCACACCATCAGTTAGTCTCAGAGACAGATGGGCGCCTCCCAGCTTAGAATCATAGAATCATAGAGTTGGAAGGGACCTAGTAGGTCATCTAGTCCAACCCCCTGCCTGCTGCAGGAATTCCCCCTAGAGCATCTCCAACAGGTGCTCATCGAGCCTCTGCTTGAAGATCCCCAGTGAGGGAGAGTCCACCACCTCCCTTGGCAATCTGTTCCACTGCCGAACCGCCCTCACAGTCAGGAATTTTTTCCGGATTTCCAGCCGGAATCTCCTCTCTTGCAGTTTGTACCCATTGGTTCTAGTTCTGCTTTCAGAAGCAGCTATGAACAAATTGGCCCCTTCCTCCCTATGACAGCCCTTCAGGTATCTGAAGAGGGCAATCATGTCTCCCCTCAGCCTCCTCTTCTCCAGGCTGAACATCCCAAGTTCCCCCAACCTTTCCTCGTAGGGCTTCCCTTCCATCCCACTGATCATTCTTGTCGCTCTCCTCTGGACTTGCTCCAGTTTGGCTGCATCCTTCTTAAAGTGAGGTGCCCAGAACTGAACACAGTACTCAAGGTGAGGTCTGACCAATGCTGAATAAAGAGGAACTAGAACTTCTCGCGACTTGGAAGCTACAGTCCTCTTAATGCAGCCTAAAATGGCATTTGCCTTCTTTGCAGACACATCACACTGCTGACTCATGTTCAGCTTGTGATCCACGGCGACTCCAAGATCCCGCTCACATGTTGTGCTGCCAAGCCAAGTATCCCCCATTTTATACCTATGTTTTTGGTTTTTATTGCCCGAGTGCAGAACCTTGCACTTCTCCCTGTTGAAATTCATTCTGTTTGTTACAGCCCAGGATTCCAGTTTATCCAGATCCTCCTGGAGGTTTCTCCTATCTTCTGATGTGTTTGCTACTCCTCCCAGTTTGGTGTCATCTGCAAATTTTCAATATGGAGTAGTTTAGGTTCATAATGATACAGATGAAATTGAAGACTAAGTTATTAATATTTCCTTGATTAATATTTCTTTTATTAATATTTCTTTGGCCATACCAAAGTGGTGAACCGGAGAGGTGACAAGGCCTGTGATTGGAATTAGTCCTCCTGCAACTCTCATGAGGCCCATCCTTGGGAAACTTCCCCTTTGGATACAAATGTTAATCGCTGGCTGATCCCTGGGGCAAAAAGGCAAAATGGGCCTAATAGCCCTGTGGAAAGAACCAAGAGATACAGGCAATGAGAAGTCTAAAGAACAATAAGAGAGCTATTTAGACTTGAAGAGGTGTGAAGTATCCAAGCATCCAAACTGGCAGGTTTATTGTTATCAATGAGATGGGCAATTGGCGGGCCAGGATGTATACATGATATGTAATGTAGTGTGAAGTAATTGAATCCTTTGAGTAACAAACATGAAGACAGACAAATCAGGTTGTCAGGATGAAAGTGATGTAATAGAATCTAGCCAATGTTCACTCTTTCTCAAGTTTGAACTGCTGTGAAATCTGAATCTTCTAGAAACTGCTTTGATGTTAGGGTATAAAACCTTTGGCCCAGCCTTAAACTGGGCCTCCATTTGTCCTTTTTTGGTCTACTAAGACTAGGTTCATGCCTGCAGCTGAACCTGACATGGAGGCCAGAGCCTGAATAAAACTCTTTGCAGCTGATTTTCCTGGTCTCCTCTGGTTCTTGTGGATCCCAAGTTTCCATAACAATAGCAGGGGCTGTCCAAGACAGCCGACTATCATTTTCTTTCTTGTTTCACTTGACTTTTCTATTGAATTGCAGTTTTTGTATTTTTCTTTACACTTTTGTACTACTTTGTGACTACTATGATATGAAAAATCATATCTCCCCTCTGTCTGTGATTGTTGTTGGCAAGATGCAGTCCTGTTTGCCATGAATTGAGGAGTTTTGGGTTCTCCCCATTGGATTTCCGGGGTAGCTCCTTGTTCTTGATGACCTTGTTCTTGACCTGCTGGCTGATTGGCTTGGCTTTTTTCATTGCACTTATGTCTTCTTACTTGTGTTCCTCTAATGCGCTTGTGTGGCATGTGATTTGAAAAGCAGTCAGGAGTACACTATAGCCTTGTTTTTGCTAAGTAGACTGCAGCGAGCTTAGGAATCCTAAAGAGGGTCTGGACCATGGCCATATAGATGGTATGGTCTCTCTGGCCAACACTTCTTAGGTAGCCAGGATGTTGACTGTATCTTCACTGTAAATACCTGCAGAGATGGAGATTCTGTGGGATTGTCTCATGGAATTATTTGTTTAAAATCTCATTTTAAAATGGATTTATGTTCAACCTGCTTATGGGCACAATCCAGAGTAACTACAGGAGCACATAAGAGACATTATGTGTACGCATAGTTACAGCAGGCCTCCGTCAGTCTTGGAAGACTATGGTATCGTGCTTGGCGCTGCATACGCTGCATGCAAAGCATGAAAGCCTGGGTTAGATTGTTATGGAGCAGGGGTCCTCAAACTACGGCCCGGGGGCCGATACGGCCCACCAGGGCCCTCAATCCGGCCCGCCGAGGCTTGCTGGCCGCCACTGGGAAAAGAGGCTTGGTGGCGGCTGCCATTTTAAATTTGGCACGCTGCTGTGTGCGCTGTGCTGTCCTGGGGGCACAGCTCCTCCCCCTCCCTGCCTTGCTGTTGCTGAGTGGCTGCCAAGCAGGGTGGGGGAGGAGCCATCCCCTCACGACAGCGCCAGGGTGGGTGCCCATCATGGCAAGGGGCTGCCTGTCTGTTCGCTTGCCCGCCCACCTGCTCGCCCAGCGGAAGAACCTGACTTGGATGGGGGGCTGCACAGCTGAAGCGCCCCATCCACAGCTTCCTTGCCTGGCAAGGGAGCTTTGATGGGGGACTGCGCGGCTGCAGCGCCTAATCCACAGCTACCCTGGCCAGCCAGGGGGCTTGGATGGTGGCCTCAGAGCTCCCCAGGTAAGTGCCTCCCTTTCTTCCCCCAATCCCCAACAGCCTTCCAGTAACCCCACCCCCTAGAAACCCCCCACTAGCCCTGCCAGTACCCACCACCCCTAGAACCCCCACCAGCCATGCCAGTAACACCCACACCCCAGAACCCCCACCAGCCCTGCCAGTACCCCCACCCCCAGAAACCCCCCACTAGCCCTGCCAGTACCCACCACCCCCCAGAAACCCCCTCTATTGTCCGGCCCCCAACAGTATCTGAGGGACAGTGAACCGGCCCCCTGTTTAAAAAGTTTGAGGACCCCTGTTATGGAGGATAGGCTGTTACCCAAGCAGCAAATCCCCCCTCTCCATGCCACTGAATTAGTCCAATGGAAAGGCAGAGCCAATACGATTGGATCCAGCTGGCGTCGCAGAGCTGGGCTAAGGACAGGAGCTCACCCTATCTTGTAGGGCCGACCCAGGTCTCGAACCTTGGCCTGCTGGTTAACAGGCACAGCGCCTTAACCGCTTGCGTCACCCACAGCCCATATAGTTACAGCGCAACCTAGTGAAAACCTATGGGAAATTCATATTGCAGGCCCGAGTAACTTGTTCTTACTCCCGATCAAGGACTCCCCGTAATTACTCTGGATTTCTCCCTATTTAAATCTCCTTGATTCTATTGAGAAAAATTGTATTTAAATATTATACTAATAAATTCAAAAATACTTGAAAGCTCTGTACCAAATACTTTGGGAAAGGAGATGAGGGAGAGAAAATGTTGCGGTAATGCTATGGCCCTCTTGATACCAACTTTCCTGGGCTAGATCTTCTCTCCATTAAGTGACAGGAGGGTATTATCTGTAAGGTTAGCTCAGTTAGACACTCCTTCTCTGTTTATTTGTGCCCTGCTGTTCCTTTTCCCAAACAGGAAGCACGCAAGATGGAAACATGCACTTTCCCCCTTTTTGATTCCTTTGATTCCTCCATCTGTTTGCATGGTAGACCTAACTGTGTGTCTAACATATTCCTGAGTTGCCTTTGTTTGCAACTCAAGCAAAGTTTGAGGCCAAAAACGTCTAGCAGGAAAACCTAGCTAACATGAACATACACTTATATTTTGGGTGAAAAGATTCATGAGTTTCAGCTCACATGGGATATGTGAGAATGCATTCGCTGCAAATGGTTGTGCCAATCCCCCAAGCACACTGCCAGTCATCCCTCATGGTAGTCTTCCTGGGTCTTCTGAAATCCCAGAAGTGCTTTCCTGCCAAAAAAAGCAGCAGTCTTGGTGAGATTTTGCCCTCCTGAAGGCAATGAACATTCTGGTTCAGGTATGAGGTACACTGTGATTGTCCACATTTGCAGTGCCTGTATTATGCAGGAATCTATATTCAACTGAAGGGTGTCATTTGCTTGTCCTTCATTCCTTTGAGACTCTTCTTTCCTCTGAGAATGATTAAAGTCATCAGAGTGATGAATGTTTGAGCACCAAAGAATGATTGAGTGCCATCAGGCCTTTGCCAAGTTTTATAATGCACATAAATGGGCAAGCATTGAGTTGCAAATGGTTCTCCCCAGAGCTTACTGCTTGGCAGCAACAATCTCTTTGTGCTGACAGGTAGGTGTGATGTACTACTGTTCCAGAGGAAGAAATGTTGCAGAGTTCCTTAAGGCTTACACCTGGGTCACTCCTTCCTGCCCTTGAATGAAGGGGAATCCCTTAGTAAATAGAAGGTAGCCTTTCTTGCTTGCAAGGTTAGCTACAGTGCATCAAGTGTGGCTGAGGTTATTTTTGTTTTTGGAAAGAAAGCTGCATGTACCAAGATGGAGAAACATTACACTGTGAGCTGTTTCCTTTGCAAATCTCTGAGGATCTGGGTCCAAGATAAACCAGGGAACCTGTTCTAGCCTAAGATAAGAGTGAAATTACCAGTAGATTTGTTTTTTGTGCTGCCGTGACTCTGATTTACCAAGTCTAGTTTTGTCTCAGGCATGTTCACCTTTTGTTGATATCCACATACAGTTAGACCATGGTATCCACACAGGGTTCCATCCTGAACACCGTTCCCAAATGGATACCAGAATTTGTAGATATCCAGAATACAAATTTTAAGCCCTCCTTTTAAAAAGGCACCAAAATTATGATTCCGATGTTTTAGTGACCAAACCATGCAATTTCCAAGCCTCTAGAGCTGTTTTTAGTTTTGAAAGAACTTTCTTCTTTCAGGCTCATTCCAGAATGCCTTGTGATGCATTCAAAATAATGTAGTTTAGATGCTAAAAAATCAGAACCTCGATTTTGGAACTTAGATTCTGGTATCCGTCCATGGTAAATCAAATTTCCAACTGCCAGACCCACTGATACTGCACACAGCTGACAAACTTTCTGGATGGAACTTGATGCTTCATTTTTTAAAGAAGAAATGGAATTAACCTCATTTCCTCTAGAATCTTGAACATTTAAACATATCTACAGATGTCCAAAACCTTAATTCAGAGAGAATAGCATACAGGTGGGATTTCAGTATCTTCTAGTGTTATGTCAAGCAAAACCTGGCAAGAATGCTACAGCTTTGAAATATAATTCTAGGGTTTTAATCATAAGAGGGCATATATGGAAGCCTTCTGTAATTGATGGCCAACTTAATGCTTGTTGAGTGTTCCCCCCACCCCTATAGCTGAATACTCTTGTACTTTAGCAGGTTATGGTCAGTTTGGAACTGAGGCCAATGATAATCTGGAGCAGTGGTACTCAAGCATTTTGGCCTGGGATCCCCTTTCTGTCCAGGATCCCCTGTAAGACAGTGCCAGATTCCAAGATTGTGGAACCCACCCTGTTGCAACTCTCTGACCCAAGGTTGTGACCCCCCAAGGGGGTCCCAACCCCCACTTTAAATACCACTAATCATGTAAATACCATGTAAATATGTGCTTGACTTATCATGTAAATATGTGCTTGAACTTTGGGGATGGAGTACTATAGTCTTTAATCTCCAAGCATATACAGAGGATTTGAGGAAAGGGCATACCTCTTGGAGTGACTTTGGACAGACTTGAACCTTGGCATTTTTGGCTTAGAACGTTCCCACAGCTACTATGTGTTTGATCTTTTAGTAGTACAGTAAAATCTTGGGTTAAGAGTAACTTGGATTGAGAGCATTTTGCAAGATGAGCAAACATTTCTAATTTTGACTTGCAATAAAAAGTCCTGGCTGGGATATTGTAATAGGAATGAAGTAGGTACCAGCAGGAAAGACCCAGGAGATGATGATGCAAGCAAGAGATTTCTTTATTCAGAGCTCTGGACTCAGCCGGACAGAGTTTTCTATCTCACAAAAAGACTGAGTGCTTTGTCCAAATTGACTAGACCTTTTATAGCACAACTGTTTCTCTACATAATAAGATGATTCTGTTCATAACAAGAGGATTTATACAATCAAAGATTTTATCTTCAGTGGCTTCCTGAGCCGAGATGGAAAAATGTGTGGCAAGACATGATATTACACATCAGTACATTACACATCAGTACAATGAAGCAATCAAGCACATGTATGCTGACATTGCTTGATCCATCTGAGTTTCCTTTCCCACAGGAAGAAGAATTAAAATTTTATTTTAATTTTATAATTTTTGGGCTTCTTTATTATTGCCACAGGGTCAGGTGAAGACAAAGAGAGTTTCCTGTCTTAGCTTGGTTAGCTTTACAAGCCTTAAGTGGCTAATCACTGATAACTATCAAACTCCTGGGAAAGGAGAATGGGCATTGTGATGTTATCATCTCCTCTCCGGGGAACCTGTGAATGTTGATTGGAAGCTTCTGTCTGGGAATGTGTGTCTGGAGCCGTTGTTTAATCTGTGTAAGGTGCTTGGCTGCGTGTCTTTCACTATAGGCAGCCCACAGAATGATTTCAAAGGTATCAAATAATTTCAGTAATTCTAATAATAATTCTAATAAATTCTGACAGCTGGTTTTGTCTACCATAATATGACCTGTTTCGGCACCTGCTCAGCTTCTCCTGAGAGTCTACCTGCTCAGTCCACCCTATGCTTTTCTACTCTGAAGTAAGCCTGTTACAGTCAGTGGGGCCCACTTCTATGCAAAGAAGACAATGAAAAGGAGTCTGAGAGACCTAGCCTTACATTTCTACTCTAAAGTAAGCCCTATGATAATCAGCAGGGCTCACTTCTGTGTAAGGGGGGCAGATTGCAGCCTGAGAGACTAACTGCAGATTAATTTTTTCATATTTTGAGTTGTCTTTATTATTTTATATTACAATATTGTAATCATTTTTATGTGAATATTTTTGGGTTGTGGAACCCAAAAGTTTGCGTTTGAGTTTCCATTACTACTTATGGCAAAATTTGCTTTGATATACAAGAGTTTTGGATTACAAGCATGCTTCCGGAATGCTCATAAAGTACCACTTTATGCTCATAAAGTACCACTGTAATGTGATTTTTTTTCTCCATTAAGGCAAATAGCATTGGTGGAAAATGCAGCCCTAGAGCTTTCTTTGCAGAAAATAGTAAGTGGAACTTAGATAGGCTTTCCCTGTACTCAGGAAGGAGAGCGTTCTTAACTCGTGGGTTGTCACCCCTTTTCAACATAGAAAATCAGGAATGTACCTGGCTGTTTTGTAATCGGAGCAAGAACTTATGTAATGGGATTAGAAGCTATCTGATCTGTGTTTGAATTATTTTTAAAGTTATTATTGACCTGCCAGGTGAACCTTAGGCCTTGCCAGCCAAAAATTTTTGGTCTTCCACTTATTGTCAGAAAATCAGCCTGTATTTGGAAATCAGTTTCTGTGCACATGTTTTAAATAGTTTTTCAAGGGGAAGCAGACAGGAAAGAGCTGCAGTAAGCAAGAATGGGAGAAGAGTTTCCAGGAACTCCATTTTGAAATGATCAGAGCAGTGGGAAGCATGAACCAAGAAGACAGGTTTGCTGATCAGTAATAACCACCTTCAGAATTATAGGGTGAAATGGCAACACTGCTGCGTTCAGTTGTACTGTTATCGCATCCATTTGGCAATTTCAGTTCATTTCTGAACACAGGCTTCTGAGTGATTAGAAGGAAATGAGATTTCAGTTAATGGAGCTGGATACTTAGCAGATCTTTCAATCCCATTATCTCTGTCTCTCTTACAATTAAAGAGAGGCTGGTTTGACCGTTTGGAGTCAGTGTGACATGTGTGAGTGCTGTATCAAGACAGTCATTCTTAAAATGGGAAGTCAACATATGGTCACTGAATCCAATTCCAGTGTTACAGAATTTAGGCTACATTTGTATTGACTCAGCTTTTTTGCCAAGCATAGAGTGCATCTTGTAGATAAGCCCTCCTTCAGGCAAAATCACTTAATTTTATAGCTGGAAACACCTAACAGGTAAAAAAAAATTACTTAGATTTTTAAAAAGTTGAAATAGCTCTGTTAATGCCTGCCGCATCTCAGCACAGTGCCTGATTAATGTGCCTGCACCTTTTTAGTGCCTTACTTTTTCTTAAATGTAAACAATATAAGGGAACTATGTGCTACATTGTGTTTTTACAAGTACTTTTTCCAGTAAAAATTTCCCTATAAAACTTCAGATTTGCTAGAATGTAATAATGCTTGAGTACTTTAATTTTTTTCTGTTCCAAATATGTAGGTTCAAATATTTGGAACATTTGGGAAATAAAATTAAAGTGAGGGACTCTTGGTTTTGCTTGATCTCTATTTAGTAAATACACCAAATGGGATTGTATTCTGTTTAGGGAATTTGGGGGCAAATACAAGAATGCCCACATCCCTGAATGTCAGTTGGCCTTATCATGGCTTGGGAACCCAAAGGAGGACCTCAAATGCTGAATGTGTCCTGAGAGCAGGCTGGGGGCATTTGAAGAATGCTGACTTTCAGCTCATGGTCCCAAGCCATTTAGGTCTTGATAAGCTTCCAAAGATGCTGCTCTGATGATTGGTGGTATGGAGGGGCCACAGCCTTTGTTGGTGGCTTGCTGGAAGATATGCTGCAACTTCATCTAACTGTTCTCCCCTGTTTTGTTTCCTTCCCAGTATAGCGCTGTGGACAGCAATCCCCTTTCCTTGTACATAATGCATCCATTCTGGAATACAATCGTGAAGGTGAGTTGTCTTAACATCCCCTATCAGTGAAGAAACCCTAGAGCACTTTCTAATTGATGTGACCTCTGTCTGTCTCAGTGCGTGACTAATGTAAATGTTCATCCTCTTTGGGAGGACTTAATTGTTTGAAGATGCAATCGCTTTTTTGGCCTGGAGTTCATGTGCTATATTGAGTGATAAGTGTGTGTGACCCTTCTTTAATACTCATAACGGTCACACTCTCCCTTTCAAGGGGTGACTCTACATGCTGATTAACATGAGATTTCTGCATGTGTTCTTACTGCTTTCCTGTAGATTTTCCCTACGTGGCTGGCCCCAAATTTGATAACGTTTTGTGGCTTCCTGCTGCTTGTCTTCAACTTCTTCCTCATGGCATATTTTGACCCTGACTTTTATGCATCTGGTAAGAGTTCTTAAATGGGCACAAGGGTGAAACAGATGTGATGTGCATGATCCTGGCATTGATGGACTCTGCCTTGCTTCTCACTTTCTCAAGTTTCAGTGTTTGAGCAGTGTGGAAAATGCCCTTATTCTGGGTGGGTGGAGCTGTATGTATTTTGCTACCAGCCTGCTTTTGCACTGAGTGGGAAACTAGGCCAATTTCCCTTTATATTTTGCTTTTTCTCTTTTTCCTACCTGAATCTATAATGGGAGGAAGGGTATCTTAGGTTAAGTAAATTAGATCAACTATCTAAGAGGGTTAGAATTAACATCTGAAAGGGTTGTGTCTTGTAGATGTAGTGCTGTCTGGCAGAAAATTCCAATGGGGATGGGACACTCCAGCAGGATCCAGATTAGTTAGAAGAAAAATTAATGGTTGGTGTTAGAGGTCTAAAAAAGAACATCAAAACAAAGAGGCAATACATTTGGGAAATCGGGACTGCCTCATATCCTGAAGAGTTTGTCTTGGACTCCAGGGAGGAACTTGAGCAAGATAAGGTAGTTTGTACATGGTAAATGTTCAGGAGACACCCATTTTTAATAATGGGTTTTGATTTGAGGGACAGTTATGAGACATCAGGAAGAAAGGAGATCAAGGGATCAAAGGAGAACAATTTATAAAATTGTATATTATTGTCATTGTATGTTTCAGTTGTTGTAAGCCACCTTGGGTTCCCTTTAGGGAAGAAGACAGGGTATAAATCAAATCAAGGAGACCTTATATGGGTGGTGGAACCAGAGCAATCTGAGCAAGAGGCACTCTTTCAAGTGGGTGCTCCTCTTTTATTTAGCAGGGGGAGAGTAACTGGCCCTATACACCCCAGCAGAACAGACTTGTTGCCTGTGTCCTTGGAAATATATGAGAGGAAACTAAGAGATCCAGGAATCTCTCCTTGATACAGTGGTTTTGCAGAGAAGACATACTGGCATATTTGCCAACTCTGACATGCTTCTGGCGCGGTTCTCTTAAAGATGGATTGCCTTTATCTGGAACAGGGATGGTGGTAGCGGCTTGTTTTCATTTGAACAGATAAATGCTTACTGATTCATACTAAAGACGTAGCCTGATAGTTCTGGGTGAATTAATGGTCAGTGGGTACAAAATGCTGGCCCCTGTTCTTAATTGCCATTTGTCTTGAAAAAGTGTGAGTTGCATTGGTAAGTACCACTTGACTCTCCATTCTCTTTCTGCAGCACCTAATCATGAGCATGTTCCGAACAAATTGTGGGTCGTAGTAGGTATCCTCAATTTTCTCGCTTACACATTAGGTAAGAACTGAACATTTCTTTGTTTCCATATGTAATTGACTATGTACGTGGGTGTGGGGGGGGGTTGGCAGGTAAGTATTTGCATTGGCAGTTAAGCCCATAAATGTAAGAGCTGTACCCAGACCAGTTTTCACATTCCTGCTTCTAAATGTCTAAGGCAGGCTGTCTGTTTTTTCTTTTTACTAAAGACAGCTTAGAGCTGGAATGGAGGGGGAAATAGGAACTACCACCAGCTGTGTCTGACCCTGATTTGCTCAGTATATTCTGCACTGTCTGGCAGCAGCCTCTCAGGGTTTCAGACAGGAGGCTTTCCCTGTCTTAGGGTGGAGATGCTGCTGCAGATTGAACCTAGGATCATTCTGTATTAGAAAGCAGGAAGGGCTCCTGTCATTTTGAACATGGGAATTCTTCCTGGGGCAGAGAGAGGTAGCAATTCACATTTAGAACATGGGCTCTTAAAGTGGGGGGAACCCCCAAGGGATAACTAAAAGCTGAGTGTCACCATCTTGGAATCCGGCACTGGGCACCACCATCTTGGAATGGGGCACTCATTCTGCTTTCCTGAGAGAAAGTCTCATTGAACATAATGGGACGTCTGAATAGACATGGAGGAGCTCTGGCATTCATAGTCATGGTACTTCCTGTTCTGGCCAAGTCATCACTTTGGGATAGGGTGGGGAGACAGAAAGGGGTCCCGAGTTGAAATGCTTAAGAACCACTACTTTTGAAGCTTATGTGGTCCTTTTTGACTGTCCATACAACAAGATGCTGGTCCTTCAAGACTTCAGTCACTTCCTAATCTGAGCTGGGGATTACCCTTTTCTGTACAAGCAATTGAGACTACAACAGATTTACTTATGCCGCTTTTCTCTCTGTGCCCTTATTTCAGATGGTGTGGATGGGAAGCAGGCTCGTCGCACCAAATCCAGCACCCCTCTTGGGGAGCTCTTTGACCATGGCCTGGACAGCTGGGCTTGCATGTTCTTCGTGGTGACTGTTTACTCAACCTTCGGCCAGGGACCCAATGGTGTCTCCGTCTTCGTGCTCTACCTCCTCCTGTGGGTGGTTTTGTTCTCTTTCATCCTCTCACACTGGGAAAAATATAACACAGGGATTCTTTTCCTCCCCTGGGGATACGACATCAGCCAGGTGGTAAGTCTTCCTTGTCTTTGAATTCTCAGGGCAATTTCCTAAGGAAGTACTAGTCTGGGTTTGAAGGTGCACCCACCTTGTGTGCCCTTTGGGGAGAAAAATGGAGTACAAATAAAATGAGGCGTGTGATCCTACAACAAAGTCGTCTCATTGTGCAGATTGTTACCTCTTTTGAATGGGTTAAGCAGGCTTGTCCTATACTCCACTGTAAACACAATGTCATGCTTGAATCCAGTGGTAGGGCTGAGTAGACCATGCCTGGGTCTCCAGCAGCAAGCAGCTTACCAAATCACCTAGGGAATCTTGTGAAGCTAGGCAATATAGAAAAAGCATCTAGTTGACTACAGTGGTCAGTGCCCTAGTGAAATCTGAATTGGATTACTGCAATGCACTCTACATAGGGCTACCGTTGAAGATGGTTTGGAAGCTGCAATTAGTGCAGAATGCAGCGGCCAGACCTGAGCTAGACAGACTGACTGTCAGCCTGTTTCTTTGGCAGCTTCACTGGTTGCCCACTTGCTTCCAGGCCCAATTCAAAGTGCTGGTAGTGACCTTTAAAACCTTTCATGGTTTGAGATCAGGTTATCTGAGGGACTGCCTTCTCCCATATATTCTGGCCTGTCCTTTTAGGTAATCAGAAGGGGTTTCCTGCAAGTTCTACCTTTCTCCCAAGTCGGGGATGGTGGCATGGGGGCGAGCCTTCTTGCTAGTGGCACCACAGTTATGAAACTCCCTACCATGGTAGTTAAGATCTAAACTCTCCCTTATGGTGTTCCAGCAAGTGCTCAAAATATTTTTGTTTCATCTGGCGTTTGGGTGATAATTTGACTGCTTCCTGATTTTCCTAAGTTTTTTGACCTGATCCTCCTCTATTCTAAGTAACTTGCAAGTTTTTGCCCTCCTGAATAGTTTTACTTTTTGTTTTCAGATATATGTTTTACTGTATGTTTTTATTTTACTGCTGCTATTAACAGAGGAAAGGCATGATATAAGAGACAAAATGCACTGAAACTGAATGGCAAAATGCAGAGTTGTTAAGAGGATAACCCAGCTCTTGAAGATTTGTCCTGGCAATTGCTTTGGAGCAGATCTGATCCTTGCTGATCCCCCAGTCCCACAACTTGGGGCCATTTTAATTTCTGCTGCAGCCATTCTTACCATGTTGTGGAAAACACCCAGACTGGCCTCTGTGATCAGCTGGATTTTCTGCATATTTTAAATTCCCGTTTTCTGATGGTGGTGATGAAACAATGGATGAGAGTGATAGCATTGCCCCTTTGTCTTAGGAGGCCCACAGTCTGGACCTTGCTCAACTACAGATACTGTCCTAAGCACAGCCTAAATTGTTTGGATTACAGTACATCCCAGTTAAAGCACTCTGGATGCCGAACAGTGCCAAAAAATCATGTTATAGCAGTTTCTTATCAAATCTTAGAATCCCTCCCTTAAGGAAATCCTGCAGTGGCTCAAATGATTTCCACTAGCAAAGGCTAAACTACAAAAACAAGGTAGGGTTGCAAGATTCAGCCAATGGCCATCAGTTTATTGGAAATCAGATGTGATAATCTTTTAGGCCTTTCACTGGTAAGGTGTTGTCCCACAACCAGTGATCCCTGTGGTTCCCTGTGGCTAGAGAGATGCTCTTTTCCCTTTCATATAACCCCAGAACGAGGGAACATCCACTAAAATTGAATGCTGAGAGGGTTAGGACGGACAAGAGAAAATATTTCTTTGGTGTGTGGAACTCGCTGCCGCAGGATGTGGTAATGGCATCTAGCCTTAATACCTTTTAGAAGGGATTGGACAAATTCCTTGAGGAAAGGACCATCACAGGTCCTTAAGGGGTGTGTGTAGAGGTGGAGAACCTCAAAATGCCAGGTGCAGGGGAGGGCACCTGGATGCAGATGTTGTATGTGCTCCCTGAAACATCTGCTGGGCCACTTTGTGATACAGGAAGCTGGACTGGATGGGCCTTTTGCCTGATCTAGTGAAAGCTCTTATGTTCTTATGAGAAGAGTAGAGGTGTTTGCTCTTGCTGGTGGGCCCATAGGACTTTTGGGAGAGCTGCCTGCACTCTCTAATAGTCATCCTGGAGCTAGAAGAAAAGTGGCTGCTGAGATAACAGGCATGAAGAGAAAGGAACTTTCCAGAGTCTTCTGTTTGGTGGTTGTTTCTTGGACTGCTAAATGAGTCTTTCTTTACCAATGATTTTCAACCTTCCCCCACTGGCCCTGCTAATAATGGGCCTTCCTCCAATTTACTGTGGACCACTAGGTTGTGCCACAGCACAGTGGTGGAAAATAGTTGCACTAAACACTGTGGTGTTTGCCTGTCAAAGAGCAGAAGTGTTAAGTTTCCAGCTCTCCAGAATCTGAAAAGCGAGGAAAAGAGGAACATCCTTCCAGTTTAATTCCTGTCAAAGCAAGCCAGGCTCAGTCTTGTCTCCCTGGATAATCCAAGAACATCCTAAGCACAGGGTGAATGCTGCAGGGTTTCTTCACAACTCCTGAGCTGGTCCCTGTTTCTTTATGAGTTTCTTTACCTCTACTAAGAAGTCCAGGGCAGGGTGCATAGGTCTCTTGCTCACCTCAGTCCTTTATTCTACCTACCAACCAGTGAGGTAAGCTAGGCTGAGGAAGAGTGACTTTAACTGAGTATGGATCAAAGGCATCCTATCTGTCCCTCTGCTGAGAGATTAGATACATCCTCTAATCTCAGGAGGAGCAGAAAGCACATTCTTCTGCAAAAATCAGTACAATATAAGACCATGGAAATGCAGGAGGACTGGTGGAAAGGTATGGCAGGTGGCTTTGGGGGGACTGTTTACCCTTCTAGCTGTATGAACACAGAGCCTTCCCTGTATGTAATAATATGCAAAAGAACTTGCTAATTTCACTATGAAAATGATATTGGTCAGGTGGAACCTATCAGTTGCTAACACTCAACCATATATTTTTCTGATTTTTTTTCCCCAGACTATTTCCATTGTGTACATAGTCACATCCGTGGTGGGAGTGGAGGCCTGGTATGAACCTTTCCTGTTTAATTTCTTATATAGAGACCTGTTCACTGCAATGATTATTGGTAAGGAGCTCTCTGTTGAAGTCTGTCTTTCTAACCACCACTTCTTTTCTAAATCCTGTGCTTTTTTCTAAGAAGGTCTTTGCCATTTGTGTTTACTTTCTTTAGCAAAGCAGAAATTAGGTTCAAGTTGAGATGCGCCTAGCTGCACAGCAGATTTGTTAAAACCAGGGAGCCTGGAGCTAAGTGAATTGTGTGCTGTGGCTAGGCTTCAGTAGCACTACTGTGGAGTACATAGGTTGTACATTACAGTAGTAAGTTGGCTAACAAGGCTGAATTGTCTTCAACAGACTCAAAAGATTCTGCAGTGGGATCAAAAAATGGTAGCTGAAGGCAGTAGCGTAGCTAATGAACATGTAGCCTGGTGCAAAGCTCAAAATGTTGCCCCGAAAGTCATGTCATCCCCAGGTATTTTTAAAAAGAAAATTGAGGAAAAACCTGCCTCTGCCGCCTCCTCAACAGTTCACCACCCATTTGCTAATGGCATAGCCAAAGCACCAATTTGATATCAGGAGTCAAAGAAGATTTTGTTGTTTCCCCATCCCCATAACAACAAAATCCAATTTAATTTAAAAAATTTGAAAATTGTGTCCTTTATTGGTTAGGGAAACTGCTGGGTCAGAGAGGAATGGTTATTCTTTCCCGTCTACATATAAGAGAAGCACCACTTATACCCAATAAGCAAGGGTAACTGTATTATTATATGTATATGATATACTGGTATGTTCTGAGAGCTGATTCATATTAACAACTTATTAGTTCCATACAGTATCAGAATTACATCTCATTGGCTCTCAGAGCGATCAGTGTCATGGGACAGTTTTGAGTTTTAAAAATCCTCTTTTTGTTCCATAGGCTTTTGTGTTTTAATTTTCTGGTTAATTGACCATAACAATTGATAGAATATAGATATCCCAATGCATTTTGGTTCCTTGTATTCTGCATTAAATTACCTTTCCAATATATATAACATGATAGTATTATTGTTCATTTATAGCCTGTTTTTCACAATTTTAGCCACTAGTGTCAAGCTCAGCTGGTAGCTTCCCTAAAGCTTGTAGCCCGCCTGGTTCAGCTGCACCCCCTGCATTCCCTAGGTATGCCACTGGCTGAAGGGACTATTATGTTTACTCTGAATGTTGAAATCTGTATTCTTGGGTCGGAGAACTGGATTTTCAGAAATTTGTGTGCTCTTGAAACTGAAATTGCCTGTTTTACTTCAGCTGAAGATTGTGGAAACAAGAGACTTTGAAAGGCTTTCAGATGAATTTGGAAACCTCAGGATTGCTAGATTATTCCTAGAATGAGAAGGTGCCTGTGCATTACAGTGACTGCATAGAAAGGAAAGGATCAGCACATTTGGAGGGGCAGGAGGGCGCTCTGGGGCTGCCTGGCAAGGCTTGGTAATGGCCGACTGGGCATCTGCTGACTTCCTTGCTTCCTGGAAGGGTGACTCAGGCATGGACATAGAGACTACTCAGAAGTAAGCCCATTAAGTCAATGGTGCATACTCCTTAGTCAGGGAGGGGGTCCTTTCCTCTGCAGTGAAATCCCAGCCAGGCCTGCCCTGGCCTAAATTAGTTAGCACTTGGTCCTCAGATCTCTAGTGTGATATGAACTATTTTTTCAGCACAACTTTTCATTTTAAAATTGGGAATGGCTCTGTTTGTATACATGCCTCTTCACATCTCTCACTTCCAGGAACATAATAAAAAGAGTTCCAACTATGAATAGTGAAGGTTTTGGGCACTGAAAGGCAAGAGAAATGCCTCTCTAATTAGAACTCTGTTCTAGCACACCACCTGCTGGCCAAAATGCAACTTGATGGCCCTATGGTGAGAACACTTAGTCCTTTGGGCATTTGGCTTGGTACCTTTTCAAAGGGCCCTCTGTTGAAATTCAAATTTGAGAACTACCCAGCATACCGTATATACTTGAATATAAGCCTCGTTTTTCAGCACATTTTTTATGCTGTAAAAGCCTCCCTTGGCTTATACTCGGGTCGGCTTATACTTGTCATAAGATGGGCAAAGAAGTGGATTTCTGCACAAGCAGCTCAGCATAGGTCAGCCTTTTTAAAAAGCAGGAAAGGCTGCTTTGCTTTCTTCTTTTAAAAAAACCAAGTCAGTAGATTGATCACTGTCCTTCCTGCATGTAGGAGTTTGATGGCTCACCACATTGGCTGTTTTCTCCTCATTAAAACAGCAGTAGCTGCTGCATTTCCCACCTAGGCTTATACTTGAGTCAATATGTTTTCCCAGTTTTTTGTGGTAAAATTAGGTGCCTTGGCTTATACTCGGGTTGGCTTATACTCAAGTATATACAGATGTTGGGGAAAGTCTCCCCAACTTACCTGGGGCTTCTGACCCTGCCGGGAAGAGCTTGCAGAGCTGGGTGGCTGATGCTGGCTGCAGGGCAGGTGGATTCCTCTCCTCTGGAGGAGAAGCGGAAGAGTGGCAGCAGCTGCAGTCGGGGACCTCCCCCGAAAGCGTGGGGAGCCCCGACTTAGCCTCCGCACTGGAGGCAGCCAGGCGAGATGGTGCTGCGAATGAGCCCGCCCTGGGGGGAGGGAGGTGAGCCCAGCCAGGTGCGTGACGTCGCGGGAGAGGCTGGGCAGCCGGAGGAGGCTGCTGGGTCCTTCTGCCCATCTCCCTAACCTCCACAAGGGTTTGGGGGATCTCTGGGGGATCCGGAGGAAGGGAAGGCATTGGGGAAGGGGAAAGAGAGCTGGGGGGTTGACTGGAGGGGATCATGGGCACCGGACACTAGAGGGGAAGGGGGATTTTCCAGGCAGAGGCTAGATGTGGTGGCAAGGGGTTAAGTTAACACCAAAGGCAGTACCAACTCCACCCCAGGAGGCAAAAGACAATAAGAAGGGGGGAAGATGCTCAAGAGGAGGGTGGAGCCTAAAAAGTCAGACCTTGCAACCAGCCTGGTGTCAGAGGCTTGGGGGTGAGAAGAGGAGCAATGTTGGGCTTCCCTCCTCTCCCACATCACTGAAGCATCGTGAACCCCTTCATTGTGTACTTCCGAGGGTGGATTTGAGTGGGCTGGCTGGTAGAAAGGGGAAGAATGTTGCCGGAAGGGCTTTAGGCCACTCCCACAACGGGTATAAAATGTCATGCAGTCAGCAGTAAAATACCAAGTGAAAGAAGGTAGCCAATAGGAGGCTTCGAATGCTCTTTTAAATTAAAAAAGTCTTTATGCCCCATCAGAAGGTTAATACTGAGAAAGCTGATCTTAATTCAAAGGGGAAGGAGTTCCATAGTGCAGGCGCCCTGTCTCTAGCTGCCAATACTGTAGATAAATTTCTCTGAGCCCTCTCCAAGCCCGCACAAACAACAGGGCTCCCTCAGATGACCTCCAAGAATGAGCCAGATTGTACAAAAGGAGGCTGTCTCTTAAGTACGCTGGTTCCAAGCTATTTAGGGCTTTGAAGGTCATAACTAACACCTTGAAATTGTCTCAGAACCAAACTGGTAGCCAGAGCAGCAGTATGACAGTCAAACCACTGAGCTCCAGTGACTATCCTAACCACCACGTTTTCAGCTAGCTGTAACTTCCAAACTGTTTTTCAAGAGCAGCCCCACATAGCGCGCATTACGCTAATCTATTCTTGAAGTCACCAAGGCAAGTCTAACCCCTCACCACTGCAGGCTGTCCACACGTACGGTATCCCTGACTGATGGCCATCCAGCCTCCAATGATAGAGATCCCTTTTCCAAGACTATTTGCTGCCAAGCAGTTTGTACCATCTTCCTTATTTTTAATCAGAATCTCCCTTGCTGTAATTTAGGCCCATTTGCCTTTGTCCTATCCTGCCAAACAACCAAGAACAAATCCACTCCATCCTCCACATGACAGACCCCCTGATATTTATAGCAAATTTTCATGTCCCCCCTTAACCGCCTCACCTCAACCTCAATAGACATTTCCTCAGTAGACATTTCCATCCTTGTAAAACATGGTCTCCATCCACCTCCTGGTCCTAGAGATGCCCCGCACTCTCCCCGTTAAACACATGCTACATTCTGTCCACCAGTAATCTCTTTTTGGGCAGAGGGGAGGTTGTATTACATTTTTGTGCACCTTGGATATGTTTGAAATGTAGAAAGAAGCACCTCTCCTTTCTTACCAGCTGTAATGGGAAGGATCAAGGGTAGATGTTTGCCATGTTATTTTTGCACAAAGATGTGGTGTTTCTGATGAAGTAGTGACCTGACCCTTTTCCTCCTTAGGCTGTGCTCTCACCGTGACTCTTCCCATGAGCCTGGTCAATTACTACAAGTAAGTCCTTCCCAGACTGCCTGTTCATATTTGAATCAAGCAGCAGTTCTGCCATGAGTCAGCACTACATGTTCGAGATTCCTAAAGTATCTTCTCTTCATTTTCAGGTCCAGATTAGGCAATAGAAGTATCTGTAGCATTTCTCTACTAATGTAAACTCAGGTAGTGCACAACAAGTGCATACAAAAAGCATATATTAGCCATTAATTTTTTTCCTTTTCTTTGTAAACTGGTTTGTGAACTTTTTAGTTGAAAAGCAGTATATAAAAATTGTAGAGAGTTATACTGTATTTACTCAAACATAACACCTTTTTCAGCCGAATTCAGTCTCCAAAATCAGGGTGCACATTAGATTCAATATTAATGAGAATTCAGTAAACGCAGTACGGTACTTTGATTATAAGTATAGGGTGCACATTAGATTCAATGTCACATTATATTCAAGTAAATATGGTATTTAAGCTGTACCAGGTCACTCAAAAAGGGAGGGAGAGAGAGAACAGCAGATAATATAACATTCAACCAATTGTGTACAGATTGGCAAAGCAACCCAGAGAAAGCAGACTTGCTCTGGCTCCACTTGCTTGGCAAGAAAGGGTAACCTTGACAAGTCTCCTGAGGTGGCACAGCTGAATGTTCATATGAAGAGAGTCTGCCTACCACTGGTTGGGTTGCAGCCTAGCCAGTAGAGCTTACTACACTTGCTTGTACTGAGTCTACTTTGATATTAAAGTTCTGCAAGATATTAAAGATATACAAAGATCTGAGTCAGGTCAGTGGCTGTTCCTGACCTTTCAGGTTCCCTCTTGCTTACTACCAGATGATCTTCCTTGCTGCTGTTGCTGAAGCCCTGTCTGCGTCTTTTGCCTTTCAGAGCCTACACAAACAACACTCTCAAGCACCACTCCTGCTACGAGGTGATGCTTCCTTTTCTCTCACCAGTGCTGCTCTTCATTTTGTGCACCGTTTGGATCTTCCTGTCGCCATCAGACATCCTCCAGGCCCACCCCCGACTCTTCTATTTTATGGTTGGCACAGCCTTTGCTAACATTTCAGTAAGTCCTTTTTCTCCTCTGTTGCCTCAGGGAGCCCAGATCAGTGGGGAGGCTTTAGCTCACCATCCAAGTTCCATACCCCACCTATTAAGAAGAAAAGCCTTGAGGCCAGGAAGGAAATAGAAAGTTGCTTAGGAATGGCGCCATCCCTGCTTTGCATGTAGGAATACCTGGCTGGGACAGTCTCTCTAAAACTCTGGGGAGAACTGCTGTCCGTTGTTGTGGTCAGTGCTGGCTGAGATAGGCCAATGCTGTCACTCATCAGAAGGTAGCTTAACATGTTTGATGCTATGAGGCACATTGTTGTCCATTAGGGTTGATACCTGTACTACAGGTAGAAGTACTACCCTGTTATCCAGGGTGCTGTGAGGAAGTATCCAGGGTGCTGGCTTCTGTTCCTTTTCTTAACCATCTCAAGCTGCTCTCCCTCACATGCACCTTTGGCTTCTGTTGATTGTAGCTTTCTACCCAAGCAACCAGTGGTAGGCATAGGTGGAGCCATGCATTGTCTGCAGAGGAGGTGCTGGGTCAGCAAAGGCTTCCACACTTAACCAGTTACCTGATGTCCTTATGTCTTGCCTTCTAGTGTCGGCTAATCGTCTGTCAGATGAGCAGCACTCGATGCCAGCCTCTCAACTGGTTGCTCCTCCCTCTAGCCTTGGTTGTCTTGGTAGTGACATTTGGCTTGGTGCCAGAGAGTGAAACCTTCCTCCTTTATTTGCTCACCAGCCTTATTACCTTGGCACATATTCACTATGGAGTCAGTGTGGTAGGTAGTTTTATAGTATGTGTAAAGTACTGTGCTCCCAGCTCCATTGGGGAAGAATAATGCAAATGGAAGCATTTTTGCCGTGGTTGTATCAAGTTGATGCATATGAAACTCTTTGGCACTCAGAAAGTGCTGTATGAATGCTAAGGGGACTGGAACGTCCTCTGGGACCTGCTGCTTGTCGGGTGGGGTGGGTAAGCTGCAGGGCACCAGCTATTGTCTGATGCAGTCGTCAGGCTTCCCAGAATGTCTTAAAAGCTCTCTCCTTGGAGGCCCTTTTGCATGCCTATTTTGTTCTGGCACCCCCTGTGGTTGTCCTGGTTCCACATTGCTTGTCTGGTGAACTTCCAGTGCATCTGCTATGTGAGCTTGCTTTAAGTGTTGTTGACTTGTTAGTTTTTTGTTTTGTTTTGTTTGATGTTTAATTGTGGGGAAGCAGGGGAAAGTCAGCAAAGAAGTTGCTTCTGCCCACTGGTTTATATTTGCTTTCCTCAGGTGAGCCAGCTCAGCAAACACTTCCACATCCGTCCTTTTTCATTACGGAAGCCCAGCTCCGATTGACTAGCTGTGGAGAAGGAGGCAATGGCCACAGAGGAGGCTGTCAGCTTGAAATCTGCAGAGGCTCTGTAAGCTCAGTTGCCTGTGTAAATATTCTTCAGCCATCACCATGGAACTAAATTGACCCTCTTTGGACATTCATGGGGCACAGAACCTGTGGGATTGGAGCAGCAGAGGCCGTTCTTCTCCTGCCCCCTCCTTCACTGCCATCATGACAATTCCTTCACAGATGTGCAACTGAGAAACATTTCTTCACAGTTCTGAGCATGCATAAGCCCACAAAGATGCCCAAGGAAGCCTCCAGACCAGGCATGGGCAGTGCCACTTGGAACCCCAGGACAATGACTACAAAGGGGAAGCCACAGGACTGCCATTGATTATACCAGGTTATGTCAAGAATGTGGTCTGTGAAATGGGAAACTCAGAGGGGAAAAGAACAGACCCCTCACCATTCAACGTTGTGGAGCAAGGCAGGCAGAAGGCTTCGTGTAGAAAAGAAAAAAGCAGACTTGTGGCAGTCCATCTGGGTGATGGTGATTCTCCTGGGCTGTTTTCCCGTATCATTCCTTGCCCCTCTTACAGCCCCTACATGGCCAAATCACAGGTTGCTGCAGCAGATACTGTGAAATTGGGTTGCCTGGAAGGCCTCTCCCACATGTGCCAGCAGTTTTGGTGATCTGTTCTGATGTTTTCTGTAGGCCGAGCAGTAGCAAGTGGCATCAATCCTGTTGTGTATTTCTAGCTCCACTACTAGGAAGGGGCAGAGGGTGAGGGAGCCTTCTTTCCAAGGATCTTTCAGCAGGTGCCAGTGTAGGCACGCTTCTTGAGCTGTGTGGCATCTCTACTTTGGACAAAGGGGACTAATTCACTTTCCTTTTGTAAAAAATAACGTTCTTTATTTTCTGCACCCTGTTTCAGCAGAAATTGCCTCTAACCAAGTGGTTTTTTTTTTTCCTATTAACTGTCCAATTGGAAATGCAACATTCACATTCAGCATTCAAATGGTGGTGAAAGTTGAGCGCTACGTTTTCTCTCTCCTGTGTTTGTCACTTTATTTATTTTTTTTCCAATTTTGTGTGCTTGTATGAAGAGTGCAGCCTAAACCCAACCTTTCCTGGAAGGGTTGCACCCAGAAGAAACTGAGCACAGCAAAGATAATGGTGTGTAATTAACAAGGGGAGAAAAGTGTTTTTGTGTTTTGCATGGAGAGAAAGCTTCATTGTAACTCCTTCCTCTTGTGGGGTGACCAGTTTCTCTTGGAAGAATCTGACTTGTGAAAAAGCCTTTCACTTTTTTTTGTTGGCTCAAATCACTATGAATAGCAAGATGTAAGCAGTACAAAATCCAGGAGCAAATTATTTTTGCTCTTGTTTTGTAAATATATTCTTTCTGGCTGTCTGTTTTTAAAAATTGGACTGCAGATACCATTTCTGGCATTGTAATGAGCAAAAGAATTGCCGATTCTATCAATTACTGCTACACCTTGCAAAAAGAAGAAGGATAGTGGACTGATTTCTGGGCATGGATGATGAAACCAAATGATTCTTACTTTGCTTGTTTTAATGAATGTTTCACAGCTGTAGAACTGAACCTGAAATGAGGGTAGGGATATTTATTTTCCCTTTGAATTTTTTTAAATTATTAAATCACTTGCACAGAAAAAGGTTGGGTGTACAGAGGAACTGAGATATGCTTGAAATATTTTAACACTGTAATTGTTGGGATGAAATACAGTGATCATTGGTTAATTGCACAGCAGATTAAGTAAAAGAGTACAAAGGTTTTTTTTCCCCTAAGCTATTTTCTTGATCTGGTTGTTCCAGGAGGAGAAAGGGAGGCTTTTTAGAAAAATGTTTTTTAACTTTGCAAATGGGAGACATGGTCTCCCTTGCAGTACTGAGGGATATGTTCCACAGGCTGCTGTGGCATCACAAGCCTGTGGACAGAAGATGAGACTTTTCACGGAAAATGAAGGACTTTGCTAGGGGGAGAAAATCCCACTTGAGCACAGTACTGATTGAATGATGTGATCCAGTTGATCATTCCTTCAAATGCTGCCTGGAAACAGTCTTGGAAATCTTGCTTAGCTGTGCATGCCCAGAGCGGTGCCAGGATTGCTTTCAGGCGACAGTGCCTCTATTTTAACTTCCTGGCATGTTCCATGATGAGCTGCCTGCCTGCCTGCTTATCTCTCTTAAAGTAAAACATCTGTTTCTACTTTCTTTGCCTATCTGGAATCATCAATAAGGAATTTGGTGCCTTAAATGACTTGCCTCAAGTTGAGGAAAAAGTCCACTGTCTTAAAACTAAATAGGTTTTTCAAGCATTTTCCAAGTTTAGAGAATAAGTATGGCATACTCAGATGTTGAAGCAGGGAGGATGGGGAGAATTTTGTCTTAATTTTAGTACTATATATAATGTGGTGTGGGAATCAAAGGCACCTGTTTGTCTGTGATGTTCAGAGCCCGTGGTTATATGCCCACCTCCAGTATTCTTGAAATAAAGTCAGTGTGTACTGAGTGGATGAATGTGTCCATTTTGCCACTTCTCCCTGTTTCCAGGAGGAGTTAACCCCCTGGACCCTGTCTTGTCTTGCATCCTAGCTCACCTTCTAGCAAATAAAGGCAGCTGGTCCATTACAGTAGAGAGCGTGGACAGTCATCACAAGTTCTTAAAGCCCTTCAGTTGGTTCACAATTAGAAATGGCTCCATTTGATTTTATTGGGAGTAAAAGCTTGGCTTGCTTGACTGGAATTGCTGGCATTTGAGGGCAAATATCAGCTGCTTTGGTGCCCTTCAGGCACTCTTTAGAACAGGTCTTTATTTAGTGGTGCTACTTGGTACTTTGTGGGCAGAAAGACTTGGGACATCCAGCTATTCCTTGTAAGAGTCAATGTTCAGTGTTTATGCAGAGTACAAAAACAGGCAGTTTTGTTTGACCACCAATAATTGCTGAGAAAAGTGGAACAAAGATCATGGCGCAAAACAGTAACTGCTTCTGTCTTGCAGATGGATCCACATTGGTACAAATGACTGGCAAACTTGTAGACCACTATTTTCAAGACTGTGGCTTCCAGCTGATGCCAATCACTTAGATTCAGGCTGTGGCTGATCCCAAATAGCATGGAATTACGTAAAGCAATATCTGAGCCCATGCATATGATTGGAGCAGAAGTTTTGGAGACTGTACTTCTTTCCCAGACACCATAGATCTTGCCCATTTCAACATTTGTGCAAGCTTTTAGTGTTCACAACAATTCGTTTCTGCTGTCTCCATCTCTCTTGGTAGGAAATGCTAGAGGGGTCTTTGCACACTGTCTTACTTTGAAAAGGGCACCTCTCTGCCCTGTATACCAGAAAATGCCCTGTCTGGAAATAGGAATAAACTCTGCATCGGTTGTGAATGTGAAAAATGTGGGGGAAATCATTCATTTGCAGGAAAGGGGCTGAAACTGGCCATGGGAGTTTTGCTTGTTCTGGCTTTTTGCCTTCTTACCTAGGGAAAAACTGGGTAGTTTTTAAGAATTTGACTTTTTCAGGTGGTGCCTCTTTCCCTGGTATTCCCTGCCATGGCAGGTTTCCTCGGCAAGAGAAGTCTGATTTGTTTTTCCGTAAAAGCTTTCAGGACACCAGGGCTAGCTGAGCAGAAGCAAATGATTATACAGATTGTTCTTAATGAAAGACAGTTGCAATAGGAAACTGCACATTGTCCCTGCAATGCTTCGCACTTCATTAGGACTCATGCCTGTCTTAAACGTTGTTAGAAGGTTGTCAGTCTTGTAATGGACTTGAATTCTGATCCATGAAATGCGATTACTGGTAAATATTTATTGTATTTAAAAAAACAACAATCTATAAAATGAAACCAATAAAAAAATTTTCCAAGCTTTTTAACATCTTTCTCCTGGTTTCTGTAGGGATTTTGGTTGATTTCTTGAAATTATAAGCTTTTGGGGGCGGGGGGGGGCTAACATCCGCTAAGGCACACAATGGTTAGCAAAAGAGGTCAACACCTCTGCAAATAAGATCATTAGTGAAGCTGACTGGATGAGGACAAAGTGGCTGGTCAGCAAAAAGTGTGTGGTGCAATGTCTGTCTAGGATGGTAGTGGCAGGGGGGCAGTGCATGACTACTGCTGCAGGGGATCTGTTCCCTGTGCAAAGTGTTCAGTGCAGTACATTACCAACTAGCAAAATGTACCTGCGTTGCAGGAGTACAATACCCTCACACAACATTCCCCATTGCTCATCACACACATCATCCCCCCATGTGCTTCATCCTTCACATGTGCAACACCCCCCAGTGCACCCTCCCTCCCAGAGCATCAGACACTGAGCATCAATGTGGCTGGATGTCAACCAGTCAGTCTTTAATGTAGGACAAAAACACTTTGCACCCCTTTTCAGCCCCTTAAGTGTTAAATTTCTCAACATCCATTCTTAGTGGGTGTTGATGTAACAGAAGGAACACCCTCCCCAAATTTTAAGCTTCTAGGTCCAGGAGTTGGGGCAGAACAACCCTCAGTCAAGGATTCTTCAATGTAAACCATAGGGAGAAAAATGTGTTGTGCCCCTTTTCACCCCCTTCTGGTTAGAATTTCTGAAAACTGGTTCTTAGTGGGTGCTTCCCTCATGGAAGTGATAACCTCTCCAAATTTCATGCTTATAAGCCCCAGGGTTTTGGCTGGGCATTGATGAGTCAGTGAGTGAATCAGTCAATGGGTCAGTCACTGACTTTTCACTTTTATATATATATATATATATATATATATATATATATATATATATATATATATAGATACTGTATATTCTATGTTTCATACATTTCAAATATTTGTGTATTCTAAATGAGGCATTTTTGTATAAAAACCAGTTAAAACAGAACAACAGTAAACTGCCAAATGTTGTTTAAAAATAGGTCTTTAATCTCCTTTTGAAACAATAGCACTGCTGCCAAGTGTGGTTATATACAAGCTTTCGTGGCACCAGATGAGCATTAAGCAGAATGATCTTGCTACAGTTGGCTAAAAAATTTGGATTGACAGAGCTCCCTTCCCACACTGGGAGGCCTTGCCTTCTGGAAAGAGCCATGATCACAGCATTATGCTTCTTCATTTTGTACCAAGGACATGGTGTTTGGGAAGTCTTTGGACTTCAAAGTAACCAAGACCATTGGCTTATGTCAAAGTAACTTTCAAGCCCGGCTTGCCTCACAAACATCACTGCAAGTTCAGCTGCACGGGGCTTGGTAGATGTGGCCCTGGTTTCCTGGGCGCTGAATACCCTTTCATGCCAACCTCAGTGCAAAACAGGGTGCCCATCTCCCACCAAAGGTGGATCATCCATGCAAAAAGAACAGTCCTTGAGACACCCAACACCCCATGGTGTCCTGTGTAGATTCTGTTTATAAAAATCTGGGTCATAGACTTCTTGTGTGCCTCTGTGCCATGTTCCTCTGCTGTTGCTCCTCATGGATTGCTTGGGTAATTACTGGTGCTGCAACACATACCCTAATCTCTGTGCTATCCAAGAACTGCTCTACCAGCTGGCATCTAAGATAGGCTGTTCACTCCTCTTATAGGCTTTGCCCTTCTTCACAGCACTATCTCAGACTGCCACTCAAGTGTCCATCTCTCATGGAACTCTGCCCCTAAGACAACAGTCTGTTCCTTTGTGTTGCTTCATTCCCTGGAACTAGCTAAAGCTACTGCCTGGATTGCTTATAAAACACTTTCATGCATTTTTTTCCACCTTTGAACCAAGAGATTGCGGTGACCTGATCCTTCCAACATTGCAAACATCTCAGCGGGTACAGACAGGTAATCCTGGCCTTTGGCACCCTTGTCTGTTGGGACCCCCAAGTCCCAGAATCTTCTCTGTATTATATGCAGTCAAATTAACAACACGCTTAGGGTTTCTATCTATCCCTTGCTCCTTTGATGAACATCCTGGGTATGAACATTATGGATATATTTTGGAGTCCAGGACTCCATTGACAACTACGTACCATTTAAGAGGAAAAGCCTAGATAATTGCCACAGGTCTTATGTGAAGCTGAAGCAGAAGAGGCCCAGTCTGAGCAGCATGTGAGATGGAATTCCAAGAAAGTTGCTCTTAACATCAGGTAGGTCTGTATGGGCACTAGATCTAGGTGACAGGTATCTGCTTGTGGATGGGTTACTTGGCTGCCTGGATTCCTCTTGCTCACTCTTTCAGAAAGGGAGATCCCTCAACCTATGATGGTGTAGTTGCAACAATCTTATTCATTCTAGACTCCTAAGGAATGAATCTAGATCAGCAACTCTCACCAGATATGAAGTAAAAATGAAACAAGGGTTGTGAAGATGCTCCAGTAAATGTCCTTTATAAGTGTAAACATTACATGGCAGGTTTTTTTTTCAAAATAGAAGGGTCCAGATTAAAAGTGCAGAGGTTGGCAAATTAAATACATTTTAAGATACAAATCTAAATAAAAAATATTCTAGATTATTTTGTCACAAATACCTAACCGCTTTTTCCTTCCACAACTGTTTTAAAATGTTATCTTGAAAACATTCTCTAATAGTCTCATTGAGAGTCATCCAGACAGTTGGAGGAGGAGGGTTGACTTGCAGATTGGGTCCTCATCAGTCATGGCTGTATTCTCCCCCTTTGGCCTCCTCCCAGATGTATATTAATTTAATCAGGAATCGCACACTCCTAAAAGTTAACGTCAGCCTTTGGGGGGGGGGGGGGAAGTATAGCTGAAAACTTCTCTCAGGCTCACAGACTGATTATCCAAGAACATCTTTATCCATATTGAATTTAACTCTTGACATTACAAACTTGGCATGTAGGAATCACCCTTGTAAGACATGCTGCCTTTCTTTGTCCTTATGCATGTACCTTGCCACTTGACCTGGACGAGTCCTGAAGCACACACTGTCTCCCAATTCCTGTACACCTGCTTTCTGAGCAGGGCTGTGGGTGGTGCAAGTGGTTAAGACACTGTGCCTGTTAACCAGCAGGACAGGGTTCGAGACCCTGATCAGTCCCACAAGACAGGATGAGCTCCTGTCCTTAGCCCAGCTCTGCGACGCCAGTCTTTTTGGCTCCGCCTTTCCATTGGACTAATTCAGTGGCGTGGAGAGGGGGGGATTTGCTGCTTGGGTAACAGCCTATCCTCCATAACAATCCAACCCAGGCTTTTGTGCTTCACATGCAGCGTATGCAGCGCCAAGCATGATACCATAGTCTTTCAAGACTGACGGAGGCCTGCTGCTTTCTGAGCATAGCATCTCATTTAGTTGCAGATGATAGGGCAACATGTACAAGTGCTAAGGCACTTGGCAGGTTGACAACTAGCATTTTTTACCCCAAAGAGTGCATCTAGTCATACAGTGGTCTCTGAATAAGTATGAGACTAACCTGGATCATTGGGGTTTGTAAAGGCAGACAGCATTATGTTTTATTTTCTCTCTCTTTCTTCTGTTGACATGCACCAGAACAGAATGTCCCAAAACAGCCAGAAACATCTTCCATGCAGAACATCCTTGCATGGCAGGAAAAAAAATTTGCTAGCGCCTTCTGGGGATGTTCCTTTGATATGATATTGTAATTTTGGCATCAGCATTAGGCAGAAAGAGGTTGTGCTATGAGATCTTTGTAGAATTGCAAATAAGTAAGTATATGAGGTGGCTCATCTAGTTTGTCAAGTTTCCTGAACTTCCACTCTAGGGCATACTCATCAACACTACCATGCCCTGTTTCTTCATCATCCTTCCTTCACCTCTGAACAATTCTGAAAAAGCTAGTTATGCGTATGTACCCAAAGTGTACCCACACCCTCATTCAACTGTGCTTGCCACGCCATCATCAGTATACTGATTTTGGATCCATCCAAATTCACAAGTGTCCTCACTGAAAGAACTACAGGCTTCCCCTTCAGCCAACACAAGGGTTTACCCCCCTCGATCCCAGAAGGTGCCAACCCTCATTGTCTGTAATGTCCAACAAATCCTCCATTTCTTGTTGAATGCGGAGGCAGAGAACCTCATGCAGCAGCTCCTGTCGCAAGCTCCTAGGTGCTATGCCCATACGCTCCAGTGTCTCATCAGTCAGCCGCAGCAGCACTTTCCCTGAGATGGCATGGTTGTTGGCTGCCTCCAGGAGATGCCCCTCCTGGGCACCCAAGGGCCTGTTGCTTAGCCAGGCACATACCTCTGGTACTGTCCATTGAGTTACAGACCGTCTCATCTTTTCCTTATCCGAGACCTGCAGAACATCCATTTAAAAAAATAGATATCCTATTAATCTTAGACACACCAAATCTCAGTTTAGGCTTAAACCCAGTGTGTGCTCACACTCTTCCTATCCATTCTAAGGACTTCTCACAGAACTGGCCCCAATTCTGGTATGACTGGAGAAGCATTTTTAGTGGGGAAACTCCGCATGAAGACCCAAAGCACACTGAGGAACAGAATTCTGTGTGATTTCAGGTTGTGGATGTGTTGGACTTTGAGCTGAAAACAGATCTGGCAAGTTTTCACACATGTGAATGCCTTAAAATTTTCCCAGTTAAGGGGAAATGCTTGGGTTGTTTTTTCTCCAGCTGATAACAACCAGTTGCAAGACCTCAGCAACAGCATTCTTTTTTGTTCTGAGCATGTAAACATACATATGGTATATTCAAATCTTTCTTATTCAAATGGGTCTTTTAAAAAGTCTCGTAATTCATCGAGATCTGATGTATTTAAATCAGTCTTCTTGCTTTCTATAGTGAAAATATCAATACATTATCAACATTCTAAAATTTTCTGAAACAGCCATATTTGGTACGAAATGCCACTGCTGCTTTTATAAAAGATTGCTGCCCAAGGCCGGTGGGCAGGATAGCCTGGAGGGCTCCAGAGAAGACACTCACTGTGTCCCATGGGGTGTGCAGCTGGTTTTCCATGCAGTTTGGGATGACTCTGCCATCATCTGTGTTACTCTCCATCAGGAGCATGAGATGAAGGGATTAGCAGGATGATCCTAAGGGGAAAGTGGTTCACAATAAACAAACAAACCAGAAAAATGATACAGTACTTTAGTCCAAGGTGTCAGGTGGGGGGAGTTGCATGTGGGTCCCAGTGCTCAAATCTCAGAACCATCCTCCTACCCTATCTCTCCTGCTTCCACAGCATCATTCTCTTGACAGACACTCTTCTTCCAGCTCTAGGTTGACTGCTATAAACTTGAAGTTATTTTGAATAACCTGTATTTACTCAACTTTAATATGCCATCAAATCTAATGATTAAAATCCCATCAAATCCCATTTAAAAATTGAGATTAAAAAAACCGTTTACTGGCAATTGTAATATGCAGCTACAAAGCAGGTGCAAAATTTCATTTTACCCCATACTACAGTGAGTTATATGACAACAATAATACGACAATGGGTTTATGGATGATTTTTACCTAATTCCACTAGGTAATAAAACCCATACAACAATGGGTTTATGTTTCATTTTTATTACAATATAGTAAACTGTTCAACTTAATACTGACCTATACTTATAATCAAAATACTGTATTTATTCAAATTTATTTATTTATTTTATTTATTAGAGTTGTACTCCATCTTTCTCTCCGAAGGGCACCCAACGCGGCCAACATTCATTACATAAAATACCATTAAAATATTACAATTATTATTGGCATCCTTCAGTCTCGAAAGGCTATGGTATCGTGCTCTGATTGGAGGTCCTGAAACAACATCTAGTGTGACTAAAGAGGCCAATTTGAGAGTGGCAATCCCTTCCACACTGAGGACAAATAAATTCCGTCCCTTGCCCAGGTCCCAGGTTTCGCTGCTTTCGGGTCTGTCTCTTTGCTTCAGCCTGCCGAACAAGTGTCTCTTCCAGTTGGAGAAGGCCATGCTGGGTCTTTTGCCTCCACGCTGAACGGTCAGAGGTCAAGGTTTCCCAGCTGTTGATGTCCATTCCCAAGGCCTTTAGATCCCTCTTGCAGATGTCCTTGTATCGCAGCTGTGGTCTCCTTCTTGGGCGCTTTCCCTGCACTAATTCTCCATATAAGAGATCTTTTGGAATCCGACCATCAGCCATTCTCACGACATGCCCAAGCCAGCGTAGACGCCGCTGTTTCAGAAGTGTGAACATGCTAGAGATTCCAGCACGTTCCAATGCTGTGTCATTTGAGATTTTGTCACACCAGGTGATGCCAAGAATACGTCGGAGACAGTGCATATGGAAGGTGTTCAGCTTCCTCTCCTGCCATGCATAAAGGGTCCAAGACTCACTGCAGTACAAGAGTGTGCTCAGGACGCAAGCTCTATAGACCTGGATCTTTGTATGTTCCGTCAGCTTCTTATTAAGCCATACTCTCTTTGTAAGCCTGGAGAATGTAGTAGCCGCTTTACCAATGCGTTTATTCAGCTCAGAGTCTAAGGAGAGAGTGTCAGAGGTAGTTGAGCCAAGGTACACAAAGTCATGGACAACCTCCAGTTCATGTTCAGAGATTGTGGTACAGGGAGGTGGATCCACACCCTGACCCATGACTTGTGTTTTCTTCAGGCTGATTGTTAGTCCAAAGTCTTGGCAGGCTTTGCTAAAACGGTCCATAAGTCGTTGAAGGTCTTCGGCAGAGTGAGCAGTAACAGCAGCGTCATCGGCGAAGAGGAACTCCCGCAAGCATTTCAGCTGGACTTTGGACTTTGCTCTTAGTCTGGAAGGATTGTAGAGTTTTCCATCTGATCTGGTCCGGAGATAGATTCCCTCTGTTGCGTTTCCAAAAGCATGCTTCAGCATGACTGCAAAAAAGATCCCAAATAAAGCTGGTGCGAGGACGCAGCCCTGCTTCACTCCACTTCGGATGTGAAAGGAGTCTGATGTTAAGCCATCAAAAACTACAGTGCCCTTCATGTCCTCGTGAAAGGACCTGATGATGTTGAGGAGCTGAGGTGGGCATCCAATCTTGGGGAGGATTTTAAAAAGGCCATCCCTACTAACCAAATCAAAAGCCTTTGTAAGGTCTATGAAGGCTACAAAGAGTGGCTGTCTTTGTTCCCTACATTTCTCTTGCAACTGTCGAAGGGAAAATACCATATCAGTGGTGGACCTGTTGGCTCGAAATCCACACTGTGATTCAGGATAGATTCTCTCTGCAAGCACCTGATGCCTCTTCAGTATGACACGGGCAAGCAGCTTCCCTACAACACTAAGAAGAGAGATGCCACGGTAGTTGTTGCAGTCACCCCTGTCACCTTTGTTCTTGTATAGTGTGACAATATTAGCATCCTTCATGTCCTGTGGTACTCCACCTTCCCTCCAACAAAGGCAGAAGATCTTGTACAGTTCAGTGGAGATGGTCCCTCTACAGCACCTCAGAACTTCAGCAGGGATGTTATCTTTCCCGGGTGCCTTGCCAAAAGCAAGGGAATCCAGGGCTTCGTTTAGTTCTTCTAAAGTTGGTTCACTGTCGAGCTCCTCCAAGACAGGCAGGCACTCAGTGTTGTTTAATGCTTCTTCAGTTACTACATTTTCTCTGGAGTATAGCTCAGAGTAGTGCTGCACCCAGCGTGCCATCTGTTGTGCTCGGTCCTGGATGACCTCACCTGTAGCGGACTTAAGCGGGGCAGATTTCCTCACTGTTGGACCTAAGGCCTGCTTGATGCCATCATACATCCCCTTGATGTTGCCTGTGTCAGCTGCTACCTGGATCTGAGAGCAAAGCTGCAGCCATTAACACATCTCCTGGCAATCTGTTGGACTTTGCTACGGGCGACTCGCAGGGCTTGAAGGTTGCGCTCACTAGAACAGGCTTTATATGCAGTTAGAGCTCTCCTCTTTTCCTCAAGGGCTGGTGTCAGCTCCTCCGAGTGGGCTTCAAACCAATCTGCTGTCTTTCTAACCTGCTTACCAAAAACTGACAAGGCGGTAGTATAAACAACATTCTTGAAATGTTTCCACCGTTCAGAAGCGTTTGCTTCAGCCTGGGAGAATTTCCTCGAGTGCTTGGTCAAATTCCAACACTTTTTCCAGACTGCGGGTTTTGCTGATGTTAATTCGTGGTCTTCCTTCCTTCTTTGAGTGATGCAGCCTCTTTGCTTGCAGTTTTACTCTGCTGCACACCAAGGAGTGGTCAGTATCGCAATCAGCACTCTGATAGCTACGTGTGATCTTAATGTTGGGAAGGCTGGAGCACCTGGTGAGGATCAAATCAAGCTGATGCCAATGCTTCGATCTAGGGTGTTGCCAAGACACTCTGTGTTGAGGCTTTGTGTTAAAGAATGTATTGCTAACGCAAAAATCATGATAGCAGCAAAACTCCAGCAGGCGTTGGCCGTTTTCATTCATCTTCCCAATGCCAAAACGACCTAGACAAGCGGGCCAAGAACTATGGTCAGATCCAACTCTTGCATTAAAATCACCAAGGATAAACAATGGTTCTTTCTCAGGGATTTTCTTGATAGTGGCAGCCAGATCATCATAGAATTTGTCTTTGGATTCTGCTGAAGATGATAGTGTTGGTGCATATGCACTAATAAGAGTGACCAGCCCTACTGATGTCTGTAGCTGCAGAGACAGAATTCTTTCACCTCCTCCAGTAGGTGGGATAATGGATCCAAGTAGGGTATTTCTAACTGCAAAGCCAACTCCATATTCCCTAGTCTCACTTGATGGCTTTCCCTGCCAGAAGAATGAGAAATTTCTCTCCTTAATAGATCCTGAGTCTGGCAGCCTTGTCTCTTGAAGGGCAACTATGTCCATCTGCAGTCTGCTCAGCTCCATATCAATGACAGCTGTCTTACGTACATCATCCAATTCTCGCAAGTCGTCAGAAAAGCCGGGGGTCATTGTCCGAACGTTCCAGGTGCCCAACTTAAGGGCTGAAGTTTTCTTATGTTTGTTGCATGGTGCTGAGTTGTCGATCTGCTTGTCGGTTTTCACCCTAAACCCCACGCATCCAGTGAGGTTAACAGACTGTGGCGAGGCAGCATCCTACTGGCTGGGGGCTGCCCAGCTTAAGGCGGGCGATAGCTGCCCAATGAGGCACGATGACCTCTCCCACCGTCGGAAGTAGCCCCTGGCGTCAAGCTCTTCGCCAATCGAGCAGCGACTTATAACCGGTAACTGCCACTTCCCGTGTTGTTTCCATGCTGTATGTGAGGCTGGAGTTCCTCTCCAGAGCACGAAGGCCTGGGTAGGTTTTTATGGGGGATAGGCTGTTACCCAAGCAGAGAATCCCCCCTCTCCACGCCACTGAAATAGTCCAATGGAAAGGCAGAGCCAATACGATTGGTTCCAGCTGCGTCGCAGGAGTTACCAGAACATGACTGTAACACAGTCACGAACTGCTTTCGGGACTCCGGCTCCGGATTTTTCCTCGAGGTTTTCTCCTGAAGCCTTTCCCATGAATGGGTATAGCCACAAGGCAGCGGAGGTTTAGTGGGAGTTTTCCTTCTCCTAGGTAGGTTTGATAAGGACTCACTCTCATGATTTACACAGTCGCATGATTGATCCTCACATCACACTCAGTCTCATGCTCCACTACCAGAGGCAATGCAGATCTCCCCTCCCGTACAAGCAACCAGCAGGGTAAGACCCAGTGCACTGCTCCAATTCCAAACAAAGGCTGCAAACATTGAGGCATACCAGAGACCTCCCCCCACTCAAAAAAGGAAGAAAAAAGAAAGAAAAAAAGAAAGGAAAACCAGCGCCCATGAGTCCCAGAGAGCCCCTCCTCTCTCACAGGAAGGAAACTCTAGAAACAACAGGGACCTCCCCCCACTCAAAAGAGAGAAGGAAAACCAGAACCAGGAGTCCCAGAGCGCCCTTCCTCTCTCACAGGAAGGAAACTCTAGAACAACAGGGACCTCCCCCCACTCAAAAGAGAAAAGGAAGAAAGAGAGAAACCAGCACCATGAGTCCCAGAGCGCCCCTCCTCTCTCATAGGAAGGAAACTCTAGAAACAACAGGGACCTCCCCCCACTCAAAAGAGAGAAGGAAAACCAGCACCATGAGTCCCAGAGCGCCCTTCCTCTCTCACAGGAAGGAAACGCTAGAACAACAGGGACCTCCCCCCACTCAAAAGAGAAAAGGAAGAAAGAGAAAAACCAGTACCATGAGTCCCAGAGAGCCCCTCCTCTCTCATAGGAAGGAAACTCTAGAAACAGCAGGGACCTCCCCCCACTCAAAAGAGAGAAGGAAAAAAGAGGAAAACCAACACCATGAGTCCCAGAGAGCCCCTCCTCTCTCACAGGAAGGAAACTCTAGAAACAACAGGGACCTCCCCCCACTCAAAAGAGAGAAGGAAAACCATAACCATGAGTCCCAGACACCCACACCTCTCTCACAGGAAGAGAACTCTAGGAACAACAGGGACCTCCCCCCAATCAAAAGAAAGAGGAAAACGAGCACCATGAGTCCCAGAGAGCCCCTCCTCTCTCACAGGAAGGAAACTCTAGAGACAACAGGGGCCACGCCCCACTCAGTAAGGAAAAAGAGGAAAACTAGCACCATGAGCCCCAGAGACCCCCCTCCTCTCTCACAGGAAGGAAACTCTATAAACCCCAGTCAAAAGAGAAAGGAAAAAGAGGAAAACCAGCACTCAGAGGCCAAGAGAGTGTGCTCGGATCAGAGGCACAAAAAGAGGAGCCCTCTCCCCCCTAGAAACCACCAGAAAACAAAGCCAACTACTCACTTCCTGACTCCCACGTGTGCTCAGATCAGAGGCAAAGCAGAGGGACCCCCTCCCCCCTAGAAACCACCAGAAAACAAAAAAATTTTTACAATTAAAACAATTTAATTTAATTTTACAATTAAAATTTTAATTTTACAATTTAATTTTACAATTAAAAAAAATTACAATTAAAACATCAAAATTAAAATATAAAATAAAATAGGATGCAGTCAGCCATAAAATAGTACCTGAATCTAATTCACCATTGAATCTAATGCATACCCCAATTTTGGCTTCAAAAATGAGTGTCAGATTTGAGTAAAGAGGGTAATTCTTTATTGGGAAACCCTGTTTAGCCTGGATGAGGCTAACACCTGTGCTATCCCCCCAAACTCCATTCACCCATTGAAACCAGTTCAATTTTTGGATTCAACTGGATTCTCAAAGGAATTCTTTTAATTCTCAAACCACTAGCACTAGGATCCTCTTTTAAAAATGCCCAAAGTCAGGACCCATCAGAAGTGGTTTCATGACTGAACGTGACATAATCAAGCAGGAAATTTTTTTAACAATCCTAGGCTCCTGTCCTACCTACCCCATTTACCCAGAAGAAAGTCCCACTGATTATTATTAAAAGAATATACACAATAGCCTGTTAAAAAGTTCAGATCTGTAACATTTTCCCAAATGAAGTCACATATCAGGGTGACCATATAGAATGGAGGACCGAGTGCCTCTCTACCTTTAAGATTTTGAGTGCCTCTACCTTAAGCTTTGGCAGGTGCTGCTTTTTAAACCCTTTTATGATGAGCTAAATCTGCCTAAGATCCATCTTAAATGCAATGTTTAAATGTAGGGGCACTCTGTTCTCCATTCTATATGGTCACCCTGCATATTATGGTAGCATCAAGCCTAATTTATTAAAATAGGATTCTGAAATTAAATTAAATTATAATAGGATTCTGAAACTAGTGAGTCACAGCCCACAATTTGAGAAAAGGAGCACAGACCTCCTGCAGAGGAGCCAGACCCATCTGCCTTGGTAGCTCGAAAAGAGATTTTCTTCCCTGCTACCCTGAAACCACATTTTTATCTCGTGCAAAGCTGCAGTCTCTTTCATTTGTGTCCTACTATAACTCCCACTTGCATTTTGCAGTCTTTATCTGTACTTGTCCAACTTTCTTTACCACTCACCTAAACATAGGTCCCACCTGCTTTTCACTGCACTCTATCACTGGCTGATCCTTGTCTTCAATGTGGACCCAGTTGCCAGAAGTTCATGTTCCAATAATAAACTCATGCAAAAGATGGACAACTTGCTTCACCAACTGATTAGGAAAACTTGTGCCCCAAGTTTTCAAAATTAGACTTGTACTGGCTGCACATGCATTGTTGGAGCTGAGCTAATTAAAATCCAAACGGCTGTGGGCTCTCTGCCCATGCACAGCCAGCTGTCTATGCGCACTTGTGGCTGGGCATGGCTCAGGCAGCCTCAACTACTCCTAATGGAGCATCTTGATAACATGTGCAAAGGCAACAACTTCACCAAAGGCGAAATTCAAGTCACTACAGAAGCTGGATGATAATTTAAAGTGAAAAGAAGAAACAAAATTAAGTGGCAGCCTTTACAGGGCATGCACTTACCACCCAATCAGAGGTTCTCCGCAAGCTGCAGTCGATATGGCAAAACGTTCACTGGAGGAGAGGACCCAGACTCAGCATCTCACCTCATCAGTTTGTACTTTCCAACCTTTGGTGGGGGTCTGAAACTCTATAGGTGTTTGCTTTATTTCGGGAGACACTCCCTTGGGTTTCATCTGTGGTTCCAGCTTTGCTCTGGACCCTCCCAGTTCTTGTGCTGGGCTCCAAGCATACCTTGGAAATGATATCAGCTATTTTGCCTTTGTAGACTCCTCCTTAACTTCAAGCCCAGGCAAGAGTCTCAGCCTCTAGCTTGCAGCCACCTATCCACACTGATGATAAGGCAAGTATTCTGCACAGCTCATGGTGAAACCACCTTTCCTTGCCCTGCCGCACCCCATGCATGCAACTGTGTCTAATCTGATGCACCGTCTTGCAGACAAACATCACAGTTTCACTTTTGCACAGTCTCACATTACACACCCTGGTATACAAACTCAAGTGCATGATAATGTGCAGCCAAAGGATGATGTAACTGGCTGTGACTTTCCTTGAGCTTCCCACAATGGTCCATGCCTGAAAACCGGTTCCTGTCTCAGATAGGAGGGGGAATGCTGTTCATGAATTGAGAAGTGAAGGAAGATTCTGAGATTAATCAGGGGTGTTTTCCTTGTGTAAAAGGTGGGATATGGCATAGAGCACAATCCTAACCATGTCTACTCAGATGTAAGCCCCATTGTGTCCAATGGGTCTTACTCCCAGGAAAGTGTCTTTAGGATTGCAGCCACAATCTCATACAGGTGTGTCTAGTATGGAAAAAGGGCCATTTTCCACAAAGCATTAGAACTAAGCTGGGTTGTACCGTAAAATTAACTGGCAGGATAAGCAGGGACTTCTTCACACATAGTCTTGGCATTCACAGTCATGAGGTGGTGATGGCTTTGGCACAGATTAGACTGGGGGGGGGGGGTCTAATCCTTTTAGCCAGAGGGCCACATCAAATACATGGCATGGTGTCAAGAGCCAGAAAAAACATAAATATAAAATAATACATTAAAAATTGAATCTAAATGTATGAAGAAATGAGAATGAATGGGCTTAAATTTCTAGGATTTCTCCAAGCACCAACACACATCACAGAAATAAAGCACAAACTTAAATTGATCCCCATTTTTCCAACCACCAAACACCTTCTAAGACTTTCAGATGGCACAAAAATTACTCCTCTTTTTTGGGAAAACCAAGAAGTGATTTTTTTAGGTCTATAGAATACTCTCCAGACTTTCCATTTTCGTTTGGGCCATTTGGTCAAGTGGACCAGAAGCTTGCAGAGGATCAAAGGCTGGCCTCACATCACATATGGCCCCCCTTGCCTGGGTCTGGAGATCACTTGATTAGACAAATCCACAAAGGATGTCTATTGCTGGGTCTTTGCCTTCTTTATTTGCTGCCAGACCACTGAACTGTGCCATTGGCTACTGCCCTTGGTTTCTGTACATGTAACAGGCCTCCCCCATGTGGATGTTAACCATGTTCTGAGCAGCATTTCCAGTAATTAAACAAACCCCATAAAATGAATGGTGGACATGCAAAACATCTGTGCATTGCTTCCATTTGTTTTGGAAGGCTCTGCACAGAAAACAAATGGATTGTGTTGTTTGTTTTTCAGCTTCATCAGTCATCAGGTCCCAGATGGGTCAGGCCAGTTTCTGGGCATTAGTTTGGATCTGCCTAATTCTGGTAGGTTCCAGGCTGAATTTAGAAACAGCATGAGGAGCAAGACATGGGTCTCACCAGGCATGCTTAAAGTTGTTCTATTACCATTTTGGAGACCAAGCTGGATTCTAGAGTTCATTTCAGTTCCCCAGTTCATCTCCACTTTGGGTGGATCAGAATTCTTGGATTCACCAAGGCTTTTTGGTGTAAAGGGTACTATTCCAAACAGGGATTTTCAATGAAACTATCAAAACTAGTGATCAACACTATCAAGGCTCCGGCCATCAATCAATCAACTATTAATCAAGCTGCCAACCAACTATCATGCTGTCGTTAGAATGGGATGGGGCAGGGCAGGATCACACACTTTTGTGGGAGGAAGAGTCACTTTCCTGTGGACATTTGGCCAAGAACTGTGGAACCGCCATGCACCAGTGCTGGCTTTTTCAAAGGCTAAACCACATCACTGAAAATAGGCTGGGGAGTGGATGCTGAAATCCTAGTGAGTCTGCGTAGGAATTAAACTCAGCCTTTAGCAGCACACATCAGACCAGTTCAAGCACCTGCAGGATATGTCCTTCAAGCTTATGGTGCCTTAAAAGAAACAAATGATGTGAAAGTTTTAGAAATCAATGTTTGTTCATAATAATACTGTATTTCTCCAGAGTTTTGGTCCAAGAGTTTGAACAGAAGTACAGTTTTCCCTTATTATCCACTTGGTTTCCATTCCAGAACCTCCTGTGGATTAAAAAAAACCATGGATTAAAAAAATGAAAAAATACGTTTGAAGACCTAGTTCCACATTTCTTGCCCCTTCAAGACACCTAATGGAATATGGTGGTGCCTCAAAATCTACAAGGCTTTATTTTTAAAAGAGTGATTTGCAGTGGTTATTTGTGTCAAATCCATGGATTAAAAAAATCTGGGTATAACAAGGTTGGACCAGTAGTAGCCAACAGATGCAGCCCACAATCCTCCAGGAACTTTGGCAGTATAAAAGCACATTCCTTTTGCTCAGAGGTAGTTCCAGGTGACATCCTGCTCTCCGTTAACAGGATTTTGTGTACTAAAATGGCTGGAAGAGGTCCAGAGCATGTATCTCAATGCCCTCCTAGAAGCTGCATGTCAGGTCCTACTTGACAGTTTTTGGAGTCTGCTTCTCTGGCTCCTCTACAACCACTATTCTTTGGGGTTCTTCCTGGGCCAGCCTGGCTTAAGTTTCAAAGCCCTGCCCTCCACTGACTCCCCACCTTGAACACACAAGCCTGTGGGCTGCATCCTGTCTGGCTCTTGGATTTATCCCCAGGGACATTTGCATTCTGAGCCAGATGCTGCCCCAGTCCTGGGATGTTCAGAAGAGGTTGCTCTGAAGCAGACCTGACCTGGGACATGATGCACCTTTCCTTGGTGGTTGCACTTGCAAGTTGCCTGAGATTAGTTGTGGAAGGAGCTGTACATTCGGTGAGTCTCACCCCTATTCTTCCTGTGTTTGTTCTTCCCCACCCCATGAACCACCCATGCTTCCAGCTCAAACTTTTGGCTTTTGAAGTTCCACCCTCTCTGCCTTCCTTTTACATTATCCTGTAGTAATATATGGCTGTGAGAGCTGGACCATAAAGAAGGCTGACCACTGATAAAAAGATGCATTTGAATTATGGTGCTGGAGAAGACTCTTGTACTGCAAAATAAAATCAGTCCATCCTCCAGGAAATCAACTCTGTGTTCACTGGAAGGACAAATACTGACACTGAAGCGCAAATATTTTAGCCACATCATGAGAAGGGAGGACGCATTAGAAAAGAACCTGATGCTGGGAAAAAAACTGAAGGCAAAAGGGGAAGGGGGCAGCCGAGGATAAGGTGGTTAGATAGTGTCACTAAGGCAATGGACATGAATTGGATGGACTTTGGAAGCTGGTGGAGAATAGAGGGGCCTGGTGTGCTGCAGTCCATGGGATCACAAAGAATTGGACACGATTGAAGGACTAAACAACAGTTGCCTTCCTCTGGAGCCAGGGTGGACAAGCTGGGCAACTCTAAGATTCCTGGACCTTTAACAGCTGTGTAGGAGAGGTTTTCAGAATTTCATCTGTGAGATGAAAAGCAGCAGCTTCTGAAATGCCCTTTTCTAAACAACTGTTAAACATCTAGAAGCACAGATGTTAAACAATAAGAGCACAATCCTAACCACGTCTACTCAAATTTTGAGTAGACTCAATCCTAACCATGTCTACTCAAATATTGTGTTCAATGGGTCTTACTCCCAGGAAAGTGTCTTTAGGATTGCAGCCTAAATTGGCACAGCTTGTCCACCCTTGCTCTGGAGCACTGGCAGTTACCACTAGAGGAGAATATTGGGCACATGCATCTCCTTTTCTCATATTATTTGTTGGTATAGCTCAGTGGAGGCACTTTGTTCCTGTCTGTGCTCTGCTGGATGGGAAGAAACCTCCATGCCAGCACAAAGTTGGACAGAACAAGCAGCTTTGGAATAGGCTTGCAGGAGGAGGAGTGGGACTGGCCACCTCTTGTGGCTTGGCTTACCTGCTTGAGCTATCCTATGCATTTCTACAGAGAAGTAAGTCCCATTGTACTCAATGGGGCTTAATCCTGGGAAAATGTAGAGGACAAAGTTCTTGTCCTCTATTTCAATAATAACATATGGCCTCCCTGCCTGGGGAGTGTAGTTTGGGGGATGCTCATGGGGAAGTCTCCAAGTTCAGGGATGGAGCCCTGTCTGCCCAGGCAACCAAGTCTTGCCCTCTGCTTCAAGGGTGAGTGACAGGGAGGGGAAATGACCCCTTTCCCTGCCAACGCTGAGCTTTGCATTGCGGGTGAAGCACCTCCTGCCTCTCCCAGGAGGCCAAAAAACCACATGGAAATCACCCCCAGAGAGGTTGTTTGCACAGATGCCAATCTGTAGAGTCCCAGCCTACAGAGAAGATGCCCTACCCAAGGGCTGCAAGAAGCAGAGTGACTTAATGTCATCTTTTTCCAGGTCATGTTCTCTTATTAGCCTTGTGTCCAGAAAAAAATCTTCCTTGTCCTCTTTTTCCTTGTGAGCAGTCAGCATGTAGCCTGCTAGTTATTAATGAATTATATGTAATAGTTTTAAATGTAATCTGGCTCAAGACACTGTGCCTGTTAACCATCAGGCCAGGGTTCAAGACCTGGGTCGGCCCCACAAGACAGGGTGAGCTCCTGTCCTTAGCCCAGCTCTGCGACGCCAGCTGGATTCAATCGTATCAGCTCTGCCTTTCCATTGGACTAATTCAGTGGCATGGAGAGGGGAGATTTGCTGCTTGGGTAACAGCCTATCCTCCATAACAATCTAACCCAGGCTTTCGTGCTTCGCATGCAGCATATGCAGTGCCGAGCACGATACCATAGTCTTCCAAGACTGACGGAGGCCTGCTGCAATAATAATAAATTAATATAGCATTTCTCCAAGAGATCAACCCTGACTATTCTCTGGAAGGACAGATACTGAAGCTGAAGCTCCAATATTTTGGCCATATCATGAGAAGGGAGGACTCTTTGGAAAAGAGCCTGATGCTGGGAAAAAATAAAGGCAAAATGTGAAGGGGATGCAAGAGGACGAAGTGGCTAGACAGTGTCATGAAGGCAATGAAAATGAATTTGGACGGAGTTTGGAAGCTGGTTGAGATAGGGGGCCTGGTGTGCTGCAGTTCATGGGGTTGCGAAGAGTCAGACACAACAAGAAGATAAACAAACAAACAAGAAGATAGCATTAAAAATTAATCACATGAAACAATATATACTATATATGAGTACCTTAGTTTTTATTTTGTCATATCCTGCCTTTTTCTTGGGTGCCCTACATTTTGAGAACCTTGTCCTCTTTTATGATTATGACATATGCCTGGCAAGATAGCACCCCAGGCTGATTCGTCTTCTTTCTTCCATCTAGTGCCTCCTCGAAGCCACAGAGGATGCAAGCTGCTTTGCCTCCCCAGGGCGAGGAAAGAGATCAGCTGGTGAGCATCAAGGGACACCCCCTTTCCAAAAAAGCTGGGTCAGATGAGTAGGGTTCTCCTAGCCCACCCCTTTGAAACAAATGTATCAGGACAGATGGGGCTCCTTTGCTGCAAAAACATGTACCCCGTCTCTCTGTACAAAGTATCATAGTTGTACAAGGAGACTCATCGCAATCTGTAATCGCAATCTTCTTCTCCACTGGAGCCACTCCAGGCAGTAGGAGAGAAATGGAAGAGCCCTTCCAGGCTGCAGTGAGACTCCCTGAAAAATTTAGTACTTTGTACACCTAGCTATGCCACTGCCCAAGATTATTGCCACTAACACATCCATGCACAAAACATCTGGTGCATCTTATGTGCAGAGCATAGTGTGCATTTCATTTGATCTGTTTCAGCTGTGATGATGGTAGACCTTCCCAGCATTCAAACATGTCAGTTCTGCCACTAATACATAAGAGTTATCAGTCCCTATGAAATATCTGACATTTTCTGGAATGGCTGACATTATCCTGTGTTTCTCTGAAGCCCATAGGGGTTCTCTCCCACTATGTGTCGTACTGTACAGGGAAGTCTAATGCATTGCTGCATCTGATGCATGTTTTTCCAAAGTCAATCCCATTCAGATCAATGGGCATTATTCCCTGGTAAGTGTGAACAGCATTGCAACCTAAGGGCCAATTCCATTTTCCAGTGCTGGTGCAGTTGTGCCAGTTGGGTTTGCACTGCATCCCGTGGTTAGGGAAAAATCGTTGTGGCCTTCTTAAGGTATAACATATCAGAACATAAAATCATAACATAAACCCATTGTCATATTATTATTAACATATAACTCATGGCGTATGCAGTAAAATTAAATTTTGCACCTGCTTCTTTGCAGCTACACTTTACAATAGCCAGAAAACATATTTTAAATCTCAAGACTTTTAAAATTGGGGTGCACATTACAGTCAATGATGCATGTGATTTGAGTAAATACGGGTAATCATAGAAGAGAGATTTCTTGCAAAACATCATCAATTTTCTTTAATTAACCTGCAAAATCACTCAACAGGGTCATTCAAAACTCTGAATGAAATAGACCAACAGAGGTTGGTCTTGTGCAGCCCATGAAATGCAGGAGCTGAGCCACTCCCTTCATGCATCCCTCCTCCGTGTGCAGCTGACTTGGCCATTACATGGCATGGGTGGGGGTGATCGGGTATAACCAGCGACACTGTGTGTATGTATTTGCCATCACTTCAGACCTTCTCCAGGGTGTTGTGTACCTGAAGCTCACCTTGCTGACGCCTGCAGTAGACGCCGCTTCAGCACAGCAGCTCCTCAACATTCAGAGCGTCCCCTATCTTATAAACGAGACAGCAAGCACCATCACTGCCCTTGACATAAGCACTGGTGAGTAACCAATTGGTGCAAGCAAAGATGAATAGCTGTAGACTCTGCTGAGGCTGTATCAGCGTCTAGCAGTGGAGGGTGATGTGGAATACCAGTGATGTGGAGCATTCAGGAATTGGCCTGGCTAGACTGTAACTTGATCAGAGCCTGCACCATGTTTCCCCTTTATAGGATGCTGTTGTGATTTGGGAGTTTGGCATGGACCTGAAAGATCCAGGTTCAAATCTAAACTAAACTGTGAAGCTTCCTGGATGACCTTGGGTCAATCACTTTTCACCCTAACTTTTCTAACAGGGTTGTTGTGAGGACAAAATGAGGGTAGAAACTGTGGAACATCCTGAGTTCCTAACAAGAATGGTGGTATAAAATGTGAAAAATAAAATGTGAAAATTATTTTATCCATTTCTTTTTTGGATTGCCTCCAGAGTGTGACCCTCTACGATCAGGGAGCCGGGACTGCCGCTGTCTTCCAGGTTATAAGTGGAGTGATAGCATTTGTGAGGACTTGCAAGATTGCGGGGGTCTCTTCCAGTCCATGTTCTCCTTTATTGTTAAGCCCTCCTGTGAGTGTCTTCGCTGGAACCGTCAACACATTGGCTATTGTGTGCCGCTGCTGCAGGCCTCCCCAGGCAAGTATGACTCAGTTCATCACCAGCATCCAAGGGTGTTTTTCAGGAGGTATGTACTCATATGGAATGCCAGCACCTCTGTGTGAGTACTGGCACCTCTATGGGTGAGTTCTGGCCCACACACACATAGACACAGGAATATATCTGCTAGGGATGAAGGTGCTTCTTGGTGAGCGGACATGAAAGAAACACTAAAGAGGAAGATGGGCTGGAATTGGGATGGGAGGGGAAGTGCCTAGATGTGGCCAGGTGAAGTACTGCTGAGATCAATGCCCATCCAGAGATGGAAGCACCCCAAGAGCAGGCTGACCATATGCCATAACCAAAAAGGAGGACAAGACCTTCCCAAAATGTAGGACACTTAAGAAAAATATAGAACATGACAAAATAAAAGTTAAAACCGTTCAGATGTATTGCTTTCATGTGCTTAATTTGAACACTGTACTACTTATTATTAAATTTAAAACTATTACATATGCAGTAATTTATCAATTTCAAGAAGGCTATATTATGTCCCCCTACAAGAAAAAGGAGGACATTGAATTTTATTCCAGGAAACAAGGCCAGTAGCGTAGCTAGAAGAGTGCAGGTGATGCAGTTGCACTGGGCTACAAGCTTTAGGGGGGCTACAAACTGAGGTTACCACTAATGTCTAAAGTGGTGAAAAATGGGGTCTGTATGAATGATAATATCAGCATGTTATATATTGTTGGAAACACAATTTTATGCAATAAACGAACTGCACTGGAATATCTATATTCTATCAAATGTGGTCAATTAACCAGAAAATGAAAACACAAAAGCCTATGGAACAAAAGTGGATGTTCTTAACTAAAAATTCCCATGTTACTGATGGCTCTGAGAGCCAATGAGATGTAATTCTGGTACTGTATGGAACTAATAAGGTGTTAATATCAATCAGCTCTCAGTACAAATATCATATACAGTACATATATCATTATACAGTTACCCATACTTATGGGAATGCAGGCACTTCTAAGTAGTGCTCCTCTTCTATCTAGCAGGGAAAGAATAAACATTCCTCTTTGCCCCCACAGTTTCCCTAACCAATAAGAGACACAATTTTCATTTTTTTACTTAATTAAATGTGATTCTGTTGTTGTGAGGAGGAGGGGCAACAAAATCTTCTTTGACTCCAGATAGCAAGAAGGTGCTTTAGCTATGCCACTAGCAGAACAAATGGTTGGTGAACTGCTGAGGAAGAGGAGGCAAGTTTTTCCCCAATTTTCTTTAAAAAAACACCTGGGGATGACATCACTTCTGGGGTTACATTTTGATCTTTGCACCTGGCTACATGATCATTAGCTACACGAGAGGTGGGCCCGGCCTGGCCCAACATCCGGTTTGCCAGAAGTGGGCAGGGCCAGACTGGGATCAGGGGCTGGGGCTGGGGCAGGGAGGGTCAGGGAAGGGGGCGGGGAAGGCCAGAGGCGGGGCCGGGGCGGGGCCGGGGCGGGCACGCCACCAACTCCAGCGCGCTGTGGGTGCGGGTGGGCGGGGCAAGGGGCGGGCCCCAACCCTGGCGCACTGCACATGCACCAACCATTGTTGGCACACACGCAGTGCATCCTGAAGCTGGTCAGCTTCAGGACGCTCTGTGCGTGTGCTAATGTTGGCGCATGTGCAGTGCAGTGGTGGGCCTGCCTGGAACCAGAACGGCCGGTTTCCTGGCTCCCCCCTTGCTACCGGATCGGTAGCAGGGGGGAGGAATTATTACATTCGGTTCGGATGATCCGGCCTGAACTGGTCAGTGCCCACCACTGCACAAGGCTAAAATCCAGGACATGTCCTAGAAAACAGAGGACATATGGTCACCCTGCAAGAAGCCCCAATATCCTCACAAATCCTCCAAGGGTTGTTCTCATTGCTCAGTGGAGAAGCACCTTCTATGCACATCAGTGATTCACACATTATTCTCTGAGCACATATATACTTGCTACGGGATCAAGCCCTCACATCTGAATTTCACACAGCTCCCATGCATACCATCCTTTTCTTTTATAGTATCAGAAACCTACACACTGGCCCCTCAACTTGCCTCTGTGGGTGAGGGGGCTGAGCTCACAGTTTCCTTCAACCTGAAAGAAGGAGCCACAGATGTGACGTGGTTCTTCCTCAGTGCTGAACAGAAGGAGGCCAGAGAGATCTGCAATGGAACACAAGTGACACTGCTGCAGAATGGCTCACAGGCTCTTCTGAGGGTCTCTCCTGTTTCTCCAGACTGGGCTGGTAGGACATTTCTCTTCTCCCTCCAATAAGTTAATAATTTTCCTCTTCAGTGAGTGGTGTGCTTGTATTAGCTGGTTGGAAGAAAAGCTGGTTGGTTGCACAAGCAATTCTTAACCTGAAGTAACCTGAATTCTTAACAGTGTCTCAGTGGTTCCAGATAGCAGCCATGTTTGCCTTCAAAGTGCCCAGGACTGTCGGTTGTTTTTTGTGCAATAGACATTTATTGTATAAACAATAATGACTCACTTTCTCCAGAAGCTTGAATCATTCTCCATTGGCGTGAGGCACAGCCAAGGCATTGGGCACTGGAGGGCACAGTTTTAATCCATCCCCCTGTGTCGCCTTCCTAGGTCTAAGTAGGCCTGTGAATACCAGAAGTGCCTTTTTGTGGTCTCCAGAGGGCTACTTTTTGCCTCAGGTTTGCTGTTGGGGGTGCAGGTTGTCAGCACCACCTGAGGCGTGGTACTCAGGCCAAAGCGGAGTGGAGGCACCCGCTTAATAAGACATCCCAGTTCTGTCATGTGTTTCCACAGGAGAATACATCTGCCGCTACTGGCTTGAAGGCTCCCTGATGGAGGTGAGGCAGGTGGTCAGTGTTCCCCTTGTTCCCTCCGACATTGTCCAGACTCTGTCTCAGGACAGCATGGACTGTAGCTCCCCTGAGAATAAGACACTGCATTGCTGCATCCGGAACAGAGGCAGAGATCTCAGAGCATCCTGGAATCCTGGACTCCCAGACCCAGGTTAGAAAGGGGAGGGAGAATAAACCAGAATAGGCTCAGCAGCCTCTGTACGCTTGTTTGGGATGTACATCATGCTCTGTACATCATGCTTTGGAAGAGGCTGCAGTGCTCTTCTTATCTCAAGCATGATTTCATCATTGAACATGCAACACCTTCTCTCTTCAGTTCTCCTGACAGGCAAGAAAGATCCACTCTGCCACCCCCTCACCTTGCACTCCTGCCCAAACGAAGACACTGTGTATCTGTGTACATTTCAGAGCAATTCCCTGGGCTCGGTGCAGACCACTGTGACGGTGAGCGTGCTTCAAGGTAAGGATGAGAAGAAATGAAAGAAGGCAGACCAGTTGTTTAGTTTCTGACATGCACAAGTGGTAGAAAGTAGAGAGGGTGTTGAGATTGCTGCTTGCCCGTATTGGACTGCTCAACCCCTTGAGCTTCAGTTGGTTGACAGCAGCTCCCATTTCAACATCTGGAGGCTCCCAGCTCCATATCCATTGGTGGCATGGAAAGGTGGACCTCCTGCTTTTCTTGTCTGAGAGGTTGTTGATCCAGGGCTGGCCCATCCATGAAGCAAGTGATGCAGCTCACATCAGGGGTAAGTGCTGGGGAGGACCTCACTGGGTTATTCTGAGGACAGCAGGAGGGGAGAAACGAAAGCATTATAAGCCATCTTTGGCATTTATGTCAGCATGGGAAAAGCTGGAGTAGTAATTCCTTAAATAAATAATCATTTTTTGAGAGGACATATGCAGTGTTGAACAGAGAAATTGATTGGGCTGCCCCAGTTTAAACTTTACTAGGGGCCCTAAGCCCTCAGACCATGTGGTGCAGTTGCCCAGGCTGGGGAAATGTCTTATCCTGGCTCTCCTTCCATCTCCACCTATCACTTCTGTCTTGTCAAAGACATTCCCAGATCTGTCACAGATTGGTACAGTATGTGTTCTTCTTGACTGTAATAATAATTTATGCAAAATACACTGTACTGTATATTCTGAAAGCTGTGGAAAGTCTTCATGTGTAAATTGTGCAAGGGCAAACTTGGCAGCCATGTAGGCCTGGGATATATTCAGGGTGACCCGAGTGTGTTGTGTTCTGCCACAGCTGGAGACACCTTCTGCCCCAGTGAGAATTCCGGGTGGAGTGCCATAAAAGCAGGCCAAGTGGCTGAGCGCCTGTGTCCGAAGGGCACCGAGGGGAAAATGTTGCGCAGATGCTACGCCACAGGGACCTGGGGAGATGCTCAGAGCAACTGTACCAGCCAAGAGCTGCTGTCTGGTTTACAAAGAGCTCAGGTAAGAGAAGGCATTCTCCAGATCAGAGCCTTAGCTCAAGTTGTAGAGTGGCTTCTTTTATGACATCAAGAGTTCGGCATTGGCTCGTCTGGGGCCCTTCCCTGAATTCTCATATCAGTGGTGGTGCCCAGTGCAGCATTGGAGAGAGTCACCATGGGACCATAGCAGGGCTTTGCTCAGATCCCTTGAGCAACTTGGTACCAGCATTCACTTCTTCAATAAAGAGGGAAACGTGCCATAATTGCTAGGCATAATTGGATGGGGGCTGCTGAATGAGATGTATGAAGGGAAAGCAAGGGAGCAAGTAGGAAGGCCACACAACAGAGGTTGGGAACCTTCAGATTTTGCCATCTGACATTTCCCTACCAGTTCAGGATCCTGGGGTCCTCAGGAGAGGTTGTTGATCTCCTGATGAATTTAGGTGACAAGAGAAAGCATGTCACATAAGGGAAGGTCATGGAGTTGGGCAGAATCTCCTTTACCTCCCTGGCCTGCAAGAAAGGAGACTCTGGTAAGATAACAGGGAAGAAAATTCCTGACTGTGAGGGCGGTTTGGCAGTGGAACAGATTGCCAAGGGAGGTGGTGGACTCTCCCTCACTGGGGATCTTCAAGCAGAGGCTCAATGAGCACCTGTTGGAGATGCTCTAGGAGCTTTTCCTGCTACATGCAGGAGGTTGGACTAGATGACCTACTGGGTCCTTTTCAACTCTAATTTTATGATTCTATGAGATTCTCAACCAATGTGTTATGCATTATTCTGATTACACACAGCTCCTCCAGGCAGGGCTGGGCAATCCCCAAAGTGAAGTCTTTTGGATGATGGACTGGCTGTTGATAGTGACCAAGACCAATAAGACCCAGGAAGGCAACCCTTGGGAGCTCCTGTCTGTGATTAACACAATGGATGCCATCACTCACGTGGCTCTGAATGCTACCATGCGCCTGGATGGTGATGCAGTGGCTGTGAGTACCCAGGATGCAGGGTGGGGTGGAAGTAAGCCAGCTTAGGAGGAAGTGGGACTTTCTGGGCAAGGCCTGGAGCTAATACAACCATGCTGCTCATCTCTTTCTCATCTCCCACTGCTGAAAGATTAATTCTAAATGTGCCTTCTGTTTGTAGAACTTTCTGACTGCTGCCAATTGGATGCTCACTTTGGACCAGGAGAATAATTGGGCTGAGGTCCAAGCTCTGCAACCACAAGCTGGTTCCAGGTTCCTGCAAGCCATTGAAGGCCTCACCAGCCTCCTGCTGCCCTCAGCCAGCAAGTTCAATCTAACTTTTCCCAACATTGAACTCTACAGCAATAGATTTGATGGGCTCTTGATGGATGATTACAGCAAGACCTTCAGCACAGAGCCCCCACTTCGCACTCACATTGAGAAAAAGGTGCTGGATGACCTAATAATCCAGGGACAGAATATCACTGTCACCAGCCTGGTACTGAAGCTGAATGAGATCTTGCCAGCAAACGATTGCACTGAGACCAGCCATTGCCTTGGCAGCTTTGTGATGGCCAACTCAATCATGTCTTCCAATGGCAGCATCAGGAATATAGACATTGACATGTCATTTGGTCATTTGAACATGACCCCCAAGATGGAGAAGGAAGAACTGGTGGCCCACTGTGTGTTCTGGAATCACAGCTTGTTTGAGGGGCTGGGAGGCTGGTCCACCCAGGGATGCCAGACCACTAGTGATACCACCACCAACACCACCAATTGTACCTGCAACCACCTCACCTCTTTCTCCATCCTCATGTCTGCCAACACTGTGCCAGTCAGCTTTGCCTTGACTTTCCTGAGCAAGTTTGGTGTCTGGGCCTCTGTCCTTGCCCTCATCATCAGTCTCATCATCTATTATCTTGTCTGGACATCTGTGGTGAAGAATAAGGTTAGGAATCCTGGTCTGGAAGGGAACCCTGAAAGGCACTGTCATGTGTGCATGTACATTCCTGTTTGCTCCCTGCAGAGGGGATACTGGGTGCCATGCTGATCATCATGTAGAGGTGGGGAAAAAATGTCAAAAAGGGTAGCCAAACTAATGTGGGGATAAAGGAAAGAATGCTATCTCTACGACACTGCAGCATTTGAGAAGCAAATAGATAAGCTGAGAAGTATTTAAAATAGAATGTAGTGTCACCAAAGCAAATAGACATTTTATTCTACTTGTTATGGGCTTGTTCAGGGAAATGGATACGTAATAGATTCAGAACAATAGGATTTCTTCACACAAGGCAAAATTAACTAATTGAATTCACAGCCCCAAAATTTGAAGATGGCAACTCTGGCTGCAATCTTAAACTCCAGTCAAGCTGACCTAAGCCCTGGCATAAGCCCTGTACTGACCTGGAGGTGTCAAAAAATGTGCTATAAGACACTTCTGCATCACTCCTCGAGGAAGGTTAGGCCAGTGTACACACATGCACTTGCCTCCCTCCATCACCGCAGGAATGAGAAGACTGATGAGTTGTGCTGGCCTAGGTTAGGATTACACCCTAAGTTAATGGTGTGGGGGGAGGTCAGCAAACTCACTAGAGATGGCTCTAGGATCAACATTCCTACTCAGGGTCAGAGAACATTTTTGCCTTTAGCCCTGAAGGTGACCTTGTGGATGCTTCTGGGAGCAGAAAGAGAGATTTAGATAGTGACAAGGTTGCACCCAATGTGCCATGGGAGGAGGGAGTCCAGTGCAGGCTCCACTCAGGACGCTGGTACCCTGGAGATGGCACCCTGGTAGCACCCCTCCTTTTTTGTTTCTTTTCCAGCTTGCGTATTTCCGCTACACCACTCTGGTCAACATCGCCTTATCTCTGCTGATGGGGAACTTTTGGTTCCTGGGAGCCTCTCAGCTGACAGCCAACCATGAGAACAAACTCTGTGTGGCAGCTGCCTTCTTCACCCATTTCTGCTACCTGGCCATGTTTTTCTGGATGCTGGTCCAGGCACTCCTGCTCTTCCACCAGTTGATCTTTGTCTTCCGCCAGTTGACCATCAGCTCTATCACACCTGCCATGGTTGCAGTGGGCTATATTTTGCCCTTGGGCATTGCTGTGGCCACGGTGGCAGCCTTCTTCCCCAAGCAGGGCTATGTCCAAGAGGCATTCTGCTGGCTCAACTCCCGCAGCAAAGCAATCTACACCTTCTCGGTGCCAGTTCTGCTTGTTGTGACTATCAACCTCCTAATCCTCTTTGTGGTACTGCTGAAGCTCATGAGACCTTCTGTGTCAGAGGGTCCCCAAGGAGAAGACAAGAAGGCACTACTCAACATTTTCAAAGCGCTGCTGATCCTTACACCAGTCTTTGGGTTAACCTGGGGGCTGGGGGTCATCACCATGACCACAGATGCCTCACAGGTTACCCATTATGCGTTTACCATTCTCAATTCTTTCCAGGTGTGTATAAAGGGGAACCAAATGTGCTTACTTGTGGGCTGGTGAGTGCTACAGGAAGAGGACTTCATGTGGCTAAAGCAGAATCTCTCCTAACCACCTCACTTTTCAGGCCAGTCTTTCTTGTGCCTTATGGTCTTGCTCCTTATTTATTTGCAAGCAGTGTGTGTTGCAAATTGTGCCTGTAGGCAGACAGCTAGCAAACCCCTGCTCTGTGCAAGACATTGTAAATTCATCACTACAAGGCGCTATGATAAAGAGGCGGAGACGGTCTCAGCAACAGAGGCAATTACACAAGGATGATGCAAGCATCTCCTGAATGCATCTCACACGGTTGGGAATATGTGCTTATACAACACACTCCATTGCTGTAAGAGCCTCAGGAGTGATAGTGCATCTCTACCCTGATCAACATGCTTCCTCAGCCATGTGTGAGCCAGAGGGAAGAGCAAGCCTCCTTGCTTAGATTACCTCTTGACTGCCACAGGGTGTAGAACCAAATGCCTCTTCCTCCTGGATTGTTTCAATTTGAATTGCTTAAGACTGATGGATAATGGGAGTTAATGAACTAAGCAAAATACTTTATTCTCCTTCCTCACAGGGGGTCTTCATTTTGCTTTTTGGCTGCCTAACGGACAAAAAAGTAAGTATGATAAATACAAGTAGATACCACTTGGGAGGGAACAGTGTAATGTGTTATCTTTGGCATTTAGTTATGCTGGCCACATGACTACAGAGATGTCTTTGGACAATGCTGGCTTTGGCCTTGTATTGGGGATAATTAGCAGAGGACATATTTACCTTTAATTTCTGAAAGAGATAGTGTTCAAAGACAAGAACCAGTCAAGCACACTGTAGACACCAGGGATCAGTGTATTTTTCTTACAGGTGAGGGGAGCTCTCTGCGAACGCCTCAACAAGTCACCCACTTCTGGGACAAGCACATCTCAGGTGAGTGAAGTTTCAGCTGGCCCTTGCTTGTGACATCCTTGCTTGTGCCATCCAACATGGCCAGGTAGCAGAAATGGGTGAAGAAGGCAGCTGCCATGCAGAGCTTGCTCTCATGGTTGGCTGTCAGCTGGGAGGCTCCAAGGAACTAAAAGTTCCCAATCAGCAGAGATAAGGCGATGTTGACCAGAGTGATGTAGTGGAAAAAGCAAAGAGAGCAAAGGGGAAGAGCAAAGGGGTCTTGTTCTCATCCATGTGTGGTCAAAGTGGCCTTACATTTAAAAAGATTACCTTTTTCCTATAGATTGAGTCACAACTTTATGTGTGTGCAGAGAGGAGGGGAGGTGGAACTGTTTCTTTCCTCTTGCAATGAGCATTAGTGCTACGCATACACAAATGTAAGAGGTCACTGATTCTGCCAGGTAAGAATTCAAAGGGTTCCTAGCCATTTCTGAGTCCTAGCAGGTGGCATCTACAGGTGCTTCCTTGACCACAGGAAGGAATTACATCTTCACCTTTTCTGAGCAAGGGCAAGAGGGCGGCCGCAAACTATTTAGGATTTGATGCTGCATGGTGTCATAGCAAGCAGCAGAAGGTTTGTCCAATGCAGAAGGGTGGAAAAAACCTCTCCACAGGGTAAGAGTGTAATGTGTCCACAGGGTAAGAGTGTAATGCTGGACTCGAAGACACTGGATTCCAAGCTAAGCAGCTAAGAGAATGGAGTACCTTCCAGGTAAGAAAGAATAGTTCCATCATATGTTTGGACCAACACAGAGAACCACCTTTGGGCATTCAAATAGAGCAGAAGAACTTGGGATATCAGCAAAACAACTTATTTGTAGTCCACCTTTTTCATGGCTGGCAGCCTTAGCTCAAGTTGTAGAGTGGCTTCTTTTATGATATCAAGAGTTCGGCATTGGCTCATCTGGGGCCCTTCCCTGAATTCTCATATCAGTGGTGGTGCCCAGAGCAGCATTGGAGAGAGTCACCATGGGACCATAGCAGGGCTTTGCTCAGATCCCTTGTCCCACCCAAACAGTACACTGCCTCTCCCAGCAGTGCACAGTGCTGGTACCTGTGAACAAAGAGAATGATCCTGTCCTTAAAGTCTTTATACCCAGCTGAAAGTTGCTGCTTTATACCACACCCCCCATTTACTGGAAATGAAAGTTGTGAATAGGCTCAAGTGTCCAGCTTTAGTAACTGGAGGAGTTGCACAGCCCCATCCTGTGAACAGATAAAAGCGTGGGTCATGGGGCTCCAGTGAAGTACCTTTGATAGAAAGGTAGATAAGCAGGATTCTGCTAGTTCCAGAAAAATCACAGCTGAAGGCAGTCTAACAGCCAAATCTTTGCTTGTAACTTTGAACATGGTGCTTCACCGCAGGAATAGAGTGCCTGGGAGCAACTAATGGGACAACCAAATTGCTTGTGCATCCATGACAATGAAATCCACTCTAAGGTTGTGTGTGGCAGATTTGCAGTTTCTCTCCCCTCCAGTTTTAATTTTGCAATGGGACTGTTCCTGAGCTGTGGGAAATGCACAAGAAGTCCAGATGCAAAGGTGATTTTCAGAGGGATGGTGTCCTACTAGAAAGGATGATCCAAAACAATCTTTTATTTTTCAGACATGCACCTGGGAGGAAAATGGCCTTGAGCTTCCACATGGCATTGAGATGTGTTTTTGTTCTCTTCTCAGTTCAAAGAAAAGCTTTAAAAAGCTTTTACTACCCTCCTCCCCAAAATTGAGCTCCTATAGATGAATAACAAAGAGGTATCCTGTAAAGAAGCCACCCACAAGAAGCAAATGTTTCAAAATGTAACACTGTAAGAGCTTTTAAAACAGATACTGCCTACTGTGATTTAAAACAGGCCTCTCTGTGGCTGGTAGGGGTCTGAAAAGCAAATGGCACCTTCCTTTCCAAGTGCTTTTCTCAATCCTGGGTGAGTGGGGCAGCCCAATAGGGAGAGGAGAGGGCTGTCCCAGTTGGGCCACGTGTGGAAGCAGCTGTTGAAGAGACAGGTACACACACAAACTTTAAATAATTCTGTCATTTATTAAGGCAAAGGAGGGATAACCTTGATAAATAATCCATCTCATGACTTGGCCCTGGCAAAAAACAGATGGGCTATCCTCACAAAAGCTATATATTCCCATCCAACACTGTTGCTTTCAAAGTTGGGCCACCTTCTCATTTTCAGACCCAGTGCTACAGATTAGAACACTTGCAGAAGACAAGTTTCACCCCTTTGAGGGCTAGGGAGCCTGTAGCAATTACAAGCGAGAATCTGGAAAGGTCCATCTGCTTCAACTGATAGTCTGCTTTCAAAGACAACTGGAAAAGAACTAACAAGGCCACTGGAGATCCTTGCCAGGGAAGGACCAGAGGTTTGCTATGGTTAGGTGCACTGCATCTCAGGCAAGCTCCACAGCAATTCTTGTGTTTCTACTGTGGGTAACGCTCCACAATCATGGCATGGCCCTGCAGTGAAACAAGAGGAACACTTGGTTAACCATTTGGGTTAACAAGAGAAGGAACAAGAATTTCCACATATTTTGGAAGAGGAAGAAGAGGGGTCTCAGGGCAAGCTAGAGTCAACCTAGAGTCAATTCCAGCTACTCAACCTCTGCAGCTTCAGCAGAAGTGGTTCCAAACGCTTCTCACCTGTCCTCCAGCAGCACATGCCGCAACTAGGGCATACTGACCCCCTTCCTTCTTGAGTCTATGGGCGGCAGTTGTTACCAGTCGGCAGCCAGTGGCACCAAAGGGGTGTCCCAGTGACAGAGATCCACCCCAGGTGTTGAATTTTTCCAAAGCAGGGGCACCAACCTGTAAAGAGAAAAGAGAGAGAAATGCCTCTGCTCTTGAATGCTGTTTTCCACATTTATACCCCACTCTTCCTCACAGCAGCCATGTAAGGCAGGTTAGTCTGAGAAAAACTGGACAACAGGGCCACCCAGTATGAAGCAATCAAGTGGGAGCTTAAACTGGGTTCTTCTGGTCCTAGTCCAATGCCTTAACCGCTATTCCACCTGGCTCTTACAGTCAATTCCACTTCTGATTGAAAGGAACAAATTATAAAGAGAAACTTTGGAAGACCAGACTTAAGATCATGAGCCTTTCAGCTCAGCCATTTCACCCATGGAAAGAGTGTTGAAGGGACAAGTGGATAGTTAGATGGGGTAAGGGAAAAACTTGGTCAATTATTTTAACCATCCTATATGGATGTGGTCTGTGTTATTCAGTGGTACTCAAACCTAGGAAGAGATTTACTCTCTTCCTCGGTGTTTGTAGGGGAGAAGTTGGGACAGTGACAGGATCTCTAGGATCATGCCATTGCAAGAGAATGTAGGGTGATTTTCTGTCACTTCCAGGGATCCTGCTAGGTTATGCAGGGTCTGAGAGGATCAGGGAGCCCTGGGGGGAAGCTGCAGATTGCTTTGCTTTGCACAGTCACAGGTTATTTATTTGATTTGTACTCTTGCCTTTCTCCCAAAAGGACACCCAAGGTGGCACCAAGGTTAGAAAAAGTGAATATTTTAAGTGCAATTCAAACCTTAATTACACCAAAACTTTCACTTTTTAAAAGCCGTGGTGATGGGGAGGGGTTTCAATCAGAAGACCCCCCAGGACTCCCCAGATCCTGCACAACCTGGCAGGACCCTGTGGAGGGCAGAAAATAGCTCCCATTCCCCTTCAGCAGATCGATCTTGATGAGATTGTGCTGTTGCTTTTCCTTAAATCCCTGCTCCTTTACACCATGAGGGGTCGCGACCCCATTTGGGTAGCACTGTTCTAGAGGAGGAAAGGGGAACAAGAGAGTGACAGGAAGGGGAAGAAGCAATGAAGTATAGCATAATAAGTATATACTTAAGTAAGTAATGCATTAACTAAGTATAGCATTAACTAAGGGCTGCTGTTAGGTACTGGTTAAGAGACTGAGCCGAAATGCAGGACATCCCCATTCACATCCCATCTCTGTCCTGAACTCTTACTAGTTAGCCTTGGATAAGCCCCTTGCTCTCAGGCTTAGTCTTTCCAGCAGCAATATTGGGAGAATACAGTAATTCTTACATACACAAACAGATTGTGGTAGGGACTATATCAAATAACAAACCATAATTTGTATGCTCAGAAAGTGCCAAATTCAGTCTCATCTACAATGGGAAGCCAATCATAGGCTTACCTTGGACTTTCTGCCCATGTAGTTCTGAGCAAACCAATCTGAATCCATTGCTTTCAGGTTAGCTAAGATTTGCCCCTAAGGAAGGAAAAGGAGAACATGAGGTCTATAAAAGCCACAGCAAGATCTGTTCCATGCATAGAAAACCTGGGATGCCTTCTTGAACCCTCCGAAAGAACAAACACTGGTACTATATACAAGAGAAGAGAGAGCTGCACATCACCCCCAACCAAGAATTCAGCCAGGCCACTCACTGCCAAAAGCGTTTTGCTCTTCAGCAAGTGTTCTCCCACCAGGATAGGGAAAGCCAAGAGATGACATCTTGCCCTGTTTTAAGGGGACATAGCAAGTTCCCTTAAAAGAATGGCTTAGCAATCAGTTCTGTAACCTCCATTGCAAAGTCAGATGTTCCTGGGAGAGTGCATGCACTGTGATGGGCTTGAGGGCTGTCTGGGATGCCAACAAAATGTCTGGAATAACAACGGCTTACATATAAGGAATTATTTATTTTAGGTGGCGCTAAGTGCTGAAACAAGCAGCTGTGAAGTCACATGTACACTGTTGCAGGGTTCCATTCTGAGGGAAAAACAAAGCAGCATGGTACATACGGTACATATGGGTTTACCATTGAAGATTAGCTATGTTACATGAGATGTAGTAAGAGATGTTCACACCAGAGCAAGTTTGTTTCAGGAAGTTTGTTTCAGGAAGCTGGTGTGAAGAACACCATGCTTAGTTCTGCACCAAAGCAACCACTTTGAATCTTGCAATCTTGCAATCTGATGCAAGAAGTGCGCAGAAGGCTGCATGAAAAGTAGGAGGTACTGGGACTTGTGCAAACGATGCTGCCTTTTCCCCTCAACTCTTGGGGATCAGCCAACTTTGTTGTATTTTGCAAGTGACTGGAAATGTGCCCACCCTTCAGAGTTACTTACTGCAAAAGCTTCATGGAATTCAAAGACGTCGATGTCCTGCATTGTCAGGCCAGCCCTCTCCAGCACTTTGGGAGTAGCGTATGTGGGGCTGAGGGAGAAAGAAGGAAAGAGTTGGGTTGTAGTGGAAGTATTTGCCAAACTCAAACAGGCTCCTCCAGACTGAAAGGAAGGTCTTTTGAGCTTTCCCACCCCCAAGAGTCTGTATCCAACTCTCCTCTAAGTTGGGTACATGTCAACTCCTACTGAAGATTTAGTGCTGCCCTGGGCTGAGGTTTACATTTAAGGAAGGATAGAAATCCTTGACTACTTGTAGTCAATAAGTACATGATCCATGATGAGCCAGGTGCTATTCAGAGCACAGAAATGAAGAGAGCTTGAAACAAGCAGCATTTGCTTAAGCAGAGATGATACAAACTAACAACACAGCCTGGGTGGCAACTAATTCAACCACAAACTGAAGTAAAACACAGTAACTTCAAACTCAAACAGGTTTTATGCAGTTCCTACATGTTGCCAACACTCCACCTTCACTATTTCTGTGAGGCTCAGTTTCATAAATTAAAGTCCCAGCCTAGAAGGTGGGTCCTGATAGACCAGAATTTCTTGCCCTTAATCAACAGCTTAACACTTGCCTGGTCTAACTGGACTCATTTCCCTGAAAGACTGGGGGATGGAGTTGGTATCAACCTGGCTCTGCCCTGTGGGGGGAAAAGGTGGGTGCAGATGTGGGTTCCAAGTGACTTATCAGTTGAGTGCCCTTGGCCTCCATCTTACATGCCTGTTGCTGCCAGTCTAGTCTCAGACATCTCAAGAACATCATTAGAAAAATGTGAAGTCAGTGTGAGCATGGTGGGCCTTCATAGGATCACAGAGTTGGAAAGGACTTACAAAATCCTTGAGCCCAAACCCTGCCAATACAGGCTAGAGTGACCCATACCTTTGGCCCCTCTGGCCATCCCTGGAGGCATCCGGAAGTCTCCTCTCTGGGGCAGCCAGTCCCACTGCCTGGCAACCCAGCCTTAGTATCCTCCCTGGAGTAATTATCTGACTGCCACAATGCTGGGTCCGGCACAGGTCTGACACAGTGACCACTTCTTGGTTCATCACAAGACATCTGGGGTCCACAAGTGGCTCTACCTGGCTGGCTTATCAGCTATAGAGACACAAAGCCTCAAACAGGTAGGGGGAGATTTTCTCCATGTTGGAGGCACTCAGATGCTGACCTTACAAGTGGGAGGGTTCTCAACAGTAAAGATTAGGAACACTGCTCTACAGTACTCCACTTAGTTTGATGTCAGTAGAGGGATGAGCATCCTCTCTACTTTTTATTCAATATCTTTATAAGTGACTCCAGACTTGGATATAACATTCAAGGCAAAGATCTGAGGCACTTTGCTCATCTCTTCCCACCAAATCAATGAGGAGACATTGACAAATATTCTCCAAGAACAATATTATCTGTTTGAAGAGGTTAAACTATAGAAGAAAATTTTCTGGTCCTCAAAAGTTTGCAACTTACCCAAGCAGGAGCTGATCCTTTGGGTCCTGGGATACATACACAAAATCCCTGGGCAAAAGAGAGACCTGTAAGCAATGAGAAACAAGGAAAAGAGACCACCCACGTTTTCAAGGGAAGGACACTTAAAAAACAAATGCCTTCCACTCACCTGAGATATGCTTTTGGTTTGTACCCCATTGCCAAAGCCTTCTCTTCAGACATAAGCAGGGTTGCTGATGCTCCATCACTCTGAAAAAAGGAGAAACAAGTCGCATCAGATGAAAGAGCTGAAGCTGGCTGAACTCATGGTGACCAGATGGCCTCTTTTTCCATGACATCCTCTTTTTTTAAGCCTTGTGTCCTGGAACAAGGACCTCAATGTCCTCCTCTTCCCAGTGAACAGGCAGCATGTAGCCTACTTTTAATTAATAAATTACAAATTGTAACTAATACATTAATTAATTACAGTAATTAATTATTAGTGTAATTAATATGTAATTAATTACAAATTATATGTAATAAATACATATAATTAGAACATATAATAGTTCTAAATTTAACCACATATTTAAATTAACCACATGAATGCAATATACATAGTGTTTTCAGAGGATAATTACATCCTTAGCTCATTTGTGCTTTAGCGTTCCTGATTTAATTCTTGCCAGGACTTCCTGATCTCATTGTCAGAACTTTTAAAGCAGAAAATGGTCCAAGAGGGATGGGATTTTTTAGAAAAGTGAAAATATTGAAGGAATCACAGAAGCTGCTCAATTCTTATTTTGCAACTGACAGGAAGATGACTCAAGCTATCACCTACACCCAGAGGTATCACTAGGGTTCGCGTCATCCCCATGCAGTGGGCGGGGCAACAACCTGAAGGATGGGCATGATTATGTGCCATTGCCCCGCCTTCACTCGTTTTTTAGCCACACATTTTAATAGAATAAAGATATTTCAAAGTGGTTTGCTTCACTGCATCCTGCTGCAAATTAGGCATCCAACAGTATATATAATGTCATGGGATAATTTCTGCAAACCATGATTTTAGTCATTTTGGTCTGTAGGTATGTCATTCCCCTCAAGGGTGCCTCCTTTCCAACACCATAGAGATGTCACCGATCAGGACCATTTAGGAAGCACTCCTCTGGATTGAGCTTCCACACCAGCCAAGGCATGCTTCCTTACTCGCAAGTAAATACGACTATGCAGTTCACTTTTGTTTTCAATGCTATCAGGAACCTCCTTTTGGGGTGATTTGTGGGGACTGTGTTCACTGGATCAGGACAATTCTGATGTCATTGGAGTCCTATCAGTGTGCTCATTACAATGGACAATGACATGTTTACCTACACACGAGTAAAGCCACAATATGGTTCACTTCCCATAGAGCTCAAAGTATATTTTTATTTTTTGGCCATAACATTTGATTGGAATGTGCTATTCAAAAACAGATTTCTCCACTGGATTCAGCAAATCAAAAACCACAAAAGTTACTTGCTCAAAATACAGGTGTATTTTACCAGGAAAGAGGAATTGGCAGCCGTGACGGTCCCATAAGGCTTGACAAAAGCTGCTTTCAGTTTACCCATCTGCTCCAGCGAAGTAGGACGGACTCCATTATCGCGCACTACTGTGTCTTTGCCTACAAGAACCAAGCACTTTAGAGAATTGCTTCAACCCAGGATGCAGCTGGGTTCTTCAGACTGTGAATTTCAGGGTTCCCAATCTTAGCAGCTCCTGGCTTTGCCCATTCTCTTCCCTGTAACCCCTCCTCCCTCCTACTCACAGGGGTGTCCAAACTTCTTGGCAAGAGGACCACATCATTTCTTTTGACACTGTGGGTGGCGCAAGCAGTTAAGGTGCTGTGCCTGTTAACCAGCAGGCCAGGGTTCGAGACCCGGGTTGGCCCCACAAGACAGGGTGAGCTCCTGTCCTTAGCCCAGCTCTGCGACACCAGCTGGATCCAATCGTATTGGCTTTGCCTTTCCATTGGACTAATTCAGTGGCGTGGAGAGGGGGGATTTGCTGCTTGGGTAACAGCCTCTCCTCCATAAAAATCCAACCCAGGCTTTCGTGCTTCGCATGCAGCGTATGCAGCGCTGAGCACGATACCATAGTCTTCCAAGACTGACGGAGGCCTGCTGTGTCAGGGACTGAAGAATTCACATTTCAAATTTGAACAAATTTACATAAATATATGTATTAGAAACGGAACTTATACAAATGAATGAGTTTAAATCTGTTCATAAACACTTTCAAACAGAGAGAAGGGGTGATCTTCAAACCAGTACACAAACACATTCACATAACAGGGAGGAGGGGTGCACAGAGAGGGAGCATGTTTCTCACATAGAAAGAGGGAGTGATTTTTCAAACCAGTTCATTACCATTTTCACACTGAAAGGAGGTGGTACATGTAACCACCTTCACCCAACCTTCCAAACACTCTCTGGAGGCATAAGGAGCAGAGCACCTCACACCTCCAGAGGATTATATGGCTTGCCTGTGGGTGGGATGGCATTGGCATCCTTCACTCTCGAAAGACTATGATATCGTGCTCTGAGTGTCCTCTCTGGACACGATGGCCTGGGTAGATTAATATGGAGGATAGACTGTTACCCAAGCAGTAGATCCACCCCTCTCCACGTCACTGAAATAGTCCAATGGAACAGCAGAGCCAATATGACTGGTTCCAGCTGCGTCGCAGGAGTTACCAGAACATGATTGTACACAGCCTGAACTACTTCCAGGACTTCGGCTCTGGATTTTGTCTCAAGGTTGACTCCTGAAGCCTTTCCTATAGATGGGTATTGCCACAAGGCAGTGGAGGTACCACAAACCCAGGCTAGGGTTTGGTATTCTTGGCCTAGAGCCACAGCAGGCAAATTAGTGCCACCCACTCAAGGGCAATCTCCAACCCCAAAGATCAGAGTTGGTCAGGTAAATGGCAATCTATTACTGTCAGAGGCATTGTCACCACTATAAAAATGATGTGTTACAATGCAGGTACAACATATGCAATGCACAATTTTGATCTAAAAAATATTTCTGACAAAACAGGGTTGCTGAGGAAAGGCAATCAGAGGATTATAATTATTTGGCTTATGCCAGTAGGAATGACTCAGTAACAACTGTGTGGGTGGTGTGATAGAGAAAAGGTAAAAGTTGTAGGGATGGCATTTAGGACTGTTCTGGTATCATAATCACCTACACCTGTGGGAGTAAGGGTATATGTGGGAAGTCCCTTTAAGAAGCTAAGGCAAGAAAGATGGAGGAGGAGGGAAGGATGAAAAACATTTTCCCTCTCTTATCTGGACTAAGTAACAGGTGGCAGTAGACTGAAGAGTGAAGTCAAGTTACAAGATTTAAGGATAATTTGGTAAGAGGAGTCTATTTAGTATTTATTCTTTTCTCCTACTGTGCTTGGTTTGCTTAAGTGTTGATGCTCGTGAGCATATTTTTGGTTGAATTTTAGAATAAAGGCAACCTTATCTTTAAAGTTGGAGTTCATTTTCTTAAAAAATTAATAATTGGACCACATGAGTTTCTGATATCTTGGAAGTTTATCAGGAACTCATGTGGTCCTATTATTAATTTTTTTAGAGGTAATATCTTGATAGTGACCGCTTTTTGAGGTTTTCTAGTTTATAAATTAACAAGAGGGTTTGTTTATAGCCAGAGGAAACCTTCCTCTTGTCACAGGTGGCAAAGAAAGTTTTTGGGTGAGCCCCATTAAGCTGTCCTATCACAAACTTTCTAGAAAGACTGTCTGCTTACACATTCATCATAAGTGAAATGGATTCCATTTTAAATGGCTTTTGAGGCTGGTGATGTTGCATCTCTTTAAAAGGAGCTTGTACTATAATATTGTCTCTTGCTAGACAACCTAAGAAAATTCACTTTAGGACTGCCAATTCGTGCTACATCAACTTTCAATGAATCCTATGCATGTCTATTCAGAAGTAAGTCCCAATGGGAATTACTACACAGCAACTGTGTATAGCAGGGATTCCCAAAGTGCTGCAATAAAATATAATGGCACACTCACAGGGGTATCAATGGATTAGACACCAACATCTTGGATCTCACAAGATGGGCACCTCCATCGTTGAGATCATGAGAACTATGAGAGATAAAATACAGTGGTTCCCAGCTACGCCAGGGAGAGGCTGTGAGGATGTCATGACCTAGGTAAATTTGGGAACCACTGGTTTATAGAAATGCACCCTAAGGAGTGGAACACTTCCAGGTGGCTACAACTTCACATAAGTAGCCTATTTCAGCTCAAAACTGATCATTTAGTATTTGATGACCAGTTAACTCCAGTTAAGCTCAGGATACAGAGAAAGCACTTCAATTCTCCGTTTTTATCACTTGAGAGGGCAAAAAAGGGAGATATTTAGGATCCAGATCCCAATTTATCAAGAACCTGAAGAGGAAAGAATGCTTAGTTGAAGGTATGGAGTAATTAGCGCCTGAGGGTGAGAGGAGGCAGGGCTTTCTTCTTAGACAACTGAGGGTTTTAAGAAAGTGATCTGGGGATCTTTGTATTTCTTCTCTCTTTCTGACATGCAGCTTCCTTACCAGGCACTTTGAAAGCCACCACATCCGTGAGAAGCCCTTCGTCCTGGGCTTTCTTGGCCAGGATGTGTGAGCGCAGAGCAAACTCATCTTGTTCCACACGTGAGACAGCAAAGGCTGCTGCCAGTCGATCTGCTGAATGGCCCATGACCTCATTGGTGGAGAACTCAGCCACACTTGGAAGCTGGAGAAAGTCCAAAAGCAGTTAGACCAAAGTCCTTTTGATAATTCTTGCGACCCCCCCAACTATGAAATCTTACCCACATCCACTCCTTACCACCATATGCTGCCTTCTTCCAAACACGTGTCTCTGCATTCTGCCATACATACCCAGATAACCTTAGTGATGTCTCTCCTTCATCCAGCTTTGCCTTCCCCCAGGCAAATCCCAACTCTTGCCTTTCCTCCTCTTGTCTGCACCAACACACCCCCTTTAAAGAATTCTGGCAGTTGCTTTATAAATATGCTCATGGCTGGGAAGAGGGCAAGTAATTGGTTGTGCTTCAGTCCCTGAAATTTAATTTGGCAAATTCCAAACCTAATTTTTGAAAGCTGAACATCTCTACACAAACTATTTTGAAGAATTAGGCAAGGTCACTATAATCACTGCAGCAAAGCCAAAGGTATGACACCTATAAATGAAGCATGTTTAAGGTTTCCAAGCCCAGCAGCAATAGTTTGTCATAATTTGTTCTCCACTTTGCCTATACTGGCCAATCACCAAAATCAACAAACAGATGGGAAAATGGGGAGATAATTACCTCTGGTGCAAAGTAATCAGGACGGATTTTGGAGACAAGTGACAGTCTCTGACCCAGAGACTTTGCCCTCGAGAGGCCCAACAAAACCTTCCTCATCTTCCTACTATGCCTAATAGGAACGTCAGACATCAGCTCAACACCGCCAGCTATCACCGCATCACTCTGGCCAGATGCTATGAGACCAACTCCTACCAAGGTTGAAGAAAAGACAGCACAAGGGAATTACATTCTCTGAAGACCAGTACCGCCTAGGCTTGGTCCTAATGTCCCTTTCTCCATACTACTTCTTCCCATGGAACTCATAGAACATGTACCCCTGGTGCTTAGCTTAGAGATGCATCATAGATTATAGATGCACCCCAGATGCATTAAAAAAGAAAGCAGGTAGAAAATCTGCAGTTCCCTCCCAAATCACAACTGAAGCAGACCTATCAGTTTCTGAGTTTAAATCCTTGCCCAAAAACCACCTTGACCAAAAACCACCAAAAACCATACTCACCCTTGCTCACTTTGTTCAAGGCTTATCAGGCACCTCTTTCCTTGCCCTTCAACTATGCTTGTTGCATCTCCTTTTTATATTCACACCATAAAACTCTCTGAGCAGCCTTTTCTTTGTCTAACCAATTCCTTTCCTTGCTTAGAAACCCTTTCAGGTGACATACCTGTGGTCATTGCTTGGTTTGAAGAGATACAGGCCATAGTGACTGTGTGAGCAGGAATTTTGTCTGAGAAGCCAGCTCCCAAGGCAGCCTGCAGACAAAACACACGTGTTAGAAACATACAGGCACTTGCCAGGCATTGCATCAAAAATCAACTCATTTCTACAGCATTATTCATGGCAAGAAGTGTGACTTCCTTGGCTTGCAAATACCCAGTAAGATAGGCTTGGCTGAGACACCAGATCTGCCCAAGGTCACTTAAGTGTGTGTGATTATTGAGCAGGGTATTCCTTAGTGCCTCTAAAGATAAGCAATCCGAGATCAAAGGGGATATGCAGTTGCTAGTCAAGTCAGAGAAGAGGCCAACAGAGTCATTCCCTCTGTGCCAGACAGAGTATATCTTTCACTGAAATAAATGCATTTCAATGAATAAATACATTTGCCAGGATCTGTGTCTTAACTAAGTGGTTTTGGCAAGAGATTGTCTCTCAAATCTGGTTACCAAGAAAAATAATTATAGGTGACTTGAAAATAAAGAAATAGTTTCAAAACAAGAACTATTAACATATGTTTAAAATTTGCATTAGAAGCCAAGTACAGGATGTTTCCAAAGATGCTGAAAGTGTCCAAAATGACCTGATCGTAGATGCCCACCTTAGCGTAAAATGTAAGAGCCACCTTAATGAAAACTATGGGGGCTTGGCAAAGGGCATTGTTCTGTGACAAAGGTGCCCTTGCTTTACATGCAAAAGGCTCCAGGTTTAATTCCTGGTAGCATCTTTGGTTGAAGGCACCTTCAGTAGCTGGGCAGGACAAGACCATCAAGAAAAGTCAGAGTGAATAGTAATGAGCTCTAAGGACCCACCTATTGATCCCACATAAGGCAGCTTTATATAGCAGTGCTCACATAACAAGTTTAATTCGTTCCGGAAGCATGCTTGTTATGTGAAACGCTCTTTATGGGAAGCGGATTTTCCCATAGGAAATAATGGAAATGACAACTGGTTCCAGAACCCAAAAATATTTATATAAAAATATTAACTGTGTGTTAAAATGATGAGAAAACACTGAAATTGAATTCAAAACTTTCATCCAATGCGCACGATCCTATGAAGTCTACTTAGACTGCAATCCTAAAGACACTTTCCTGGGAATAAGCCCCATTGAACACAATGGGGCTTACTTCTGGGGAGACATGGTTAGGAGGCTGCAATCCAAGACACTTTCAAAGTGTCTCCCCACTTTCTCCTTCTCTCCATCCTGAGCCTCTTTCCCCTGCTCCTTTCTGGCTAGCCCTGAGCTGCTTCCCTCTTCTCCACTGCTGTTCTCTCCCTCTGCCCAGCAAATGCCCGGCCACAGGAGAAACAGTGTGGAAGTGTTGCTTTCATTATGGGCAGGCGCGCTACGCAGCCCTGACGCTTTTTAAAAGGGCTGCCAGCCAATGCGTCTGCCCCAACTGCCAACGAGTGTGCTTGTTAAGTGAAGCAACGCTTGTTATGTGAGGCAGAATCCTAGAGAAATTTTTGCTTTTTATGTGGATCACTTGTTAAGCGAGGCATTTGTTAAGCGATGTATCACTGTATAGTTCTATGATAGAGCAGAAAAATAGCAGAGGAACAAAACTCAAGGTATACACTGTGCACAATGACACTCCTTACTTGACATATACCCAACTAGGTTAAAGTTCAGGATTCAGCTTCAGAAATTCAGACAAGCTGAATTCTGGGTTAACTGGGTTAAAGTTCAGAAATTCAGACAAGCAAGCAGGCCATTAAAGATCACACACATTGCAACAAGGGAATAAATGTTTTAAAAAGTACAACAAATCTTGGGAGGTAGGGGCAGAATTATGATAATCACTGGCACTTCTCAGACCTAATTACCCATATGATTCTGTGGACTTTGGCAGTCAAAGCATATACAATAATTGTTCGCATGCGGTTAAAAGGGATTAAGGTAAAGCTGCTCTCACATACCGCGAGCCTATTACTGGCTCACAAATCTGCTTGGGCTCTGGACGTTTCTCAGTCCAGCTACTATGCTTGAGACTGGGTTCCCCATCCTGCCTCTTGGGATCTTTTCTCCCTGGCACCACCTGATGTTTGCCAATGCCTTCAAGTTTTATCTACAATCAATGCCCTTACACAACTCCATTGCTTCTGACACTATAGCGGTTGCACATCTAACTGGATCAATTTTTTTGTCTTGCAAAAGGATGCTACTAGTTCAATAAGTATTGCAAGGAATCAAAGAGTTGGAAAGGATCTTGGAGGTCACTTAGTCCAACCCCGTGCTCAGTGGAGGCTCCAGAATATGAAAGATGGCTATCGAAGCCATAACCAATATCCAGGTGGCTGCAGAGAGCTGTACATTCCTGAATTTGAATGCATTTCAATCCAAGCCAGATTCTACTGGGAGAATACCCCTTGCACCCCTGCTGTGCATATGCTATCTTAGAATACGCATAGTATTTCTTCTACCATTTAACGCACCTCTCTTGCAACATTGCTAGTTTTCACCTCCTGGATAACTGTGCCAAATATAATGTAATCAACAGCATCAGTAGGTACATCGGTCCGGTTCAACAGGCCTCTGCAAAAAGGAAGAAGTTACAGAAAGACAGCAGTTGCATGCAAAGCTAAATCAAGAGTATATCTGGACAATATCTATCTATCTATCTATCTATCTATCTATCTATCTATCTATCGTATTTATATACCGCTTTTCAACTAGAAAATTCTCAAAGCGGTTTACAAAGGAAATGAAAAAAAAAAAATTAATAGCTAATGGGTCCCTGTCCCCAAAGGGCTCACAATCTAAAATGCAAAAGAACACTGGCAGAAGCTACTTGGACAAACACTGCTGGGGTGTGTAGGGCCAGTTACTCTCCCTCTGCTAAACAAAAGACGAACACCCACTTGAAAGAGTGCCTCTTGCCCTGTTAGCTTGGGGTACAATCTATCAATCAAAGTCTGCAGAAGGGAAGATGCCAGAAAGGGTATCCAACCAAGGAGTGGCCCCATTAAAAGTCTTTCCAAGCTACATTTTCCTGCATTCACATTCTCAATTTCTACAAGAACTAGACTTAAAAATTCCTTGCACACAAATTTTGCACACCAAGAGCTTGGTATGCATCCTGCAAGTTCTCCTTTCTCTTCATGTCCCACACTTTGAAAAGAACAGGAAAAGAAATCAAGTTGACAAAATAGAGCTACTCTGGAGATAAGGCTTAGTTTTGTTTAAATATAGTAATAATTTGAGGAGAATTTTTATTTGGGGTAGAAGAGAGTAAATCAAGGGCTAGCCATAATCCAACAGAACCCCAAGTCTGCTGCTTTCTGAGCGAACATGTGTTTCACTACTAATAACTGCTAACACAGCAGGCCACCATCAATTTACAAGAGAGGGGCAAGGAAGGGCTGAGGAAAGAAATTAAGGTATGATTGTTGGATTTGACAGCATTTGTGAAACATAAGACAAGAAAGTTAAAGACGGAGAAAGTTAAAGACAAGAAAGTTACAGAAGTCTTTGTTGAGAAAGCAGCCTGATCATCTAAGGAAAAAGATGTTCCAGGAATAGAGAAGATAGTGGAAGAATGAGACAAAGGAGGCTATTCTAATTGCATTATGACCCTCCTTTGCGAAAAAGAAAATCAGGGTTTTCTGTGCACTTCATTTTCAATTAATTCCCTACTTACCGCAATGCTGCTCTGGCCAAGTCATGTGGCATCAAATCTGCATACCTGTGGATTAGAGTAAGCAAATTAATATCTGACGCATGCAAGGTCTTTTTTATTTTAGGGTAAACAAAGTATAATTAAATTTGACAGCAAATTTGACAATCCTATCCAACTTTCCAGCACTAGAATAAGGGCAATGCAACTCAATGCAAGTAGGTGAACCAGCTTTGCGTTTATCTTGAGATTGCCTCTATGGCTGCCCCCCAAATGCAGAATGCAATATGTGCCTCACTGCCACTGTTATGCTGCTGCTGAAAATCTAATTAGGACTGCACAATATGCATTAATTTTTTAAAAAATCAAGCTGACTTCCAGCTCCACTAAAAAAGCCACCAAAGCACCTTGCAATAATTCCCACAATTTTAAAACAAACATAAAAGTTCCAACTTCTTGCCAAAACCTAAATATCCCCAGGCTGTTCTAAAAGCACAATATCATACTTACGAAGTTCCTGAGTGCAAAAATGGAATACGGACACCATCCACCAACACCACATTCTTCACCTCACTTTTGGATAAAGTGTTCTTAGACTTGGGCTGAGCTGCAGGAAGATAAAATTAAATAATTACTGATAAGAACCTGAAGAACTGGGCAATGTTCCTCCTCTTATTTGAAGAAGGAAACAGTTTTGGCCAGAATCAATTTAAAGCTAAGGTATGAAGCACACTTCCTTCAAATCAAATATGACTTGTATGTTGCCCAATATGTAAGTTGCCCAAGGATTTATTCCTTTTATCATCAGTTTAAGGCAACTAGTCTGAGAAAAATAGAGAAATTTTTCAGGAATGCAAGTACAGTTGCCATTTATTTATGCAAATGAACTATATAACATTGCTGTACTCTGGCTTTACCTGCTACATGTAATTGGGGTGAACAGCTGAGGCACCTTGCTGCTGAAACATAAAAATAGAGGACTGTCAAACAAAGCAAAACACTTCTCTCCCGTCAGCATCACAAATTATTTAAATGATTTAAACTACACTTTGTAAAAAAAAAACCTAACGCATTTAGAACTAACAATATCAGAAAAATTCAAGAAGAAAGAACATGTTCCATTGTAATGGAAGTGCACACAGCCTGCTTGCAGGAAGCTGCATGTTCTATCCCTGGCAGCAACTCCAAATAGGGATTAGAAAGACCCTTGTGTGAAAGCCTGGAAAACCACTGCTGATCACAACACACTGAGGTTTAGTGAAAGGTAACTTCTTATGTGCAGCAGCCCCATAATTCTAATGGGATTTGGATAACTAGGCTTTAAAGGAAAAAAAGTATAGGTCATATAATTCAGAGGCAGCTGTGTGTGACTGTTTTTGAGCCACATGAGAAAAAAAAGAAAGCTATTGAGACAGTCCAGTACTGTTGACACTGACTAGCAGCAGCTCTCTAGGGTTTCAGGGAGAGGAGGGTTTTTCTCAGTCCTATCTGGAGATGCTATCTGGTACTGAACCTCTGCAGGAAAAGCTGAGCTTCAGCTCCTCCCTTAAAAAGTGGGAGATGCAAACACAGATAGTGAAATAGATTTTTAAATGCAGGTATTTAAAAACAACAACAACAAAGTTTTAGACAGGACAATTTCATGGAATTTGTACAAGTGTGGTGATAACAAAAATACTTACAGAATCTGGCAGTCCATGCAGAGACAGCAGGAAGGGTTTTGACACTAGAGGTCAACAAGGAAGTCATTTTGAAATCTGGAAGGACACCAGGGATTTAGAGGGTCAGTAATTCCCTCCAACTGGCTTGTTAACAACATTCACAAGGGCATCCAGCCCAGTTGACATACCAGCCAAGGCATCCGCTTGGCCACATGACTGCCAAGTTTAAATAAGGCTCTGAGTGAGCAGAAACCACAATTTTATCTCAGGCAAAATATAGAGGTGGCTCTTGCTCTTTCTACTGCACAAAGATATTAGCAGGCTTCTTCTGACTAACTGCTAAAAAGTTTTCCTACATTTTGTGGCAGCAAAATTTTCCAGACAGCTCACAGGATTGCACAATCTAATAAGGTCAGAGTTTACAACAAGGATGATGTAGCTCCATGTACTTCTTTTCCTTTTAAAACTTTACATTTCGCTGAATTATTAGGCGAGACGTGCAATATTCTCTACAGCTTAACTTTTCATTTTTGCTTTGACTAGTTAGGAATGGTACTCTGCATGCATAAAGTACCGTAATGCTGCTCTTTATCTTTGGTTCAAGATGCGAACAGCTGGTATTGTTTAGGATTTGGTCAAAAACAGATGCTCCTATAAATAAAATACTATACATTATATATAAAATACTATATAAAATACTATATAGCTTTATTCATGATCAATACAGAAGCTTTAAACTTTAGAATATGCAGCGAGTAGGTGTGTTTGCTTATGTTTGCTCCCTACTACCACCTGTAAAAAATCCTCTCTAAATTCCCATCATTTTAGGACCTACCTACCACAATTTATGCAATATTACTCACTCAGTAACCTTCAAAGTGCCTTAGGTTTCTAGAATTTTCTCTGTTTTGGAGCTGACCAAATTAACTCAATTCCTATTTTGGAAGCATGAAATATCTGCCTATGAGACTGCCAAGCACACAACTTGTTTCATAGGGATCCTATCATAAGAACATAAGAAGAGCCTCCACTGGATCAGTCCAAAGGCCCATTTAGTCCAGCTTCCTGTATCACACAATGGCCCACCAGATGCCTCAGGGAGCACATACAACACATGCATCCAGGTGCCCCTCTGCACCTGGGATTTGGAGGTTCCCCAGATATACATCAATCTATACACACCTACCATGGCTTGTAACTAACAGTGGATCAAGCCTCTTCTTTCAAATTTCTTAAGATGATTGTAGAATGACACACCTTCCTCCTAAACCAGATCAAATCCTATCCAACTTTCCAATGCTGGTGTAGTCACGCCAATGGGATGTGAGACACATCCTGTTATGGAGGGACAGTTATGGAGACCTCCACAAAGTAAGAAAACATTTGTCCCTTTTCCTGCATTTCAGAAGTTGGATAGGATTAGGCTCTCAGCCACTGCACCACTTGCTAATTTCACAACATGTGAAGCATACAGCAGTAAGCGGCTGAGAGGTAGGAATCAGAAATTACTGGTTTGAAGATCAGATTAAGACACATAGATCAGAGATGTCATACAGTGGGCCAAATAGCATTCAGTGGCCTGCCAAAGGTTTCAAGTGACTTCAGTAAGCAGGTAGTGACATAATGAAAAAGATGGCCAGAAATAAGCAGTTTGTTCTCACACAGAAACTCTTTAGCTACAAATGACAGAAAATGTGCAAATCTTGTTCATGTTTCAAGATATAATAAGGGCCCAGTCAGGATAGGAGGTGGTTAAATTCTGGGGCTGCATCCAGCATGTGAACTTATGTTTGATATCCCAGCACAAAACGGTCTCAGGCAAGCCTACAACACAGATAACACCAGTCAAGGCCCCATTTGTGCATTAAAGCACCAAGTGCATGAAAAACAATATAAGAAATCACAGCTAACCCATTTTTGCTGGTGTACACATTTATACGGGTGTAAACATTTAATTACAGCCCAATCCTATGGTAGTTTACTCTCAAATAAGTCCCACTGAATATAGAGGGGCTGACTCCCAGGAAGTTACACATAAGACTGCAGCCTGGGTCCCTCTTGCGCAACATTGGGCACAAATGGCTGAGAGCACAGTCCTACAGGTCTACTCAGAAGTAAGCTCCACTACTGTCAATGGGTTTTGCTCCCAGATAAGCATAGATAAGATTGTAGCCTTAGAGCCCAACCCTATCAGAAGCAACTTCTATGATAGGGGCCTTAATCCCAGGTAAGCATAAATAGAATTGAAGGCTTAGAGCCCAGTCCTATGCAGGTCTACTCAGAAGTAATCTCCATTACAGTCAATGAGTCTCGTTCTCAGGTAAGCGCAGATAGGACTACCAGTCTGCGTAGAACTTGGCACACAAAACACACCTGTGGTTGGGCCTCCTCTAGGGAGAAAACTCCCTTCCTGCTTCTGCACCCCCAGATCTGGTGAGTCAGAGCAGCTGCTTTGCCCAAGGCTGCATCCTGTCCACCATTACTTGAGAGTAAGCCCCATTGACTCTAGTGGGGCTAACTTCCAAGCAGACCTGCCAAGGCGTGGGCCCTGAGGCTACCACCCTATCCACGCCTTCCTGGGAGTAAGCCCCATTGACTCTAATGAGGCTTACTTCTGAGTAGACCTGCCTAGGAATGAGCCCTTAGGCTACCACCCTATCCACGCCTTCCTGGGAGTAAGCCCCATAGACTCTAATAGGGCTAACTTCCGAGTAGACCCTCACAGGACTAGGCTGCAGGTGGGTTTCCTATGAGAGCTCAGCGACCCCCCTCACGACCAGAGCTGGAGCCCGCCGTTCCTCGGAGCCAGGAAGCGGGGCGGGGAGAGGGGCATCGACGGGGCCGTTACCTCTTGAGCGGTTCCGACGGTGACAGCCTCCCGAGCAGAGCCTCTTTCCCTTCTCCCTCAGAGGCCTACAGCGCGCCCCTCACAAAGGAGGCCCACGACGGTGACGCCCCTTAGCCGTCCTGGGCCGTGCCTGGCTCCGTTCGCCCGCTCCAGAGAAGACTCTGCGGGACTTGGGAGCAGGCGGGACTCCGGAGGCCCCACGAGGAAGGCGACTGCGAGAGGCAAAGGCCTTCTCAGCCCCGCCCCTGTGCAGGCCTCCGCTCTCCCAGGCCCTCCTCAGTCACGACCGACCTCGCTCTGCCCAAGATGGCGGCCACCGTCAGGTCCCTCGGCAGCTGGGCCCGCTTCACCGCCGCCGCCAAGCACTGCTCGCTCCAGCGCCGCCTCGCAGGTCAGGCTCCCTCCCCTCGCCCGGCCGCGGCCTCCCTTTCTTCCCCCGGTGGCTTCGGGGAGAACCCCTCAGGGGGCCAGGTGGGACTCGGCTCTCCCGGCCGACCCTCCCGACTGGCCTCCCCCTCCAGCACCCTGGCCAAGCAGTGTCTCTCCACCGCTGCCACCAGTACCACCAGGTGCTATCACCCCCGTCGGCCCTCAAGGGTCCCTGAGGTGCTGTCACCCCCGTCGGCCCTCAAGGGTCCCTGAGGTGCTGTCACCTCCGTCGGCCCTCAAGGGTCCCTGTGGTGCTAACACCCCCGTCGGCCCTCAAGGGTCCCTGAGATGCTAACACCCCCGTCGGCCCTCAAGGGTCCCTGGGTGCTAACACCCCCGTCGGCCCTCAAGGGTCCCTGAGGTGCTATCACCCCCGTCGGCCCTCAAGGGTCCCTGAGGTGCTATCACCCCCGTCGGCCCTCAAGGGTCCCTGAGGTGCTAACACCCCCGTCGGCCCTCAAGGGTCCCTGAGGTGCTATCACCCCTGTCGGCCCTTAAGGGTCCCTGAGGTGCTATCACCCCCGTTGGCACTTAAGGGTCCCTGAGGTGCTAACACCCCCGTTGGCACTTAAGGGTCCCTGAGGTGCAGGTGTCACTTCATCGGCACTTAAGGATACCCAAAGTGCCGTGTCACCCCTGTTGGCACTTAAGTGTCCCTGAGGTGCTAACACCCCCGTCAGCACTTAAGGGTCCCTGAGGTGCAGGTGTCACTCCATTGGCACTTAAGGATACCCAAAGTGCCGTGTCACCCCTATTGGCACTTAAGGGTCCCTGAGGTGCTGTCACCCCCGTTGGCACTTAAGGGTCCCTGAGGTGCTATCACCCCCGTTGGCACTTAAGGGTCCCTGAGGTGCAGGTGTCACTCCATTGGCACTTAAGGATACCCAAAGTGCCGTGTCACCCCTGTTGGCACTTAAGGGTCCCTGAGGTGCTATCACCCCCGTTGGCATTTAAGTGTCTCTGAGGAGCCAGTGTCACCCCCATTGGCACTTGATGGAACCTGAGACAACAGGTTCACCCCCAGTGGTGCTTGAGGGTATCCAGGGCATTAGGGTTGTCCCCAATTGTACTTGAGGGGCCTTTGACAGGCTGTGGTTATCCCTAGAGTTATTTCTCTAGGGGTTATCCCTGGTTATTTCTAGTGCCTTGCTTGTATCTAGAACAAGCCTGAGGCCTTCCACCTACTACGCCTGAGACAGAGGCCAAGTGTCTTTCTCTGTGAAACAGATTATATGGGAAAGGTGCAACCTAATCCAGTTGAAGACCTAATCCAAAAACGCAGACTGAGATGGTTGAGCCACATCTGTGGAATGAACATCTATTGGCTGCCACATAAGCTCCTCTGGTGAGAGTGACCTATTCGCTGGAGAGCAAGGCAAGCAGCACCAAAAAAGACTGGCTCAAAGTGGTTGAGGAAGACCTAAAGAACCAGCAACTGACCACTGAGGAGGCTAAAAAAATATCAGTGTCAATAACCAAGAGTGGAAGCGCATTGTAAATGATGCACAAAATAAAGCAGCACATACAGCAGCATATTGGTTGAGAGGATGATCTCCAGCACCTCAGGGACCCCAAGCACCATCTTAGGACCAAAGAAGAAGAGGGTACCCAAGTTACCATGGTCACCCTCAATAGTGGCTAGGGATCCCTAGAGCCTACATAGGTTATCCCTAGTGCCCCCTACCCCTTGAGGTGCCATGGTTATCCCTAGTAGTTGTCCCCAGTGACTCTTGCAGGTATCTGAAATGTCTGGGTCACTTCCAGTGATGCTTGAGGGTATCCAAGATGCCAGGGTCATCCCCAGTGGCACTTGAGGGTTCACAAGGTACCATAGTTACCTTTAGTAGCACTTGAGAGTACCCAAGGTGCCATGGTTATCCCTAGTGATACCAGTTACTTCCAGTGGTACTTCTGACAGGTGTACTATGTGAATTGGCACAGCGGAGGACAAACCTTGAAAACACCGTTTGAGAATCTGCCTGAGCTCAGGGGTGTTTGCGTCAGCTCATTCAATCTGCATTCTGTCAACGAAAGAGGAGTTTGTTATGCCTGACCTGGTTGCAAGTTCCTCCCCAGTTCTTAGTGAGTTCCAGTTAAACTGGGTCCAGGTCACCAGTTTCACAGAACAATCTCCCAGGCTCTGGGAATGTGAAACAGGGAAGAAACATCTCTTCCTGCATTGTGCACCATGTGTAATTGTAGGCATCTTTAATTTAGAGGTACTGTACAGTGGCGCCCCATGTAAAGTATGTTTCACGTAACAAACAAAAATTTCTCTAGGATTCTGCTTCATGTAACAAACTGTGCTTCATGTAAAGAACACATTTGTTGGTAGTTGGGACAGACGCGCTGGCCGGAAGCCTGTTTAAAAAGCGTCAGGGCTGCCTAGCGCACCTGCCCATAGTGAAAGCAACGCTTCCATGCTGTTCCTCCTGCGGCTGGGTGTCCGCTGGGCAGAGGGAAAGAAGAGCAGTGGAGAAGAGGGAAGCATCTCGGGGCTAGCCAGAAGGGAGCAGGGGAGAGAGAGGCTCAGGATGGAGAGAAGGAGAAAGTGGGGAGACACTTTGAAGGTGTCTGGGATGGCAGCCTCCTAACCATGTCTACCCAGAAGTAAGCCCCATTGTGTTAAATGGGACTTACTCCCAGGAAAGTGCCTTTAGGACTGCAGCCTAAGTAGACTTCATAAGATTATGCACATTGAATGCATGTTTTGAATTCAATCCCAGTGTTCTGTTATCATTTTTACATCCAATTAATATTTTTATATGAATATTTTTGGGGTTATGGAACCAATCATCTGAGTTCCCATTATTTCCTATGGGAAAATCCGCTTTACATAAAGAACGTTTCACGTAAAAAACATGCCTCCAGAACGAATTAAATTTGTTACATGAGGCATCACTGTACTTAGATTCTTAGGTGGCCAGGAGCACTATCAAGCATCAATAATGGGCTACATATTATTTTTTTTAGCCATGTTTCTCCACCGGACAGATGAGCCCTGCTGGCCAATCTATCTTGTTAAATAGGCTTCTTCTTCTATTATTAAATAGATTTCTTTAGCAGTTGTTCTTTAGAACGCATTTTATTTTGCTTTGGGATATCATTGATAGCTGAGTACGGGCTTCAGCTTAAAATCTCCTATTACTGCTCATTGAAAGTTTAAAGTGGTCCTTGCAAATTAAAACCTTTTCTCAGAAGTATATGATGGCATTTGAAAATACATGATGGAAGTGTTTGCTTCCAGCAAAGGTGGGCTTCATCTGTGCTGCAGACAAGCTGGGAAGGGTAGCCATCGCGTTCAGAGTGTTTCAAGGAGTTTATGTGCTGCTTGGTGGTCAATACTTATTGCCTCACCATTTCTATGTAGTGCATGTTGCTACAGTGTTTGAACCTGTCAAACCAGCCACCACTGGCTCTAGAAGTTTCTGTTGTTGTCCTTTGCCTTTATCATGGAGATGGTTAAAGATGCTCTTTGCCTTACCTGTGATGAGGTGTTGGCTCACAATCCTATGCCACTGATTCTTGATTCTCCACTGATAATAATTTCATAGTTGTTCCATCTTCTCCATTAAATGACTCCTAGAATGTGTCAACTTTGTTGCAGTCAGGGCAGTGATCAACTTGACAAAGAGCATAATCCAAACCATGTTTACTCAAAAGTAATCCCCATTGTGTTCAGTGGGTCTCACTCCCAGGAAAGTGTCTTTAGGCTTGCAGCTAAAGTTTCTTATTTTCTCAGTATTTTTCTAGAATGATTCTGATGGTTGATATTATTAGGCTTAAAATATGACCAGTGCCCACCTTGTGTTCACACAACTTGGGTTGCAGTAGGTTCCAGCACTATCCTGTGCATGCTTTATGTCAGCCACTGTGAATCAAAGCTATTCACCAGAACACAGTACTACTTTGCTAAGGGCATAAGCACTCACTGGTTAATGAATTAGGTATGAGGTATATAATTATATTGTGCATTTATGCCCTAACTATTTTGTAAAAAGTACAATTATAACAAATAGGTGTTGTGCAAGATACCAACGCCAATTGGTGTTGTGAATGATGGATATGCAGAATATGTATATTCCTTTCTTTATACTTGAGTATCTGATTGCAGATTTATTCAGACAAAGGAAAAGAGACCTCTGCTTTTGCCTTCTATGGTCAATTACAGCATAACCTTGGATTGAGAAAAGCAAAAATTTGCAAGAAAAGCAAACATTTCTTATAAATGTTAACTTGATATGCAAGCAATATCTTGATAAACAAGTGGACAAAATAGTACTTGCTGGGATATAGCTGGTTTTAGAACTCCACCAGCACCTGCTCAGCCTCTCCTGAGAGACCAGCCTATGTATGTTTATTCTGAAGTACGCTTAATACAGTGGGGCTCATTCTTATGCGAGGAGGAAAAGAATAGCTATGTGCAGGTTAATTTGTTTTATTTTTCTTTATATTTTGTATTTTCTTTATTGTTTTGTATTACAGTATTGTAATCATTTCTATACGAATATTTTTGAGTTGAGGAACGAATCATCTGCGTTTCCATGATTTCTTATGGGAAAATTTGCTTTGCTTTACAAGCATTTTGGATTGCTAGCATGCTTCTGGAACAAGTTGTGCTTGTAAATCAAGGTACCACTATATGAATAGCCTTCCAGAGACAGAAGAGAGATGCAAACTGACTTAAAATTTTCCTTCATTAACACCTCTTAAGAGAAGAAGATATGGGTGTAGAAGATAGAGAGGCCAGTATCTCAAATGCACGCTTATGCAGTGCAAAGCCCCTGTGACTGTATTCAGCTCCCAAACAGACAATGTCTTGTGTGGTTGTGGCTAGGGGAGTTTTAATCAGCTATGGCTGATTTGCCATCTGCAACCATACCTGGGTCACTCAGCAAATCTGGCCATGGTGATCCATGCCCTAGTGACATATAGATTAGATTACTTAACATGTCCATGTAACATGGGGCTGCTTCTTAAGACAATTCAGAAACTGAAACTAGTGCAGAACTAGTGAGGTTTCCCATGTGGTTTCTTGGCTTGTGAGTTTTACTCAGTCTGGATACTTCTTCACTGGCTATCCTGGTTACCGGTTCATTTCTGGCCTGACTCGAAAGTGCTGGTTTTTTACTTCTAAAGCTCTATAGTTCAGGACCAGGGTGTTTGAGGGACTGCCTTTATCTTTATCAATATAATCCTATGTGTCTTCTCCTATGAATGGGCCCTTCTGATAGAGCCACCAGTAGAGGTGAGGGGAAGGTGGTACCCCATTTATGGAGTTGACTTCCCCTAGAATTAAGAACAGCTCCCTCTCTGTAGAGCTTTTCGTGGGACCATTTTATTCATGAAGGCTTTAATTAATACTGGGAGTTGGCACTTTTTAATGATTTTTAGTTGTAGTGATTGTGGGTGTTTTTGTATTCTCATTGTTTTTAATGTTTTAATTGTTTTAATTGTATTTTTATGTTCATGTTGTTAAATCACTTTGTGTTCCCTTTGGTGTGGAAGAAAGTCAGAATAAAAATACTATGAATAAATAAAATTGCCCAGTGGGAAGGCATTTCAGGATGTGGGAAGATACGGAAGGAGCGAGGCTGGGTGGGGAACAGTACACTGAAGGATGGTTTAAGCCCAGGGAGGGTTGGCAACAGAGGCTGCCCTCAAATCCTATCTTCTCTCCTGAGCCTTGAAGCCCAACATGGGTCTCCTTGATTCTGTGCCAACTGTGACACTGACATAGCTCCAAGTAGGCCCATTGCAGCAGCCAGGGCTGTAAATGGGATAAGAGAATTGATGTTCCCTTATCCCGAAGAGACTTCCAGCTGCTTCGCTGTTCCTGCAGGATACAGCAGTGGGTGTTTTGGTACCACTGTGTCACCCAGAAGTGCCAGAGTATAGGTTTGTGCCTTTACTCAGAAGTAGGCCTATTGTATTCAGTAAGTCTTATCTGACTTATCTCATTGGCTGCCTTTTAAATTGTTTGGCCAACTTTAAAGTATATGTTATATTCTTACAGTCATGATCTTGATAATCTCCCAGATGTTGGTTCAGTTACCTCTGTTCAGTTGGTTCAGTTTCTGAATAGAAACTTGACTGCTCCTATACCCAAAAGAGGTAGGCCTCTTAAAAAAATAGTGCAGTTTACTTATATACCATCTCCTTCTAAAATGTGTTCTGTGTTTTCAGCAGCGATGAAGAATGATTTACTACCTGAATGGAAAGAAGGGTGGGAAGTAGTAGTTGCACAATTGTACCATGTGATGTGTGAACATATGGCTGAAACCTCATCTAATCACCTACAATCTCATCTCTTAGCCAATTGTTGGGTAATAACAAACCCAGAAGCTCCTTGTGCTTCGTTAGCAGTTGTCTGTACAAATGATCTGTTCCTCTTTCCTGTTACTCCTAATCAAGTAATTGGACAAGATCCAAAAGGCAGTTCATGTCTGCATTCTTGCATATGGACACGTAGCAGATGCTGTAGGATTTCTTTAAGAGGCTTTTATGCTGCCCTTCAATTAAAATTCCTATAATGTGTTTTTAATGTAGTTTAAACATTGGTAAAACATAGATCAGTGAAATTTGATATATTTTATCTTTCTGGCATGGCCTTTGAGAGGCAGCAAAACTTTGCACCACTACCTCCCCACCCCCCAAAGTGACTCACATGGAATTTCAGCAGCACATTGTTCCGGTTCCAAAGTGCCTGCATCTCTGGCAGTGAAATGTGGGTGAAAGGTCATTTTCTTTCCACCCCTGCTATGGAAATGTAGGCCAGAGGGCACGGCTCACCTCCAGCTTTATTTGGGCTAGGCTTGAGCAGTCTCTTGTTAACAGCAGATTAAGTAGCACAAGGTGTGAATAAAATGAAATGGTTTGTGTTCATTTAACTAGCAGAGCTCAAGCTGAATCTTGCTTTTATTTCTCTGCCTTTAGTTGTGAAGACAATAGATGTTTGTTATTCCTTTCAAATTAGGCATCCTATATGTGCATATTGGGAGAGGGCTTGCATAATCAGTGCGAAAGGTGAAAGTCTTCTATCAAAGATGAAAGCCTTCTGAAGTCAGTATTCTTCTGAGTGTAGCTTGCCCTGATATACAGGTATTTATCATGTGATTCTGTCTCCATGCATTGAAATGGAGGGCATTACATGATCTCTCCACAATGTGAGGAACTCCTAAGAGACGGATGTGGCTGAGTTCAAAGTCATGATTAAACCTTGGATGCAGAGTCAAGAATCACAGTGGTCTGGAAAAGCAAAGTATCCCTTAGACTGCAATCCTTAGCCCCAGTTATGCTGACATAAGCCTCAGCTAGCCTGGAAGTGTTACAAAAATGCTTTTTAAGGCACCTCTTTGCCTCTCCTGGGGAGGGTTAGGTCGTTGCATAGACACGCACTTGCCTTTCTACAGCACCATGAGAATGGGAAGACCAATAAGTTGTGGTGGCCTAAGTTAGGATTGCACCGTCAAGTTCTAGCAGACCTTGAGCTTTGAGGTGCAATATTTTAGGGTGCAATATTTAGGGTGTAACACCCTAAAGCTCTAGTACAGGATACTTAGGGCTAAATCCAGAGTAGTTACAGATCCACGCAGTTACGTCACCCTCTAGTGTTATTTTATGGAATGTCATCTTCACTGCTCCAGAGCAAAGTAGGCTCTAGTCTCTGGAGTAGCCTTGACAAATTTTGTCTTCCTGCATCTCTGTAGGAAGCTAAAGTTCTTCTTGGTTGTAGTCATAAGACACTGCCAAGAGAAAGCAATTTTGTAAAAATGTTGGCAGCCGCATTAGTGGAAGAAAGCGCATCCCTCCCAAGGAACATGGTTGCTAAAGTAAGAGTCTTCAGAGAAGCCCATCTGCAGCAGACAGCATTGAAGAGCTGCCCTGCTTAGCTATTTGGCCATCTTTCACTTGGGATTATTAGAAGTTTGCAGTGGAAATGATTCTCATATTCTCTGGCTGCTACAGACTCTGTATCATGATTATATGGGATGCTGGGGGGTACTGTTTCACAAGGGGCAGCAAACACTAGCAATTTCTTTAACTCATGACTGGAAAAGTTCAGAGTGCTTCTGAACAACCAGTGGCAGATACACTTACAGGAATCTGAGTTATTGTTCTAACCCTTTATAACTCCAGACATCTCTCTTCTAGGATATGCCTGCCGAAACCTCAGCACCACCTCTTCTCATAAATGTAAGTACAAAATGGGAGGGATGGAAGACAGGAGTTCTGTCCTGACTGAAATTGGGCAAAGTTGGGAAATCCCATTTCTGGAATCCCATTGCTGGAATACATAGATGTTAAGTATTGCAGTAATGGGACTCCACCTCCCTCCTCATTAAAAATTAATTCTTATCTTTGCAGAACTTACATTTTTATCTTCTCTAGTAGTAACAACCAACAAAGGAAAGGAGTGACATAACACTTGTGGCTAAAAAATGTGCACAATCACTAACTGCACAATCCAGAATAACTATGGGAGCTCTTACATCGATGTAAGAAAAATTTACTCTGGATTGCTCTATGAATTTCACATAGGTTTCCACTAGGTGGCACTGTAACTACATCGCCGTAAATGTCTCTTAAGAGCTCCCATAGTTACTCTGGATTGTGCAGTAAATCATACAGCAGTGGAAACTCTTATGTAAAACTTCCTGAATCTTGAATATTTCTTTTTATCCTCCCAGTGTTGGTGAAGTACCTTGGCTGGAAGGATTGGCCAGATGACACTTGGCAAGGACTAGAACAGAAAGTGGGCGAATGCAAAAAATTATAATACATTATTCCCAGATGACTGGGTAAAGATGCTCCTTTTCAAATGGTGCTTCTTATCAGAGGAGTAGCACTGATCTTGTCCAACATAGTATCAGTATACATATTATCCTTTTGCTGGTGTCTCCCATGTATTTTTTGTTGACATTGCTGCTGGTAGATTGTGAACCTCGTGCGAGACAAGAAACCATCTTCTCTCCCTTTGGGCTACATAAACTGCTTTTGAGAATATTGTTGTTGGCATGTAAATATTCTTGATGGCATGCAAATATTCTTATTCTCTTTCAAGTAGTAGGACAGTTGACATGTATGGATGTGACCAGTACATGCACAGTGTGGCATACTGTAACTTGGAATCTTATCTGTCCCTTTCTCTGAGCTTTAGATGCCTGCTTTATAAAGCTCTCTTTGAGGGCTAGCGTTTATTGAAGGTGAGACTTTGGGCTTCAGTCATCCCACATGTTCTACCCAGTTTTTTTTCCTGGAGAATACGTGCAGGGAACAATCAAGGCTTTATACATTCCTTCTTCACATTGCACTCTGTTGTTAAACTATGTTGAAATTATTTGTGGGGAAATAATACACCTCTCTCTTTGTCTCTTGACTTCCAGCTAGAACCCATGTTAACTTTGACATCAAAGGAAATGTTGCTGTCGTGCGCTTTAACTCTCCAAATTCCAAGGTGGGTCTTCCCCAGTGGTCCCTGTGGGAACATGCTATTTAAAGGGGTATTTTGAGAGTGAGAAATGGTCCCAGAGCATGATGGAAGTGGAATGTCTGTAATGGCTGGAAACATGGTAGACAGGTTATTGGAATTATGGTGGAAACATGGTAGACAGGTTATTGGAATTCTAACCCAATGCATCAAGAGACAAGGCACGTCCAATAATGGGAAAAGATATATCCATCATATACTTTGGTTATAAAGCACTTCTCTCATGCCAACTGAGCTATGGGTCCAACCTTATTGTACAAGGATTTGACTCAACACTAATGGCTGCTACAAATGAGTTTTAAAAACTGCTTTTCTACTATTGTACAGAAGCAGTCATACAAGCAGTGACTCCATTCTTCAGCTGAGCTAGGCAAACAATTGCTGACTGCCTTTCTACAACAGTAACAAAAGCTGTTTCTAAACCATTGTAAAGAGACATACTTTTTATTTTTTTTAAACTGCTTTTATTTAGTACAATTTTTGGTATCAGCAGGGAATCCCAGAATCAATCCCCTGCAGCTACTGAGGCACAACCTTATACCATTAGAAGCAATAGAGGAGCAAGAAACCTGGATCTTTAAAAATGTGTTTTCCACATTTTTTCTACTGGTTTTTTTAATCCACAGCAGGTTCTGGAACAGGCACACCTGTTGTTCTCTCTTTATTTGGTGAGGTAGGGCATCAGGACCCAATTTTAACAGAATATGAGCACATGTTGAGGCATGATTAGCCCCATGGCCGAGCTGGTATTGTAATCCAACCCTTGAACCTTACTAGCCTTCATTACTCGTTTTGTGGGCTTCACTATGAATGCCGTGGCCTCTTGTCCTTTGCTACTAATAATGTGTTGCAGGAATGAATGGGGATATCGGTCCATCTGCCTAGAAAGTAGGAAGGAAGGTAGCAGGTATGCAAAGCTCTCCTAGCAGTGAGTGAGTCCTTCTGGCAGTCAAATGTAGGGAATGCAGCTGTACCAGGGTGACCATATAGAATGGAGGACAGAGTGCCTCTACCAACTATTTGTAGAAGAGGGAATTTAGGCAGGTTTAACTCAACATAGAAGAGTTCAAAATGCAGCACCTGCCAAAATTCCCTCTTCTATAAAATGTTTAAAGGTAGAGGCACTCTCTCCTCCATTCTATAAGTCACCTTGGCTGTGCAGAACTCTGCTGGTTCAACTCCCTATACAATCTTAAAATGCAATGAAGAAAAATACTTTTGCAGAGTATCATCTTATGGGGTATTGCAGCTAAGCAAAAACACCTTCACAACCTCTCCCTCTCTAGTACATAATGATAGGCGCTGGTGAAGAATGGCTTTGCAAGCTCTGGATTGCTTCTGATGTTTATAAATACTATCATTTTATTGATGTATGACTGCTCTACTGCTGCTTTTTATGTTGGGATTTGCAGAACAGGCTACTGGCAAGGGATTTCAGCATTCAGGTCTCTTTTTTGTCTGTATTCATTTTAGCTTCTCTGCTTCCTTGTTTCAGGTGAACACATTATCAAAACAATTGCAAGCAGAATTCACAGAAATATTGAATGAGATAATGGTCAACGATGCTATCCAGAGTGCAGTCCTTATTTCAACAAAACCTGGCTGTTTCATTGCTGGAGCAGACATAAAGTGAGTTCCAAGGAGGTCATGTCCATCTTTTGCAATGAGGAAGGTGCAAGGGGATGGAGAGAGATGAACATGCTGTGTTTGTTGCCAGGGATTTCCAGTGGGGGTTTTCAGAGGAGCTGCTATGATGGACCTCTTTAGCTCTTATTCCCCGCAGCATATAGAATCATAGAATCATAGAATTGGAAGGGACCTAATAGGTCATTTAGTCCAACCCCCTGCCTGCAGCAGGAAATCCCCCTAGAGCATCCCCGACAGGTGCTCATCGAGCCTCTGCTTGAAGATCCCCAGTGAGGGAGAGTCCACCACCTCCCTTGGCAATCTGTTCCACTGCCGAACCGCCCTCACTGTCAGGAATTTTTTCCGGATATCCAACCGGAATCTCCTCTCTTGCAGTTTGTACCCATTGGTTCTAGTTCTGTTTTCAGTAGCAGCTATGAACAAATGAGCCCCTTCCTCCCTATGACAGCCCTTCAAGTATCTAAAGAGGGCAATCATGTCTCCTCTCAGCCTCCTCTTCTCCAGGCTGAACATCCCAAGTTCCTCCAGGCTGAACATCCCATGTTCCCCCAACCTATCCTCTTAGGGTTTCCCTTCCATCACACTGATCATTCTTGTCGCTCTCCTCTGGACTTGCTCCAGCTTGGCTGCATCTTTCTTAAAGTGAGGTGCCTAGAACTGAACACAGTACTCAAGGTGAGGTCTATTCACAAATAGTTTTAAGGTCCCCTTACTGTTCTCCTCTCTTGAGGAAGAACAATGGCAACTCAATTGCTATCTGATGTAACTGACATAAGAGTTAGGCAAGGACCACTTTATTGTTTAAAAATACGTATCCTGAATTACCTTGTCAAGTTTTATTCAAAGTGGTTAGCAAGTTATAGCCATCAATGTGTAGTAAAACAACTGAACCAGATAAAGCAATAGTAGCAATGTCAACATGAACCAAAACTGAAGTGAAAACTGCAGTTAAAATGAGGTCCAAAGAAGCATGATATCAGCTTGGTCCAAAAAGCTCAGTTTGTTCTTCATGCCTCCAGGGTACAATGTTGGGGCGTGGCTGGCCTCCTTGAGGAGGGCATTCCACCAAGTGGTACCATAGCTGAAATAGCGTCTCTCCACCAAGCCAGGAATGGCACTCAGAACTAGGCCTCTGAGATGGAGCGTGCAAGGAAACAAAAGGTGCCATTTCCGGGAGTCTGTATTCAAGGTGTTGAGCATACAATCAGCTCTTTGAGTTGAGTCTGAAGTCAAGTGGTTATGACTTAAGGCTATAACCTTCCTTAATATTCAGGTGGCTAGCGTTTTCTTACTACTATTTATATTGTAGATGCTGAGACTGAGAAAATAACTTGGATTTTAGACTTCATCCTTAGTACTCTAGACAGGTGCTTGAGCAAATAAAACCAGCAAAATGAAATGTCCACTAAAAGGTGAAGTTCCATCTGATGTGTGTGAATGGAATCTCCTTGATAGTGAAGTTAGTTTCCCCAAAACATAAAGGTCTTAGAGCTGAACTTGGAATTCAGCTCATGTCCATTGAAAACCACACTGGCTTTCTGCTCTTACAGTGCTTCTGCAAGTCTTTCTTGTGGTTCTTTGTTTCAAGCACTGGTTGACTTGACTGACTGCCAGGACTTTGGCAGACCACATGTTCTCAAAATGGCATCCTCGACTTACTTGGAGATCTATGGAACTGTTTTGAAAGGGAAGTTAAGGCAATAGGCCATCAGTTACTACTTTCCATCCTTTTTTGATCCTGGAGGTATTTTATAAAATGCATTCCCTAAAAACCCCAGAAGTCCAATTCTCTCTCTCACCTCTCGGGAACAAGCTGAAATGCTTATGCTCTGCTGAAAGTGGTAAAGAGTAAGCACTCTGCTGATAAGGTTCCTGGAGAGCTAGGGTTGGTTTGGAGGAAGCCTGCATACTACCAGGCACAAGAATGGCAAGAGCAGACCCATTTTCTCTTGTGTTAAGCCATCAGTAGAATCAATTATAGCTACTGAATTTGATGTTGGTGTAGTAGAAAGAGAAACCAGGTTGAGGTCTTTGCTAATGAATCTGCCTGGCTTTTGGTAATCTTACACTGCATCTTGACATGAGTTTCCATCTGTAACTGGAAATTCATATATCTGTTCATTTTATGTAAGCATTTACTGGGATGGATCTGAGTGTTGTACTGTTTCATCATAATATTTAGCATTGGTACAATGCTATTTCAACTATTAAAAAGACTTTGAGTGTACTATATTCCTGTGGTGTATTCTTTACAATACCCCTAGTCCCAACATCCCCACATTGCAACTGGGTAGCAGAGGCTGAGAGGGAGTGCCTTGCCCAAGGCCAAGTAAAAGAGTTGTGGCAGAGGTGTGAGCTGGGAAAGTCTTGAATCACAGCTCAAAATGTCAACCACTACAGGACTCAAAAGACTGTGCACTTTTTAGGTGGTTTTCCCTGTTCCTTCCTTAGTGCCCAGCTGCCACTGGCCAGTGACAGAAAATGCTGTGAATAGTCTGATGGGCAGTTTTAAACTGGATTAAATTTCAGTTCTTTCTATACCAGCTTTGTAGGGATTCAAGCAGTGTGGCCCTCTTTCCCGCACAGCCACAAATGTTTCCTTTCTTTGTCCTGCTTGTAGCATGATTGAGGCTTGCAAGTCCAGTGAAGAAGTGTCTTATCTTTCTCAAGAAGGACAGAAGATGTTGGAAAAAATTGAGAAGTCCTCAAAGCCTTTTGTTGCTGCCATCAATGGATCATGTCTTGGTGGAGGACTAGAGGTACAACAAAGGGTTTCCAGGAGGGGAAGGATATCCCCATGGTATCATTGTTGGAAAAGGCCAACAATGAGCTGAGTACCCCAGCCATGTAGTTCAAAGCAGGTCTCTGCCCAGCACACTCTGAGAACTGGGCCAGCTTAATTCACATTGCAATAGTGCAGTGTCAATGCAAAGTGTGCTTCTTTTTAGTGTGCCTGGCATTTCTCTGAGCTGAGGTGTTCAGGAAGGCATATGTGATTGTGGATTCTGCTCTATTCCTCCAGGTTGTCCTTGCTTGCCAATATAGGATAGCAACCAAAGACAAGAAGACAATCCTTGGCACACCTGAGGTGCTGTTGGGGCTGCTGCCAGGGGCAGGAGGCACCCAGAGGCTGCCAAAGATGGTGAGTATGGACCACCGCAGATCTCCTGTAAGACTTTTCCCACACCACCCTTCCTGGCTTGAGAAACACCTTCTTCTGTATTTCAGGTGGGACTTCCTGATGCCCTTGACATGATGCTGACTGGAAGAAACATTCGTGCTGACAAGGCAAAAAAGATGGGACTGGTGGACCAGCTGGTACAACCATTAGGTTAGAAAATCCAGACTCTTTCAAGTATGAGAGTTTCTTGTGCTGACTTCTAATCTCATATGTAGCTAGCTTTTGACAGACAAATCTGTTAATCTTCAGGATGTGCTGATAGCTCCATTTAAGGAGAACTTCTTAAATGGCCAGGGAATTTTCAACCCCTCAACCTGGGGGTGGTTCCTCCTCAGTGTGGGAAGTAAGCCAGAAAGCCACACCCCAATGCAACAGCTGGAATTTGCAAAATGAAAAGGGTATTTGCAGTTTGCTCAGTAAAAAAGCATTGGAAACAACTTTCATTAGCTAAAAAAAGACAGGTTTCCACTTTCAACCATTTCCACTTTTCAATGCTGCGCTGGTCCTTAATCTGTGAAATGAATGGGAGATGTAACTAATAATTTTTCAAGATAATCCTGAATCTTCCACCCTGACTATATGACTGTATCTGTTCCTTTTGGGTATATTTCTTGTGCATATTTATTACTTTGAAGAATATCAAAGTTATTTAATTCAAGTGTTTTAGGATTCACTTAGGCTGCAATCCTAACACCCAATTAGACCACCATAAATCCCAACGCAAGTCTCATGCTGGCCTGGGGGTGTCACAAAAGTGCCATAAGACAGTTCTGCGCTACTTCTGAGGAGGTTAGGCCAGTGCACAGCCACACACCACCCAGCTCACCAATGGGAAGACGGGTGAGTTGTGCCAGCCTAAATTGGTTAGGACTGCGCCTTAGTGTTCTAGTACTCTTAGTGCCAAGTGGAGGCTCTGGCTGCCATTCTAGGCAATAAGAAGGCACAGTCTGATCATCCATGTTTGCTGTGTTTCATTAAGGAGACATTTTAGAGAAATCATCCAGGTCTTCACAGGTAGTTTCTGTGGAATCTGCACATTGTGTTCAGAGTCATGAGGTATCCAGACCTAGATTCTCTTCTCGTCAAACAGTGCAGACATTTGGATAAAGCACTTAAATGAATAATGTAGGGCAATGATCAGCATGAAGTAAACTTGGAGTTTCTTCCACAATCAGGTCTGTTTTCCTTCTCTGCATCCCATACATGGATAATAAAGCAAATGCCAGTAGGGCTCTGGGTTGCCAAACAAATTTATTACAGGAGTTGAACATAAAGCTAAGACCAGCATGGGGGGCAGGGGTCTCCTCCTTCTTCCAGCTCTAAAGGTTTTGCAGTGAGGCATTCCTTTTTGTACTAAATCATAAGTGCTGTAAGACAACTGATGCATTAGGGTATGACTTTCTGGCTTACTCCCCACATTGAGGAGTTACCACCCCTAGGTTTAAGTATTGACTTCTGTAGTACAATTTGAGGATTCTCTCAATTTCTTCCTTGCTGAAACAAGAGTTATCAGGCTTGCTGTCTTGCAGAAAAAGAAATGTTGCCTGATGATAAAACTTGTACAAATTCCTGAGTTTGTTTATGCCAGGATCCCACAACCCTCTTCTCACTTCAGAAATAGAACTGAACAAGGGTGCCATTTTCCATTAATGGGACTCCATTCCAGAGCCCCTCTTTTCTGGTTCAAGGATATCCCTCATTTGCTAAAGAAGCCCCTGACCTTCGTCCAGGCGCCATATTTTTGAGTGACCCTCATTTTGATTCCTTCACTAGTTTTCTCTTCTCTGCTAACACATCCTCTGAATGTTGCTACAGGATCTGTGATCTCTTCTCAAAAAAATTTGATTACTCCCCAATGTTGCTCTTCTCCCCTTAAATCCCCTATGGGCCCATCTCCTCCCCTTCAGGAGCCCTCTCCTAAGTCCCCTGCAACTTTCCCTGATTCGTCTGAAAGAGCCCCTGTTTTTTCTGAAGTTTCCGCCCCCTCTGTTATGTTGTCAAATGAAAATAAGATAAACAACTGCGAGGAGGATCTTACACCCAATGTTAATACTTCTTTACACTCCTCTCCCCTTCAATTTCTCCTCAGTCATCCTTATCTTCCCCACTTCCTGAAGTAGTCCCTGATAACCCTCATTTGCCCTGACTAGAATCTAACTCTTTGATTCACCTTCCTTCCTTCCCTCTTTCCATAATCTCATGGAACATTTCAGGCCGGTCCTCAAAACTTTTGGAGAAAGATTTTTTTAGTTTTATATCCCAGTTTAATATTATTTTATTACAAGAGACCTGGGCCATGTCCCCAATAACATTACCTGGATACCTTTCTTTTTCTATTCCTGCATTCAAGAGGAACATCTTAGGAAGACCTTGTGCTGGACTTAGAGCACAATCCTAACCATGTCTACTCAAAAGTAAGCCCCATTGTATTCAATGGGTCTTACTCCCAGGAAAGTGTCTTTAGGATTGCAGCCTTAGTTGTTTTGCCAGACTTGGCTCCCCCTTCTCTCTCACACAGCTTCAGTCACACTCATTTTATTTTCAAACCTTCCTTCTTCAGATTAAAAGCATCCAAATTCTTCTTTTTAACATATATATTCCCCCACAGTATTTAGCCCCACCCGATATATGGTCTGATCTCAGTAAGACCATCTCAGATCTCACCAATTCTTATCCATTGGCCTCCTTGATTATCACTGGCGACTTTAACTCTAGAATTGGATCAACAAACTTAGCTCTAGCCCGATTCATGAACTGGCATTTTGTAGACCAGATTCCTCCTTGGTTTACAATTCCAAGGAAATCTAAAGATCCCACAATTAACAGTTTTGCCTCTAATTTTATCAATCTGTGCATCTCAGCAAACGTTTTCATCTTAAATGGCTCCAGGGGCCAAGATATTCCAGGGGAGTACACCCACTTTTCTCTAAGAGGATTGATTATGTTTTGCTTTCACCTGATCTTGATCCCTTCCTCTCTGATTTTTCCATTAGCCCACATTCTGAAAGTGATCATCTACCTATTGTGTTTTCCTTTTCAATACTTTCTGACCCCCCTCCCCCCTCCCTCCCTTTCCCAAACCCATGTCGTCCCTATAGATGGTCCCCTGCAGCGGAAAATGCATATATTCGATGGACACAATCCCCAGAAACCATTTCTTTGTTACAAGACTTAATTTTTTCAAAATCTTGTCTCGATGCAATTAAAGTTTTTAACTCCTTAATTTCTTCTTTGATTGATTACCTGAGTGTTTCTAATCCCAATGGCCTTCCTCCCCATGCTAGTAACTCTTGGTTTGATGTCAAATGTTGGAATTTAAAAAAACAAGTTCGTCAGCTTTTCAATTCTGTCCGCAACAGTCCCTCTAATCATAATTTAAGTAATTACTTTCGTTTACAAAGCGTATCTCATAAAATGATCCAAGATAAACAACACCAACATGCCCTCAGAAAGTGGTCTCCCTCTTACAAGCCATTATGACCAAAAACCATAAGGCTTTTTGGTCGATAGTTTCCAGATCTAGTCGTTCCCCTTATGTCATACATCCTCCTATTCTAGAGGCCACCTGGGTGGACTATTTTTCTAAAACCTTCTATTCCTTTCCTCCCTCTCCTCTTTCTGATAACGCTCACCATAATCTTCCTGACTGGCCACCGGTCAATCCATCAGAGATAAACGATCTTATCGTTTCTCTCAAACCTGGCAAGGCTCCTGGCCCTGACCTCATAATAAATGAGGTTTTACTTTGTAATCCAGGTTGGTGGGCAAATCCCTTGGCATCTCTCTTTACCCTGATTAACACCTCGGGTAGCTTCCCAGACGCTTGGCGGCTTTCTTTCCTTATTCCTATTTTTAAGAAGGATAATCCCACCCTTCCTTCCAATTACCGCCCAATTAGTCTCCTGTCCAGTATCGGGAAGCTTTATGCTAAATATCTACTCTCTAAACTCTCATCTTGGGCGCGCTTTAACAATTTACCAGGGAAAGAACAATCAGGTTTCCGTCCTGGTGTTTCTACCCTCGATCATGCTTTTCTTTTATCTTTTCTTGCAGAGAAATACTCTATTTATTACAAAGCCAGTTTGTTTGTTGCCTTCGTCGACCTTCAAGGGGCCTTTGATTCAGTAAATAGAGATCTTTTATGGAATAAACTTAGTAATTGGGGAATTGACCCCCGTCTTCTTTTTTTACTCCGCCAACTCCACTCACAAAACCAATGTCAGGTCCGTATTCCCACTTCAAATACTCTTTCTTCAAGTTTTCCTATTAACAAGGGTGTGAGGCAAGGATGTATCCTTGCCCCACTCCTTTTTAATTTATTCTTGGCTGATCTTCCTCAGCATTTAGCCTCCAATTTCTTTTCTTTTCCTGTAATTAATTCGCTACCAGTTCCTTTATTGCTTTATGCGGATGACACTCGCCCTAACAAAATCTGGGCTGCGTGATCTTATGATTAAGTTTCACTCTTACTGCAAAAATAACGACCTTAAAATCAACTAAAAAAAAACCCAAAATCTTAGTCTTTTCACAACATTGGTCTCCTTCTTCTTGGTCAATTAATTCTCACACTTATTTACAGGTTAAATCTTTCAAATATCTAGGCCTTATGTTTCACCACAAATTATCTTGGTCTTGTCACAAAAAGGCAATCATTTCCTCTACTACCACCCACCTATCCACTATAGTTAGTTTCCACTTCAATTCTGGAAACCAGTTCATCCCAGCTGTTATTCAAATTTTTAAATCTAAGATCATTTCTCATTTATTTTATGGGGTTCCAATATGGATTAGCACAGTTACTAAGAAAATAGACCAGTTGGCAGCTTCCTTTTTCCGAAGAACCCTTGGAATCCCAAATCTTATTTGACTGGCTACAATACTGATCAAACTTGGTCTCCATCTCCCCTCCACTTATGCATGGCTACTAACATTTAAATTTTGGCTAAAAATTCATTTATCCCTGTCCCCCGATTCCCTCATTTCCTTTTTATTAAAAGACTGTTATATTTCTTCCTGGTTTCAATTAGTGGAAGCTAAACTTTTTTCTCTCAACCTCTCAATTGAAGCCCTAGCTGATTTAAATCTTTCCCAAGCTTATAATACTATCAAGGAGCATCTTTTTTTGGCTGAATTTAATTTTCTTAGAAATTCCCTTAACCCAACCTGCTCTCCTCTTTCTTTAGGCTTACTGCCTCAACATGCTTCTACTTCAAATTACTTCTACACCCTTGTTAATCCAAAACTGAAAAGGGCTTTTTTGCTAGCCCATTTAACATATTTCCATCCGCCAATCATTATGGTCGCTAACTGTGTATTCCTCGCAGCAAACGCCTCTGTTTATTTTGCAAAGAAGCTCCTGATACTCTCTCTCATATATTATTTTTCTGTCCATCTCACTCTTCTCTCCGTAATCAATATTTAGCCACTTGGCTCTTACTTTATCCTCCCACTTCTACAGCTTCTCTCTCAATGTTAATGGAAGGTACTACTGAAGCCTTGACATATGCTGTTGCCTCCTTTTTGGCTCATGTGTTAACAAAAACCCCTGGTTTGAAACAAGCCAAACTTGCTTTAGTAAATTCTGCAATTCTCTAAATTCACCTACTTAACTCCAACTTTTTTTTAAACCTTTCAGACCTTTTGTATTGTGACTAACTAGTTCTGTATATGCAGTGCCAGTAGTTCTGATTTATATTTTCGTTTTTTAATGTATTTATATATTTTATCATTGATGTATATGCCAGTAAAGGTTACACAAACACACACAAGGGTGCAGTCCTAACCAATTTAGGCCAGCACAACTCACTTGACATACCTCCCCTTGATGTGTTTATGTCAGCATCTACCTGTGTACTGCCCTCCACCAGGAATGGGGCAAAGGTGCCTTATGGCACTTTAGTGACACCCCCAGGTCAGCACAGCACTGGAGGTTAGGATTGCAGCCTGAGTTTTCAAGTTCTTTCTGATCTATAGACTTTAATTCACCATTATTATCTGATTTATGCATCTGCTCAATCAGCACCTGACCCTTATTGATGAATCTGTAGAAGCCGCCTTGATAGGCAGTTACTAAAAGAAACATAGGATTAGATTCAGAACATTTTAAAAAAACTTTTCTTGTTGGACAAAACAGTTACTGGAAATCTGCAGCTTCCCTCATCCTCTGTTAGAGAAGAGCATCGGACTTAATTGTGGTAAGCCTGTTTTCTTCACAATGGACAGGCAGCCTCTCACCATTGAGGAAAAGAAGTATGCATGCTTCACCTGGAGGACAGTTGTAATGTTGACTTCCAGTTTCTTCTTGTATTGGCCCAGCATGTTTTCTGTGCTAACCAGTCACTAAAATCAGTTAAGGGAGTACAAGGTTTCTTTTCAGCTTTTTCTGGCAAAACCAGCAGACTGCCTCTTCCCATAGGCCTGCAAAACATGTCATTTACATAGTGATAACTGGGCAATCCATCAAAGAGTGTTCACTGGGTGAACTTAGCACAATAAATTCTGTATTGTCTTTGACTTTTAGATTTGAATGTTTTTATCAAGTCAAAAAGGTTGTATTCATTGGGATTAATGTTTTGCAGCAGCTTCTCAGTTACACTGTGTACTTCAACCAATACATCTTATGGAAATCATACATTTGCAGAGGAAAAAGAATACAGTTTTTAAAACCTGTGGTATAATTTAGGCTGATGTTGAGTTAATGTTTCTATGAAAGCCTCTTCATACAGACAGGTGGAAATGAGGACTTCTTTTTAAAAATTATTCAGTAAATCACACTCTGTTTGCAGGACCAGGCATCAAGAGCCCTGAGGAGCGAACAATTGAGTACCTTGAGGAAGTGGCCATCACTTTTGCCAGAGAACTAGCCAACAAGAAGATTTCTCAGAAAAAGGACAAGGGGCTTATTAAGAGTGAGTGAGCAAGCCCAGGCAAACTATGGGAAGGCACTTGGATATTATTCTGCCTGGTCTCTTTTATCTACCTTACACGGTGGGGGCCCAAAGCTTTTTTTTCACTTGAGGCTGCCTTGTGTTGCCTTGCAGAGGTGATGGATTATGCCATGTCTGTTCCATTTGTGCGGGAACAAATCTACAAAACCGCAGAGGGGAAGGTGCGGAAGCAAACTAAGGGACTCTATCCTGCCCCCCTGGGCATCTTGGAGGTATGTTTTCTTCCTCGGAGGTCTCTGAATTCCCTGTCCATACTCGACTTGAGAGATAGCAGTGCTGATGGTTTTCAACCAGAATTTTGCTGGACATCACCCAGTTGGCTAGCCTTGATGCCATCACTAGCCTGACACTGTCTGTGTCTTGCAGGTCCTGTTTTTCCATACTCATGAACACTAGAAATATATTCTAACAGTGTAAATGCTTGTGATCAGCCACCAGTGCAGCTTGGACCTGCACCCACATTATTGCTTGTGGGTTTTTTGAACTTACTTTTTACTTGTACTTATTAGTACAGGTCTGCCTTAACCGATGAAGGGATCAGGCCTGGGAAGGAGTGAAGATTCAGTGTGTACTGCCACCTCTGAACTCATCCCTTTTCTGACCTGATCCATCTACTTCCCTGTTCCATCCATACACCACAATGTCCTACTCTTCCTCACCATCCTCTCAATCCCTACCTAGTGGTACTATTGGTGGTGTGCATCCAGTTTCTGTATTGTGTGGACCTGCTGGTGTTGTCATTATGTTTATGACAACAATAAAACTGTAATGCCACTGGAACATCATTCCATTGGCATTAATGGGTCAAGGGACTGGACAATAACACTACAATCCAGAGTAACTCCAGGAGCACGCAAGAGACATTTACATCAACGTAGTTACAGCACCACCTAGTGAAAACCTATAGGAAATTCACATTGCAATCCAGAGCAAATTATTTTTATGTCGGAGCAAGAACGCCCCGTAGTTACTCTGGATTGCGCCCTAAGTCACTAGTTCTCCTGGTCCAAATTGTGGATGGGCCAGCTATCTGAGTGTGATGCTTAAAAACTAGTGAGAAGCTGGTTGAAGTGGCTCACTCTCTCTCTTTGATTTAGGTTGTTAAAACTGGCCTAGAGCAGGGCAATGAAGCTGGATATCTCCTTGAATCCCAGGTAAAGCACCCTTTAATTTGTCTTTATGAGTTAGATTTGCAGACTGGAGGTAATGCTGTTGTGTAGCTGAGGTGCCTTCTCCTGGAGCTGTTCAGCTTTAAATGCCTTATATAATGTAAAACTGATGATAATAAAATGCTGCACAGGTGACTGATCTACTCACCAGGTTCAGGCTAAGGAAGCACTTAGGCCTTTCAGAGCAAATGTTTACTCTCCCCCCATGGAAGCCTGCCTCATGGTTTTAAGTCATCAGTCAGAAGATCCACACTCGGAAGGACTGCTAGTTTGGACTGGAGAGAACTGACTCAGGTTGCTAATAGAGACAAGCTGTAGTGCTCTGTGAAGGGCTATCAGTCAAGGATGTGGAAAACCAGATTGTTAGAAGAATTATCAAATAAGGACAGGAGGATAGGAAAAGGCAGAGAAGAAGGACCCAGAAGGAACAGTGTGTAGGCTTGAGGGGGAGATCTTTTAAGGGTGAAGGCTTCCAGGAGAAAAGGAAGCAGCCACTGCTGTGAGTAAATGGATGGGCTATAGGACTTCTCTGCATTGTAGGCTGCAGCCATCAACCATGGTCTCTTTGCTGTCTCTTGGGGCTGCTTGCATGTAATCATGTCTGTATGAAGAGGGTGCCTCTTAAGCTGGCTTTTTCTGCCTGTCATACATGTCTTCATAGCCTCAGTATTTTATTTCCCTTGAACAACCTAATTTCTGGCTTGTTTTTCTTGATCACTGACTTGTGGCGGACAGACATTCTCACTGAGTGGTTTGCCTTTGAATATTGGCAGGTAACTTAATGGGATAAACCCAGTCCTTGCTCCCTCCTTCTGAGTGTTTCTCGCCATTCATCTTGCTGGTCCTTGATTTTCTCCTCTGCAGTCTTTCCCAATGATTTATATGTCAGGTTCTTTTTAATGTTTTTAGCCCATAGATCATGCTCTCTACTTGTCACTCTCTATTCCTCTGCCCACTCTCCAGGTAGGTAGCATTGTTGGCACAGGTGGCTTTCTCCATGTTCACTCATTGGTCACCTTCCTTGGGGTGGTTTGTTGTTTGAGATCTAGTGCTTGATGTGAGATGTTGGCTGCTTTCACTCTTCCATCTCAGATATTTAGTTTCTCTTTCTTGCGGCTCTTGGAGGTGTCAGAATTATAAGAGGACAGGCAAATTTCTGTGCTCTTTACAGATTTTGTCTTGCAATAAATTATGAATATTTGTGTACTTTTGTGAAAGGTACTTTATGCTTAGATATTTGCAAATTTCTAAATGGTTTTCAGGAGGGCTGGTACTAGCCTTTTCTTTTTGTCCTGCATTCTCACAACAACCTCATCCCACTGAAGTTGGCTTTGCTCACTTGGCTTGGAGTGGGAGTTCCAATAAATTCTTGACTTGCCTTGTAGAACAAGGGGGTCTGCTGTTCTGATTTTAATATGCCTTTACCAGGAGGTCAAGGAAATGAAAGTGGCAGGCTTAAGATGAAAGAGCAATGCTCCTGTGGCTGTTGCTCTGGGGCATGGCTCTACTGTGCCTATGTATTTTTACACATGTTATATGAACTGTTGCATTGTGATCTGGTGGCCATAACTCCAACCATGTCTTTCTCATTTCACCTTTGCCAGAAATTTGGGGAACTTGGGATGACCCCTGTATCCAGGGCACTGATAGGTCTGTACCATGGGCAGGTACAGTGCAAGAAGAACAAGTTTGGGCAGCCAAAGCAACCCCTCAAGTAAGTCTAGCTTCCAAGAGACTAAAGAGTCCACCTTCATTTCTCCTCTGCGTAGGCTGTAACAACAGCTTGTGTGGCAACACTGTCTGAGGCTGTTCTGCTAGGGCAGAACCACTAGTTCAGTGCACCTGTGACACTGTCTCCTGGCATACAAGTCAGTGAGCATTGTGGCGCCATTGCAAGGGCTAATTTAAGAGAGTGAGACAGTCATTTTGGGTGGCAAACACACAAGTGTGCTTGCAGCCTCTGACTTTCTGTCTACACTTGCTTCTCTCTGTATGCAGGAGTCTTGCTATACTGGGAGCTGGCCTGATGGGTGCAGGAATTGCTCAAGTCTCTGTGGACAAAGGTGTGAGGACCATCCTGAAAGACACCACCCTGCCAGCCTTGAGTAGAGGACAGCAGCAGGTCTACAAGGGGTAGGCTCACTTTCTGGTGTATTTGGATTGCATAGGGCTTAAATGTGAAGTTAGAACCTAGAATCATAGAGTTGGAACGAACCTATTAGGTCATCTAGTCCAAACCCCTGCCTGCAGCAGGAAATCCCCCTAGAGCATCCCCGACAGGTGCTTGTGAAGATCCCCAGTGAGGGAGAGTCCACCACCTCCCTTGGCAATCTGTTCCACTGCCGAACCGCCCTCACTGTCAGGAATTTTTTCCGGATATCCAACCGGAATCTCCTCTCTTGCAGTTTGTACCCATTGGTTCTAGTTCTGCTTTCAGAGGCAGCCATGAACAAATGAGCCCCTTCCTCCCTATGATAGCCCTTCAAGTATCTGAAGAGGGCAATCATGTCTCCTCTCAGCCTTCACTCTCCTCATTCCTCTCCTTCACTGCTGATACGGGGGCAGTGAATGTGTCTTCTAAACAGGAACAGCTCATCTTGCTTGGCTTATGTGCATCTACTTCCAAATGGGATCCTCCTTGTTCTCCACAAAAAGGAAGCAGAATGTATTCATCTTAATTTTCCTGCTATGTGGAGAGGCATCTCTTCGCCCTGATTGGTCCGAGGTGTGGAGATCTTGAATGCATCTGATAGGCACATCTATTGATGAAATATGTAGAAAACAATGAAATTAAAAAGAGGGTGGCCTTCTAGAATGCGATTGTAATTCACCAGGGTCAGTGTGTTTTTTATCAGTGGGAATACCTCTGCCATGTGAGATTTGGGTCTACTAGTTAAACTTAAGAAAAGATTAGGGTTGGCATCTGTATGTCTTGAGCTTGGCACAGTGATGTGGAAAATGTTCCATTGTTTGTTTTCCTGCAAAACAGAATTCCATTCCCAAAGTACAATGTCCAATGAAACTAGCTAACAAAATGAATGGATGCTGGGCCAGTATCTGTGCTCCTGCCATCTGAACCTTTCACCTGCTACTGCCGCTGGACTCCTGCATGCATCTCTTCCATAGAGGGCAGGCAGGAGTGCCCCATCTCCTTACAAAGCTGTGCCAGGCAGTCTCCCTGTTCGATGTCTCTTCTGTTTGAAATGAACTGGAGCAAGGGTTCCTCAGAACTTGGCATCTCCTGCTCTTTCTCATTGTACTGAACAATGAGAGATCATTTTTCTTTATTTAAATACTATAGGAGAAATATGTGCTTGTTGAGGGGTCATATCTTAAAACAGGGATTCCCAGGCATTTAATAGTAATAATAAAATTGCATAGTTCATTGCAATTAGTTCTGATACTTTGTTTACTAAATTAAATAAGCATGCTAAATCAGATTAGAGCATCCAAAATTTTCCTGAAAAAATTTCTAGTACATCTTTAAAATCAAAGCATTCTGTAAAAATGGCATCAGTTTGGTCCAGAAGATGAAATCAAGCAAATCTGAAAGGAAGTTTCTGGACCTTAATGGCTGCAAAGACCTATGGAAACCTGGGCAGCAGCTTTTAACCTGGGGCTGAATTAGTGGATCAGTCTTCAGTTGTGAACTTCTCACTTTCTCTTTTCGGCCCGTTTCCCAGCCTGAATGACAAAGTAAAGAAGAAGAACTTGACATCATTTGAGAGGGACATGATCCTCAGCAACCTGATTGGGCAGCTGGATTACAAGGATTTTGCAAAGACTGACATGGTGATTGAAGCTGTCTTTGAGGATATCAACATCAAGCACAAAGTGCTAAAGGAGGTGGAGGCGGTGAGTGGGGATTTGTTGACAACACTGGGCTGAAAAGTGTCTTTCTGGATTCCATTCAATACCCTCTGCACCTTGAAAAGGGAAAGCTCCTTTTGTTATGCACTCTTAATCGAAGGCCTGTTGTCTTACTCTTGCTTGCATGAACCTTTTTGGTCAAGTAGGTCAGAAGGTTGCAGGGGATCAGAGATTGGCCAGGGTCCAAATAAGAGGCTTGCTGTGTGCTGCTGCTGTCCCCCTAGCCAGGATTTGGAGACCCTTGATCTAGAAGATAATATAAGCAAAAGAATAAGGTGGCTGGTAAGTTTTCCTCGGTTAAGACATCAACAGGACATTGCATATGAGCAGCGAAGAAGAAAAGGAACACATGAGAGCAGCTGGAGTTGCAGGTCTGAGTTAGGACTTGAGTTGGGGGGGTATCCAAAATTTTATACTCTTCCAGTTGAATGCTGTGGAGCCCCCATGTGTTGCTGTAGCTGCTATAGCAGTTTGGTTACTGTTCAAGGAACTTGTAAAGATAAGCTTTCTCTTGGGGTGAGGGAAGGCTTCTCTCAAACAATGGGCTGATGAGTTATTGCCACATGGAGAGTGTAGTGTAATGTAACAGTATAGCGATGGCCCTGTGAAAAGTATTTTTGGATGGCAGCTGCAAGTAGCAGTTGAGCCTGCATTGGCCCCTTCGGGTCGTTAGCCAAATGTCCTCTCACAATTTGTGCCAGGGTTGTCCATTTTGACCTTGGAGTCTCCACAGCTTCTTTGCTGGGGTCTCTGTAGAACAAAGCCCACCGTGAGTGTGGAGATGTCGCAACAGAATGCCTGCTTGGTTTCCACAGGTGATCCCTCCTCACTGTATCTTTGCCAGCAATACATCTGCTTTGCCCATCGGCCAGATAGCCTCAGCTAGCAAAAGACCAGACAAGGTGAGTCCCAGAGGATTGTTGTTTTCTGAACCTCAGGAGCATGCTGAGGCTTTCCACAGTGTGCATATGTAGAAGTGTTCTGCTTCAGAGTTTTAGAGGCCAGTTCTCTTTTTCAAGGGGTACTGGTCCCCATCATTGCAGCATCTGCTTCAGTAGAACACCACTGATTATGCTGTTCTATGTGTCCTACTCAGAAGTAAGTCCCATTGTGTTCTAGGTGGCTCACTTCTAAGAAAGTAGATGTATTTAAAGTCCTGGAAATAGAGACTCACACAATGCCACTTCTCTATTTGTTTTGGTCATCTTGTCGAAAGGGAAAGTGCCTGCATGAAAATGCCTGCATGTGATGCATAGGGAAATCAGTGATATCGTGGGCATAACGGAAACTTGGTGGAATGTGGAGAATCAGTAGGATACTGCCATCCCAGGCCATAAACTCTGTAGGAGAGACAGAGAGGGGTTTTGTGTCAGACCCTGTTGGGAAAGGTGGCCATCTACATTAAAGAAAGAGTGGAATCCAGCAATGTAGAGATTGATAGTGGGTCCAACTCCACAATAGTGGATTAATTGTCAGGCTTGAGGAACAATGTAACACTGAGGGTGTGCTATTGTCCTCCAGACCAAAAACCTCAAAAAGAAAACAGATCAAAAAGTTGTCAAGAAGAGATATAGTTGTAATCATGGGGGACTTCCGTTATCCTCACATCAACTGGGTCAATTCATGTTCTGGTCATGAAAGAGACTGGATTTCTTGACTTACTAAATGAATGTGCCTTAGAACAACTAGTCATGGACCCCACCAGAATAAAGGTGACCTTGGATTTAATATTGTGTGATACCCAGGACCTGGTTAGAGAGGTAAATGTTACAGAGTGACCATGATGCAACTTGTTTTTGCCATTCATTGTGGGGGAAGAGTTCCAAGCAAATCTGAAACAAAAACCCTTCAGAAGGGTTTTAAGATAAAATCTTAAAACATAGACACAAGCCATGCTTAGGGAGAATTAGCCTATCTTCTGTATGGATAAATCTTGCCACCAACCCTTTAAAATCCTTTGAAAAGGTCAGCTTCCAGTGGGAAGTCCCCACTCCTTTTGGCTGGCAAATGCTGCTGGGATACATGTGGATGCAGGAAGTCTGCTAAGCAGTCATCAACAGCGCTGGATGAAGGACCAGCATGGTTTTTGCCATGAAGAAAGCCCTGGGATTGGAGTGAATATGTGGTTCACATGGGTAGAAACTCATGCATGTGCTTTCCCATGGAATAGTTTCATGGATGTGGGATAACTTGCATAGCCATATCTCAGAAATGGAAACGGTGCAGAAGAGAGCAATCAAAATGATTACTGGGTTGGGATACCTTCATTATGAAGGAAGATAGTTGTACTTTTATAGTTCTACAGTCTCTGGCTCTAGAGTTGTGACTTAGCTGCAACAAGGCATTGCTTACCCCTTTTATGTGGTGCTTGCTATCATGCAGACAGACCTAAACTTGTTCGTTTTGGCTCTCTAGGTGATTGGGATGCATTACTTCTCTCCTGTTGACAAGATGCAACTGCTAGAAATTATCACCACTGACAAAACATCCCAGGAAACAGCAGCCTCTGCTGTTTCTGCTGGCCTCAAGCAGGGGAAAGTCATCATTGTGGTTAAGGTGATTAAACTGCTTTATAAATGTTTTCTGGGTGGAATTTGGAACAAGGGTGGACGATTTAAAGGTGGGAATGTCGAGCTGATGAAAAGCATGGTGGAGAAGGGCTTTCTGGGTAAGCATCTGGTTGCCCACACCTCCACAATAAAACTTCACTTTAAATTCTTTTGTGATGAAGCCAAACCATGACTGATGAGTTGATCATGCGGAGTCTGCTGCTCCTTAGTTATAGCAGCTGCTGTCGTAGTGGCTCAGACCTTATACTCAGGCTGTATATAATGATGCAAGCATTGCTTTTTATTCTATTTAGTTAACACCATTTGGTTCAGGGATGCACTAAGCCTGGAGGGGCTAACAGCAAAGCCTTCCACTGAACACGCTAATACCATTGCACAAACAACTTTAAAAGTAATCTTGGGTTATCTCAACATCAGATTGCCAACTTAGTTTTGCATTGTTGCTCCACCATAAATGTGTATCCTTGTGGACTTTGTTCACTGCCACCATTAGTTGTTGAAATGGTCCATGTAAAGATCACTGGATTTTTTTTCATACTGTTGGCTCAAGAGGAAGTGTGTCCGTTAAGGCCTTTTTTCCCTTTGGCCTGACTACTTTTAAGAACTGTTGTTTTCTTTTCCACAGGATGGTCCAGGTTTCTACACAACCAGATGTCTTGCACCCATGTTGGTTGAAATTATTCGAGTTCTCCAGGTTAGTGTGGATTGGAAGTGGTGGGGCTACAGTATATTTTTCTAGTGGTATCATTCTAGATCAGATAAAATGGAGGGTGAGATGCTCCCTTCACAGTCCAACTGGCTCTCAAGTCAGTGCTTCAGATAGGGGGTATAGGCACACAGTCCTACTCCTGTGCCCACTGTGTGGATTCTCCCTTTGTCTACTTTACACCTTAACTGTATATGATGCTCCAGGTGGAAGAGAAGGCTGGTGCTTGTGCCCAGTGCTGGGGGTTGAAAGCGTTGCTGGATTGGAAGATGGGACCACATCCTGGCAATTCCTCCTCCCTGACTCCTGTCTCAGGAGGCTATGGGATACCTGTGCTTCTCTCCTTGTTCCTTCCCTCCTCCCCTTCTTCTGCCTCCCCTCACAATTGAGTCCATCTTTCTGGTGCCATTTGCCTCCATTTCTGACTGCATCTAAATCCCCTTTTCGCTCTGTGGGTTAACCGTGCAGGACCTTCAACACTGAGAGGTTTTCAACACATAGTACTGTTACCTCGGGTCTCTTTTCATTCTCAAGTCCCTGTCCCTTTCAATACCAGTCTAACACATTGCCTGACTTCGTCCCTCTCAGGAAGGCACAGATCCCAAGAAAGTGGATGCTCTTTCCACCAATTTTGGTTTCCCTGTGGGAGCTGCCACTCTGATTGATGAAGTGGGTATCGATGTTGCCACACATGTCGCAGAGGATCTTGGTAAAGCATTTGGTGAACGATTTAAAGGCGGGAATGTCGAGCTGATGAAAAGCATGGTGGAGAAGGGCTTTCTGGGTAAGCATCTGGTTGCCCACACCTCCACAATAAAATTTTGCACATATGGGCAGCATGTATGGAAACTGTCTTTGCAGTTTGACTTAAGCTGCTCTGAAAGGGCAATTGGGGCTTTTGTGCAGCCCAGAGACTGCAACTCATTGCTGTTGGTGTGCCTTGAGCTTGGGCTGCGAAGCTTTTTGGAGTTGTCTTCCCCGTGCCCTGGTCTTTTATTTTGAGATGTGCCCAAAGCACCCAGGATGCTATGCTCACTCCCCATTCCACTCCCTTTGATTTGAATCTCTGGTTGCCTCTGTACAGATTGTAATAATCACATTTTTTTGACAGGCCGCAAGGCAGGAAAAGGCTTTTACCTTTATCAAGAAGGGGTGAAGGCACGGAATCTCAACCCCGGCATCGAAGAAATACTGGAGAGATTCAGAGTCCAAGCCAAGCCAGAGGTGTAAGTTGTGAGACAGAGAAAGGCTTCCCTAGTTGCAAAAGCAAACAAGAGACCTGAATAAGGTCAACCGTTCTGTAGGAATTTGGCCACAGTGGCAAAATGTCTCCTGGAATGCACCAGGGGCAGTGGTCCTCCTGCTGCAGTTTTGGTTTGGTTTTGTCTCCTTTGTTGCAAGGCTAACAAATGGCTGCTCTTCCTGTTCTTAGCTCCTCAGAGGAAGACATCCAGATGCGGTTGGTGACTAGGTTTGTGAATGAAGCAGTCTTGACTCTGCAAGAAGGCATCCTCAGCAACCCTGTGGAGGGGGACATTGGAGCTGTATTTGGCCTGGGCTTCCCACCCTACCTAGGAGGTAAGTCATACCTTTGCTCAGTATGCTTGCATCAGTGGCCAGATATGGACTTGGCGGGGGGGTGGGGGGGAGGAATTGCAGCTATTTAAACAAACCTACTTTTGTCCTGAATTTCTGGTGGGCATTGCCACTGTGGCCACCTTGTTTCTGTGCTGCTTTTCAGAAGAAAGGGTAGAATATAATTGAATTCTGTTACACGGTTGCCAAAGTGTCTGAAGCAGCAGCATGGGCTGTTGTGTGTGTCACATACTGGAGAACTGCACACCCCCAGTGACATTATCTTCTCTTGTTTGTCCCTTTCTAGGTTTCCATAATAACATTCCCTCCCAATCTCTATCCTTTTAGTCTAGACAGCCAGGGCTTCCTGGCAACTATGATTTAATCAGTCCTGTCTTTTAAAAGTCTCATTTTTTAACTTCTCTCCCACTCCCAACTATGTTGTGGCAGGTCCCTTCCGTGCTGTGGATTCCTTGGGTGCCCAGCAGCTTGTGGACCGCATGCGCAAGTATGAGGAGGTCTATGGAACCCCATTCACACCATGCCAGCTGCTTCTTGACCATGCCAAAGACTCCAGCAAGAAATTTCACAAGTGAACCTGTCTACAGTTCCGTCCACTGACCTGAAGGCAAAGGGACAGATCCTGCAAGTGACTTTCTTGTCAAATGCTGCGGGGAAGGGCTCTCTAGGGGTTTCCCTTCAAGTGCCTTAGTTTTGCAGGCACAACCTCTCCCAGATCCACTCTTCCTTGGGTGGAATTTGGATTTCTGTGCAGTCTGAGCCTGGTACCCTGGGGGCCCAGTACTAGCAGCAGCACTCAGAGGAATAAGACAGCTGTGTCCATGTACATGCCTGCAGCCATAAGAGAGAATTTCTAACAATAAATCCAAAAGTGGTGTTCTAAAAATCCTGTCTTCTCATTGATTCAGACTTGAGTAGCTCCCAATAGAACCAACTTATAAAGGGGATTTGGGAGTTCCTCCGTCAGTGAAACAAGAACTGAGCAGTTTCAGCAGAAATCAGTTTTGATGAGTCAGAGTGAAATATTTAAGGGGAACTGGATATCTTAGTCGCTTTTCAGTCAAGTTTCTTCCAGTTTCTGAAGCTGAGACTAACAGCACATGCTGGCTGTATTGGGATCACTGAAGGTGGGGGAAGGGTTGAAAGGTTTCTTCTTTCTTCTATGGGTGCCTTCCATTTCAAGATATGCTGCTAGCTCCCAGCATGCATAGCCCTTGTCTGAACCTTGTTATGCCTGCCATGTCAGGGTTTGGGGCCACCCAGAGACATGACCTCTTTTATGTATTGGTCATTTGAGCCTTCTTCCATACCAGTGCCCCCTCCCTTTTCCCCTGGGAATCTGTTGTGTCCTCCAAGCCTTTTGAGCATCAGAAGGGCAGCTCCCTCTCAGGATAGCTCCCCTCTGCACAATGATGCAACAAGACAATGTACTGTGTGAGAGCAGTTCTATCCTGCGCCACAGTTGGTCCAGCTGTGAGGTCCAGCTGCAGCATTGGTAGGCACTGAGGCACAGATTATGAAGATCTCTCTGGAGGGTGAGCGATCCTTCCATGCCGTGGACAATGATTTGCAGCTTGGCCCAAACATGAAGATTGCAGTAAACTCCATCTATCTCCTGTGAAGCTGTTCTGGAACCAGGTGTAGGCACTGCTGCACAACCCTCCATGTGACTAGCAGCTGTGGCCTAATTAACCCTTGTGTGTGCATAACTGGAAAACTGAATGCACTTTGCATTTGCTTGGAAAAGATGTAGGCCATAGACCACTACTACCACACTTACAAGTGCCACCATTCTCACTGCCACTCATTGTTCCATAAACAGTTGTGAATGCCAGAGTGTATTCTTCAACTCATTTATTTTCCTAATTCACAAGGATTAAAGGAGAAACAAATCAGCTATTTTGCAGTCCTCAAGGCAGAAGAGAACTGCTCCTCCCTGCCTCCATCTTTTTAAGAAGATAAAAAATGTGCTCTTTTTCCAAATGCTATATGTAGGAGGCTGTTGCTGGTGTGTAGTGCATTTCAGAATGGTGATTAGACAAGCACTAGCAGAGATCAAGTGACCTGCCAAAGAGGCAGAAGGTTAGTAAAATGCTGACACCTTCTGTGTGATCTCTTTAAGGAAACCACTGGTTGTGCCTGCAGTACAAAGACCACTCTAGATACAAACTGCCCACTGGAGCAGGTTGTAAGTTGACAGGGGGGCCAGATTCAATACCAAAATTTCTCCACTCCCATGTCTGACTTTAACATCTACAGTCATGCTGTGAAAACTTGGAGTTTGAGCAGAGGACTTAGAGATTGATTGATTTATTGATAGTTCTAGCCCTTTAATAGCAAAGTTGTACTTGAAAAGACAGTGTAGTATAGTGTATTGGGAGTTCTATTAGGCAACTATACAGAACTATAGGAGTTCTGTAGTTGCCATAATACAGCAGAATTGTTCTCTGTTCAGTTCTGGCTAGTCTATAGCACACCAAACTGGAGGTGGGAAAGGGTCCCTTATTCAAATACTGTTTCTTCTCACACACAAATCTAGCATGTCTGGGCTATCCTAGGATGCTGGCTTTCTACAACAACGAGGGGCTTGGGGGGAAAAGGGGAGCATTCAAATAGGCACTTTCAGAAATTGAATGCTGCTACGTACCCTTAGACTGGGTTGAAGAAGCTATAAGCAGCCTGAACCCCTCTAGCCTTAAGGGAAGAGGACTGAAGCAGTGCCACGGCAGAGAGTTTTTGGTCACTAATTTCACTTCATAACATTTCCTGTCTTGGAACCTCTTGTGTCATAAACACACACATGGCATCCTCTGCAGGCAGGAGACAGGCTTTGTTTTTGCAGATGCCCCAGCATTCTGCTGTGCTGCTCACCAGCATCACCTGCCTGGGCTACTTCTCTCAATTGTCCTTTTCAAACTGCTGCTCAAGTACTCTGGCAAATTGCAGTGGATAGTCACTAGCTTGAATTTCAGAGGATAGTGAGGATTGTAAGACACCCCACCAAAAACAACCTCTTGACATGTCCCCTAGTTGTTATAATTTTTACCTCGCCATGGACTGCACTCCCACTGTTGAAGGTTTTGGTACCTCTAAGTTGAAAAGGTGATGCTCTTTATGGGGCAGGGTCCTTTTGGCCTCCTTGCTGATTCTGGGCCACTCATTTTAAGCAAAGAGAAGCTTCCAGTCTTAAGGCCCCTGCTGGATCAGGCCAAAATCCTAACTAGTTCTGCAACCTGGTTTCTACTGTGTCCCACTACTGGCCTCTGAGTAACCTAAAAGCAGAAGAGGGAGGAAGGCGCCTCTTCCAACAATGTTCACTGCAATTGGGAGTCGGAGAAGCACATAACCTGATAACCACTGCTAGGCTGGTTCCTTCAGGCATTTGTCTTGTCCTCTTGTAAAGCCAGTGGGGCTGGGGCATCACCATGCCTGCCGTACAGAGGGTTAACTTGCCTGGAAAGACTCAGTTCATATGACCAGCCTGTGATCAGCCCAGCAGGAAGGCAGATATAGTTTTGATGCCTATAGGGCCAGTCCATGTCCACTCACTCTACTGACCCTATGTTTCTGCAAGTTTCAGCCTCTGCTAATGGGGTCATGCATGAGAGGCACCAAGGTGCTTGCTCTTGCCTGATTGTACAAGATAGCTGAGGCCCTTTCTCCCCCCTTTCTCAGCTTCTTGGATGTCACACAGCGACAGAAGCAATCCCTTTAGCTAAACCTCTCCATATACCATACATCTGCTCACAGGCAAAAGACAATGCAAGCACCTCTCCCCAGTTGATGCTTAATCCACTGAAGCCTCAGACACATCCAGATTAATCCCTGTCTCCCTCATAATCTTATCTCCACATCTGACAGCTTCCACAGCTGATATGTCCCCTTCACCATTCTGGCCTTTTCCTTCATCCTAGATCTTGGGCCTCCATCCCTTGATGAACTGCATGATCTTCTTGACCTGGAGTTTGGTCAGGTGGAAGTCCTCAGACAGGATCTCCTCAGTGAGCTGTACAAAGATGCTGCCATCAATGCGCTCACGGGCAAAGAAACTGACCACATCCTCTGAAAGTCCAATGAAGCGTAGGCAGCGAGAGACCTCCTCGAGCGACAGCCTGGCCAAGTCAGCAGGAGGCTGCCAGGGGGAGCCATCCCCATTGAGACGGGCAGGTGGCACCTCGATGACTCCCTGGGCCAGATAAAGGCGGGTGACACCTCCCTCAGCACCACGAACAATTGTAGGCGGTAAAGGGGCAACTGCCGTCCGAATGACAATATTGTCAGCTGGTTCAAAGGCTTTTGTTGGGCGTGCTGGAGGTGCAGAGCTGTAGTGCAGCTCCGCCTCTGGGGATGAAGAGCCCTCAAAGCGGTCACAGATCTCTGGGGAGGAGGCACCTGGCTTCTGCCACTCAAGAGATTCCAGCCAGTCAGAAGAGCTGGTGGAAGCTGGGCTAGAGGAGTAGGCAGAACTGGCAAAAGGGTTGAGGGCACCAAAGGGAGCAAAGCGTTTCTGAGGATGGGGTGCTTTGAGGCGTGGGCAGCTGTGGTAGCTCTTGATGGTTGTGGCCTCACTGCTTCCCAGCAGTGGGGTGGAATGCCCTGAAGCCACACTAGGCCCAAGGTCACTATAGGCCCAGGGGTCTGACCACAAAGACACCTGAGAAGGCTGGGGTGGAGACTGTGGCTGTGCTTGGGGGCTTGCAAGCTGACGAGTGGAAGACTCCCCCACTTTGCAGTCACCCCATGTGCAAGGATAGCAGTAAAGGGAGTAGGAGTCAGGAGATGAGGAGCAGCTGCCACTCTGTGGCCTTGGCCTGGGAGAAAAGAAGAAGAGAGGGCAACAGTCAGAATCAGTTGGAGAAGAGAGGAAAGGGGGGGGTGGGTTTTGCTCCAGAGCATGCTTAAAACTAAAGGGCTACAACCCACAGTGTGTCATTTTCTGAGGCTGCAAGCCACCACTCTGGGCCATGGTTTGAGAAATAAAATACTTATAACTCGGTACTTGGAAAATGGTAAAAACCCTTCTCTCACCCACTGTGGCCTTTGCCTCAAAATAGGAAGAAAGGCTAAGGATCCTGTTCTCCCCCAACAACACAGGATGGATAAGAAGGCAGCCCACGTGAGAGCCTATTTCCACATATCTCTCTTCAAAAACAGAAATGATGGAAGTTCCCAAGAATGCATCCACCATTATTTTTTTAACCAATTTAACTTGCTTCACCAGGAAGCTCATTTGCGAACACAAAGGGGCCATGAGAAAGAGGACAGCACAATTTCCCTACGGAGAAGCTCCCACTTTCCAAAAACTTTCTTCTGCATTCTAAGACTGTGCTGGATTTTTCCTTTTGTCATCTGGGCACAGACAGACAGACAAATCCTCCTGGGAAACTCAAGCTAGATATTACCGGTATTTGGAACTTCACCATGTCAAGCTGCCAATGGAGTGCCAAATTTCTGGTGCAAAACTTCCCACTGCCCACGTAGGGGACACATACACCTAGTATATATTTTTTCTCTTCTACATTACTAGTGATAGTTTGCAGAAGGATTGTCAGAAGAGAGAGAAAGAAAGAGAGTTGGATCCCATCTCTGTACAGGATGGATTCATGCTATCTTTCCTCCAATGAGTACAAGTCCAACCTTGTTTAACAAGGATTTTTTTATACATGGATTTGACTCAACACAAATGGCCACTGCAAATAGTTTTAAAAACTGCTTTCCTACTGTTGTAGAAAGGCAGTCATGCTAGGAATCGTTCCATTATTTCATTCCAGAATCAAATCCCTCCAGATACAGAGGTGCTATCTTATAAATTAGGTGCAATACAAGAGCAAGAAACCTGGAACTGGATCTTTAAACTGATTTTTTTATTGTTTTCTTTATACACAGATTTTATCCACAGGAGATTCTGGAACTGAACCCTAGAGGATAATGAGGGACACCTATGGTTTTGGAATTCACATCCAATATCAAGTTGGCGTCAACATTTGACATTGACTCTCCATGGTTCCCTAAATTCAGAGCCAATCCCAAATTCAGAGAAGCAAACTCCAGCCAAATGTGGGGCCTTCAGTCCCTTCAGGTATCATGATCAGAGCTTCACATGTACACCTGAAGCCTTGTGGAGGAAGAGGTGGGACTGAACATATAAGGTGAGTCTCCTGTCTCCTGCCTGTCCCCCCCCCCACCAGTCCAGGCAGCATGCAGTACCCTCCCTCTTTAGTAGCCAAGCAAGGCTCAAACATCATGAAGCCCACACATCACTCACACATCATGAAGTCCAGACGAGTAGTACGACAGGCTGGAGCTGGAAGAAGCAGCAGGCTGGAGCCTGGGGAAGCGCAGAGGCACTGGAGGGCTGGAGGCGCTGGGCGGGAGGCCACCTCGTGGAGGCACTGGGGGTGCAATAAGGAGGCGGCATTCCTCTTTCACCTGGAAAAGATCAGAGGAGAATGTCATTCTAGGGTGCTGGAGGTGGCAGGTTGGGACCTCCTACTTGAAACCAAGAGCCTTTCTGAGGGAGACTGATCAGACCTGCAAGCAAGAATCTAAACAGGGGAGAGGAGACACTTCAGGGAGAACCAAAGTGAGCTTGACATGTCTAAACCTGGTTTTGCCAGCAAAGCAAGGAGGTTATTTGTAAGGGACAATAAGAGAAAGCAAAGGCAAGGTGGCACCTTTCAGCTGGTATCCCCTCACCTGAGCTTCTGGCCAGGCTTGGGGAAAAATGAACTACAAATGCTGGGGAAGGTAACATTTCACTGAGAGTACTGCAGTGCTTCCTCCCAACTAACAATTCCACCTTCTTACCTGCACAGCTCTGGCTGCAACACAGTGGGGTGCACTTGTTTTGCATGAAGAAGGCCCTCACAGCTTCAGGCCAGGGAAAGGCAACACCATCTTCACACGGACTGGGGAAGGCCTAAGAATACCACTGCCAGTTTGTGCAGTCAGATATGGACCTACAACAACCTAACTCGGGACCAGGCAGCTCCCTTGATGCAGGATGGCCAATCTTTTTATTTTGACCTTTTCCTAAATATTAGTTTTTTGAACTGATAATTTATTTATTTAGCATATCGCAGATACATGGATGTCTGCCATCCATCTCCAGTCCACAGCCATTCAAGGACATAGTGGTCAATAATGGGGGGGGGGGAATCAGACAATGGGCCGGTATCAGCTTTTGATTGATTTCTGAACACTTGGACACAATGTGATGAACAGTGAGGGGCAGATACAAGACCCAATTAAACTGTTAGTTCTCGCAGATACCATGTTGGGTATGGATCCTGATCAGAGTTGACCAATGCTGGTGAGGTAGATCAAAACCTGGCACCTTTTAGTGTAGGGTCATCTAACATAACTGCCTGTAACTTTTGCTTTCTCACTTAGTTTTTTTGTTTTAATTTTTTTTCTCTTCTATTTTTTCTCTTCTATATTAATTTGTCAGTCACTCGTTAACGGGTGAAATGCAAATTATTCTTTCTCATGAAAGCCTTAACCTGTGTGTTAATGTGTCTGAATCTATAGCACATTCAGGCACATGATGGGAAGAATAATGGAATTTAATGGAATCTCAACTGTGAGGCTGAGAAGAGGCTAGCAGAGCCATTGAGACGGCAAAAGGGCAATTGAGATGCTGGAACTGGGATGGTTTTTTACTGATGAATATTGTTATACTGTACCTCCTCAAGCGACAGCTGCAAGCTGTTGCTAGTATGAAATAAATCAATATCAAGGAAGCATATCACTGGCTCTTGAGTCTTTGCACCAACATAGGCAGCAGGTTTACAAGATAGCTTGATCAGAGCAGCCACTGATTAAGTGATGGGATGAGCTGGTCCATAATTCCATTGCTCACCTCATACAGTTGTAGGATGTCCTGAGCTTGAGGAAGGTCTGTGTGGGATAGGAATGGGATGACCCCCAACTCCAGGCAACAAGAGGGACCCTCCCTCCCATCCATGGACAATGTGTCTTCTCAATCTCCAACAGCACAACTGCTTTCTAAATGGAAAAGTTAGCAATCGGTGCCCACACACCATCCCTACATACCTCTTCAGGTCACCTGCACATGCTGCAGCCCTTCTCTTTAATTCTTGTTAACAGCCCTTCTCTTGATCCCACAGTACATCTCATTTCCCATCAAAGTTTCTACTACATGAGGCGTCTTACCGCTTCAGATTTGGGAGGGACTGGTGGTGGAGTGTCTCCCATTGGATCCTCCCTCAGCAGCCCTTGACAACATGGAGTTCCTAATGTTGAAGAAAGGCTCGCAAAGGAGATGAGGTCATGTTGGGCCTTGTTGGTGCTCTCCAGCCCAGGAGGGTTGCTGCTGGGTTCTGAGTAGTTCTCAGAATTTTGATTGGTCCACAGCTCCTCATATGGGAGCTCTGGAGTCCGGAAGGTAGGTTCAACCCAGTCAGGCGTCACATACTCACGCTCAGAGTCCGAGGTCTCAGAAAGGAGAATGGCATGCTCTTGGCGCGAAGGGAGGAGCAGCCGCTGGTTCCTCCCTCCTGGGGTAGAGTCCTGGTGGCTGCTTTCAGAGGTGCTGTAAAGACAGAGCGAAAGGCGCTGGAAAGATTGGGCTAGTTCGTCACGGGCATAGCCCTGCAGGCAGAGTCGTACACGCCGTGGACTGGCACACTCCTCAGAGAAATCGGGCTTGGCCTCACGCACAGCTTTAGAGTACTCATTGGGGTCAAAGCACTCTTGACAGACAGCTGCACACTCTCGCAGGAGCTTCTCCAACTGGGGGTCTCCACGTAGCAGCCCCTCCGGCAGTAGGAAGCGCGGCATGTCTGTGAGCAGGAGAAAATGAAAGGGGGCTACCTCACCTTTGCGGAGGATGCAGCACAGCACCACAGTCTTAGAGATGATGCTCACCAGCTTGTAGCAATGGCCTTCACGTATAGCATGCAGGTCATAGGGATTACGGGGTGGCCGGCTTGGGACAATCACATTGACAGGCAACCGGACCTTCTCAATGATGCTGCGGATGGTGTGCTCTCCCTCCTGCATCTGCATCTCCAGTGGGGAGCGAGTGCTGAAGCGCCCCTTGCACTGGAAGGGCAGGCTAAGACTCTCGTTGGTCCGATGGTTCATGCAGATCAAACAGGGCATCTTGCCTTTCAGTTGCTTGCTGCCACCCCCACTACTGCCACCACTCCCACCACTGCTGCCAGGGACTCCTGCTTTGCCCAGTTTACGGAGCAGTGTGTTGAAGCGCGACTTCTCTTTGGCTGCTTTTGCACACAGGATCTCTGCCTGGCCCATCAGTGTCAGCTCATCCCCTGCATGGAGTGTGAAATTGTAGACCTCGCTGTCCTCGCTGAACTCACCAGACACAACCTGGGAAGATCCCATTGCATAAAAGAAAAGAAAAAGCTTAAAGAAGGTGAATTCCACATATGATTCTTGGGGGGAGAGCTATGGCTGCTTATGTGGTCACAATAAACTTTGCTTCCTTATGCTTGTGTAAGTATAATGATTTGTGTGGCTCTGGAACTCCAAAGAGTGAAAGTGGCTACCATTTACCAAGCTGAACACAACTCGCGCCAGCCCTCCATGACTGTCTGTCAAGGGCCTGGTCTGCATGACTGTAGGGCAGTGGTTCTCAATATTCCTAAAGCTGTGACCCCTTTATAAGTTCCTCATGTTGTGGGGACCCCCAACCATAAAATTATTTTCGTTGCTACTTTATAACTGTAATTTTGCTACTGTTATGAATCATAATGTAAATATCCAATATGCAGGATGTATTTTCATTGTTACAAATGAAATGTGTGTTCTAGGCACACATTGAACACAATGGGATTTATTTCATAGTAGGCATGCATAGGATTGGGCCCTGAGGCTGCAATCCTATCCACATTTACATGGGAGTAAAGGCCCCCCTGACTATAATGGGATTTATTTTAGAGTAGGCATGAATAGGATTGGGCCCTGAGGCTGTCAGTCAGCCCCAGTGCGTGCGCAGATACTGCCAGAGGTCTGGCAAGCCTGACCTAGCCTCCTGCACCAGAGGTCTTTAAGCAACCCCCAGGAAACCTCTAGGCGACCCCCAAAGGGGTCCCGACCCCCACTTTGAGAAATGCTGCTGTAGGGTGCCCAAGCACCTGGCAGATCACAATCCATGGCCAACAAGTTGCATTCATCTGGGTGGGTCACAGATTACCACTGTGTCACTGGGTGGGTGCTCAGCTCTGCTCCAAATGCAAAACAGAGACTCTTCAAGAGGGGAGATTTGAGAGAAGGCAGCAAAGTATTATGCAATGAAGTGTGGGAAAGTTTGTTATCCCAAGTAAAGGTGTCCTTATCTCCATGCTCAAGTACTAATGACAGTGCTTGTGCTGAATCAGTATGGCATCTGCATTACATCCTTTGTCCTATATTATTTTTATAAACCCAGATACGCTTCTCATTTTAAAGCGCAACACCATGGGATACCCACTGACCTCCAATGGCAATAATATAGCCAAAATGAAATGCAACTGGGGAAACATATGCTCCAGTGTGGTACTGCTTGCCCCCTACAACTTCCCTTTTTGCATGTCACATTTCTCAACAAGCCTGGAAGAGCACTACCAGATGCCTGCATGTGCTGTTATTCCACAGCTGAAACACCACCACATTTCTTCACAGATTCTACCTGCTCATAAATGTGAAAACTGAACCACAAAGAGGATGAATTAGGATACTGCATGAACAAAGTACGGCCACGTGTGTTAAAAACATGGGCACAAAGTGTGCCAATGCCAGAGTTAACATCCTATAAGGGAAGAACTCAAAGGTCAAACCGAACAGAACAAAACTGCAGTCAGGATCAAATTATTCAAAGGAGGCAGAAACAGAGACTTTCAGGACAATCCAGAGCAACTAATCTGTCCACATAAGAGCCCTTAGGTTGCCCTATCTAACACTAGGTTGGAGCAACTGCAAGATGCTCCAGCCCAGTTACTCTGAAGGAGGCTTAGGGCAGAGCAAGGCAACATAGGGTGCCCTAAGAGAGGTGGACCTGCTCTGCCCTAGCTGGGGCAGCCTAAGCAGCTCAGGAGAGGCAAGTTGAGGGCACGTTTAGCATTGCCTAGGGCAGAGCAGTTACTCTGAATCCAGAGCCTGTTTCCAAGGCAGAAATGCCCTCTTCCAGCCCTCAGAGTTATACCACCTCAGGAGCAGGTATAGTAATGAGTAGACCCATAGGGTTCCATGATAAGGCCTGAGTAAAAATGGCAGTGTTGACCAAAAATCTGAGTTCTTGGCCAGCCTAGCTGCAACCCCTTCCTCTCAACCTCAGGTTATGGAACAAACTACAGCTGCCCACAAACCTCAGGATACAGCAGGCCACTCCAAGAAGCCCCTTGTATTCACTATAGAATGCATCTCATCAGGGACTCCTTATAAGGCTGGCACCCAGTGGCGTCACCAGACTGGTGCGGCTGGTGTGGGCTGCATTGGGTGATGCGCTCCGTATGGGGTGATGTGCCGGAGGAGTTTGACTGTCCTTTGGCAGGCCCCGGGCGTCAGCACCCCCATTCAGGCCTGCTCCAAGGCGGAGCAGCAGCCAGAAGCTGCCACTTGTCTGAGGAGCTGGCCTGAACGGCCATCTGAGGTGCACTGCGCAGAAACACACTGAGCATGCCGAACAGCTTCAGAGGAGACTTCCTTAGAGGAGAGAAAGTCCGCGCCTCTGCACAGCCATTCGGCCTCACTCAGGAGGCGGAGCGGCAGCTGAATGGCTTCAGAAAGAGTACTGCACAGGCACCAACTCTGATGCCTGCAGTCTCCCCCGAAGCCAAAAGGCTTCAGAAAAGTACTGCGCAGGTGTCAGAGATGGTGCCTGCGCAGTACTCTTTCTGAAGCCAGTTGGCTTCAGAAACAACTGCGCAGGGGCCAACTTTGGTGACTGTGCAGTCCAGGTTGGGGGGTGGGGGCGCGCATCCCAGGGATGACGCACAGACTTCCGCACCAGGTGACGTGCAGAGTCATGTCACCACTGTAGGCACCACAGCTGTTCCTTGTTCAGTGTGATCTGAGGGGGGTCTCCTTAGGAGCAAGTCTTCCCCTTGTGTCATTTACTTAGCATGCTCTGGAGCAGTTAGGGCAGCCCAGGCTTCCTGACTCTCTGGATTCAGCATAACTTTCTGCTCTGGATACAGAATAGTTAGGAGAGTGCAGTTAGGTCAGAGCAGGCTGAATTTGCTCTGGATTGTGTCCATAGTGAGCTTCCCCCTTCCACGAAAGGAATAAAGGCAAAATCAAAATCAACCCTTTCCCACCAACAAAACACACACTATTCTGATGCAGCCCTCCACATAAACCCCCACCAAAGCCACATATACCCCGCCAAAGCTGACCTTGACACTGAAGGTGATGGCCTCCATGACAAACACTCGGTCCGGGAAGGTGCTGGCCACCTCCTCCACACTGTTGAAGTATTGGACAGGCTCCCGCACATCCCTGTCTTGGTCCAGCAGCTTAAATTTCCCTGCAGGATTGGAAGCCAACACATGTTGCTTTGGTTAATGGCTGTGCCTGGCATGAAGCCTCCAAGAAAGGTCTGTTCTGGAGGAGAACATCCCTTATGCAGGCTGCTGAATTTGAAGCTGGCAGCTCTGAGAAACTGATCCAGAGGAAGAACAAGGTTGAGTGATGAGTTTCAGAATGGACTACATCAAAGGTGCTACCTGCTCTAGCCTAAAAGTGGGGAAGAACAACATTTGTGAATAGCATTCCTTTAATGCTTATCTTCAGCACCTGTTCCTGAAGATGAAGGCTCCACCTTCCACTCTTGTGGCTAAGTCACAGGCAAATCATTGCTCCATATTGTCTAGTTTGTTTTTAGAATGCAAGACAAGGCCTGTTGCATCAGAGCCTGGTAGAACAATCTGCTGATAACGCTAAATAAGCAAATTGTGGTCCCTCTCTCTGCACATGCTTTGTGACTTGAGCCTTGGCACTGGACAGGTTCTGGGGTAAGCACAATTTAATGCAACCTTTGTACTTAGCTGCTATGAGTAGGAATCATGGTCATAACATCACTTAACCTTCCTACCTCCCCATGGGACCCTGGTAGCCATGGATAGAAGCCATGGCGAAAGTGAGATCAGCAGCACTTATGGGAAAGCCTCCTCCCCACTTGCCCACTGCTCCAGAAGGGTCTCTGAAGACACAGGAGAGGAAAGGAGCAATTGAGATCCGGCCAAATCAATCTGTGTCAATTGTTTTCTCATCAATCACATCCCTTCCCAGACTTGCTGACCATGGCTGAGCTAGTCACAGATGCTTCATGGCCGTTAATAAGCAGCATTCTCTGAGATGGTCACAAGATTCCATATGTCATGCCACATTGCTGAGAAGCACCTGTCAAAATTCCTTCTTCTATACCAGGGGTCGACAAGCTGGCTCTCTTTATGGAGCCTGGATCTTTGAACAGAAGAGATAATTTCAGCCTGTGCAACTTGTCATAAATTTACATATCGCATATCACACACAGAGAATAAACTTATAAATGAATGAATTCAAATTGGTTCATGACATGACAAGCAGCACCTGCTGAAATTCCTTTTTCTACACAATTGTTAAAGGTCCAGGATCCCTATAATGGCCCAGCTTGCCTATCTCTGTTCTATTCAATAGGCACTCTGTTCCTCTATGTATCTGGTAAACCAAGATATAAAGAACTGCTGGAGAGATAGCTGAAAAGACACAAGAAGCAACGAGGATGCACCACATGAAATAGAACTACAGGGGTAGCCTAATTATATGCAATTTATTTATATGCAATTTTGTCTCAAAGCAACTGAGGCTGGTACTTTAAATTGAAAGATAAGCTTGCTTTAAGGAGCAATTAATGGCTTAAAGGCAGCCTGCTTACCTTGGCAATGTGGCAGGCAATTAAGGTTATCTTAAAGTTCATAAACTTTTGGTTTGTTTCAGCTTGGAAGCAAAGCCTCTCCCTTCCCCCAAAGGATCACTTGTGAATTGCTCTGAGCTGAAACTGCTTGCAAATTGCTTGTACAGGCTTGCAAACTGCAGGAGCTTAGCTCTTTGCAGGGCAAGGGCCACTTGAAAGGGAACTTGATTCATCACCTGCCTTATTTCCATGATAACTAATTGCCTTTGTACATCATTTAAATAGTTAATCACTCAGGTTCTTGGAACCAAATGTCACAAATGGGGAGGTTCAATCTGTACAGGGTGGTCTTGGATTGCATCAAAATGTTTACCCTGAAAGGGAGGGCAACCAAAACTTGTACAGTATGCAGTTAGCATCTTCTCTGACACCTTTGAGTCAGGTTTGCACCCCCCATTCTTCTTTCCCTTTTTCTGAAGCTGTGCCTCCTAGTTTGTTTCCATCTGCAAACACCTCCTGCACAGCTCCAGATTGCTCAGCAACTCTGCTTTTTGGCAACCAAGGAGACCGAGCAGAGGTGGGAGCCACAGATGGGGAGCTGATGTGATGTCTGAGGAATGGGGTGAGAACCAAGAGGTCAGCCATCCTGGAGATAGCTATGTCACTCTTTTCAGCCTCCTTGGGAACATGAGAAGAAGCCACAGCAAAGGGGGGAGGCCTCGATGCACCAGCTGGAAAATGAACAAAGGCCTGTTTGCAAATGCCAGCTGGTACCCTTGGCACATCCCAGAAGGGGCATAAAAGGTCAGGCCAGGCAACCTGTGCCTGTTTCGTCGCTGGCAGCACCTATCTCCCTGCTTCCTCCTCACACTCGGTCCAGGAGTAGTTTTTTGGGGCTGTCATTTCTCACAGGTAGAAAAATCCAGGGAGGAGGAAGCTGCCCTAGAAAGAGCTCCTTCTCAGGTTAGCAGAAAACATGATGATTACTTAAAAACAGGGCAGCAGCAGAGGGTGGACAGTCTGGGAAGCTGGGGCAAAGCATCTTCTGAGTGAGCTAAGTTCAGACAACTAAATGAAGGAGCTAAAATTGCACAAAAATAAAACAAGGGAACAAAAAGAAGACACGCTGAAGGCAATGGCACAGCAACAAGGTGAAGAATGTTGGTCAATTGGGGAGCACAGAGGCTAGGAGAGGAGGCAGGTCAAATAACAAGAGAGCATTGGTGGACTTCGCAGTGGTAGAGGACTTCGCAGTGGTATGGCCACTACGTGCTCATGCTATGCACTCCATGCTATGCACTCCCCACTACTGTGCATGCACTTTAACAATCTGGGCCTTGAAAGCCACACATGCTGGCAACCCTGATCCGGGCATAAGGCATGCACAGTGGGGAGCAACTCTGCTATCTTTATTTATCCTGTGGTTATGAGTTGGCTTTTATTGGGGGGCACCCTTGACCTTCCCACCTTTGTGTAGGGCTTCCCAAGAAGGGTGACCAGAAAGCTCAAGGTCAACAAGTTTAAAGTAAGGCACAACAGGGCTACCAAGTGCTGCTGCTGGTAATGAATAAGGAAAGAGATCTTGAGATGACAGGGAAGAGGCTCAATACAAATGTAACCCAGTGTGCAGCAATAGTGAAGAGAGCAAATTCCATGCTGGGGTTCATTAGAAAAGGAATTAAGGAGACTACTGTATACTACTCCTATACAGATCTGTGGGGCAGCAGCATTTGAAATTCTGTGTACAGATATAATTGTCCCACCTCAAGGATATTGAGGAGCTGGAACAGGCGCAAACAAGGGTAAAATGATCAGGTCTGTATAGTATTAAATATTTGTGGCATGTTATCTTGGAAAAGGGCAAGTAAAGGGTCACGACTGAGACCTATAGATATGGACCTGCAAAAGGTGAGCTTATTTTACCTAAAAAGGGGGTATAACCTATTTTCAGGAAAAATAATCTCACCTTTTGCAGGTCCCTAGCAATAGATTATGCACAGTACTGAGAGTAGGGAATTAGGATAGAGAAAGGTTTCATATGATACTAGAAACAAGGGGATCAGCCAATGAAATTGATTGGCAGGAGATGTATTTCTTCACACAGCATATCATGAGTCGTTGCATGTTCATTGTTAATAGCTTGGATGGCTTTTAGTGATGGCCACTGGCTTGAATGGGTTTGAGGAGAAACTGGACCATGGAGATATGTATTTACTCGAATCTAATGCGCCATTGAATCTAATATGCACCCTATACTTATAATCAAAATACCATATTTACTCAAATCTAATTAACCATCAAATATATTGTGCACCTGATTTGGGAGACTGAATTTGGCTGAAAAAGGTGAGCATCAGGTTCGAGTAAATACAGAAACATGGGGCCCAATCTACTGAGAAGTTATCCAGAACAAGCCTCACTGAGATGAACATGATAGTCACAGAATACAGAGCTGCCATTTATTCCAATAAGGACTATGCAGGAGAACTTGCCAGTTAATTCCACCCTGTGGGACACTGTCTCTCACTCTGTTACATCTTAATGGCCTCCAGAATCTGGCACATGGCATGGCAGCATGGCCACTTTTAGGCACTCACAACCTTCTTCTCGGAGATCCCACCCATTCTGTCATCTACTGCTTAAAACTAGATGATGCTTTGCGGACTCCTCCTTCCCCCACACCGTCTATCTTTTCCCTCCTAAGTGGAGGCTGGGCCCATCTGCTCAGGCTTCATAAATGGGGCCAGCAAAGCAGGTTAAGACACTTCTTTCCTCTTTCCCTGAGGAGCTGTGATTAGCCAAGTGGCCTCCCATTATTTATTCATTCTTGCACATCATTACCAAAGAAGGGAAGCACTTAGCTGGCTCATTAAGGGCCAGGGATGATCTCAGCCCTGGTAACTCTCAGCCCTGGTAACTCCCAGGCTTCGCTCACTTCCCTCCTGTACCATCTGAACCAGTGATGGGCTTCAAAGAAATTAAGAACCGGTTCTCTGCCCATCTGGCAGCCACTTTTAAATGGCTATTTTTAAACTTTATATGTCCTATCCAGTGATGGGCTTCAAAAAATTTAAGAACCGGTTCTCTGCCCATCTGGCAGCCACTTTTAAATGGCTATTTTTAAACTTTATATGTCCTATCTCTTGTTAAGAACCGGTTCTATAGAGTAGGTGCGAACCTGCTAGAGCCCATCACTGGTCCTATCTCTTGTTAACAACCAGTTCTATAGAGTAGGTGCGAACCTGCTGGTGCCCACCACTGATCTGAACACCTGGCTCCACTACCTCCCAGAATGGCTCCTTCACTCCCCCTTCCCCAGCTTCCTAACATTGTGCACCTCTCTAATCAGAGGAAGCAAGTTGAGTGCCACATCCCCCAGATTCACACAAGAACATAAGAAGAGCCTCCACTGGATCAGGCCAAAGGCCCATCTAGTCCAACTTTCTGTATCATGCAGCGGTCCACAAGATGCCTCAGGGAGCATATATGGCACCTGCATCCAGGTGCCCTCTCCTGCTTCTGCCATTTGGAGGTTTTCCACTTCTACACACACCCCTCATGGCTTGTAACCTGTGATGCTCCTTTCCTCTTGGCATTTGTTCAATCCCTTCTTAAAGGTATTGAGACTAGATGCCATCCTGTGGCAGGGAGTTTCACAGCTCATTACATACCTGCAGAATTGAGACTGAGAGGGAGCACAGGGGGTGAGGTCCTGGTGAAGCCTGAAAACCTCACACAGGGCTGAGGTCCTGGTGAAGCCTGAAAAGGCCATCCAGCTAGTGTCAAGTAGAATTAACTGTAAAGGAAAAACCAGGGGCTTCCTGTTTGCCAAAAACCTGCAGTTGACCAAGGAAATATCCAGAAGAACACTGGAGAAGAGTTAAGGGCAGCTCCTTCCCTCTTGGCCAAGGAGGCACAAGGTCAGCATAACATGCAAATAACTGCTAGTCCTTGAATCATCTACAGCCTTTGTGTCAACTTCCATGGCCAGAATGTAATACCTGGGTAGATCTGCATTCACCTCTCTACCCGGGTAGAGAGGTGAATGAGAATCACCTCTCATTCTAGGATTGTGTGATGAGAGTGTACAGGTGGGGTTCCTTCCCTGGAGTAGCAGCCCAATTATTTCTTTTCTTGAGATATGCCTGGCAAAACAGAACAGCCAGATCCTCCCTGGGAGCAGCTTTTCCTGCAACCCCTCTGGAAGAGTGGGGCACTCACAGGCCTACTTGCAACAGCATCATTGGAGGCAGAGGTTGGGGGCTTTGTTTTTATCGTTTTTAGTCTACATGTTTTTAGCTTGTTAATCTAATTGTATTTTAACTGTATTTAATTTAACTGTGTTTTAATCTGTATTTATTATCTAATTTTAATGGTGTTTTATTGTTCTTTTAATTGCTGTCAGCCGCCATGAGTTCCCTTTGTTAGGGAAGAAAGGCGGGATATAAATTTAATAAAATAAAAATAAATAAATCATGAAGGACTGAAGTCAGCATTAGGAGGGACTGAAGACCTAGCCTAAAATAGCAGCACAGTGGCCACCACAGCCAGTGGTGGGCTTCAGGGGGTTCTCAAATGTTCTATAGAACCCTTTGCTAATGAGTGCCAGGTTCTGATAACTGGTTACTAATAGAACATAGAACTTGTTGTTAATTTAGGTTATTAGGACATAGAACCTGTTGTTAATTTATTTGAATCCCACCACTACATGGGACCACTTTTCCATCAAGGATTCATAGTGTGTCCAGATCCCAAGGACTAAACCAGAACACCCAATTCTAATACACAGATAGCTGCCCAACAGTTACAGGAGGAGGAAGCTACACTCACTTCAGGTTTGCCTTGCAATGGTCTGCAAGGCCACTGTGGCAACCCTGCCTAAAGGGTGGCAGTGCAGAAGCTTCCTCAAGTCTTAAAATGAGATAAGCTGCAGATTAATATAAACAGGTTATTATTGTTATTAACAAAAAGTGACATTATTAAAAATAAGTGGCAATAAGTTACAATTATTAACAGTAAATTATTATTCACAATAAGTTGCACTCCAGTTCCAATTATGCCTCATACTTTGGGGGCACTTTTTGTCAGAGTTGCTGAAACACAATTCAGAAAGAGCAATTCAAACAACATTTAGCACATTTGGTTCATACCCAGTCACATCATGGCCTGCTTCCTTGGGCAATTTTGGAGGGCAAAATTTGGCCCCCACTCCACACAACCAGGCCCAGAGCCACAGTTCTTGTTACTTCACCCATTTCTTCCAAGCAGTGAAGCCCCTTGAGGTAAAGGGTTCTTGACTGTGGCAGTGAGCAAGCTGGATGTGCATATTAAAGGGCACATTAAAGGCCACTGTGGAGTTGTACATCTAGGGAGCCAATCTGACCCAAAACATCAAGTGGGGGATGTTTTCCACCCCGCACCTCATCCCATTCACCTACCCCATTACCTGGATACTGGAGGGGGATGTCAATCTTTGGTCCAATGACATAGTGCCCCTCCTCCAGGCTGTGGGCTGTCACCGTGGTCCACTGGCGGCAAGAGTGGATGAGAAGCACATCCTGGGGGCTGACCCCTTCCACACGCTCTCCTGCAGTGAGGAGGGGGGATATGTGAGCTCTATACAGCCTCCCTCCGGCACTCCCACACCCCACCATCTTTTTTCCTCAGGTGCATTTTGCCAGGCAAAAACCACCTGCAGGCGTACACCCCCTCCCACAGGAGCACCTTCAGGTGGCTCCACAGTGACCAGCCTGGTGGCCTGTGCCTGGCCTGAAGCCCCTCAGCACAGTGGCCTCTTGCCACCACATCAGGTCCCCCCTCCACATCAGCCCACCTAATCCCATTAGCCTTGGTCCCAATGGCACTGCACTGGCACAACACGGTCACAGCAGAGATCCCCCAAATGCTACCTGTTTGCCAAAGAGGCATTTTTCAGTGGGCTCTATGAGGAAAATGAAAGCCATGCAAGGCCTCCCAGGCAGCCAGAGCGAGTGGCAGAGCGTCTCTCGTTTCCCCACCAGGCCGGAGCCCCCCTTGAAGCACTTCTCCACAAAGCAAAGCGCCCACCCACCCTCCAGGAACCCAACGGACCATCGGGTCTCGCCTGCCAAGAGCGTTGCCCTAGAAACTGCCCTTTGTTCATGCTCAGTGGGCAGAGACCATCTGGAACAGGCATGTCTTGGCAAATCAGGCCAGGGAGGTTTCAAGCCACTGGTTAAGGCAAGACCAAGTGGGCCAGTATATCCTGAAGCCCTGCAAGCCCTGCTGATGTAAAACCAAAAGACTCTGGCTGAGGGAACAAACAAGCTCCCCTCAGCTTACACCCACCCAGTTGCCAGGGCTAGCAGGGGGCACATCCCTACATCATGATTACACTTAATTTGAGATACTTAGAGCTCATCTACGTCGGCCTCATAATGCCAGAGCAAGGTGAAATGCGCACCACATGATGAAAGGCTTCTCTGGAGCATGACCTTGTTCTACTTGCCCAATGTTTTCTCTCTGGGAAGAGCCCGGCAGCCTGTCTCTCTCCTGTGGGAGCTGCGCCAACAGGAATCAGGAGGCTGGCTATGGGCACACTGCTTCCCCAAGGGCTCCTCTGAATACCAGCAATGGTTGCCAGGGAAATCTGTGCCGTTTGCAGACCTTTGCAGCCAAAATACCCCTCTTGGCAGTCAATCCCAGGAAAGGATCCCTTTCCATCTCTGCTGCTGTGGGCAGAAGCTGCAGGAGCATTTACTGATTTTAAAAGTTTAAAACCCAGCTTATCTCATAGTCGCAGCAGTCTGGAATCCAGGGCGCAATCCTAACTAAGCATAACTCACTTGGCATAACTTCCTGTGGTGGTATGAGGAGGCATGCCTGTGCACCGGCCTAACCCCCACAAGAATGTACTGACCTAACCCCCAGGCCAGCACAAGACTTATGCTTGGACTTATGCCAGCCTAACTGGAGTTTAGGATTGCAGCCCCAGGCACATAAATCCCACCCAAGCCTGAATTTGCCTATCACCAGAACATCACCATGCCAAGGTGCCCATGAACACATCTGACATTATAGCAAAAGGAGCCACTGGCAAGCAAGGGGAACTCTACATGTCTGGCAGCTCCTTGCCAGTCCAGGGGCTCCATATTGCCTTTTGAAGAGCTCCTCTGGGTTCAAGCAGCTGCCACATATGTGGTACCAGTAGCTCCTTTTGTGCATCAGTTTCACAGGATGTTCATAAGTTCCTGTATTTCCAAAAACTACAAGAAGAATGTCTCTCTTACGCACAGTTCTCGAGTGAAAAGCATGAACTTCAAACTCAGGAAGTCCATGAATCCAAACTGCTCAGCTATGAAATCATGGTGTGGGTCTTTGGCAAGTCCTTGTATTTCAGCCTTCCTTATTACAAAGAAAGATGTTCAAACTGTCCTATCCCGCTGCTTAACTTGCAGGAAGGCAGTAGAGGGGATTAAATCCACCAACCCCTCCAAGTCCCCCAAATCATGGCCATCCTTAAAAAACAGTGGCAGTTCCTGAAAGACCATTATTAAAAACAAATACTAATTCAAAAGCGTTTTGCCATTCTTCATGATCATTTTCCCCATAAAGTCTTGAACATAACCCCTGTCTTTGTCAGATGCCTGCTTATGCATGCTACCACACCTCACTCATACCTTCCCCAGTCTGTAAAAGTGACTTTGCTCCGTAATGAATTCAGAGTTGGGGGAGCCAAGATGAAAGAGGGATGCTTGATGCTGGAACCTACCAAGAGCCATTGCAGAGATCTAGTGAGGCAGTCCAGTCTCCCTCAAGCTTCAGGAATGGGGGAATCTATGACTGGCCTAAACCCCCATAACCTCCGTGCATAAAACAAGGTGACCTCTTACCAAACAAAAACTTTACTCTCTGCAGCAAATTACCAAATTACCATAACTTATTTTTCAGGTAAACTGGTAGAAAGCATAATGAAAAATGACTTCCAATGATGGAGAACCTACGACCTCTGAAGCAGACTTGCCACACTGTACCATTTCCTAAAATGTAACGGAGGTTTCCCCTAAATTCATTTGTCCTAGTCCTAATGCTACAGAGCAACCAAAAACAAATCTACTCCATCTTCCATGGAGACAACCTCTCAGGTAGTTGTAGACAGGTCACCTCTTAACTGTCTCATCCCTCAGATTAAACATGCTCAACCCTCCCAATGTGCTGTGGCACACTGGTGTGCTGTGGGAAGTCCTCAGGTATGCTGGGGGAGTTTGCGGTGGGTCATTAATTAGTAGGAAAATTGGGTGATTTGAACAGCATGGTGTGTCTTGTCAATGGTAAAAACTACTGATCCTGTGTATTGGCAATTTCAGTGCCTTGTTGGCATGCCGTGAGATGGAAAAGTTTGAAAATCACTGCTCCAGGACCTGTTCTACTTTGTCAACATCCCTTAAATTATGGCACCCAGAACTTGACACAATGTACATATACATTGGCAATACAGGATCAGGACAATATGTTCTTTAGTAAATCCATCAACACACAAGCATGCCAGTCTTCACATTGATCTTGACAAGCTTGATGAGTAGAATCTGCAGCCTCTCACCCCATGTTTTACTTGGGCATCCTTGGACTCCCCCAATTCTGTTGTTGCCCTAAATGGATATGCATTAATTCTTTCTTTGCACTGGGAAAGCAGGAACAGGCAAGAAGGAAGACAGGGGAAGGAAGGTTCTAGGACAAAAGGCTCCAAAACATTTTACCCTGCCCAGTCCTTATTTGCAAGTTGGCTACAAAGAAACTGAAAACTTGGCAGTCAGGCATAGGCTTGGGGATGGGGAAGCTCAAGATCAGGGTCTTAATAGAAACAACAGAATGCAGGGAGCCGGAAAGACCCCTTCCAGTCAGGGTGATCATATGACCAGATTTTTCCAGATTTGTCCTCTTTTTTAGCTTTCTGTTGGGTGTCCTCCAAAAGAGCTTCATTGTCCTCCATTTTGGCTTCATTTTAGAACTTTTCAATGGTATGCAGTACCCCATCATGTCATATGATGTTGGATTTGTATTGAAGAGCAGAATCCTTTGCAAAAATCGGTATTGAAATATCTCCTGCCTATCAAACGTTATGGCCAAAAAAAGTAAAAATAAAAAATATGCATTGAGTTCTATGGGAAAGTGAAAGTACCCAATATTGCGGCTTTACTAATGAGTAGGCAAACGTGCCAGTGTCTGTCAGAAAGGCCAGGCTGAGAGGAATCCAAGACCATGTCCTCCTTTTGAGGTCTGGGCATCTTTCTGGTCACCCTGCTTCCAGTATCTTCAAGCATCAGGAGTTTGAAAATATCAGCAACTCCATATCTGTTGGGTCTCTTTCTCCAAGGCTTCTCTTGTGGAAGAGAATTATGGCAACCATACCCCCAACTAGTCTCTTCCTGGATCTCAAAACTAGTCAAGTCTCCCCTCAGTCTCCTTCCACACTAAACAAACCGAATGCATTCCATCTTTCCTCATAAGCTGAGTTTTCCAGACTACACAGATGTTGGTAACCAGGCAAGGGGTTCCCAAGAGTGGAATCAGTACCTGAGTCACTGCAGCAAGAAAGTCAAGAAGACACTTCACTCTCGCAGCTGAACAAGATCTAATCAACTGCAAAGTATTTCAACAAAAAAGTTCACAAAGTGGTTTACAAAGAAAATAAAAATAACTAATGGCTCCCGGTCCAGAAAAAAGGACTCAAATCTAAAAAGATGTCAAAGAATACCAGAAGAAGCCACTATACAAGACTTTGCTGGATGAAGAGGGCCAGTTGCTCTTCCTTGCTAAATAAAAGAGGAACACTCACTTGAAAGAGTGCCTCTTGCCCAGTTAGCAGGGGATCTAACTCTGGCTCCTATTTCTACAGTGGTCAACCAGATGCCCAATGGGAGATCCATGAGCCTGGCACGAAGACATAGTTCTCTCCAATTGCTGCGCAAGAATGGGGTAGACTGCTTCTTAACATGGAGGCTCTATCTAGCATTCAGGATCAACTTCCACCAATGGACTGCTCCGCCTCCATAAAGTGGACCCTTTAAGCCAGTTTTCCCCCCAATCTTTTTCATCTCATGGCACACCATCAGTTGTTTTTCCCATTGACATGGGCTGTGGGTGGCGCAAGTGGTTAAGATGCTGTGCCTGTTAACCACCAGGCCAGGGTTCGAGATCCAGGTCAGCCCCACAAGACAGGGTGAACTCCCTGTCCTTTGCCCAGTTCTGCGACGCAGCTGGATCCAATTGTATCGGTTCTGCCTTTCCATTGGACTAATTCAGTGGCATGGAGAGGGGGGATTTGCTGCTTGAGTAACAGCCTATCCTCCAATACAATCTAACCCAGGCTTTCATGCTTCATATGCAGCGCCCAGCACAATACCATAGTCTTTCAAGACTGACGGAGACCTGCTTGACAAGGCACACCATGCTGTTCAAATCCCCAAGTTTTCCTATTAATAAATGTCTCTCCCCAGATTCCCACAGCACAGCTGAGGACTATTCACAGCACACCAGTCTGCCATGGCACACTGGTTGAAAATCACTGCTTTAAGCACACAAAGAACAAGTAACACCCCCACCAAAAGCTGGTTCAGACCCCAAGATCTAACTGCCTCTCCAACAGTGGCCAACTAGGGATCTGGCTCCCTGTAATGCCAGGACATCATATAAAATACAAATTTTGGCTACAATCCAGAATAACTATGGGACCTTTTACACTGATGTAGTTATGGTGCCACCTGTGGGAAATGCATAGAGCAATCCAGAGTAAGTGCCTCTTACATCTTCCTGTAGTTTCTCTGAATTGTACGGTTAGCCCCATAGAGAGAATGGAACAAACCCCAAGCTCTGACATGACCTGGTTCAGACAACTGCCTGGTGCAAGTCGAGACGGACCACCATATAAGGACACTTTCAAACTAAGGAGCCAAGCCATGCTGGGGGCTCCTGACTCTATAAAGAAGTGGGGTGCATATGTGGGATCCTCATCTCCAACAATGCACATCATCTGCTTGGCTCACTGACATTTGGTGTTCCTACTTTGCACATTCAGGACCACCCATAGCATGGCAGCCACTTGCTTTTCAACACTGGTGGAAACTAGAAGCGCTTCCACAAATTGTGTGTCCTTTTCATCCTGAAGGCATCAAACTTGCTGAAAAGCAATTTCATTGACATCCTGGTATGTAGGGCAACGGCAAAGTCTGCTCAAACTTTGGAAATAGCCTCAGCACTGGAGGGGCTGCAGGAAAAACAGAAGGAATTTAATCCTGATGCCCAAACCACCAGCTGGGCCACCCCACCAGCCCACCTGGCACTCGCTCAGCTTTCAGGACTCACAAATGGAGTCACACAGGTCGCAGTGGTGGCCTGCAGCCACCTTGCCTTTGGTTGCCACCAGCCACCTTGCCTGCGGCCACCTTGCCCATGGGCTGTAGGGATCAGAAGGTTAACTGCCCCACACTCTGCAGGAGGGCAAACTAGTCTGGGGCAATGAGGAGTTGCTTGCAGCCTGCAGGAACTTACTGAGAAACAGGGCACTGAAAGCTTCTTGGATGCTACAAGTCAGCCCAAGGCTGTTGATTTTCAGCACTTTTCATCTTAAAAGAAGGTGCTAAAACTGCCATGGCACAACACTGTTTTTTTAAACCATTGATAATGCAGTGATTTTCAACCTTTTCATCTCATGACACACCATCAGTTGTGTTTCCCATTGACAAGGCACACCTTGCTGTTCAAATCCCCAAGTTTTCCTATTAATAAATTCCCATGGCATACCTGAGGACTATCCGCAGCACACCAGTATGCCGTGGCACACTGATTGAAAACCACTGCTGTAGGGGAGCAAATCCTCCAGTTGACCCTCCCAAAGTCCTGTGGCACCTGTGGACCATCTGTGGCACTCCAGCGTGTCATGGCACAGTGTCACGTGGAGGAACAGTAGCACATCCCGCAGCCAGAGGGGCCACATATAGGAGATTGTAGTTAACTACTGAAGAGGACCCAATGCCTGTGCATTGCAGGGAGGGGGCTGTGCCTGAAGGATGAGCGGCCCCTTTCTCAGTTGGGGGGAAGTAAAGCGGCGCTGACAGCTGTCCATCTCCATGGCAGTGCTTCTGCTTCCCATCTGAAAGAGGGTCAGCAGCAAGTGGAGAGTTCTTGGAAGCGGGACAGGCAGAGCAGCTTGCATCATCATCATCATCATCATCATCATCATGGGGACTCTTCTGTCCCTGCCCCCAATCCCATTCATAAAGCTGGGGGGGGGGGTAGGAGAGAAAGCTTGCCATCCCTGGCTATTAGTATTCAAGGCATGGCCTGGCCTGCTGAGGGCTCAGATTCCCATTCTTCTCATTGAGGACAAAACCCACAGCCAGGCAACCACCCCCTGTCCTCACCCCCTTCCCCACCCCCCAAGCAGTGGGGACCAGTGAGTGCCATCTGCAACCAAGCCCTTCCCAGCCATCAGAGTGGCAGAAACTGGGGCAATGGGAGGAGGGCTGGAGGGGATCAAGGGGGAAGGTAGAGCAAGGAAGAGTTGTTTAGGGGGATATTGTGTAGGCTATGAATCCCTCCTCCTTTGATCATGACACAGGTGTCCACATCTGCACCCCCCAAAAAGCAGCACCCCAAAGGCTTCAGGGACACCCCCTCATTCTGAGCCTGAAACTCTAATGGTAGAGCTCCACCGATGGTGGCGCCCCACAAGGAACCCACAAGAGGCCCACGGGGGGCAAGGAGGGTTAACAACTCCTGGATCCCTTTCTGCTCCCCAACAACACACACAGCCAAGTCTCCATCCGTCCCCTCGATGCTCCCCGTGGCTGGCCCCCCATCCAGAGAGACTTACCTTTGGGGAAGCTGAGGCACCCCAATGGGGAAGGTCTCCTGCGCAAGCCCCACTGGAGGATCACTGCAATGGGTTTGTGGAGGAGACTTCCTCGAGGGGGCGGGCAGGTGAACCGGTGCCACGGCCGCCCCCCATCTCTTGGCACCGGGCGTTCCGGAAGCCCCCCTGCCGGCGGACGATCCTCCCTCCCCAAGCCCTGCCCGACCCCCGACGGCTGACCCACCGGGCCCGGGGCGGACGAGGGCGGGCAGCGGGCACTTGGCCACGATGAGGTCGAGCGGCAGCGGAGGACCCGGGCTCCAGGGGAGGCGTCCCAGCGCCGCCGCCAGTCGCTCCATGCCGGCCGGCCGCCCCGTCGCAGCTGCATCGCCCGCTCCGTCCAGGCGCTCAGCAGCCCAGCCCCGAAGGGAGCCTCCGCCACCCCCGACGCCGCGCCTCCTCCTGCTCCGCTGCTGCTGCTGCTCCCCACGGTGGCGGCCGCCCCGTCCGGGCTGCGCTCCCTCCGGCCGGCAACATCGCCCCCTTGCTCGCTCCAGTCCCGCCCCCGGAGGGAGCGCCCGCCCGTCGGGGGCGCCTCTGCCCGTCGGGGGAAGGGTCTGCTCAGCCGATCCAGGCTGGCCCCCGAAGGGGAGCATCCAGGACACCGCTGGCAGCCTCCCTCTCCGACTCAGCGCAGTCTTCTCTGGATGGTCCGTCCCGTCGGAAGTCCCATCTCCAGCTATTGCACCGGCCGCCTCTCCGACAACGGCTGGAGGAGGAGACCGCAGAGGCAGAAGGGGGACCAGGTGTCAGAACTGGAAAGGAGGACAAGGCCTCCCCTCCCCCCAAAAATGTAGGACATCCAAGAAAAAATGTTGGACGTGACAAAATAAATGCTAGAAAATTGCTTTCATGTGGCTGATTTTAAACACTTTGGCTGCAATCCTATCTACACTTTCCATTGAGAATAATGGGGCTTATTTGTGAGTGGACAGGCATAGGATTGGGCACTCTACTACTTATTACTACTTATTAAAAATTACTTATTACTTACTTATTAAATTTAAAACCATTGTATAGACAAATGCTGCAAACCTAAAGACACTTTCCTAGGAGTAAGATCCATTGAACACAGTGGGGCTTACTTCTGAGTCGACATGGTTAGGATTGTGCTTATAATTTATTAAAGGAATGTATCTATCTATTTCTCCGTCTGTCTGTCTGTCTACCACTGTTCACCAAAAAGTACACAAAGCGGTTACAAAGGGAAAAAGGCTACCTGCTGCCTGTTAACAAAGCAAAGAAGAACAAGGAAGATTTTTTTCAGGACACAAGGCTGAGAAAGGAGGACACGTCCTAGAAAAAGAGGACATGTAGGATGCACCATGTGTATTCCTCTTTCCAGTGGCATAGCTGAAAGGGGTGCAGGATGACTATGCATCACAACCACAAAAGAGGACAAAGCTTCCCAAAATTTAGGACAGCCAAGAAAAACGTAGGATGATAAAACAATATATATTGCTTTCATGTGGTTCGTTTTATATTACTTACCCTTAAATTTAACTTTAAAATTTAAAACTATTATTAAATTTAAAAATTACACAATTTATTACTTATAATTTAATTACAAAAAAGATGACATGCTGCCTGCTCACAAGGAAAAGCAGGACAATGAAGATTTTTCCCCCTAGGACATGTACTGGAAAAAGTGGACATGGTCACCCTGAGTTGGGATTTCATGTCCCACTGTGCATCACTTTACAGAGTTATGTTTGCCATTGGATTGCCCATTCACCAAGCCTGGAGAGAACCAGTGGAATTCTTCATACCCTGCTTTGATTTTTACAGCCTTGTTTGATTGATTGACATCTTGGATCCTTGCACCAGGAAGGCCTCTTAGAAAGAAACCCCCAATCCCTCCCACCTTTCTCCTCTATTTCTTTGCTGCTGCTGTAACCCTTAGAATACCAACCGGGTCCATTAGACCCGGTATGCAAATGTATGCAAATTAAGCTATTTTTAGATGGTATTCTAATTATTCAATTGAGTTCAAGGAGCTTTCCTGCAGAATCCTCCCACACACAGGCCTCTTCTTCCTTAGGAGTTTCTTCTTTTTGCAGTTTCTGGAGAAGTTCTGCTTCCATCATGTCCAGAACCTCAACCTCCTTATTGCAATTTAAGGCTGGCAATGTTCTCCTCCAGTCTCTTTCAGCTGACTGGCCTAAGTAGCTCCCAATACCTGTAGGCTGGAAAATGAACACACACAGGGTGCCCATATGTCCCTTTTGTCCAGGATTTTCTGAGAGTCCATGTATTGTATGTGATACACTAAAATCAATGACTCCAGGACATGTGCTGAATTTTAGTCTTGTGTCCTGGAAAAAAATTTCCATGTCCCTTTCCTTGCATGTAGCCTTCTTTTAATTCATAAATTCTATGTAAAGGTTTAAAATTAATGAGTGATATTTTAAAATTAAGCATATAAAAGCTATATGTGTGTTTTTAGCTTTTATTTTGTTATGTCCTACATATTTCTTTGGTGACCTACACTTTTTGGGGGTGGGGGGGCGGCTTGTCCTTTTTTTGATTAAGGCATTTTGTCACCCAGTTCACACATTGCACAACAGCAGGTTGAAGCCTCCCTTCCTTCTCCCAACCTTCTGATTTAGCCCAAATTCTTTGTGGAAGTGACAAATTACTCAGATGATTACCTTGAGACTACCATTAAGTGGTCCACTGATGAAGAGCATAAGAGGTATGCATAAGACCTTCCGCATAAGACCTGAAGCCCAAATCCAATGTTGCTCACAGCGAACTCTTCCACTTTGATGCAACCCATGACTTCAGGAAAGTCTTCTGGGAGATGTGCAAATGACCCACTTGTAACAGCAACTACTCCTGGTGAAAAGCTCCAAGGACCAACAAGGAGAGCTTGACACTAGGGGCCAAAATTGTGAAAAACAAAGTATGTCCAATAATACAGACATGTTATACATAAGTGGAAAGGTAATTTAATGTAGGATGCAGTGAAAGGAACTGCTTTGGAATATCTGTATTGTATCAAAACTTATGATCAATTAACCAGAAAATCAAAACACAACTGCCTTATGGGACAAAAAGTGGATTTTTAAAGCTTAAAACTGAACTCAAAACAGACTAATTGTCCTGAGAATCAATGGGATGTTATGACACTGCATGGACCAAATAAGGTGTTAATATAAGTCAGCTCTCATTTCCATGTAACAGATATCTGTTAGCTATCTGCTAACTGGTAGCCAGTGCAGATTACGCCAAATGGGTTCCATGGCCTGAACTGTTCACTTCTGCTAATAAATTGGCAGCTGCTTTCTGAACCGCTTGACACTTCCAAACCTTTTCCAAACCTCCCCATGCAGCACACCTTATCTGTCTTGTCTGAATGTATTCAGTGTATGGAGAACAGTGGTTAGTTACCATTATTCCAGGTAGAGCCACTGCTGGCAAACTAGTCAAGTTTGCCAGCACTTCTGGCCTCAGTTCTCATCTCAGCATCCAGGCGCAGTGCCAGTTATGTCTTCTCCAGCAATTAAATATACAATGGTACCTCTCATAACAAGCATTTCACATAACAAGTGATTCCATAACAAGAATCCTGCTTCACATAACAAGTTCCGCTTCACTTAACCAGCAAGTGCACTATGGGCACACCTGCTATGCAGCCCTAACGTTGCATGCAGAGGCTCTTTAAAAGGGCTGCCAGCCAGCACTGCTGCCTCTAACTGCCCCCAACTTGGGGACAGTTGCCTGGGGGTGCCAGAGGCAGCTGCCCCTAACTGCCCCCACTAGCCAGCCAGCTTGAACCTCCAACAGCAGCCCAGGTAAGCCTCCTAGGAAAGTGTCTTTGATTGCAGCCTCCTAACCATGTCTACCCAGAAGCCCCATTGTGTTAAATGGGGCTTACTCCCAGGAAAGTGTCTTTAGGACTTCAGCCTAAGTAGACTTCATAGGATCATGCACATTGAATGCATGTTTTTGAATTTAATTCCAGTGTTTTGTCATCATTTTTACATGCAGTTAATATTTTTATATGGGTTGTGGAACCAACTGAGTTTCCATTATTTCCTATGGAAAAATCTGCTTCACTTAAAGAGCGTTTCACTTAAAGAGTATGTTGTAGGAACGAACTAAGCTCTTTATTTGAGGCACCACTGTATTGGGCCAAATTCTCTCTGAAATGTATTTTGAGCTATCTGTTCTTCCCATGTTTCTGATCTTGTGGTTCAACTCAGGTGTTGGGATGGGGCAGTGGTGTAAGCTGCATATTACCTTCCTGTGTATTCCTAGAATCCCCCCTTATTATGGACTAGCAAAAGGCGTACCCGCGTTGCGGCAGTAAAATTCCCCCGTATGCCATCCCCCCATATGCATCAACCCCCCATGGATAACTTTCCCCCAGGCGCATCAACCCCCCATGGATAACTTTCCCCCAGGCGTAACAACCCCCCATGGATAACTTTCCCCCAGGCGTAACAACCCCCCATGCGCAACTTCCTCCCATGCACATCAACCCCCCATGCACAACTTCCCCCATGTGCAACTTCCCCCATATGCATCAAATCCCATGCACAACTTCCCCCATGCGCAACTTCCCCCATGCGCAACTTTCCCCATACACAATTTTCCCCGTGCGCAACTTTCCCCAGGTGCAACTTCCCCCATGTGCATCAACCCCCCCATGCGCAACTTCCCCCATATGCATCAAATCCCATGCACAACTTCCCCCAGGCGCAACTTCCTCCCATGCGCAACTTTCCCCGTACGCAATTTTCCCCGTGCGCAACTTTCCCCAGGCGCAACTTCCCCCCATGCACAACTTCCTCTCATGCACAACTTTCCTCCATGTGCATCATCCCCCATGCACAACTTCCCATATGCGCACAACTTTCCTCCGTGCGCAACTTTCCCCCCATGCGCAACTTTCCTCCCATATGCAACTTTCCTACATGCACAATTTCCCCCCATGCGCAGCATCCTCGCCAGCGCAACCTCTTCCTCCGAAAAACAGCCCCCAGTTCACCAGGCACTGAGCACCAAATTGGCTGGATGTTGTTCAGCCTCCCATGTTAAGTATAGAACAGAAACACGTTGCCCCCTTTTCAGCCCCTGAAGGGTTAATTTCTCCAGATGGTTCTTGGTGGGAGTTCAGGTGACAGAAGGATCCCTCCCAGAATTCCATGCTTCAGGCCCAGCAGTTGGGGCAGAATGTTGATGAGTCAGCAATTCTCCAATGCAAAGTATAGGGAGGAAAACGCATTGCGCCCCTTTTCACCCCCTTCCAGATGGAATTTCCGAAAACCGGTTCTTAGTGCACCCCTCCGTCACGGAAGGAACACCCACCCCAAATTTCACGTTTCTAGGCCCACCGGTTTTGGCAGGGCGGTGATGAGTGAGTGAGTGAGTGAGTGAGTGACTTTTCTCTTTTATATATATAGATAACTCAACGATGGCCATTGCTTTGAGTGTTAAATGTACCTGCAGGTTTTTGACACCATTTCTACTGTGGCTACTGTACAAATGAAAGATTGTTGTCCATTTGCAAGGGGGGGGGGGAAATGAACATATCTGGCCAAGAAAAACACTGCCTGCTCCAACTTAGATGAAGGAGTCACTACTTTGGAGTGGAGCTTGACTATCCTGGTTCCTTCTTCATAATGCTGCACTCTTAACCTCCTTCTTGGCCACTTCCTAGAAGGGCCACTTCCACATACACCCTTCCACTTCTGAAACCCGATGAGTTTCAACAAGGTGGACTTACACTGGAAATGGCAGCAGAGGAGGACCCCTGCTAACTGGGCAAGAGGCACACTTTCAAGTGGGTGTTTGTCCTTTATTTAGCAAGGGGAGAGAGGCCCTACACACCCCAGCACCCCACCCTACACACCTAGCGGCTTCTGCCGGTGTTCATTTTTTGCATTTTGGGACAGGGACTCATTAGCTATTAATTAGCTAAAGAGCCCTTTTGGGACAGGGACTCATTAGCTATTAATTAGCTATTATTTTTCATTTTCTTTGTAAACCTCTTTGTGAACTTTTAAGTTGAAAAGCAGTATATAAATACTGTAGATATAGAGATAGATAGAAGGCAAGAATGCCAGCTTCCACTGTGGTAGCTAACTGGTGGCAGTAGCTAAGAGGGGTGCAGTTGCACCGAGCTATAAGCTGAGCTTGACACTAGTGACTTATTTCTGAGTAGACCCACATAGGGTTGGGCTTTGAGACTGCTATGCAGAAGTGGGATTTTAGGAGGTCTTTTCGGGGGAGGTCTTAATTTAGACCGCAGTGCAAAAGTCTGGGTAGGTCTTATTATTGGGGAAATAGGATATCATATACAGTTACCCATGATAACTGGGTATTCAGGCACTTCCGAATGGTGATCGTCATATATTTAGTAGGGAAAGAATAGCCATTCATCTTCACCCCAGCACAATTTCCCTAACCAATAAGGGACACAATTTTGGGGCAAGATTTTGAGCTTTGCACTGGGCTAGTCCACTGACTGGTGGGTGCCTGAGAGACAAGCAAGCATGCAGGCAAAATGGAGAAGAATGATCAATGCTTTCCCTGCACTGTTGGTGAAGTCTGGCCATTGAGGCAGTGAAAATACTGCAGTTCTAGCCAGTTAATGTTCTGTGCCCAGCTTAAGGCAGAACTGTTAAGACAAGAACTTCCACAGGTTGGGGCAAAGGAACAGGTCCCATTTTGGACCAGCTGTGAAATAAGCTGAGACCCCAGCTAAACATGTAATTGCAAGCCAGCTATAGCAACTGAAGGATATGGAAAGGCAGGTGAAGCATCATGGGCAACATCTTAATCTTTTAAGCAAGCCTGTGTTGCAATCTCTCACCCCTACCACTGCAAATTTGGTTACAATCCAGAGTAACTACGGGACCTTTTACACTGACGTAGTTATGGTGCCACCTATGGGAAATCCATAGAGCAATCCAGAGTCTTCCCATAGTTACTCTGGATTGTGGGGTTAGTGTATGGAAGATTTTTTCAGATAAACAGTGGTGCAACACCTTCACTTGATAGGCCCTCAATTCACACATTCCAGAAAATTCCAGCCTGGTTATAATTGTGAGGTTAAGAGAGATACTTTCCACTTGAGCATCATCACAGGAAGATCAAGAGGAGAGGGCCTCACAAGCTGATCCAGGGGATGAAAAAAACAAAGTAGCTTGACCACAGAAGCAAGGTTTGGTGTGTGCATGCAATTTGAGACAATTACTCTCAGTGCTGTTTGTAACTCTTACAAGATTACACTTGATTGATGAAGAAAGAAAACCAGCCACAATCAGATGTACTTTTGCATTGGCCTCCCTGCCTCTTTAAACAGAAAATAAATAAAACCCAGACCACGTTTTTCAATATGAACAGAAAGAGACAGACTAGAAATATTTCAGTTTATTTAACTTGTTAAGTAGAATATGGATTTTTAGCTAGTAGTACCAGAGAGTGGCCTGTTTTATCTTTAACTGCTTGGTGCTTCATGAACACAACTTTTACAAAGGATCTCAAAGAGAGACTCATACAGGAGGGCCAAGCTCCAGGAAGCAAAATAAAAAGCGCACATTTTAAACAAAGATTATACAAAAGAAACTGATGCATACTCCATATTCCCTTTTTTTGATCATGTTAAGAAAGTGCAGATCTGAAAAGGTGGCTATTTCTATTTACAACACTAATCAGTACATCGATTACATATGGGAGGAGGAACAAGACTGTTGATTTGTCCCCTCATGTCTCAGGGGCTTGCCCTTGCTTCAACAGCCACTCAGTTGGGAAAAAGTTAAGCAGAGTGAGGGACAGACTACCAAACACAAGTGAAAGCAGGAAAAGAGGGAAGATAGAATCACTACACAGATGAAGCCAGGGCAAAGGGTAGAATTCCAAACACTTTTATTATTAGAGTCAGCGTCATCAGCCAATGTAATTCATGGAAGAAGTTCTCTTAAAAAAACAAGTGCAAGAAGTTCACCCTCAAGCCCACGTCTGGAGCACGTTTTAGGGGTTTGTTGTGTGTGTTCTTTGGGGGGGGGGGGAACTTTGCAGAGAACGCTTTGCTGAACAAAAGGTCTTGTGCAGCATTTATAGGCAGGCTAAGCAATGTAAAGATGGCTGTCCCAACAAGGCACCCAATTCTACAGAAGTCTACAGTGGAGAGAAAAAAAGAGCCCCCATCCCCTCTTGATTTCAGACCTGCCAGGAGGGGATGATGCAGCCCATTCTTTCAGCACAGATGCCTTACTGGCATTTTTTGCTCGGCCTTAAGAAGAGGCAAGACAGCGAACCAGAAAAGCAAGTAGGATATCGAAGGCGCTTTCCCTCCCACAACAGAGTGCTGGCCTGCTCAGGCAAAAAAGAAAACCCCGTTCTTTGCACTTGCCATTCTTCCAAATCAGTGAAAGAATTTACAGATTACCCAGGGTTGTAAACAAGGGACTTTTATTGTGAAGAACGTAACACAAAAAGAGCATCCTAGGGGTCTGCTCATTTACTCACCAGCCCCCAACCCATATCCCCATTTTAAATATCTACTAGGTTACTGAGTCTCCTGCCTGGAGCAGCAAAGAGAACAAAGTTCATATGAACAGCTGTGATTTAGAAACCACACGGCAGAGTTGTACACAAAGAGAAGACGACAGCCACATCATCCTCCACAAAAACAAGTGCATGCAATTGCCTTTTCCAGATCACCCCCTAGGACTATGCAAGGGGAAACAGTAGCTGGCCCAACATTCTCTAGACAAAGGGTAGTAGATACTTCACGCTCTACCTCAGAAAGCTAGATCTGCAATCAGTGCCTGGAACTAAATTTGGCAAACATACTGCATTGCCATCTCTTAACACATCACACCATAAAGAAAGAAAAAGATTAAAACTGGCATGCAGGCAGAAAAGGGAAATTGCGAGAGAGAAAGAAAATGGCAGCAGGAACTGGTCAAAGCTTAAGCCCACAGGAAAGGAGACCAAGCAGGCTGGAATATCTTGCTGTCGCCCCTTTGTCCTTGATTCTCTACATCAGTCATTGCAGAATCATCACAGGAGAGTTCAAGGTCCGCAGTATGGCAGAGTCAACCTGCTCTTGCTTCCACCAGAATAAGGGAAAAGGGGGTAGGGGGAAGGAGAGAGAGAGAGAGAACCGAAGTTCCTTTCCACATAAGGCACAGGACAAAAGAAAACCCATTTAGATACTCAAGGCGAACAAGTCTTTTGCCAATGCAAATATGGTGACTTAAGCACATTCTCCATAACAAAACCCCACCTTTGTACAAAAGAAACTGTTAATGCCAAGTTTTATTCTTGTACAATCTGCAGACTGGAGCGGAAATGATTGCTCTAAGTTTTAATGTTAAGACTGGACTAGAATACAACCAGAATGTGGTGTTCAGTTGAGTTGGTACATTAAAAAAGTCAAACATGATTTTTTTTAATACAGTTTGTTTCCAGACAATTATTGTCAGCAAGCTCTCCCTAAGAGAAGAACAAAGGAAAGGCGGAGCCATGTTAGGATGAAGAAAAAAAATATTTAAGGTTAAACTGGGCAAAGTGGTTTATTCCGCAGCAAGAGGAGGAGGAAGGAGGGCCGTGGATGGCTCTGGGCAAGTGGGAGGACATTCAGCAGCACTTGCTCTTCCAACCTGTCACGCCGCCCCCACTGCTGATATCTACATTTTCACTGTTGGGCTCTTTTACAGGGGTCTGCAAAGAAGAAACAATACAAGAGGAGTTAAGAAGAAATCCCAAAAGTCAGTCTTCTGCTACTATACAGACTGAGGCAAGCTGATTATGCAAGGCTCAAGCTACTGGGCTCAAAATGAAATCAATGACTACAGCTGTCCTATACAGCCTCTACCCCTATGTTCCTGTTTGGTTCCAGGAATCTAGATAGGCAGAAACATACATGGCTCAAGACATCAGCTCTTGCAAGGCCAGCACTATTGTACCTGTGCAAAAGCACCACCAAGAAAGTACTGTGCCTGTGCAAAAGAGACAATGCAGCTATCCAGAACTTGGAGAGCCATGTATTAGCAGCTGCTCAGGGCACAGTAAAAAGGAAGCTGGGTGAGTAGGAATCATGGGGGAAATGGGTTGTATTCAAGCACACTCAGGTGCTTACATGCCTATTCCATGACAAGGTACACTGAACTAGCACTGGACTGACCCCACCATGCTTCATAACTAGTTCATAACTGAACTAGCACCGGACTGTCCCCACCATGCTTCATAAAAACCTGGACAGACTATTGCTGGGAGGCAGAGATGGACATGATAACTGACAGCATGCTACGTAGTCAAGTCCAGGGTATCACAAGTTTTTACACCAGAGGTTACAGGGCCACATTTTACTCTCAGCTAAATTTGGGTTTTACTACTCTCCCACCACTCCGTATATCACAGAGAAATTTGTCCATTGTTACCTTTCGAAGAATGTCTTCTGCTAATGTGAGGAATGCCTTCTCGATGTTTATATTTGCTTTTGCACTAGTTTCGAAAAACCTAATACCGTGCTCCCTTGCAATCTAGACCAAAAAAAGAAAAGAAAAAAATTAGGTTGGCAAATGCTTCCTGTTGCTGCTGCATTTGAACAGTGAGCAAGAGAACCAGCAAGTGGCTCACAGCTACTGCCTCAAGATGCTCTCTACTGCTAAATCACACTGACAAAAGTCTAATGTGCCTTTTGAAATTATGTGCCTTGACTTTTAGTGTGGTGCTTGCACTGTACCTTCAGCCCTCACCCATCCACCTCACTCAGCTACCACCCTGATAGCTGGTAGCCTCTAGATGTTTCAGCCTGTAGCAAAATTCAGTTATACCTCTATGTGTCTTATACCTCTATGTGTCTCAATTCACAGTAAACACAGAATATAAATTTAAAATGCATGATGTTTTTCAGCACATAGTTGCAAAACCAGTAACATAAGAGTGTATACCCAGTTAAATTCTCACTGGCTGACTAAAAACATTCATTTGACTCTGGGAACAGAGAAAGGGAAGAGAAGGGGCCATCACTAGTTGCAGAGCACAGAGTGATTTCTGCCTGAAATCCCTGAGGAGCTGTTGCCTGCCAGAGTGGAAAAAACTGAGCAATGTGATTTAGAGAGGTGAGGAGCTTCTTTTGTCACAAGATGTACAATCCACCCTTTTGGAGAATCTACTAGAGTGTTTTAACCCACAATAAAGACAGCTTCAAATAGAACCACAAGGCAAGGATGGTACTCCATCCAGCTCTGGATCTATAACCCCAACCCTGAGAGCCCCAGGAGAAGTTTGTTTCTGTTCCTGTAAAAAATAAGATTAGAAAATCTGTGGGACCAGGTCACCAAGGCTGTAAAAGCTCTAAGACAGTGATTTTCAACCTTTTTTGTCTCATGGCACACCATCAGTTGTTTTTACCATTTACAAGGCACACCACGCTCTTCAACTCCCCAGGTTTTTCTATTAAATTCCCCTCCCAAAATTCCTGCGGCACACCTGAGGACTATCCACGGCACACCAATGTGCCACAGCACCATCAAAGTGCCACGGCACACCATACACGGCATACCAATCCAGCACACTGGATTGAAAACCACTGCTCTAAGAGCATCATAATATAAGCCATTCACACTTCTGCTGAATTGTTTTAAGATTCTAGTTGCTTGCCCCTGTGGACTTTCAGGAAAAGGGGGAACAAGACACATATATTTAACAAAACAAAACCAGCACTTTGAACTGGGTTTGGAAACAAAGCCAGTAATCAATATGGATTCTTCAGAACTGGAGTGATATGGATGAACCTTTGAACAAGCAAAGGCAGCACCCAGCATCCCTGAATGTTTCCCCAGGGAATCCTACATAGAACACATTATTACATTCTCTTAGTCAATCCATTATAACTCATTCATGACACTGTCAGAAGCAAAATTTAGTACAGAACTCAAGAATCCCCCAACAAGTAGGCTGCAGCAGAGGGGGAAACTCTTCCAAGATAGAGGCTTTCTCCTGTCCCGTAACTAGACTCAGGAATGCAAACCAAGATGGCCTTCTCATCCAGGATAGACACTTAAGAGTACAAGCTGCAGAAGATTCAATGACCACAAGGCGTTTTGAGACCCCATTAGGGGAGAGGAGTTAGATACAGGCCCCAGTCATGTTATTATCCTTCCATGCCTGGCCCAGCCATCATATCCCTAATAAAACTGGTTTTGGCCTTGCCCAGTATTCTGGACATTCAATTAAGCAACAGTCAATCTGCCCAGGATGATTTCAAATAGCCTCACCTTCCTCCCTTTTGTGTTCCAAATTCACACCCTCTCACAGAACTGCAAAGCCAAGCCATATTTTTTCTTCAGAGACTGTCAAAGGGCCTGCTGCTGAATCATTCGAGAGGACTAAGATGTGGACATAGCTTTATTTTCTCCCCAGAGTAGTTGCTGGGAAAGAAAAAAGCCTTATAAAAGGACTTATTTCTAGCCAAGCAGGAAGATAGATTGTATCCTCAATGAATCTGATTAAGAAGCTGTTCATATTTCTTGGCTTTTTAAAAACTGCAGTATAAATGTAGATCCACCAGACCTACCACAAACACACACACACATCAAAATGCCAAAACACACACCACACACCTCCCACCAACTCCATCCCCTTCAGCTGTTAAGTAGTAGTTGCTTTACATTCTCTGAAGAAGGCAGCAGTGTGGCATGCTGTATATTTCTGTCTCCATTCCTCTCTACAGAGAGGAGAGGAGAGAAGGCACTTCTTGTGTGATTTTTATAGAAAGGCCAACCATGCCGCAAAGCTGCTTACCTTCTGCAAAACAGCAACAGTAAGGGAGCAAAACTACCCATCTTGCATGGCAGAAAAATCTCCCTAATGTCTGGATTATTGAACATCCATCAGGAGGCACAGCCAATTTACTTTGTAAAAGGTCTAAATCAAAGCAGGGAAGCTACATCTTTCCTTCCCAAAGAACAGGGAGGGGACAGGAGAAGTTGCTTCTCCCTGTTGAGCAGGGCTTTGCTGAAAATACAGGAAGGCTTAGTTCACCAAGAGGGGAGGGGCTCTTAACATTGGCATGGAGAACAGTGGGTTTGTTGAAGCCTGCAAGTGACATTTTGCCAAGCACACTGCAAAACAAAACTAACTCAACACACAACCAAATACAAGAAACTGAGAACCCTAAAGCCCATTAAATAGGAATCCATAGTGTTCTTATTATATTTAGAGTATTTGTGCTCTCCTTTTCAAACACAAGCATGCACTTTACAAAGAAGATTACACAGTAAAAATAAATGTTAAAAAACTGTTTCCTGTCTCAATGTTAACCCAGGGGGGCCAAACAAAAGGCCCATAGACTAGATATGGCCTAAGGAAGAGCTTTCATCTGTTCTCTGAGATAACTGTGTTCATCCAGCACCATCATTACCTGCTCTCAGCTGCTAAGCTCTAAAGTGATGCATCAGCAGAAGTGACATGCTGATAAGACAGCACTGGGCAAGCCCAATTAACACACAGGCCACCCTTTCAACAGCATTTGCTTCTGCTGAGGTGTTAGTGTTGGAGGGATGGCCCATGTGGTAATTGGGCTGTCTCAGCACTGGCTTTTCAGCAGCATTACTTCTGCCAAGGCAGTGTGAGGAAAGAGGCCTCAAAAGATGTGGAAAGATCCAGGGTAAAAAGGCAGACCCAAAGGACGAGAAAGTGAGAAGCTGCAAAGATGTTGGAGGAGCCCAACAACTGCTCAGGCTTTCTTTCTGCAGCACTGCTTCTCCTAAAGCAGTGGTGGGCAACCTTCTTTGCATCAAGTGCAACTGACGGCACTGGTGCCCATCATGCGTGCCAGTGCCCACTGCACATGCCCAGAACTCTGGACATGCACAGAGGGGCAGGTGTGCCCTGCGCCCACTGTGCATGCCCACAGCTCTTCGCAGTTGAGCTGAATTGATGGGGCCAGTGCCTACCGCAAATGCCCAGAGCTCTGGGCATGTGCAATTGGCAGGCAGGAGGTGTGGGGCAGTGCTATGGCTGCATGCCGGCCAGAGGGCTCAAAGTGCTCTCCCTAGAATGCATGCCATTAGTTCACCACCACTGTCCCAAGGCAACACTTTACAGAGCAGGTCTCTAAGCAAGGCCAAAAAGGCAGCTCACATAACATGGCTCTCCCATACTGTGAAAATATGGTCTAATTTTGCCATTATTTTCTGTCATTTGTAGCTAGAGTTACAAAGTGAGAAAACAATACTTATTTTTGGTCTTCATCTACTTGATGACATCAGTTCCTAAATAATGTCATAACTGCTGGCCTCCAGCGGGCCATTCCATCTATTCCACCTGTCACATAAAAAGTTTGATACCCCTAGTCTAACTTCCTTGCTTTTGTAAAAAAAATACAGTTGTGCCTCATGTAACAAATTTAATTTGTTCCGGAGGCATGTTTGTTACGTGAAATGTTCTTTACGTGAAGCAGATTTTTCATAGCAAATAATGGAAACTCAGACAATTGGTTCCACAACCCATATAAAAATATTAACTGCATGTAAAAATGATGACAAAACACTGGAATTAAATTCAAAAACATGCATTCAGTGTGCATGATCCTATGAAGTCTACTTAGGTTGAAGTCCTAAAGATATTTTCCTGGGAGTAAGCCCCATTTAACACAATTAGACTTACTTCTGGGTAGACATGGTTAGGAGGCTGCCATCAAAGACACTTCCTTCTGTATCAAAGACACTTTCAAAGTGTCTTCCCACTTTCTCCTTCTCTTCATCCTGAGCCTCTCTTTCCCCTGCTCCCTTCTGGCTAGCCTTGAGCTGCTTCCCTCTTCTCCGCTGCTGTTCTCTCCCTCTGCCCAGCAGATGCCCGGCCACAGGAGGAACAGCATGGAAGTGTTGCTTTTGCTATGGGCAGGCGCGCTAGGCAGCCCTGACGCTTTTTAAAAGGGCTGCCGGCCAGTGCATCTGCCCCAACTGCCAACGAGTGTGTTTGTTATATGAAGCAGAATCCTAGAGAAATTTTTGTTAGTTACATGAAACATACTTTACGTGAGGTGTTTGTTACATGAAGGCGCCACTGTATTTGGTATGTGCTCTCCACCCTACAACAGTGGAACTAGGGTGAAGCACCTGACTAACATCCAGTATAAGCTGGCCAGACCTGAATACAACACTAGAGACTGAAGTTGTGCCACTTTGCAGCAGATATTCTACTGGAAGAAACTTGGACTAACTGGCTCAAAACATGATGCATTGTGCCAAACTCCTCAACTACAGGAAAGCTTTATCAGGCTAACCAAAGCTGAGGATACGGATTGAGTGAAAAGTTTTGAGTCTTCATTATAACAAAGTAAGCAGGGAAGGTGCATTTTCCTTTAAAAGACCAGATGTTCAGTGATGACACCACCACCAAACTTCTGTGTTGCCAAGCACCCAAAGTAGCCACTGTCTTCCAGCTTCAATATCTGATACAACCCCAGGAAGAACAGGAAGATGGTGATCACACTACTTCTCCAGGTGATGCTAGTGTCACCACACTGCTTAGAGGAAACTTACTCTTTTCAGCCCTTCCAGCAACACTCAGGGCTTTGCTGAACTGCCACTCACCTGTTCTCCTTTTGCTTTGGTCACAACCCTCTTGTCTTCCATATCACACTTGTTTCCTAGCAGCATTCTCTCCACATCTTCATTGGCATGCTAGAGAGGAATAAAGAACAGGCTCTTTAATGTAACTGCACAACACATGTATTAATTCCCTTTTGAAGCAAGGCTTCACAAAGTCAAGATGGATGACCCGTGATATCCAGCATGATGTGCAACAACCTCCAAGAACTGTGCCTGTGAACAGGGTCTAAATTACATTTTAACAAAGCTCAAAACTTGTAAAACATGGTACGGCAGACACCTGCAATCTGGTGGGCAGTTTGTGCCCAATTCCGTTTTTGAATGCAGCTCTACAAATACAATATATTTTGAGGCAAACAGAACTGATGCAATGCATTCCAAAAGTGGCTTCACCACAGATTTTAGGAGCAATATCATATTTGGAATCTTCTCTTATCACTTTTCTACTGACCACAAGCATGGAATTTGCTTTCTTCATCACTGTTGTACACTGGGCAGACACTTCACATAGCCATTCACCAGCACTCCAGGATCTCCTTGTTCATCAGACAGCTCAGACCCTCTCAGCAACGGGTACTGAATTTCTAACTAGACACATTTAGGAAATACATTTTGGTTTGTTTACTCTTTCCAAGCAAGACTGTACTGTCGTGTAGTTTACTTTGAAGTAGTTAACTCACTCCCTCTGCTGGATACTTCTAGTCACTGCATCCAATCTGGCCAAACTGTACTGTCCTCCAGCCAATTAGAGACTTTGTTCACTAGCCTGCTGATTGTAATTTTTCCCCTGCTGCTTCCCAATTTGCGTTGGCCTAACTCACCTGGCATATCTTCCCATGATGGTGTGGGCAGGTTGGCGAATGCCTGTGCACCAGCCTACCGCCCCCCACCCCCGCGGAATGGGGCAGAAGTGCTTTATGGCAGTTCTGTGACACCCCCAGGTCAGCACAGAACCTATGATGGGACTTATGCCAACCTAAGTGGAAGTTAGAATTGCAGCATTAATGTATCAAATAAAAATAGACAACGTATAATTACTATTATGTTGGTTCTATTTGGGCTGTGGGTGACACAAGCGGTTAAGACGCTGTGCCTGTTAACCAGCAGGCCAGGGTTCGAGACCCAGGTCGGCCCCACAAGACAGGTTGAGCTCCTGTCCTTAGCCCAGCTCTGTGGCACCAGCTGGATCCAATCGTATTGGCTCTGCCTTTCCATTGGACTAATTCAGTGGCGTGGAGAGGGTGGATTTGCTGCTTGGGTAACAGCCTATCTTCCATAACATTCCAACCCAGGCTTTTGTGCTTCGCATGCAGCATATGCAGCACCAAGCACAATACCATAGTCTTTCAAGACTGACGGAGGCCTGCTGGTTCTATTTGGACCTCTTGGCTTCCTTGTCCATGCTCACTGGAGTAGATTGTCAACCCTGATCATTTGCAAGTACTACTGCAACCATAATTTGATTTTATGCTCTCCTGGAGGGGAGGCTTTCCTCAGAGCTCACCCTCTGGCTGGTTTCCTCAGTTGGATATGGTGGTAGTGGACATCTACCCATTTCCCCCACATTTAGCTGTTAACTCAGTAAATCAGTGGAGAAGAGAGCAGGAAACGGTGTGCTGAGAACCACCACTAGGCCTATGACTTCCCTAACATGTTGAGAATTGATTCCAATTCTGGGCAACCTCTATACCATCTTTTAAGCTTCCTTTTTATGCTCTCCAAATATAATATCTAAACAGCCTCTAATCAGCCTCTAATTTTCCTGTATTTAAATAAGTTTCTATTTTTTCCCTTGATTTTTTTATTCCCATGTCCTTACTTTCTCTTTTTGAATTCCTTACTCTGCATTCATTTCTTTTCTCAAGAGTTTGTGTTCCTTTCCCCCCTCCTCATTTAGATAAGATTTCCATTTTCTGAGTGAGACCTTTTTGTCTTTTATGACTTTGACATCTCTCTTGAGCCACAATCACAGCATTCTGGACCTATTCATGTCCATTCTACATCCTATATAAGAGCTACCATTGTTATTCTCATTTTAAATAAACTCCACACGCTCTGGAAAGATTTTCTCCATTTTCTTAGTTCCTTCAATTTTTGAGCACCGATCAACCTCAAATCAAATGAGTCTGTAATGGACTTATTTGGAAACTTTGCAGGTACAGTATATGCTGAAGTGGACAGCACCTACAATCACAGTTCATTATCAGCTGAACAACTTTTTCATTTGTAATTTGTCAATGAGTGAAGGGGAAAGAGTGAAAGAACCTGAAGGGTTGTCAATTGCCAGGGTGCTGCATGAGCTTGCCAGCAACTGGCACACACTCATTATTGAGGACCAAACTGGAGGGAAAGATCTGGTCCTGTGCCCTTATTGCTTAACACTGTTGGTGATGAATCAAGACTACCACAATGGACATAGTATGGCCTATCTCTACTGAAGGTTCAAAAAACAAGAGCCACCTCACATAGCTTCTACCAGTTGTCCTCTTGAACTTCACAACATGCAACTCCTAGTCTGTGCCAACTACTTCCTTTTTTTTTTTTTTTGCTATATCAGTATGTTAGATATCTACATTCTGCAACACCCAGATGATGAAGAGTTCATCTTCCCCAAAATCACTGGTCAGGTCATATGGAATCCAATGGTGCTTTGTCATATCCAGTATACCCCATCCAATCAATACATCACTGAAAGTATGTCAAAGATTACAAATCACTCTCAAGCTAGAAGATAATTTGGAAGGGGAGAAGTGCAACTTTAAAACTGCAATTTTAAAAAGTGTTTGAAAAGCTTCAGATGTAATCTTTTGCTGAGGGCAGCATAAGAAGCAATGATTTGGAAGTTACAGATGAATAATTTTTCTGGCACCCAACTAGGGCAGATTAGCACAGCAACAGACTGCCTGAAAGAACTGTGACATTATCTTCTTTAGGGAGGCTGTACCAGAAGCAGACAAGTACACAATTTTGGTACAGATATTCTTAGAATCCAAAGCAAGAGAATCTCTGTCCAGCCAACCCTACATTAACACCTTTGGCAGAAGACCCTCTCCAAGGCACACATATGCTGTTCTCTTCCTAATAGCTATACATAACTCAAAATGCCTTGCATGGCTTACCTCATCTATGTTTCTGAGCCATTTGCTGATGTTCTCAAAGCTTTTGGCATTTGTGATGTCATACACTAGCATAATTCCCATGGCACCTCTGTAGTAAGAGGTGGTAATGGTGTGGAACCGCTCCTGCCCAGCTGTGTCCCTGTAAGAAAAAGCAGAGGGGAAAAAAACCACAATTCAGAACATAGTTCAGTTAAGCCTAAGGTACAATACAATACACCACAAGTAGGGACTTGAGGTGGGTCAGAAGAAACGCCAAGTACAGGAATCCCCTACTTATTGGACAGAATAGGGACTGGAGCACTGACCAAAAGTAAAAACGATGAAAAGTGGAATCCAGTATTTTTCAACTTGCAGCCACCAGAAAGACATAAATAACACAGCAAAAGCCTAAATAACATATATTTATTAAAACATAGCCCAAATACATACCAAATAATACTAAAAGAAACAAATTCATGTGTGGGTACTGAATATCTGCTATATTTAAATGTTGGTGATTTTACAGAAGAAAGCAATAAGGAAATAATTGAATTAAATAAATACAGTATCTTCCAGCCTTCATAATTCAATGAATTAATCCCAGGTCTTAAACCTATCTTATGTGGCTGATCCTCTATTTGGTCTTGAATCCATAAATTTAAAAGTTTTTCCACAACAACAATTAAAAGTTTAATTAAACCATGTATAATTTTTCTTTAAAATTGAGGTACTTACAGCTTCCTGTAGCCTTGCCAGGCTCTCAGATGCCCTATAAATACAGACTGGCACAATCTAAGAAAAGGGAAACTTCTGGTACTCAGCCTACCTGAACTGAGTCTCTCTATGGAAGTCTATGGACACTGGGTGTGCAACTTCACCATTTAGTGGTCAGTTGTGCAAATTATCTCTTTTTTAATCCATCAGGCACACCTCTGTTACTCCCAGTTCAGGCAGAGTGCGCCTGACAGTTGCCTGTCATTAGCACCTAAGTAACTCAATTCAAAAACTCTTAAAGTGATCAGTGACCTTCATTAGGATGTACAAAGAGAGATTATTTGAAATCTGATTTAAAAAAAACCTCATTTATTAACCTTAAAGCAAGTAACAAAAAATACTGAAATTTTTCATGCGCAGTCAGGCACATCTGGCCTGACAGGCCACCCTGTACAAACCTATGTATTACCGCAAAAGGACGAGTTCAGGTACAGTGGGCCTGAGAGGCCAGTAGGGTCACTACTGCACTCCATGCAGGCAGCAGGAAAACTGACTAGGGGGGTTTTGAACAGCACCTAGAGATAGGATGGTACTAGGAGGGATACCTCTTGGCCACCTTGAAGAGGAGAGGGGAGCGAGAACAGCTTTGCAGCACCTGATGGAATTAAAATGGATTAATCAGTGAGTCTCCCTGTTGAAAAAAGGACTTCTGGGTATATTTTGAGAGCGACAAAAAGCTAAACGATGGAAAACAGGGTGGCAGAAAGCAGAGAACACATTTACTGTACAGTATTCTCTCAGTACAGCTCTAATGGAAGAATTTTGAGGTATCCCCCTATAGAAAACGCTCATAGAAATGAAGTTTACTACAGAATATGTCATTACATTATCATGTTTAGAGTATGCATTCACAGAACACACAAGAGCCCAGACTTACTTGCCACGGGCAGATGCACACCCTAAAGTGATGATGCTCTGTAAAAAAGCTCATTTACTGAACCCAATAAGCAGCTCTGTCAGTCCAAGCAGATCCTTTGTCTAATTTTTTATTAGACAATTTTAATTCTAATTCTAATTTTAATTCATAGTTTAAAAAATCTTTGCATCAAGCTAATCTTTCCATCCATCTGTTCATCCATCCAATCTATCCATCAATGGATAGATATAGATGATATAGACAGGGGAAGTTGGGGACCCCTTTTGGCTCTGTGGCTCAGTGATCTGAAGAACAAAGTTGATCTGATCCCGTTGCTCTGAAGATCTGCAGTTCAAGACCTGGGTGCTGCATGAAGCAACATCCTGGTGTCAAGCTGGCCAGATTTCCCCATGTCACATCCATCATTTAAGCAGACCCCGCCAGGAGCAGGAATAAAGTTAAGAAAATGATATAAGGAAAGTTGTATGAATTAGCTTGATGCAAAGATTTTTTAAGAGTGTGTGTGTGCATACACACACACAAGCGAAGTGTACCCATGTTGCGGGAATAAAATTCCCCCTGTGTTCCTTTCTCTCCATGCACATCGTCACCCCATGTGCAACAGCACCCACCCTGACCGTGGGCATCCCTATCTAGCAGGTGCTGGATTTGGGGCTGGGTGTTGATCTGTCTTCAATGTTAAATATAGGTCAAAATGTGTTGTACCTAGCATGTCCACAGGTCCGGCTTTCCTCAGACTGGACCAGGGTTTCCCTACCCACTTCGGGAGTTAGGAAAACTCTCATGGACCTCTGGGATTTGGACGGGTCCCCGCAGCCATGTTTTAGTCTTGAGTGCTATGGCACACCATTCTGGGCATTCCACAGAGCAGAAACTATGGAGGCGTGACCTACCCCTGGTGGCCAGAGAGCAGCTGGGGAAGGTATGCCTCCTTCTCCAACAGAGCAGTCTCCGAGAGCCTCCTATAAAGAAGGGGGAGGGATCGCTGGCGAGTGTGGCAGTGAGTGCTCATCCCCCTGCCGCCTCCCTCCCTTCCTCCCCAGCCAGTCCGCACCAGGTAAGTGTGCTTGTGTGTGTGTATGTGTGGGTCTGAACCACATACATTGGAGTCAATGGCTTGTGTTATGCTACTACAAACTGTCTCTTAAATGTCTGGGTCTGAATCATGCATTTTACAAGGTTCACAATTTTAAAAGTGTTGAAATTAAGTACAGAAAAAGCAGTATGAGTATTTTTGCTTTATTTTAACATGTCATACATTTGTCCTACTTTTTGGGTGTCCTACAGTTTTTTTAAGCAGGTAGGAATTTTGGCTTCTGGGGTTAGGAATTTTGACTTGGGGAGTAGGAATTCTGGACTTGGGGTTCAGGAATTTTGGGTTTGGCATCGGTCACCCTGGTTATACCCCTTTTCAGCCCCCTAGGGATTACATTTCTAGAACCAGTCCTTGGTGGGAGCTTTCATCACAAAAGGAATACACTCCCCAAATTTCATGCTTCTAGGTCCAGGGGTTGGGGTAGAGAGTCCCTCAGTCAGGGATTCTTTGATGTAAAGTATAGGGAGGAATTGTAAAGTATAGGGAGGAAGTATAGGAGCGCATTGCACTCCTTTTCACCCCCTTCCAGTTGCAATTTCCAAAAAACAGTTCTTAGTGGGAGCCTCCATCACAGAAGGAACACCTCCCCAAATTTCATGTTTCTAGGTCCTGCGATTTTGGCTGGGCATTGATGAGTGTGTGAGTGAGTCACTTTTCAGTTTTATATAAACATTATGGGGAAATATATATAACGTAATACACACACAATGAGAACAAAGCAGTCCTGAGTTAACCATTTTGGTGCAGTTATTGGTCAGTGCTCAGATGCAAGTTTAGACTATGTACTTGGGAAATCTTCCATGTTGATTGAGATAACCCATGATGACTTGCTGACATTTAACACGTGAAACTATTGCTGCCTAGCTTAAGGAAGAGTTTCATAGAAAATCCTCCTACTACAGTATCTTCAACAGGTGCTGGTCAAGTCTCTGCTTGAAGATCTCCAGTGAAGGGGAGTCCACCACCTCCTTTGGCAATCTTTTCCACTGCTGAACTGACTGACCATCAGGAATATCTCTCTCTTTCTCTCCCAGATGGATTCCTTCATGGCGTGGTCACCACATCCAGTACCAGAAAAATGCCTTCCAAGCTTCCAGCAGGAGTTTTCAGGTCAGCCAAGATGTAAATGGCTCGGATAACTCATGACAGCTTTTTCAGCTTGCAATCTCCTATCCAGGAACTGCCCAGGTTATTCCCTGCTTAGCCATCTTCAGGACTCAACCACCAGACCACATCTGCTGCCTAACCATGCATGCTGCTATCTAACTGGAATCTCTTTTCTTGCAGTCTGTACCTAATGAGAACAAATTTGTCCCTTCTTCCATATGACAGCCCTTTAGGTATCTGAGAGTACGATCATGTCTTATCTTAGGCTTCTCTTCTCCAGGCTGACCAAGTACCTTCATCTCTTTGTTGTAGGGCTTGTCTTCTAGTCCACTGATCATTCTTGTCACTCTCCTCTGAACTTGCTTTTGTTTGGTTGTATCTTTCTTAAAATGAGCGGTCCAGAATTGGACACAGTACTCCGGATGAAGTCTTACCAATGCAGAATAAAGAACTATAATTTATTGTGACGTGGAGATTACAGTTCTCTAATGCAGGTTAAAATTGCATTTGCCTTCCTTGCAGATTCAACACACTGCTGACTCATGTTCAGCTTATGGTGACTCCATGGTGATGACAAGATCCCGCTCACATGTTGCGCTTTGGATATTTTTGCCTAACTGCAGAACCTTGCATTTCTCCCTGCTGAACTTCATTCTATTCATTTCAGCCGAGTATTTCAGTTTGTCTAGATCTTCAAGGCTTTTCCTGTCTTCTGTTGACTTTGCTACTCTTCCCAACTTGATGTCATCTGTAAATTTTGAGGCTTCCTTGTATCCCTTTACCCAAATAATTGATTAAGATATTAAAGAGAACTGGGCCCAAGACAGAGCCCTGGGGCACCCCACGCAAAACTGATATAGAAACTGATCTCCAGGTTGACATAGAGCCATTTACAAATACACTTTGAATGCGGCCATCCAGCCAGTTACAGATTTATCTAACAATCATATCGTCTAACACCAACCCATATTTTACCAACTTGCTAATTAAGATGTCATGTGGGACTTTGCTGAAGTCAAGATAAATTACATCCACACCATTCCCACTGTCTAGTAAGCTTTGAAAAAGGAGATCAGATTTGTGTGGCAAAGGTTTATTTTTGTCAAATCCATGCTGAGTTCTTCTGATCACTAAGTTCTTATCCAGATGTGCACAAATTGTGTGTTTTATTATTTGTCCTAATATCTTCCCTTGTATTGATGTCAAACTGAGAGGTCTATAATTTCCTGGGTATTCTTTTTTCCCCCCTTTTAAAAATTCGGACTATATCAGCGTGCTTCCAGTCTAGTGGCACTTCTCAACTCCTTAAGAATTTCTCAAAGATAATTGCACAAGTACAAGTTCTTCAAGTACAAGAACTCTAGGATGCATCTGGTCTAAATGACTCAAATTCATTTAGGCCAGTTAAGTGGTTTTGAACCAATTCCCTGTCAATCCTAATCTGCTGAACTGCACCAGCCATGTTCCCATCATCTCTCTGGTGATGCAAGTACATTCCATCATCCACATTTGCACAGTCCTCCTTCTGACAGACGCAAAGTAGGAGTTTAGCACCTCCAGAAGCAAAGTAGAAGATGATCAGCTCTGCCTTCTTTTGGTTTCCAGGCACCAGTTGTTCATCTTTTTCCAGGATCAGTCCCATACTCTCATTTTTCTTCCTTTCGGCATATCTGAAAAAGCTTTTTGTTATTTTGGGGTTTTTTTTACATCCACGGCCAGCCTCAGTTCACACTGAACTTTAGCATTCCTGACCCCCTTCCCACAAGACCAGGCTACCTGTTTATACTGCTCCCTGGTACTGTGGAAAGGACCTACCATTTCTCCAACTGTGGATCAGGACCCACCGAGTCCTGAGTTAATTTCAAATGGGGGCCCATTCATTTCAATATTTGGCGAAATGTCATAGATCTATAATTTTAATAGGCTACAATGTACAGGGATCTCCTAATTATATGAAAGGTTAGGAACTCTAGCTGTGATGAAATTGGAAATGGTTGAAAAGTGGAAGCCAGTCTTTTAAAATTTCTGCTGTCACACCAAGATTTCTGCATATGGATTTTTATTAACTTTCCTTCAGGGATGGGAATAGATTAAGTGCTATGTGTTTTCTCTCTTTCACACACATACCAAAACAGGCTGAATCACCATGTCATTGGCAAATCTATGTGAGGAGGGCAGTTTTAGCCTTTGAAACAGCAGAGAAGTTGAAAGAACAGAACATGTGATGAATGAATTACTTCTGGGTATAACTGAAAGGTGTTGAAAGAGTGGATCATCATAAAACAAACTATCTGAAAGCAGGACATACCTGAGTATGTTTTTAATGATAGTAAATGTGACTCACTCAGGGATTTAGAGTGGGTAGGATTGATAGAAATGTTCTTGCTTTATGATGTCACTTCTGGTCATGACCAGAAGTGGTCCATCACTTCCAGTAGGTCCCGACAGATTCTTCTCCTTCTAAAAAAGTGGGTCCTAGTGCGAAATGTTTGAGAACCACTGGCTTAAGCCAACTCTCAAACAAACTTATACAGAACCAAGCTCCAATTAGGACAAAAATGAAGAGCTCACCACTGTGAGAGCCCAAAAGTCTCACAGCCTTTTGACCCGATTCCTCTAAAAACAGTCAAGGAAATCTACACACAACCTGAGAAAGTTTGCATATCTAAAAGCATTTTTATAGGCAATTTTCTGTTGCCACACCAAGTTATGAAGGCTCCACTGTACTAGGAAGTCATGACAATAGCCACAGAGCAAACTGACAATTTTTTCTGGACCAAAGGAAACAGAGGGAGAAAGAGAGATAGAAGTAAGAAAAATTGGGGGAAAAGTCCACTCACTCACTATCTCCAAGGTATGTTTTCCTTTCTTTGAAAGGAAAATTGGGAGAAAAACTAAAACCCTTGTGAAATATTTTCTCTTACACTGATAAGTGAAATGTTACTTAAGGTAAGCATCATTGTATCTACCCTGAAGCCTTCAAAATGCTTTCTTATACTTGGGTTAGATGATCCAGTGTTGGGCTACTACCATCCTACGACTGGCACATACAACTCCATATGGCAGTTCTTTGTATTCTTAGACCCAGTGCCTTTATAATGTAGCCAACTGAATACCCAGGATTTGCAAGTACGAGTGCGTTTTATGTGTGTGTTCTCTTGCCTTATTAATCCTGAGGCCCAGCCCTTGACTCTGAAAAATCATAACTATTCTGCACACAGAGGACATTCAGGTGTATTTTGTAAGAAAGGCAAAGGAGCAAGAGATACATATAAAAGGCAGAGGACATTGGCAAGGCCAATTAATGCTCCAAGTATATAAAACAATAAGCTCAAACTCTGGAGCAAAACCTTTCTCACACTGTAGCCACTGAATTCTAAACTGCATACTATCAGACTGGAGAAATTTGCTGGACTAAAACTTTCTGTTCCAATATGTACTTTGTTGTGACTGAGCATTATGTGAATTGCAATCAATGTAATTGTACCCTATATCAATGAAATAATACTTATAGGGCTTTTAAACACACTTCTTAGCCCCGTGGCATTTGTGCATTTCAGCCCAAGATCCCCTTTCAAACTTAAAAATCTGTCCAAGACCCCGGTCAAACTTACCTCCATGTTTTCAATGAGATTTAGGGGCGCAATCCAGAGTAACTACATGGAGTCCCTGCTCCGGTGTAAGAACAATTTGCTCTGGATTGCAATATGAATTTCCCACAGGTTTTCACTAGTTAGTGCAGCAACTATGGGTACATGTAAAGTCTCTTACGTGCTCCCATAGTTACTCTGGATTGTCCCCTTCCTCAGAGAAAAGCCCAGTGCGACCCTCTTGCGACCCCCCCAACTCAAGGTCCCAACCCCTATCTTGAATACCACTGACTTAGTCCATACAATCAACAGGGCAGAGCTATAATCCAGGATAGAGTGGAACAGAGGTTTGGCAGCAGATGACTCATTCAGAGAAAAGCAAAATGGCAAGGCATGATGCAGAAAAGAAATTAAAGTCAAAGGAGCCACCCCCCTTCCAAGCTGCTATGTTTTCGAATCTGAGACATTCAGGAATCATGTAATAAACTGGATGATGTCATAATGTAGCTAGATTTGGAATTCTGACAAATGCAGTTCAAAAAGTACTGCTCTCATTCTGAACAGATAAGCAGTTTTACCCTGTTATATGGGACACCAAGAAACCACCATGTAGGCACTTTAACAATCCTGAAAGTGTTTGCAGAAAGCATGCCTCTCTCCTTCAGATCAGTTGTGTACAAATTCTGAAACACAACTTACCATATCTGTAGCTTGATCTTTTTTCCTTGCAATTCAACTGTTTTGATCTTGAAATCTATCCCTATAAAACAGAACAAAGTTGAAATGAGTTACATTTCTATTTCGCTGATGAAGCAATCCTAAACTAATCCCAGCACTCCTGGGAGTTTAGACAAACTGAAAACAATGAGGCTTACATCTTTGTAGACATGGATTGGCTTGTGCTCTCAACGCTCAAGGAGTTATTAAGCAAAAGATAATTGACCTGGCCAACATTCAAACTTTACCTAGCACACTTCATGTCTGAGAAAAGACTGCAAAACTTTTCATCTCACGGCACACTGATGAGCACTAAAATTGTTAAGTCATACCATCAGGTTGTTGTTTTTTGTTTGCTTTACTATTGACAAGACACACCAAGCTGTTGGTAGGGGGCTAAAAAACACCAGCTGCCTGACTAATAAATGACACCCCTCCCCCACCCCTCCCTTGGTACACCTGCGGGCCATCCACAGCATACCTGTGTGCCATGGCATAGTGGTTGAAAATCACTGTTCAAAATAACTATACCACAGGAATAACTGAGCTCTTCTTGCTACCTTTCTCTTCACTTCTTCTTAAAGGTAATCTCAATGCACAAAACAATTGGAAAGAGGCTTCACTCACACATTCTGAAAAGACTGGGTGCCCAGTTTGACAGATCCTTTTGTGTATATTACTCTTCATCCTTTGGGCTCATAAAGAACAGCAACTTACTTGAGTCCACTTATTGGGCATCTAAGCCCATCTGGCTGCGATGGAAGGTGGTATCCAATTGGGGGGGACAGTGACTTTATCAGAACTCAGAATTATGGCTCATTCTTCCTGGACCACTGAATATATACTACAGCATGGGTTTTTAGGAATTTTCCATCTGACTACAATCTCTCACTATTAACGCTGGTGAAAGAGTCGTCAACTGTTTTGGCTTTGGCCAAAAGGGCAGATCTGGGAGAATGAGGGAGGCATCATCATTAGAACAGTCCCAAAATCCTATTGATCACTACAACGACATTGGCTGCTACCACTACCAGAAAAACAACCACTAACAGGAAAAGTAGAATACTCTGAAAGGAAGAACCTCAGAAAATCCAACATAAGATCAGTTATGGGTAAAGCTGAACAGCTTGCTTATACACACCCTCAATCAAGCACAAACTTCTGCAAGACTATGCAAGTTCTAATACCCAACTATTGTCACCTCAGATTGGCAATAAGCAGAGATTTTTTCCTGTGGCTACTCACCAGCACCCTTTTCCATCTGCCCCCCAGCAGCTAATACACCAACAAACACCCAGTTCACCTCCCCAAAGGTTGCACTTTCAAGAACTTCAGAGAAGGAAAAGAATATATTCAGTTCTTATGCAGCAGTGACAGAGCTATGAGATATCAGTGGTTTATTCAGTTTTTTCAAGTTAAATCCACTCTATAGGTACAATCCTAAAAACACTTTCCTGGGAGTAAGACCCACTGAACACAATGGGACTTTCTTTTGAGTAGACATGTTAGGATTGTGCTCTATATCTCTGTTCTTATGGAGGTGATTCAATGAAAACAACTCAGTGTCCTATAGTCGTGAAAGTAATTAGAAAAGGTACCAGAATGATTAGAAAAGGTGCCAAAAATGAATATACTACAGTCCTACAGAAGTGGCAAAAGGGGAAAACAAAAGAGAGCAAAGCCTTTTGTATAAGTTAAATGCAACCTTCAGGGTTTTTCAAATCAGAAAAAAATGCATGATTAAAAGAGGCATGGCGTGGAAAAATGGAAGGGTTTTCCCCCAAAGAAGGGTTACTCAATAGATTCAGGAAAGACAAAAGAGTATTTTCTGATGCAAGAAACATCATTTATGGAATTTGCTGCCATAAGATGTACCAATAGCTAAGATGGCCTGAAAAAAAATTACTATAGACGCATTCTAAGGGGAGGATGAGTCCATCAGTGTTTACTAGATATATTAGTTACACTGGACCTCCAAGTTCAGAGCAATATCCTCAAAATATCAGACGCTGGAAAGCACAATATACAAGACTGTATGCACACTACTGGCTTCAAACCCTTACTACTGCTGCTGAATCCAGGAAAGCAGATTCATCTGGGCACTTCACATTCCTGCCTGAATTCATACAGATGTTCCAAGAGGTAGCTCTGTGCAGAGCAAGCAGTGAGGGTTTGAGTCACTCAGTTCAGATCCTTGTCAACAAGGATGACATCTTGGGAAATAACTTAAATGTGAAATCTATATACAGGATGCAGTGGTGGGCTCCAGGGGGTTCTCACATGTTCTAAAGAACCCTTTGCTAATGAGCACCTGGTTCCAAGAACTGGCTACTAATGGGACATAGGACCTTTGTTCTATGGACATAGAACCTGTTAATTTAGATTATTAGGACACAGAACTTATTAATTTATTTGAATCCCACCACTGCAGTACTGTATATAAAACTGAAAAGTTACTGACTGACTCACTGACTGTCTCATCAATGGTCAGCCAAAACTGCTAGACCTAAAAGCGTGAAATTTGGGGAGGGTGTTCCTTCCGTGATGGAGGCACCCACTAAGAGCTGGTTTTCAGATATTCCAACCAGAAGGGGGTGAAATAGGGGCACAACTTGTTTTCCTCCCTATACTTTCCATTGAAGAATCAATGATTAATGGATACTCTGCCCCAAACCCTGGACCTAGAAGCATGAAATTCAGTGAGGGTGTTCCTTTTGTGACATCAACATCCACCAAGAACCAATGTTGAAAAATTTAACCCATAAGGGTGTGAAATGGGTGCAATGTGTTTTTGTCCTTTACTTAACGTTGAAGACTGACTTATCAACATTCAGCCAATTTGGTGCCTGATGCACTGGGAGGGATGGTGCGCGGGGGGATATTCTGCAGAGGAATGTTGCACTTGGGGTGGATGGTGCACATGGAGGTACTGATGTGCATGGGGGATGTTGTGAATGTGGGGTTGATGTGCATGGACAGATGATGAGCATGGGAGTTGATGTGCTTGGAGGTGTTGTATGCAATGGGGGGATGGAGTACATGGGATATTTTACTCCCGCAAAGCGGGCACATTTTGCTAGTATTTTATAAAAAGGAAGAAGCAGAAACAGGATGAGCAAGACAGCACAGAAGATTAAGAATATTCATACCAAGAAAAACCAAAATCAGGGGCCATCTTTAGAAAATTACTTGATTTTCCCTAATCCATAAAACAATACCTACACTCAATGTGTCCTCAAACCAATGTAATTTCAAATAATAAATCAAACAAGCAATGCAAACGGACTTTATATGACAGTGTGTACAATATATATATAGAGCAAATGAACAGTGGCCAGTCACTTTATCACAGTTAAAAATGACAAAGTAGCCCAAAATCTCCTGGAGCACCATGCAGAATGCTGTCTCCCATACCTGATTATGTACAAGCCTCTGTTGCTCCCAGTCTCTAATTCTCTAGCTCAGCACTCTGCTCCAAATGTTTTCTTCCTCTCTGTTCCCTTTCCTTTTTCAATCCAGGGAGTAGGAGCAGGAATGAAGGAAAATTCATACGAGATTTGTATCCTCCACCAATCTGCTACCTGAGGTGACCACTTCAGATGATTACATGGATAAGCTGGCCCTGGGACCAAAGCTCCCCTCACCACCAGCCTTGATTATAGCTCCCCTCCTAGGCAATATCAACTAATCAACTTGAAACTGATTTAGAACTATCAATGGTTCACACTTAAACTGGAGTTACAGTTTGTGTACAGTTTGCCAACACAGGACGGCATAAGGACCTCTAATCCTACAACGTCATCCCAAACATCTAATTATGCTTAAAGATGCCCAATGTTATTCCAGTACTAACCCACTAACCTGACAGTAAGCCTAGTTGTGAACCTGCAATTATACCTTTAATTGGATATTAAAGTAAAGGTGTCCCCTGCAGGTTGTCCTGCTAGTCACAACCATCTCTAATAGTGCTCATGCACGTTACAAGGCCAAATGAGCCAGCACTGTCTCAAAACTTATGTTGTCATGTGGCCAGACAAAGGCATATGAAATGCTGTTACTTTTCCACCAAAGTGGTTTCTATTTATCTACTTGCATTTACAGTGGTACCTTGGATTTAAGAGTGACTTGGATGAAGAGAGTTTTGGATTTAGAGCAAAAAAATTTCAGAAATTTGACTTGGTTTAAGAACACTGACTTGGGGCCCAGAACAAAGTTTGGTATAGACTTCCATGGCCAGGGAATTCATGGGGAAGAAGCAATCTGAGCCAGGAGTGTATGGAATCCGTTGGTAGTGTAGAAGGTGCATGTGGTGATTTGTGTGTGGGATCTGTGTGGCAGTGTGGAAGGTGTGTCTTATCAAAATTACAGCGCTGCTCCCCATCAGCAGCATGGGAATATTGAAGCATGAAAAGAAAAAGATTATTTTTAGCCAATGGATAGCAGCGTCTCTGTGGTGACAGCGAAAGTCATCCTACAAAAACCCCTCTCCCTCAGACCAGCCATGATGATGGTTTCAAAGGTACAGTACAGTTCAGGACTGTGCAGTATTTTCTTTATTACAGTGTTTGTATTATATTACAGAGTCTTGTCATCATTTTTATACACTGTAAATATTTTTATATAAATATTTTTAGATGATGGAACTAAACATCTGAGTCTCCATTATTTCCTATGGGAAAATGAGCTTCAGATAACAAGCATTTTGGATTACAAGCATGCTTCTAGAACGAATTATGCTCGTAAACCAAGGCACCACAGTACATGCTTTTGAACTGCTATATTCGCAAGAGTAAGTAATGGAAACTCACACCATCTGCGATACTTGGATCTTTATATAGACCATTTTTAACCACCAAGCTACAGCAGCCCTAGTCAGGATGATAAACTACAACTCAACTCTAGCAAGCTGAAACTGTCATAAACGGATAAAATTAGAAAAGCAGTGCTGGTAGAAGTCAAGGCCCATCTAGTCAAACTTCCTCTTTGGCCCATCAAATGCCTCAGAGAACACTTAAAATAACAAGACACTTGTATCATGTGTCCATATGTCACATATTCTGGATAAAAAGTATTTTCATTGTCCTCCTTCTCCTTGTGAGCAGACAACCTATAGCCTGCTTGGAATTAATAAATTATGCGTAATATATTGTATATGTAATAATTTTAAATGTGAGAATCAGTAATATAGTATTTAAATAAGCACATGAAAGCAATATACACAAGGGTTTTGAGCTTTTATTTTGTTATGTTCTACATTTTTCATGGGTGTCCTACATTTTGAAGGGGGGCTGCTCTCAGAAACAGGGCAGCCTGGCTTGGGAAGGGGAGGGAGTGCATCAAAAGGGGGCACCAGGACCTCCCAAGCCAATCTCCCTGTTGTTCTGCAAGGGCATCTTGCTGCAGGCACCTCCTGAGCCCTGACAAGTGCCTTTTAAGTCCACCTGCTCCCAGGAGCATGGGGTGTATGTGTGTGTGAGTGCATGGGTTGCATGTATGTGTAAGCATGTGTATGTGTGTGTGCATGGGCTGGGTATGTGTGTGTGCATGGGCTGGGTATGTGTGTTGTGGATGAGTGAATGAGTGCATGGATGAAAGGTGTGTGCACGTGTGTGTGTTTGAGAGCGCACGTGGAGGTTGGGAGCAGTGGGGTGAGAGAGAGTCTGGGAGCTTGGGGGCAGTTTGAGGTATGAGGACCTGTGGGGTTGGGGACAGTGGGGTGGAAGAGAGAATGGGGACTTAGGGGGCAGAGTGACCATATGTTCTCTTTTTCCAGGACAGGTCCTCTTTTTTAGCCTTGTGTCCCGGATGGAGGGGTTTTTTTTTTAAATAGCAAATTTGACAGGAGTGTCCTGGATAGATTCCAAAGATTGAAAGGGGGTCCCAGGGTGAAATGGCCAAAGGCCACTGTTCTAGAGACTTACCAGCCTCTTATCATTGTCAGGGTTATGAAGGTTCAGCTGGACTCCAACAATTCTCCACAGGCTGATACCAATGCCTATTTGATGCAGAAAATTGAACAAATCCATACAACTTTCTAAAAATAAAATAGAATAGCTGGTCACTATAATACCTCTAATTATTGATTCCCTTATTGGCCATAAACTGTACAGGACTCTTCCTTTCCACCATGCACAGCGCTATTAAAATCTCTCTTGAGAAGGCCATTATCTCTTCTTTTCCTTCCACCCCAACTTCTTGCCATATCTGCATGCTCCAAGCTCCCCCTTTCCCAATTGCACCAATAGAAAAAAACAAGAACAAAGTGACAAATAATGAGAGGTTGGTAGCAATTCTGCCCCTCCCAGATAAGCAAATTTGCTGTCCATGTTGCTATCATGCTATCCATGAATGGTATCCATTCAATACCAACCATCTTTTACAAAGTGGTCAGAGCAAACAACTTAAGAGAATATAGAAAATTAACAGCATAATCAAAGTGTCTAATTAAATGGGACTTACTCTCAGAAAAGTGTATATAGGATTGCAGCAAACATTCCAGAAAATCCTGCTAGTTTCAAACACACACACAAAAGGCAATGCTTCTAAGCACTAGAGCAGTGATTTTCAACCACTATGCTGTGGCACACTGGTGTACTGAAAATGGTCAGCAGGTATTTTGGAGAGGATCATCTATATATTGTATATATAAAACTGAAAAGTCACTGACAGATCACTCATTCTCTGACTCACTCATTCACCAATGCCCTGCCAAAACCACTGGACCTAGACGCGTAAAATTTGGGGAGGGTGTTCCTTCCGTGATGGAAGCACCTACTAGGAAATAGTTTTCAGAAATTCCAACAGGAAGGGGGTGAAAAGGGGTGCAATGTGTTTTTGTCCAACACTTCACTTTGAAGTCTGACTGATTGACATCCAGCCAATTTGGTGCCTGGTGCACTGGGGGTGATAGTACACATGAGCCAGATATTGCACATGGGGGGGTTTGATGAGCATGGGGGGGTTTGATGTGCATAGGGGGCTGTTGCACATTGGAGTAAATTGTGCATGGGGAGATGTTGCGCAGGGAGGTTGATGCGCATGGGGGTGTTATATCCCGTGAGGGGTGGCACACGGGGTATTTTACTCCCATAACACGGGTACATTTCACTAGTCTATATACAGTGCTGCCTCACATAACAAGCGCCTCACGTAAAGTATGTTCTACGTAAGAAACCTAAATTTCCAAGGAATCCTGCTTCACACAACAAATCTGCTTCACATAAGAAGCAAACCCCTCTGGCGCCTAATGGGCATGTGCACTATGCAGCCCTGACACTCCACGCGGTGGCTGTTTGAAAGGATTACTGGCCAGCCTGCCTCTAACTACTCCCAACCAGCTACCAGAGGTAGCTGCCCCTAACTGCCCCCAAGTGCTCCCACTGGCCACCTTGAACCTCCAGCAGCAGCCAGGTAAGCCTCCCAAGAAAGCGTCTGATTGCAGCCTCCTAACCATGTCTACCCAGAAGTAAGCTCCATTGTGTTCAATGGGGCATAATCCCATAATCCCAAGGAAAGGTCTTTGATTGCAGCCTCCAAACTATGTCTATCCAGAAGTAAGCCCCATTGTGTTAAAAGGGTTTTACTCCCAGGAAAGTGTCTATAGGATTGCAGCCTAAGTAGACTTCAATTACAGTGTTTTGTCATCATTTTTACATACATTAATTTTTTATGAATTTTTTGGGGATGTGGAACCAATCGTCTGAGTTTCCATTATTTCCTATGGGAAAATCCGCCTCACATAAAAGAGTGTTGCACATAACTAGCATGCCTCTGAAATGAATTAAACTTGTTATGTGAGGCACCACTGTATATAAAAAATTTAAAAGTCACTGACTGACTCACTGACTCATCAATACTCAGCCAAAACCACTGGACCTAGAAGTGTGAAATTTGGGGAGGGTGTTCCTTCCAAGATGGAGGTAGCCACTAAAAACCAGTTTTTGGAAATTCCAGAGGGGAGGGGGTGAAAAGGGACACAACATATTTTCCTCTCTATACTTTACATTGATTGACCACTGCCCTGTCCCAACCCCTGGACTTAAAGGCATGAAATTCGGGGAGGGTGTTCCTTCTGTCACATCAACACCCAGCAAAAACTGATGTTGAGAAATTTAACCTTAAGGGGGTGAAAAGGGGTGCAATATGGGGGGTGATGCGCATGGGGGGATGTTGCACATTCGGGGCTTATGCGCACATGGGACAATGTGCAATGGGACACAAGGGTGGATGGTGCACAGTGGGGTATTTTACTCCCACAACACAGGCAACATTTTGCTAGTTTCTTAATAATTTGAGAGGGTCATTGTCTTCTGTCATTTGCTGCTTATGGATTTCTATGTGAGAACAAAGTGCTTTTTTCTGGCTGACATCTATTTAATGATGTCACTTCCAGCACCCTGCAGGCACCATGAATGCTAACTTCGGCCCTCTGTCCAAAATGAGTTTGACATCCAAGGTGTAGAGAGCCATCTGAACTTGTTATCTGACCCAACAGAGCAATACATCCTTACTGATTATGGCTATAACACACTCAACTTTTAAACTGATTGATTGAGCATATGACAAATACATGGACTTAGGGTAAATCAGATGTTAATGTCCAATTCACCAATCAAGGACAGAGTGGTCCATTGTGGTCTACTAATTAAAGAAGTCATCTGTAACAGAAGCAGATATATGTAAGATTTTAACCTTCTAACTTAAAGGCTAATGAGGAAACTCACCATACATAATTAGCATGTTTCACATTCACTCTGTCCCACATGCAAGCCATTTACAGTGAATTAACCTGACTAGGAGAAAGGGCAGGGCCACCATAATTCATTTGAAGGGAAGTCTGAGTAAACTGCAGGAGAGAACATAATGAAATGGATATTCCTATACTGTACCAAATGACAAATTTGATTAAAATAAGAGAATCAGGACAATTAAGGTAATTAAGGTTTGCTTCACTGATGCACCTTTTACATGAAAGACAAAAGATGACGAACAGGCAATTTTTACAACACTACAAAATAGGTTCAGCCCTAACTTAGCTGCTTCTTCTTCATGGAAAACACCACATAAAAGAGCAGATCACCATTGCAAAGCATGGCAAAAGCAAGAATCATATACCGTATACGTCCCTACTACATTTCTTGGGTGCCTTCTGCTCCAGAAAGAAACTTTACTGTCATTGTATGCTAATATACAACAAAATATACAACAAAAGTCTGTCAGGTTACAGACTCAACCGATCACTGGAGTGCTGACCCGCTGCATGTACATGTGCTGTCACAGACAATGTCTTGGATGCCTTCTGCTCCAAAGAATGCCATGGCTAACTGGACTACAGAAAAGGAGGGGTAAGCTAAGTGCAGTCAAAGAATTCTAGCCTGGAACAGTAAGAAAAAAAACTGATCAGCTCTTAACACAGTATGGAAATAGGATCCAGTCCCCACACTGTGGGAGCTCCATCTCCTGGTTTTGAGTTTTGATATGCCTATGAGAGACAGAGATTTGTGATAATCCATTCAGGAAGGAATAATACTCACTGAAGAACTATGCAACTCACAGAGAACAAAGGTGTTCACAGCATGCCTATACCAAGAATCAGATTAGTCCTGTTAAGTAGTTCTGAAGATGGTATTCAAGTGGTGACAATCAAGGTGATGTTACCAACATCTAAAAATGAGTTGATACCCTTTCATTCTTCAATACAAAGGAAGTGGGATCATTTCTATAAGGAGAGTAGATAATTGATAATTCTAGGTGCTGGTTACATGGTGTTGCAGGATGCTGAGTGTTTTGCAACCAAAGCTAGGCTATGTGGGTTTGGTAAGATCCAGAAAACATTATGTTTATTAGCTAGTACACTCAATCAGGATTACTTAGTATGCATTAATGATTTATTCACTGTTACGAAATCCTTAGTATGCATTCTTGCTTTGTAAATTTATAATAATGATGGTTGGTGGGACCTATTGTATAATGTATGACTGATGTAGAAGTCAAAACTAATGAGTTGCCTTCTTAAAAATCCCAATTAAATAATGATTCTGAAAAGAGAAAAGCAGACACCATTTGTACCACAAGAGGACCCAAACAACAAAGAATAAAATAATAATTATAAATTTCCCAATTCCCTAAAAAGAGACAAGGAATTTATAATCCAACCAGTGGAATTAACTTCTTGTTGCAGGAGTAAAATATCAAGAATATTTGTGGACCCTATGCATAGGTGGGCACTGGCATGTACCAGATATAGTTGCACTATGCAGCAGCAGGCACTGGGCATCCCTACTGGGCACCAGTAGGCACCAGATGTCCTTACCAAGCACCACTGGGCAGTGGGCACCACCAAGCACACCCCTACCAGGCACTGTGCACCAGTAGGCTATCAGCACCACTGGGCATCCCTGCCAGGCAACACCGGGCAGCAGGCACCACCTGGCACCAAATAGTTTTTCAGTGGATCTTTTCGTCACAAAAGAATATGGTCAACACATTGTATCCCTTCTCACCTGTTAGGGCAGTGGTCTTCGAAGTGGGGGTCAGATCCTCCAGGGTGAGGGTCACAATTTCATTTAAATTTATTTACCTCCCCACACACAAAGATGACCAAACCCCACTTCATGCTTTACCCCTTCAATGATTAATTGGCTTGCAAGGAGATGAAGGTAGTGATTTCCACCATCTAAACTCACTATTCATCACTGAATTCACTAACATGGTTAGAACACAAAAGGCCATGGTGTACACAGAGAATAAAGTCAGGTCTACTGTTGTAAACCTGATGTTTGCCAATTTCCTTCAGGCCTAGAGCATAAGACTGGGAAATTTTCAGTTTGAAACTTTGAAACTTCTTACTAGACTGATATACAGTGGCAACTCACGTAACAAATTTAATTCGTTCCGGAGGCATGTTTGTTATGTGACACGTTCTTTACGTGAAGCAGATTTTCCCATAGGACATAATGAAAACTCAGACAATTAACTGGATATAAAAATGATGACAAAACACTGGAACTGAATTCAAAACATGCATTCAATGTGCATGATTCTATGATGTCTACTTAGGCTGCAGTCCTAAAGACACTTTCCTGGGAATAAATCCCATTTAACACAATGGGGCTTACTTCTGGGTAGTCATGGTTAGGAGGCTGCCATCAAAGACACTTTCTCCTGCAATCCAAGACATTTCCCAAGTGTCTCCCCACTTTCTCCTCCTGTTCATCCTGAGCCTCTCTCTCCTCTGCTCCCTTCTGGCTAGCCGTGAGCTGCTTCCCTCTTCTCCACTGCTGTGCTCTCCCTCTGCCCAGCAGACACCTGGCCACAGGAGGAACAGTGCAGAAGTGTTGCTTTTGCTATGGGCAGGTGCGCTAGGCAGCCCTGATGCTTTTTAAAAGGGCTGCCGGCCAGCATATCTGCCCCAACTGCCAATGAGTTTGTTACGTGAAAGCAGAATTCTAGAGAAATTTTTGTTTGTTAAACATGCTTTACATGAGGTGTTTGTTACGTGAGGTGCCACTGTAGCTAGTCTGGCACAAACAAAAATTTATGTAATTTGCTGTTTTCTATAAAAACATAATTAAAGGAATAGAGGAAATGTTCCATACAAGGGACTACTGAAGCTCTTTTAAAAATTCCTCATATTTAAAATAACTAGGGGTCCAGGGGTTGAGTCAGAGCATCCATCAGTCAGGGATTCTTCAATGTAAAGTATAAGAAAGGAAAACATGTGTCCCTTTTCACTCCCTTCCAGTTTGAATTTCCAAAAACCAGTTCCCTGCGGTTTTGGCTGGCCTTTGATGAGTCAGTCAGTGAGTCAGTCAGAGACTTTTCCGTTTTATACTTATAGATTACATCAAATGTTGCATTTTTCAGGAAACAGAAAATATTTGAAATATTTTAAGTGAACTTCCTTATGTATAGATCAAGTATTTTCTGTATTTTTCTGTTTTCTCTGAGTGTTTTACAATTGATTAAATTGGGTTTAGTATTATTTACACTGCAAAAGTTACAAAATTACACAGAATTTATACATGGTGTATAAATAAACTACTATAAATAAACTATATAAACTACAATATCAAAACATCAACAGTAGGAATACAAAAGCATTCATTAATAGACTATCCAGAGCTGCAACTGTGTTCATCTCGCTTCTACTCCAGGCATATGTCTCCATTGTAATTTCTTTTCTTCAACAATTCACTGTCAAAGAACAAATGCAATGAAATAAGATGGTAAAATTGCCTGCTTCTGCTGAAACCAATACATTAACTAGTTCAAGCCAACAACCTAACTGGGATAAAGAAAGCCAACAGATTACTCCATGATGGGATCAAATTTTAATGACTCATGCTGAGAAGTGTGTAATAACGGCCTTTGGAGAAAACTTGAAAATGAAATGGAAATGGCAACCTTAATTCTACAAGTGATCCTCACTATCTGCATGTTGTTAATTGATTCCCTTGAGTTATAAGTGTAATTTACAGAGGAAAATCAAGTTGAATGGTTTTGCATTACCAACATAGTACTGTTGCAACACCCCCCATTGTAAAAGCAATGGAGAAGGATTCAAGCTGGTGTAAAAAGGGAACTAGAACCACAGTGGAGCTCATGAGCACAGTTGAGTACAATCCGAACTATATCTACTCAAAAGTAAGCCCCATTGTGTTCAATGGGTCTTACTCCCAGGAAAGTATCATTAGGATTGCAGCCTAAGTAAATGTAAAGTTATGCACATTGGGGCAAAGAATTCTAACTTTACATATAGGTTAATGGGCTCTTGTGTTTGATATTCAGAGAGAAGCTCCCTCTAAAAGTGGCGGGACACTCCACAGTGTCCTGCATACAGTATGCAGAATGAAGGAAACCTGGCTGGTCAGTTGCAGGGGCCTGTCACCAGGACATTGCCTTCCCACTGAAGAGATGGAAATGGAACTGTAGGGGCACGATGAAAAAATCACTTTTATACTCATGACATACCTTGACAGAGTAGGAAAGAGATCTAGGAGTGCTAGTGGATAGCTTGATGAAAGTGTTGCCCCAAAGTGCAGCAGCAGTGAAGAAGACAAATTCCTTGCTTGGTGTCATTAGGAAAGGGATTGAGAATAAGATGGCAAAAATTATGATGCCATTGTTCAAATTGATGGTGGGGCCACATTTGGAGTACTCTGTCCAGTTCTGGTTGCTACATCTCAAAAAGGATATAGAAGAAACTGAGAAGATTCAGAGGAGAGCAACCAAAATGATCGATGGTCTGGGTCACCTTCTGTATGAGGAAAGGCTATAGCATTTGGGGCTCTTCAATCTAGAGAAGAGGTGCTTAAGGAGGTAATGATTGAGACAAACACAATTATGCAAGGGGTGGATAGAGAGATGCTCTTTTTCCTTTCACATACCACCAGAACTAGGGGATATCCACTAAATTTGAATGTTGGGTGGGTTAGGACAGACAAAATATTTCTTTACCCAGCATGTGGTTGGTCTGTGGAACTCCCTGCCACAGGATGTGGTGATGGCATCTAACCTCAATGCCTTTAAGAAGGGTTTGGACAAATTCCTAGAGGAAAGGACCATCACAGGTTACAAGCAATGAGGGGTGTGTGTAGATGCGGATAACCTCCAAATGTCAGATGCGGTGGGGGGGGTTTAGGTATTGGATGCAAGTGTCATATGTACTCCCTGAAGAATCTGATGGACCCCTCTGTGATACAGGAAACTGGACTATATGGGCATTTGGACTGATCCAGTGAAGGCTCTTTTTATGTTTTTTATGAGCTAAGGCTTTAAAAGATGGAGGGTTACAACCAGCTCTCCTCTAAAGATAAGTAAATCCGTTTAGCCCAGAGAAGCAGCCTATATAGGAGCAGCAGTACTGGAATGGATTCTGAAGCACAGATTCCTACCTGCCTTTCCATGCAGCAATGGAAACCTAGGTTGTCCCTGACAAGAGTGCTCTCTGGTGGACCTTCAGAAAAGGTTCTGCTGCTCCTTGCCTCTCTGCTTAAACCTTATTTTCATGAGTGAATGAACATATCCTATGTTGTGCAACACCTACAAAAACATACTTAAGTTTTAGCAGTGACTCCTAAACGTTTTAGCACCAGGACTCACTTTGTCAAAATGAAACTTGATTGTGAAACCACAGGAGCTGGGCTAGCCAAGCAGAACTTCATATTAGCATTTGCAATGTCATACTACTTTCATTGCTGGTTGGTATGTGGCCTGTGACATCAGGGCATCACAACAGACACTTTGGGAACTTTGCTCTGTTGGCCACCTAGCCAACAAGACTAAAGAAGTCTCACTTTCTCAGTTGCTTAAGGCAATTTTTATCTTTTTTACTACATTGGGAGGCCTGTCTTCTGGAGTATTTGTAGATGTCCATGTTCATTTGATTTGGAGACCTTGTGTTCCCCTTCACTGACCTTTGCTAGAAGCAAAGACATGCTCATGAATAAACTTACATATCGCTCGGTTTCACTTTTTATAGACCTCAATATATAGTAGTTTCCTTGTCAGCCTAGAGGGGAGGGAGCACCCATCTTTTGGGGCCTGCATTCATCAGATCAGGACCACTATGGTGGTGGTGCTCTTTGCCTTCCCTTTCATGTAGAGTGAGGTTGCCGACTTACAAGTAAACATGCACACGAAGCTCTACTCGCAAGTAAACAAGCACATGACATATCACTTCTATAGAGCTTAATACCGTTTCTTTGTCAGCCTTCAGCTTGTCAGTCTCACAAACCAACCACAACCAGGTTGCCCAAACCATAGCCCAAGGCCCACAGCGAGCCTCCATGGAAAGCCCCCTCCATCTGGCCCATGGGCAAAACCTATAATCCTCTGGAGGCAAGGGGAGCCGAAGAGGCTACATGCATCTCCTCCCTCAGAGTAGGAAAGTGCTTACAACTGATTTGAAGATCAATGAATTAGAAAGTCTCACTGTGTTAGAAAGTGTTTATGAACTTATTTGAATTCATGCATTCATAAGTTCCTTCTCTTACACAATAAATTATGTAAATTTATTTGAATTTAAAATGTACATGAATTCCTTTTTGAAACGTACTTTAAATTCTGACACTGCGACAGTGTGTCAGATTAATGTGGTCCTCCTGCCAAAAAGTTTGGACACCCCTGCTTTAGATACAATATGCTTCCGAGTCAACCACTATGCTTTGCCCAATCTACTAAACATGGAGTCTTGTGCCACTTTAGAGGCAGTAATGTGTAGGACAGAGCTGTAATTTCCCCCCCTTACCCCACGGATGGGCAGCTTCACACCTTCTCTTCAGGATGCTAGAGGCTACTCTAAACCTGTTGAAAACTGGTGAGTTTCATCAGGGCATGGCAAAGATGCAGCTGAGGTGCTAGGACCTTTGACACCCACAGGTATTCCAAGAACCAAACACCCATGGATACAGAAGACCAACTCAACTTTGTGGACTCCAGAGGTTTGCAGCAGATAGAAATTTTTAACATATACAGAGGGGAAAGAAAGAGTGAACACAAAAAGTGCACACAAAAAGTTTATAAAGGAGTTCAAGAAAGTCTGGATTCCTAAAGAAGCTACATAGGGACACTCATTTCCTGTCCAGAAATTGGGTGGGGCAAGAAAGGAGAGTTGTTTTCTTTCTCTGTGATTAGTATGGCTGTGGCTGTGGGTGGCGCAAGTGGTTAAGACACAGTGCCTGTTAACCAGCAGGCCAGGGCTCAAGACCTGGGTCAGCCCCACAAGACAGGGTGAGCTCCTGTCCTTAGCTCAGCTCTGTGATGCCAGCTGGATCCAATCTTATTGGCTCTGCCTTTCTATTGGAGTAATTCAGTGGTGTGGAGAGCTAACCCAGGCTTTCGTGCTTCACATGCAGCGTATGCAGCACCGAGCACGATACCATAGTCTTTCAAGACTGACGGAGGCCTGCTTTTATGATAAGTATAATGCACTTGAAGTGAACTAAAAAAACTGAAGACGAGAAGAGTAAAAAGAAAAAGAAACAAAAAAATATAGCCAGGAAGACTGGAAGCTGAATGAATTGGAAGCTACAACTTAACATTATGACCCAGGATACATTTATTGTGAAGTGAAGTAGGGCAAAACTGGTCCTGGCCACTGTGCAGCCCCAGCGACAGGCCTGGAGCTGCTGCTCTCTTTTAAGGCCTCTGATGGGTTTAAAAACATCATGTCCCATTTTCAACCAAAAACAGAAAGTGGCGTTTTAAAGGCCCCTGGAAACCTTCTGCGCATGGAAAGGTTGCGCACAGCCTTTCTGGCCCTCAGAATGCCTTCATGGGTGGCAGTGAGTGGGGTTGCGCTCAGGACAGCACAAATGGGAGGGCTGACTCCCCAGAAACAGCACTAAAGTGGAGCCAATGGTACTTCCAACGAAGATACAGTCTGCTACAGACAAAGACTATTCAGTGGCTCCTATAGAATCCATGCAAAAGTTAAGTAGGCAGCTATGAAAACAGCAAAAAAGAAGGATTGGTCACACATAAAGGAATTGACTGCTTCAGTCTTAAAAGGTGGAGGTGAATGATTTAGTGCTACAACACTGTCAGACTCCTCTTGCAATAACTCATTTACAAGCTGGTGGAAGCACTATGGGATCAAAATTTTTTAGGATAAACACCTATTAATAGGGACCTGCAAAAGGTGAGGTTATTTTTCCAGACAAAGGGGTGTAATCCTAAAATAACCAGAATAACCTCACCTTTTGCAGGCTCAACCTATAAATATTGAGGGGTGGCATTTTAGAAACATTAGTACTTTTACATAACAACTCAAGGCACAATCCTAATATATTTAGGCCAGCATAACTCATCAGCCTCCCCACACCACCATAGGGAGTTATGCTGGCCTAAATAGGTTAGGACTGCAACCCTAATGCCAAAAATTTTAATTCATAACTATGGTACTTTGGAGACCTTATTACTACATTAAGCACAGCTTCACTGGATTTTCAAGCTGGTGCCTCAGGCCCTGATAGAAAATTATCCTGCCTGAAGCACTGCTGTTACCCAAACAGCTTCCTGCAGTTGTGAATTCTAGGAATGAAAGCTACAGCTCTTTCAAAGCTAGCCAGCTGTTCTATCTCACTGTGTTCTTTTCAGTTCATTTGTCTTATCGTTCAAGCACATGCAGTGTCTCAAAATTGTTGAGAAGTGTTTAATAGGCACAACATTCAGCTTAATATTAAAATAATTGTTTACATATAAGCCCTATGTTAAGTCTGCTGGTGGAGCAAATAGACCAGAGGTGCACAATCTTTTTGGCAAGAGGCCCACATCATCTCAATAATACTATGTTGGAGGCAGAAAAAAAGAACTTACATTTCAAACGAATAAAGTTTCATAAATGAATATATTAGAGAGGGAACTTATATGAATAAATTCAAACTAGTTCATAAACACTTTCACACACAGAGAGCGCAGAGGTTCATTTATCCTCCACAGCTTCTGAACACCATCAAGATGGGGGAAGCAAAGATCTCATTTCCAGGGGATTACAGGGCTCACCCATGGGCTGCATGGAGGGAGCTTGTCATGAATCTAGCCCCAATTTTGGGCACTACCAAAATAGATTAACTGGCTATACCAGTCAATATGCTATCTGGAAATAACAGTCAAGGTCCAAAGTATTAAGTATTCTGGTCAGCAACCTAACTTCACAGCATGGAATAGCTAATATAATTTCTGAATGGGAAGCAGGTCAAAGTGATAAATCCAGTATGTTTCAACAGCTGTCAACAAGAAACATTTGTGCCAAATGAGCAGTTTTCTCAGATAAGAAATTAACACCCAAACATTCCAAATGTATCTGCATGCTCCATGGCATATGAACTCAAACAGCTCCTCATGTAACCACCACCTGCACTTTTAACAGGGCAGCTGCAGAAGAAACTAACGCTATATTACCAGGTGATGCAAAATAAAATTCTTAAAAGCCCATCTTAATATAAGCAAACCAAATACTAACCTGCTTCTGCATTAAAATACATCAAGAGTGGTTGATACAACCACTGTCACTCATAACTCCCAATACAGAGTTGTTTTGGACTACTTTAAATGTCACATCTAGCATTTAAAGACAGACTCCCTGCTCTATTCTGGGAACTTATGATGACTTGGGGATTTCACTTGAGTTATTTATAGCAAATCTAGTCTGGACATTGAAGTCATGGGCCTTCTCCTCTGTAATTTAATATTCAAGGATGAACATAGGAACCTCCACTGGATCAGGCCACAGGCCCATCTAGTCCAGCTTCCTGTATCACACAGTGGCCCACCAGATGCTTCAGAGGAGCTGGTTCACAACTAAAAATAATGATGCAGGCCAGCTAGATGGTATATCAAAACACTACCAAAAAGCATTATGCACTTTGTCCTTCATGCTGAAGATCCAATATTCCCGTGAAGGAGAAATTTATGTTCACATTAATACCAGATCAATATAGACAAAAAGGCTGAATATTCAGACCTTGTTAAAATTCAGACCTTGTTAAAGGTAGGTTCTTCCAAAGTTTTGCCCAACTTCACAATGGGAAGATCTGTTCAGACTTGCTTAATGACAACCAAATAGAGCAAAGTCAGAAGCATCAAGAAATACAAGAAAAGAACAAGCATCCTGATCGCATCTACCAGCAGCAGCAAGCTATGTTGAGACATTCCATGAGTAATGTGAGGCGTTCCAGTAACATTTATTTCAGAATTTTTTTTCTACAGTAGTAATATTTAGCTTTTCCACAAGTAGTTTCTCAGTATGTAAATGTGAAGATCCAGGATCAAATTTCTCCTCAACAATGTGGCTCCCCAGGTGACCCTGGGCCAGTCACTGATTCCCTACAGCATAGGGTTGTTATAAGGATAAAAGTTTGCAAGCAACTTTGAGCATTTGTTTTGACATGGGAAAGGTGGGGTATAAACCCCCACAAACCCAAAATTAAGTATTAGCATGCCCATTGCAGCTGAGGCTCAGTGCCTTGCCTAGTCAATGTCCTGGCAGAGACAAAGTGAAGGTCAACCAGAGAAAGTCAACCTGCTGTCACTAACCCAAGTCTGCATTGTGCAGGCACTATAAGAATTGAAATAGTTTTTTCTAGAAATAATAGCTCTTACATCAGGCCTAAAGTGGTACATCTCAAAATGACTACATCAACCTAACTTTTCAAAAAAAAATTCAAAGCAATTCGCCAAAAGGAGAAAACGCTTATAGACCTTCCCTTAGTTGTGTAAAAAAACACACTTGTGTATCACATGTGTAATTTATAACCCTAGGCACTATAAACTGAAACAAGATTGCAACTATGAAAACTCTTTACACAGAAAACTGGAATCATCAGAGATTACAGTTCAAATAGCGGAAAAGACTGCATGCAACTGGCAGCAGTAAATTAACTGCACTAACACCAAAACCAATACAATAAGAAACACACCAACTGTGACATCTCCTGAAGCCAGCTTTCACTGACGGAAGCTTACACTACAGAAAGTGTCAAGTTTAAGGATCCATAGATACCTATAATATAAGTCATTATAGATAAAAATTTAACCTAAGTGGCCTTACAACAGTGGTCCTTGAGCATTTCAGCCCCAGACACCTTCTGAGAATGATCATGTGTTCATGGACATGCACTCCGGAAGTGATGTCATGGCTAAAAGTGACATCAAACAGGAAATGACATTACTGTGGTGCCAAATGTCCTCCATGTCTACTCAGAAGTAAATCCCATCGTGTTCAGTGAGAGCTACTCCTAGGAAATGTAGCCTGAGTGCTACATTCCAAGGCGGTGGTTGGTGCCAGGCTGGATGCCAGAATCCAAAAGTGGCACCAAGCTTTTCACAATTCCCCAAAGGGGATCCAGCCCCTCACTTTGAGAACCCTTGCTTTACAACATGGGTATTAGAACACAATGTAACTCTACAACTAGCTGATTCAGCTAAGAGATTCTGCCACATCAACATTTCTAAAACTTATAATCTTAACTGGAAGTTGTACAGACTATAGAACATGTAAACTAATTTATTTTCACAGAAGCTGATTTGGTAGGCACCGATATCCAGAGAAAAACAGCAAATATACAGGATGTCCCCCCAAAATGTACTCGCTCCTTTGTTGGGAAAATAGTGGAAATTAATTTGAATATTTACAAACACGTACAAATGTGTAAACTACTTGCGGAAAAGACTAATCTATTCCATAATGTCATTACCTTTTGTTAATTTATCCGATTAGACCTGCAAATATGTCAATAAACACCTTAATCAAATGTATGTGTAATAACCAGTTAAACTGTGAGCACTTTTGCGGGGGGGGGGGGGACACACACGACACCCTGAATATATCATCTTACTAATTTAACTTGCTACAATTAAAAATAAATGCATCTAAAATAAATCTACAAGTAGTAGCTCTAATATTTATAGTACTATAACTATTAATTATGAAAGCTTCATCTGAAGAAAGTAACCTGTAGAAACCATACTGTTTCAGTTTTGTTCAGTGCACCAGGGGTCTCCATTTCCATTCAAAAGAAAGTCTGAGCACTTTAGACTTAAGATTTCCCCACAGAATTCCAAACCAGGTGAACTGTTAGGAGCATATCCGCATAAGTTATAAAGACTTCCCAAATTTCTGATTTTTTTAAACTGCAAAGAGCCTGGACTGATAAGCCAGCCAGAGATGAAACCACACCTAACATTGCTAAATACAGCAGTGTTAAGACATTAAACAAAGCAAACCCAGTTGCCACTTGTCTACAACATACTGCTCTCTTGGTCTCTGACAAGTCCACCACACCCATGATTCTATTTCCAGCCATGAAAACCTGCAGTGCCCTACAGAAAAGTAACACCCAGTCTTCGAAGCCAGTACATTCTCTAGATGAAACCAGGACATAAAACCGAAAACATATTTCTTACATTTTTACTAAGCAGTCCTGACAGCCATGATACTTCCTTGAAAGCTATTCTAGAACCGTGCAGTTCTGAAAAATAGAAATAGCTAATCTGTGGCCAACAATTTCCACGGCCAGAAAAATGTTTGAGACAAGGCATGGCGAAGACCCTAACACAACACAAAAGGCATTATGAGCTCTGTTATGACAAAGAAAATCCAGGTATACCAAGCTAAGGTAAAAACACTTTGGAAAAGGTGAATGACAATGAGAGGTCGATTCAAGGAGGGTAAGCAGTGCAGGGGGGCTCAGGCATACTCCAGAATGAAGGCACAGTGCTATTAGGGAGTGAAATGCCAGGGCAGCAGCATTCCCACTCCTCATATTCAGAACATCCACAGAGCAGATAATGCTGCTTACAAAGGAGAAAATGGGACGGCCAAAGAAGCAATTCTCACCAAGGGCAGAACAATATACACTAGTGTTCCAATCACAGGATTGCCATAATTCTCTTCAACAAAATCAGGACAGGACTCTTTGTCCAATTTGCCAGTATGTGAACAAAATCCCCCAAAATTAGGATTGTCCTGTTTTTTTTTGGAACATATGGCAACCCTAGATCCAGAACCTCCAGTGGATAGAAAAATCAGTGTACAATAAAATAAAATGGAAAATTCCAGGTTTCTTGCTTCTCTGTTATAGTGCCTCAATATCCACAGGGATTTTATTGTGGGACTGAAAAATGGAATGATTGCTTGCATGACTGTCTCTCTACAACAACAGAAAAGCAGTTTTTAAAACAGTAACTTGCACTGGCCATTTGTGTTGAGTGCGTATAAAAAAAATCAGTGTGTAACAAGGTTGGACCTATATTTAATATTATTGATACTATCAATTATACTAGTATTGATACTATTGATTACTACCAGGAGAACAATAAAAACTGGGCCCACTGTTAATCAACAGTGTTAATCAACAACAAACCCATCTAAGAGAAATAGTGCGCACCAATGGGGTATAATTTTGTTCTTAGGGTGCAATTCTAAACACGTCTACTCAGAAGTAAGTCCCATTGTATTCTATGGGTCTTTCTCTCAGGAAAGCGTGTTTGGGATTGCAGCTATACTTACCTAGACATAAACCCCATTGAGGACAATGAGATTTGTTTCTGAGTAGACATGCATTAAATTCTCATTTAAAGGAACAAGACTGCCAAGGTAAGCAGAACCAGCCCCCACGCAAAAAAACAGAAAGGAGCTTGTGGGGGGAGGGGTTGAAGGCGGCCAAGGTCCAGCAAGGTGTTGCCCCCACATAGCCTGGTCTGAGGGAGGGAGGGAGGCGGGAGCCAGGCCTGGGGGGAGTTGAGGGGAGGCAGCCAAGGGGGGAGGGGAGCCAGCCAAGCCTGGGGGGAGTTGAGGGGAGGCGGCCAGGCCTGGGGGGGCGAGACGGGGGTCCTCACCGATGGTGGAGATGAAGGTGGTGTTGAAGGCATCGTCGGAGAAGCGGAAGAGGACGCAGGTCTTGCCGACGCCCGAGTCGCCGATGAGCAGCAGCTTGAAGAGCAGGTCGTAGGTTTTCTTCGCCATGGGGCCCCCCCGCGCCGCGCGCGCCCAGCCCAGCCCGGCCCCGCCCGCCCTCCAAGCCCCCCTCCCTCAGCACCGCACAGCCACCAGACCGGCCTGGGCGGAGGCGGAGGCCGCCCTAAGAGGGGGAAGGCAGGGGAGGCACAAAATGGCTGCCCGCCCTGCGAGCGGAGCGAGGAGCGGCCCGGCCGGGCAAGGCTGTCTGTGGCTGTGGCTGTGCCTCCGCGTCTCACGGGTCTCCAGCGGCCAGAGCCGACCTCATGCCCCGCTCCTCCCCACCCCTCAGGCAGCGGCCTCCAGGACACGCGACCCCCGAGGAAGGAGGCAGAGACCAGGCCGCGCCGCCAGGCCTCACTAACTGGCTGACTGACTGGACTGGTGGGGGTAGGGCGCGCGTGCGCAGGAAGCGGGCGCGCGCACGCAGGAGACGAAGGCCAGCCGGCCGGCCGCTCCCTTCTTTCCTTTCTCTCTCACCCTCAGGAGGCAAGGACCCGGGGGCGGGGCTACGACCTGACATCAGACAACGCAGGTGGCCGCGCGCGCACGCTCGCTCGCTCGCGCACTCTCTCACGCATGCGCAGCACGGAGGAATGTAGATTTCTCATCGGGGTTACAGCGCAGTGTCGGGTGTGCGCATGCGCGCGCGACTCTCAGGCCTCGGCGGACCACGGGAAGGACGTGTGACGTACGGAAGAGGAGTGGGCGTGTCCCGAGTGACGCAAACGATCACACGAGCACGCGCCTGGGGGATGAAGGCCCGCCCTCCTTTTTCTATCTCTACTGCTGTACACGGTCACGCGCCCGTAAAAAAGCGTTATGTGAGAAAGAAGGCGGGGCTTCAGTGGAATGCCGAGCGCTGATTGGTAGAGACGCTTCGATGGTGATTGGTCGGCTGCTGATGGCGACAGAAATCGTTGGGAGCCATTGACGGCAGCACGGAGCGCGCATGCGCAGTGGTGGTGCTGTCAGGCCGGCTTTAAGGGGCGCCGCGGTGGCTGCCCTTAGGGTTCACAGTGGGAGGTCTCCCGGGGGACAAGCTCCTGCTCTGAGGGCTGTACCTTCAGGACTGCCACCTGAGGCCCACCTCCCTCTGTGGGCAGGAAAGGCAAGGGATGCAGGGAGTGCCTGCGAGGAGGATGGATAGGACAGCCCACTCCCACTACTGTCTACTCTGAAGTAAATCCCATTGAGTTCAATGGGGCTTACTCCGGGGAAAGCCTGCCTCCCACTCGTGTCTACTATGAGGTAAGTCCCATTGAGTTCAGTGGGGCTTACTCCGGGGAGAGCCTGCCTCCCACTCGTGTCTACTCTGAGGTAAGTCCCACTGAGTTCAGTGGGGCTTACTCTGGGGAAAGCCTGCCTCCCACTCGTGTCTACTCTGAGGTAAGTCCCACTGAGTTCAGTGGGGCTTACTCCAGGGAAAGCCTGCCTCCCACTCGTGTCGACTCTGAGGTAAGTCCCATTGAGTTCAGTGGGGCTTACTCCGGGGAGAGCCTGCCTCCCACTCGTGTCTACTCTGAGGTAAGTCCCACTGAGTTCAGTGGGGCTTATTCCGGGGAGAGCCTGCCTCCCACTCGTGTCTACTCTGAGGTAAGTCCCATTGAGTTCAATGGGGCTTACTCCGGGGAAAGCCTGCCTCCCACTCGTGTCTACTCTGAGGTAAGTCCCACTGAGTTCAGTGGGGCTTACTCCGGGGAAAGCCTGCCTCCCACTCGTGTCTACTCTGAGGTATGTCCCACTGAGTTCAGTGGGGCTTACTCCGGGGAAAGCCTGCCTCCCACTTGTGTCTACTCTGAGGTAAGTCCCACTGAGTTCAGTGGGGCTTACTCCGGGGAGAGCCTGCCTCCCACTCGTGTCTACTCTGAGGTAAGTCCCACTGAGTTCAGTGGGGCTTCCTCTGGGGAAAGCCTGCCTCCCACTCGTGTCTACTCTGAGGTAAGTCCCACTGAGTTCAGTGGGGTTTACTCCGGGGAAAGCCTGCATAGGATTGCAGCCTTACATACAAACCTATGTGTAGGTTAGAGGTAAATCTCATTTACCTAAATCTCATTTACCTCCAGCCTTAGAAGTAAATCTCATTGGGTTCTGTGGTTCTTTCTCCTCAGAAAGTGTGGATAGAATAAAATCTTATCCACAATTTCCTGGGAGTGAGTCCATGTCTGATTAGACATGCACAGGATTTTGCTCTCAGGCACTTAGTCCTACCTGTACTTGTGGGCTCAGAAAGAAGGTGCCTACCAGGATTATGTGAAGTGATGTTGGGAGTGGACAGACAGTTTCTTCCTCTCACAAAGCATCAGAAGCAGGGGGAGTCCCCTGAATTTTGATTGTGCTTCAGGAGAAGCTTCTGCTACAGGTTGCTTGTTAAATTTCTTAGGCTAAAAACCTGTATACACTTTCCTTGGAAGAAGCTGCATTGAACTTGCTCAGGCTTGACAGTAGAAGAGCCCCTAAGAACATAAGAAGAGCCTCCACTGGATCAGGCCAAAGGCCCATCTAGTCCAGCTTCTTCCATCACACAGCAGCCCACCAGATGCTTCAGGGAGCACACAAGACACCTGCATCGAAGTGCCCCCCCTGCATCTGACATTAGGAGATTGTCCTCTACACATACCCCTCATAGCTTGTAACCTGTGATGGTCCTTTCCTCTAATCTAGAAATTTGTCCAAACCCTTCTTAAAGGCATTGAGGCAAGATGTAATACCCTATAATCCCTTTTTATAAACTTCTTAAAGCCAAGGGCCATGTGGTCATCCTGATGTGGCAAGGAGTTCCACAGGTCAGTAACACACTGTGTAAAGAAGTACTGTATTTCCTTTGTCTGATCTGATTATCTCACCAGTCATTTTAAGTGGGTGTCCCCTGGTTCTAATATTGTGCAAAAGAGAAAAGAACTTCCTGCTACCCATATTCTCTATCCCATGTGCAATTTTATGGCTCCCCTCAGGCAAAGTGGAAACAGGAGACACTTTGTAGGTAATGAACAAGTTGGAAAAGAGGTTGTCACTGCAGCCAGTGGCTGGGGTTGGGGGGAGCTGGAACAAGAGTAAGCCAAAGTAAAGGCTCCAACTTTCAACTGCTGATGGATCCCTTAAGTGGCTTCCATGACTGCCCTTACTACTCAGAATGTGATGTATGCTGCATTGGTGCTGGGAAGTTGGATAGTTTTTGACCCTTCGATTTTTCACATAAGATTCAAAAATGGTGGGGTTCCTTGTCCATTTTATCAAACAGGTAGGCCTTCCCTCTTATTTGAGCTTCAGCAACATGGAAAGAGGCAAAACTTGCCTTTCAAGAGGTTAGGTCAAATTTTGGATCTCTCCCCTTGGTAGCACAGAGGTCTAGAAGAACTCCTTGGATGTACTCCTATGAGCTTTAAAAAAAACACTCTTCAGGATCCATAGCACTGCTTGGAAGAGGCGCCCTCTTAATAGGACTGACCCAGTCATATTAAAAAAGGCTGGAGAACAGAGTAACATGAGGAAAAAAATCAAACAAGCCTGGCTTGGGCATTGGGCATTCATTGTTGTGAATCTTAGCAAAAGGAGCTTCTGAATATATGTCAGATACAAGCAGTTCATGTAACAGCTGAAAACATTAACTTGCATTGTATCTGGAAAGTGACGCAAATTTGCAGCCACTGAGTTCTTCTCAGGAGTAGTGTATTATGTTCATGATCAAAAGCTATGCAGCTCACATTTCACATTGGTCACCATTTCCGAATGGTTTTCTGCAACAGCCTCCTGCAGAATGAATTGAGGGTTTGATGAAGCATTGCTGCTTGTTCCATTTATAGCCTTATTTCAGTGCATGCTGACTTATTTCATGACTGCTGGGTTGAGAAGAATTGGCTGCTGTGAGAAAGATTGTAATATAAAGATGACCCAAAAAGCAGATAGTTGTGTCAGTCCATTTTAACAAAAGTTACAGTTGGTGAAATGGATTATTTTATTATACCTCAATTGCAATTCTTAGCAATCAATATATAATGTGTGAGTCAAGCAGAATCTTTCCTCAGTTTAATGGTTAAGTCAGAAATTATAGTGCTTTTTGTGAAATGTGCACACAGCTGAGTCTACCCAAAGGCAATCCAAGCCAGCATTTTCTATGCTCTGGCCAATTGTTTTAAAGTTGTTGAAACAGGATGGTGTAGTGATTAGGGAGTTGGAATAAGAGCACAATACTAACCATGTCTACTAAAAAAAAGTCCCATTGTGTTCAATGGGTCTTACTCCCAAGAAAGTGTCTTTAGGATTACAGCCACTGTCAGTCTCATAGGATTGTTGTGAGCTTTGTAAGCCACCCTGGGCATTTGTTTTGGCATGGGAAGGACAGGGTATAAATAAGGTTTTTCAATATCAACATGGGATTCTTAAAGTCTACATTTTTATCCGTTAGAAGAACCAACAAAAGACTTTCCATTATTTCTCCATGTGCGTTACTTTTACTTTTTGTCTTTTGTAATAAAACTTTTGTATAAAACAGAATTAAGTTTTTCCTGTCTTCTGTTTAAACAAATGTATTTCTCTGCATTATCTGAACAAATATTTTCAGCTTGTATTACCTGAGGGTGTGTTTCCTTTGCAGCATGATACCACCATGTGCAGTTGAACATTTGCCCAGCATGTCTTTTCCTCTTCTGGGGAGGCCTGATTAAGTGGATGGTAGTCCTGAATAGAATCCACACAAAACTAGCTTCTTTGCTAAAATTTTTCAGGGTTCAGTGTTTTACCCATTGGCTAATCCAGTGGAGGGAGATTGGGGTTATCCCCTTGGCTAACAGTTGTGAGCAAAATCCAGCAAAGTGCTTGAGCTTCATTGGTTTTCTGCTTGCATCTCCAAGGCAAGCAGTGCACTGTGACTGTATGTAAAAGTGTGGCAGGGAATAGAATTTGGGCTGTGTGAGACCAACCTTTCTGATAATGGTTAGGGGAAAAAGGCCTTGCTGGAAAGTTATTTTCTGAAACAGCCCCACCTTGTCTGTGGGAGTGTACAAGATGGGTGTTTTCAGATGCCAAGAGGTTTGTGTGCCACATTTATGGCACCCAAATGTTAGAGCAATTGATTGTGCCAGACTACAATTATTCAACAAGGACATGAGGCATCTCGGGCTGCTAATCCAATAAAGTGCATTATTGTTCTATTCTGCATATTTGCAATGCAAAGATCAGGTAAGGGAAGGTGCTATTCCTCCTAAAGTCACCTCTGCCTGAAAGATGGCAGATATCAGTGTCTAGACAAGCCGCTTTCTTTGTCTGTTGCCTGGCTGATGCAAGTTTCATGTGGGTGCAGAACACAACACAAGATGCATTTGCTTCTGAACTTGACTTGCCATCTGTGACTGATGCCTTTAGCTTTATTTTTTTTTTGCAAGAGCTTGATAAGGGTTCCTCATTCATTGCCAACACTCTTAGAAATGAATAAGGAACTAGAAACCATTTTTAGCACAATCCTAGCCTCTCTGTGCATAGTCCCAACGATACATGTTGCAAATGTTACTTAAACAATATTGTGACAGCTCCATCTCCAGACCCACCAGAAGGAGCAATGTATTCTATAGCAGAAATGGTCTGTGCTGAACAAGTGCAAAGGTCCAGGAGTGCTTTGCACAACCTAAGTGTCATGTCAGTAAGCCAGTGTCATGTCAGTGTGCCAGAAGCAGGAACAATGCTAAGAAAATAATGATGACTATGTCGCAGCATAGTGCATGGGAGAGGAGAGCAGTTCTGTATCTGTATATTTCAGCATTACCGTATTTTTAACAATTAGCCAAAGAATTCCAAAAGGAAGGATGTGTGTAAGGAAATGAGGAACAACATGTGAGTACCCCCAGTAGAAGGCTGCTGGTGCAATCATGACCATTTACAGTAGGCTGGTTGGATGGAGACACTCACTTCTTTCCAGGAGTTCATCCAGTATCTTGTAGGTACACTGAATCACCTGCCCATTATCTTCCACTACAAAGCAATCATTGTGAAGATAGAGAATGTGTGTTCCTGGAGAAGAAGCACCCTATGCTTTCCCAACCTTGCAAAGGGCATCCCTTGCAAAGCCTTCACACAAGGATACTTCAATCTTTTTCAAGAGTGACATCAGCGATCTGTGAATAGAAAGAATGCTGTGCTGGGAACAAAGGAGCCAGCACATTAATTGCACATGCTGGAAGGGTGATGTTATCTCTGTGCTGGTAACTGGCTGAGGAAAGATGCCATATAAATGAAATTAGATGGAATTATTTATTTACTGCATTTCTTTCATTGTTCTTTTTTGTCCTATCCTCCTATACGATGCTTCAGATTTATGGTCATAGGTTGTGGAACTTTAAACTTATAACGTAATTCTTTAAGAAGGAGTACACACTTGGGACACAAGCCATTCCACTCCTCAGTACCTTGGCCCAATGTCCACCACTACTCCAGTACATTCAGGTGCTCACCACACTGGCTCTGAGTTTTAGGTTCTGAGTCTTGCAGTGTCTGAGTTGTTGATTGTGGTAGAGCCTAACACATGTGTTAAAAAAAAGTCTGGTTTAGAGATGGCCTTTTAGGAAATAACAACAGGGCAACAACATAGATGAAATGTTTATCTGATTTCCAGAGGTGGGAATTTTAGACTTGTGTGTGAAAAGCTTAGAACCAAAGTCACAACAGAAGCATGGTACTGAGATCAACAGAAATAATAGTATTATTAGATTTTGTTTCGTCTCTCAGAGTAAAAAAAGATTGGAAAGATAACGTGAAGGTTCTAATGTGGAATTGATAAGAGGTGTTGGTAAGAGGAAATTTAAGTTAGAGAGCCCTTGTAAAAAGAGAAGTGAGGCTGCAATCCTAATCCACAGTTAAGCCAGCATAAGACCTGGCACGAATGCTATGCTGGCTTGTGGGTGTCACAAAAAGTGTCATACTGCACTTCTGTGCCACTCCTGGAGGGATTAGGTCAGTGCACTAACATGTGCCCACCTCCCCATACCACCATGGGAATGGAGCAGGTGAATTGTATCAGCCTAAATTAATTAGGATTGTGCCTAAATTAATCAGCCTAAATTAATTAGGTCACTGAGTATTAACTAGCCTTTCTGTGACCCTAGTGAAGGGAGAGTACAGTGTAGTAGGAAAGCAATTTTGGATATTTAAATATTATTTATTTTCTTGGCTCATCATTTTCTTGGTTGCCTGGGTTTATTATGTTTTATTGATTAAAAAGCCTCTTGTACTGGCCTTCTGCAAAGACAGAAGAATTATTTTAAAATATCTTATGTGTTAGATTTATAAAATAACTTCTTTAAGTTTATGAATCTGCATGAGTAAATTATGTGGGAGTTGAATTGCCTCATTCAATCTGGTATAGGGTTGTATATGTAGTAACACGTTTGTACAGATAGTAAGTGGACAAACAGGTTTGCACAGAATGGTCAAAGCAGAAGCCAATAGAACTGAGTATGGATTTGTAGGCCTGGAATCAAGTGCAAGCACTGTGATAGGTGGAAAGAGGGTTGAGCACTTATGTAAGATCTGAGGGTTTAGCATACCATATGGGTTCTTAATGGCAACTCTGCAATAATAGATGTTCGTTAGTAAAAAGGATTTGGATTTCTTAAGTTTTGTTCTGTCTCCAATGGGCTCACACTCTTAGAGCACAATCATGGCTACTCAAAAGTAAGCCACATTCTGGTCATACTCCACGGAAAGTGTCTTTAGGATTCAACCTTAGTAGGAGAGGACAGAAGAAAAACTCAAATTTTAGGGGTCTCTAGCATTTTCTCCCCTTCAGCCAAGAAAAACAGGACAGTAGGAGAAGCTGCAGTGAAAAGAAAGTGTGTGTTGGAGAAAAGAGGTATAAAGTCAACATTTTGTCGCGAAACTTCTCAGGGTCTTCAATGCATGTTCTTTCACAAGTGCCATGAATGCAGGGGGGGAGGTCAAATCTTGTGCAGAATCGTTAAGAGAGAAGCAGCAGCTACTTGTGACTGTGACCCTGGCAGCTCAGATGAAGACCTCTCTTGCAAAGGATGATCTTTGAGGCATCTGGAGGGCCTTTGTGAGATATAAGAAGCAGGATTAGATTGTCCTTTGGCCTGATCAAAGAGGGCTCTTCTTATGACAGAGAGGCTGAAGATCAGAGACGGATATTTGTGGTCTGACTCAGTGTCTCAGTTTATTCAATCAATGGAATGAGGTGATTAGATGTTTCCTTCATTGCTTGCAGGTCACCAGGAGGGAGGGTCACATCAAAGTGTTCTCCCATTTGAAAAAGTGCATACAGAATAACATGTCTGGCAGCTGCAGAAAACTCTTCTGAACACTTGTGCCTGACAGGGTACATTTCTACACATACATGGAAAGTATGATACTACGTATTCCCCACCACCTGCAGCTTGATGTGGGATCATCCAGGAGCAACTTTCCACTTGTTATCTTTTGTCCTATGACCCTTGAGCTAGCTCAAGGCACCACCAGCTCTGTTCCATGTGCTTTGGTGTGCAGACCCACACACTCCTGCACTGGCCGCTGTCCAGCATAGCTCTGCCTGTTTCCCCTCCAACACAAGCCCTCATTGTCTTCCACAGCTGTCCATTCATACCATCCTCCTTCATTTATCAATGGGGCATTGCAAGACTTGTCCTCCAGGAAACAACTTAACCCTTCAGACCCCAGCACACATATCCTACTGGTGCTAATGAAGACCATCTTTTTACAGAAAGGTCAGGCAGAGATCTGCCTGTGGAGATCATAGACTTCTTTGTGCATGATTGTGGAGCAGACTGTCAGCAATGGGCATCGGGAAGTAACATGGCCCAATCCAAGGCTTTAAACCAGCAGATGGGTCCCACATACCCTCATCATCACTTCATCAGCATGTGTTTTATTTAAAGTACTAGTGAAAAGCGTACCCGCGTTGCGGGTGTAACATTTCCCCCTATGCCATCCCCCATGGCACAGAAACACCCCATGCGCAACGTCCCCCACGCGCAACTTTCCCCCAATGCGCAACTTTCCCCATGTGCATCATCCGCCGATGCGCAACTTTTCCCCATGCGCAACTTGCCCCATGAGCAACTTCCCCTCATGTGCAATTTTCCCCCATGCGCATCATCTGCCGATGCGCAACTTCCCCCCATGAGCATCATCCTCCCATGCGCAATTTTCCTCCATGCGCAACTTCCGCCCATGTGCAGCATCCTCACCAGTGCAACCTCTTCCTCCGGAAAACATCCCCCATTTCACCAGGCACTGAGCACCAAATTGGCTGGATGTTGTTCAGTTTCCCATGTTAAGTATAGGACAGAAACGTGTTGCCCCCTTTTCAGCCCCTGAAGGGTTAAATTTCTCCAGATGGTTCTTGGTGGGTGTTCAGGTGACAGAAGGAACTCCCAGAATTCCATGCTTCAGGCCCAGCAGTTGGGGCAGAATGTTGCTGAGTAAGCAATTCTCAGTGCAAAGTATAGGGAGGAAAATGCGTTGCACCCAGTGAAGGGCAGGCCTGGCCCTAACAACTGGTTCTCTGGAAGTGGGCGGGGCCAGGCCAGGCCAGGGGGCGGGGCTGAGGTCAGGGGGCGGGGCCAGCAAAAAAATTTTAGTTAAATTTTTTTTTAAAAAAAATTACTTACCTCTGAGTAGACCTGCATAGGATGGTGCTCTGAGGCTGCTGTCCTTTCCACACTGTCCTGGGAGTAAGCCCCATTGACTTGCTTGAGGCTGACTTCTGTGTAGTCAGGTTTGGCTCTAGGCTGCAGAGCCAGTCACTTTCCTGGGAGTAAGTCCCGTTGCCTGTCATGGGACTTACTTCTGAGTAGTCAGGATTGGGCTCTATTGTAGGGGTTGGAGGGTGACTTGGGGGCAGTTGTGGGCAGAGGGGGCTGATTACATACGGTTCCGGGGGGTGGAGGGGTCACACGAGGCTTCTTTGTGAAGTAGCGCCAGCTGCGGCTGAGCGCTACTGAAAAATGGTTTAAAAATCAGTGCGCATGTGCGCCCAGCTTGTTAGGCAGCGGGGAGACTTCCTAGAGAGGACCTGCGTAGGTGGGTCCTCAATTGAACTCTTTGGCTAGTGAAAGTGCGGAAGAGTTCAGTTGAGGACCCGCCTACGCAGGTCCTCTCTAGGAAGTCTCCCCGCTGCCTAATAAGCTGGGCGCGCATGCGCACTGATTTTTAAACCATTTTTCAGTAGCGCTCAGCCGCAGCTGGTGCTACTTCACAAAGAAGCCTCGTGTGACCCCTCCACCCCCCTGGAACCGTATGTAATCAGCCCCCCCTGCCCACAACTGCCCCCAAGTCACCCTCCAACCCCCCAGAACTGCACCCCAGAAAACCTCACAAAGGGGGGCAAACCGGATCGGTAGCCCCCCTAACGCCCCCCTAACGACAGGTTTGCGACCGGCGGGCTCCCGGTAGCTACCGGAACGCCCGATCTGGTCCGAACCGGTGTTAGCACACCACTGGTTGCACCCCTTTTCACCCCCTTCTGGTTGGAATTTCCGAAAGCCGGTTCTTAGTGCACCCCTCAGTCACGGAAGGAACACCCACCCCAAATTTCACACTTCTAGGCCCAGCGGCTTTGGCAGGGCGGTGATGAGTCAGTCAGTGAGTCAGTCAGTAAATCAGTGAGTCAGTGAGTCAGTCAGTGAGTCAGTGAGCGACTTTTCTCTTTTATATATATAGATGACCAGACAGGTTTCTCACCTGAGCAGAAACCTGGAATATGGACACAAGGAAGAGTGGACTAAACAAGGGAAGAACATGCATACATTTCCTCTACCCTTGCGTAGGAGGAATATAGAGGTTATGGGAGGTGGATCCAAGCACAGGAAAAAGATAGAGCTGTCTCAAGGTGCGGGAGACCTTTGGTGGGGCAGATGAAGCCAAAGTTACAGACAGGCACATATGGGGCTATAACAGCAGGGAGATAGGGCAGTGGTGAGACTTTGGAGGGTTTGCACACATGTGGTGACATGTGCCTCCTCTCACAAATGGCTGATGTTGCCAGCTCTCCTCCCACTCTCTTGCTCTTACCTGGGAGTCAGCTGTAGTGAATACAGTGGGACTAATTTCGGAATCAATGTGCATTGGATTGGCTTGAGGCTGCAATCCTATCCATACTTACCTGGGAGTAAGTCACATTGAACATAATGGGACTTACATTTGAGTAGGTATGCACAGGATTGCATACACTCTCTCTCTCTCTCTCTCTCTCTCTCTCTCTCTCTCTCTCTCTCTCTGAACGTATGAAGATATCTCCCTCTCTAAATGTGAAAGTGCTTTGAAGATCACCCCATCCTGTGTCAGAAAGTGTTTAGGAACTGATTTGAATTAATTGTTTCATTCATTAATAAATTCCATCTCTAATATAAATTTCTTCAAATTTGAAATGTAAATTAATTAGTTCTTTGATCCAGTCCAGTGTCAGAGAGATGATGTGGCCCTCCTGCCAAAACGTTTGTGCACCTCTGCCTTGGGACCTGGCAAATCCAGAGCCAAATGACATCTGCTTCAGCACTGGCCAGATCTCTGGCTCCTTACACTTGTTAAAAACTAACTGGAGGGACTTACGTACTCCCTTTATTTCCAATCTTGCAATGCCACCTGCTGCCTCCACTGGGTCTTGCAGCAAAGGCCCTGGCCACTGCAGAAAGCAAGGTTTGTCCATGTACATATGTCCCCAAATTTCCAGTAAGCAAGAAAGCAAAGGTCCAACGTTGTTATACACAGATTTTTTTATATACGGATTTGACTCAACACAAATGAACACTGCAAATCACAGTTTTAAAAACTGCTTTTCTACTACTGTAGAGAAGCAGCCATGCAAGCAATCATTCCATTCTTCAATTCTGGAATCAACCTCTTGCATTAGGTGCAATTGAGGAGCAGGAAACTTGGAAGTGGTTTTTTAAATCTATTTTTTTCAGTTTTTTTAATCCACACATTTTTATCCATGGAAGTTTCTGGATTGGAACCCTAGTGGATAACAAGGGACACCTGTACAAAGTGTGGAAGAAATACAAAGAACAGGAGACAGAACTGGGACCTGGCATTTGTGCTGGATTCAAGTCCCAATCCCAGGCAGCCTGCAGTGGTGTGGATCTGGTTGGATCTGTGCTACCAAAACTTGTGCTGTTGCCCATTCTATAGACCTAAAAAATGAAAAGTTAGCTGGTTGAGAATAACAAAGATGGCAATTTAAGTACATAAAACATACCAGTGGCCAATGGATAGATAACAGCAGCTTGTGAACACCATATAATGAACAGGTAAACAAGAAATGACAATTCCCAATGAAACACCCTCTCAGAAAATGTCCTCCAGTTTCTTGTGTGCTGAGCCTCCTTCCACCTCTTTTCAATTTGCCATGCTGCTCCTGGTGCCACCAAATTAATGCAAGCACTCTGAGCCACAGCAACATATGCAGCATTAATTTGTCCTGCCTTCTAAAGCACATGATCCTCTTTTCTTTTTTCTTATCCTCCTTTCTTCTCCGTGGGCTTGAGACTGAGCTTTATCTTAGCGTCTTGGCTCCCTGACATTGATGCTCCTGGGAGGGGGGGTCTTTCTAAAGAACATTGCTAAAATCCATCCTTTTCTTTCCACTGATCAGCAAAAAAAAAAATTAAACTGAATTCTCATTCTTAGACATATTCACTTGCTTTCTGATCTTCAGTCAATATCCCCTTTCTAAGCCTTTTGGAGCAGCTCAGTTCTCTTTGTTTCTCTGCTGACCCGTTCCCACATCCAATTAGTATTGGCTCATAGCTTATGTTGCAAAGAAAGTCCACTGTGTTGGATGCCCAAATATTTTCACTGAAACACTTTATAAGGGACGTATCTGAAGACAAAGAAACCTCATTGTTTCATCTAACTGTAGCAATATTTGCATGTGACGTACTGAAAGACAAGAGCAAATTCCAGAGGAAAGGCAGAGAAAGCAGTCATGGCACCGAACACATTTTTGGGTTTGTCCAGGGAGCTGAAACACAAATATCTTTGAAAAAGAGTTGGAAGTATTTTTCATTTATTCTGGGATGTTGCAGATATTTTGCAGATACTGTATTTCCTTTCCTGTACAGCAGCGTTTCTCAAAGTGGGGGTCAGGACCCCTTTTGGGGTCCCCTAGAGCTTTCCTGGAGGTCACCTAAAGACCCCTGGTGCAGGGGGCCAGGTCCGGCTTGCCAGACCTCCAGCTGTAGCTGCACGTGCACTGGGGCTGACTGACAGCCTCAGGGCCCAATTCTATGCGTGCCTACTCGGAAATAAACCCCATTATAGTCAGGGAGGCCTTTACTCCCATGCAAATGTGGATAGGATTGCAGCCTCAGAGCCCAATCCTGTGCATGCCTACTCTGAAATAAATCCCATTGTGTTCAATGTGTGCATAGAACACACATTTCATTTGTAACAATGAAAATACATCCTGCATATCGGATATTTACATCATGATTCATAACAGTAGCAAAATTACAGTTATAAAGTAGCAACAAAAATAATTTTATGGTTGGGGGTCCCCACAAATGAGGAACTTATAAAGGGGTCACAGCTTTAGGAAGATTGAGAACAAATGCTGTACAGGGTGACCATATAGAAAAGAGGACAGAGTGCCACTGCCTTTAACTATTGCATAGAAGAGGGAATTTAAGTGCACTTGGGTTCTACACTATCACTGGGCTCACCCAACTGCAAGATGGGCAACCCTAGTTATTCTGGAAAAGGCTTGGGGCAGCCTAGGGCAACATCGGCTGCCCCAAAACAGACTGACATGTGCTGCCCTAGCTGGGGCAGCCTAGGTAGTTCAGGAGAAGCATGCTGAGGGCATGTTTAGCATTGCCTAGGGCAGAGCAGTTACTCTGTATCTGCAGCCTGTTTCCAGGGCAGAAATGCCCTCTTCCAACTCCTCAGAATTATACCACTTCAGGAGCAGGTATAGTAATGCGTAGACCCATAGGGGTCCATTATAAGGCAGAGTAAGAATGGCAGCATTGACCAAAAATCTGAGTTCTTTGCCAGCCTAGCTGCAACCCCAGCCTCTCAACCTCAGGATATGACACAACTACGGCAGCCCACTAACCCGGGGATACAGCAGGCCACTCCAAGAAGCCCCTTGTATTCACTGTTGACTGTACTGGCAGTTTCACCAGCGACTCCTTATAAGGCAGGCACCACAGCTGTTCCTTGTTCAGTGTTATCTGAGGAGCATCTCCTCAGGAGCAAACCCTCCTCTGGTGTCAATGACTTGGTGCCTACTTAGCATGCTCTGGAGAAGTTGGGGCAGCCCTGGCTTTCTGATTCTCTGGATCCAGCATAACTGGATCTGGATTCAGATCTGCTCTGGATTCAGAATAGTTGGGCCAGCCCAGCTAGGGCTCTCCTTACTGCCCTAACTCTGGATTGTGCCGGCAGGTTTAACTCAGCATAGAAGGATTTAAAAAGCAACACCTACCTCCATTCTCTCTTCTATTCAATGTTTAAAGGTAGAGGCACTTTGTCCTCCATTCTATATGGTCACCCTGCACCTATAGCTTTGGTTCATTAGTCATGACCGACTCTAAGGAGCAGTGCTCATCCCATTACAAGGCCAAAGAGACAGCATTGTCTGAAGATGCATCTGTGGTCATGTGGCCAGCACAGTCCTAACCATGTCTACTAAAAAGTAAGCCCCATTGTGTTCAGTGGGTCTTACTCCCAGGAAAGTGTCTTTAGGATTGCAGTCTAATTGTCAAAGTCCACAGAACACATGGAACGCTGTTACCAAAGTGGTACTTATTTATCTACTTGCATTTACATGCGTTTGAACTGCTAGATTGGAATGATCTGGGTAAGTAATGGGAGCTCACTCCATATGCATTACTCAGGTCTCAAACCACCAACCTGCAGACCTACAGGTCAACAAGCAAAGATTCTTTAACCAGTGAGCCACTGAAGCCCCTTATTATATCAACCCCTTGCACAATATAATTTTGTATTTTTACTCTAATGAAATAAGCATTGGCATTTGTAATAGAACTTGACAAGCCATCTTTTTCAGATCATCTAGGGATCAGATCATCAGTGATTATCGTATCAGTGTTTAGACACTGTAAAACACCTTGTACATTTTGGCAGCTTTTAGAAATTTTAAATCTTGGTGAAATTAAATGTGATGGGGTTGCAGTCTCTTATGTACAGGCTCTTCTCCCTGCTGCAAGCACCTCCTGTGCCTGACAAGGTGGAACATCCATGTATCCTGCCTGTGTAGTGGCTGGGAGAACATCTGCTGCCTGCTTCAGAATTCTGCATCTCAAGCTGATACTTCCTTGCCCTTCCTCCAGGTCTTTAACCTTCATGTTGCCATAAAATCTTTAAGCATCTATCCTTTCCCTCTAATCCTCACTCAAATATTTGCCCAAAAAATTCCAACATATTTGAAAACAAATTATAAAGGTGAAGTGTATCAGCTTAAATTAATATTTAGAATTTGTATCATTTATAATATTTGTGGAGTATGTCCAGCTCAATCAGTGGGTCTGTGGTCTGTGTTCAGGTCCCCCTCCCAGCCTTCATCCAAATCACATAGGCAGCCCCTACACCACACCAAATCACCACCCTTGCTGATTTCCCTAAAGCTCCACGAACCTATTAATCTTCACTTGCACAAAATTGCTTTCACTTTCACAGAGATGCACTCCTTTCCCCTGCAGCCATTTTTTTACTGTGTGCACATACGTATCTACACATATTTTGCTGACACTTGCATTCCCAACACCACCTTCTGCTATATAGACAGAGACTTGTGTCTCTCCTTATGTGTTAGGAAGTGGGGCTGAGCAAGTAGGGCAAAGAACTGGTTGTGCTAAAATTAGGTTCAGTGCGTCCAGCAGGTCAGCCAGCAAAAAGCATCTGTTAAAAGCATTTTTGAGAGAAATATTGCTTCTGGCCAGATGCCACAAAAAGTGACAGGATGCTGAGAGGAGAGCGCAGTGTGGTTACAGATGCTCATGGGCAATGGAAGCATGCTGGATCTCAGTTTGCAATCTAACAGGTCATGCAGCAAATGAGGACAGCACATGCCCAACACCACCACCTCCTGCTATACAGACAGAGACTTGGGTCTCTTGGAATGTGGCCAAAGCAGGGACTCAAGGGTGCAGTTCTAACCAAGTTTTTGGCACCAGGATAGCTGAGCCAGTGGGGTATGTGCTACATCTTGCAGTTGGGGGAAGCCATGATGAAGGCCTCCTGAAAGGAAGGCAAAGTATTCCCAAAGTATTCTTAAAGTATTCCCTTACCTTCATTGCTCTTATGTCACTTCTGGAAAGTTTGTTATTGCATCACGAATGAGTGCATGAGCACTAACCACTAGGCCAGTGGTGGGATTCCAATACATTAACAACAGGTTCTATCTGTCCTAATTATCTAAATTAACAATAGGTTCTATGTCCCATTAGTAACCGGTTCTCAGAACCAGGCGCTCATTAGTAAAGGGTTCTGCAGAACCTGTAAGAATGCCCTGAAGCCCACCACTGCATTAGGCTCTACTAACTTTGGTATGCCTAGTGCAGGAACAGGATCCAAGGTGATCTCAATAGAATGGAAAACTTCACATAGAAAGTGCACTTCAAAGGATAAATGTAACGTTTTGCATAGTGCATGAAAAAGATCTAGGCATGTTAGCGGGTGATATGCTAAACATGAGCCCTCAGCATAACAGGGTGGCAAAGAAGACTTATGTGATTCTAGGCTACATTAGCAACAGTACAGTATAGCATTTCTATGCTATAGTAATGGAGAAGTAATGAGGATGAAGGGATTGGCACCAAAACAAAATGTATTCTATTAGCAATATCAACAGTCAGATGTTTATAAAATATGACTGTACATAAATGTGAACTGGATCCTTACCTGCATGCTTAATTAGGTAATATTGTGGGCCAGTCCAGAAATGGAAATTGGGAAGGAACTTTTACTGGAAGTCTTGTGCAGATCGGTCAGCCTTCACTCAAAATCAATTAATTGCCCACAGGAGTTTGGTTCTTGAGAACAATGGCTAAATATGAACTGCCACTATTGAAGGGCAATATTTGCAACTATAGCATTTATAGGAGTCTAAATTTGATTGGGTGGCAATAGCTGCTTCTGAAACTTCTAAGTGCTTCTTGAGTCTTCAATATGCGTTTCTAAATATTTGATGTCGCTGACTAAATATGGTACTCAAATACTTAGAACAAAATGGATATAGGCTGGATCATCCTCTTTTGTATAAACACTGAGAAGAGGCTCAACATATATACTTGTAATATCTATTGATCTTAATTACCAATTAATTCAACAAAAAATTTCAGAGTTTACTGGTCACCACAAGGTCTTTATATTAAAGCAGAAAGTGTGCTCTAGTGGTTGAATGAAGGGCTGCTAGAAGATTGCTAAGCAGGAATGAAGTGGGTTGAATTTTGGATGGGAGACTGGAAAGCTGATCAAGCTGTCATGCAACATGAAGCAACAGAGCCAGAAGGAATTACTGATTACTCAAGCCAGGAAGGCATGTGAGCTTGCTCTGTGACAGGGAATTGGTTTCCCATTTTGCTCTGTGAAAGCAAAATTCCCAATTGCTCTGTGAGAGGGAATTGGCTGCTCTTGTGGAGAGAAGGAAAAAAATGCTGAAATGGTCATGCTCAGTCATGCACAGAGCTACAGGTAGGCAGCGCTATAGGCTTAGACTTCCTGCTGCAAAGAAATCACAGAACAGGGAGGATTTTGTCACCTCTGGAGAAGGTCACTCCAGACAGGATGCTCAGCTCACATCTGATGTCCAGCTCAGAAGTCTCTCAGTCTCACTGGAGGGGAGGCCAGGGGCAAATTCTTACACACATATACACATCACACAGAGGGAGAGAGAATGAAAATGCTAAGCAGCACATCATCACCACAGTGCACACAAGATGCAAGAGCAAAGCTAAAGGCCCACAGCTAAGGCATCTTCCTCACAGATGCTGTGGTGGGTTCACACATAAATCACAGGGCCAGAGAGCCAAGATGCAGCTTCAGAGGAATAGTTTCTTAGGGGGCACCTGCCCACAGAGTTCCCCACACTGTCAGAGCAATCCTAACCCCTGATTATGTCAACACAAGTCCTGTGTTGGCCTGAGGGTGTCACAAAAGTGCCATAAGACACTAAAGGCACAACACAAAGTTAGGGCAGTTAGAAGAGCCCTAGCTGGGCTGCCCCAACTATTCTGAATCCAGGAAGGTTATGCTGGATCCAGAGAGTCAGGAAGCCTGGGTTGCCCTCATTGCTCCAGAGCATGCTAAGTAGGCACCAAGTCACCTGAGGAGGGCTTGCTCCCGAGGAGACCCCCCTCAGATCTCACTGAACAAGGAACAGCTGTGGTGCTTGTCTTAAAAGGAGTCCCTGATGAGATGTCAGTACAGTCTACAGTGAATACAAGGGGCTTCTTGGAGTGGCCTGCTGTATCCCTAGGTTAGTGGCTGCTGTAGTTGTGCCATATCTTGAAGCTGAGAGGCAAGAGCTAGGTTGGCCGAGAACTCAGATTTTTGGTCAACACTGCCATTCTTACTCTGCCTTATCATGGACCCCTATGGGTCTAATCATAGTTATACCTGCTCATGTGGTGGTATTACTCTGAGGAGCTGGAAGAGGGCATCTCTGCCCAGGAAACAGGCTCTGGATACAGAGTAATTGCTCTGCCCTTGGCAATGTGAAACATGCCCTCAAAGTGCCTCTCCTGAACTGCCTAGGCTGCCCCCAGTTAGAGTAGCCCAGGTCCACCTGTTCTGGGGCAGCTTATGTTGCCTTAGGCTGCCCCAAGCCTTTTCCAGAATAACTAAGGTGACCCATCTTGCAGTTGGGTCAGCCCAGTGATAGATAGGGGAACCCAAGTGCCCTAACTCGGGGGGGGGGGTTGGTTAGGCAAGTGCACAGACATGCACTAGCCTTCCCATGCCACCTTGGAGATGGGTGAGTTGGGCTGGCCCAAATGGGTTAGGATTGTGCCCTTTGATTGCTCAGCTGTTACCTTTGCAAGGCACAAGCATTAGAGCCTTCAAAATTGTTCTTCTGGTAAGCAAATCTGCAGAAGAGAAAGGAAGAGAGGGAGGAAAACTCCCCCATGCCACACCACAGTTCCTTCCACCATCACCTCTTTAGAATCTGGCAGCAGCAACAAGGCTAACTAGTAGACAACCTCCTCCTCCTCCTTTCTTCCTCCTTCCTAGATTCTCATTCAGAGCCTTCCATAGAATTTCACATGTCACCTGCTCTGAGTGCTTTTGTCATCTTAGCATCAGAGGCAGCCAGGCAGGGATTACTAAAGAGACAGGGCCGTGCTGACACAGTCCATTCTCCTGCCAGCCAGCAGCCCTGATGATTCGACTGGGACAAGGTCCTGCTGGTGGAGCCACTGGCACTCCAGAGATACCAGCACTACAACAAAAGTGCAAAAGCAACAAAAGTTTTGATCAGCAGACTCAGCCGTGTCCAATTTCAGAGATGGAGTGAGGCAAGGGAGCGCATGGTGAAATCAGTGGGACCGAATTACAGTTTGCTTCACTCAGGGGAAGTGGGGAAAGAAAACCAGAAGGCCGTTTTCTGTACTGGGTGCCTGATGGGCCATTGAAGGGCAGACGCATGCTTGGCACAGCACTGAGCATCAGGGAAAGGAGAGTGTGCCCTCTGGGAAGGTTGATCACATGTCTGCTTTTTTCCAGGACATGTCCTCTTTTTTGCCTTGTGTGACAGGAAAAAAAAAGAATCATTGTCCTTTTCCTTGTGAGCAGGCAGCCCGTAGCCCTCTTGTAATAAATGAATCGTATATAATAAATTATGTTTTTAATTTAATAGTAATAAGTAATAAAGTAATAAGTAATAAGTAATAAAGTGTTTAAGAATACAATCCTAACCATGTCTACTCAAGTAAGCCCCATTGTGTTCAGTAGGTCTTACTCACATGAAAGTGTCTTTAGGTTGCAGCCTAAATTAACCACATTAAAGCAATAAACATGAGAGTTTAAAGCAATATACATGAGTTTTTATTTTGTCATATCCTACATTTTTCTTGGATGTCCTACATTTTTGGGAGGGGACTTGTCCTCTTTTGCAGTTATGATCACCCTGCCTCTTCTGTCATTCTATTGGAGACTTTTGCATCAACCAATACAGACTATTGTGGGATGAGCTCATTCTGGATAACCTCTTTCTTTTAAGATGGTCCTCAACCGGGTTCCTGTCTTCAGTGGAGATGGCTGTGTCCTTTTGCATGGCCCTGGAAAGGGTGAGGTTAGAGCAGTGGTGTGATTCAAATAAATTAACAACAGGTACTATGTCCTAATAACCTAAATTAACAACAGGTTCTATGTCCCATTAGTAAGGCACTCATTAGCAAAGGGATCTGTGAGAACCCTCTAAAGCCCACCACTGGAGGTGTAAGTCAGGGTGACCTGATTCCTGAACCTAAAAAGGAGGAAAAGGTCTTGGATTCCTCTCATCCTGGCCTTCCTGGCAGACAATGGCACGTTTGCCTACTCAAAAGTAAAGCCACAATATTGGGTACTTTCACTTTCCCATAGAGCTCATTGCATATTTGATATTTTTTGTTTTTTGGCCATAACTTTTGAAAGGAAGGAGGTATTTCAAATTTTTGCATAGGATTCTGCTCTTCATTACGAATCCAACAACATATGACATGATGGGATACTGCACACCATTGCAAAGTTCCAATATGAAGCCGAAATGGAGGACAATGACGTCCTTTTGAAGGACACCCAGACAAAAGGCTTAAAAAGAGGACAAATCTGGAAAAATCCAGTCATATGGTCACCCTGCATAAGTAAGCTTAAGGCTTTGGGACTGAACTGTCAGTGAAGAAGGAGAAGGAGTCACAGGCAAAAAGCACACATCTTTTTGATCAAGAATTGTCCTTTACATGTCAGAATCAGGAAGCTCCCACAGTTGCATTACTATTGAAGGACCAGGGTTCTACTCTGCCCAGGGGTGCTCCTGAAAATATTTTCTGTGAAAACTGGAAGTCCCTGTTTAAAGACTCCAGCACTGGGAGTGGGGGCTCCAAAATCTGTCTTGACTGAGGAGTTCAGGTGGATTAGCTACACCACTGGGCTCCCATGATGTGACACTGTTCGTAGGTCTGAAGAGGATGTCATTGCAAGGTAAGGCTCTTCATAGCATTTTCCCAAGCATGGCTTCTTGTAATCCAGTAAAGGAAGAGTGGTGCTACTCCACTGATCCAAAGTTGGGTTTATTTACATGAAAATGTGTGGTGGAGTAGCTACATTACTCCCCCAATCACCCTCTTCTTTTCTTCAACTCAAACCACCAGCATCCTCACAATTGTCCTCTCCATTCTCTCCATCTGCATGGGGCAGGTGCCGGTTTAGACACATTGGTTCTGTGGGCATGCGGTATTGTTTGAGCCTGAGCCATGGCTGGAGGGCAACAACATTGACTTTGGGGGTCGAGGGATAGGTAGGTTTTGTGGTCTTGAGCCTCTTCATTCCTCATGTGAAGAGCAACTTTGGCTGAGCAGAACCTTGTATCTCAGAGATGCTGAGCTCTAAAAGCCAGATGATGGGGAACAACAGTGGAGAGGGCTGTTCCCTTCATGCCCTTTGGGGACAGGGGCCTGATCCAGTATTTTCTCATGCAGAGATTATGCATCTGTTTCCACCTGGATGTGTGGATGCAGGCAAATATGGGGATCCAAGGTAAGCATTGTTCAGGATACACCCCTCTTTAACTGAAGCTATGGGAAAGGGGTACTTTGTAAAGGGCAGGGGAGGATTAGGGTATAGTCCCTTGGCCCTTTTCCCTGAATGGTTGTTCAGCTGGGGAAAACAGCATCTCACAGGCTTAGCTGTGCTTGTCCTCTGTGCGTATGTGTCTGTGCATGCATGCGTGTCCTCTCTCTTCTGGCCCCCATGGTGTAATTCAGGTCTGTGAGCCTGGAATGTTCATTGCAAGCCAGTGTGTTGGTTCAGCCCATAACATTTGTTATTGCAGGGTTGCTCGTAAATATCTTCCTCCTCTGTTGGTAATAGCTAGATCTGCTCCCCCTGAGGCTGCACACAGGGGAAGCGGAGAAAATTAGGTCTGTGGTAATAAAAGAAGCAGGATATTCAGTTGCTTTGTGAGAACCAGAGGAGAACTACCAACCTTCAAGATTCCCTGCAGAGATGGCAGGCGGGCCTGATGCAAGATGTTTTGCTCATCTCTCCACTGGAGACTTTCTCCACTGGAGAAAAAAGATATTTTTGCCAAGGTCTGATCAGCTATTGCCCTTGGCACTCCTCTTCTGCATTTTCACTTCTGCTTTCATTGGAAGCATCTTTTAAACCTCGACACCAGTGATTTTCAACCTTTTTCATCTCTTGGCACACCAATCAAATGCTAAAATTGTCTAGACACACCATTAATCTTTGGACAATTGACAAGGCACACCATGCTGCTGGTATATGATTCAGTTCCTCAATAACCCTATTAATAAATGATGTTTGTTTAATAAATAAATTGTCCAAACAATCATGGCACACTTGTGGACCACTTGTGGCACACCAGTATGGTACGGCTCATCATTGAAAATCACAGCTCTACACTCTTATGCACAGAAATTTTAAAATGCTTACTTTCTTTCATGCTCCCCTGTTATTACACCATGATCCCAAAGCTTGCCTAAAATATGGGTGTCTGAAGTGAAACATCCCAGTGGATGACTATAAACACTAAGTAGCATGGAGCTCTAGTCAGAGGAAGCTATCTAGCGTAATCTCATTGAAGTCTGGGAAATGGAGAAGAGCCCTGTGATAAGAAGAGTCTCTGCTGGATCCAGCTGAAGGTCCATCTAGTCCACCTCCCTGTACAGTTGTCCCCCTTTCTGCTGGTTCTGCTCTTTTCAACACAATTCAATTATGTCCAGGACTCATTCATTCAACACATGCTTCACTCTTTCAACCTCTCTCTGCTGATCTAATGTTTTCCCCTCATGTTGATTTGCATATGACATGGTGATCAAACTGTTTTTGGCATTTCCTTATCATTTTCTTCAGTAAATAACCATCATTGAAATATATAAGATATTCATTGCCTGCACATGCCTTTGTTCGTTTTACCATAATTTGTTATCTATTTTGGCTATGTGTTAATAAATATGTGTTATTTAGTCTTTTGAAAGTGACATTTATGTCTTTTTGGGTGGCCATTTTGCATTTGCAAGCTGAAAAAGGTCTTAAATGGCTTTCACTTGCAAGCTGAAAAAGGTTTTCAATTTCAATGGTTTTCATGTTTGGATGTGCTGCAGTTACCCATCCAATAGTGGGGGAAGCCTATCTCTCATAGAAGCAGCTCACCAGATACCTCGGGGTGCACACAAGACAAGAAGACACCTGCATTCAGTTGACTTTCCCTGCATCTAGCATTTTGAGGTTGCCTACATCTACGTCTATGCAAACACATACTCCATTTAGTTGTGCCCCATGGGACTGATTGTGTGTCCCCTGCGCTTCCTCTTTGCAGGGTAACCATATGGAATGGAGGATGGAGTACCTCTGCCTTTAACCATTACATAGAAGAGGGAATTGAGACAGGTTTAGATCATCATAGGAGGGTTTAAAAAGCAGCACCTGCCAAATTTCTCTCTTTTATGCAATGGTTAAAAGTAGAGGCACTCTGTCCTCCATTCTATATAGTCACCCTGCCTCTTTGTGGCATTGCATGTTGGCTGCCACACCTTGCCAAACCATGATTCATGCTACCAGCAGGGAGGGATGCATAATCCTCAAACACAAAACAATCGACTAACTATTCTTCATTCCTCCTCCTATGTTACTATTCTTGTATTTCTTTTCATTCAAAATCTTCCAAAATATTGGACAGAAAGGCAGGGCATACACTGAAGGCAAGACAATGTACCTGCCAACAGCAACCAGGGATGCCAGCAACCTTTTAAAAATGGCACCTTCACAGAGTGACCAGATGTCATAACCACTAAAGAGAGCAAGCCCAAAGAGAGCTCCCCCCATGTAGATCACCTAAGAAAATATAAGACATGACAAAATAAAAGCTAAAAACTCTCATATATATTGCTTTCATGTGGTTAATTTAAACATTATATTAAAAAAGGGTACAATCCTAACATAAGTCAGCACAACTCATCGGTCTTCCTGTTCCTGCGGTGATGTAGGGAGGCAAGCACATGCCTGTGTATTAGCCTAACCTAACCTTCCCCCATGAGTAGCGCAGAAGTGTCTTTTGGAACTGGTGACATCCCCAGGTCAGCACAGAACTTAGGCTGGGGCTTAGGCTGGCTTAACTAGAGATTAGGATTGCAGCCTGAATAAATTTAAAACTATTACATATAATTTATTACATATAATTTATTAATTATAAGAAGGCTACACACTGCCTGCTCATAAGAAATGAAGGACAATGAAGATTTTTTCCAGGACACAAGACTAAAAAAGAGAACACGTCCCGGAAAAAGAGGACATATGGTCAATCTCAGGTTGACCATGTGTTATAACCGAAAAGAGGACACCCAAGAAAAATGTAGGCTGTTAAAAATTAAAAGCTAAAAAAAAAGCAGCTAAAACACATTGTTTCCATGTGGTCAGTTCAAATACTATATTACTTATTATTACATTAAAATGATTACAAATATTTTATGACATAAAATTTATGAATTATAAGAAGGTTACATGCTTCCCTCTCATAAGAAAAAGGAGGACAATGAAGTTTTATTCCAGGACACAGGCTAACATCCACGAGATGTCCTGGAAAAAGAGGACATATGATCACTCTGCACCGGCAAGAGCCTGAGTGTGCCAGAGACACCAATGTGCCCACTCTGCCAGGAGGACCTGCCCATCTCATCACAACAGAGAGACCATTGAAATGCCCACTCCATTGGAGGCACTTCAATGCAACTGTACATTTGTGTATCCAACAAGACTCAGAGCTGTACATCAGTGTAGTGATCCTAAGACAGGTTGATCATATGTTAGATCCCAAAAAGTAGGACTTCCAAGAAAAATGTAGGATATAACATAATAAAACCTAAAAACACTAATGTATTTTGCTTTCATTGGGTTAATTCAAACACTTTGGCTGCAATTTAAAGACATTTTCCTGGGAGTAAGACCCATTGGACACAACGGGGCTTACTTCTGAGTAGACATAGGGTTGTACTCTATATCACTTATTAAATTTAAAACTATTGCATATAATTTATTACATATATTTTATTATTTACAAGAAGGCTACATGCTGCCTGCTCATAAGGAAATAGAGGACATTACAGATTTTTTCCAGAACTGAGGCTGAAATCCAGGACAGATCCTGGGGGGAAAAGGGGATATATGCAGTGGTGGGCACCAGCAGGTTCGCACCTACTCTATAGAACCGGTTCTTAACAAGAGATAGTACATATAAAGTTTAAAAATAGCCATTTAAAAGTGGCTGCCAGATGGACAGAGAACCGGTTCTTAATTTCTTTGAAGCCCATCACTGGATATATGGTCCCCCTATCCTTGGAAATTCTTGGGAATTTTGGCAAGTGCTGCTTTAAAAACCCTTTTATGATGAGCTTAAACGCAATGGTTGAAGGTAGGGGCACTCAGTCCTCCATTCTATATAATCACCCTGGGAAAGACATCTCCCTGGAAGAGCCTTGGGTACCATTGGCCTGTCCCTTTAAGAAGATGCTCCTTGGTCCCTTCTGCAGCCTGACAAACTCAAGACTGGCAGCATCTTTCTTGTGTAGGCAAAGCCTGCAACAAAGGCAGGACTCCATCTCCCAGCATGCTTGGCATAGAGTGGGAGGGGTGGGAGGGGGGCTGGTGTTCCCAGTCTGGTGGGCAGGATCAGGGTACGGGAGGGAGGCAGGCTGTGTCTTGCTGGTTCACTCCAGATCAGCAAAGCAGGCTCTCTGCAGCCCCCTCCCACCATATCAACACCACAGCAGCATCCCTCCAGGCTCTCCCCCTTTCCCTCCCCCCCACTCCCCTCTGCTTTCCACCCTCATTCTCTCACATACACAGAGAGGCAGCAGCTGCTGCTGCTGAACTGCAATGAATGAGCATCCAGCGCATGAGCAGCACACTGGCTGTTCCCAGCACCATCGCCTGGAGTTGCTGAGAGATCCACCAGGCAGATTCCAGCAATAGACGGAGAGGAAGGAGGCAGGCAGGTAGGCAAGCCAGGCAAGCTCGCCCAGAATTCTGCCATCTCACAGCCTGCCATTCATTGCCCAGTGGTATGAGCCAGCATGGGTGGTCTGCGCTCCAGGGTGGGATGCCCTGAGTTGATCACGCCTAACTGCATCCATTGTGCAAAGAGAAGGTACAAATAGCTGCAGCATCCACTCTGTCAACACTGCTGCCACCGCTGTCAAGGGGAAGGAGAAAGCCTTATGCCCACCACAGACACTGTTGTGCGCTAGCAGCCAAGGGGTAAGTGGCACAAGGCAGGAGCCACTGGTTCGAGATGGCCAATCGGGCCAGGATCAGCGAGGCCCTGAAGGTGGTGGTCCGCTGTCGCCCCATGAGCAGGAAAGAGGAGGCTGCCGGCTACGAGAGGATTCTGGAGATGGATGTCAAGCTGGGGCAGGTGACTCTTCGAAATCCCAAAGCTTCCCCAGGTGAGCTGGCCAAAACCTTCACTTTTGACGCTGTCTATGATGCCAATTCCAAACAGGCAGACCTGTATGATGAGACTGTCCGGCCCTTGATTGATTCAGTCCTGCAGGGCTTCAATGGCACCATCTTCGCCTTTGGCCAGACCGGCACTGGGAAAACTTACACTATGCAAGGGATCTGGGCTGACCTTGAGAAGAGAGGGGTTATCCCCAACTCCTTTGAGCACATTTTCACCCATATCTCACGTTCACAGAACCAGCAGTATTTGGTCAGGGCTTCCTATTTGGAGATTTACCAAGAGGAGATCCGAGATCTCCTGGCCAAAGACCAGAGTAAGAAGATGGAGCTCAAAGAGAACCCAGAAACTGGTGTTTACATCAAGGACCTTTCATCATTTGTCACCAAAAATGTCAAGGAAATTGAGCATGTCATGAACTTGGGAAATCAAACCAGGTCGGTGGGTAGCACCAACATGAACGAGTATAGCTCTCGATCACATGCCATCTTTGTCATCACAGTGGAGTGCAGTGAGACTGGTCCAGATGGGGAAGAACACATCCGGGTAGGAAAACTCAACCTGGTGGACTTGGCTGGGAGTGAACGGCAGAGCAAGATGGGAACTCAAGGTGAGAGGCCAAAGGAGGCCTCCAAGATCAACCTCTCTCTCTCTGCTCTGGGCAATGTTATCTCAGCCCTGGTGGATGGCAAAAGCACCCATATCCCCTACAGGGACTCCAAACTCACCCGCCTTCTGCAGGATTCTCTTGGTGGAAATGCCAAGACCATCATGGTAGCAACTCTGGGACCAGCCTCCCACAGCTATGATGAGAGCTTGTCTACCCTCCGATTTGCCAACAGGGCTAAAAATATCAAGAACAAGCCAAGGGTCAATGAGGATCCCAAAGACACACTGCTGCGGGAGTTTCAGGAGGAGATCATTCGCTTGAAGGCCCAATTGGAAAAACGGGGGATGCTGAGCAAGAAAAGGCGAAGGAATAGCCGGAGAAAGAAAATGATGGATGGGGAAGGAACTCCTGAGGCAGAAGAAATGGAAGACAATGAGGATGGGGGTCTGGAGAAGAACATGAAGAACTATTTGAAGGAACAAAAGGAGAAGCTGGAGGAGGAAAAAGCGGCTATTCAGGATGACCACAGTCTGGTGAAGGAGGAGAAGCAAAAGCTCTTGGAGGAGAAAGAGAAGATGATTGAAGAACTGAAGAAGGAACAGGAGGCCACTGAACTTCTGGCCACCAAATACAAGGTAAGCCTCAGTCCCAGTCCCTCAACAGTACTTTTCAGGGGCACAGAACTTGGCAATCTCTTTTTGGGGGCACCTCCTGTGAGGACATGATGTTGCCTTTGCATGGGTGGAAAGCTTGATGGCAGCGGGTGGGAGCTGTTTACTTCCTGAATACCAAACAGGGTGTCCAATTGCCCACATTCAATAATATTTATCCAGGTCTTAAATAATATAAAAGCAGGGTGGATTTTTTGGATAAAAGCAGGATTTTATACGTATTATAAAATCACCCTATTGATTGTGAGTCCTGTGCAGTGAGGTGGTAGCTATTCTATTTTAGTAAATGCTGAGGGGTAGGCTGCAATTCTGTGTATGCGGCTCATGCTCTGACCCATTGGCAATAACAGGCTTGCGTTGGCCTTGGCCATTGGGCTTCCTGCCTCTGTTTATGCACTATCATGTGCCAGATTCCTTTGCATGAGCTGTCAGGAGCTGTGCCATTCTGACCATGGGGTGGGAGTGGCTGAACCAGGCAGGGGGCTTTGGCATTTAGCAGTGGCTGGCGGTTTGATCTAAGTGCTTGTCACACAACCGAAGCAGTAAAGAAAAGAAAATGTCTCATCCATCACTGTGTGGAGGTGACCTCCCCTGTAAGTGTTGGCCAACAGAGCTGGGAGGCTGGCCAATCAGATCCTGTAGTTCCAATGGGGTTTCCTTTTGTCTGCGCAAGCGGGTGTTGACAAGAAGATCTGACTGCCTACCTGCCTGCTGGGTCTTGGCTGCTTACAGCATCTTGGGGACTTTTGAATGCCAGCTGAAGGCTCCTTTCACCTTCCAAAAGACATTTTCTACCCCCGCCTTGATGTCTGGAGCTCAAGGGGATCTATCCAGGGCTTTTTCAAAATTGATTCCTTTCAATTTTCGACCTGCCAGTTGAGCAGGCTGGAACCCATGAACACAACGGGCATGTGCTCTGTCTGATTGTTCATGGCAGAGGCCACCCCACATCCTAGAGAGGGCTCAGGGCAAAGACTAGGGAGACGAGAAGACTTCAAAGCATGAACCACGCCCATTTGTGATCCATCCCTTGAAGTCTCTTATTCCCCACCAGGATTGGTCCTGAGACTTTTCTCTGAAAAGATGTTGGAGAGTGATATCTGCCATGTTCATTGATGTTTGCATCCAACATGTTTGCATAGAACAGGATTTTCCAGACCCTGGCCCAAGGCCAGATCTGTGGTTTGGGAAAAACCCTCCATCCGTGAGTGAAGCTTATCATTCTTCCTCTGTGCTGCATAACTGCCATCTATATCTGGGCACAGAGACATCCTGGGCAGTCATTCCTGCCCAGATGTCCTGTTGCACATATTTCTAGGCTGCCAGGCAACAGACATGACTGCCCAAAGCATCCCTCTGCTCAGGGGTACATGACAGTCATGCAGTGCAGAGGCAGTATGGCAAGTTCTGGTCTGATTTTGATTGTAGTCTGGTTTTGTGGAATGCAGCGGTTGTGAGTTTGATGACCACAGACCACAGAAGAAAGTCTCTACACTGTCAACTCTGGATGCTACAAGACTAAGGTTATAGTGAGATAATCATAGATTCATAGTTGGTAGGGACCTTGGTGGCCATCTACCCTAATGCCCCACTCAGGTCTGGTGACTGCTACAACATCTCTAATAGGTGGCCATCCAGCCTCTGCTTGAAAATCTCCTATAAGGAGTGCCCACAACTGAACACGTTAGGTTGTTCCAGTGCTGGATGGCTCTTGTAGTCAGGGGATCTTACCTAAATCTGTTTCCTTATGGTTTCAACCCATGGTTCTAGTCTTGCTCTTGAGGAACAGAGCAAGCAAGCCCTTCCGTCCTTCCTTCCTTACATACAACAGCCCTTCATATACTTGAGAACAGATATCATGCCTCCCCTTAGTGTTTTCTTCTCCAAGTTAAACGTGTCCAGATCTTTTCATCTCTCATCATAGGACTTAGGTTTCCTGACCTCTCCCTTTCTTTGCTGCCCTCCTCTGAATCTGCCACATCTTATTGATGCCTTTATTAAAATGTGATGCCCAAAACAGGGCTCAAGTGGCATTGGAGGGGCAGCCCAATCCTACATAAATCCCCTTGCAATGATTCAGCCATGCCAACAGAGCACGTGTCATATCCTGCAACTGAGTTTCAGGCTGAAATGTCTTAGGATAAGTGAATATCTCTTCCCTTGCCCCAAGATAAGGCCTTTGTTGGCTTACCAAGTCTACATTACTTGGCCCTGCACCAAATAGCTGGTACAAATCTAAATGGACTTGGGTCAGTGAATAAAGGACAGGAAGGTGGATAGGATATCAGTAGCACTGCTGATGCTGATTCTGCGCTGTTCCCTGCCCCATTCCACCAATTCCAACCTCCCTGCAGTCTCAACGACACTGACAGGCGCAGTCTAACGAAGAACATGCTGAATAGCGTGTTGTGTTTTGCGATAGCCATAAAGGACTTTATGCTACTAGAATACTGTTCTGGCAGTGTAAGGCCCTAATAGGTTTGATCTGTAGTGCAGTATAGAGTATGTAATGCACTATTACTTCCCATGAGCTGGACTCTGCCTATGCAAATGCTGCCCAGCAGTCCATTTGCTTTTTTTTCTTTGCAGCTGCATCACTCCTGGCTCTTGTTCAACGTGTGGTCCACAAAGACACTTAGATCTTTTCCGCGTATGGCTTTTGGTGGGTGAAGCTTTGAGTTAAATCAAGGCTTTTATTTGCCTGAAAGTCCTTGCTCAAAATCCTAGATGGTTGGGGGTCACTGTTGGCCGTTCCATGCTGTGGAAACAGCATCCATTACAAGCCTAGAGGCCTTCTGATCTAGATGTTGCCAGGCCTTGGAAGATTTATCATCCAGGCACACGCAGAACTCATGCCTTGGGGGAAGGTTTCTGGATTCACACCCTCTTCTCTCCCCAAAATGGGGATGGAAAAGAGCTAACAGCAAATGTCAGTAAATAGGGGATGTCTCTGTTCAGGGTGGGCAAGGTTGTGAGGAGGGAACCCCATGCAGAGAGGTGTGGGCTTGGACGGTTATTCAATAATGATTTGGTCCAATATACCATTGATCTTGCTTGGCTGGTGGAACTGAGGGCATTTTCCCATTATTTGTCATCACAGTGACGAGTGTCTATAATCAAGGGTCTCTAATCTTTTTGGCAGGAGGGCTACTTCATCTTTCTAATAATATGTTGGGGCCGGAAGGAAAAAAGAATTGTTTTACATTTTATATTTTAATAAATTTTTATAAATAAATATATTAGTGACGGAACTTGTGAATGAATGAATTCAAATTCATAAATACTTTCCAACACACACAGAGAGGGTGATCTTCAAACCAGTTCATCAGCACTTTCATGCACAGGGAAAGGAGGTATGTGCAGCCTCCCCAGAGCTCAAAACATCCACCTCAGGTGTGGAGAGCAGAGCTGGAAGGCCTCTGGAGGGCTGGATGAAGGGAGCTTGCCGAGAGTTGGATGGAGGCTTACTGAGGGCCGCATCTGGCCCCAGGGCCAGGGATTGGAGACCCCTGGTCTATATGGAGAGGAGCACTATAACAGGGGTGCTCAAGTTGTTGTCTGAGAGTAAGATTTCTCTCCCTTTTCCCACTGAGAAAGGATAAATTTCAGTGAGATACAGAATGGTGCCTTTGTCCCCGTCATTCTTCATCCCCTGAAAGCCAATCTGGAGCCCTTTCTCTCTGATATATGGGTATTAGCTGTGGTTGCTCACCTTGCACTTGCTCAGAGGTGCTCCTTTTACTTGATGTCATGTCTGGGCACATCCCAGGGATGTGGCCTGGCTCAGAGGAAGCCGACTGATCTTTCGCAGGGAGAGGCCAGGCCTGGAGCTGTGACAGCAGGGGGGCATAGTATGAATGGCCCCCTCTGTCCAGCAGTCACCCTCCCAGTGCACAAGTACAATGTCATTAGCAAGCGGTCCCACCACCCCCACAGTTTGGGGCCAGTGGCAAGCATGGAGAATAAAGCAGGACGTTGTATTCTGGAGAGAGACAGCTCTGTAATGGAATGGATGTAACTACACACAAGCAATAGGTTTGTCCTTTAAAAATCCAGCCCTAATGAATGCAATATGAAAAATAAGTGGGCAGAAGACATTAATGGAGCAGCCAGACTAGGAGCCTTGGCAAACCTCTGACCTTCCCTGTTCATACACACTGGCTGGCTCCTGAGGGCATGGGGCTCTTTGGCCGGAGTGGTGTGGATGTGGAAATAATGGCAGGAAAGGGGCAGTTCATCCATTGCTAACCCAATGGAAAGGTTAGCAAGGAATTACTACTCACCTTCAGTGAGTAGCTGAATGGCAAACTGCATGACTGTGCTGTTGAGCCAGCTGTCTTCTGAAATAGTTTGAGTTCCACATAAATCTGGGATGGTCAGAGCCCAGCTAGAAACAGGATTGTGTCATGTCATCCAGTACATTGTGACTAATCCAGTGATCCAGTTGGGTTATGGTACATGGCTGCCACACTAGCTTTGGGAGTTCTTATAGAATCATCAAAGAATAGAGATGAAAGAAACCTAGTAGGTCATCTAGTCCAACACCCTGCCAGTAGCCGGAAATCCACCACTTTCCTTGACCATCTATTAACTCCCTCATTGTCAGGAATTTTTTTCCTGATATCTAACTGGAATCCCTTTTCTCATTGGGCTGTTGCGTGACAACTTGTGCCAAATGAAGCCTCCTGTTGCTTGCAGGCTGTGAATGCTCCAGAATTCTAGGCTCTGGTGAGGACTGTCAAAAAGGAACATGATTCTTTCTTGCATCCATGTAAACCAGGAGCTGCGCCTCTGAGATGTGGAGCTGTGGGATGGGGAGTACTGCCTGTCAGTATGGGGGTGGTGCCTGCCTATCAGTACAGCCAGTGAGGATTTATGGAATGGTGAATGCGGGGCCAACCCTCCAAAGTCTGAATCCTGCACTGTGATTTTGATCTGCTGGCATTTAGGATGAGCATCATGTAAGTGAAGAACACAAGACAGGGGCTGCTTTCATACAATCATGTGTAAAATGCATCCTTATCAGGCAGCAGGTTTCCCAAGCACACTTGCAAAAGTAGGGGAGGGTGACCTAATTTTGACAGCAACTGAAGCGCGAGTCATACAAGAGTAACTGGAGCTCAAGACTAGGCTTCCTTTGGGAATGTCTGTGTGCATGACATTGGGAGATGTGAGATTTCCTAACAGAAAATGTATGGTCTAGGGAGAGGGAAATAGTCCCATGTTCAGAACATTCTTGCAGGAATGATAGCACTGGGTTATGGGGACCCTGCACCTCCATTTTCTCTATTGCATCTTATAGTGAAGCATTGTGGAAAGCTTTCAGATTGAACTCGCAATGACTCAGTATGTCCCTTGTCTGTGGTGGCAGGAGTATGTATCTGTTACATTGCAACAGGGAGCAGCGTCAAAGCACAGGATGGTGTAAAGGACCAAAGCTAGCCTGGACCTCTCCTAGTGTCCTCCACCCATTCCCCAAAGATGCATTGGGTTCTTCCACTATCACCAGTACTAAGGGTTCAGGGAATGGACCTTAAGCCTCTGACACCCTCCCTACAGAGGAAACAAATTCAGCTTTCCAATAATCTCAGCTGTCACTATTTTTAGCCATTATGACCAGGAAATATATGCTTGAAATTATATGAAGGCAACACTTGAGGATGTCTCAGTGGACAGAAGAGGCAGCGGGTAAGGCCAATGCATTTTTGAAATGGGTGATACAGCTCAGGTTGAGTGTAGGTGGTGAGGGAGTGGCAGATTTTGGGTGCCCTTCACCTTGAGTCTGTCACCACCTTCCCCGCCCAGCTTGCTCTGAATGAAGTTGTATGGATCAACTTCCTTACCATTCTCCCTTGTCTGTGTCTTTTCCAAAAGTATTTAATACCCTGTTTTCCTTAAAGAACCATATGCACAAGGACTGATGTGAATAGTAGTGAAGTGGACTGTTGCTGGCCATGCTTGAAAAAGAATGTGGGGAGTGGCAATCTGCTTCACTATTCCTGTACTGGGTGCTGTGCTTCCTATTGTACATGAAGCTGTTGCACATGATGCTGTAGGTAAGAGGGCAATGGGGATTGGAGTGGTATATTGATACCACGTTCAAGCAGTGGTATTTGTGGGTCAGGGCATGGTGCCTGGGGTGGATAATCTGATGATTATGCCCCATTGTACACAACATTTAGCATCTTGGATTGAGGACGCATGTCTAGAGAGGAAATACTCCTATCGGGCAAGAAAGACGAACTGCAGCAAGGTAAGGCAGAACAATGCTTGACGACCTTGTAATCCGTGGCCAAAAGGCTAGGGATGTATTAAGGAAGCCAAGCAGTTGGGCGCCTTGTGCAGAGAGAAGTATCACAACAGGAAGCCCGCAAACTTTATACTTTCAAACCCGGAACCTGTTTATATCTAACTTTCCGATGTTGATATAGCCACACTCTGTTGGCATTCAGGCATTAGCCCTGGAAAGTATTGGGTGCACAGAACTGGATGCAAAGTGCATAACCAGGATTGATCCCATGGACCTTAATTGCCCTGAGTGCATGAACATGACATGAAGGAAGGAGAACCTTGATGCTGTATTACAAGAAACAGTTGCCAATACAGTGATAAGTGAGCAAAGAAACTCCAAGTGGAAATGGTGGGAGGACCCGTTGCTGGGAAACAGATTCTGCTGAGCATCAGTGGGAATTCTTTTCTCATGGCAGAGGAACCAAAGGTTTTTCATGTACATAAGGGCAACAGAACGTGATGTCTGTTGCAGACAAAAAATAGACCTTCTATAGAGGGTCATCAAAACTGCAGAGAACATTACTGGGCTCCAGCCACCAACCCTGGATGACAGTTTTGAATCTCGTTGTTTGAAGAAGCTACAAAACATTCTCCGTGATTCTTCCCATCCTGCTCACAATTTTTTTGAACTGTTGCCTTCTGGGAGAAGATATAGAACATATAAATCTCGGACTACACGCTTTATGAATAGTTTTTACCCTAAAGCCATATCTGCCCTCAATAGTAATTTTAAGGACTATCATGAGTGAACAGTTGAATGCTATTACTTGGTGTGCTGTGCAGGCGTTGTGTGTTTAAAGAGGGTCTTGGGTGGGGGTGTTGTTGTGGGGGGTTTGTCGGGGCTGGTCTCTAGGTGTCTTATGAATTTCGTTGTATTCTATACAATGACAATAAATTATTATTTCATTTCATTATTTCAAGAAGTCAAAATTTCACATATACGCTCATGGGTTCTAAACTGTCTGTGATGGAGCAGTCTTGGAGTGGTGCTGCTTGATAAAATTGTTGATTCAGCATGAAGGAGGTCAATTTCATGCTCGGGATAATTTTAAAAGGGATTGAAAATAAACTGCCAGCATTATTATGACATTGTACCAAATTGATGGTAAGGTCCCATCTGGAGCATCATGTCCAGTTCTGGTCACCACATCTCAAAAATGATATAACAGAAATGGAAAAGGGAAAGAAAAAACAACAACCATGTGGTTAGTGAGCTGAACCACCTGCCTTATGAGGAATTGCTACAGTATTTGGGTTCTTCAGTCTAAGCTCTCTAGAACAGTGATTTTCAACCAGTATGCCGTGGCTAGTCCTCTGGTGTGCCACAGGAATTTGGGGATTGACATTAATAGGAAAATTGGGGGATTTGAAGAGTCTGGTGTGCCTTGTCAATGGTAAAAACAATTGGTGACGTGCCTTGACAATTTCACTGCCTTGTTAGTGTACCATGAGATGAAAAAGGTTGAAAATCACTGCTCTAGAAAGGAGATGTCTGAGGGGGCAACATGATTGTGGTCCCAGTCCTATTGGAACATTGTGCTGCTGGAACTAGTGTTACAACAGCACAAGGCCCTTTTACAGTGGTGCAAAAGGTGGGTTGCTGACACATGCATCTGGATTGTGGATGCAAATAGGATGTGCAGCATCAGCTTCAGAAGCTTTAATTTGTGCCAGTAGGTTGGCAATAAAAGCATGTTGTGGGTGAAGAGGAGGGCAGGAAGGGTTTGGGGGGCAGATCTGGGAGAGGGCAGGAGGGAGAAGAAGGGGTTGGGTCTTAGTTGTACTGGAGTACATTTTCCTATCCCTCTTGGCTTCCCAATCCCTTTTTCTCATACATATACAAGTAAGGAGACCCATGATGATCTTAAGCATTTTTATTTTCTGCAGATTTTATTTTTTCCAAAGAGGAAGGGTGCAAAAATATCTTTATTCCAAGGGACAACTTTATAATAGCTTTAAAAATGTAATCTGCAGGTGATATAGGTGGTATAGTGTTAGTAGTTGCAGCCACATTCATTACCCATGCACCCCTGTTACAGCTTGTTATTTACTGTATTATTTTTTCACAGATTTCTAAAGGTTTTTCAGATTTTTGTCAGGGTTATTTTGTTTTGTTGTTTTTACAAAAATGACAAGTTCAGAAAAAGGTGATAATGTTTTTTAATATCACACCTTTGCCCATAGACAATCAGGCAGCCTACTAGTGGGTAAGTAAAAAAGATTTACTTGCTGGCTGTCCAATCGCTGCTGTCCCCAGGATGTAACATACATTTTGTTAGCATTGCTCCTATGCCAATGATGTAGGATAGGAATAGGCAATGAGACATAAGGCAAAATCCAGAATAACTACGGGGTGTGCCAGTGTAAGAACAACTTACTCTGGATTCCAATATGAATTTCCCATAGGTTTTTACTAGGTGGTGCAGTAACTATGGGTCCACATAAAGTCTCTTATGTGCTCCCACAGTTACTCTGGATTTGCGGGATAGAGCACAATCCTAACCATGTCTACTCAAAAGTAAGCCCCATTATGTTCAGTGGGTCTTACTCCCAGGAAAGTATCTTTAGGATTGCAGCCATATATCTACAAGTGTTCCTCATTATCCCCTCAGGTTCCATTTTGGAACCTCCAATGGATTAAAAAAATCAGTGTATAAAGAAAACAATGAAAAAGTAGGTTTAAAGACCTACTTCCAGGGTATTTTCTCCTCTATTGCACCTAAAGGAATAAGGTATTCCCTCAGTATCTGCAGGGGTACTGAATAATAGAATGATGGTTTGCATGACTACCTTTCTACAACAGTAGAAAAGCAGCTTTTAAAACTGATTGCAGTGGCCATTTGTGTGGAGTCAAATCTGTAAAAAAGATCCATGTATAATAATGTTGGACCTGTATGCATAGAGTGGATAGAGAGATGCTCTTTTCTTTCTCACTCAACACCAGAACCAAGGGACCATCGAGCAAATTGACTGGTGCAAGAATTAGAACAGACAAATGAACCTTTTCTTTACTCAATGTGCAATTATTCTGTGGAACTCCTTGCCACAAGATATTGGAATACACCTGATCTAGATGCCTTTAAAGGAGGAGTGGACCAATTTATGGAGGAAAAAATCCTTTGCATGTTTTAAGCCTTGATGCACTTTCCAAGTTTTAGAGAATAGCCTGTCTTTAAATGTAAGATGCAAAGGAATGGCAAGTAGATACAGGTCTCTTGTTGCTGTGAATTCTCTTTGAGGGATCCGGTTGGGCCACTGTGAGATCCAGGGAGCTGACTTTGAGCACAATCCTTACCATGTCTCCTCAGAAGTAAGCCCCATTGTGTTCAATTGGTCTTACTCCCAGGAAAGTGTCTTTAGGATTGCAGCCCTAGTTGGGCCCTTGGCCTGATCCAGCAGGGCTCTTGTGTTTGCATGCTCTTATTAGCCACCCTGTTTAATGGCACTGAGGCAGATTCTGTGACAATGAGATGGAAGACTCATATGGAATTGGAGATAATGTGGGAACAAGAAACTACTGTGAGTATTGGGGTACTCAAAATGTAATTGCTGATCTGCCTCTTTCTCCAGGCCCAGAGTCTCTATCCTAGCTATGTTTGTCTGACAATAACTTAGCTCACTGCTCTTGGCTTTTGGGGTCTTTAACTGGCTTATCTGTGTCATTGGGTTTTGTATCATTGGGTTTGCTTCCTCAATCTGGAGAATTTCTCACCATAGAATCTATGAAATCTATGAATTTCATAGAATCTATGAAATTTCTATGTAATCATAAAATCTATGATTCAATGATTCCATCCGGGCAATTTCTCACCATACCTGTTTTCTGTGCTCATGGGGGCTGTTTCCTGGTGTGGCCACTACAGAGACAAATTACTGACCACCATCCAAGAGTCTGATGTTAAGAAAGAATCCCTGCTCCCTGCTGACCTCTCAAGAGATTGGGTAGCTAATAATGCCAGAGCTGGTTTGTCTTTCTTTAAGCCATGATAAGAAGTTCACTCTTTCAATGGGCGAGGAATTAACCTTCTGAAGGTCTCATCATTCTCTTCACCCTCCTGAAGCCCACCTTTAGCACATTTCCAGGCAGCCATTAGAATCTAAAAAACATGGAAGGAACATATATCTACTCCAGATCTTGCCCAAGTTCTGTCCTTGGACTGAGCCACAAGTCCAAGTCTATCAGGTCCACCAAAGTCCTTGTTTTTCAGTTATTCCTGCTGTCATGCAAATGTTTTCCAAACTCCTTATCTCCCCCATGTCTCTCTCTAAATCTCCCTCCCCCATCAGTTGCAAGCTTCATGGAATAGGTGAGATGATCCATCTTGTACTGGGAAAACTCTTGCCAGTAAAGAGAGTCATCAAGGAACCCCAGCTGCAAGTAAATGTCAGAAGCATTTGATTCTGCTTGCTTGACAGAGCAGCAGAGCTAATGATTACTTTCAACCTTGGGTCATTGCTGGCTGAAAGCAGGGACTGCCCTTTTAAAGACTGGAAGTAATTTTCCATAATGTTATCAATGTGATATACAGAGGGCCTAGCAAAATAGACTGAGGAGACATGTTAGTGGAGAACTATTGGTGTGGAAATAACTGGAAAGCCTGTAATCTCTGGAAAATTAATTCCATATGGTCTCAATTGTGGTCTGCATGTGATCAAGAGATGCTAGTAAGTGTGAGTCCGCGCATGCATGTATGCCTACCTTTTTCAGTTTCATAGATACTTGCATATAGATTAAAAACTGTATGGCAAATTGCTTGAGCTGTCTAGGAAAGCCTTGGGATTGACATTCCTGAAGAATTCAAGCAGTGCTTGGCTGGGCATCAATAGCAGGCCTCCGTCAGTCGTGGAAGACTATGGTATCGTGCTCAGCGCTGCATATGCTGCATGCAAAGCATGAAAGCCTGGGTTGGATTGTTATGGAAGATAGGCTGTTACCCAAGCAGCAAATCCCCCCTCTCCACACCACTGAATTAGTCCAATGGAAAGGCAGAGCCGATACGATTGGATCCAGCTGGTGTCGCAGAGCTGGGCTAAGGACAGCTTGTGGGGCCGACCCGGGAATCAAACTCTGGCCTGCTGGTTAACAGGCACAGCGCCTTAACCACTTGCGCCACCCACAGCCCTCAATAAACATCAATAAGGAGTGCTTTAAAGAATCACCCATTTTAGGTCAGCTGAAAGGATGATTTGCTGTGTTCCTTGCCATTGTGTTACTCAGTGACTGCATGGATATGCATACTACATGCATGAATACGAAATTAGCTCTGTGACAGAAGCAGTCCCATTTGCAGCAATAACCTTCAGCTGTCATGTGCTCCTTGGGATCCCTTGGGAATCCTGATGCACCTCTCAGATCATCTGGCACATCAGCTTAGGGTGGTGAAGCAGCTTGGGCCAGCCCTGGATACTGACACAAGTAGATTATGCAATGATATCTCACTACAGTGTGTTGCTTTTGCACGTGAATAGACTGACAATTAGACCTTCCAACAAATCCCATAGACAGGAGGTCTTCTGTTGATACTAGGTGGGTTGGTAGTGAGCTTCGGATATGCTGTGAAGGAAAGCAATGGGGAAACTCTTGGGGAGGGGAGAAGCAAGAGGGATCTCTTACTGGCTTCTAGTTATGAGAGGCAACCATGCTAAGGACCTAAAGGACCTGGCCTCTTCCCATCGTCCCTCCATTAGTGAGCTTTTCAGGAGCCTCTGGTTGACCTAGATGGAACTGATGAGCTCAATAAGACTGCCTGGGAGTTGGTTTTACAAGGATGCTTCAGCATATTCCAGAGAGAAAAATGAGAGTACTACAAAAGCATGAGATCATGAATAAAAGATTAGTTTCCTGGGTCCTCTGGTGGATGAGAAGTTTTCCTGTGTAAAGAAAGAGGCAAACTACTGTATACGAGCACACAAATGCCCGATGAAGATGGGTCTTCCAATCAGAAGTGCTTCTTTTTTCCCTTAAACACTGTAGTGGGGGATTCCCAGTTAGAAGCTGGGTCCACTGAATGGATAGGGGACCATCCATTTCTCTCTGTGCTGTCTTTCTCTGGATTTCTGCATTGGTGTGCTCATATCATCGGGCCAAGTGGCACAGTTCCTGACGACCTTTCCCTTTGCTGACAGCCACAGGATGCCAAGTATGTCACATCCCAAGTGCATGGTGTATTCCAGTGGTTCTCAAAGTGTGGGTTGGGAACCCCTTGGAGAGTGGATTGGGAACCCCACCTTCATTTAAGGGGAGTCACAAAAAGCTGGGATCCTCCATTTTGGAATCTGATGCTGGGCACCACAATCTTGGAATGGAGCACTTAGGCTGCAGGCCATACCTTCTTGGAAGTCGGTCAAATTGAATACAGTTCTTACTTCTGAGTAGATAAGGAGGTGCTATGGCATCACAGTGATATAAATTCCTGCCATGACATTGCTTCCAGTTTGATGACGTCACTCCCAGGCTTTCTGCATGGACTTTAACATGATGCTGCTGTAAAAGATTCCCAGAAGCTCTCCCCATAAGACACACCGTCCTTCTGGATGATCCTCAAATGTCTTTCCCTTCTGTTCCTCCTGGGCCAGGGTAACCATATGTCTTCTTTTTCCAGGCTGTGCCTTTTTTAGCCCTGTGCCCTGGGAAAAAATCTGTCTTGTCCCCCATTTACTTGTGACCACATAGCACGTAGACTTCTTCGAATTAACAAATTATAAGTAATAAATTATATGTAATATTTGGTAATAATTATATGTAATTATATGGATATTTTATATCCATATACTGTATATAAAATCAAAGACTCACTGACTAACCCACTGACTGACTCACTCATCAATGCCCAGCCAAAACTGTCAGAAATTTGAGGAAGGCTTTTCTTCCCTGATGTAACCCACAAAAACCAATTTTTTAAAAATTCAAACTGGAAGGAGTGAGAAAGGGTGCAACGCATTTTCATCCCTATACTTTGCAAAATTGCAGACTGATCAACACCTATCCCCAACCTCTGGACCTAAAACCATGGAATTTGGGGAGCATATTCTTACTGTGATCTAAGGACCCACTAAGATCAAATTTGGTGCTCAGTGGTGCCTTCTCCCTGGTGGTACCTGCTACCTGGTGTGGCCCACTGGTGCAGTGTGCCCATTGGTGCTCTGTGTCTGGTGGGATGCCCCATGCTCAGTAGGGGTACCAGGTGGTGCCCACTAGTGCCAGGTGGTACCCTGTGGTTTCTACTGCCCACTAGTGCCTGCTGCTGCCTGGTGCTGCCTGCTGGTGCTCGGTAACGATGCCTGGTGTTACTCAGTGATGGCCAGGGATACTCAGTAAGCATGCCTGGTGGTCAGTAGGGATGCCTGATGCCCACTGCCCACTCATAGTTGGTGGTGCCTGCTATCCACTGGTGCCCAATGGTGCCCGCTAGTGTCCACTGCCAGCTGGTGCCCGGTGGTGCCTATTAGGGATGCCTAGTGCCTGCTGGTATCTGCTGTTGCCTGCTGCCTGGTGGTGTCCACTGGTGCCCGCTGCCTACTGCATAGTGGTGTCCACTGACCAATTGTGCCCTGTGCCTACCAGGAATGCTTTGTACCCACTGCTATCCACTGCCCGCTGCACAGTGGTGCCCAGTGGAGGCCACTGCCCAATTGTGCCCAGTAGGAATGCTTGGTGTCTGCTGGTGCCTGCTGCTGCCTACCACTACCCCTGGTACTCTCTGATGCCTCTTCATACCTAGCGGTGCCCAATGCCCAATGCCCACCAGCATTCACAGGTGCCCAGCCAAGCCTGGAGCCCACAAATATTCTATAAATTTTACAATGGTGGGTTCATTCTGCTTGTTTCATAATTAATAATGTAGTGTTTAAATTGACTGTATGAAAGCAATATATTGTCCATGAGAATTATTAGCTTTTATTTTGTCATGTTTTCTTTTTTCATGTTTTCATATTTTCTTGGATGTCCTACATTTTGGGAGGCCTTGTCCTCTTTTACAGTTGTGACCAGTGGTGGGCTCCAGCAGGTTCGCAACTACTATAGAGCCGGTAGTTAACAAGAGAGAGGACATATAAAGTTTTAAAATAGCCTTTTAAAAGTGGCCGCCAGATAGGCATAGAACCGGTTGTTAATTTCTCTGAATCCCATCACTGGTTGTGACATATGGTTAACCTGTTCCTGGGCAGGCATGAATCTGGCCATGTGGCACAGTGACTTTTGCCTTTGAGCAGCATGCATTTAAAATGTCCCAGATTTGAGGAATAATGTAAATCAAAACGCAAATCCTTATGGCACCCACATGAAAACATTTCCAGGTTGTGCTGCAGCTACAGATGATCAGATTTCAATCATTTGTCATCAGGGCTCATGAGGAGACCCTGGAGCACATATTCCTCCATTCAACAGGCTCCTTTCTGCATGGGTGAGTGCTGCATTCACTTAACATAACAAAAGAAGAGTATTGTATCTAATTTGTGGTTTTAATTATGTTGTAAGCTGCATTGAGGCTGTGTCAAGAAAGTGGAGCAGAAGTTCATTAACTATTTGACAGATGTTTCCTTCTCAGTGCCGGAGGGCAGGGAATTGCCACCTCTGGAGGACACTGCCAACCTGAAGGCACTTCCACACTTGTGTCAAGCAACCTACTGAACCCATACATGCCCTGCACCCATTCCTCACACAAAACTAACTTGTTTTTCTCCCACAGACAGAAATAGAGGTTGGCGGTGGAATGTACCTACACTTGGCAGTCATCAGCCCAATTGCTTCAATATTCCTAGCAGGAAGGGCTGCACAGGCAGTTTTTCCTCCAGGGGAGGCCATTTCCTCAGCAGTTTATTTTTGTGCTGAGCTGGATCTGAGCAGATGTAATTTCTACAGATGACAATGGACAGAAATTGGTTTTCTCCCAAGCTTTTGGTTTCACTTGACTGAGCATCTTGGCTTTCCTAAAGGGTCATCCAAATCAACCTTGCTGTAATTTAAACTCAGTGATGCTTATCTTTTTGCCAGTGGAGCAGGTGGACAATCCTCACCCTCCTTCTCTTGGTTAGCATCCCTTCCCCCTTTTCTTAGGAATAACTTTTAACTCTCCTTCTCCCAGTGAAGCAGTCTGAGGTGGCAAAGGGAAGCATTAAGTGGCAGCAAAAGTTTATAAGGGTGAGGTTGTTAAGTATTCATTCTATTTCACAGAAATAGTGGTTTTTTCAGTGGTCACTGAAGAACTTGAACTCAGTTTGAGTCATCCTCTGTAGACTTACTTGCAGGGCTCAGGCTTCTGTCCAAAAGCCATACCCCTTTTGCTGCTAAGCCTGTCTTGGATTGGAGAAGTCCCTTATTTTGATACTGGAGCTGGTCTAGTCTTAGTCCAGGATTTCCACTCGGGGCCCTGAATTTTTGAGTTTCCTATTTGCGCTAGGAGGGTGATCATGCTTTCTTGTCCTATAGGGTTATTGAAATAATAACACATATTTTACACATTCAGAAGGTACTGGACAAATGCAGACCTTCTTGTTTTCTAGTCCAAGGGTCTCTAGCTGATGGCCGCTGGAGACACCCGTTCTAGTCTAACATCCTAACTGTGGACAGGAAGATCTTGCTATGTTGTTTTTCTCCCACACTTGGTATGGAGGGGATTCACTGCCCCTGTATCTGGCAGTTTCAAGTACAGTAGCTGTACTTCTATTGAGCTTCCCATCTCTGAGAACAGAAGAAAAGCCTCCCTAGAGCCACCGTGCCCATCATCCTGCAGCTTCCAGTCAAGTTGATGGTGGCTTTATTTACATGCCACTTTTAAACAAGAGTGGTTTCTGTGGCAAGCAAATGAAATACTGACTACTAATGTGGTCCATGCAGGGAAGTGATGTCCCTCTCCTGTGCTCTCACCACAGTGACTTGTGATCAATATCATGTTTGTGGTTCTGCATGGCCATCGTGCCCAAGACACATCAGGGTGGTATTACAGGATCCAGAATGTTTGGGGAACATATTTATGCCTAATAAAGGTTTGTAAATGTAATGTATGGTTGGGGAACAGTGTGAGGACAGTGTAGCTTTGCTGCCCCCCACAGAGCAGGGGCTACTGGAGACAGCTGAACAGCTTTTCAGCAAGGATGCAGCATTGTGGAAATGCATTGGGAGAACATGGTCTGTGGTCCAGAGCTGAGAAGTGGCTTATGTGAGAGAGGAAGGCAGGAAAAGGCTTTTCCATAGTGAACAGGGAGACACAATCCCCAGGGAGCATCGCAAACTCTCACAATGAATGCTGTCCTCTTGCATCACCAGCCATTTGGCTTGAGGTTCCTGCAATGTGGGAGCTGGAGTTACTCCAATTGCAGAAAAATCCCAGAGTGGAGCTGGATGCTCATGAATCCACTTGGTGCCTCCAGTTCTGGGATTACAGAATGCTGATCTATTTTGGATAATGAAGAAATTTTGGCACCCATGATGAAAAATTCAGTTGGCTGCTGCTCAGAGACAGGTTAATTAGCACTGACATGGGCCAGGGGAGAAGTTCTCCTACATACAAGCCATGACCATGTACTGCTCCATTCATTTCAGTGGGTCTTACATAGGATAATGTTCCCTAAATTTAAGCAGTCTGTGAAAAACCAGAACATCAGTGGATTTCTGTCTCTTCTGGGGAGTGTTGTGTGGAGTTCTGACCCACTTTCCTGGGTTTTAGAAGTTGCAATGTCTGCTTTGTGAGAGAAGAAGGGGTTGGAATGGGGTATTTTTCCTTTGCACCATCTTCCATATGAGGGGAGAGAGAAGCCAGAACTGAAATCTGTCCATCTGAGCATCTGCATTTTGGATACTTACCCTTTGGATCCCAATGACTATGGGCTCTGTTTTGCTCAGTGCTGAGAAATGTGTGCAATGCACATGATTTAATTATGGCCTTGAGTCTTCATTATTGACATGGGTGTTCCATGCTCTGGCTTAAGCTCTGGCTTAATTGTGCTGGCCTAGGTTAAGATTGCACCCTCAGTTAGTTATCCTGTGACTTTTGAGTATGTTCATTGAAGTTCATTGAGTACACTGAATTTGGTCGGGGCCTGTGAGACCCGAGGCTTTCTCACCATGAGGACAAAGCAAAATGCTATGGGGATGGCCTGGGTCAGGCTCGCCTCACATGCACCCAGCACCATGAGCATGTGTAGCAAAATGTGTCAGCAACAGCACAGCATATGAAGAATATCCTCAAACACTTCCTGTGGTGCTTTGGGGCAACCTAGCCACACTTGTGGGTAGAAAAACCCACAGAAGAGTTCCGCCACCCCCAGCTGGTTTCTCCTTGTTAGAGTCTCTGCTTTGAAAACAACACATCTTCCTATCAGATATGAGGGGGTTTCAGAGTCTGAGTGGGGAGGTTCTGTTGTGAGCAAGTCACACAGGAAACGGGATGCAGCTGTCCAGCACCCAGCAGCAGCTGTGGAGCCCAGCAGCTGTACGGAAGGAAATGGCCCGGGCCATGTGCCAGCAGGTCTGGGATGTGTCAGCGCCAGGGCCTGGGAAGAGGCACTCTGCAGCAGGCTGTCAGCCAGCTACGCCTTGTTCATTAGAGGTCCACAGCCCAGCTGGGCATTGTTGGGGTGAAGTGGGAATTATCTGTGTGTTCTTTTCATGACACTGGACACTTAGGAAGGCTGTTCTTCCTAAGAGCTGTTCTTCCTGCCATGACTCTGCCTGTGTCGTATTCCCTGAGAAACCTCCCAGGGAGCTCTCCAGGCAGCATCTTCTCTTATTGTCACAGTGTGCAATCTAATTCTTCCACATCCTTTCATTACAGTCTGTGACTTCTTCTGTTCACTTGTCTCCTTGCTCGGGGTCAGTGCTCCAGTAGTAAAAAGGGCCATGGCATGTTTGTTCCTGTTGTTGGGATAACTGTCTGCTTTTTCTATGTCTTGCCCTCCCAAAAGTCTCAGGTGGTTGACACTCCTGTCCCTTTTCCCTCCTGCACTGAGGCAGAAAAAAGTGATTTTGGGATATGAATTGGCTCTCCCAAACCCAAGTCCAATCCCTGGAGTAACATGATCCAGACTGGTAACTGAAATAATAATTCAGTATATTCCAATATATTCCAGTATTCCAGAATATTCCAGTATTGAATACTGGAAATTCAGAACACTTTTGGTTTGTGTGTTTTGCTGTGTCTTAAGTGGTTTCCAATGTTTTTAATGGAAAGCACCCTTGAAAGGAGAATCTTGTAGCACATGAAGGGCTAACCAGTTTATTTGAAGGGCTCTTATCTGAAGCACTATAAGGACTAACTAGCACTTGAAGTGCTAACCAGGGCTAACAAAAGTCAAGGCAAGACAGCCACTGTGAATGACCAAAATAGTAAAAAGGATCCATCTGTAGATATTTTTGAAAGACAACCTCTTTGTTGTAAAACCTGGTTGGGGTAAGGTAAGACTCCCCATGTAAACTGTCTTGAATAAAGTCAAAGGAGAAATCCAATGGCCAGAAAGATGGTACATAGAATCAGAGTTGGAAGGGACCTAATAGGTCATCTAGTCCAGCTCCCTGCCTGTAGCAGGAAATCCTCCTAGAGCATCTCTGAAAAATACATAAATACCTTTGGCTGCAATCCTATTCACACTTGCCTGGAAGAAAGGCCTAATGACTATGCTCATGGGACTTCCTTCTGAGTAAACATGCATAAGATTGGACTGTGAATTATTTTTTATTATAGTAGTTATTCAACCAGCTATTTCCAGCTGTTGTGGGCTGTAAAGCAGGCCTCCGTCAGTCTGTGCAATCTATGGTATTGTGCTCGGCGCTGCATACGCTGCATGCGAAGCATGAAAGCCTGGGTTGGGTTGTTATGGAGGATAGGCTGTTACCCAAGCAACAAATCCCCCCTCTCCATGCCACTGAATTAGTCCAATGGAAAGGCAGAGCCAATATGATTGGATCCAGCTGGCGTCGCAGAGGAGTCGCAGAGGCTGGCGTCGCAGAGGCTAAGGACAGGAGCTCACCCTGTCTTGTGGGGCCGACCCAGGTCTCGAACCCTGGCCTGCTGGTTAACAGGCACAGCTCCCTTTAAATTTTTGCTGTTGAAGAATTCTCACTTCCAGGTCTGCAACAGAGTGGCCTAGAAAATGAAAATATACTCCCACTGGTTTCTGGAAACTGCCATTTCAAATGTTAGAATTGTACCCATTTATGCAGACCTGACAGCCACAATTCCGCCACAGAAAACTGTCATGGGAGACAAGAACATGAATCAGCCAGATGAGAAGCAATAATGAAACTTGACATCTCCATAGGGCTGAAGAGAGAAGGTTTTGTTTGTCCTATTACAGAGGATCACAGCACAGAATTAGTATTGCTATGAATTTTTTTGTCACCAATTGTGAATTGTCACTCTGTTTTACTAGGTAAAACACTCCATTTTGTTGCAATTTTCTTTCTGTCCAGAGCACCGTAAAAGTTTATCTCTTGCTTTGAAAATACCATGTCCAAAGAGGCTTTGAAAATATAAAGTCCAACAAGGATGTCCTATGAGTTTGTTGCAGCAAATGCAACACATTACAGACTGAATAAACGGGTGCTACAAGCTGCTTTGATGTGGAAGATGGCCTTGTTTCTCTGCTTGTACCAGATGGCTGCCTTGGAACAAATCTGTGAGGTCCTAGTGAGTGTTAGAGATTGGGCTGAGTTGGCTGCCATTATGATTGTTATGTTAGACAGTCGAGCCATCAATATGCATGGTGCTCTAACAGAATGAGAACAAAGATCTTTGCCCCAAGGGACTTACAAATGTAACTATTTGAGTCCATCAGAAGTGAGCAAGGATAATTGAGCAAAACAAGAATTATTAATGTCCTCTGTCAGTATATGCCTTGGTTCTCATGTGATCAGAATTGTACAAGGTAGGTAACTTTGGAAGTCAGCACACACAGATGCTATGTTGGAGATGGTTCTGAGAAGACGCTCTGGTTTGTACACAGTTCACTCCTTAGCTAATGGACTGTGCAGCCACAATGTCCTTGTATAAGCTAGATTCTTTTAGCATGCCCACGGAACATAGGTTGTAGCCTCTGTTGCATGTTGGACCTGTTTAGATGGGCAAAGTCACTGGGGGAATCAAATTCACTGGTTTATCTGCATCCGAATGTTGAAGCAGTGACAAGGTTGCTCCAGTGTTCATGCAAATAGCTCAGAAAAGTGATGGAACCATCAATCCTGTTGCCTTCTCTTTCACCAGGCCATGGAGAGCAAGCTGCTGATTGGTGGAAGAAACATCATGGACCACACAAATGAGCAACAGAAAATGCTGGAGCTGAAAAGGCAGGAGATTGCAGAGCAGGTAGAGACTTGATGGAGTTGGGCCAATAACACACCCCATTCATACATCCAAGGGTGGACTTTGTACATGCCAGCCCACCTTAGCTGTAGCTGGCATCCCATTTAAAACTCAAAACCACATTTTATTCAATTTGCTTTCACAGCAGATATGTGGGTGGTGGGCTATGTGAGGCTGTTCCGCTATTGAGTGGTCGATGATTGCTGTCTGGTTCCTACTGCCTTTGAATGGTAGCTGTTCTTATGTTAGATCAATTGTGTAATGCAGAAACGGCGAGAGCGTGAAATGCAACAGGAGATGCTCTTGCGTGACGAGGAGACCATGGAACTCCGAGAGACATTCACCTCCTTGCAACAGGAAGTGGAGATCAAAACAAAAAAGCTGAAAAAGGTGAGAAGCTGGCAGAAATTTGGGAGTGGGAACTTCCAGCAGGCTAGAATTATAGCTGTCTAGTGACAGTCCCATGCACCCATCCAAAGAGCAGGTTTATTTGCCAACATGTTAGAGCCCATTCAGGAGACTACAAGCATTGTGAGAACTGTGCCCATTACAGCTGGCTGGGCAGTCAATGGCAGAACCTTTGAAATAAAGGTAGAGTTTTATGCTGCATTTCAGAGGGGAGACTCTCCAACTCTATAATTCCTTTTTATCCTTCATTCCCCAAATGTTTTCATTATGACCACTGGCAAATGTGTGAAGGTAGATTGTTGATGTGAATACCGTGAGAGTGTTTCATTCCCGCATCGGGCCACTATTTATTGGGGGCAGGTTGCCAACAATCAGGGGTGGGAGGAGGGGTGCCACAAGGATGCACACCACCTGGTGCAGAGGCCAAAGCATTACCCCATCTTGTGCACATGCAACCATCACACATGTGCATCAGGCTTCCCCAGCCTTGTGATTGGCAAGTCTAATGTGCAGGTATGATGATGGCCTGGTTGAGGGAAGTCCAGGGATGACACACTGGAGGAGGTGATGTGGCTGTTCCAAGAGGAATGTCTAAGGAGAGTTGAGAAGAATAGGAATGTGGTCAGCCAATGTGGTCACCAATTTGCTGTAACCCAACTGGATGTCCAGGAAATGGTCACTCTGTGGCAGGAAGTGGGGACATTCTTGCAGTCTTTGGCTATGATTGGGGGACCTTCACATTATAGTGAGGGGAGAGGAGCTGTCAGCCCTTGTGTTTCTAAATCCCCTTCTTGCTTCCACAGCTCTACGCCAAACTCCAAGCTGTCAAGGCAGAGATCCAAGACCAGCATGATGAGTACATCCGAGTGCGGCAAGACTTGGAGGAGGCACAGAATGAGCAGACACGGGAATTGAAGCTCAAGTAGGTTCTACTGGTGCTGGCAACAGCAAGACTGGGGTATGATAAGGTTTTGGAGGGGGGTGCCCCAGTCAAGGAAGAAGAAGCTCAAGTGAACCTGGCCCTCCCTACCTGGCTCTCCCAGGTTCCTGTTTCTCTTGCCTCTTTTAGTGTTAGGGCTGGTACACTGGAGGAAAGCATGAATAGGCAGAACAAGAATACCTCTGCCTCTCCAGTCTGAGGAGCCAGACCAGAGCTAGTAGTGTCATGGACCAGGTGGGATCCCATTGGCCACTTTGTATTCTAGATGGGCTCTCTTTTCTCTGCCTGACTCTGTGTCTTCCACGTCCTGAACTTGCTCAGGTACCTGATCATTGAAAACTTCATCCCTCCTGAGGAGAAGAACAAAATAATGAACCGTCTCTTCTTTGACTGTGAGGAAGACCAGTGGAAATTCCAGCCCTTGGTGTTGACTGCTGGAGCGTGAGTTTGGGACCTGTGGGAGGCAGTTCTGCCTACATGGCACAGGGGTTCCTTAGTGGAAACTGTGACAATAAAGCACATCTCAAATTGGTTTGAGCTGGGTGTATGGACAGACCCAAAGATAAGCTGCTTCTGAGGGTGACCAGGAAGAAAAAGTTCTCTTCTCCTGATGTTACTCTTTGGTTTGTGTTCAGTGAAAGTAGGCAAAAATAAAGCTGTAAACACCTCTGATGAGGCTTACTGAAGAGCTGCAGGGAGGGTGAGGGCAGACTTGAGGGAGAGCAGGTGCTGAAGTGCTGTGGGAACTGAAATGAAAATGTTCAAAATTGCATCTTTCCACAGCTGCAGCTCCAGTTCCAACACCAGCTCCCAGATGAAGAAGCGCCCCACATCTGCAGTGGGGTACAAGAGGCCAATTAGCCAACATGCTCGCCTGGCCATGACACTGGGATCCCATCCTCGATATAGGGTGAGAAATTGGGAAGTGGAACGTGGGGGAGAGAAGGGGTGCCTGTCAGGAGAAAACTTAACAGGCCATAAGACAGGAGGATCAAATGCATTTCATACAGAGGGCCAAAGTTAGCATAAATGTTGTTTCCCAAGAGCCAATCCTATGCATGACTACTCAGAGGTAAGTCCTATTATAATCAATTGGGCTTACTCCCAGGAAAGTGTGAAGGAGAAATTCTCAGGGGCCACTTGAAATGACAAGGGAGGCTGTATTTGGTCTGTGGACCTTGTGTTTGACACCTGTGCCATAAAACAAACACTGTTGAGACACGGACAGATGGATGGATGTACTGAAATAAATAAATAAATAAATAAATAAATAAATAAATAAATAAATAAATGTATCCGGGTCTGAAAAGACCTACAAGACAGTTCACAAAATGGAAAAAAATCCATATATAAAACTATTGATCTAAGATCAAAATGCAGTAAAACTGGAGGACATAACAGGGAACTGATAATGTATTGACAGCAGGAACTAATGGGAACACCAAAATAAGAAGATGCCAAAAGAGCTTTCTTCCTGAAACTAATAAGCTGCCAGACTTCCTCCTTCAATATCTTTTGGGCTTGTGTATACTACTTTGCAGCAAGGCCAGCCTCTCTTTTCAAACCAAGTCCACTTCTTTCCATAATGACTTCTGTCTCCATCCTGATTCTCACACAGGCTGAAAACATCATGTTCCTGGAATTAGATGTCTCTCCTCCAGCTGTCTTTGAGTTTGAGATAACACAGGACCAAGGTGAGCAGGACCCACGAGCTCTGCACCTGGAGAGGCTCATGCGCCTTGACAGTCTCCTAGAGCGACCTGCAGCATCCCGAGTGCGAAAGTCACGGTCTTGGTGAGTGGGCAAGTGAATGCATATGTGTTGTCTGTTTTGGGGTGTCTGTTGAGCTTTCATCCATAGTCTGTGGGTAAGTTGATGGCTAGACCCTAGCTCAAGTGGGACCCAGTGTCTAAGAGGATAAGTTTCAGATTGTGGCTGCCCTGGTTCACAGCAGATGGCCTTAGGCAAGTGGCTTCCTCTAGCCTCAGCTCCCCAGCTGCAGGATGGGGAAGAAAAAGATTTCCTTGCCTCCCAGGATAATTGGAAAGATGACTTCAGGATAACAGCTGCGAAGCACTTTGTACCAAGGATTTACTGTGAAATCCCCCCTGTGAGTTCACCTTTTTTGATGTTACAGTTACAGTAAAAGTGTGAACAGTGGAGGTCGGCAGTAGTGGCAAGTTGAGCAAAAGCAGCAGAGCAGACCTGGTGGGTGTTTGGGCCTGGGGACCCATCCTAAGAAGCAGGACAGGGATGTGGACAGATATAATGTCCAGCCACTTAGAAGACCAGGCTGGGAGCAAGTCAGGATCTGTGGTGGAGGTGGGCCTACTTCAGCGCTCGTTGGGTCTTTGAGATTCTTGGGATGAACAACACTGAGGTGATGAACAACAACTGTTCACATATTTCTGAACTCCCAAACCAGCCAGATTTCCCCATAACAGTGCTGGGGTTCTTATGGCAGGGAAATCATTTGCTATCTGAAAGTGGACCATTCTGGGACAGAGGAATGAAGAAGTTATATGGATACTAGCCATTTCTTTCTGTCTGTCTTTCTTTCACCCCATTCTCAGGTGTCAGACTCCTCGTTCCCTGCCATCCTCAACAACACACCTATCCCTTGTCTCCAGGTCACTGAACCCTTCCACAACACCGGCTCACGAGTAATCTCCATCTGCCCTTCCCTTTGTCCTTCCTTCGCACACGGAGGACTGCACTCCTTCTCCTGCCACTGTCTGCCTCTGAGAACATGTGGTCCAGGGACGAGTTTCCCCTGCACTAATTCATCTTTGTCTTTAGCTACTTCTTGTGTGTAAGTGTATGTTGGTATGAGATGATGGCTCCCTGGGGCTCACACCCAACCAAACTTCCCTGGATCTGTCATTCTATTTATTTAATGTATTTATTTATTGCGTCTTTGTGACAATGTGGGGTTTTTGATTGAGCAGCATCCTTGAGTGGTGGGGGGCACAATGCCCAGAGTTGTTCGCCTGCCAACATTGGAGCAGCTGCGCAACGCACAATGTTCCCGGAGGAAGAATGTTCCTTTTTCTTTACTCCACTGATGTTCTGAGCTCCTGTGTGGAAAGTTTTCTGGGCCAGAATGGTCAAACTACACACAGTGCTATGGAGCTCCTTTCATTTTCTCCAGGGTGCTGGAAGGCCTTGTCTGTTTGGTTGACTCCACTGTACAGTTAGTCTGGTCAGGCAGGACTTTGATCTCACCAGCCACAGAACTGCCTCTCTTCTTGCAGCAAGACCATTGTCCCATATTACCACCTGCTCAGCACTAACTCAAAATTGGTTGTATGTTGGTTCAGGGACAGCCTAGCTCTGTAAGCAAAGCTGTAAGAGAAAAACTAATTTCATAATTCTAGGATGCTTTCTTGCCAGTGGCTGGAATGGCCCTCATCCTCCACCCAGAAGTCATCATGGTATTGTGCATATATGGGATTCTGAATAGGGAAGAAGTGACAAACAGGGAAGGTGAGCATCCAGTTTCCTTAGAAGAACACCAACAACAGGAGGTTTATCCAGAATCCACTGAATTGTGACAAGGACTTCCTGGAGCCAGAATGAAGTCAGGAGGGGAAAGTGGAGAAATTAAAGAAAAAGGAGAAATCAACAGGGAAATAGCCAACACCTCAAATCCTGTGCTACTCCTTCCTCTTGCACAATGTGTCTGTATGCGACTGCATATGTTAACCTTTTCACTTGAGCTATATCTAGCTATATGGCTGCTCTAGAGCAATGTCCTAGAATCATGAGAGAACCTAACTGGAAGTAACCCAGATAAATTGTGAGATGTGACCCACACTTATTCTGTGAACTTGCTAGCAGTTCAGTCCTAGCTGTCATTATTTTTTGTGATGCTGTGCACAGATAAAAGCTCATGGCATCCAATATTAGGCCACCAGCAACCATCCAGGGGCAGTGGAAAAGGTAGAAGAGCAATGACTTCAGAAGGATAAGATGTTCAGCAGATCAACTGGAGAGACTGGTGGGCCTAACATGGCCAATTTTATCTGAAGGAAAGAAAGCACAGAGATTGCCAAGGCCTCCTTGGATGACCTGTTCATTGCCTGCAGTATCAGTTAGTGTTCCAGAAAGGCTCATTCCGTGGCTATCCCATCCACAAGGACACATAAAATGTTTGTGTATACATCATTAATGGAACTCTTGGGGATAATGAGTGGACAAGCCCCAACAGTTGATTCACCGACCTCTTGAGCAGGTGATCAGAAAACAGTTCAGAAAATGATCATTACAGTGGCAGTCCTCTCCTGCTGCAGGGGGAAGGACATAAAAAAAGCTGTTGCCACTCCAAATTGTTTTTCTCTGCCAATTCAGTGCTTAGAAAGCATCAACTAGGCAGGAACAGGCAATTTGGTGTCCACCCAACCTCCTGCCCCTTCCCTATACTGGGAAGGTGACAGCTTGCTGCCTCCCATGCTACCCCTTCTGTTTAAAGTGAGCATGAGCAGAGGATGCAGTTTTTCAGCATCTTCTATACCTATTCATTTCAAACAGTTACAAATTAAGTAGGGTGCTACATGTGCACTTTGAGGAAAGGGAAGAGATTCTGGAAGCACACCTGCTCATTTGCAAGCCTTCCCTACACTGTAGGAAGGACACTTGTAAGGATAGGAGAAGAGGGCAGCCCATTCTGATGGTGCAGAGGCATGCACCCCCTGACTTCTCCACTCTCTGTGGTATGAGGCTTTTGTTTGATGAACCACAAATGAAGGGCAGGAAGACCCTTAAAAAGGGCTATTGGGCAGAGATGGAAGAAGTCAGCCTTTGGTAGTGATTTGGAGGTTCTCTGGATCTGGTCTATGACTCCTACTTCGTTGTGCCAGGCCTTTCCTGCAAAGTTCCTGTCCAAGGATTTGGTGGCCAACATTTCAACTCCTGTTTACTCTGGGAGCACACTCAAAATCATGCAAAACCATTGAACCTCCAAGAGAGCTGTTGACAATTCTGGTAACAGAATGTTCTCTTGATGCGCTCAGGATACTTGTTCAGAGCACAAAGCAGGGTTTGTAATCTCGGGATTTATCTGTTGTGAGTACAAAACCAGATGGTGAGAGCAATTCCTGAGTCATTAATGTGAGCAGTGAGGTTTTTGTGTTTGTGGTGTCTGCTTTGGAAAGCCATGAGCCTCTGAACACTGGGAATGGATTAGTGGGGAGGAAGGGCAAGTTGGTTCCTTTGGCAACTGATTCTAGCCAGGAACTGTTAGTGTGTTTCCCAGAAAGTCCTTGTCATGATGCTGAAATGGGATCGGGGAGTGATCATGATGTAATGCTGTAGGCTTATAACACAGTGTAATGGCTACATTGACGAAGAGTGTGAGATCCCAGACTGTGCTTGATGTCCTGTTTTCTGAAAGGGAGGCTCTTGTTCGAAACTGCCTGCACTTCAGTAGTTCCTGCCTTGTTTTCTTCTGATAATCCACATGAAATGTCATGGGGGCCAATACAGGATCTCTATCTGACACCACAAGCAGCAGAAAAAGTTGGTGGGGTCAATGACAGTGGGAGGAGAGTGTGGAAGAGGTTTGCCAGGCTGGTCTGAGAAGCTCAGTTGACCTGCTGTGGCCCTCAGGCGACCCATTGAAGGAAATGTACAGTATATCTTTAGTGCAGCTGTTTGAAGAAGGGGCCCTTTCAGTTGCCTCCTGCCTGTAATTGGAGCTGAACACTACTCAATCAGTGCTTCCTTGCCATTGATTTCCAGAGTCTCTTCAACATATAGGCCGTGTATGGATCAAGCACAGGATCAAGCACATCTGTCTTTTGGATTTACCTTACAACGCAACAGCGTCACACAGCAGTCAAAAGATCACGACAGTCCTACTGTTTTCCTGGAGGTATCAATAATGGAGATTTCTATCCTTTGGACCATGTTCATCCTTGATTATAAAAATGCATACCTGGAGAGGCATCATTCACTGTAATGAATTGTTTTCTGTACTGTTGCAAAGATGAGAGAGACTCCCCAATGGAACATTCACTGCAACAAAATGCTCTCCTCATTATGTGTGGATTGGATCTGAATACAGATGTATTGGAGCCAGGTTATATCTCCTACTCTACAGTTTTTGACCTTAGGGATTTGGGGACCTACTCAGAAAGTTAGCTACAGTTAGCATTTCCCTGTCCAGCAGTGGTGCCTTGTGCTCACAACTAAGGGGTACAACAAGCTACATTTGATGCCAAAGTGTCCCTTTCAAGGTTCCCATCATTTATTCTGCATCTGAAGGTTTTTCACGCTCTCTTTATCCACTGCTGTGCTGCCAATAACCTCAGATAACTTACTAGCACAAAACTCAAGGACAGTTATCAAGAAAAAACTGTTATTTAAGACCCGAACCAGTTAAGCTTAACTGTGGCATCCCTGCTGCCTCTGTAGAAGGGGTTGATCCCAGGACCTCTCTGCATTGCTGCAGCAGCAACCTCAGATGTTGATTTCTGATGTTCTTTGTTCTTTGTATGTTGGCGAGTCTGTATTTACATATGAATGTGTGTGGTGGATGCAGATACTGTGTGGGTGTCCCACCCAGGGAAAACTATGGATTTACTGTGTGTGTATGTATGTGTGGATGATTGGAAAGGGGACAAATTCCAGGGTGGGGAGGTGGGGTAGTAAAAAATGGGAGGGACTGACTGGCAATGTGAGGATCTGGATTGGGACCACAGTCTTTGTGCCTGTTGCTGTGGTGATTTACTTAGGAAGTTAAAAGTTGGTGTGTGGTAACCCATGCTTGTTGCTCTAGACATATGAATATACAGGACATATTATGCATAGCTATATTATACTGAGGTCAGTGTCCCACCCCCCTCTGGTTCTGGCTGGGGCAGACCCAAACAGTGCTCTGGCAGCACCAGTCCAAAATTCCAACTATGATAATAAAGGATTGAACATTGTTGAAAAAGATCTGTCTCATTCATTTGCTTTGCTCTTGCCTTCTGAGCCATTAACCCTCTGCAGTGTCTGATAGAGGCGTCCACTATGGGCTCCCAACTAACCAGCAGCAAGGAACCATACAGCATACTGGAGTGTCATCAGTCCCTCTGATTAGGATCAACTGTGGACTCACAAAGTTGTGAGTGATTTTCTGATATCTGCAGGATCCTTATTCAAACTAGATTCTCTAAGAATGATGGAGAGAGATAGCTGGATGATAAAAACCTCCACAAATTGCAAGCTTTAATAAGCTTGACTGAGTTAGATGTGCACAAATGTATCAAGCCCCAGGACCAGCTGTTTCTTGCAACCATTTGCACTTGGAATGCTTATGTAGACTGAGTACTGTTGTGATCAGTCCCACCCTCCTATTTACTTTGCCCCACTCACTGCCTTTCTGCCCTGGGATCTTGGTAAGGCCAAACTCAGTTCTAGTAGCAGAGCTAGTCTAGCTAAAAAACAGGCCACTAAGGGTGCAGTCCTAACCTCGATTTAGGCCTGCTTCAGACCTGGCATAGGTCTTATGCTGACCTGGGGTGTCATAAAAGCAGTGGTGGGATTCACATAAATTAACAACAGGTTCTTTGTCCCATTAGTAACCGGTTATCAGAACAAGGCACTCATTAGCAAAGGGTTCTATAGAACCTGTGAGAAACCCCTGAAGCCCACCACTGCATAAAAGTACAGTAAGACATTTATGTACAGTAAGACTTCAAAGTACAATAAGACTTCTGCCACAGTCCAGGGGTGGTACGGAAAGATAGGTCAGGTGAGTTAGGCTGGCCTTAAAATTGCACCCTTAGTCTGACATTCCTCTCTGCCTATGAAAACTGAATCATTTCTGGACTACGTGGAGGTCACCTGCTTTGTAGGCAAAACTTGGCCCTGGGCAAGGGTGACCATATAAAATGAAGGGCAGAGTGCCTGTACATTTAGCCATAGCATAAAAATGGGAATTTAGGCATATTCTGCTTTCTTAAACCCTTCTATGTTGAGCTACACCTGCCTAAATTCCCTCTTTTATGCAAAGGTTAAAGATACTGTTAAAGTGTCTGTGGGTGGCACAAGTGGCTAAGACACTGTGCCTGTTAACCAGCAGGCCAGGGTTCAAGACCCGGGTCGGCCCCACAAGACAGGGTGAGCTCCTGTCCTTAGCCCAGCTCTGCGACGCCAGCTGGATCCAATCGTATTGGCTCTGCCTTTCCATTGGACTAATTCAGTGGCGTGGATAGGGGGGATTGCTGCTTGGGTAACAGCCTATCCTCCTTAACAATCTAACCCAGGCTTTCGTGCTTCGCATACAGCGTATGCAGTGCCGAGCACGATACCATAGTCTTCCAAGACTGACGGAGGCCTGCTTGTTAAAAAAAAAAAATACAGCCATTCTGTCCTCCATTTTATGTGCTCACCCTGCCCTGGGCTCTCTTGTGCAAAGATTGGAAATCTTCATACAGCTGTTGTGGAGCAGCCCATGCATGCCAGCAGCTGACAGGTGAGATAAGTCCTAGGGCTTGCCAAACAGATACAGTGTCACCTTGGTTTATCAGCATAATTCATTCCACTTGTAATCCAAAATGATTGTATATCAAAGCAAATTTTCCCGTAAGAAATAATGGAAACTCAGATTATTCATTCCACAACCCAAAAACATTTAAATAAAAATGATTACAAAATAAAAATGATTACAAAATGTAATAAAGAAAATGCAAAATATAAAGAAAAACAAAGCAAATTAACCTGCACCTGTCTCTCAGGTCTTTCAAGCTGCAATCTATCCTCCTTACACAGGAGTGAGTCCAACTAATAGGTCTTATTTGAGAGTAGACATGGAAGGCTGGGTCTCTCAGGCGCTTTTCCATTGCCCCACTTATATAGGAGTGAGCCCAATTTACTGTAATAAGCTACTACAGAGTAGACATGCAATGGCTGATCTCTCTGGTGAGGCTGCGCAGGTGCTGACAAAGTGCTGAAATCGGCTGTATCCTGGCCGGGACTATCTTTCGCTTGTTTATCAAGACATTGCTTGTATATCCAGTTAAAATTTATTAGAAATGTTTGCTTGTCTTGCAAAACACTCTCAATCCAAGTTACTTTCAATCCAGGGTTTTACTGTACACAGATCCTGCACAAGTCTTGCATAAAAATCCTTATGAACTGTGATTCCTGCAGTATGTTGTCCATGATTTATCCATTTAGTTCTGAGGAGTGTTTCAGCAGACATGCAAGATTGGTAGTATTGGCAGGGTGACTAGCCTGAGTTTCATCGCTGAGCACTCATGTGCACCCAGGTCAGTGGTGAGAATGTCACCCATCCAGAGTTTGTCATGGTGTTGTGAGTCTACAGACTGTGGGGAGGGGCTGCTTCACTCAGTGTCTGCCACATGGTAGGGCTGTGGTCAGGGGGAGGCATGGCTCAAAGTTACCACTCTTTCGGGCTCCAGAAAGCCCCATCCTCACTGTGGGTGGACCATAAATCCTTTCTTTCTAGGGTACTTTCCACAGGCTGGCAGTGTTGGTTGCAGCTTCTCTCTCACACCAGGTAAGTTCATCCCTGATCAGATCTTATGTATTTAAATAGTCTCACAATACTTTCCTTCAGTCCTTCTCCATTGCTTAGTACTCCCTCCTGTACCCTCGGTAGAAAGCCCTTTTGCCTTTCATCCGGTTTTGTAACATGGCTGGGTAAGTGCCCAGGGTGAGTGGCCTTACATCAATGTCATCCCTGCAGCCCAGTGCAAGTGCGGCTGCAATGAGTGGCAGAACTTCCAGTGGGCTGTATCCAGGCCCTGTCCTGCAGGCTGGCAGTGTTGGTTGCAGCTTCTCTCACACACCAGATAAGTTCATCCCTGATCAGATCTAATGTATTTAAACAGTCTCACAATCTTCATAGGTTTATGGCCCAATCTCAGATGGGATTTGCAAAAGTGTGCAATGCTGCCAGTGTAGTGATTGTAGCATGCTATGGCCTGGCTGGGGATCAGGCAGCCCTGGAAAAGTAAGTACGGTAAAATGTTTACTTGCTGCTTTGTAGATTACCTAGTCTCCATTGGGTCTCCTCAATGGAGATCTATACCACCTCGATTGCTGGGGTGAGGGTCTGGGCTGGAAAGGGGTATAAGATCTAACATATACCGTATTTCCCGGCTTATTGCACTCACCAGACCATGAGATGCACCAAAATTTAGAGGAGCAAAACAAGAAAAAAATTCAGAACCAAATGGTGTACTAATATATTTAATAAAATATTGCAGAATAATATTTCAACCATGTAAAGTCAACAGTAGTATTAAGAACCATTATCACTGTCATTAACAAATGAGGAAAGACTTTAAGCTTCAAGCACTCTTCTTATTTTCTGGTAACCCCAAAAACTCATCATCTCTAGTGTCAGTGATTTGTGACTTTTGCACAAATCTCATTGCAAATGATGAGACACCAACATTTTGCACAAATCTCATTACAAATGGTCCAGGAAGGCAGGTAAGTTGGGGGGTCTTTTGGGGGGGGGTAGGTAGGGAAAGGTGAGGGGATCTAGATACATAGGGAAGAGTGAGGGAGGCACAGGCATGGAGCAGGAGGGACCAGGTCTTGTGCATGTCTACTTTGGAGCAAGTCTCCAAGCCAGGGAAGGCTGCTTAGAACTGCAACTGTGCCAGAGTGACCAGATGCCAAACCCAAAATTCCTGAACCCAAGGCCAAAATTCCTACACCCCAGGGCAAAATTCCTACCCTCTCAAGCCAAAATTCCTACCCGCTTAAAAAAATTGCCAAAAAATGTATTTTTTGTTTTTATATTTTTGATTTTTACTTTTTTGGCCATATCCTTTGATAGGAAGGAGATATCTCAAAACTGATTGTTGCATTGGATTCTGCTCTTCAATATGAATCCAACAACATATGACATGATGGGGTAATGTGCTCCAGGACTGGCCCTATCACTCTATAAGACGAACAGACATGTTCCCCTCCTTTGGGGAGAAAAAAGTGCATTTTATAAGCCGGGAAATATGGTATATGCAGCTGCCACATTCCTCCCTTCCTTCACCTGAACTACTAAAAAAGATTAATCTGTGAAATTTGTGAAACAAGATTCCAGGATGACTGTATAGAATGGAGGACAAAGTGCCTGTACCTTTAACCATTGGATAGTAGAAGGAATTTAGGCAGGTGTAGCTCAGCATAGAAGGGTTTTAAAAGCAACACCTGCCTAAATTCCCTCTTCTATGGTACAGGCACTCTGTCCTCCATTCTATATGGTCATCCTGTGCTAGATGCAAGGGAGGACACCAGGATGTAGGTCACTGGTTGTCATCCCTGAGCAGGTTATCCCTGACAACCATTATATGGCTTGTTCCAGGATGCGCTCTTTTTTTAACCCTGTGACCTGGAAAAAAATCTTCATTGTTTTCCTTTTCCTTGTGAGCAGGCAACATAGAACCTTCTTGTCATTACTAAATTATATGTAACAAATTATAGGTAATGGCTTTAAATTTAATAAATGCCTGTCCCTGAGGCATCTGCTGGGCTGGGCCATATGACCAGGCCCCTCCCTTTGCCTTACCTTCAAGCCCAATGAAAAATCCTAATTCTTAATTACAGTGGTGCCTCCCATAAAGAGCTTAATTTGTTTCAGAGACATGCTCTTTAAGTGAAATGCTCTTTAAGTGAAGCAGATTTTTTCATAGGAAATAATGGACACTCAGACAATTGGTTCCACAACCCCCAAAATATTCATATAAAAATATTAACTGTATGTTAAAAAGATGACAAAACACTGTAATTGACTTAAAAACATGCATTCAATGTGCATGATCCTATGAAGTCTACTTAGGCTGCAAACCTGAAGACACTTTCTTGGGAGTAGAATAATAGAATAGAATCATAGAATCCTAGAGTTCGAAGGGACCTAGTAGGTCATCTAGTCCACCCCCCTGCCTGCAGCAGGAAATCCTCCTAGAGCATCCCTGACAGATGCTTGTCGAGCTTCTGCTTGAAGATCCCCAATGAGGGAGAGTCCACCACCTCCCTTGGCAATCTGTTCCACTGCTGAACCGCCCTCACCGTCAGGAATTTCCTTTCTCGCAATTTGTACCCAATGGTTCTGGTTCAGCTTTAACACAATAGGGCTTACTTCTGGGTAGACATGGTTAAGAGGCTGCAATCAAAGACACTTTCCTGGGAGTAAGCCCCATTTAACACAATGGGGCTAACTTCTGAGTAGACATAGTTAGCAGACTGCAATCAAAGACACTTTCCTGGGAGGCTTACCTGGGCTGCTCCTGGAAGTTCAAGGTGGTCGGTGGGGGCACTTGGGGGCAGTTAGGAGCAGCTGCCTCTGGCACCTCCAGGCAACTGCCCCCAGTTGGGGGCAGGTAGAGGCAGCAGCGCTGGCCGGCAGCCCTTTTAAAGAGTCTCCATGCGGAGCATCAGGGCTGCATAGCACGCTTGCTTGTTAAGTGAAGCAGAACTTATTATGTGAAGCAAGATTTCTTGGAAATTTTGCTTGTTATGTGAAGCGCTTATTAAGTGAGGCGCTTGTTAAGCGAGGTACCACTGTATTTCAAAAAATCACCTTATATTTGGTTGGGCTTATGAAAGACATGAAGACATGACTGTGAAAATGCTACATTGATATCATTTTGCAGGTGCTGTGAGGGCACCTAGTGGTCTTTCCCTCGCATTGCTTCCATTTTGCAAAACCTGGACAAGAAACAAATTTAAGAACATAAAAAGAGCTTCCACTGGATCAGGCCAAAGGCCCATCTAGTCCAGCTTCCTGTATCTCACAGTGGCTCACCAGATGCTTCAGGGAACACACAAGACACCTGCATCCAGGTGCCCTCCCCAACCTGTGGTGGTCCTTTCCTCTATTTATATATCTATATCTATATAAAAATGAAAAGTCACTGATTGACTGACTGACTGACTGATTCACTCACAGACTCATCAACACCGAGCCAAAACTGCTGGACCTCAAAGTGTGAAATTTGGGGAGGTTGTTACTGTACTCAGTTGTAGACTTTTGGTTTGGAATTACTATGTAACTATGTTACAGGTTTCATAGTCACACAGTAAACCTAGGCTATGCCCGAATTTTAAAAAGTGTTATTATGCACATTTCTACTTTCCATGCAGTGGCTTCCTTGTGAGAAAGTGCTTGGCTGATGGTGGTACATCTCAGTGTTATTGGCTTTGTTACAGCTATACAGGCTGAGCATGGAAGAAGTAGACCTATGCTTCCAGATAAGAATAGCAATATTGGTTTCCCAGAAATATTCCTTCACTCTGATCAGTGCTGTTCTCTCTCTCTCTCTCTCTCTCTGTGTGTGTGTGTTGTGTGCATTATTGACTCCAATGTCTTTCTCTGCTTGGTGAAAACACCAACGCAAATGCTGAGTCCTTGAGTAGCCTTTGTGCATGTTTGCAAATCACAGATGCGTTTGAAAACTCAGCCATGGGGGAGCACTTGTTTTACTGAAGGGTGAGCCACAGAGTTGAATCTTGGTTATTCAGTTCCAAGCTGGGTGTCTCCTGCAGCCTTCATGCAAGATCTCAGCTTAATGTTGTCTGGCAGCTCTAGTCAACAGTATTGCATGGGATTGGTGGGGCTGGGCAACCAAGTTGTGGACATGCTAGGGTAGTGGTATTCAAAGTGGGGGTTGCGACTTCGTTCCAGGAGGTCATGAATAGCTTGGAAAGGTGCACTGGGCAGTTTTAATGTTGTTTCCAAACATGTCATCACTTCTGGGGGTCCTGGACAGATTGTCATTCTCAGAAGGGGATACTCAATGCTGAAATGCTCAAGTACCACTACTGGGGGACATGCTCATTCAGGAGAAGCTGCACAAGAAAGGTTAAGATGGCAGATCCCTCATGCCGTCAATTCCATAAAAAAATCTGCATCATTTGGGCTGCAATGACTCAAGCCACAATCCACATCAACTTTCCAGCAGTTGCAGCTCTGAGGTAAGGAAAGACACAAAACAGTGAATGCTTCCCCACCACTGAAAGCAGCACATGCCCCTTTGGCACAGCTGTTTCAGTGCTGGAAAGTTGTTTAGGATTTGGGCCCCAGACATCTTATGGCTCTTTTTAATGGTGTAATACAGGAAGATCTGTCAGCAGAGCACAGCATGGTTATTTTGGACTGAAAGTGCATGGGATATTTCTATGGCCAGGAAAGAGAACAGGGGGCAAGTCTTTGCATCAAAAAGTGGGTGAGTTAGACAAAAAAGAACTCGCTCCATACAGTGCACAATAAAGGCCAAAGCACATGTTCTGCAAGATGAATGGTATGGCCTAATATTCCAAAGAGTGCACCAAGGGGAGGAAAGCAAGGTGGGCTAGTAGCTGGAGCACTTGGCCCCAGTCCTGATTACGCACCCCTAACATGCTTTTGAAATTTAAAAGCCAATGGAAATTTTTTTTACCCTTGATTAGTTTGTGGTGCAGATTGACAGATCAGGAATGAGATATTGGGCTGCTGATGGATAGCTCAATAAAAGTGTCACCTCAATGTGCTGCAGCAGCAAAGGCATATTCCATGCTTGGGATAATTAGAAAAGGCATTGAGAATAAAACAGCCAATATTATGCCATTGTACAAATCAATGGTAAGACCACATCTGGAATATTACATTTAGTTCTGGTTGTCACATGTTAAAAAGGATATAGTAGAAACTGAAAAGATGCAGAAGAGAGCAACCAAATTATTACTGGGCTGGGGCATCCCCTTACAAGGAAAGGCTACATCATTTGTGGCTCTTCAGTCTAAAAAGGTGCTTGAGAGGAGGCATGATTGTGACATACATAATTATATAGATGGAGTGGATAGAGAGATTCTCTTTTCTCTCTTACACAACACCAGAACCAGGGGACATCCACAAAAATTGAGTGTTTTGATTAGGACAAAAGAAAATATTTCTTTACTCAGCATTTAATTAGTCTGCAGAACTCTTTGCCATAACACGTGGTGATGGTATCTGGCCTACATGCCTTTAAGAAGTGATTGAACAAATTTCTGGAGGAAAAGGCCATCACAAGTTATATGCCATAATCATCATTGGCATCCTTCAGTCTCGAAAGACTATGGTATCGTGCTCTGATTGGAGGTCCTGAAACAACATCTAGTGTGACTAAAGAGGCCAATTCGAGAGTGGCAATCCCTTTCACACTGAGGACAAATAAATTCCGTCCCCTGCCCAGGCCCCAGGTTTTGCTGCTTTCGGGTCTGTCTCTTTGCTTCAGCCTGCCGAACAAGTGTCTCTTCCAGTTGGCCATGCTGGGTCTTTTGCCTTCACGCTGAACGATCGGAGGTCAAGGTTTCCCAGCTGTTGATGTCCATTCCCAAGGCCTTTAGATCCCTCCTGCAGATGTCTTTGTATCGCAGCTATGGTCTCCCTCTAGGGCGCTTTCCCTGCACTAATTCTCCATATAGGAGATCTTTTGGAATCCGACCATCAGCCATTCTCACGACATGCCCAAGCCAGCGTAGATGCCGCTGTTTCAGAAGTGTGAACATGCTAGAGATTCCAGCACGTTCCAAGACTGCGTCATTTGAAACTTTGTCACACCAGGTGATGTCAAGAATATGTCGGAGACAGCGCATATGGAAGGTGTTCAGCTTTCTCTCCTGCCATGCATAAAGGGTCCAAGACTCGCTGCAATACAAGAGTGTGCTCAGGACACAAGCTCTATAGACCCGGATCTTTGTATGTTCCGTCAGCTTCTTATTAAGCCATACTCTCTTTGTAAGGTTGGAGAACGTGGTAGCCGCTTTACCAATACGTTTATTCAGCTCAGTATCTAAGGATACTAAGCATCTAAGGATACATGCCATAATAGGCATGTACAAATTCTTGTGTAGGCTATTTCAGAAAGCCAGGTGCAGGAAGGACACCAGGATGCAGGTCTCTTCTTGTCTTGCGTGCACCCTGTGAGATATAGGAAGTTGGATTGGATGGACCTTTGGCCTGATCTAGTGGGACTTTCCTCATCTTATAGGGTAAGGATCTGGACTGGAACTATGGCATGGGACAGGGAGCTGCAACCTCCCACTCCAGCAGTTGTGTTTTTGGCCAGTTTTGACCCATCTCCCAATTATGCTTTTAAAAAAACCTTTGACATGTTTAATGACAAGCAAGTTTGGTTCTAAGTATGGTAGCTGACCACGGTGATGTGGTGATAGTTGTGGAAGCACAGCGCGTCAAGAACTGAAGACCCTCGAAGTCTTCTAGTCCAACCTTCTGCTCAGTGCAATCATCTACTACGGCATCGAGAAATGTAAGTGGGATTATTTGACAAATCTACAAATGAAAAAAGACTGATGAAATCTCATTTTTCTGTTATGTGGTTAGCCACATCCCCAACAAGGCTGGCATTTAAGGGAAAGGGAAGACACAGTGTCATGCATATATACAAATAATATCAGCTTCTGGTATCAAAGCTGAAATTCAGACTAGAGGTAAATTTCTCACTGAAATTCTCTCTTCTCATCCCCATCCCCTGGCAGCTTTGTGATATGGGAGTATTAACAGAAGTCATCCAGGGTATAAGTTGAATAACTGAGCTGGGATTTGCTTTATTTTTATGTTTACGCAAATTACTGGTAGTGTGAATGAACTCTCCTTTAGGATTCCATTTGGATCCCTGCTTGTTGACCTCTTGTCTGTACTACCTTTCTCTCTCCGCTGGATCAAGCCAAAGGCTCATCTAGTCCAGTTTCATGTTCCTCACAATGGTGCACCAGAGAGCACACAAGACAACAAGAGACCTGCATCCTGGTGCCCTTCCCTTTATCCGGCATTCCAAGGTAGCCTCCATTTGAAATAAGGAGGCTGCATTGACCTTTTAACTTTAGGACATTTCCTCCAGAAATTTGTCTAATACCTTCTTAAAGACATCCAGACTCAATGCTCAATGATCCCTGCTAATTGAGTAAGAGGCACTCTTTCAAGTGAGTGTTCCTCCTTTATTAGGCAGGGGGAAAGTAACCGGCCCTACACACCCCAGCAATGTCTGTTCAAGTGGCTTCTGCTGGTGTTCTTTTGCATTTTATATTGTGAGCCCTCTTGGGACAGGGACCTACTAGCTATTAATTAGCTATTATTTTTCATTGTCTTTGTAAACCACATTGTGAACTTTTTAGTTGAAAAGCAGTATATAAATACTGTAGATCAGGGATCCTCAAACTACGGCCCACGGGCCGCATATGGCCCCCAGAGCCCTCAATCTGGCCCGCCAGCAGGCTTGCCAGACTTCTGGTATGTTCTAAATTTTTTAGAACATTTGTGCAGGCAGCTCTAGCTGGACTTCTGACTGGTGCACACCGCCCGCCCACGGTGGAGAGGGGCTTCCCCCAGGCGCGTGCGCCGCTCGGATAGTGCAGGGGGCTTCCCCCAGGCCAATCCTATGCATGCCTACTCAAAAGTAAGTCCCATTGAAGACAAAGGGACTTACTCCCAGGTAAACTGTGGTAGGATGCAGTCTGAGGGCCAATCCTATGTATGCTCAGCCTCTGCAGAATGGGTGAGCTTGTGTTTGTGTGTGTGTGCAACAATGCATGGGGCGTTTGTGTGTAAGAATACATGGTTGTGTTTTGTGTGTGTGTAAGAATGCCTGGTGTGTTTGTGTGCGTGTGTGTAAGAGTGCATGGTGTGTGTCAGTGCATGTCACTGACATGCCTTGTGATTCTGCAAATTGTCTTACATGTCTGGGTGAGAATCAGGCATGTTAAAAGGTTTTCAATTTCAAAAAAGTTGAAATTAAGAATAGGAAACCAATAGAAGTATTTTTGCTTCATTTTAACATGTCCTACATTTTGTCCTACATTTTTGGGGTGTCCTACATTTTTAAGTGGGTAGGAATTTTGTTGGGAATTTTGGCTTGGGCTATAGTCCGGCCCCTGACAGTGTCTCAGGGACAGTGCACTGGCCCTGTTTAAAAAGTTTGAGGACCCCTGCTGTAGATAGATGCCAGCACCACAATCTGTGGCAAGGAATTCCACAGGCCAGTTGAGTAAAGAAATTTTTTCCAGCTGAAGCAGTCACCTGAGGATGGAGATTGGGAGGGATGTCAACTTCTCTCCACCACTGAAATTCACTGGCAGAAGCTGGTGCATTATGTGGTAAGGGGGTAAGAGGGGGTAGGTGGCAGCAGCAGAAGCTCCATGTGGTGAGGATGAAGAGGGAGGCCTCAAGGCCAGGGTCAGTCTGGGCAGAGTGACATCACATCAGAAGTAACATCACTGTCACATCCTTGTAAGTTGGGCAGTATCAGAACCACCTCTATGTTTACTCTGAAGTCACACTGTAGTGATACTTTTTGCCAGGAAAGTGAGGCTGCAATCCTATCCATACTTTCCTGAAGTAAGCTCCATTGACTATAATAGGACTGACCTCTGAGGAGACATGCATTAAAAATATTACTAGACAAATTAAAGTATGCAGATTTAATGTGAAACATTTTACATTACAAAATATTACATTACATTTTACATTACTTTTAAGCACTTATTTTTTACGAAACCAGTCACGTTTCTGTATAGTCACTGTACAGAATTAAGAAATTTTGACATTTTTTTCAGTAGACATTAATGTATGAAAGTCAAAACAAGTGACATTAGCCATATTGTACCGAATATAAAAAATTGCCCTAATTAATGATGAATATAACTCATTTCCCTCTTTAGTCCAGTGGACATCCATAAGTGAGAACAAAGCAGGCCTCCGTCAGTCTTGAGAGCCTATGGTATTGTGCTCGGTGCTGCATACGCTGCCTGTGAAGCACGAAGCATGGGTTGGATTGTTATGGAGGATAGGCTATTACCCAAGTAGCAAATCCCCCCTGTCCATGCCACTGAATTAGTCCAATGGAAAGGGCAGAGCCAATACGATTGGATCCAGCTGGCGTTGCAGAGCTGGGCTAAGGACAGGAGCTCACCCTGTCTTGTGGGGCCGACCCGGGTCTCGAACCCTGGCCTGCTGGTTAACAGGCACAGCGTCTTAACCGCTTGTGCCACCCACAGCCCTTGTGAGAACACTTTCTCATCTTTGGCATTAAGTCCAGGAAGACAAAAGAAAAACTGCAATTTTTAGCAATTTTGAATATTTTTCTTCTGATACACAACTTTTGAAGAACATTACCCACATTTTGTTAGCTAACAAAATGCTAAAATCTTCATTTGCTTTATTTTGTTAAAAATTATTAATTTCACCACCTGATCAAACAAATCACTCTCATTCAATTTGCAATTACTGTTTTCACCTAGTTACCTAAAGGTACGTTCTTCCTCATCCCATGTAATTGACTTCTGCAAAAGTATCCAATGAAAATGTTTCGGTTCACAGAAAGACTCACTCCATTTAATGAGTTTGGTTGTTTCATAAAATGACATGCACTCTTCTTGAAATGTCACAGATTGAGATTCTGGAAGATCAGCTAGCAAATCTTTATGCTAAGGAAACCTGCGTCTCATCTTTGTTTTAAAGCATCATCTACTTCCAACAGTACCATCCTAACCTCATTCACTGCCATTCACTCTTCCATTTCAATTTTGGCAATAGCCCTTTCAAACAGACTCATCTGTGCCATTGTGGTGGGGTCCAGGGGGCCTCCCTCCTTCCCAGCTTCTCTCTGCTCCATCCTCTTTATCATCCCTCTTCACTACCAGCACAAACTCCTTAGACACTGTAGTTTATAGTAACTCAGCTTCAACAAGGTATCCTCAACCACAGAATCAACACTGTTAACATGGGGAAAACATTGCCTCAGCCCTGCTGGTTTCTCTCCCTCCCAAGAAACTGCCTCCTGCTCTTCCCCCCTCAATATCCCTTTGAGCTTTGTCCCCTTCTGGGGTGTGGCCAGCCCAGCCAATTGTGGTAGTCTTCTGTGTGGGGTTCCACCAGCCTGGTGGGCTCTGTCATCTGGAGCACCTCCCTCCTCATGTCCATTCAGGGGCACACAACTACAATTAGGTGCCCACTTGAGTCCAGGGGCACATCATGCCACAACCTCCCTGTCAGTCTCAGGCCAGCCCGTCAGCCGGTGTTTCATTCTGGTCCCTGGGTTGGATGACGAGGCTTATGGGGTTCTTGCATCTTCTGGGGAGCTGTCCAGCCAGAAATAAGCCTCCCCAACTTCGCTAGAGAAAAAAAGATTTCAGAAGATCTGGACAGTTGTCCAAAGACATGAAATATGATTTCAGTGGCTCAGACATGCATAAGAATCTTTCAACTGCAGGGAAGAGACTTAACCATCTACTTTCTGCATGTTTTAGGAGGTCTTCATATGTTACACTCACAAATTCACAATATTTGATAAGAGATTCATCCCTAACAGAATATATAGAAAAGTAATTGTAGACTTTCATAATGAAATTGTGAATGTCAACAGAAAGACTGTCAGCACCAGCTTGTAAAGAGTTCTGAAAAATATGGGCTGGACATCCCACACCTACAATTGGCCTACCCAGTTTAAGTTGGTAAAGACATTGTTTTCACCTTCTCTGGCTAGACCTCCAAAATCAATATTTGTATTATCTCCTCCAAATGAACTTATTTTCCCATCAATGTTTTTCTTTTTCACAACATTATGAATAAATTCTGAAATCTCAGAATTTTCATTCTCACATGCACCCAGATCTAGCAATTTTGACCGAACACCTTCCGTTTTATCAAAATACTGCACAATCATAGGACGTATCTATGATATTTGTGGTTGCTAATAACTGTACTGACAACTGTAAGATCATACTTTTAGAGGTTCTCCTTCAGTTCACACTGGATAGCAGGTGAAATCACATTGTTTACCACCGCTTCTGTCTTGGTCTCTTCACTAGAAAATGTTTCTTCATTTTTTCAAACACTGAAGAGTTCCTGAAACTATTTACTTGGACATGTGGTGGAGTCATACGAGTGATGATGTCTTACTGAATGGAAGGCAAACGTTGCCTCTGCAGCAGCCACATCCAGCTGTTTACTGGATGCAGAGATGAAAGTGTTCTTGTGCTTGCTTGTACGAATGTGATCTGTATTACTTTTCCCACCAAGTGCGATTGAAAAGTAGCAACTGTAAATAATAATTTTAATTACATGATAATTTGAGAGAAGAACAACCTGGTTGTTTATTTTAACATTACAAAAATAGATTACAATGAAACTTACTTGCAGAGTTTACATTCTTCTTCATATTCACTGCGGTCTCTTTTAATTGAAGGAAATTCTGTTGTGTGTACTCTTCAAATTTTGTCTAGTGTTTCGTAGCCATAATATCTGAGAATCAAGAAGTGGAAGTAAGAACGAGGCCACAATTCATTCGTTTACCACTAAGTTTCCAAACTCAAAACTGTCAAAAGTTATTTTGAAATGATGCAGAAAACAACCCCGTCCCGTGACACACCTTGCTTCAGGTATGGTATCTTCAGTTGTAGAAGTGTGAGACTACTGGGTTTGATTTTCAGGGGTTGTGCAAACAAAGGTGCTTCAGCAACACCTGCACAACAACACCCACTCAGCACTGAATGACATCCAATCTTCAGATGAGTCAGATTAAAGAACATTAAATATTGGGTAGGTATGTTGGGACACAGAAGTGTGACTTTCAAGTAGGGCTTTGTGTGGTGTTTTTCTTTCTTTCTTTCAACCAACACTGTTAAAATTGAAACTTTTTGCCTGCCAGCAGAGAGGGAATTGACTATTGTCAAGTTTGCAAGTGAATGCAATATAAATTGCCTCCAGGTGAAAGAGGTTGGAGGCAGCACCAATATGTTTAGGAAAAACAAGGAATTCTCCAAGATTACTAATGTTTCAATTGAAAACATGCAAACACCACCAAAATATGCTGTGACTTTGGAAACACATTCCTATAATTCTTGGAATTTCAGATATAGATTTTGAGAGAGAGAGAGAAAACCAGGTTGATGCATATCTACTTCAGAGTCCCATTCTAGTCAATGGGGATTATTACCAGGGAGCTGTGGATAGGATTGCAGCCTCAGAGCCCATCCTGTGCAGGTATACTCAGAAGTAAGTCCCATGATAGTCAATGGGACTTACTCTCAGGGAAGTGTGGATAGGTTTGCAGCCTCAGAGCCCATCCTGTGCAGGTCTACTCAGAAGTAAGTCCCATGATAGTCAATGGGACTTACTCTCAGGGAAGTGTGGATAGGTTTGCAGCCTCAGAGCCCCATCCTGTGCAGGTCTACTCAGAAGTAAGTCCCATGATAGTCAATGGGACTTACTCTCAGGGAAGTGTGGATAGGTTTATAGCCTCAGAGCCCCATCCTGTGCAGGTCTACTCAGAAGTAAGTCCCATGATAGTCAATGGGACTTACTCTCAGGGAAGTGTGGATAGGTTTACAGCCTCAGAGCCCCATCCTGTGCAGGTCTACTCAGAAGTAAGTCCCATGGTAGTCAATGGGACTTACTCTCAGGGAAGTGTGGATAGGTTTGCAGCCTCAGAGCCCCATCCTGTGCAGGTCTACTCAGAAGTAAGTCCCATGGTAGTCAATGGGACTTACTCTCAGGGAAGTGTGGATAGGTTTGCAGCCTCACCCCCCAAACCACAGCCCAGAAGAAAAACCAACTAGAATCGGAGGAGTCCGCCTTCTCCTCCTGGGCAGTACCGCGTGGGGGCGATTAGAGAACTTGCAGAACTGCCCCACCCCTCATTCCGTGACGCCTTCCCCCATTAGCCGGTTCCCACCACGTGACTGAAAGTCCGTTCTGAAGAGAGCCTGTCAATCAAGTCGCGAGTTCTGTTGCCAGGCTGTTACTAAGGTAACGCCAAGGAGGCGGCTGTCCGTTACTGCCACGCGAGCAACTTCTGTTCCACGCATGCGCGTTTCTGTCGGTTAAACCGCCAGTTCAGCAGGGGCGGTTCCTCAGAATGTTATTCAGACGGGACGGAGGAGGGACTGCTTGACAGGCGGAGCTGCTGCACCCCTCAGTCCTCTGCAACTCTATAGGAGCCCTTCTGGGTCCTCTGCAGGGGACAGTCAGGCTATTTTTTCTACACTTTCCCCGGGAGTAAGCCCCGTTGACTAGAATGGGCTTTACTTCTGAGTAGACAGGCAGGGGCTGGGCTCTGAGGAGCCTGCAGTGCTAGCCACACTTTCCCCGGGAGTAAGCCCCGTTGACTAGAATGGGCTTTACTTCTGAGTAGACAGGCAGGGGCTGGGCTCTGAGGAGCCTGCAGTGCTAGCCACACTTCCCCGGGAGTAAGCCCCGTTGACTAGAATGGGCTTTACTTCTGAGTAGACAGGCAGGGGCTGGGCTCTGAGGAGCCTGCAGTGCTAGCCACACTTTCCCCGGGAGTAAGCCCCGTTGACTAGAATGGGCTTTACTTCTGAGTAGACAGGCAGGGGGCTGGGCTCTGAGGAGCCTGCAGTGCTAGCCACACTTTCCCCGGGAGTAAGCCCCGTTGACTAGAATGGGCTTTACTTCTGAGTAGACAGGCAGGGGGCTGCGCTCAGAGGAGCCTGCAGTGCTAGCCACACTTCCCCGGGAGTAAGCCCCGTTGACTAGAATGAGCTTTTCTTCTGAGTAGACAGGCAGGGGGCTGGGCTCTGAGGAGCCTGCAGTGCTAGCCACACTTCCCCGGGAGTAAGCCCCGTTGACTAGAATGGGCTTTTCTTCTGAGTAGACAGGCAGGGGGCTGGGCTCTGAGGAGCCTGCAGTGCTAGCCACACTTCCCCGGGAGTAAGCCCCGTTGACTAGAATGGGCTTTTCTTCTGAGTAGACAGGCAGGGGGCTGGGCTCTGAGGAGCCTGCAGTGCTAGCCACACTTCCCCGGGAGTAAGCCCCGTTGACTAGAATGAGCTTTTCTTCTGAGTAGACAGGCAGGGGGCTGGGCTCTGAGGAGCCTGCAGTGCTAGCCACACTTCCCCGGGAGTAAGCCCCGTTGACTAGAATGGGCTTTTCTTCTGAGTAGACAGGCAGGGGGCTGGGCTCAGAGGAGCCTGCAGTGCTAGCCACACTTCCCCGGGAGTAAGCCCCGTTGACTAGAATGGGCTTTTCTTCTGAGTAGACAGGCAGGGGGCTGGGCTCTGAGGAGCCTGCAGTGCTAGCCACACTTCCCCGGGAGTAAGCCCCGTTGACTAGAATGGGCTTTTCTTCTGAGTAGACAGGCAGGGGGCTGGGCTCTGAGGAGCCTGCAGTGCTAGCCACACTTCCCCGGGAGTAAGCCCCGTTGACTAGAATGGGCTTTTCTTCTGAGTAGACAGGCAGGGGGCTGGGCTCAGAGGAGCCTGCAGTGCTAGCCACACTTCCCCGGGAGTAAGCCCCGTTGACCAGAAAGAGACTTCTGGTTAGACCCAAGGAGTGGTGCTGTAAAACTCTTTGGGGATGGAAGCCATGCTGTGTCATTGTAAACCTCCCACCCGCTGCCTCAGTCAGTCCCTCTCCTGGGTGTTTGGTCAGGCTCTGAGGCTGTCACGTGGTCTACGGGCAGGGAGGGCGAGGAGCGGTCGACGTTTGTTGGCAGGCAGGGCAATGGGAAGGAGGAGGAGCCGTCACGTGACCCACCTAGACTTTCCCAACATGGCTGCTGCTGGGAGCTGAAGCGAAGCGAAGCAAGTGTCCCTCCTCCAGAGCCGTCGTGTCGTCGGGCGCCTTCCCTCCGCTGCCTTCCCCTCGCCGTGGTCGGCTGGATCGCCATGAGGGAGAAGGGCCGCAGGAAGAAGGGCAGGACCTGGGCTGAGGCCGCCAGGACGGTATGGCAAGCAGGGGTGGAGCAGAGGGCCTTGGGGGCTGCCCTGCCACCTGTCAGGCGGGGGGCGCGCTCCTCCCTCCTTCCTTCCTTCCCTGGAGTGGGAGGCTGGAGGGGACCCGTCTGCTTCCTTCTCGCAGAGCTCCTGTCACCCTAGGGACCCGCTTCCTTTGGTGCCTCCAGGCAGAGAAGGGAGAGGAGGCCTCTCTGGACTGAGAACTCCAAGGAGAGGCCTTGTCAGAGCCTGGCTTTATGCTCCCCTAGTCATTCTGCCCCCTGTTTGTTTGTTCCTCTGTGCGTCTGTTTGTTTTTTCTTTTGTGTCTGTTTGTTCGTCTGTTTGTTTAAGGGATTTCTATTCCGCCTTTCCAGTGCCAACACACAACACAAACGCCCAAAGCAGCTTACATAGCTTTAGTTCCTCCCCAACTCCTGTCCTCACAACAGTCCTGTGAGGTAGGTGAGGCTGACTGGTCACCCAAGAAGCTTTTGTGACCGAGGGGGAATTTGAATTTGGATCTTCCAGGACTCCGTCCAGCTCTCTAACCACTACACCATCCGGCTCATCGGTGTGTTGTACTGGACTCCTTCATTCAGAGGTCACATCACATTCTCTGTACTTTTCTGAGTCTCTCACAGGTAATGTGGGGGCATAACAACAGCTTGCAGTCTCTAACTCAGTGTGGATGAGGCTCCTGGTGTCTGTGGTGTGGAAGGAAGATGGAATAATGAGGTCCCTTATTAAACAGGCTCAGCTGATTTTTTTATACACGGGTTTGACTTAACAGGAACAACCACTGCAAATCAGAGTTTTTAAAACTGCTTTTCTATTGCAGAGAGGCAGTCATGCAAGCAGTCGTTCCATTCTTAAGTCCCAGGATCAAACCCCTGCAAATAATGAGACACTACCTTACTCATTAGGTGCAATGGAAGAGCAAGAAACCTGGAATTGGGTCTTTAAAACAATTTTTCCATTGTTTTAGTTATACACGATTTTTTTAATCCATAGGAGGTTCTGGAGCAGAACCCTACTGGATAATGAGGGGCACCAGTAATGAGTATCAGGAAACTGAGAAGGAAATTTTGGGAGGAAACATTCATGACAGGTTATGAACCAAGATGAGTACAGACATCCCCCCCCCTTACTGGATGCCAAAAGCACTGTCAAAAGCTTTTGTGCCAAAAGCACAAAAGGGACCAAAGCACTGTCCAAAAGTGAAAACTGTTGAAAAGTGGAATCCAGCTTTTTTTAAGTTTATAAATATTGTTTCCAAGGTTTTTTAGCATAAAATTGCAAATGCCCTTTTTATTTTGTAATTTCCTGTTGCTTCACAAAGATTTTTCAAATGATTCTCATTAATTCCTTCAGGAATGAGAATAGACCAGGAGGTCCAACATGGCTGAGGGCAATTTTGGCCTTCAGAACAGCAGAAAGAAATTGAAAGAGCAGAATATGCATTGAATGAATGAGTTTTTGCTATAATTGAAAGGTGTTGAAAGAGTGGATAGTCAGAAAGTGAACCATCAGAAAACAAGATACCTGTTTGTGCAATCCCCTTATTTTAGGTATAGCACCTTTAACTACTGAGCACCTTTAACTACTGAGCAAAGTCATTTTTGAACAAAATGAAATGCAGATATTACTTGGCTGCTTTTGTAGGTCTCTTTCTCTGGTGTGGTCACAACAGTTTTGGCTCAAAGCTGTTGGTATCTGCTCTTGATAACCTCTTGATGTCTGCTTAGGTGAAGCTTTCTAAATAGAGCTGGTTGAGTGGTGTGGAGATATGATGCGATGGCATAGAATTCCTGTTGCACAATAGCAGGTCTTTGTGAAAGGCACTTGATGGCCAACATCTTATGTTCAGCTACTTCCCCCACCTCCTGAAATTCTGTCGTTAGATTAGTAGCATGAATCTGTCCATTTGTTCCTGTTCCAGATGTGTTAATCACGCGACAAGAAACAGGCCAGTTTGAGATCTAGGTTATCTACAGACTGTGATAGGGTGGACACCTACATATTCTCCCCCCTAAACATGTAAGCCTGAGACTCCAGCCAATAAACCTAAACCATAGTGTTGTATTTGTATCAAGCCAATATATAAAGATTCTTAGTTTTCTCATGCTGTAAAACTACAGTACAATAAAATGTCAGAAGGCATTTAGGGCTGTACTCTATATATACTTAATGGAGAGTCTGCTCCATTGAGCTCAGTATGACTTCTAAGTAGATATGTATAGGATTGTGCTGTATCTTTTGTATCTATCTCCAGTATTTATATACCGCTTTTCAACTGAAAGTTCACGAAGTGGTTTACAAGAAAACAAAAAAAATTAATAGCTAATGGAACCCAAAAGGGCTCACAATCTAAAAAGCAAAAAGAACAGCAACAGAAGCCACTAGAACAGACATTGCTGGGGCGTGTTGGGCCTGTTATTGTCCCCCAGCTAAATAAAAGAGGAACACCCACTTAGAAGAGTGTCTCTTACCCAGTTAGCAGGGGTAACTGCTAACTTGTGTATTGTTATTTCTGCTAGTACAAATCTAAATGGTAACTATCTCTAGCAAACCTTCTAATAAGATACTTCAGAAAAATGTATTTTAAATACCTTCAACAAAGGAGCTGTAGAAAATAGAAATAATTTGTTATAATGTACAGTGGTGCCTTGTAAGACAAATTTAATTCGTTTCGGAAGCAAGTTTGTCATATAAAGCATACTTCTTACAAAGTGAATTTTCCCATAGGAAATAATGGGAACTCAGACAGTTGGTTCCACAACCCCAAAATATAAAAATTTAACTGTATGTAAAAATGATGACAAAACACTGTAATCAAATTCAGAACACTATATGAAATTTGGGGAGGGCATTCCTTCTGTGACGTGAACACCCTCTAAGAACTGATTTTTAGAAATTTAACGCTGAAGTGGTTGAAAAAAGGTGCAACATGTTTTCATCCTATACTTCTATGGATTTTCATCCATATTCCTTCTGTGATGTAAGTACTCCATAAAAACTGATTCAGTGCCTGATGGTGCCATTGGTACCAGTTAGCTGGTGTTTGCTGGTGCCCAGTGCCCACTGGTACCCAGTGCCTGGTTCCTGATAAAGATGCCTGATGGTGCTGGGTGCTGTCTGCTACCTACTACCATCTAGTGCTGCTGGTAGATGCTACTACTACCTACTACCATCTAGTGGTGCCCAGTGATGCCGGGTGCCCTATAGGGATGTGCAGTACTCAGTGGTTCCTGGTGGTGCCCTGTGCCTAGTGTCTGGCAAGTATGCCTGTTGCCCAACTGGAAGGGGTGAAAAGGGGCAAAACACGTTTTCCTCCCTATACTTTACATTAAAGAATTGCTGATTGATCATTGTCCCAACCTCTGGACCTAGAAGCATGAAATTTAGGGAGGACATTCCTTATGTGATGTGAGCAACCACCAAGAACAAATTAGAAATTTGTGCTGTGCTTGGTACATTTTTCTGATTTTTTTTAACTAAACATTTTATTAACGTTTTTGACGACACTTCGTTAAGATGGTTATCATAGCACCCGTTCACTTTGTCCATGCCACCTTCCTAAAGTATGGTTGCTTGCAAGATGTTTCCTCACTTCCAAGATGTTTCTGCACCTCCACTGTTGCTTTAAGGGTTGCGAAGAGGACTCCGCTGTTTGGAACATGGACTCGGAATTCAGGGTATCATGTCCAGAGAGAGGCCATACTCATCCTCCTTGACGTTCCCTATAGGTTGTCCACTTGAACCGGAGAAAGTTCACCTCTCCATCCTGCACCACACCCATTTGCACACATCTAATTCCTTTTTATTTATATTTTTATTTATTTTTCAAAAAGGGGAACAACAAAGAAAGCAAATAGGAAAATAAAAAAAAATTAAAAGAAGAAAAAAGAAAACAATGCGAAAAATGAAAATTATAAACCAAAATATTCTTATCAAAATACATGGCAAGCACAGATTACCTAATTTACCTTTCTTTAGTCTCAAATAATGTCAATTAATTTCTATTAAATTATACTACTTAAATTTTTTTTCTTAAACTATAAGGTTACTTAGCAATTCCAACTTACATCAAAAAGGAAGATAAAAAAGTTATATAACAATTATCTCTTAGTAAAATCCATAGTTAATTTTACTCATCATCTCCTTTTCATGCAGAAAGTCCATGAGTGGTTTCCAATTGTCCATGAAAGTTTTTACTTTTCAGAAAACTTTTAAGAAAAGTTGTAAGTTTGTCCATTTTGGCAAAGTACAATATCTTGATCCACCATTCTTCAACCGAAGTTATTTCTGGAACTTTCCAACAATTAGCATATGAAATCCTTACCACTGCTGTCATTTATAAAAACATACTTTCAAAATTTTTATGGATTGAATCATCTATTATTCCCAATAAGAAAGCTTCTGGCATCATTTGAATATTCACTTTCAATATCAACTGTAATTGTAGATGAATCAAAACCCAAAATTTTTTCACTTTGGAACAAGTTCACCATTTATGATAAAATGTATCTTCATATTTCTTACATTTCCAACACTTATTTGGGGACTTTGGACATTTTGGCTAATTTAACCGATGTCATATTGTTGATCTTCAGATTCTTTTTCTTGTCCTTGTGATTCTTCTGTTTCTTCCTTAAGTTCTTGCATAAAATCCCTTGCTTTTTGAACTTTGGCTACAATCCTAAAGACACTTTCGTGGGAATAGGATCCATTGAACATAATGGGGCTCACTTTTGAGTAGACATGGTTAGGATTGTGCTCTGTGTCAAGTCTGTAAGTTTTTTGCTGAAATCTGAAGATTACGCCTTCCAGCCTTTCCCATCTTTTCCTGTTTCTTATTTCTTATATCAGGAATGTGTAGTCTTTCCTCTCCTGTAGAGTTCTGAGAGGGATTTCTTTTAGAATTATTATCTTGGTTTGTTCAAGGTACAAAGATATATTTGCCTGATATTGAAGTATCAGGTCTCTAAATTTCTTCACGGTAACTTGGCAAGTTTGTGGCGTATGGCAAATCTTGTTGTGACCCCTGTAGACTTGATCCAACTCCATATCCATCTGTTTGTAGAAATGGAGCTAGAAGCTGAACCATTTTCTTTCTCAATTCCTCTGCAGTTTCTCCAGGTGTCTCAGGTACTGCTCTGAATCTTCTTGGCTGCTTGTTCTACCAGAGCCAGTTGATCCAGTGTTTTATTTTGTTCCACGACCAGGACTTCCATTTTTGGCAGTGTCACTTCCATTTTCATTTGCATCTCTTGGGAATCTTGTTTAATGACATCAACAGATTTCTCCATCTGATCCATCTTTGGTTTCAGCTCTGCTTTAAAATTCTGCAGTTCTTGATAGACAGTGTCTATTTTTGCGTTTATTTTTGCTTCCAATTTTTCCTGGAATTGATTTAATAAGTCTGTCATAACTTCCACATTCAGTTCTTTACATTGAATTTGTAGCAGAGATCTTTGTTGTTTTGGGTTTCTCCGTGTTGCCATATTGGTAAAAAACCCCAAAAATATAGCTGGAATTAAAATAGTAATCAATATTTGACTCTATCCTTTTTAAAATCTATAGACATAATTCTGAATATAACACTGAAACTGATAGTCTAGGTTTTTATTCTAGCTCTATAGTCAGAGTTCAGTTCACCTTCCCACCAGGCACAGCTGTGACGTGTTGGTCACATGTCAGGTGCTAAATATAAACAAAACTTGTTTTTGATTCTTCATCGAGGAATTTACTGTTTTAAGCCAGAAAAATAGATTATTATCAAAGAAGCTTTGGGAACTTTTTGCTGATCAAAGCTTTCTAAATAGATAAGGGTTCATGCACATCACTCACTGCGCGTATCAGAGATGGTTCTTCTTTTGTTTATCTCCAATTAGTGTCCAAATATGCCATAAGTCTTGGTTCAGAAGGTCTGTTGCTTTGCCAAAGACAAAAAGAGGAAATTCCAAAGATAAGAGAAACAAAGCAGCTCCGTCAGGTCTGAAATTCATGCAGGAGGCCAGAGTGTGCTGGAATCCTGCCTTCTTTACACAGGGGCTTTCAGTCCCAGCCGATGCCAGGGCTTCAGCCTACAATGGAACACTGAAGGCAAAGTGAATTACAGTGGTGCCTCACATTACAAACGCCTGACATAAAGTATGTTTCACGTAACATACTTTATGTAAGGTCATGTAAGTAGACCTTCGACTTGTCCTCATTCATGGCAGCTCCAGAGATGCTCCATCTTGATCCTGTTGTCGACGAAGAAAGTGACGTCGTCGGTGTATGCCACTAGTGCCACCTTCTCATCTCTTTCCTGGCCATCGCCCATGGGAACTCCCCTCTTATCCGGGTCAGCCTGGACTATCTCGAGTAAAGGGTCCCCGCAACAACCTGTTTGTCCCCACAACAACCTTGTGAGCTTATTTCTGAACAGATATTAGATGTTGAAATGAGTTGTTGTACAGGAACATGGGCAGTTCATAGAATTCTTCCAGGTGGAAGAATGTCTTCCAACCTTCCAGCAGTAACAGTTTTCAGGTCAGCTAAGGTGTAAACAATGACATCTCCTGGATCTCATGACAGCTTTATCAACATTTCCATCCAAAAATTATTCAGGTCTCTTCCTGTTTAACTGTCTTCTGGCAGCCTTTCACTCAACCCAATCACTTTGCCCAGAAATGGGAGGTTTGAAATTGGCTGATAGTTGTCTAAAACAGAAGAGTCTGGAGAGGACAAACTATTAAAGCTAGTGACAGCATTTCCTCTCAAAGATGAGTTTATTACCATGTCTGTCCATTTGGCCTCTTTATCCCAGGCATATGTATGGATCCAGCAGGCAGGCTGACGGCCTCGCACTTCAGTGGATCGTAACCATATTCTCAGGTTACAGTATGTTACAATGTTATTCCATGTGTGCAGATGATTCTACCATTCTTGTAAGATAATACGTGAAAAGTATGTATTTTGTCAAATTTTAATTGTATGTAAATTCAATTAAATTGAATTGCATGTCTTTAGTAAGCTCCATTATAGTCATTGAGGCTTATTCCTAGAAAAGGGTGGATAGGATTGTAGCCTTATGTGCATGTATGAAAAGTGGGGATAAAGAGAACTTAAGAGCCTATGCCCCATCCATTCAGAAGTAAGCTGTATTATAGTCAAGGGGGCTAACTTCCAGGAAATTGTGGAGAGGAATATGCACGAAAACTTTTGCTATGAAAGCTAAGAAGTGCCTTGTTGGTGCAGGCAACACAGGGAGGGTTGCTCTGGGACACTGAGGTTCTTAAAGGGGTGTCTCATGAACCCTCTTCAGCCTGCCAATCCTTTGGATGGTGGTCTCAGCAGACTCTCACTTCCTATCTGCTTTCTGCCTCCTGACTTGTTCACTCTTAATCACAGCCCAACCCTGTGCATGTCTACTCAGAAGTAAGCTGCATTATAGTCAGTGGGGTTTACACCCAGGAAGGGGTGGAATGGATTGCTGCAACTACTTTGACTCCTAACTTGTCTTCTCTTGTTGCCCAGTCAGTAGCAGCAAGATGAAGCAGGAGCTTCCAAGCTGTTCCTTCTGCTGCCACGGAAGGTTCCAACTCGCTGGAGTAGGGTAATGCAGGCAGAATTCCACTGAAATTTTTCCACATGCCAGGCTTGGGATGCATGCCATAGGTTGCCAACTCCTGGTGTAGCTTGTTCAGTTGTAGTGTAATAGTGCATTCAATGGTGGTTTTGACTTTGTCTAAAATTTCTTTGGTTCCTCCATCAGATTTGTTAATAATTTTTCCTTTAGGTGTTCAATCTGATCCATCAATGTTCTTTTCTAGTTGAATGAGAGATCAACAGATCTCCTGTTTCAGAGTATCATTCAGTGTCAATACAGCAATATTTCTTTCACTGTTAAACAACACAGATAATTGATAGAAAGCACTTTGGCATCCTTTGAAAGGCAGCACCCGTATACAAAATATATTCCAAGGAAGTAACTTGCTGGTCACCCTCAGGCAACTTTTACTGTAGTGGGGGCGGGGAAGCTTGTAACACAAGGGTCTCTGCAGACAGCAAACTGAAAGATACCTTAATAAACACCAGAACATAAAACATGATGCACATGTTTAATAAAGTACATAATCCTGGAAGGAGGGAATGAAGTCTGCTCAGAACACATAAAATGACTGAGCACCACCAGTTAATTGAAAATCCTATATTGTATATAAAGACATTTATCCTGCTGTTTGCTCTAAGAAGCAATGTGGTCTTTAGGTTAAAATGAAAATGGAATGGAACAGTCACATATAAAACCAGGAACAAAAGGCAGTCAGTATTACAAGAGCAGGAAAAATGTTGTACCAACCACCACAAGCAAGACTGCCTCAAAAAAACCATAGCCTATGTTGGGAGAGAGAGAACAGAGAGGGGAGAACACAGGCTTTCCCTTTGACACCAAAACTCAAAGCTCCTGCTCTGTCACAGATGCCCTTCTACACTTCAGACCAACTAAGCACCCAAAGTTGGGCTTCTGATTACCGTCAAAGTAAACATAAAGTACCCATGGAGAAAGGCCTCTTTGTTCAGGTTTAAATCCTGGAAAATGGTTTTCTTATAATCTGATGGTAAAACAGCAGCAGCAGGTGGCTATAACTTTAGAATACAGGTCCTAAATATTTGTGGATTTAAAGCATTTTGAAGTTATTCCAGAAGCACACAGATAGTGATGTGAACTCAAAAGAAATGGAGCAAAAGATGTATGAGAAATATGATCACTCCATTTAATAAATGGTGATAAACTCATTAAAAGACTTCTATTTGCATAGCTGATGCTCCCAACACTTTTTCAAGAGCAGCCCATACAGCCCACACTAATCTGTTCCAAACCTGATGAGAGCATGGGTTACCTTGGCCAGAACGGCAGTTGCTGGTGCATCAGCCAAAGCTGATAAGATAACCCTTTCCCACTGCATCCACCTGATGAGAGTAATGACTGTAATAGGATGGGACCTGAAGCTGCAGTTACATGAGATTATGACACTGCCAAGTTCATCATGTCAACAATACACAACACTGGTACACACTATATTTCACCTCATCACTATATTATCAACAGGATTTATACTATACTGCTTTTCAGCTAGCAGTTCACAAAACAGTGAATTATACCATCCTCCAACTTTGCAAATGTAGTAGGTTAGGCATAGCAGTTTTCTTCCCACTCTGGGAATCAAAACATGCTTTCAGAGGGCAGTGGTTGATGGGAATGGGCAGCTGTATTATTACAGTGACAGGCAGGAAAATAAAAACCTTGATTTAGGAGCATAACACATTCTGGAAGCATGCTAGTAATCCGAAGTGCTCGCCATACACAGCGAGTGTTCCAACTGATTCAAATTGTTACTCAAGATAGTTCATTTCACAACCCTGCTTTTGTTGCCAAAGATGGGGATCTTTCCCTTCTCCACCATCTCCATCTCTGTAGTGGCTGGAGAGATAAGGGGAGGAAGAGATCCCTCTCACTGCCAAGACAAGGAACCTCTACTGCCCAGTACTGCAATCCTCATGATCACAAGACTGCAGCACCAGGCAGTGGATGCTTCTTCCCACCTTAGTCTCCTGGTCATGTAGCTACCAGGGGGGTTAAGGAAGAAACTCTTGAGAGAAGTGTGCTGATCAATGCTTAATGCAGTAATCATGGACATGTATGCATGTATTATCGCATGTATAAAATGAATGTTATACAACGACCACTATGATTTATTATTTCCCTTATACTTTCAAGGACTTGTAAGTTCTAGCCAGTGTGTAAAATCAAAATCTTGTACAACCTAGTATCAGCCTAAAACATGCAGCTAGATCTAAACGGCTTCCTAAAAGGAGAGTGGATGGCCTCTCGGCTATGATCAGCTTCACATTAAGAGCTAACACTGCACCAGATTTAGGTGAATAGGGAGAGGAGTGCAGGGATAGGCAAGCAGACATGTCTGCAAAAAGAATTGGGAGCTAAGTCCTGTGCTTGTTGGGCCAAGAGGTACAGTGACTTTTAGTGGTGGTTCCTCTTTCCTGATCAAGGGGAGAAAATAGCTTCCACTTAGTCACCCACCAGAACATATCGTCCATTGACTGTTGCTTGTGTTGTCTTGTGCCTGTTCCAGGAGTTCTGAAGCCATTTAGGAAATTTATTTCCAGGAGTTCGGAAGCCATTTAGGAGGCTGTGTGAAACGTTTTGAAAACTTTTTAAAAAGTGGTATATGAAATGTTCTTTTTCGGAGTGAGGCAGAATCAAAGTACTGCGTTTGATGTTCTGTCTTCATATTTACTTTCTTGCCAGGTCCTAGAGAAAAATCCCAACACCCCTATGAGTCATAAAGAGATCCTCCAAGTTATCCAGAAAGAAGGACTGAAAGAGATCAGGTGAGTTTCTGTGGAATAATAATAATGGTTGTAGCCACAGTCCTAATCCCAACCTGCCAGGTAGTATTTTTCTGTGTATATGTGCCAGTTTACTGATTCATCCCCTTTGTTTTGTGAAAGTACCATCTTTCTTTGACACTTGCTACTAATGGTGTCTTTTAGAATTCTTTTTGATACATTCTTAAGGAAATGTTCACTTATCTTTTTAGGTATTTAAACTGTTTTTCCCAGGCTTGAGTCACTTGATAGTGTTTTGATTTAATAGTTCTTTGATTTGCCCTGCTAGGAAGTGAGGTATAGAGGAAGGCCTATCTGCTTGTTCCCCCACAGGAGGTATTTGGTGTGTGGTACAGGAGAACTTTGCAATATACATCTTTCCTCAGTGTCAGTAAACTGAGTAATGCTTTGCTGAGTTGGGAGCAGAATGCTGAAAAAATATTCCTTGGTTTTTGCAGCATACTATGAGGACCTCTTTATGTAACTCTTGGCCAAGACTGGTTATTTGCTTGTTATCAGTTGTTGTCTTGGTAGGAGCCTTAGCATTGATGTTTCAACCTTGTCTCCCTAGTGCAAAAGGCTTTTTGCTACTATCTTTGCCTAATACCCCTCGCTCATAATCCTCTATATACAGAGTTGATGTGCAGAGCTGCCTTTAGATATCTAAACTGCCTTTCCAGTACTGAAGTTGGTGTAGAACACCACAAATCGAACAAAATCCATAAAATAAAAGAGAACTAATGGAGTTGTGACCACAGAACTACAGAAATTGGCACCAAGGCATGCTTGAGGATGCTGGTGTTATACCTCCTCTGGAATGCCACCAGATGAGAGATATTGCAAGCTCTGGAATAATGATTATAATGCAAGCCCAGGACAGGGCAAGTTAAGACCCTGCTTCTGGTTCCCATAGAATCATAAAATCTGTTCCCATGGAATCATAAAATGTTAGAGTGGGAAGTGGCTTTGAAGGTCACATAGTCCAACCCCCTGCTGAATGCAGACAACTACAGCATCCCTGATAGGTAACTGCTCAGGCTCTGCTTGAAAATCTCAAATGGAGAGCCCCCTACTTCAAGAGATAAGCTGTTCTAGAACTAAACCATTCTTGCACTTAGGAAACTATTCCTCATGTCTAGCCTAAATCTGTTTCCTTGTAACTTTAATCCATTGCTTCTAATTCTATGTGAAGAACCATAGAAAGCTTTTCCTTCCTCTGTGTGACAGCCCTTCTGATATTTAAAGATGGCTCTTATATCTCCGCTCAGTTTTCTTCAGGCTAACATGGCCAGCTCTTTTAGCCATTCCTCATAGGACCAGACCCCAGGAGGGTATTTTAGTTACCCTCCTTTGAGCCTTTTCCATCTTATCGGTGTGATTATCAGTTTAAAAATGTGATTCTCAAAATCAAGTGGCATATCCCAAGTCATATACGGGTAGTGGAAAGGGGAATGATTGTCTCTGGAAACCCTCATGACACCATCTTCTTATCCATGCCTTGTGTTCCCTGCACTTCCCCTGCCCAGAAGGCCTTATACACAAAACTTCCGAGGACCATTATGGTGGTGCCTTGTAAGAGGAACGCTTTGTAAGACAAACTAAAATTTCTAAGTAATTCTGCTTTGTAAGAAAAACAGTGCCTTGTAAGACAGTTTTGGCAGAGTTTGACGAATAGTTTTTCAAGGAAAATTTGTTGTAAAATGAACGAATTGATGGATCTGCATCATGTGCAACAAAGGAGTTATGAAAGAGCTCTCATCTGCAGAGGAGGAGGAGAATAAGGAAGAGGAATCCCTCACATCAAATGAGATTAAGGACATTTATAAACATTGGGAAATTGTGCAAAATTTTGTAGAAAAGCACCTGTAGCTGTGCAAACAATGAACCTGTTTAATGACAATGCAGTGTCACATTTCCATGAAATCCTCAGAAGGAGACAAAATGAAGTGACCTTAGAAGGTTCCTTGTGAAAGACACCAGTGACTCTTTTGGTGAAAATTAGTCAGCCTTGGCCATAAAGGTTTTCTTTTCTGTTTTACTGTACAATATCTATAATATTTATAAACTGCTTTTCAGTGGAAGAGTTCACAAAGCAGTTTACAAGAAAATGAAAAAATTAATAGCTAATTAATAGTTAATGGGTCACTGTCCCAAAAGGGCTCACAATCTAAAATGCAAAAGAACACCAGCAGAAGCCAGTAGAACAGACATTGCTGGGCTGCGTAGGGCCCTCTCCCCTGCTAAATAAAGGAAGAACACCCACTTAAAAGAGTGTCTCTTGTCCAGTTAGCAGGGGAAATATATGGCAGTGTTTTTTATTATTAGCACAGTAATTGTGTTCTGTATTATATCACATTGTTTTGAATTCAGTTACAGTGTTTTGTCATCATTTTTACATACAGTTAAAATTTTCATATGACTATTTTCGGGTTGTGGAACCAATTGCCTGAGTTTCCATTATTTCCTATGGGAAAATCTGCTTTGTAAGAAGAATGCTTTGTAAGACAAAACACGCTTCCAGAACGAATTATGTTCTTAGAAGGCACCACTGTACTTGGAAAAGATTAGATTTCAGCAAGTAGGCAAAATCTGGCTTCTGGAATAGCCTACCAACACTTTCCGCATCTTTGGTGCCAAAATGGGCCCAAGCACTGTGGCCTTTCCACTTCTCTTAGATAAGTGGTAAGGGAACAGGAGTAAATTACCCCAAATGGGGTAAAAATGAAATTCCTGGGGGTAATGGACAGTTGCACCACCAAGACACATCTGGGCATGCATATGAATCTATATGAATCGGCTAAGTCCGAACACTGCAGGCATCCATCTTGAAAAAAAATGACTGCACATGCATATGCAGCCTTTCCCTGCCTCCCTGCTGAAAGGTTGCCATGGAGAGGCTTCTTTGTGGGCAGAGTATCCTCTCCTGACCTCAGTGGCACTTTCCCTTTCCTAATTGGAGTCATGTGCCGGCAAGGTCATGAGAGGATACTCCGCCCACGGAGAAGCCTCTCCATGGGAACCTTTAAGCAGGGATGCAGGGAAAGTCTGTGCACATGCGCAGTCATTCTTTTCACGATGGATGCCCGCAGTGCCTGCCCAGACAACTGAACTCTGTCTCAGCTGCCTCCAACTGCAGCCTGAGCTTCCCCAGTAGCCTCCCCAGTAGCCTCCCCAGTAGCCTCCCCAGTAGCCTCCCCAGTAGCCTCCCCAGTAGCCTCCCCAGCCAAGGTAAGCACCCACTTCCAGGGCTCTACGCAGGAGAAAGCCCATTAATTAAATGTATTTTTAATGTAGGACAAAATTTGGACACCCTACATTTTGTCTTACATTTTAATAAATGGGTGGCCATGTCCTACATTTTGAGTTTAGGATCTGGTCACCCTGAGAGCGTCAGGCCTTTGTGTATAAAATGCTTCCATGCGAGATGCCCCAGGCCCCGCCTCCAAGTCCGCCTGCTTCAGTAGAGTCGACTAGTTGCTGCGCCATCTCGGCAGCATGTAGTCTGTACTGCCGCTGCAGTGCCAAGTTTCTTTGCCTGGTTATAGGCTCTTTCAAATCAAGGGGGTAACGTTAGCGTATCTAAATATATTTTGGGGTAAAAGGTAAAAATGTTCCCCGATCCCTGTCTTAGATTAACAATGATCATAACAGGTCTGTGTGAAGCAGATGATGCCATTTGCTTCATTGAGTTGAGTTGCAAGTTAGGGGGAGTTGCGTTGAGTTGCAAGTTAGGGGGAGTAGCAAATAGCTTCAAGGGTACCTTTCACACTTTGTCTCCTTCCAGTCCATTGTGGATGTAGCCACTTCAACCTTGTTAGTTCTTACTAAAGTGAGCCCGAAGACAACAATCCAGCCGCCTAGCCTTAAACAATCTCTGGCCAAACGGGTGTTTTCATCCAAAAACCAACTTTGTCTATGATATTTTTGTCCCCTCCCCCAGCATATTGTCCATCAGGCCTGGATTGTTAAAGCAGTCCCTTGCTTCACCTTCCTAAAATAAGTTTTTCTTTGTCATCAACAATGAGTCTTCAAATGGTCTGATCACTGTTTGGCTCCAAAAGTTGCTGGATGTTTGCAGACCATGCAAGTTGAAACAGTACTTACAGCTGTAGAGAAACCTACACAGTGGTCCTATTGCCCCCCCCCCCCCCCCCGACGGAGCACATGGTGCACAGCCTTGCCCCATCAGCTGTTCTGGTGTTCTTTGCCTCTGTCCTGTGTGTTTGTCAGAAAATCCATTGTGCATGTCCTGGTCTGCTACAAATACAGGAATACTATGCAGTGAAACTCTCATATCTCCTAGATGAGTCTTAAATCACACATTACTCCATTTGGAAACCGATGTTGCTGGTGTGATAACATTTGATTTGGGTGATGTGGGGAATCTTTGGAAATGTATAACTTATTGCTTTGCTCAGTACTGACAACTGTTTCTTCTCTCCCACTTTTTTATTGCATTCAACTCCAGAAGGTAAGCATCACTGATGATGTATAAATGCCATTAGATATGCCTGGACTAACCTTGCAACCAATTAACTTCAGAAACAAGCACATAGGTCTACAAACAGAGAAATAATACTGTTAGATTGAAGCAGGGGTTTCCTAACTTTTTGATAGGAGGGCCACATCATCTTGACATTAGAAAATAAGAAATGATTTAACATTTCAAATTTGAATAAATTTACATAAATGTATTGGAGATACAATGTATGACTGATTTCAAATCAGTTCTTAAATGCTTTCTAACACAAAGAAAAGTGGTAATCTCCAAAAAAGTTCATTACTTTCATACCCATAGAGCAGCACTCCCTTAAGCTCTGTAGGATTTCAGTGCTTCCCCCATAGTCCAGATAGGTGGGACTTGCCAAAGGCCACATGGAGGCTCATTGTAGGCTGTATCTGGCACCGAGGCCAGGGTTTGGTTGCCCCTGAAGCAGTGGTAGGCGCCAGCAGGTTTGCACCTACTCTATAGAACTGGTTGTTAATGAGGGATAAGACATAAAAAGTTTAAAAATAGCCATTTAAAAGTGGCTGCCAGATGGGCATACAACGGGTTGTTAATTTCTTTGAATCCCATCACTGCCCTGAAGGATTATTTCTCTGCTGACTGTGCATGTTCAGACAAGCTCAATTTGATGAAATTAGCAGCTATCCTAACAATGTTGAAAAAGCAGGTGTATTTTTGATCACCATAAGGCATTGCCTTTGGTCTTGGTTGACCTAAATAGCTCTCTCTGCTTTTGCTGGCTGAGGCTGCAGTTTTGAGCAGACAAAGTTTAACACAAGCTCTTCAACTTGGATGTCCTCATCTGTGATTGCCACACCTAAAAGTTTTTGAGACATTGTTCATTTCGCTTGGAAGTCTCCTGAATGCTACATCTAGTTAGGAACAGGTCTGCATGGCAACTAGCCAGTTGTAGCACAGCACTGGAAATATGGTGTGCATCTCTGGAAAATGCTGTTGCTTTATGCCCCTAGGTCATTGCACATCATGTGGAACCAGCTGTATAAATTACTGCATAGTTGGTCCTGATTTTGAGAGCTTCTGTGGCATAGTGACAAAGAAGCTAAGCTGTGAACTTGGAGTTGATTGAAATTTGTTTCAGTTATGAACCATTGCCTTTGCCTCAGTGAAGATACTTGCTCACCTTACTGAGCTAGTATCACAAGGGGCACAATCCTTACCTTACTAAGATTATTTTATTTCCCTTATCCTGTATCATGTGCATAATATGAGCCTCCATGTGGCCTGTGCACAGCCCTACGCAGCAGGAAAAAATAAAATATTGTAAAATAAAAACCTTCAAGACCTTCTGTTCATAAAGGCTTTTAATTAATACTGGGGACAGTCACCTTTTAATTAATTGTTCGTGATTCTGGATGTTTTAATGTTTTGTTTTTATTTTATTTGTATATTACATGTTTGTCACCCTGAGTCTCTTTGGTGTAAGAAAAACATGAGGTACAAATAAACAGATAGACTAATGAATATCTCTCACAGGTCTATAATATCAGACTAGACAAACCCATCTTGCGGATTGGAAATTATCTTAAACATATACCGGTAGTAGCCAGTATGTATGACTCTGGTGGTATATGGTTAACCTTTGCAGGGCTCTTGGTTTGCCTGCATTTGCATTGACTATATCCAGACTTCTGAGGGCAAATGTTAATGAAGGCTTAAGCATTTCCCACAAACAGATATGATAGTTGTTTTTCAGTTCTTTGAAATACTTGCTGCACAAACAATATTAAAAAATAAACTAGTTAATTAAATCAAAAAATTTTACATGATACAAGGACATATATTAAAAAACAAGTGTTCATTGGGCGTGCTCAGACTGAACATAATTCCATAATATTCAAAATCGGGTAATATTGAGCTCTGAATACTGTTCCGTCACCCCGAGAAGTCTGCAAGAACTAGTGAACCTAAGAGAACAGTCCTATATAGCTGTACCTTTCCATCAGTGATGTTTTTATTTTGTTTCTATATTGTGTTATCTCTTCTTAATAGTTTTAAATGTTATACCACCTTGTGGATGGTGTTTAACAGAAAAATCTCTGAAATAACTGAGTGTTACAGGTGGTCTGTGACCTGCAGTGCTGATTCTGGGGTCGTCCTTGATATGTCTTATCTGGCTTACAGAGACTAGGAGTATTTAACTTTTTAGCAATTGAGGAAGGTGCTTGTCAGGCGCTGTCATAGATCAGAGGAAGTTTTCTTCCTTCTCATCAATCTTCTGAGGCATGGCTGGAGTATGATGGTGGCAGGCCTCCCCTGAGGAGTTGGTGAATTATTCGTCATGAATATTCCGCTGCCCAGGGTACACCTCTGTCATAGGAGCAGGCCATTTCTCTGTCAGCCATGTACAGTATAAACTCTAGCAGTGTCCCTTCTCTATGTGCCAGAGATGAATCTTGTTCTTCTTTTTTCAGTGGGACTTCCCCCCTTGCATGCCTGAATGCTATGCTGCACACAAACTCTCGTGGGAACGAGGGCATTTTCTATAAGGTTCCAGGGAGGATGGGCGTCTACACACTGAAGGTGAGTGAGTGTCCTGCTGGAAACCAGAATTGGCTGTTATTGTGTAACTGTTAGAAATCCATAGGCTGCAGGAATAAAACCTTCCATTGTTGAGTTTAAGACAGTCCCTCACTCAGTCACGCCATGTTTCTCAGGGACTGTCTAAATGAACAAGAGTTTGATTTGAAAGTGTTTGTCCTGCAATTTATGTCATGACACGTGAGGTATTATTAGTGGTGATGTGTCTCCCCCCAAAGATGTATATAAATCAGTGGTGGGGGAAGTTGTCAATACCATTGACTAAAAAAAGAAATCCAATTTCTTTCTCTGTTAGCTGATGTTGAGTTGCAATAAGAAGCTGATTTCTCAGCCTGGTTTTTCTTATCTGTTTATGTTGCAGAAGGACTTCGCAGATGGGCAGAAAGATCTATCTGATGGCTCAGAAGACAGCAGTGATGTGCAATCAGACTCACCCACCTCAGAAAACAGCAGTAGCAGCAGCAGTGACAGGAGCAGCAATAAGGAAGGGAGGAAAAGCAGGTGGCGAAGGAAAGGTAGATGTTCTTGAAGGAAGCCTTGAGGTGGATTTTTTTTTTGCAGTGTTAGTGGCTGTTTCCTGCCAAATTCCAGTATCACTGCAGAATGATAGAGACAATGTCTTAACAGAGGCCACCACTTTCTCTTTCTATGTCACAAACTAAGCAGTTAAAAGGCATTGAGTTACAGCTCCTCCCTTTTTATTAGTCATGTTACAATAGACTATGTTTTTGGTGCCCATGTTTAGGTCACTGACCAGCGGGGTGTCCTTGGGCCACCATCACTGTAGAGTCATTCAGTAACGTTGTTATACTCAATAAGCTGTAAGAATGAGTGCAAATACAACTGTGTGCCTGCCTCCATTACCAGCTTGGTAGCCTTGAAAAATTTGTGTGCAGAGAACTATGAGTGTCTTCAGTTCCTCTATCACTGCTTTCTACCTAACAGCATTCCTTGGAAGCACCCTTTGAGCTAAATGCAGTTCAGCTTCATTTCTTTCTGTCCCCATCCCTATTCTGTGTTTTCCCTGGGCATATGAGGGAACAGGCTGGAGGTAATAGCAATTTCAGCAGCACTGTTTTTCAAATCCTTGCATGATTTCATTATTGCATTATTGAACCCTGATCCTTTAGGTGGTTATAAAAGCAAAATGGTCAAAGTCAGCCTTTGTGTATACTGTATATGTTTAGGCTACTATTTTGTGTGTTTGAATGGAATGGTTGGTGAATCCTTACAATTCTGTCATAAGCTGTTATGAGAGGCCTCTTGTCAAGCACATGTGATCCTAAAAGAGACAAAAGATGAAGGACTTGCACACCAAATGTGCTAGGAAGTGGGTTTCTGGCCAAGAGAACTGCAACCCAGTTTATGGGCACACTTTTGAAGGAAGCAGGTTTGCCTTTTGAGAATACGTTTGGACCATTTCTACAAGTTGGTTTGCCTCAGCTCATGTTGATGTGCCAATAGTGTTCTCATTTGAGCTGGTCAGGTGTGACTCTGACTATCCATGCACTGGTTATATGTTTTTGATTGCTGTAATATGTTGTATGTGTAATGTGCTCTTGAAGACTATTCAGAAACCAGTGTGTGCAGAATACCGCTGTGTGGTGATCATCTGACAAAAGTCACCATTGACAGAGATGCATCTGATGGTGATGCTTGGGAGGACCTTATCTGTGCATTGATTGATGCTATATAAAACAAAAGAAACAGATAATTTCTCCAGAGCAAAAGACTAGCATCAATAGGTAGCTTCCCCAGTATGAATCCCATCATAGGAAGCTCTTTGGAGGCAGGGAGAGATTTGTTACCTTGGGAACTACAGTACCGTCATCCTGAATTGCACAATTTTAGCTCCATCTATCTTGGTCTTATTTATGATGATTGGCAGCAGCTTTCCAGGTTCTTCAGATAAAAGACTTTCCAAACCATATCGAGAGATATGGCCACGGATTAAACCTATGACCTTCACACAAGGTTGTCCTTCTGCTGAGCGTCTGTCTTCCCCTCTAGTCATACAGACATGACAGAAGTTGCTAGTCATTTGAGTTGATACTCTGTGCTTTTATGATCAATAATTCTCAATTATTTAATATGATTTCTAAAAGATAAAACAATTACTCTTTCCTTCCTCCCATTCTCACTTGTACCTTTCAGATCTTAAGACATGCTGTTCCAAGGAAAAAGGTTATATTAATGTACACACTTCTAGGGAGGAACTGGAATGATTCTTTCATCAGTTGTGAATCATTGCTGAAAATCTGCTGTCCATGTGAAATGATGTGCCTATAGGAGAGATGAATAGCTGCCTGAAGTCACAGAATTCTTGAAGCTGTGGGTGTGAGATTAACTTTTTTCAGTCCTTCCTTCCTTAAGGTTGTGATGCAATAGTCTGCCTAGGTTTACTAAAGTCAAAAGAAAAAGAGATTATAAAGGCTGTCTAGGTTTAGCAGCAGCAAGAAGAAATCTGTGCCAAGCTGGTATATTGTAGCAATTAGGGACATCAGGTGCAAATCAGGACATGATCCAAATCTTAGTTCAGCCATGAACAGATGACACTGAGCAAGCTGGGACCTTTAGCCTCTGCGTCCTCCTTTTCCTTGAATCTATAAAAAGCAGATGTTGATACTTGATTGTATCAATGTGTTATGGGGTGGTTGTATAGGGTTATAGACTGTACCAAGTACTTTGAGCTGTATTATGGGAAGTTGAATTTTGTGACTTTGTAACTTATGCAAATATGCATGTGTTTGTTACTCTCTGGCATGAGGGTGTTTGTTGACCTCCATATGGTACTATTCCCACTTGTATGCCTTGACAAATTTTCTCTGAAAACAGAACTTGATATACATTCCCTGTGCGTGCTTTTTAAATCAGGAATTGACTGTACTGGCTCCTAAGTTATGAACGCTGTACCTCAGTATGTGATGGTGCAGTACAGTAGTGCTGTTCTGTCAAGAATGATATAGTTAAACTAATGTATGTTTCAGCTTACGTACACATTTCTGGAGTCTGAAATGTACATAAGTAGGGGACATGGTATAGTGTGTTAGCCTGTTCATCAAAGCTGCACTGAAGATTGCTTGGAAAGTGCAACTGATGCATAGTGCTTTCTTCTGATGACTGGAGGAAAGGATGGACTCAGCCAGTTCTTTAGCAGTGGCCTTGACTGCCTGTGAGCTTCTTAGTCCATTTCAAGGTGTTCTTCCCTCCACAGTGCCGAAGCAACATATTTTGGAGAGAGGCATCTGTGCAATCCCTGGTATCAGTTACAGTCCCCTGTATACCTTGTATTAAGCATGGTAAAATTGTAACCTGTCTGGAGAAGACAAAATCACGATTGCCCTGAAGCTTTGGGATGTTCTCCCTTGAAAGGTAAGGAGCAGCTCTTTCTTATCTGGAATGGCTGCAGAAACCCCTTTATTTGAATGGCTAACTCAAGGAGTTCTGACTTAATGTATTGGACTACTGAATTTCTTGTTGCATTGTATTTAATTGTGCTATGGTAATTATTTTTACGTATAGAAAAAGCATAAAGTATTTTTCCCCACCAATGGCCATAATTTGGGACATGTTGCAGAGTTTCTCACAATGGGTAAATTGAAAGCCTGAAACTCTGATTGTGGAAAAGAACTTAAAGCAGAGTCTTCAAGACTCTGATCACCTGATACCTCAACTTAATTTGTTGGTATATGAATTAGCTACTGCTTGTTTTCCCAGCAGGCTATAGCCCTGCAAGCCCCTTAAGGGGTCTGAACATGCTGGTGTCACTTGTTGAAGCAGAACCATCATCTGGAAACTGTTGTGACCTGAATAATTCTGAATGCCCTGAGCAGTCAGTGCCCTTGTGATGTAGGCTGCCCAACTTTTTCATTTCTCTCCCACATTTACCAGCTTTTCCTCCAGTGTTGGAATTGAGTGACTACTTTTTAGACTATTCCGAAAACGGAGTAGCGTCTGGCAAACTTGAATACATTTTGGAAGGCATTAATGGTAAATATTTATAAAAGAAGGGAGAAAGCATGCTAAATTCAGAAATCTGGGTTGCAAGAGTTCATATGTCACAATTTGGCTACCGCCTTGAAAAATGCTTTTTCATATATTGATATGAAGGGAGTGATATTGGTGGCAAGTCAGCCATTAGGTTACAAGGATAGCATGCATAATTTTTTACTTTACAGTTTGACTGCAACTCATGTCAACAATAAGACGAACTTGAAGATAAACAATAACATAACCTTTGAATGATTTTAAATTGTTCAATAAAAGTTCAATTCTTACTAAACTGGCAAACTTATATTTGTACAAAATTGTACATATTTAGTTGTCCATGTTTCCTTAGAATTTTGTGCGGAATTTTTAAAAACCTGTGTTGTGTATTCATCACAGGCTGTATGCAAGCAAAGCAGGAGCCTGGGCAGAAGCTGCTACTGCTGCTTCTGACTGTACTTCCATAAAGTAGTGTTCTCCCCCTTGCGCATCAGTCCCCCATGCGCATCATCCCCCCATGCGCATCATCCCCCCATGCGCATCAGTCCCCCATGCGCATCATCCCCCTGTGCGCATCATCCCCCCATGCGCAACTTTCCCCATGTGCATCATCCCCATGCACAACTTTCCCCATGCGCATCATCTCCCATGCGCATCTTCCCCCATGCGTAACTTTCCCCCCATGCACAACTTCCCCCCATGCGCAGCATCCTCGCCAGTGCAACCTCTTCCTCTGAATAACATCCCCCCCCCAGTGCACCAGGCACCAAGCACCAAATTGGCTGGATGTTATTCAGTCTTCCATGTTAACATGTTGGACAAAAACATGTTGACCCCTTTTCAGCCCTTGAAGGGTTAAATTTCTCCACATGGGTTCTTGGTGGGTGTTCAGGTGACAGAAGGAACTCCCTCCCAGAATTCCATGCTTCTAGGCCCAGCAGTTGGGGCGGAATGTTGATGAGTCATCAATTCTCCAATGCAAAGTATAGGGAGCAAAATGTGTCGCACCCCTTTTCACCCCCTTCCGGTTGGAATTTCCGAAAACAGGTTCTTAGTGCACCCCTTGGTCACGGAAGGAACACCCACCCCAAATTTCACGCTTCTAGGCCCACTGGTTTTGGCAGGGCGGTGATGAGTCAGTCAGTGACTTTTCTCTTTTATATACAGTGGGGCCTCACGTAACAGAATTAATTCGTTCTGGAGGCAGTTTCTTTACGTGAAACTTTCTTTACGTGAAGTGGATTTTCCCATAGGAAATAATGGAAACTCAGATGATTGGTTCCACAACCCCAAAAATATTCCTATAAAAGTATTACCTGGATGTAAAAATGATGATAAAACACTGGAACTGAATTCAAAACATGCATTCAATTTGCATGATCTTATGAAATCTATTTAGGCTGCAGTCCTAAAGACACTTTTCTGGGAGTAAGAAAACATTTAACACAATGGGACTTACTTCTGGGTAGACATGGTGAGGAGGCTGCAATCCAAGACACCTTCAAAGTGTCTCCCCACTTTCTCCTTCTCTCCATCCTGAGCCTCTCTCTCCCCTGCTCCCTTCTGGCTAGCCCTGAGCTGCTTCCCTCTTCTCCACTGCTCTTCTCTCCTTCTGCCCAGCAGACACCTGGCCACGGGAGGAACAGCGCAGAAGTGTTGCTTTCACTATGGACAGGTGCGCTAGGCAGCCCTGACACTTTTTAAACAGGCTGCCGGCCAGTGCGTCTGCCCCAACTGCCAACAAATGTTTTCTTTACGTGAATCACTTTCTTTACGTGAAGCAGAATCCTGGAGATATTTTTGTTTGTTACGTGAAACATACTTTACGTGAGGCGTTCTTTACGTTCTTTAAGATCAGAGAGGGACCATGTGGTCCTTACCGCTGGCCCTGCAAATCTGACCTCGGCGGCGGCAACAGGAGGCGCACAACCTTATGTGCCGCTCCCTTGTAGAGCCGCAGGGGCGCGGGCGGCAACGCCCACTGCGAGCTGCCTGCCGTGGCCGCTGCTGGCCTGAGCCCCTCACGTCCGCACATCCTCCCGCGGGATGCGCCAATATCCTCCTCTGCCTACGCCGCGGTCCCTGGAAGCGAGGCGCCGGCCTCGCTGGTGCAGCGGGTGTGCTTCCCTCCTGAAGGCAGGGAAGCCCCCGCCTGTCGGTGGTCTGGGGGGCAAGGGACAAAGCCTTGGAGAGAGCGAGGAGAGAGAGAGAGATAGAAAGAGAAGAGGAAGAAAGAAAGGAAAGAGGAGAAAAGAGGGAGTCAGAGCTCCCTGAACTCCGTCCTGCCTGTAGTGAGGCTGGACGAGACTGGGTGTCTGTGGTACTGTCCCTGGAGGAGGAGAATTGGACTTCGTCCAGCCTCCTGATTGGGAGGGACGACAACCCACGAGTGCAAGAACACCCTCCTTCCTTCATCCCGGAAAAGAAGTCTACGGTAAGAAAAACTTTCTTTTTGTTACGTGAAACATACTTTACATGAGGCATTCTTTATGTGAGGTGCCACTGTACTTTTCTTTGTTAAACGTTTCCTCTAATTTATCCAAAATGACTTCATTTTTCACATCTATAAAAATAAAATCTAAGACTCACTGACTGACTCATCAATGTCTAGCCCAAACCGCTGGATCTAGAAGTGTGAAATTTGGGGATGGTGTTCCTTCTGTGATGGAGGCACCTGCTAAAAACTTAATTTTTTAGAAATTCAAATGGAAAAGGGATGAAAAGGGGCACAATGTATTTTTGTCCCTATGCTTTGCATGGTAGAATTGCTGACTCAGCAGTGCCCAGCCCAAACCCCTGGACCTAGAAGCATGAAATTTGGGGAGCATATTCCTTTCATGATGTGAGCACCCACAATTTAATCTCTAAGGGGGTGAAAAGGGGTGCAATGTGTTTTTGTTTCTATACTTAACATTGAAGACTGACTGATCAACACCCAGCCCCAACCCCTGACTTAGAAGCATGAAATTTGGGGAGCATATTCCTCCTTTTCCCCCCTTAGAACGCAGGGAACAAAGGCAGCCACTTTTTGTAGCGTTCATAGATCTCACGAAGGTTTTTGATTTGGTTAGTTGGGACGTCCTTTTTAAAATCCTCCCCAAGATTGGATGCCCACCTCAGCTGCTCAGCATCATCAGGTCCTTTCATGAGGAAATGAAGGGCACTGTAGAAATGGCTTTTGATGGCTTATCAGATTCCTTTGACATCTGAAGTGGAATGAAACGGGGCTGCGTCCTCGCGCCAACTTTATTTGGATCTTTTTTGCTGTCATGCTGAAACATGCTTTTGGAACTGCAACAGAGGGAATTTATCTCCGGACCGGATCAAACGGAAAACTCTTTAGTCTCTCTAGATTGAGAGAAAAGTCCAAAGTTCAGCTGAAATGCTTGCAGGATTTCCTCTTTGCTGATGATGCTGCTGTTACTGCTCACTCTGCCAAAGACCTCCTAACAACTTATGGACCGTTTTAGCAAGACCTGGCAAGGCTTTGGACTAACAATCAGCCTGAAAAAACACAAGTCTTGGGTCAGGATGTGGATTCACCTCCCTGTATTACGATCTCTGAACATGAACTGGAGGTTGTCCATGACTTTTGTGTATCTTGGCTCAACTATCTCCAACATTCTCTAGATACTGAGCTGAATAAATGTATTGGTAAAACGGCTGCCATGTTTTCCAGACTTACAAGGAGTATGCCTTAATAAGGTCCATAGAGCCTGTGTCCTGAGCACACTCTTGTACTGCAGTGAGTCTTGAATCCTTTATGCACGGCAGGAGAAAAAACTGAACACTTTTCATTTGCGCTGTCTCTGATGTCATGCCAGGTGATGTTAAGTTTCAGTTGGCGCAGTCCTGGAACATGCTGGTATCTCTAGCATGTACACATGAAACAGCGATGTCTATGCTGGCTTGGGCATGTCGTGTGAGAATGGCTGATGGTTGGATTCCATAAGATCTCCTGTATGGAGAATTAGTACAGGGAAAGCACCCTAGAGGGAGACCACAGCTGCAATATAAGGACACCTGCAAGAGGGATCTAAAGGCCTTGGGAATGGACATCAACAGCTGGGAAACTGATCGTTCAGCTTGGAGGCAAAGATGCAGCATGGCCTTCTCCCATTCAAAGAGACACTTGTTCAGCAAGCTGAGGCAAAGAGGCAGTCCCAGAACCAGTGAAATCTGGGTGCTGGGCAGGGGACAGACTATATCTGCCCTCAATGTGGAAGGGATTGCCACTCTTAAATTGGCCTTTTTAGTTATAAAAGATGCTGTTTTAGGACCTCTATTTCAGAGCACAATACCGTAGTCTTTTGAGACTGAAGGATGCCAATGATGATTCCTTCTTTGATGTAAGGACCCTTTAAGAACCAGTTCAGTGCCCAGTGTTGCCCACTTGTGCCCAATGCCTAGTACCTGGTAGGGATGCCAGCTGGTTCTCACTGCCTACTTCCACCAGGATGTGCTGGTGCCTTGTGACTGCTGGTGATGCCTAGTAGGGATTCCTCATGCCTAGTACCCAGTGGTGCCTGATGCACATTGTGTGGTGGGTCCCACTGCTTGGTGGTGCCCAGTAAAGATGCCTGGTGCCCAGTGCCTTCTAGTGTCCGCTGTTCATGGTGCCCAGTAGCAATGCCCACTGCACGGTGGTGCCCAATGGTGCCCAGTAGGCCTGATGCCTGTTGATGCCCACCTCTGCCCTGGTTCCTTCTGCCGCCCGTTGTTTGTCAGTGTCTGATGCTCAGTGCTAGTGCATGGTCCCTACCAGTACCCACAAATATTATTGAAATTTACTTGTGCAATGAGAGATAAATTCTGCTAGTTTTCCATGAATCTGATTAGACTGTTTTGTGCAGGAAAGTGTGCAAGAATATAAAGGGAGGGGGATTACAAAAGCTAGAACAGGTGTGTTGTGTGTTCCGTGAGGCATCTTCTGGGACGCTGAGAGGGAGGAAAGTGGACTAGATGGGCTTTTTGGCCTGAACCAGCAGAGGCTCTTCCTTTGTTCTTATATAGGAGAAGAGGATGACACCCAAGCCTTTTGATACCCTCCTAAAAATTGAGCCTATGTCTGGGCCCATGTTTATTCTTTGATGGTTCTGTTTGAAGCCTAGATCACTTTAGTGCCAGTAGTCTTTTAGCAGCATAAATAGGAATGATCTGAATCACAAGATTAGAAATTATGTATAGCGCATAGGAAAAAGGCTTTGATTAGTGGTTATTGTCCAACTTAGCGATTGAAGCCTTTGGATTTTGAGTGCTCACTCTTCCTCAAGATGCCATCCAAAAATGAAAAATAGACACCAGAGTAAATACCAGTATGATTGTTTCTCTGCAAATCCCTTGTAAATGAAAGTATATTTGATTAATTAGAAACACAGTATAATACACTGATCACACTATTAAGGGCAACAAACAGAAAAAAGAATACAGTGGTGCATTGTAAGAAGAACATAATTTGTTCCGGATGCATGTTTGTTTTACAAAGCAGGTTTTTCCATAAGAAATAATGGAAACTCAATCATTGTTAATTGGTTCCACAAATATTCATATAAAAATATTAACTGTATGTAAAAATGATGACAAAACATTGTAATCGCATTCAAAACACTGTAATATAATACAGAACACAATTACTGTAATATTAGATTAAAACACTATAATATACTGTACAGTAAAACAGAAAAGATACACCTTTATGGCCAAGGATGACTAATTTTCACTAAAAGAGTCACTGGTGTCTTTTTGATCAACTTTCACAAGGAACCTTCTAATGACACTTGTTTTTGTCTCCTACTGAGGATTTCATGGGAATGTTTCATCTCTTGCATTGCTACAACCTCATTTGGGTGAGGCTTTTAAAAAAATTTTTTGCACCATCTCCCAATGTTTACAAATGTCCTTAATCTCATTTGATGTGATGGATTCCTCTTCCTTATTCTCCTCCTCCTCTGCAGATGAGATCTCCATAATCTCTTGCTGTTGCTCACAATGCAGATCCATCAATCTGTTTGTTTTGCAACAAATTTTCCTTGTAAGACTGCAAGAACTGTTTGTCCTATAAAGCAAAACTCCTTAGAAATTTTAGATGGTCTTACAAGATGTTCTTCTTACAAGTTATTTGTCTTACAAGGCACCACTGTACTTTATAAGATTTGTGATCAGAAAAATGATTTGAGTAAGGCTTTAATGTGCTTAAATGTGCAGTGTCTCTAACTGCAGGCATCCTGTTGCACCTCTCCCGTCTCTTTCATTTTCCTCCTTTACACACCAGGCAGATTCTGAGTCCAGGGTTCAGTGTTTCCCCACAAGAGCTGACGGGATCCCAGGTTCCTGGAGCAAAGGAAGAAACAGCAGCTCTCTTCTTTGTTGTTGTAGGTGTTAGATGTCGTCAGCCGAAGCAGAGGAAACACGGACTTCTGAATTTGGGTCTTGGCAGGTGAGTAAAGGAGGAAGATCTAATTTTGATTTAGATGGAAGGGAGATGGCCTTCTGATCGCTGACAGTGGTGGTTGTGACACTGCTGCCAAGTGCTTGCATTTGTTTAAATATTCACATTCCATAACATGTTCAGAATGAATAGGAAAGACAGGCTAGATTTAGAGGCTTTGAAGGTGCTTCTTTTCACTTAGCTCTATGCAAGCTAGGCTGAAGGTGGGGGGGAAGAGACAGTGTTTTCAAGATGATTTTTTGCTTTGGAGGGAGGTTTGAGAGATCCCAGTGGTGTCAAATGGTTGGTTGAAAGCTTCCCTTTTGTTCTGATGCCTCGTCTGGTTGCCTTTGTACATGAAAAACCCAGAACGTATTGAGCAAGTAAGGCTGCAATCCTAACACCCAGGTAAGCCAGCATAAATGACCACTGTTCTACATGAATGACCTGGAGTTGGGGATAAGAGTCCCTTGCTGGCCTGGGGTTGTCACAAAAGGACCGTAAAGCACTTTAGCACCATTCCTGGAGGGGTTAAGTCAGTGCACAGATATTCGCTAGCCTCCCTACACCACTATGGGAATTGGGAATAGATGAGTTGTGCCAGCCTAAATTGGTTACGAGTGTGCCTTAATGCTTTCATGTTTACAGACTTGAAGAAGAGACTACACACCTGAGCAGTTTGTAAACCATGAATCAGTATAGCAGAAAATCTTATATACATTGGCCATAGTAGTTAAGATTCACTGCAGCTCATTTGTAAGTCTTTAGGAAGTTCTGATTCTATTGAGAATCTGCATTCAGGGGGAGAAATATTAAATGGGTAGCAGAAACAGAAGAGTCTTGAAGTTATTGATTTTGTGTGTGTGCTAGATTGCACCAGCTATCTTGAAGTACAGGCTGTGCTGGAAGCTTGCCTTGTCATTTACTCAAGAGCAGAGTTTGTGACTCTGCATAGAAAGTAACAAGAGTCAAATCTCTCCAGAGTACATGGTGGCTGTTTAAAAGAACAGCAAGAGAGTCCTAACTAAAATGCATACTTGGTAAAGTAAGGGCTCTACCAAATCCAGAGGGTGGCAACATGGCTATTGTGCAGAGTCAGAAAGGCAAGGAAGCCTCTTTCCTTAAATAGAAGTCTTGTCCTAATTTGGGGATGGTGGAGGAACACACACTCTGGCAAAAGAAATGTTAAAAGAAAATATAGAACGCCAAGACAGATTTTGAGTAGCTTATGTCTAGCAACATTAAGGGAATTAATAAAACATTTTTCAGTTATATTAGAGCAGGAAAATTGCCTGCTGTCCACTGGATGATGAGTTTGGGGGGGTGGGGGACACGGAGACTTGGATAATTCAGAAAAAGTGAAGCAAGTTCTTCTCATTCTATCTTCATGATAGAAGAGTTTGAGCATATTAACAAAAAAGGTTAATTCCCTCCTCTGGAACAAAGAATTACGGTAATTCCTTTCCTCCTGAACAAAGAATTGAGAGAGGGCATACACTGACAAATTAAAGATGAATATATCACTGGGCCCAGATGCCATCCACCCAAGAGTCATTAATGAACAAAAGAACGAGGTTGGCTGATCTTCTGAATATAATATGCAGCTTGTCCCTTAAAATGTGTTCCAGATGACTGGAAGGCTGATAATGTCATGCCAATCTTCAAAAAGTGGAGTGGGGGGGGGGAGAGAGAACCTGGGAAACTATAGGCTGATCAGTCTAACACCTGTTCCAGGTTAGGTGATGGATAACCTGATTAAAAAATAGACTCCTAGAATATATAGAACAGGGATGTCATTTCATATAGAAGGCCGCATTAGCATTAATGGTGTCTCCCAACGGCCACAATAGCATTAATGGTATCTCCCAAGGGCCGCAAACCAATTTTTTGCCCTCCTTTCTCCTGGGCTTTTTCTCCCACCTTAGGAAGCTGCTGCTGCTGTGCATGAGCCCTCCTTTCTCCTGGGCTATTTCTCTAGCTCAAAATCAAGTGTGCTGCCACCACTACTGAGCTGCTTCTGGTGGTGGGGAGATCACTCGAGGGCCACAGGTGTGCCTGCAAAGGGCCACATGCGGCCCTTGGGCTGCCAGTTTGACATGCCTGATATAGAACAAACATTGCTGAGGCAGAGATAGCATGGCTTCTATAAGTGTGAGTTTTGCCTCAAAATCTTTTAGAATTTTTGAAATGTCATTGGAATTGCAGATGTGGACAAACACATTAATATATACAGTATCTTGATATTCAGAAGGCATTGGACTCAATCTCTCACCAAAGGATTGTGAGAAAACAACACAGAGAACAAGAAGACAGGTCCTTTAATGGATTAGGGACAGTTTGAAAACCAAGAAATGGAGAGTTGGGTGTAAAGGGCAAGTTTCCACAATGGAGAGAAGTGAGAAGCCATAAGAGAGACATGGGATTGTGTTTTTCAACTGCATTTTGGATTACAGGCATGCTTCGGGAAGAAATTGTGCTCTTAACCAAGGCAATATAAATGACCTGGAGTTGAGGATAAGAAGGGGTGGCTAAACTTGTGGGTTGTGGACACTCTAAACTTTTCCATGAAAGGTTCAGCAAGACCAGTGAATTCCCCTTTCTAGTCCATAGTGCAGATTATTATTCAAGGTGGCCAAGGCCATCTCTATTCATTTCCTCATCAGAAGTGTAATTGAATGTGGTCCAAATAATTCACCTCTTACAAAATTCTCTGGAGATGCCACCTTACTTCACCTTGCTGAGAATCAAAGGCTTGGACACAGACTGGAAATTATTCAAGCCCAGTGGACCTGGGGAGGGTTTCTTCAGATGAGGAACTACTGCTGCCTTTAAAGCATTTCGCAGTACCATCTCCCTGAGTGATGAATTTATATGTTCTCTCCCCACCCATTCGGCCAACTGCCTCCTATGCTGCACATAATAACCATCCTGAATTAGGACCAAGAGAGCAGGCTATAGTTCTCACAGCCAACAATCCTGTCTACTCCCTCAGGCTGTATAAAGTAAAAAATCCCAAATACTGGACAGATAATAACTGCACTTTGTTGAAGACTGACACACGTGAATGGGCGCTATAATACTATTTGGAAGTTTAAGTAGCATTTGCTTCTTGCAATCTTGATTTGAAGAAGGATGGGATGTTGCTGGTTGCGGCTGCACTTTTCCTCTAATGAAGCACAAAAACAATGGTTTCCAAGACTAACAGCATGTTTATGTTGCTTACACATTTTCAAAGCCATGTTACTATTTGATGTCTCCCCGACTACTCTCTCCCCTCCTTCCTCTTAGATGCAACACAACCCGAACATTGGGTAGATTCCTGTGATATTTTGCGTTGTTTGGAACGTGGCAGTAAGCATTACTGCTGCTATAGCAGAGCTGGGTTCCTTTGGGAGAATGTTCCCCCTTCTGTTGCTTTGTGCATGGGGTGGTAAAAGCAGCTGAGCCATGAATTGTAATGTGCTTGATTTGAGGCTAGGAGCTGGGCTGGTCTTGGTTGAGCTGTGCTGTGCAACTTAAGGTAGCATCATCGTTATTCATATACATACAAAACAGGAAGCTTGTTCAGATCATATCAACAAACTACTTCCTTATAAGTACAAAAATAAAGCTTTCTGACAGTAGCAAAACTGACGCTTTCTTAACGCAGAGACAAGCCTCACATCTGTAGGCCCAGCCAATCAGTGGTTTGTGAGGGTAAAGGTTTAGAAGCCAATTTTTCTCCACTGTTATTAGTCTTTATAGGTTTCTGCAAGAACCGAGAGCAGATCACAGTGTGGGCAGTCAGCTGCACATATGCAACCATGTCCAGAGAGCAGCTTTCTGAAATCCCATTGCGAGGTAAGGCTCAGTGTGCCCTGCCTTGAAAGGATATTTTTTGTATTGTTGGAGCATGTGTCAGTGACTTGCGTGGTTTGTACTACAGTGCAATGACATTGAGGGATGAACTCAGTATCTTTCAGGTTTGTTGCAGACCAATTTCAATGTGTTTGGACTGAATTCTGTAAAGAATAGGCTTCTAGCCCTATTGCCTCCTGCTAGTATCCCTGGGAGTTCTTTTTCTCCCTTCATTTCACCTTAACTGAACCAAGCATGTGGGAGGGGATGGGGTGTGGCAATCACCCTGAGTGAAGCTGATGGCACTTTGCTGCCTGGAATCTCAGCTGAGTCAGCGGTTTGTAGAATTTGGTAAGTTTATCAGGGACCACTTTGTCTTGAAGAGTGAATTCTACTCCTGGTATAATGTGACTTATTATCCTGTGTTTTATCCTGTCGGGGATGCTCTAGGTCTAAGAGCAGTGGTGGGCTGAAGCTGGTTCGGGCCGGAGTGCCCGAACTGCTTCTTATTTCTGACCCCCCCACTACTGATCCAGGAGCTGGGGGGGGCCAGAAAACCGGGCGCACCAGTTTGGCACGCCCAGGAAGCCCTACACTGCGCGTGTGTCACCTGAAGCCGGCTTCAGGAGACACACTGCGTGTGCGCCAGGGTTATGGCCTGCCCATCGCCTCGCCCACCCACACCCGCAGCACGCTGGGGTGGGTGGCGTGTCGGCCCCGTCCCCACCCCTCCCTAGCCCCACCCCCTGACCCCAGCCTGGCTCGCCCACTTCTGGCGATCCAGTTGTTGGGCCAGGCCGGGCCCACCACTGTTTAGGAGGATTTCCTGCTGCAGCCAGGGGGTTGGACTAGATGACCTACTACTAGGTCCCTTCCAACTCTATGATTCTATGAATACAGAACCTGAGACTTGACCTGAAGTAAGGTGCACCTGCAAAAATGCATCTTACTGTGTGTGCTGAGGGAGCTTCACCAGAGTTTCACTCTCATCTCTAGCGCACAGTCACTTGGGCAAGGTCTAAGTTTATAGGAGTCATTTCTGCAGCCATTTGTTTAGTGGAAAGCGCAGTTATGGGCAGTTTTTGGAGGCTCAAGTACCTTGAGTTTCAGCTTGATAGTACAGAGAAACTGAAGAGGAGAGAATCCTGGGAAAGAAACCAGAAAATTCACTTAATGTCAACTGTGGAATGTCAGTTACAAAATAGAATGTGATGAAAGGCACACTGCAGCTCAAAGTAGGATTTTGATCAGGGCAGTGAAGGGAGATGCATGAATATCAAGGGCCACCCCAGTTTGCCCCAGGCATCTCTATGTCTTCAAGCAGATCCTACAAAGATCTGCCAGTGTGATCCAGGAAACATCTAGGTGCATCTGGTTAATTGTGGAGAAGGTCACTGTAAGCCAGCGAGATCAGGAACATGCATGGGTGCCCAGAGGGTAGCTCTTCTCCACTCTGGGTGGAGTAGCTTTCAAGGTGGTTTTGATGTAAACCAAAATTAACCCTGGTACATCTAAACATTAAAAAAGACTGTGCCAAGGGAGCAAAGACAACACCCTAGGAAAAGTTGCAATGCATAGAATTGTTTTCTTTGGAATCAGAAGTCTTCTTCAGTATTAACTGGTGGTAGCTTTTCAAGATTTCAGTCAGAGTAGGGGCCTTTCCAGCTCTGCCTGAAGATGCAGCATCATCTGAGGTCCTCTGCATGCAATCAGGGATGGCTCAACCCTCTGAACTTCAGTTACTTCTTGCATAAACCTCTGAAAAGGAGAACACTTCTAAGTGGCTGAGAGTGGTTCTTTGAAAATGGAGAGGCTGGCCAGTCTCTCTCAGCTAGTAGTTATCAGTCATAAGGGACACGGGTGATTAGGCAAGTTCGATACTTCCATCACAGTGTGTGTGCAGACTTGGGCAGCATTGATTGAAGCTTGTCTGAAGTTTCTGTTGGCCATTCCCCACACCCTCTTCAGATACAGTTATAGAATTCTTCCTATTGGGAAACTCAGACTTATGGTTGAAAATGTAGCACTAATCTTGAAAATCAAGAAGCATTCTTGGGTATCTACTGGACTAGAGTGTGAGAATAATCCTATTGTCCTCTTCAGTGGGAATGGAACGTAAAAAAATTCAACTAATATTTGAGCAACAATAAGAACTTTCAAATTATGTCCTAAGACAAAGTAGAGATAATTGAATTCTCTTATTAACTAGAAAAAGTGTAGGCATTTTTCTATCTTGAGTCTTAAACTGAAAATTTAATTGAAAAGTTACGCTGTAGAGATTTTTAAGGTGATTGATAAAGGGAATGGAGAGGCACAACTGTACGCCTGTCATTCTTTGCAGATTGAGGATAAGCATGAAATCATGATGATAGCTTTGGGGAAGCTGAGAGAAATGCAGCGCTATTGCCTGTCTTTGATACCTTGGAACTGAGAACTTGCCAAAAATCATTCTACTGTGTGCCTTTCAGTGAAAATTGGCATAAAAGACAACTGTGAAGATGGTTCACTTTGCACAATGCAGCTCTAACTTCAGTGCTCCCAAAACATACACATATTAGGCTCCATCCTGCTGAGTCATGGTTTTATGCAACAAAAATCTTGCCTTCCAAACTTGGCTACTATTTTTGCTATTGCTATTGTGGTCAGAGACAAGGTACACTGCTACTGCTTAAGGTACTGTTCAATCCATTTTTACAGGAAGATTTCTCCCACTTCTTGCTTTTAATAGAGAGCTTGCTTTCCTGTAGTCGGAATTGGGTATCATTTGCTGGTGTGACCTTGAGAAAGGGAGCTATAGAAGAAAAGAGAAGTGCTGATTCTTATGGAACCCTATTAACTTTTCCAGGCACTCATTTTTTCAGCCCCAAAAATGGGCAGTTTTATGCTTGACTCTGCTTGCTTATTTTTCTGCCTTTTCTGTTCTTGTTCTCTAGTATCAACCAGGCTGTCACAAGTGTCGTCCCCCCAGCCTGGCTGCCCATCTCCTTCCATTCCACCAGGCAAAGTTATCTCATCATCTCAGAAGCACAGCAAAAAAGCACTCAAGCAGGTAAGTTGAACAGCCCATGTAAAGGAGGGACCACTTAACAATCTAGTGCCAGATGCATGACTCACTGGATTGCACTAGTGGAAAGTAAAGCCTAATTGACAGTAAAGCATTCCTCTTGGTGCAAATATTAGGAATATCATTGTCGCCCCATACCTACTTTATGCTACCTCATGCTTTTCTGTATCCTGTCCTTGCTTTTATATTAATAATACACCTGTATGAAGGTCAAATGCTGAGTAGCTAGAATGCAGTTCCATGCCCAGTGCTGTGAAGACCATGGGGATTTCAGCAAGTGGGCACCGGATTGCAACGAATAAGTTGACTAAAATGGATAAAACATTTCTCATGTTCACACTCTGTTTCTTATTGGTTAGAGTAGTTGTCAAATGGAAAGATTGCACTGTTCTCTAGAGCTACACTAGTTATATTCTGTAGCTGTTCTCTAGCTCCCAGGATGTGGTTTTTGTTCACATTCTGGACCTTTCATACATATATCATATGACTTTCAAAAGTCTTATGGACCTTTTCCAAAGGATATGAAAGCAAGGCCAACTAGAGTCGGGGTGCGTGATTGTTCTGATAGACCAAAGATGTGGCTGGTCTTGATCCTGTGGGATCTGAAATCTCTCACTGTCAGGACTTGTCTGTGACATTCCAGTTTTGTTCTGACTGTTGACTGAGTGAAATTAGGCTAACAATATGTGAACTCCGCTTTTCTGAGGGGGAAGAGCAAAAGAGTTGTGGAAAAGGAAAACTTTTCCTGCTTTGCCCTGTTTGTAATTGCTGTTGATATATAGTTTGGGATCACTTGGCCTTTGGATTCCGTTGTGACTTCTCCACAGCTTGCCATTCTTGCCCTTCCTGCTTTTCTTGGAGGGGTCCCTTTGCTCACTTTCTATCCTCACTGACCATGTGAAAGGCCTCTCTTCCCTTTTCTTCAGTATGTCCTTGTAAAGAAGAGCTGCTCTTAACATCCTGGTCATGATGGGCACCTGCAGCTATGTTGGATTCAGGAGCTGCTTCTCGTGTCTTCTAGAAGACGCTTATTTCATTTCCATATTAATGATCTCAGTCAAGTTGGAGGCCACTTGTTAAGTAGTTCAGAAGACTACACAATTTCTGCAGGAATAAATGGGAGCACCTCATTTAATCCTATGTATCCCAACAAGTCAACAGAGACTTGTAATCACTAGATGTATAATAGATGTGTTCAATCGGTCTATATAGCTTAATCAGGACAGAAACTTCCTTATCCACCCATTTTGAAATTGCAGTTCAAAAGTACTCTGCTGCAGACTTATTGTTACTGACTGCCCTTTAGCTGATCCCACATCAGTGCATTGTTCATCCTTAATTTGATATCCTATTTCTCTTTTGAAGCAAAAATTCAAGCAGCTAATAGCCAAAAAGAATGAGAGTGGAACATGATTAAAAATTAGATCAAATATAATATTTTGGGAATATTTGAGAAAGCAGTATAGACCAGTTGATAAAATACAATAAAAACAGTCAGCAAGAAAATGGGAATATTCATCTGTTGAAACAGCAAACTGCTTCCTTTAAAAACCACATCTACATCTAGGTATTTTTATTTTGGTTTTTGGTGATCTCAACAGGGTAGCTCACTAAATTGAAAGATGGTGCCTGTTGGACTGAGGCTGCAGTCCTAACCCCCATTTAGGAGGCATCTTGGCGCAAGTCCCATACTGACCTGGAGGTGTTGCAAAAGTGCCATAAGGCACTTTTGCACCACTCCTGAAGAGGTTAGGCCAGTGCACAGACATGGGGTGACCTCCCTACACCACCATGGAAACAGGGAGTGGATGAATTGTGCCAACCTAAATTGGTTAGGATTGCGCCCTGACTTAGACAAGGCTGTTCTGTATGTAGGCACAATTCCTGCAAAAGCCCTGCCCTTTGCACTCTAAGTTTGTTTCCCTCTTTCTAGGCCCTGAAGCAAAAGCAGCGAAAGCAGCAGCAATGCCGAACCAGTGGGCCTGTTTCCTCCAACCACCATCTCCTGCAGCAGCAGCAACAGCAGCATACAAAGGCTTCCAGCCATTCTACTCTTTCAAAACCTGGTATGAGTATGGAGGAAAGGACCCTTTATCTTTTCCCATTGTCCTTGTGGCCTTATCCACACTGGGAAGAGGCATTTGGCAAGAATAGATGCCTATCCTTCTTGTTTAACACCATATGCCTTTATCCATACTTTCCATGTAGGAAAACACAGAACACAAACTGCTTTTTGAACAATGGGCCATCTTTTCGGTAGCCAGAGGTCTCGTCTTGTTCCAGAAGCACTATATTAGAGTGTCTGTTGCATCTTAAAATGGAAATTTGGGAGGAATGTGTCCTTAGGCCCTCAATAAATGTGCTCTGTGCTTGAGGTGCAAAGCAAACAGTGTGGAATTCATCAGTGTACCAGTGCCATGCTCACCCAGACCTGCTCCTCCTTTGCTGAACTAAAATACAGCCCCCCAGCTTGGATGTATATTTTATACTCTGCATCATGAGCATCATAGAGCTTAGTAATAGAGCATCAGAAGCCATAGCAAGCAATGTTGCTCAGGAGAATGATGACAAGAAGGAGCTTACAGGAGTGTCTGAAGTTCAGTGGGCTTAATGTGGCTGTTGACGAGCAAAGCAGTAGGCCATGTTTTCTTCAGCTGCACACATTCATATTCACATCTCTTCCAGGCAGGATGTTCTAACTCAGGCATGTCAAACTGTTGGCTTGAGGGCCGCATGCCACCCTTTGCAGGCATACGCATGGCCCTCAAGTGATCTCCCCACTCCCAGAAGCAGCTCAGTAGTGGTGACGCACACTTGATTTTGAGCCGGAGAAAGAGCCCAGAAGAAAGGAGGGGTCATGCACAGCAGCAGCTGCTTCCCAAGGCTAAAGAAAGGGCCCAGGAGAAAGGAGGGCACTTCTGAGTATGCATGCAAAAAATTGGATTGCTGTCCTTGGGAGACACCATTAATGCTAATGCGGCCCTCTGTATGAAATGAGTTTGACACCCCTGTTCTAACTCATTCACCTAGAGATGAATTTGCAAGCATACTGCTTACAACTGATGTCCAGCTCTATAGGTGTTCCACAAATCAGGAATGTACATAATTTTCAGGGCTTCTAAATTGTTGTTCTTTTTCGGGGGGGGGGGGGAGGGGGCATCTCAGCATTATGTTTTATATGTATGGTGCTGAAAAGTATGGTGCTGAATGAGACTGAATCGTTAAAACAAGGTGAACTTTTGTTGATTTTTCTCAACATTAGTTCCTGCTATTTTTAAAATTAATCTGTATCCTGAACTGGAGATGGTAGATAGCAAGAAACCTGACAGCAAGAAATAAGACTTTCTTATTGAGTTGAACACTTTCTTTTTCCCCTGCAGCCTGGGAAGGAAAGCACTCAGATGGACACTCGAGTAGTCCCCAGAACTCTACTTCTAGCTCCTCTCCCTCTGTTAGAGCTGAGCCTTCTCTACCAGTCCTGGGGAAGAAGCCATTCCAGAGATCTGATAGACTCCATGCAAGTAAGACAACTTCATCAAAAAGAAGGCATTGAGGAGGCTGTGAGGGGAGTGGCAGCATTCCAGCTCAGAGAACTGAATACTTTTTGGCATGTCAAAACCTTCGCAATGAGTTACTGTGTTTGACAGTACACGCACAAGGGGGAGCAGAATTATAGCAAGAATGATTGTGTTCTCAACAGCTAGTACCTAAGTTCTATCTTTGAAGATTTTTTTTAAAGGATCTTAGCTGAAAGGAAGCAACTGGAGGCAAAATGAAACATTTGCAGAAGGACCAATGTCTAGGGCTAGGACTTCTTTCCCAAGTGGTGGTGTTGCTTAGTCATTGCTTAGTCATGTGTCAGTTCTTTGTGACCCATGGACTTCAGCAAACCAGGTCTCCCTATCTTTCACTAGTTCTCAAAGTTCATCAAAATTCACATTCATTGCTTTGGTGGTACTATATAAAAAATCTGATCATCTACCAACCCTTCCTCCTTTTGCCTTCAATTTTGCCTAAGAGTTTTTTCTAAGAAGTCTTCCTTTCTCATGAGGTGGTCAAAATATTTGAACTTCAGCTTCAGTGTCTCTCTTTCCAAAGAATAGTCAGGGTTGATTTCTTCAAGGACTGATTGATTTTATCTCCTTGCAGTCCAAGGGACTCTTGGGGATCTTCTCCAACACCATAACCTCCCTATAAGTAAGTTATCCTGATTACAGTGGAAATAAAATGTGCTGTAATCTCTGTTTTATAAGACTTGGTCTGCTTTGCATCATTGTTGCATAATATGCCAGTTGTTTCACCGCCTGTGGGTCTTAGCTAAATCAAGGCTTGACAGTGAGGCCAAGTTTGCTCAGAAACAATCTGATGTACCCTCCTGGTCATCTCCTCATTCTGGTGTTTTACAGAATTTTGATTGAATTGTTGATCCAGGCAGTGAGAATCTTCCAGAGCCCTCAGGAATTCTTTTCAGTCTGTTAGGTTAAAAGAGCAGGCCACATAATTCAGTCCCTTGCTGCTACAGAAAAGGCTGCAGTGAGCCTAAACCTATCTAATCTTAAACATATGAGGGATTAACATGCCTATGAACAAGGAGCAACTCTGCCCCTGCTCAGAGTTGAATTCACAAATTCACCTGCTCAGCAGTTAAAATAGCAGTTCCAGCGCATGACCTACCACATGTTTTGGGGCTGAATCAACTGAGACATCCCAGTGATAACCATGGTGGCTAGCAACCTACTAACAGTGACTCACTTAAGATCAATAGAAAATCCATGAGCAGCATAATGAGGTGTAGCCTGAATTCTTTGACCCTTTAAACTGAAGAAAAGTGTTAACATTAGCATGTACTAGAAAATAAACTGCAAATTACAAAAGAATGAATGACAGGATAGGTTGGTCCATTGCAGTTCCTTAAATGGAGAGAGAATTACAACATGTGCTAGGGAAGATCTGGGGGAAAATAGCCATTAGGGGAGTCTGAACTGAAGTGGGACCATGAAGTTGGGGGAGAGCACTTAATTAAGAGATTTTCCCCACATTTTTGTGCACAGTTTAGCGTGTTCAAGGTGGCTTTCCTTACTATAAAACATATTCCTTATGAACACGGTCAATTAAAGACATTTAAAATTGCTACAAAAACAGTATTTAAAAACCAAGCAAATTAGAAAAAGGAAAAATATAAAATGATAAAAGAGTCAAGTAAAATGCGTCAAACATAACAGAGGTGAAAACAGTGTCTGAGGAGTACAAGACTGACTGCATAAAACAGATTTTAGGCCCTGTTGAAAAACCAGCACGGAAGGAAGTAGTTCATAACTCTAGTTCAGGGTTTCTCAAAATGTGGTCACAACTTCACTGTGGGTGGGTCACAAAGCGGCAACTGATAGCAAAATACATTGAATCCTATGGAAGTGAAACTGAGCCGTATCACACATTTAATTGCAATGAGGCAAACTTGCCTTAGCTGTATAGAAAGTGAAACTAAGGGTGCAATCCTAACCTAGGATTAACCTAACCTAACCAGCACAATTCACTGGACTTCCTGTTCACATGGTGATGTAAAGAGGCAAGTGCATGTCTATGCACTGGCTTAACCTACCCCCAAGGAGTGGTGCAGAAGTGCCTTGCAGTACTTTTGTGACACCCCCAGATGAGCACAAGACTTGTGCTGGGGCTTTGGTTGGCAGAGTTAGGATTGCAGATTAAGCTACATGTTCATGTTTACTTGAAAGTAAATAAACATGCCTTGGCTTGTTATGTTTAAGTCAGAGAAATGCAGTGCCATCAGATGTGCTGAACTGGCATCAGTGTGAAGGGAGTCACTTCTCTTAACATTTGTAAATTTTTGTATTTCTTTGTTCAGGACAGCTGAAGAGGACCAAGTGTGCTGAAATTGATGTGGAGACCCCAGACTCCATCTTGGTGAACACCAACTTGCGAGCCCTGATCAACAAGCACACATTTTCAGTCTTGCCAGTTAGCTGCCAGCAGAGGCTGCTTCTGTTACTCCCGGAGGTGGACAGGCAGGTGTGTCTCTATGGAAAGGCAGGATATGTGGGGTTGGGATGGCAAGATGCGAGTCAGCCTTCCTCTCCATGGCCCTGTGGTGTAGTGTTGATGTGCTTGGCTTAGGCCAGTGGTTCTTAAACTTAGGGAGAGATTTACTCTCACCCTGTGTCTTTGCAGGAAAAGAGGTGAGGCAGTGATGCAATTGTTAAGATTGTGCCCCTGTAGGAAAATGGGGGGCAATTTTCTGCCTCCTCAACGGTCATGCCAGGCTGTGCTAGGGTCTGGGGAGCCTTGGAGAGCTTGGCAAAGCTTCCCATAGCTGGAAAAAAGAGAAAGTTTCTTACCCAATTCAAGCAGATATCTGACTTTTGGAATGCCTGACTCTTTGAGCCTGTCAGAAAGAAAAGTCTCTGGAGCATGTCAAGGAAACTCCATTCCCTGGTATAGAAGAGACAGACACTGGCGTCCAGGGCTTCGAGAGGAAATCCCAGAGTGCTGACAAGGCTCTGACAATACACTGCCTTTGTCTTCTCTCACTGAACCTGGTCATGTGACAACCGGCTTTTGCACCCTCAGGGTTCTTGATGGTTGCTTGTGTGTGTGATAGAGAAAGATCACCAAACACCTTGGTTTACAGATAGGGAGTTGCCTGAGTCAGACTGTTTTGGCTCCATCAAACATAATGTTGCCTGCAATGATTGACAGCGGCTCTGGTGAGGACTAGCCAGAGAGGGAAACAAGGGCCTTCAGCTTGTAAAGCAGCTGCAGATCTCCCATTATTGTTCTTTCTCTCTCAGGCTGGGGTGGATGGGCTGATGAAGCTGAACAGTTCTGCCCTCAACAATGAGTTCTTTACGTCTGCTGCCCAGGGCTGGAAGGAACGACTCTCTGAAGGTGAGACCAGTCAGAAAGGGTCAGGTACAGCAGGGGAGCACTGGCCATGATGCTTTTTAGTGAGGAGGCTTTGAGGGAATGGGCAATTTTGATGCGCTGCAAGGAGTTCATGGCACTTCTGTGCTTAGCTTAGAACCCAGCACAACAGGCAGTTCTGAGGAAGGAGGATTCCAGCTGTCTTTGTACAGTAGGTGCTAGCTGTCCTGTGCTAACCTCTTCACCATCTCCCCTTTTGTGTATGTGGCAGGAGAATTTACTCCAGAGATACAGCTGAGACTTCGACAGGAGCGAGAGAAGGAAAAGAAAGTGGAGCTGTGGAAGGAGCATTTCTTTGAGAGCTACTATGGCCAGAGGTGAACATTTGGTCTTCCCCAAGAAAGCCTATCTCCTTTCATGATCACACCTTTTGTCTAGCTGGCAGAAGGTTGGCTCTGTGCCTCCTAGCCATGTGATTGGGTGATGGTCCGTGTCACTGATTTTTTTTTTTCAGAGGGAGGGATCCTTCTCTCAACAGTTGATGTGTGTGGTCCCATGAAGATGTTGTGCTGTGGCCAAGGTCACTGCATGGCCTGTGTGTGTGTGTCTAGGGAGGAGTCAGTTTTCTGTATTAGGGTTGGCAGTTCATTCCAACTGGGTTGGCAGTTCATTCTTGGCAGTTCATTCAAAAGTAGCTCATTATAATGGGCAAGAAGGTTTTTTTTCTATTGAGGTGCTGTAGACTACTCCAAATCCCAGCAATGCTCCAGGGTGATACAGCTTGGTGCTTCAGAAGTCTATACTTGTCCTAAAATGATTACTTAGGAGCAGGTTCCCTTGTCTTCTCCATCCTCTTCTTTGGCTAGTGCTTTAGAAGGTTAGTGGACCTCTTCAGAGAATGTTTGTCACTTGTTGCTTAAGACAGGTGAATTCAGCTGATGCTGGGGTGCAAGTCCTTTGCCTTATTCATTCCTCTGCTCTTGTCTCTCCTAGTTCTGGGATGAGTCCTGAGGAGTCCAAACAACTAACATCCTGCCCTGCCACTGCTCAGACACCACCTGGAAGTCCAGCAACTCAGCTAGAGAAATGCTTGCCAGTCTCTGTAGACTCTGTAGAACCTGGAAAACATGATGTGTCAGGTTGTCCTGTGGATCCAAAGCCTCAAGATCTTCTGGCACCACTGGAAAGAGCAGAGGCAGCTGAGAAAGGAGAGAATGAACACCAGCCCCCGAGCCCCAAACCAGCAGAGTTTGTCAGTGACTCCCCCTCCAAATCCAGCGACCAGAGTTCCCTCAATGTTGTCAAGGCAACTGAGGAGGCTACTCAAATGGAGCTGGGAGGAGAGAGGCCCCACACTGTCTGCTCAGAATCTTCAGGGAGTGAAAATGGAAGCAAGCCAAAGAGCCCAGCCTCTGTTGGTGTTGGAGCCTGTCAAAGGAAAAAGTCTTTGGAGCAGGCCAAGGAAACTCCATCCCCTAGCATGGAAGAGATGGACACTGGAGTCCAGGGTCTCAAGAGGAAATCACAGGGTCCTGAGGAGGCTCTTACAATGCCAGAAAAGCGACCTCATGTCTCAGAGAACTGCAGTTCTGGGTCATCTTTTCAGAGCACGTCCCAGCCCTTTCCTGCAGCGCCAGTGCCGAAGGTTCCTCCACTCAGGGTAACAAAACTCTTTGCTTGGTTGCATCTGTGTACCAGCAGCTCTTACCAATTGACAGGGTTCTCTTTCCAGACTGGTGATCTTCCTCTTCATGATGGAAGGAAAAGGTCCGAGTTGAACATGAGCAAGTGCAGAATTTTGCTTGTACTGTATAAGCCTTACTCAACACCTCTGCATAAGAGGATCCCTCACGAAGGAACACTGGAACAGGCATCTTTTGCAGATCTTGGAGGTCTCTTGACAGTCTCACACTTGGCCCCCTGAACTACTAGTGTAACTTGTGTTCTAGATGAAATTGCATTAATAGAAATCTCAAGAAGACTTTCTGAAAATAGATATTATGTAGGACACTTGTTGAATGGGTGGGAGAAGAGGAGACTGCAGACACAAGTTCCATAACTTGGTGATAGAGTACATGCCCTTAGTCCTGTCTTCTGATACAATAAAAACAATGTTCCAAGAGCTTCCTAGAATGCACTGCTTCCTACTTGCAAATTGAATCCACCACCCAGGATGGTGTCTATTATGCACTCTTACCAGGCCTGTTCAAGGCTGACCATGTGTCTTTGCTATGACACTGATCCAGCACTTGTCTAGACCTGTGGATTCTGCAGAGATGCCCATGTTACTGAAGAATGTCTTGAAGTTTAAGGGGCCAAGTTGGAAATGTAACATAGCAAGCCTTTAGAGATAGTTGGAGTAGGCAGTTCTTATAAGGCCAACTTTGCCCTGGAGTAAGGGTGGGAGGAAAAACTTTGGTGCTAAGGATCTTAATCAGCAAACTAGTACGAGGGATGCTTTCCCCTCTGCTCACTGATGTACTTTTCTGCTCTCTTCTAGATCCCTGTCTCCAGAATCCATGGATCTCCACTGCCATTTCCTTCCAGCCAGGTCTCTCCAAGGCCCGGTTTTCCCTGCTCCATCACCAGTCCCAGGAGGACAGGGGCCAGGACCCTGGCCGACATCAAGGCCAGAGCACAGATGGCCAGGGCCCAGCGAGCAGCAGCAGCTGCCGAAGCAGCTGCAGCGGCTGCCCTTGCTGCTTCTGCTGCCTCCATTGCAGGAACCATCCCAGGCCCTGGCCCTGGAGGGGGTATGCGAGAGAAGAGTGACCCAGCATCAGGGAGGCCTCCTGGAACTCTACTGGACATGGCAGACTCTGGCAGTGCAACAGACACACGAAAATCTTTGCTCCCTCATTCAGGTACCTGGTCCCCAGCAGAGCCTCTTTCAGCAGTGCCAGCAGTCTCTGGCAGTAATTCAAGAACACAGCTACAGTCGACTCCCCCAGTAGAGTCCAGAAGGACAGGCAGCTGCTCTGGCCCAGAGATCCTGCTAGGCTCCCAACCAGCTGTAGGAAATCCCAGTCCTTTGATTCCCCCAGCTGTCCAGAGTGCCAAGACTTCTTTGGGCACAAGTGCTGGAATAGCTGGTAAGCCTACTGTAGCCTCGCCCACTCTCAGCCAGATCCCAAGAGCAGCCTGTGACTCCAGGCCCATAATAAGCAATACAGATAGACTTGAGGCAGCCCCTGTCTCTAGCACAGCACCCTCCTTGCCTCCAGTGTGTCATATTACAACTGTGCCCTGCAAGGCCCATCCTTCCCCCTCTTCGCAAGGTGGCACTGTGGCAACATCTGCACCTGTTCTATCTTGCAGAGGTCTGCCTGTAGCCCACAGCCTTAAAATTGTTCCCCAGAATTCCTTGGCTGCAAACCCCCCTCCCATGAAGACAAGCTCCAGCATCCCTGCAAACAATCCCCTGGTTGCTCAGCTGCTACAGGGCAAAGAGGTTCCAATGGAGCAAATCCTGCCCAGACCCTTGCTTGCCAGAACAGACTCCCAGCCTGGAAAGGAGGGCAAAGAGCCAGGAACTCAAGCCAGGGAAATCAGTGAGAGGCACCCATGTCAAGTAACCTTGCAGCTGTCTTCACCACCATCATGTGGGAATCCAGGTTTCAGACAGAGGAGGCAGCAGCTACTTCGAAGCCCTCAGTCATTGCATGGACAGAATTTGTGGAGTCCCACTGCAGGAGCATACCCCAGCCAGGAAACCTTGGGCAAAGGAGCCCGGGAACAGCTCCTCCAGGCCCTGAGACAAAGGATACCCACAGTCACCTTGACATCTTCTGAACATGCTGTCCCTTCATCAGGTTTCCCACAAGTCAGCAGTTCCACCAGCCAGAGCTTTATGCTAGGCTTCACAGGGAGGAGGACATCGAAGCCTGCCATGTCTGGCCATTACCTCTTGAATGTTTCTACCTATGGACGTGGCTCTGACAATCTCCGAAGGAACCTTGCTGTACACCCAGAGCGCAGTCTGTGCCTGGATGGGCCAAAAATGGAGTTTGAGGAACAAGAACAGGTTACTAAGGACAGCAGCAGTGAAGAGGAGGAAGGAAATGGTGGCACTGAAGATGAAGAGGCTTTTCTGGTTATTAAAGAAGAGCCCTTGTCTTGTAAGGCAGGAGGAGGAGAGCAGTTAGCTCCTGAAATGAACACTGCAAAGCTGGAGCAAACAGGTGTAAGCCAGAAGGAAGAAGGTAGCTGCCCTATCACTGCAGGAAGTGCTGTGGCAAGGGATTTTATTCAGGGAGCTGAGGAAAAAGTGGCACAAGCAGTAAGGCGGGAAGGGAGACTGGCCAGTGTGGGATTTCCCTGTGTGGGTGCCCCACCAGAATCCAACCTGCCTCGGCCTCTTCTTCTCTCCCCTTCACAACGTTCTCAGTTCTTTGGAAATCCTGGTCCCCTACTTGGGTCAGGCTACAGCGGCACCATCAATGTCTCCACTTCTCCGGATGTGCACCAGGAGGCGCTGTTGACCCGACTGTCAGACCCCAGCAGCATGGGGGATGTGGTGTCCTTCTCTGTGACTGTGACCACCATTCCCGCAGTCCAGTCAATGAATGCAGACAGCCATGGGCAGCCCCTACCCAACCAGCCCTTTTCAGAAGAGGGCAGCCTTGAGGACCTGCCCTCCAAATGTTACTGCCGCTTGAAAGCCATGATTATGTGCAAGGGCTGTGGGGCCTTTTGCCATGATGACTGCATTGGTCCCTCCAAACTCTGTGTCTCTTGTCTTGTTGTGCGGTAGCAGGGCCTGCTGGAGGGAGCAGAAGGAAGGCCTCTGATGGCATCCCAACAGGGAGCATTCTGATGAATTAGGAGCATCCCTGCTTCTCTGGGAGCAGAAGCATTTGCACTGAAGGAATCATGTAAATATATTGTGATGTTTTGTCTTAAACTATTCTTTTTTAATCTCTTGAGATAAAGCTATGGCTTTGTATTCCCTGCTCAGATACCCTTTTGTTCCCTGCTGCCTGCCTAGCTTGGCAGGACTAGGCCCCTGTCAGTCCCTCTCTTCTCATAGAATCATGCATACCTGCTGAGCTTTTCCAAAGTGTCAGCCAAGCCCCCAAACCCCTTCCTTTCCAGTGGTGTCTCCCTCACTCTCTGCTTCTGGTATTGGACCTTGGCCCACACTACCTTCTTAGTACTATGTGCACTACCTTTTCCTGTCCCATCCTTTTGAAAACACAGCAACAGTGAACAAATAGAAACATTGGACAGGTCAGCCTGACAGGGAAGAATTAAAGCACCTTGGGAAATCAAGAGCACCACATTTCTGCTCAGACGTTTCTAAAGAACTACTATGGGACCAGATGAGGAAGTGGCAGAAGCAGAAGAGGATAGCAAATATGCCTTGTCCTGGCAGTTCACCTATTGGATTACAATTTTGCAGAGAGGACTTCTGTTTTGATTCATATTGCGTGTCTCATAGTAAGAAGTTGCCTGTAGGATCAGTAGCAGCAAGGCAAGCAGGACTTGGACTTCTGGGCAAAAAACCATTGCCTTGGACAGGAAGGAGGCAGGTGGCCTGCCTTGGATTGTTGCTTTCCCTTAGTTTTTTCCAATTTTCTTTCCCCAATTAGTTTACTTCTACATATAACTGATTACAGTTGTATCCTACAAGTGTGGCCTCAGACCCCATGTCAAACTTACCAGGATGTGACATCACTGTGATGCCAGAGCTCCTCCATGTCTACTTGGAAATAAGTCCCATTGGGTTCAATGAGACTTACTCCTAGGAAAGCCCAGTGTCAGTTCCAAGATGGAGGATCCAACCCTCTTGCAATCCTCCTGACCCAAAGTCCACAACCCCAAGGGGGTCCCTAACCCCACTTTGAGTACTTCTGCTCTAGGAGATGCTCCCACATTAGCCCAGACAGTTGCCATTGGGGACAGCAGGAGCATTGCTAGGAGGTGCATTGCAGGAGCATTGCTAGGATGTGGCCCGCACCAGCCACATATCCTCATAAGCCTAGGGGATGATGTGCAATGTGGGGCTGTGACACCCAAAAATGCAACTTTGCAATGGTGCAAAAAATGCCATCATGTCATACACTGTTGGATGTCTATGTAAGAGCAGAATCCAATGCAAAAATCTGTTTTTAAATAGTACTTTCCTATCAGATGTTATCGCCAACAAACTAAAAAACAAAAATATGCATTGAATTCTATGAAAAGTTAGTGGCCCATGCTTCATTACTCGACAGTAGGCAAAGTTGCCATAGGGCAAAATCCATAGCAGTTACAGGTCCACATAGTTACGTCACCCTCTAGTGTTATCTTATGGAAAGTCATCTTAACTGCTCCGGAGCAAGGGGCTTAATTTCACTTTAGGATATAGGCCATCATCAATTGAAAAGGGCGGGCTGAGAGGAATCCAGTGATACCAGAATTGTCCTGACCCAATTAACTCAGCCCCCACAAATCACCCCAGAAGGAGGTCCTTGATAATTGCATTAAAATGCATTTAAAATGAAGTGCACAGCTGTGTTTACTAACAAGTAAGCAAGTATGACTTGGCTGGTGTGCGTCAGTCCAGAAGTGTACAAGGCCATGTACAAGAAGTGTGCAAGACCATTTCTAAAAATGGTCCTGATCAGGGGCATCACTAGGTATTAGAAAGGTGGAACCTTCGAGGGGGTGATACCCCTAGTGACCAAAATGGCTAAAATCATGGTTTGTAGAAATATTCCCATTGTTATATACTGTTGGATGTGTAATTTACAGCAGAATGCAATGAAACAAATCACTTTGAAATATCTTTATTCTATCAATACGTATGGCCAGAAAACCAGCAGAGGTGAAGTGATGGCACATAACAAAGCCCACCATTCAGGTTGTTGCCCCTGCAAGGGGGGTTGATGCTCTGGTGACACAAGCCCTAGTGACGTCCCTGGGGAGCAGGAATAGATGTGGGGGAGGTGTGTGAAGGAGAGCCATGCCCCTTTGCCTAAGCCAAAGTATTGATGCTCCAACACAGCTATAACAGTCTCTTGGGCCTCTGAAGACGGTCTGGAAGCTTCAATTGGTTCAGAATGCAGCGGCCTGTGTAGTTGCTGGGGCTCGTTGGTTCGACTTTGTCGGGCATTGCTTCAGCGACTACACTGGCTGCCCATTCGTTTCCGGGCTGCCTTCAAAGTGCTGGTCCTGTCCTTTAAAGCCCTAAACGGCTCGGGTTCAGGGTATCTGAGGGACCGCATTCTGTACAATCCGACCCGTCACCTAAGGTCATCTGAGGGGGGCCCTACTGACTGTGTGCCACTAAGAGATTTGGTGGCACCCCAGCTTTGGAACTGCCCTTAGAACTGAGGAAAACTCCCTCAATAACAGCTTCAGGCAGAGCCTTAAAACCTTTCATTTTAAAAAAGCTTTTTAATGGGGCAGAGGTTGGGGGGCTGTTTTATTGTTTTTAGTTTATATGTTTTTAGCTTGTATGTTTTAATTTTTTATTGAATTGTTCTATTTATGTTTTTAATTATGTTTTATGTCAGCTGCTTTGAGATGGGCTAATGGCCCGAGAAAGGCGGGATATAAATTTTTAAAATAAAAATAAAATAATTGTGCATGTTCACCCCCAGGATATGATTGATATTCATAGGCTCCTTTTATGTCCAAAGGTCCTCAAAAATGCAAGGTTGCAGTTAAGGCAGTACATGGTAAAATCTCTTCTTTATTCCATGGGTGACATCATAGCATAGAATGGAATTGTGTGCTAGGCAGACAGCTTTCAGGAGGAGTCCCAGACCAGGTTATGTCTTGAGGTGGTAAGGAGATGACTTCCCGCTGCAAATCCATTATCCAAAATCACAGCATTTGGGAAGAAATCACAGCATTTGGGAAGAAATGCTTAGTAGCAGATAGTTCATCGAGTTGTCTTAAGCTGTAAAGAGATAAAAGATTGCACTTAGGTGGTTTTGTAAGTATGCAAGAGGGATTCTGCTGGATCCTTCTTCAGCTTCCTGATTACAACAGAAGCCATACAGATACTTCTAGGATGCCCAGAAGCAGGGCGTGAAGGCAGTGGATCTCATCTGCTGTTTTGCTGTGCCTCACCAATAATGAGCAATTAGAGCCATAATGACACTGAAGGTTCAGGTTCCATGTTGCTGGTATGGCTTTAAGCCCAGCGATGGATCTCGACTCTTCATGAATCAGTCAAATCCTCTTTTATGACCATCTAAGACATGAATCTTCATGAATCAGGCCAGTTCTTTACTCTTTATGAATCAGTCCAGGCCTCTTTTATACTATCTAAGACAGCATCCCAGTTACATCTCATGTCAGCAAATAATTATATGAACTGACTATTCTTTTGGTTGCCCTGAATCAGTTCTTCAACACTATTGTGATTCTAAATAGGCTAAATAGGGCTTTACCACAAGCTCACCATCTGAACTAGACAATGGTGAAAACACTGGACAGGAAGGAGAGTCAGAGGAGGGTGCTGGAAGGCAGCAGGCAGAGGCAGTTGCATGTGCTGAAAAGGTGGTTAGGCTTGGGAATATAAAGAAGTAATTGGTGGTTTGATTGGTATTGTGAGACTTGATGGATGTTGTGGGGGGGGGGGAATATTATATGTCCACTGTTTCCGCTACTTCTTGCTAAAGTAAAACTCCAAACCTTTAAAACTGAGAAAAAGTGTTCAGCCCCACAATAGTTTTGGTTTGCTGTCTTGTGCACCTTTTCCAGCTCTGTAATATCCTTCTTGAAGTTTGATGATCAGAACTCTACACAGTATTCCAAATCTACCTACAGTATCTTTTGTGTAGGAGCAATATATTAACTGTATTTTCAATCTTTCTTCATTGCTTCTTCATGGTGGGTCATTGTTTTCATTCCAGTCTTTTTCCTGGTTAGTCGTGAAGAGCTCAGATCCCATCACTGTACATGTGAAATTGGAATTTCATGTCTCAATCATGCCCCCCACTCTAACCCCAAACACTGTATCCTCATAAGGGAAGTGGCCATCCCACTGATCATTTTTGTCACTCTCTTCTGCACCTTTTCCAGTTGCACTATATTCTCTCTTATGAGGTGAGAACTGTAAACAGTACTCGGTATCTGGCTTCACCATGGATTTGTATGATGGCATTATAATGGTAATTTTATTCTCAGTTTCTTCTTTAATGACCCCAAGTTTGGATTTGGCCTTATTCTCAGTTACTACACTCTAGGTCAGCACAAGTTTTGATTTTCAGCTCCAATGTGCATTTACTTTATGTGTTAATCAAAGTGCATTTTGCACTTTGAACTGCATTTTGCTGTCCTTTCTTCCAGCTTATTGAGATCATTCTGGAGCTCTTTACAATCCCTTCTACTTTCTCAGCAAGTCTTATAGGTTTTAAAATTCTAGTTTCAGTAATGATTTGGATAATTTAACTTATCAAACATTAGGCTTGCAGATGTGTAAATTTCTGGCTGACCCTTCTCTAGTGAGGCTAGCATCCTTACTTGTGGTTGATCCCACCAGTACTTTGCTGGGTTACTCTTGGTCTTTTCTTATAGACTCATCCTGAGGATATTGCATGTCCAACCAGCCCATTCTGTTATAATATTTCTAGGAAATCTAGTAAACTATCAGATTGTTTCCAGATACCACAGTTCAAAAGATAACCTTATAATTCTGGACTTGTGAGATACAGACCACACACTATCCAACTTTTAGGGTTCCATACCACTGGAGTATCTGATTAAAAAACAGAACCAAGACTAGTATTAGACAGGTGGGGAGAGGCTATAATGAGTCAGTAGAAAGTGATCTCTGCTCTATTAATGCTTCAAGATATTACTTTGAGGTTTCCCTTTTGTGAATAAGTGCCTGTGATTCACTTTTTGGAGCAACCATGTGGTAGTGAGTAGAAAGCCATGGGAGGACTTTGGAGAACCAGCTGAGTCTTTGTGGGGGTGAGGCTACAACAGTGACGCTATCTCCTGGATTGTGATGCTGCTGGGACACTGCTGGGATTTTTACCCGCAAGTCACACAGGTCCTGGGGAGGGGGTGGTATAAGGAGCCCTGCACAGTCCTCTGCAGGGCTCCCTAATCCTCAGATTCATTAAAAACAGTACAGAAACCACTTCAGGTTGAGCCAGAAGAAACTGGAAGGGATTTCCAATCTATTTTTAATGAATGAGAGGCTTGGGGAGCCCAGCAGAGGTCTCGCTGGGGATCCCTGTGTCCCCTGGAAGCCAGCACATCCAACTGAAATGTAAACCCTCATTCTGTCCATGATCATTGGGATTTAGGAACTGATGCTCTAGAGGATTCTGTGTAATGAGGTGAATGTGGCACTGAGACTGGCTGGGAGAAAAGGGCCATTGCTCACATGTATCTTGTGTGGTAGGCCTACTTGCGCCATCTACATAACTTTGCAATAATTGCTACAGGGTTGTATAACCCATTAAGTGTCCTTGCCATACTTGTCTCCCTCCACATTGGTAAATCTTCATTTGGTCCAAGCCATGGCTTTTCTCAGCTGGAAACAGACTAGACTATTCAGTGTGAAATTTGGCCCAATCTTCTCAGGAAGCAAGTGATTCAAAGTGCAGTCCTAACCAATTTTCCAGCTCTGGGATAAGGGCAATGCAACACTGAGGTAAAGGAACAAACATTGCCTTGAGGTGGCCTCCACGACTGCCCCCCAATAGCAGGAAAAGGCTGGTACAGCTGTAGCAATGCGGGAAAGTTAGTTAGGATTGCTCCCCCCAATTCTACCAACTTTCCAGCATGGAAAATTGGTTAGGATTGCACAGATTTGCTGTGCTCTGTTCCATTCCTATGATGTTCTGACTGCTTCCTGAAGTAGCCAGGGAGAAGTAGGCAGCAGTGATGCCCACATTCCCCCTTCCCTGCAAGAAAATTATCGGAGCATGGCCACTGGCAAGTGACATATCTACACTAATTCAGGTTGCAGACCCATTTCAACCACCTGAGAGCCCAAAGTCCTAATTGCAGAGTTTTATCCTCTGTTCTCTTTGGTAGCCACTTTATCTTTATAGCCCAAGAGTACTTCTGCCCAAGAAAACAACTATATTAGCAGCTGGAGCATATTGGAGTTGGGACAAGTGTTGCTTGCCATGTTATGTGTGATCAATTGAAAGGGGGGGCTGAGCAGAATTTCTCACATTTGTTGCCAGGCCACAGTCCATGCTGGCTCCATATCTGAGATGCTGACAAGTCATGAGGGGCTGCAGGAGGGACACACCCATTGATCCTCTTTTCAGGATCCCTCTTGGAGCCTGGTTGTTCACCTGGAGTTGAACTATGCTGCCTTTGCTGCCTGTTGGGTTAAGGGACACTGTAGCTTCCTGAAGTAGGGAAAGTCATTTTAGGACAACTGGAGAGCAGGGTTTCTTCATGCTTTCATGTCTTGTTGGACTGAAATCACACAAAGATTTGGGAAAGCCAAGAGTAAAGACAGGTCAAATGTCCTTTATTTTCTAATTTTTGTCAATGCAATATGGTCAAAATGGTTGAAAATCAGTTTAAGAGCTTATATTTTAAGTAATATATATTTTAGTATCTTTATGATAAAACTGTGTGAACCCAGATGAATGTGTGTGCGTGCATGCGTGAGTGTATTTTGTCCTGAACATGGGGTTTCCTGACAAGGGGACTGACAGCAATAAAGATGATAACTGAAAAGCAGCAGCCAGCAATCAAAACTATGTCCCAGGGCTGCATAGTCACGATGAGCCATGAGGTTTGTGCTGTTTCTGTTGATGGAGTGCTCAGCGACCTTTCTGCTTTTTAAAAAGGGACTTACGGTAAATTGGAATATGTATAGAGAAGTCAGGTTGACACAATTTAAAATCATATTTTTTCACAAATAATATAGAAAGACTATTTTACTTAAGAGATTTAAGTATTTGAAATATATAGAGGTATGTAAATATACTATATGTACTTCATATATTCTTTTATTTTACATTTTATTGTAAAGAAACAGCTATTAAAAAATCTTTGAACTGGACTGAGTGGTGTCTGGAGCTTCTGTAGTCCCTGGTGATGTGGAACAATGCAGGGGGGTGTAACTCTCCCTTCTGGATGCTCTTCTTTCTTGCAACAGGAGATGGTGGGAGTTGAGGGCCTATTTCTTGCCCCACAGCAGTCGATTAGGAGAGGTTGAACAGAGCAAAAGGTAGCCAATGGCACCATATATCTAGTTTTATCACTGACATCACTTCCATGACTTGCTCAGCCCCTGGTGAGCCTTTACTGGGAACTTCCATGTGCTCCAACAGAGTAGTGGGTGTCATGCTGCACAACATGGACATGTCTGCAATCTGGGTGAGACAGCATTGGAAAAGGCCAGAGCAAACTGAGCAGCAGAGTTTATCAGTTATCAGAGGGAGAGGTCTTTAGAGAGGTGTTGAGGCCTGCTGAGGCTACATATGGCCTATCTAAAAAGCCACTTGGATACAACTGGAGAACATCAATTTGTTTTCAGTTTTTAGTAGATGACCCAGAGAGTGGAGTTAAGAAGCAGTGAAGTGGCTAGGTCTGAATCAGGGGTGCCTAGGACGAAGGTGGATGCGGCCCACCTGCAAAGCTGGCCACCACCTTTAGAAAAACCGGCTTTGTGGCAGCAGCCATTTTCAAATTTTGCGTGCTTCTCTGAGCACTGCCCTGGGCGGCCGCCACAAAGCTGGTCTGGGCCGCCTGGCTCCTTCCCCTACCTGCCTCCTGGTACTCAGAGCACTTAAGGCCCCTGCAGACCTTGCAGTGCTCGCCCACCTGCATCCCGACAGCAGCCTCAGCCTCTATCCCAGCCACTGCCTGCTGCCCTTGAGACATACTCGGAAGTAAGCCCCGTTAAAGTCAATGAGGCTTACTCCCAAGTTGCAGTCTGAGAGCCCAATGATGCATAAGATGCGCTGTGATCCACTCCAAGCTTAACCTTGGAGATATGCTGCAACCCTAACCATGTCTACTCAGAAGTTAGGCCCATTGTACCCAATGGGTCTTACTCGCAGGAAAGTGTGTTCAGGATTGCAGCATATCTCCTAGGTTAAGCGTGGAGAGGATTGCTGCCCATCCTATGCATCATGCCTACTCAGAAGTAAACCCATTAAAATCAATGATACTTTCTCCAAGGTTCAGCTTGGAGAAAATCGCTGCCCATCCTATGCACCATGCCTACTCAGAAGTAAGCTCCATTAAAATCAATGAGACTTACTCCAAGGTTTAAAAAATGTAGGACAAAATATAGGACATCCCACATTTTGTCCTACTTTTTAAAAAAAAGTTTATGTGTGGCCCAAACCAACTCATCTTCTTCCAATGTGGCCCACAGAAGCTAAAAGGCTGGACACCCCGGTCTAGATGAAAATAAACTTTTCTGGGTGGTGAAGTCTAGAACTGATTGTGAAGAGCTCCAGAAGGGTCTCTCCAAATGGAGGAATGGGGCAAAAACTAGATGCACTTCGATATACAGTAAATGTAATGTGTTCTACTTTGATGCCAGAAATCAACATTTCATATAATGAAGTTAGAGTTTTCTGTGAAAGATGAGCGGTTTTATGGTGCTGGTGAATGAAAGTGAATGTCAATGAAAGTGAGTGAAAGCTCAATGAAAGTGTCAAACTAGTCTGAAGAAGGCCAAATCCATGCTCAGAATTATTACAAAAGGGACTGAGATTAAGATTGCTAACATTGTGCTGTTATACATCTGTTAAAGTGATAATGCCACAGTTAGATATAAAATTGGAAATGTAATTAACATTGGAATCCTATTTTGCACTGGAACAGAAAGGTCAAAGTGTGAGCATGTATCAAATGTGAGACTGGGGCTGCTGCTGCTCTACTATGGGGATAGGGGAAGCTTTACTCTTACCCCAGATTGCATTCCAGCAGCCCCAATAGGTCAATTCGGAGTTGTGCCGGCACAACTCCAAGCAGCCGCAGGGATGTCAAACTCATTTCATAGAGGGGCAAAGTTAGCATTAATGTGCCAGAGTCCAATCTTATGCATGTTTGCTTCAAAGGAAGTCCCATTCTAGTCCCAGGAAAGTGTGGCTAAGATTGCAGCCTCAGACTCCCCTCTTATGCATGTCTACTCAGGAATAATTCCTATTCTAATCAATGGGGCTTACTCTCAGGAAAGTATGGCTAGGATTGCAACCTCCTATGCATGTCTACTAGGGAATAATTCCCATTCTAGTCAATGGGGCTTACTCTCAGGAAACTCCCTTCTCCACCCTAAATGCCTCCCTCTCCTCCCCCTGCTTCAAGGCACGTATAAGACACCCCGGTCCTGTCCCCCTCAGGCTACCGGCTCTTCGACCTCAGGTAGCAGCTGCCTTAGCTAAGCCTCCAAGCTCTCCCGCCCCTCCCCAACCCAAGGCTCAGGCGTCCTCAGGAGGGTCGGGCAGCAGCCCCGGCCTTGGCTGCCCCAGCAGGGCCTGGAGGTGTCCAAGCTGCCTGGGCCACTAGGAGGCAGACTGGGTCGGATCATGAAGGCCTGGCGTCCCTCCTCAGACGGCGCCCGGCCGACAGAGACCCAGCACAGCTCTCCCAGCCGCCCTCCTGCCGCTCGCGTCCCCGGGGGTCGCGCCACGAAGCCTCGCCCCGGCCTCCACAGGCACAGATGTGGGGAGGCTGGACCGAGCCCCTGCCCTACTACACGGCCCTCCTCGACGCTAGGCCCCAGACGCCGCCTCATCACTACGGTAACGACCAGAAACCACTAACTGCGCATGCGCAACGACAAGGCCTCAAGCTTGTCGAAGAACGCATGCGCAGTGTCTCGCGGAGGGGGGCGAAGGTCACGCCTCTCTTTAAGCCCCTCTGATTGGCTGTCGTGTGTCGAGGCGGTTGCAGTTTTCCTCCTCCTTATTGGTCGGTTTGTCCGCGGAGGCCGAGGCGGCGACGTGATTGGTCGGAGGCTACGACCTCCAACAGGATTGGTCCTCGCTGGAGGAAGGCGGGGCTTCGGCGCTGAGGGCAGAGCGTGGGTTGGCCGCTGTGGCTGGTGGTGCGAGCGGAGCCGCCTGAGGGAAGCAGAGAGGAGCCCAGCTGCGGCGCGCGCCGTCGGGGAGGCGGAGGTGGCTGCGGCGGACAGGCCCAGCCTCGGCGGTGAGGTAAGTGAGGGACCGTCGGCGGGAGGACTGCCCGGCCCCTTCCCTGCCCCCAGCTGGCCGCTTTCCCCTACCGCCGCCCCCTGGGCCCTCCTGCAGGGTGCAGGTGCGGGCTCGGCGTGGAGTCAGCCTCCTCCCGCCCCCCTTCCTCAGGCCATGAGGACTGCGCTGTGTATTCGTGGCTCCCGGATTGCACCAGAGTGCAGGTGCAGAGCCTGGAAGCTGGCAGCCTTGCCTGCCCAATCCTATGTGTGTCTACTCAGAAGTAAGCCCCATTGGGTTCCATGAGACTTACTCTCAGGAAAGTGTGGCTAGGATTTCTGCCTTGCTGAGGGAAGAGTGATAGCCCAATCTATGCGTGTCTACTCAGAAGTAAGCCCCATTGGGTTCCATGAGACTTACTCCCAGGAAAGTGTGGCTAGGATTTCTGCCTTGCTGAGGGAAGAGTGATAGCCCAATCCTATGCGTGTCTACTCAGAAGTAAGCCCCATTGGGTTCCATGAGACTTACCCTACAATCCAGAATAACTATAAGAAGATGTAAGAGGCACTTACCCTGGATTGCTCTATGCATTTCCCGTAGGTGGCACCGTAACTATGTCTGTGTAAATGGTCCTGTAATTACTTTGGATTGTAGCCTTACTCCCAGGAAAGTGTGGTTAGGATTGCAGACTCAGTCTGAGGAGCAACAGACTTCTTGTTTGGATGTAATAGAAGCCAACAGAAGTGATGTGTCCTTTGCCTCATGGGATGCCCTTGTGGTTGCTCCTTTCCACAGGTGAGGTTATTTTCTCCAGGCAACATGGGTTCCCATTTCTCATGTGTACATGACAACAGTTGTACTGTTGGCCTGAGTGTTCAGAGAGGTGCAAATGCGTAAGACATGAATTGTATACAAAATGCCTTCGCTGCACACTTGAGATCTAAGGGTGTCTTGTCTTCTGTACTTATTGACAGCAGACGTTCTGGCCAGAACTTACATAAGAAAAAAGCAGTGGTTGCCTGATATTTGGGTGATGTTCGAGGCATCTCTAGCTTGGGATATCTGCTGAGGGTGTGACACAAATACAAACACTGAGCTTGAGCCCAACTTCTGGGTTGCTACCTGAGTGAATCAGCACCAGTTGCTGATGGACAGCAGAACTCCCAAGTGCACACAGCTTGCTTCTTTGGGGAAATACAGTGCACAGTAGGGCAAACTGGACATTGCAGGTAAATGAATGTAACAAAGTCCCAACATTTTAAAGTAGAAAGCCATTTTTAAAAGTTTAACAAGGTGCAGTGGTGTGGGCAAGAATGTTAATTTGATGCAATGTTTGGACTTCTTGGGGAAAAAAGGGAAAGCCATTTTTCACTCGTGAAGCTTCCTGGGCAACCTCAGTCACCAGCTCATAGCCTAACCTACTGACATTTCAGTAGATGACAAAATGAAGATATTGGCTTTCAAGGAAAGATGCTGAAGATGAACAAGATCAGGATGCCCTTTCTCAAAAACAAAACAGAATGTGGATGCAGTGAGGTTTGTTCTCAGTCATGATTGTTGTTCGTTTTCAACACCTTCCCGCCTTTTCTTGAAGTCCTTATGCCATTGGTATATTTGTGATAATGGTAGTGCAGCTTCTCCATTAGCTAGTCTCCCCCTTTCCTAAGTTTCTGATGCACTTTTATCTAATTTCACACAATTTTATCGCATACCACTGTTCCAAACTTGCTTGTATTTTTTATTATATGAGGCACTTGAACAGGGTATCACAAAAAGTGTCTTGACTGACATTCAACTGATCTGTGTTCTAATGTATATTCAGCTGATCAGTGTTCTAACGTACACATAACATTGCACCCCAAGTGACTTTGACCAGCTTCTTCCTTCATGGAGCCCTTTTTGAGTGTAGGCTCTTCATTTTCATTCCTTAACACATCTCATATCATATGTAGCTTGGCGCTTGGTTTTCTGTAAATTTGTAAGTTTAATATTCCAAAATGAAAAAACAATTTCTGCATAAAATAAAATGTATAATTCTTGAGGCTACCAGGTTGTGCAATGATTGTATTTCACACTGTGATAACCACCAATTGTCTTCTACCTTTATGTATAGTGAATAGACACTGGGAGGCATTCTGTGCAGGCATATGCAGCAAGATTCTCCCACAAGTAGGTGTCATCCTTAATTTTCAGTATCACAGGATGGAATACACTGGTCTTTTTAGATGCAGTTTTACATATGGCAAATTAGTTTGTTCTGCTTTGTTACCTTGTTTACATATGGATAAATGTGGACAGGATGCCGGAGTGTGTTGCTCTTGTCAAAAGCAGCTAAGGTGCTGCTAGGGCTTCTTTGACATAGTTCTAATTCAGAATTTCTAAGCTTCGGCAGCCACTAAATGCCCCAATGTGGTCAAGCTTCAGGGTATTTGTTGTGAGTTTCAGAAATGTATTATGTCCGGTACGTTAGTTGCAATAATAGCAACGTTTATGTCTAATCTCATCTATATTTATTCAGAAATAAACTTATTTAGATTTCAGTCCTTGCAAATGTAAAGTAAACTTATTCAGAAGTAAATATATTTAGATTTCAATCCTAGCAATTTATTGTAGAGTCCTGTGATTTACTTATAAAAAACTTATAGAAAAAATTGAATCCTTTAGCACAGTGACCTCAAGCCTTTCTTTTGCTATTCTCTCATATCAATGATTGTGCTTTCAAAGCATGCTAATTTATATAAAAACCAAAGATTTTTTTGTTACTCCATGGTGTCCTATTTTTCGATGAAAGCTGTTTTTTTCCCCTGAATGATATCACTCTTATTGGGTAAATCTTAAAATATACGGTGATGTTCCTGGGGCACCTGTCAATTCCATCTTCTGAATTCTTTTCAGCTTGTAGAACCTGAGGGTGTAGATAGGATTCTCTGGAGTGCGAGACCTTCCTTTTGCTTTCTCAACCCTCACCCAGGGTCATTAGACCCTGGCTGATTAGATCAGCATAGGATGGAGTGGCTGACAGAACAGGGAAGGAGGTAAATTCACCTCCTGAGATGGGGTGCTGCCTACTGCATTGAAGCAGGCAATGGTTTACCCCCTTCTGAAAACAACCCTCCCTGGATCCTAATAATCCGAACAACTATCAGCCAGTCTCAGACATCCCGTTCCTGGGCAAAGTGGTGGAGCAGGGGGTGGCATCCTAGCTTCAGAGGGTCCTGGATGAAGCTGATTATCTGGATACTTTTCAGTCTGGCTTCAGACTGGGGTTTGGCATGGAGACTGCCTTGGTCGCCTTGGTGGATGACCTACACTAAGAATAACCCTGTTGATCCTGCTGGACCTCTTAGTGGCCTTCGACACCATCGCCCATGATGTGCTTCTGGGTCAGTTGGCTGGGTTGGGGATTGGAGGCACCATTTTGTGGTGGTTCTGCTCCTTCCTGGCTGACAGATCCCAGAAGGTGGTGCTGGGGGATGCTTGTTCGGGATCCTGGACTCTTTGGTATGGGGTGCCACAAGGTTTCCTTCTATCCCCCATGCTATATACATGAAGCTGCTGAGAGAGGTCATCTGGAGGTTTGGAGTGTGGTGCCATCAGTATGCTGATGACACCCAGTTCTGTCTCTCCTCCTGAGACAGAGGTGGCAGTTGATGTCCTGAGTCGTTGTATGGAGGCAGTGAGGAGCTGGATGTGGGTGAACAAGCTGAAGTTAAATCCTGATAAGACAGAAGTTCTCCTGGTCTGGAAGTTGTCTACTTGTGTATTGGAATATCGTCCTGCTCTGAACGGGGTTGCACTCCCTCTGAAAGAGCAGGTCTGCAGCGTGGGGGCTCTCTTTGGTCCTCATCTGCTCCTGGAAGTTGTCTACTTGTGTATTGGAATATCGTCCTGCTCTGAACGGGGTTGCACTCCCTCTGAAAGAGCAGGTCTGCAGCGTGGGGGCTCTCTTTGGTCCTCATCTGCTCCTGGAGTCCCAGGTGTGGGCTGTGGCCAAGGGAGTCTTTGTTCAGCTTTGGCTGATCCGCCAGCTGCAGCCATACCCGAGTTGCTCAGATCTGGCCATGGTGACCCTCACCTAGTAACATCTAGATTAGACCACTGTTCAGTTTCTGAACCTAAATATTGGTTACAGGTGGGTTGCGGGCTGAATAGAACTCTGAGGAGTTAACTGGCAGTTGGTAGTTAGAGTTCTATTCAGTGTGAGTGTGGTCATTTGGCAGTTAGTGACAGTTGGGGGCTTAGCTGCTGAAGAGGGCAGAAGAGAACTGTACAAGCTCTGCTGAAATGAGACTGAAGGATTGATTAACGTGTATGACCCAGATTGACTTGACAATTCTGTAATGTAAATAAATATTGTAAATAGTTTACTCCATGGTGTGACCACTCGGCAATCACAGGACTTGGAAATTCAAATAGTCACCACACTGAATATATATTATATCTTTCAGTCAAACTGCAATGCGCTCTGTGAGGCTGCCATTGAGGATGGTCTGGAAATTCCAACTATTCCAGAATGTGGTGGCTTGTGTGGTTGCTGGGACTCATCCATTCAACTCAGTCGGGCCACTGGTTGCCCATTACACTGGTTGCCCTTTTGCTTCTGGGACAAATTCAAAGTGCTTGTCCTGACCTTCTCACCCATTCCCATCTGGTTCACCTGGTTGGGCTCATAACATTATTCCAAATACTGTACATTAAGTCATTGGGATTCAGCCAATCACTTGCTAAAATATGTTCATCTTGGAAACGTAGACCAGATTACTCAAACCTTTGGAAATTTCGGCTTTTGATGAATTTGAAACCAGCTCATCTTATGTGCCTCAATGTCAGCACCCTTTAAAAAATTTGGATATTTTCTATTTTTAGAAGACATGATTTGTTCTGGATTCTCATTTAAAATACTTTTTGCATGTCCCCGGCAGTTAAGTATCAAAAACTTAAGAGTGCATTGGCACACAACATTATAAAGGGAAGTTAGAATTGGCTCTAGAAGAGTGTTGGTGAGTTTTTTTCTCATTGTGGTTGGTTGCTTCTTTTCTACCCCCTTTGCTTCCTGTAATGTGTAGATGTGGAGGAAGGACTGAAAACAAAGTGGGATGCACAAGACTGTGAGCTGACTGTGACAGAATTGCAGCATGCTCTTTCTGTTATCTGAGAGTTGTAAGGGATTAAAAAGGGAAAAAAGCCTTCATGGAGCCAGGGAGCATGATGCTGTGGCAGTCAGTCCCTTCTAGGCTTTTTTCTCCCTTCCTCCTCCCTCAACCTAGGAGGTTGAGGTTAATGAGGTGTAAGCCAAGATGGTGTTTTTTTCTGCTTTGCAGTCTTAATTGTTGGGTTGGGAAGCTGCAAAGGGAGATATAGGCAAGCAGAACCTCCTTTGTAGCCTGAGTAGCTGTTGGCACTGAAGAGGAAAGCAGCTTTGTCTTCTGAGGAATTGGAAGAACCTAAAACCCTGGAGTTGCAAGCGGGAAGTTTATAGAATTAATATTAAGTGGGAAGTTTACAACATTAATATGCAGTACACAGCCTTGGAGAACTGCTTGTGACATTTAGGCTCTTGTAAGATCTTTGACACGGCCCTTCATAAGTCTAATGAGAAGCATTGTGTTGAACTACACTGTGGCTAGAAATCATGAAAAAAGTAGGAACAAATGTTCATGCTATCATGATGAAAGATGATGATGAAAGATGACAAACTTAACTCCTTCTTCAAACTTAACAATTTTCTGTTAGTCCTCCCATGGAGGAGTTAAGTTTGTTTAAAAAAACCAGTGCTGTAAAAGTATCTTATCTTTGATCACTTGATTTATGGATCTGTTGTTCTGGCCATGATATGTCATCTAGATTGGCTAGAGGACTGTGCTGAGGTGAAGGTGTTAGTAATAGTGCATATTGGCATCAGTAACTTAGGGAAATATAGAGGGGTGTGTTACCAAAAGGGCTTATAATTAGGGGAATGTAGCATTGCCCTATTGGACAAAGGACCATAGGCCAGACTTAACGGTGTCCTGCAAAGAGGATCCTTTTATTAGAAAGAGAAAGGCTGAGAGATGGATGCTTACCATAGAGAATACAGAATTTATATATTTTATAAAGTATAAAGTAAAATTACATACAGTCAAATAAGATGAAGTCTGCCTATTTCTAGGATAGTGTGTGTGTGAATGTGAGTACCAAAGTAAAAGGGGGAAGGATAACTAGATGCAATTGAAGGAAGGTGAGAGAGGGGGTAGGCTGGGAAGGGAGGGGAGAAACACTTAAATAGCTACCTACTGACAAGATGTCCAGCTGGGAAAGGGAATTAGGAGTGGTCTGAAGGGGACTTATATATCCTAGCTTACATGTGGCTATTACATCATAAGCTGGAGACAAAGCTGAGACATTCAACCCATCAGGGAGGAACAAGCCCGGTGTGCTCAAACTAAATGGCTTGCTGATATGCAAATCATTGAAGCCTGGAAACATGGGAATAACAATAGGGAGTTTGGATGCTGGCTGGGGGTAGGTGAGTTTCCACAGACAAAAGGTGTTCTTCTCAGAGCAGGTTGCTGATTGGCTTATGAATAGGAAGTCAGGATGTAAACTCTCAGTTTTGTAGAAGATAAGCAGGCCTCAGTCTTGAAAGACTATGGTATTGTGTTCGTACATATGCTGCATGTGAAGCACGAAAGCCTGTGTTGGATTGTTATGGAGGATAGGCTGTTACCCAAGCAGCAAATCCCCCCTCTCCACGCCACTGAATTAGTCCAATGGAAAGGCAGAGCTGATACGATTGGATCCAGCTGGCGTCACAGAGCTGGGCTAAGGACAGGAGCTCACCCTGTCTTGTGGGGCCAACCCAGGTCTCAAACCCTGGCCTGCTGGTTAACAGGCACAGCGCCTTAACCGCTTGCGCCACCAAAGGGATAACAGCCTGTCCTCCATAACAATCCAATCCAACCCAGGCTGTCATGCTTCGCATGCAGTGTATGCAGTGCCGAGCACGATACCATAGTCTTTCAAGATTGATGGAGGCCTGCTTTTTAGAAGAAGATAACAATGAAATGCAGGATGAATTCTTTTCAAAAGGTATGTTTTTGTGAGAAGGAGGGGAGAAATGTAGACAGAAAGCCAGGATGTGTTGGAAACCAGGTGGAAACAGGCTTTGTACATTTCAGTTCATAATTTATACAAGTCAGAAAAGGGATTTATAAAGAGGGTTGTTTTTTTTCTTATAACAGGTGGTCTAGGTAACCAAATTTTAGATTGCTGGATAGAAGGCTGAGATCACCAGGAGAGTTTTCAAAAATGTTATCTCATGTGCAAGGTCAGCTAGACAGGTTGAATGAGAGTGCCTCAGTGCATGGGGGAGTTATGGCAGGAGGTGTTTGGATTTATATAGTGGGAATGCTGAGCCTATGCAAAAGGGATAGACTCAATTCCAGCTGAAATGGACCTGAGTATCTGGTTTTTAACAGTAAAAGAGGGGCAGTGATTTTAAACTTAGCTTTAGAGGAAAGCTGACAGAATCTGGTGGAATCTGGTTGGAGCCACAGCATACCTCCAGGGGTTGGCTGGTTAATGTAAATTGTACTGAAGAAAGGGAACAATTTGGTGATGATGACTTTGAGTTACAGTGCCAACTGACAAGGTAATTGTGTCACTCCAGAGATCAACTGGGGCTTTAGCAGGCAAGTAGAAAATCCCCAAAAGCCATCTGGAAAACAAGCTGATCTATTCAGTCTCTGGAGGTAGACCATTCTAACCATACCTCCTCTATTCCCGCATATAAGCCACAGCAAAACTAAATCCAATTGAATTCATGATCTGGCCATGGCAGGAGTGTTACCACAAATCCCCACACATCCACAGTTTGAAAATAATCTGTCCAACAAAGACCAAGCCTAATGCATGCCTTACTATATGAAGGGGACCTGATATTGAGAAATATTTGCAGTGATCCTGAAGTCCTGAGCTGACTTAATGGTCACCATTAGGTTTCATCAAGGGGACCTCAGTCTAAATATTGCATTTAGCACTTGGGAGAGTACATCACTCAGTGGAGAGCACCTGCTGTGTTTGGGTTCATTCTATGGCAGTCTCTTTTCATGTTAGGAGCGGAAAAAGATCCTGCTTGAAGATTTGGAGAGAGGCTACCAATCTGTGTTAACAATGCTGGTGTAGATGGCCCCAATTTACATCATGGTGTAAATTGGTATATGGCACCTTCCTCTTTTCCTGTTTTCACTGTTGCTTCCTTGCTATCCCAAGTCTTTTATTACCTTGTCATATGTACTTGTGCTGTCTCCCAGCTTGGCGCACTGTACATCTGAATATGTATAGATGCTCTTCTGGAAGCTGAACTGATGCTATTATTGTTCTGAAGGGGAATGTTGCATATGTTTGTTGAGGGGAGGAGGAGAAAAACATGATAAAAATGACACTCCAACTTTCTGGTGGCATGGTTTAAAAGGATTTATTGGGCTGGGGTTTGTACCTCAGTTGAGACCACAATTTCCGAATAAGAAAACTGCTTGCCAAACTCGGTTTGCCTGATGCTGTTGGTTTTGGAAGTCTCAGTAGCCAAATTCTATAAGATTGGGAAAGGAAACCATTATTTCTGTGCAAAAAGAAAACAAATCTCTGGTTGTATGAGTAATATTGATGATTGACTTATTAGTGGTAGGATTCATGATCCTCTTTTGTTCATAAAAATTTTGCTTGGGAACAAGCACTTCACACATGAAAAGGCTCCCATAAAAAAAACTAGGGTTTCACTGGGGAAAACTTTTCTGAGAAGTTGAGCATTGCATAACACTATAGGAGAAGTCATTGAACCATGAGGCAGGAAATGGGTGCTTATTGGTTCTATGCTATAAAAGTGCTCTGTTCCCACTGGCTACAACAGTCATTCCCAGGAAGAAGAGTTCTGTGGCAAAACAGTACTAAAGGAAGTTGCATCCTTGGAGATATCACTGTATTCTATTCTGGGCTAATTTAGCAACAATTTATAGTTATAGCCAGAAGTGGAATATCTAGCTCTATCATAGTGTACTGTACTATAATTGGTATAAGGTATAAGGACCCTCAGTGGGTCATGACCCTGGGAATCCAGGGAAATGGCAGGGAAATCTATCTACAGTATTTATATACCGCTTTTCAACTGAAAAGTTCACAAAGCAGTTTCCAAGAAAATGAAAAATTAATAGCTAATTAATAGCTAATGGGTCCCTGTCCCAAAAGGGCTCACAATCTAAAGTGCAAAAAGAACACTAGCAGAAGCCACTAGAACAGACATTGCTGGGGTGTGTAGGGCCAGTTACTCTCCCCCTGCTAAATAAAAGAGGAACACCCACTTGAAAGAGTGTCTCTTGCCCAGTAAGCAGGGGTGGCAACCCTATTATAAAAGAGAATTTTAAAAAACTATTATAAATATTCAATTCAATGAAGAAATACTTCTATCTTGCCCCTGCCCTGGGCTGGGCCTCCACATCCCCCTCTAGTGGAGGACCAGCTTTGGGCTTGGACTACTTTAGCTTTAAGAATCAATACCAGCCATGTTAAATGGGCCCAGATCAATCAATCTTTCTTGGCATAGAAACAGATAAAAACAGTATAATAGTGATAATAAAATAGATAAAACCATTAAAAGAAAGCAGATTGACATCAACCATGCATTTTGTTAGTCTCAATGCTAGCTGTAAGTCCAGTGAAAATATCTCCTTGCAAAGCTGTTCTTATGGGATGTTATCTATATTCTGTTTCTTCAACCTTGGTTTGTTGAATTATACCAATTAAGGGTGTGACGGGTGAGTTTTACGATGTATTCCTAGTCCTAGTTTTATAAATGTTGCAGTTTGAATGGTGCATTGTTCATTCTCTCCATTCAGCAGATATTGTAAAACTTTATCTTTGACACATCCTGGAAATTTCTTAAGAATTGGATTGATGTAAATTGAGCGAATGTCCTTAATAGTATGTGGGTCAAACTCTGTCTTTTATTACCATTGCAAGGACAGAGACCTGTTTCATATGGAGCTGCCTTGAATTTTCCAGTGAGAACATTGGAAGAAAGGACATTACACTTTGCAAGTGTGAAGGCTCTTTGTTCCACAAGGTCTGTTGTAAAAGAAAGATAGCTAGCCACTTTCAGCACCCTTAGTAGTATGCCGTTGTGTAAGGGGGATTGTTTTTCGTGCCACATCATGCAAAGTTTGTCGTCCAATGTCTACCAATATTTCTTTGAGAAGCTTGTACACATATGGTTGTAAGGCTCCAAAGGAATCTGTTGATGTCCATGGCTTTAACTTTTTTGCACAAATATTTTAAATTCAAGAGAAGGAATAGAATCAGAGCATGCGCTTGATATGGGGGGTCACTGTTGAATGCATAGCATAATTTAAAGGCGTATAACCATGCCACCCTCTCCAGTCTAATCCATCCCCTTTCTAGGCAGAGGGCAGTGTAGGCAGGATGGCCATCTGTCCAGGTTTCCCCGGAGCTCTCTGGTAAAACAGGGGGTCTCCAGGAGAGTAGGGAAACCCCCAGGCACGATTTGGTCTGGCCCAGGGAGCCATTTTTAAATTTGCACGCCATTGTGCACTGTTCTGGGAATCCCCCAGAGCATAAATGAGGGAGGTGAGAGCTCCCCCTGCTAGCCAGAAGCTTGTATGGCCTTCTCTGGGACCTTCCCAGCCAAGCGCCGGCTGTAGAGGCCATCTTAGCCCCTCCCGAGAGCGCTGGCTGGCCATCTCTTCCTTCAAACTGGCGCGCCTATGGCATAGGTGGAGTGCTGGTTGAAGGAGGAAAGAAGGTGCAGAGACCCAGACTGCTTGCCAGAGGGCCAGCAGCCTCTGTGCGCTCACTGTGGCCACCTGCCTCCCTCTCCAGCCAGGGCACACCCACTCTGGTGCCTGAGCAGCCAGCCCTAGCCTCTCATGGCCACCACGCTGGCAGCTCTTCTTAAAGGCCAGCCAGGTCTCCCACGGTGCCTCTGCTCCCTTCCCAGCCATGGCACTACCTCTGCTGCTCCAAGTCCCCTCCTACCACCTGAAGGTGAGTGTGTGTATGAGTATGCGTTTGCATGTGCATGTATGCATGTGTGTTTGCATGTATGCATGAGTGTGCCTGTGTGTGCATGTATGCCTGAGTGTGTCTGTATGAATGTGCCTGAGTGTACATATGCATGACTGTGCCCGTGTGTGCATGTGTTTGTGAGTGCGTGCATGTCAGAATTACTTATGTAGAACTCACTGGCATTTGGATTGTGTTGCTGCAAACTTCTTTTGAGGGCGTATTACATGAATGTATGTGTCAGAATCATGTATATAAAAAGGTTTAAAAGTGCTGAAATTACGTACAGGAAACCAGTATGAGTATTTTTGCTTTATTTTAACATGTCCTTCATTTTGGGGTGTCCTACATTTTTTTTAACCAGGTAGGAATTTTGGCTGGGTGGGACACGAATTTTGGGTTAGGGGAAGGAATTTTGGGGGGACCTGGCAGGGAATTTTGGCTTTGGCATCTGGTCACCCTGAGCATAGGGCATGCAGGGTGGTACTGCAAATGAACTGTAGAGGGAAGATGACTGAATCTTTTCTATTGAACTATTTATAGCAGATAACCAAATATGTGAGACATATAATAGTTAGGTAATAACTTCAGCTTTGAAAAGTTTTATTGCATTTGGGATGAATGAGTTGCTCCATGTGTGGAAAAAACAATCACCGATAAGTCAGTTTCGCAGAGCTTGATCATAGCTTCATGATGGGCTGTTCAAGATAACAGTGCAAATAAATGCCTAGATACTTGAGGTATTTAACTTGCTGAATGCTTTTATTACTGAAGATCCAAGCCAAGGGTTTCCTTCTTCAACAACTATTTCAGATTTATTGTAACTGATATATAACTTGTTTTGACAGCAGTGAATACTGCTTTATTAGATGCTTTAATTCTATCTTGGTGCAAGATAGTAACACCGTATCATTGGCAAAAAGCAGTACTGGAATAATTAAAGCACCTAGTTTAGGGCTATGGCCATCTATATTTTGCAAGAATGGGGCAAGGCCATTAATGAACAAGTTGAGTAACATTGGTGCAAGGGTACAGCCTTGTTTTGCATCTTTGTTTGTGGTGATTTGACTTGATAGCTTGTTACATTGCCCAAGTCTGACCATGCCTGTAGTGTTGATAGAGACATTGGCTTCAATCCTAAAGACACTTTCCTGGGAGTAAGACCCATTGAACACAATGGGGCTAACTTTTGAGTAGACATGGTTAGGATTGCGCTCATTGTAGTAGAAAAAGCAGTCTACTATCAAGGCCAGCCTCAATTAATTTTGCCCATAAAAGATTCCTGTAGATTGTATCAAAGGCAGATTTAAGATCTAAAAAAGCAGCATACAGGTTGAACATTTGGTTCCCAGAACCTGCGTGATTAACTTGATTAACTATTTTCTTCACATTGTACATAGTAATTAGTTACAATGGTAGCAAGGCAACAGTGAATCAAGTTCCATTTGAAGTGGTTGATAACTGCCCCTCAGGGAGCACGCAGTTTTAGCTCAGAATATTTCACTAGTTATTATCTCGTGGGAAGGGAGAAGAGGACAGAAATGAAACTAAAAGTTCACAAACTCTTAAGATGAGCTTAAGTGCCTACCATGTTGCCATGGTAAGCAGGCTCCCTCTAAGGCATTAACTGATTCTTTAAGGACAGCTTATCTTTCAAAGAGCCAACCTAGGTTGTTTTGAGACAAAATTGCATATAAGTAAATCGCATATAATTAGCATACAAGTCAGGGTTGGCTTCCTTTCTGAACTATTTACTTTTGTTGACCAAACTGGTAATATGCCTAAGTCATGGACCTAATCTTCCCAGTCTTTAAAAAAGGTAACCCTAAGCTTCCATCAAACTACCAGACCTATTAGCCTTTTATCTGTTTTGGGGAAAATGTACACCAGTCATCTTTTAATTAAATTACAAGACTAGATTAACAACAACGTCTTATGCCCATTTCAAGCAGGTTTCACCAAAGGTCTGTCTACTCTCAACCATTGTCTAACCCTCGCCCACCTTATAGCCAAACATACCACACAGGCGAACTCCCATGTCTTCACAGCCTTCCTTGATCTTAAGCGAGCTTTTGACAGTGTAGACAGAGATTTATTATGGCACAAGTTTGCTCAAATTGATTTAGACAAAAGACTTCTTAATTCAGATATTGTATTCTGGAGCTAGCTGCCATATCAAAGTTACTTTTCGTGGCGAATTATCTGAACAAATTCCCTCTGAGTCTAAAACAAGACTGTATTTTTGTCCCTCTATTATAATCTTTTTATTAATGATATAGCCTCTTTTTTGCATAACGTCGATTCACATAGCCCCAAACTGCATAACCTCCATATTCCTATTTTATTCTACGCTGATGATATGATTCTCCTTTCTTGCACTCGTCTTGGCCTTAAATGTCTGATCTATGGCTGTTTTGACTATCTAACTAATAATAAACTCTAACTAAATTAAGATAAATCTAAAATCGTTGTTTTTGGAAAATCCTGGAAACCTTTCTCTTGGCTGTTTTATGGCAACAGAATCCATCAGGTGAAAGAATTCAAATATTTAGGCATTCTTTTAAATTTTAGATGCTCTGGGACTCCCCATCGCCAGCAGGCAACCAGTGCTGCCAGATTAACCAAGCAAGCAGTTTCTCAATTTTTTTATACATGGCTTTATTCCTGCTGTATTGCAGATTCTTCAGATCAAGACCACTTCCCAACTACTCTATGGTATCCCTATTTGGATGCTAGCATTTAATATTTCTGTTGAGCAAGTGCAAACTCAGTTTCTGTACAAGATACTAGGCCTCCCCCGTTGTATCTCTTATGTGACATTTTGGGCACAATCCAGAGCAAGTTCAGCCTGCTCTGCCCTAACTGCTCTCTCCTAACTATTCTGTATCCAGAGCAGAATGTTATGCTGCATCCAGAGTCAGGAAGCCTGGGCTGCCCTAACTGCTCCAGAGCATGCTAAGTAATTGACACATGGGGAGGACTTGCTCCTGAGGAGACACCCCTCAGATCACACTGAACAAGGAAAAGCTGTGGTGCCTACAGTGGTGACACGACTCTGCGCAACACCCGGTGTGGAAGTCTGTGCGTCACCCCTGGGATGTGCGCATCCCCCTACCTGGACTGCGCAGTACTGCGCAGGCACCATCTCTGACACCTGCGCAGTACTTTTCTGAAGACTTTCGGCTGCCGCTCTGCCTCCTGAGTGAGGCTGAATGGCTGTGCAGAGACGCGGACTTCCTCCACTCTAAGGAAGTCTCCTCTGAAGCTGTTCGGCATGCTCAGTGTGTTTCTGCCCAGTGCACCTCAGCTGGCCATTCAGGCCAGCTCTGCAGACAAGTGGCAGCTTCTGGCTGCTGCTCTGCCTTGGGTGTGCTGACGCCTGGGGCCTGCCAAAGGACAGTCAAACTCCTCCGGCGCATCACCCCATACGAAGCACATCACCCAATTCAGCCCACACCAGCCGCACCAGGCTGGTGATGCCATTGGGTGCCTGCCTTATAAGGAGTCCCTGATGAGATGCCAGTAGATTCTACAGTGAATACAAGGGGCTTTTTGGAGTGGCCTGCTGTATCCTGAGGTTTGTGGGCAGCTGTAGTTTTTTCCATATCCTGAGGCTGAGAGGCAGGGGTTGCAGCTAGGTTGGCCAAGAACTCAGATTTTTGGTCAACACTGCCATTCTAACTTGGGCCTTATCGTGGACCCCTATGGGTCTAATCATTACTATACCTGCTGCTGAAGTGGTATATCTCTGAGGAGCTGGAAGAGGGCATTTCTGCCTTGGAAACAGGCTCTTGATACAGAGTAACTGCTGTGCCCTAGGCAATGCTAAACATGCCCTCAACATGCCTCACTTGAACTGCTTAGGGCAGAGCAGCTAGGACAGAGCAGGTCCACCTCTCTTAGGGCACCCTATGTCGCCTTGCTCTGCCCTAAGCCTTTTCCAGAGTAACTGGGGTGTAACATCTGGCAGATGCTCCATCCTAGTGATAGATAGGGCAACCCAAGGGCTCTTATAAGGACAGATTAGTTGCTCTGGATTGTGCTGTATGTCTCGAAGTTGGCTTCCACAAACTTGAAACAACTACCTGGTTTTTATTTTTTAAATTTTGGCTGAGGATTTGTTTTTGTTCTATTTCTCTCACCACAGCTCTGCTTTCTGGTCATTTTCAATCCCCATGGGCTTGTCCTTAGAACTACTTGGCTTGCTCTCTTTTAACCAGGCCTAAAATATCATTAAAACTAGGCTACTGGACATAGAAAGACAATCTCTCTATTGTGCTGCTTCCAAGACTTGCTCTCCCCTCTATTTCAATCTGCAGATTATGTTTGATAGATACTCTGATTATCTTTTCTTCCTGGTGAATCCATAGGAAAGAAGACTTTTTATACTGGCCAGATGTAGTGTGATATCCTCCAATTTCCTAGTAGGTAGATTTAAGGGTATATCCAAAGAGGAAAGGTCATGTATTTGTGGCACTGGCGTTCCGGAGTCACTGGAACACATGCTACTACAATGCTCACTGTACCACGACTTGCGTAGTCCTTTCTTAAACCAACTCTTTGCAGGCCACAATCTACGTTCCAATGCGGATATGCTATGACTTTTATTACGCAGCACCAATAAAGATCTCACCATCTCAGTAGCTCTGTTTTTCAATCTTATGCTTCAGCTGCGTAAATAATTGGTGGTCCCTCTCTCCTTTCCCTGACTCCTTTTCTCTTTAGCCACCTACTGAAGGTATTAAGACTCAATTTTTTTAATTCTTTTATTTACTTTTAGCCATCCAGTCTGTTTTATTTATTTTAACTTCACGGTTGTATTTAATGTTAATAACATTGGTTTTCTCCAGTGATAGAATTTCCTTATTTCATGGCTCTCTCAGATAATTTTACCCTTTTTGGCTTTAGGTCTTTAACTTATTTTATCTATCCTTACCCATTTGTACATTTATTGTTCTGATGTTTACTATGCCAATAAAGGTTTTTGAAATTGGAATTAATTCGCCTATACCTGTATAGGCAAGATTTAGCTTGCTTTACCTGTTTAAAAATAACGTAATAAAAGACAATGATTCGTGGTGGATTTACCCACAGTGAAACCTGCCTATTCTGAGCAGTTAGGCCTGAGTGTTGGGAGGAAGCTGATCCAGAACAGCAACTTTGGTTTAGAAAGCTCCCATTTATCTGACTCTCGGAGGAACTTGGAAATTATGTCTGGTGCAAGAGGAGACCACCAAATGGACCACTGATCATATGTATCGGTGTTAGACTTGCATGAGGGCAGACTTCAGTTTGCTTCTGAGACTCTGCTATCGCCCAGAGGCAGGTGCCTGTAGTGAGAGCATTTCATTAGCGTTCAGCTAGGAGGCATCTTGCAGTCTTGATTCAGATAACTAACTGTTAAATGTCTGTTATCTATCTTTATAAATCACATGCATGGATTTTACTCCTAATTCAAAAGCGGTAATGTCTCCAGTTAATGGAGGACCCTGTATGTTGCAAATTGCTTACAGTGACATGGGAAGCAAAATGGGTAGAGAATTCAGATGAAGTCTTTAGCTTTCTTATGCTTTCTGATGTGCCAAGTTTCCTTAGACAATTTACCATAGTTGGCCGTTACCTACAGCTGATGAGCTCCAAGAAGAGCGAAACCTCTTAATACAGGTCCTGTAGTATTGGCCTAAAAAGCTGTCCTTTATGTGGCCTTTATGTCTACCCCCCGGTACTTCTCAAATAGGCAAGACAGATAAACTATTAAGTCAGGGGCTTCTGAGGCAGAGCTACTGCTTGCCCATATGGTGCCTTTGTGAAAATGAAAAAGACCCCTCCTTCTCACAGTGCTTACTGGCAGAAATGGTGGTCTGCTGACTTTTTCCTCCTATTTTTGAATATGGTATTCTTGTGCAGTGTACAACCATGTGTGATGGATGGCCCTGTTCTAAGTTTGGGGAATTTTATCCCATCCTCCTTTTAAGAGGCAAAAACATATCCAGTGACTTTTTTTTGAAAGGAAACTTTTTCTTTGCACCATGTATTCTACTTTACCTTCTTATTTTTGCATGCATTTTATTTTTTTGTCTACCCTCTTACGTTAGAAAGGACAAAAACATAGAATTTATAATTTCTTTTTTAAATTTATTGCTCTTTGCAACTTTGAAAAAATCTGTCTTGGCACTCCTCAGAATAATTTAGGTTGCTGTTAATGTCTTGTATACAGAGTTTTTGTTCAGCTTGACTGATATAAGATTCAAGCCTATTTCTTATCTAAGATGCATCCTTGAGATACATTTATTCTGATAATTGGCCTCTCTTAGGCAGCTGTTGGAATGTGGGAATCAGATGGACAAGTCATATGTTCATAGCCAGCAATTTTTCTAAGAATACCTGGCAGGAAGAAACTAATAACTGCATTGCTGAACTTTGTTAGAGAAGGGAGTTGGTGCCTCCCTAAAGGAATGTAAATGGGAGATAGGAGGCTGTTGCAAATCCTTTAAAACTACCAGCCCAGCAGTATCAGGATTTTCTGGTAGTTTTCTAGTGATGAATGTGGAACACTAAAACAAGCAAAATCAGCTGAAACTGCAGTGTTACAGCTAGAAAGGAACAAAGCATGAGAGATGCTTACAAGAGTGTTGGAAAGTATGAAGCGTTTTTAGCCTTACTCCTTAAGTTCATTATCTCATTCATGATAGTCTCACTTCAAGGATACCTTTGACCTCTTCTCTCACATATTCTTTGTTCTGCTTGTATGACATATAATTAAATCTGTAATTAAAAAAAAACCTAGATGCAAAGGTTTATTTTAACTGCTCCATCTACTTCCTTCTAGACATATTTGAGTTCTCACTTCCCTAAGTAATAACCATCATTCACTTAGCCCAGTTTATTCTGTTGGCTGTTTCCTGTGCGACTTGCTATAACATACTAATATTGAAACAACTTAATTCATGAATCCTATTCCAGGAGATTGACTTATAAGAAGAGAACTCTTAGCTGAAACCCTAACTTTGTGTCTTTAGGATGATTGAGGAGAGTGGAAAGAGGAGGAGGACAGTAGCAGAGAAGAGACAGCTGTTCATGGAAATGAGTAAGTAAGACACTTTATGCTTACAGCACCACTGAAAAGTATACTGCAGTCCTTTTATAGAATGAGTCCAGATCCTGTTTCCTCTCCAGGCAGAATGGGATTATTAAGTCAGAGCATTAGGGGCTGGTTCCCTGCAGTTTGTTGCCTTTCATTTTCCAGTCACTTCTGTTGGTGATCTTTCACATATTTTGCTGTTTGTGCAACATTTCTTCCATCCTACAAATTCCTAATGGTGTGCCACATTGCTTCAGAACATGACCAAACATCTTTCCCGCTCTGGTGAGAGCAAGACCCCTATCCCATGTCCTTGCTGGTTATGTCGGCTTCAGTCCCAGTTCAGTTTCTTAAGATACCTGGAAAGATGTCTGTTTGGATCTGGTTTCCTGGCTCTGCCATGTACACCAAGTGTATGAGAGTCATACACCAAGTGTATGAGGGTCAAGGAGAGAGTGGCCTCTTTAGCTGTTTTCCATGGTATCCTCAGGTGCCAGGCCCCGCTTCTCTCTTATCCCAGCCACTCCAGAAATCTCTGACTACTTTTTGAGAAATGCTACTGGAACTAGGAGGGTGCTGGTAGATTTCCCAAAGGCCTGACAGTTCCTGCATCCACTCTTCAGCCCACAATAGTAGTATCAATCCCTGGTGTAGCACTGATTGAAACTTACAAACAATCTTTCCCTTAAAAAGATGAGGAGTGACAATCTAAATTAGATGGTTAAATTTGAATTTATGATTTTCCTTGAACTAAAAGTTTATATTGAAAAATAGTAAACAGCCCAGTCTGTATCCACTTTATTATATCACATTGCTCCAAAGACTCTTCTCTGCTAGTATCTTCGACAATTTTGGCTCAGGAACTATTCACCTGGACCCAGTGGGTGTTTGCTGAAGGAGAACCTGTCCTTGTCTTTGCTCTGCAATGATAGCCAGAAGTGAAAATCAGAACTGCTAATCCAGCCAAATAAGAAGAAATGTAAGCCTAGTTCTCATGAAAATGATTAATGTTTGGGCTATGCCTCTTTAATTTGTAGGGCAGTAGTCTTCAAAATGGGGGTCAAAAAGGCTGAGGGACCACCATCTTGATCCTGGAGGCCCCAAAAACTCAACTTCACTATGGTGCACACTACCCCATCATGTCAAATGTTATTGGATTCGTCTTGAAGAGCAGAATCCAACACAACAATCTGTTTTGAAATAGCTCCTTCCTATCAAAAGTTATGGCCAAAAAAACTGAAAAGCAAAAATATGCATAGAAAATGCATGGGAAAATGAATAATTTATATCGTGGCTTTACTCATGAGTAGGCAAATGTGCCATAGTCCAGTGGAAAGGGCAGGCTGAGATCAATCCAAGGACACCAGAAGGGTCATGATCCAAAGAGCGCAGCCCCCAAAATCACCCCAGAAGAAGGTTCTCTCCTCATTACACAGCCTCATTTACTCACAAGTAAACAAACAGTTTGGCTGGTGTGGAAGGTCAGTACAGAGGATGCAAGGCTTCCAGCATAGGTCTGATTCCAGGCACCTGGCGCTTACAAGTGCTCCAGAAGGCAGTTCCCCCATCACTGAAAATAATAGAATGTGATGTAATGTGAATTTTTATAAAGAAGTTTTATTTGTAAAAATAGTCCAAACTCCTCTTTTCCCTCTTCCCAAGCCTAATTTCCTGTCCTTCTCCCTCTGGGGTTTTAATGCTTATGAGGGGTGTTTTTATTTATTTTAAAATATGTCCTCTTTCTCCAGGACATGTCCTCTTTTTATCCATGTATTCTGCAAAAAATCTTCATTGTTCTTTTCCTTGTGAACAGGCAGCCTATAGTCTGCTTGTAATTAATAAATTATATATAATAAATTGTTTATGTAATAATTCAAATGTAAGATGCAGTAATATATTGTTTAAATTAAGCATATGAAAGCAATATACACAAGGGTTTTGAGCTTGTATTTTGTTATTTTCTACACATTTCTTGGGTGGCCTACATTTTGGGGGGGGCGCTGATCTCAGAAAGAAGGGGGCAGCCAGGCTTGGGGAGGGAGTGCAACCAACCTCCCCCCACCTGAGCCCTAACAAGTGCCTTCTAAGTCCACCTTCTCCCAGGAGCATGGGGTGTATGTGTGTGTGAGTGCATGGGTTGCATGTGTATTTGTATGTGTGTGAGAATGGCTGGGTTGTGTGTGTGTTTGTGTATGTGTGAACGCATGGTTGTGTGTGTATTCATGTGTGTGTGTGAGTGCATGGGGTGGGTATGTGTGTTGTGGGTGTGTGAATGAGTGCATGGGATGAAAGGTGTGGGTGTGTTTGAGAGTGCATGTGGAGGTTGGGGGCAGTGGGATGGGAGAGAGTCTGGGGGCTTGGGGGAATTTGGAGTAAGAAAGGATCTGGGGGGTTGGGGACAGTGGGGGGGGGGAGAGAGCATGGAGACTTGGGGGCTGAGTGACCATATGTCCCTTTTTCCAGGACAGGTCCTCTTTTTTAGCCTTGTGTCCCGGATCAGGGGTAGCCAGTTTGACAGGGCAGATTCCAAAGATTGAAAGGGGGTCTTGGGCTGAAATCGCTGAAGACCGGATAGGGGATATGTGTCTCTGCTCTTCCATACAGAGAAATATGTCATCAGGTAGAAAGCTTCTAGCTCAGCTTGCTATCTGGCACGCTAGTTAACAATGTGCAGGAATCTTTTTTATATAGTGTAAGAATCAGATTGCTGGTAGCAGGGGACTCACATTATGGAATTGATATTATCCATGCATGTCACCCATCTTGATGGTTGAAGTAGGCACTGGGCACTCTCACTCAGTGAAAGACATTTCCCACCTAATATAGGAATACAGTTTTGATTGTCTATTGTGCCTTAATAGGGGCTCAGAATTTTGATGTCATCAGATTGTCAACATATCGGACTGCCTGCAAACTGAGATTTGTGCAAAAAAGATGTAATCGTAAGTAAAATCTCAATTTTCTGTGCACTATTTAACTTCAACATTCATTATTTTCTACCATTTTTCACAGAATGAATACTCCTTACTGCACTGATTCAATCTTAAGAACAATTCACTTTATTGACTTGAATTTTTAAAATCAATTAAGAATTTATTTTTATATAAAATATTTTTAAATTTTTTAAAATAAAATAAAATAATAAAATAGCAAAATTTTAAAATAAAATAACTGCAGTTAAAATAAGTGAAATAAAATAATAAAAAATAAAAATAAAAGTGAAATATAAGTGAAATTTTTAAAATAAAAGTGCAAAATTATTTTTCTTAAAAGATTTTTATCCTGCTGTTTCCATCCCCTGAAGGGAAGTAATCAAAGCAATTTACAGTAAGAGCAAATGCATTAAAAAACTAAAAAGCAGCAGAACCAATATTAGCAGTAGGTAAACTCTTAAGGGAGCACCCCAACTGTAGCTAACGTTTCCTCCTGTGGAAGAGATTTCTACAACTTGGAAGGTCACGCTGGGTATAATGGCTGCAGTCCCACTACTCTTCATTCTGGATAGTCTTCTATGAAGCCTACACGGGGTTGGAGAAGAGTACCACATGTTCACTCATGAGACAGTTCATGATCTAACAGTCAACACAAGTGATGTTGTATCCTATAGTTCACTTCCAGTTTGTTTGCTTGCCCCATGTCTGTGCACACTTGGACTGATCCATATGAAACACAAGGCAGAACAGTCCTGATGTAACGCATTATATTAGGGAAGCCAAAACCTTATTTGAGGGAAGTAGTGCCTAATAATTAGCATTCAGCATACCCCTTTCCAACTATGCATGTTACTGATTTTTTTCAACCAGCTGCTGACATAGATTGAAATGGTGGATATCTGTTGCCATTTCCTAGCTGAAAGGAATCAGGCCTATGGGGGTGGCATCAAAGATAAATCTCCCCTCCCAGAATAGTGGTTCTTGCAAAGCAAAATGGCAAATTTGAGCAATCAGATGTGACAACTCATTGAGTTATCCATTGACATGGGCTAGGCAGTGCAATGTCCGTCATGCATGTCCTTGAGATTGTTTCTCATATTTACTTACATATGTCCCTAAATCACTATATACATTCTAAGAATCTTATAGCCTATGCTCAAGATGTGCCAATTCTTCAAACTAATACTATAAGAGCAGGAGGAGACTTGGGAGTGACTCAGGAGTCCATTCAGTTGAAGACAATGAATTTATTGAGAAAAATTAAGGTAATGAATAAAAGCAATAATATCAGATAATTAAAAAGTGCATATAATAAGGAAAAGATAGTTTTTATATATGAATGGAACAGCAACAACCACAGGAATGGCTGCTTTTAGGAGCATGACTTGCCTTGTTGTTCTGATCAAGCATTAATGGGCAAGTAGGTGGTATTCAAATCCAATATTTCTGAATCAAGCAAATGGACAAAATAAGGGTTTTTTTTCTCTTTGCCTGACTTTAGGCTAAGAGTTCAATGTACCAGGATGTTGGGTTCCTCTCTGTTTCTGGTAAATGGATCACTGTGTGTTTGACAAAGAAACAACTGTTCATGGGGAATATATTGCCTTGCTTGGATTATATCATCGGGTTACCTGATTAGAGAAGAACACAATTGGCTCCAAAGACGGGACATGAATAGGATAATGGCCTGAAAGAAATGGCAACCATTGTTTTCTTTCACATGAGTATTTGATCATTTGTAGAACAAAATACACCCAGGAATCTGTGTACACATACCTTTGCTTTTGAGGACCTGATTGAGGCTTACTCTGTCTATTCTTGACTTGGTACTTCCAACCCTCCCTTTACCCATTTATATAAAAAAACCAAGTGATGGGAAATTCCTTCCCCACCTATTGAAGAATGTTTTCCTATATGTTTTATCTTTGCCCTTCCTCTTGACTTCCTGCTCTCAAGGTCTGAGATGTTTTGGATAATTCATGCTGTGATGTTTTGGATAATGCACTGCAAGGTGGAGAGCAATCCTATCCTCCCATTCACCTGTGGGGAGTGGCAGTTGATTCCTGACAGCACTCGTCTTTCTTTGCATGCAGAAGGCTCCAGGTTCAGTTCTTCAGGTTGTGCTGAGGAAATGTCCTGTACAAAACTTTGGAGAACCAGTACCAGTCTCTAGTACACTGATCAATGGCAGGTAGACAAGACTGTATCTGAGCAGCCAGTAGCAACCATGTAACTAAATCTAATTCTAGCTGTGCCACATTAAGGCAGCAGATGAAATGCTTAGAGAAAAATTGAGCCTGAGCTGTGTTAGTTGTATGATAGGAGAGAATGGTGAGTCAAAACATCACTCCCACATGGTGTTGCCTTTTAATGAGCTAGCTAGATACATAGACTTTTTAACTTGACATCCATCAGTCTTAAAAGACTATGGTATTGAGCTTGACGCGGCATGCGAAGCACGAAGGCCTGGGTAGATTGATATGGAGGATAGGCTGTTACCCATGCAGCAAATCCCCCTCTCCATGCCACTGAAATAGTCCAATGGAACGGCTGAGCCGATACAATTGGTTCCAGCTGCGTCACAGAGCTGGGCTAAGGACAGGAGCTCACCCTGTCTTGTGGGGACCCGGGTCTCAAACCCTGGCCTTCTGGTTAACAGGCACAGTGTCTTAACCACTTGCGCCACCCACAGCCCTCACACATAGACTACTTTTGCATATAAGATTTGTTCTTCAAATTAAGATAAGGTCAATGGCAGGCTGCCTTGCCAGCCATGACTGGCTGCTTATACAGGCATCAGCTACAGCTGATGCCACATCCCCAATTCAAAGCTGAAAGCCAGTGCTGTCTGAAGACACTTCTATGGTCACATGGCCAGCATGACTACATGAAACACTGTTTACTTTCCCACCGTGGTGTTACTATTTATCTACTTACATGCGTTCGAACACCTAGGTTGGCAGGAAATATTGTCACTTTTTATTGAAAGAATGCTGCTTTTTATATTAAAAAGCTAGAGATCTGATTGAAGATGTAATATTTTGTAATAAGTGTTGTCTTTCCCCCTTTTCAGTTCATCTTGTGGATATATGGAATATGATAGAAGCTTTTCGAGACAATGGCCTTAATACGTTGGATCATAACACAGAAATTAATGTGTCTCGACTAGAAACCATAATTTCATCCATTTACTACCAGCTAAATAAACGCCTTCCTTCTACTCACCAGATCAGTGTGGAGCAATCCATCAGCCTTCTCCTCAATTTCATGATAGCAGCATATGACAGGTGAGCAATTCCACTTCTGTAGTATTGCCTATTGTGTCTGACCAAAGGTTTCTGAGCCAGGAATCTGAAGTTGTTCCTAATTTGGAGCACATGATGTTTGCAGTCTTCAGCAGATCACTTCCAGTTCTCACCCACAGAAATGTGTCTGAGCAATATTGCTTGATTTATTTATTCTCCATGCTTTAAAAAAACCTTACAAAAAATTCATAAAACTAAAGTAAAACGAATGAATGGTGCTCAGCAGCAGATAAATGCCAGGGATAGTACATTTACAGTAAACTGGAAGTTGGTTTTTTTTGCCATTTTGGGGCTTAGCAGCCATGGGCAATCACACATGACCTTTGGACTCAAAATCCTTTGGAGACCAGGGGAGACCAGCTTGTCCGCTCTGGAGAAAATACATAGGAAGAGGTGTATTGAGGGCATGCCATGATGCCATTTGGCATCATGATATCATTATGCACATATTCCATGGATGGCACATGTGCACTATAGTGACCCCCTCCCCACTTGGGTGATCAGGGTGCAGGGTACAACAATCTACCTAGGTCTGGGAGCAAACCTGTCTGGTATCTTGGGCACCAAAAGGACCAGGAAGAGCTTTGTGCTTGTCCTCACTAAGCAGATCACCCTAGCGAGGAGGAAATCCAGAGAAGCTGGTGGAAGGATCTTTGAATGACCAGGGCGAAGGTGCACTTCCACAACCTCCCCAGTGAGGAAATCGCAGAGGTGTTCCAGAACTGGCCGGGTAATTTTGCCTGACCCATTCCAGAGTTGGAGCTTATGTGGTATGCTTGTGCCCCTATACCTTTTGTGCCCAGACTTGAGACTTCCCTTTGCTACCAGAATGGAGTTTTTCAGAAAACATCAAGTTCGAGATATTGCCCCAAGAAGTGCCTTGACCTTGCTTAACAGTCCTCAAGGCTAATAGCAGTGTCTGAGGAATTTTGTGCTGAGGTACAATAGTAGCTTTTCCCTTGGACCAAACAAAATGTCCATCCACTTTGCCCCTAGATAAAAGTGCAACTGTCTGATCACCTTTGTGGGTCTTGTTCCCCTTTAATCTGATTTAGGAGCATGTGTGGATACTTGCTCCTACAGTAACTTCAGTATTTGTGAGGTAATTGCGATCTTTCTTTTACAGTGAGGGCCATGGGAAGTTGACAGTATTTTCCATAAAAGCAATGTTGGCAACTATGTGCGGTGGGAAAATTCTGGACAAGTTAAGATGTGAGTATTTTAAGGAAATGTTCATGTGACAGAAGGAACACCCTCCCCAAATTTCATGCTTCTATGTCGAGGGGTTGGGGCAGAATGTTGATGAGTCATCAATTCTCCAATGCAAAGTATAGGGAGGAAAATGCGTTGCACCCCTTTTCACCCCCTTCTGGTTGGAATTTCTGAAAACCGGTTCTTAGTGCACTCCTTGGTCATGGAAGGAACACTCACCCCAAATTTCACACTTCTAGGCCCAGCGGTTTTGGCAGGTTGTTGATGAGTCAGTCACTGAATCAGTGAGTCAGTCAGTGACTTTTCTCTTTTATATATATATAGATACTACACTATCAGCCTTTCCCTTCTGTATGGCTCTGTTGCTTTCATCCAGTATGTCACCATATCCACTGTCCTCAAAAAGTCATTCCTTGACCCACTCTGTCTCCAGCTACTGTGCGGTATCCTTCACCTCCAGATGTGCTGCTTTAGCTGCCTAGTCTTCATGTTTACCTCCTTTACTTTTGTTCCCCTTTAATCTGATTTTTACTTCAACAATCCCTTGAGATTGCCCTCATAAGTCACCTCTGATTTTCTTACTGCCAGATCAAAAGGCTTCTCCTCTTCTCAGTCTCATCCTCTTTGACATCTGTGCTTTTCTGATTGATCATTTTGTTGCTTAACTCCAGCTATGCTGGAGGTTTTCATAAGTCTTTCCTCAAAAGGATCTGTTTCATACTTATCTGATCTTTAGTTCAGTGACTTCATACAGAGAAGGGCTGGCTTCACTGGGAGTGGGGGGGCTCTCCAAGACATGATTCCTTGTTCCTTAGTACTTTCTCTCCAATACAGTCTCTGGCTTTCAGGATCATGTTTATGTGCAGGTTATACCCAGCTGTAACCCTAACACCAGAACTTTTTCTCTAGCTGAGATTTCTTCTTGGCTTTGACATGCTTTCAAACTAGAAAGAGATAGAATTTCTCATTTTTCCTCTCAAGCCGTCCTCACCCTGTCTATTGTCATGCATTTAAAATGTCCCTTTCCATGTCATTAAACAGTCTTAATGCCTTGAGTTTGAATCTACTTCAACCTGTTTCTATCCTTGAACTGTGTTTCTTCTTATTGCCCTGATCGCCTACCTCCTCAGATAAAGAGAACCAAACCTAAGGCAACCCACACAAAACTGGCTTCCAGGATGACGAAGAGTCATTTATAATTACCCTATCAGTGCAGCCTTCCAGCCAGTTGCAAATCCATGTAATGATTATCATCAAGTTTTTTATAACTTGCTGTTTAAGGTATAATGTGGAAACTTGTCAAATTCTTTGCTGATGTCAAGATAAATGACATCCACAGCATTCCCACTGTCCAGTAAGCTTGTAACCTGATCAAAAAAAGAGATCAGATTTGTCTGGCAAGATTTATTTTTTAACAAATCCATGATGGGTTCTTCTGATTACTGAGTTCTTACCTAGATGTAACAGAGTGTTTATAATTTGTTCTAATATTTCCCTGGTATCAGAGTCAAATTGACAGGTCTGTAATTTCCTGGGTCTTCCTTTTCCCTCCCCTTTAAAGATTAGAACTACATTAGCCTGCTTTTAGTCTAGTGGCACTTCCTCACTCCTCTAGGATTTGTCACAGATAATGGACATAGGCTCTGCAAAAACATCCACAAGTTTCTTTAGAACTCTGAGATGCAGCTCATTCAGTCCAAATGACTTTAATTCACACCAGTTCACACCAGTTCCTTGTCAATCTTAATCTGCTGATCTGTGACATCCTAGATGCTGTTTTAGGACCTCCAATCAGAGCACGATACCATAGTCTTTCAAAACTGAAGGATGCCAATGATGTGCCATCCATGTGTTCATTATTTCTCTTGGGGTGCACGTATCCCATCAGCCAACAATCTAGCACCCACATTTGTACAGTCCTCCTTCTAAGAGTAGATGGATGCAAAGTAGGACTTGAACAAAGGGCTTTAAGAGAGGTGACAACATGTCTTCTGTAGATCAACATGAGACCATAGAAGACAAGATGGAAGGTGGTTCCAGTAGTGAAAGAGAGAGACTATCATGGCATAATATCTTCATTAGTGATTTGGACGAAGAGATACAAGGTAGCCTCATAAAATTTGCAGATGATACCAACTTGGGAGAAGTACCAAACATGAAAGGAGAAGCCTTCAGGAAGATTTGGACAAACTGGAAAATTGGGCTGAAATGAATAGGATGAAGTTCAACAGGGAGAAATGCAAGGTTCTGCATTTAGGCAAAATCACAAAAGTCACATGTAAAATGGGAAATACATGGCTTGGAAGCACAACATGTGAGTGGGATCTTGGAATTGCTGTGGATCACAAGCTAAACATGAGTCATCAGTGTAATACATCTGCAAAAAAAGCAAATGCCATTTTAGCCTGCATTAAGAGAACCATAGCCTCCAAGTCACAAGAAGTTACAGTTCTCTTTATTTGGCATTTATGTCTTTATTTACACCTCACCTGGAGTACTGTGTCCAGTTCTGGGCACTTCACTTTAAGGTGCCGAGATGCAGCCAAACTAGACAAGATTAGATGAGAGTAACAAAGATCCTCAGCCTGGAGAAGAGAATACTAAGAGGAGATATGATTACACTGTTCAGATACCTGAAGACTGTCATATGGAAGAAGGGGCAAATCTGTTCACAACTGCCTCCAAAAGCCAACTGGTACAAATTCCAAGGAAAGGTATTCTGGCTGGATCAGGAAAAAAGTCCTGACGGTGAGGGCAATTTGACAGTAGAATAGATTCCCAACAGAGCTGGTGGACTCTCCTTCACTGGGGATCTTCAAACAAATGATCAACAAGCATCTTTTGGAGATGCTTTGTGAGGATTTTCTGCTACAGGCAAGGGTTTGCACTAGATGATCTATTAGGTTCCTTTCAATTACATGATTCTAAGGGGTAATTTGATTTTAAGAGATAACTTGGTGTGTTTAGCTTGTTTGGGGAATGTTTGTGTTTTGGGAGGTGCTTGTACTATGTGAAATTTTCTCATAGCAATCCATGGCACTTACTCCCATGTATTTGTATGTTGAATGGAAGATGAACACATAATGACTTATGAAGAAGATAGTGGCTAGTCAGTGTAACACTGTTGTATAATTTCTTAAAGTATATAGTAAATGGTATATAGTCAATGGTATATAGTAAATGGGCGTGGGGAAAACGTGTTTGGAGAGAAAGAGGAGTTGTCTTCGATATGTTGCATTTGAAAAGACTATTCTATTTATTTGTATGGCAACATACAAATGACACTTTGTATGACAAAGACATACTGTTGGCAAAAATAACAGCATAACATGGAATGCACATATATAAAATACAGTACGTGAGCATATGTCTTGGTCTAAGTTATTTAACCATTGGACAGTAGTGCCCTCAAGTTGGTGTAATTCCTGCAGGGAGCCAGAATACTTTCTAAGAGGGCATTCAGCTGCAGTAAGATGTAATGTTTGTGGGACATTCCCATAGTCACAGGATTGGCAACTCCAGGATTGGCATCTGTCATGGTTGCTGTCCAATTCCTCCTGGGAAGATCGCTGGGAAGGCCAGATGGGAATGGATGCTGTACTGATTCAGGCCAGATTAAACAAATCTGGATTGGAAGTTGCTCACTCTTGGCGCCAGGCTGCCTCAATTTCAAAATCTTCTCTGACCTAGTTGCTGCCCCAATTTCCACAATAATTTCCAGTTTTGGAGTCTTGATCATGGCAGCCGTCATGTATAAGTATTAGTTGGTTTGCTGCTGCCACTCCCTTTCAAAGTCTAGTTATCGTATACTGGTAGCCAGTTGTAGGGTGTTATGGCATGGTTGAGCTTTTGTATGGGTACTGTTCAGCCACATAGGGCTATAGTAATCAACCGCTGAGTATACCAAAGGAAGAGGTATAGGAAGATGTCCTCTGAACTGAGGCACTTGTTCCCAGCTGGTGCCAGAAAGTTTGTATAAAATATTGTTCCTCGTTTTTATTTTGCCAGTAGTTTTTTTATGTTCCTTGGAAATTAAAGACTGGTCAAGAGTCACTCCTAGATATTTTGGATTGTGGTTAAACAGCTGGTTCCTAAATTCCACTTTTGGTACGTCATTAACTTGTCTTGTTATTTAAATGAAAGCAAGCGGTTTCACTTCCATTCGGTTTGAGCCACCAAATCCCAAAAAACTTGTCCATTTCCTTTCAGTCATTTTCAAGGGCTTTCTCAGAAGTATCAAAATCTTCAGACTGTTTAATTAGTGTAATGTCATCATTGCACTTATTATTATTATACTGTATAAGTAATAAATTTTGCCATGCAAATAATAAAAACTGCTTTTAAAAGGATGCTTGTCTTTTAATTTAAATGGCCAACCTCATTTGTTGAGATAAAATTGTGGGTAAAAAAAAATCACTTGATAATTGTTATACCTGTATATCAAAAAGGTAGGTATATCAGAAAGACAGAAAGTTCTTGGACAGAGACACCGGTATGTTTTGTCTGCATATAGGTGGTTCTCAAAGTGTGAGGCTGAAGGGATTGTAAAGAGCTACAAAAGGATCTCTCTAAATTGGGGAATGTTTAACAAAAGGCACTTCAATGTTACAGTGAGGCACGTTGAGGCAGCAAATCAAAACTTTTATATATATTCTCCCTTAGGCATCTGGTAGGCCTCTGTGAGATATGGGAAGCTAAACTAGATGGTCCTATGGTCTGAACTAGCAGGGCCTATCTTACGTTCCTCTGTCAGCCAGAGACTACATGTAGAGTGAGATTAGCAATTAGAGAGATAGAAAAACCACTAACAGCTAAGTTGTAGAGTATCTTAAAATTGTAAGTTATTAGAAAGGTAAAAGTGAGATTTGGACAGACCTTTCCAGTTGGCCATAAAGAGATATGATGATTTATGAGTGTGATGCTGCATCTCCCTGTAAATAGTATGAAAATCTGTTTGGCTTTTCCCCTCCTCCTTGATCAGCAAAGTTAGGATACCCTATCATTAAATTACTTTGCACCATGTGCAATGCATTTTGCTTCGAACACCATATATTTATTTCCAGTGTCATCTGGTTTATATTTGGTATTTGGCTTATTATTCCTGCTGCTATATCTGGGTGTTTGAATTTATTATATTTCAGTTTTTGTAAGTTCACACTGCAAACAGGATAGAAATACTTACCATCTGGTGTTGCTTTGCTCTTCATTCTAAATCTGTTCCCTATTCTGTTTTTCTCCTGCTGTGCTCATTTTATTGTTAGAGCTTTTAATTAGCTATATACTTGATGGTGCTGAACATGTAAGAATCACATTTAATTCCCTCATACCATTCCTTTAAATCTCCTGTATCCAAGTACACCAAAGGATTTTGACTGTAAGTCCCTTTAAAAAGTAATAATCTTATTAGATGCTTCTGTACTCAGCAGTTACAAAAACTGTGACCAAATATGAGGTTGTGACCACAAGATGTACTTCAGCTTCCCTATTTGACTCAAACTAGAGCTTTGTTAGGCTGAGAGCTTGGGATGGCTTTGCTGCAAATGAAGCCAATTCTTTGTTGCCAAGAAATAGAATGGCTTGAGTTCACCTGAGAAGTGGGATTCTGTCATGTTTCCACTTTTAATCCCTGATTTTAAATGCAGTTCGAAAGGAATGCTATACATTGGTATCCATCAGTCTTGAAAGACTATGGTATCGTGTTTGACGCTGTATGTGAAGCATGAAGGCCTGGGTAGATTGATAAGGAGGATAGGCTGTTACCCAAGCAGCAAATTCCCCCTCTCCGCACCTCTGAAATAGTCCAATGGAACAGCAGAGCCGATACGATTGGTTCCAGCTAAATGATGGTTTTTATACCACAAAGATGTTTTTTGAACTATAGTTAATCAAATGTTTTTGTTTTGGCTTTTAGATATTTTCTCTCAAATGTCAGATTCCAGTGGCTTGATGATATTTTCAAAGTTTGACCAGTTTCTGAGAGAGGTTCTGAAACTTCCAACAGCTGTATTTGAAGGGCCTTCTTTTGGGTACACAGAAAATTCTGTGCGAACGTGTTTTTCTCAGCAGGTAAGGTCAATGCTAGAGAGCAGGTGTCTCCAAACGTTTTGGCAGGAGGGCCACATCATCTCTCTGACACTGTGTCAGGGACCAAAACAAAAATATTTTACATTTCAAATTTGAATGAAATTTACATATTAGAATGAATTGGAGTGGATTACCGGGCTCACCCAGGCCCCGGATAGAGGGCTCTTGAGGTTTGCTGAGGGACGCATCTGGCCCTAGGGAGACTTCTGCTAGAGAGTACAGAGGAGCTGGCTTAAAGTATTGAGATTTGGAGATCTAAAGGATTCTCAGAAATTATATCAGTAATTTAGTAATTAAAGTTTGGTGAATGGTTTTTCTGATAAACCATTGATCTTCAGAGCTGGGAGGGGCTGTGTGTATTTCCATGCTTCTCCCACATTTTCCTTATTACATAAATTTATTTCATGGTTAGTCATGTGTTATTGTAACTAGCTTCCTTGGTCAATAAAATACCCCAAATTTAGCCAGGTACAGTTTATTTCCTGAAAAAATTTTTGTTGAAAATAATTCCATGTACATATTCTAATGAAAGAGCCTTTTATTTAAAAAAAGTTGTTTGAAACCTTCCTGCTTCTGTGTTGTGTGTGTATTTTGTGTATTTTGAATAACAGCTGTATGTATAGGACTTCTCATGTCTAAGCTGATTTTCCTCCTAAGAAAGTTGGAAATTGGCCTACTGGCAATTTGCCAACAGAATTAGAAAGCAATATTTATTTAAAATATTTGTATTTCCTCTTCCCATTACAAATGCCCAAGGTGGCTTGCAAAATTAATAAAATTACAATAGTAAAAAAACTAAAGTAAAAATAACTGGAATTAAGAACAAGCATATTTAAAGTTCCATATATTGGAACTTTTGAATAGCCAAAACTACCAATAAAGTAATTAAAATGAAAGAAAACCAGCAGAATTAATATAGAAAGATAATTATTAGGGAAGTAGCTGTGTTGCCCTATCTAATTAGGACATGGTACTAAAAGGAACTGGGAAACCATGAGGAAGAAAGGTGTACATTTTCCAGGGACCAGGATAATGAGATCTGACTGCTCTTTCAATTTTAGCCATGATGGTTTGAATAAGCTTGTTTATGCATCTCCATGATCTAACGATGTATGATCCTGACATTGAATGCATTATGGAAAAAGACACGTCAGATAACTTGGTTAAGTTGCAAGATATGAGATTTTGCTGGGCTATATACCATGTTAACTCAAATCTAATGCTCTCCTTTTCCAATTGAATTTAGTCTCCAAAATTGTGGTGTGCATTAAATTAAATTCAATGCTGCATTAGATTTGAATAAATATGGGTAATATGTAGATTACAACTTAAATTTGGCTGCCTAATCTGATCATCTTCTCAGGTTTGTGTATCATCCATTTATTCAAACCCATGAGTGGAATCTGTTGTCTATAGTTGATTGTGCAGGTTCTGATGAAGCTTCACTCTGATTCATACCTGACTTCTCTCAACAGAAAAAGGTTATGCTAAACATGTTCTTGGATACATTAATGGCTGATCCCCCGCCCCAGTGCCTTGTGTGGCTGCCTCTCATGCATAGACTTGCCCATGTTGAAAATGGTAAGTTGAATCCTATTCATGTCTGTCTAAATGTATTATACTTTGTGACCTGTTGTGTGAGCTGTGAAGGGGTGATGGGCATCTACCAGTATGAATTGCCTGGAAGCCACAGTTAATTTGGCCAGAGCATGCAACTAGAGTATCTAAAGTCCATAGAGGTGACTCCCACATCCATGGATCCTGTATCTGTGGTTACAACTATCTGCGGATATGGGTGCCACCCTTTTAAACCCATTAACTTGATCTACAGACTGAGCCCTGTGAAAAGCCCTGCTTCACAAGGTTAACAAGATCTCTATAAGCTTATAGCACTTTTAGGCTGCCTTTTGGCATCCTGAATGCTTGAAAAAACTAGAACAAACTTAACAGGAAGCAGAAGTCAGTTAACTTACTGTGCAGAGGTAGGACTGACCCCAACATGGAATCCCAGGGAGAAGGGGGAATCAATGTAAGTGTAAAATCTCCCATTTTCCTGTTAAGCCCAATCTAGTCTTTCTTTTCCAAGCATCAAAGTTACTGGCAGGCAACCTGAACATCGCTATAAGCTTGTAATCTTATAGAAAACTTGCTAAGCAAGATGCTTTCATTGGGGTAAGTCTAAAATGTTGGAAAAAATGTTTCCTCTACAATTTTGGAAAATCACTGCCATATAGAAAAGCTCATCTCCCATAATCATAAGAGAGGAGCAATAGTGAGAGAAGTGCTTGTCTCCAAATGTGAAATTCCTTCCTGGGCAATTACAGTTGGTCCCCTCCCTGTATATTTTCTGATAAGTCTTGAAGACTTTTTAAAATTTCAAATGAATTTTGGTGTTGCATAGGAGAGATGGCTTAGTCATGTGATGTGTTACACTTGGGTGAATCCTGTCTTCTGGAGTCCCTCAGCATTAAACAGGTCACCTGATGCAGTTATGGGCTCACAAGCATGAGCTTGTAAACTGAAAAGCTTGTAAAGTGCCTCTCAGGTCTCCACTAGAGGATGTGATTAGCCTTAATCAATCAGTCTTGCTGGATCAAAGCGGCCTACCTAGGCCAGTATCCTACTTTCCACAGTGGCTCTATAGCTACACCATTGGGAAGTCCACAAAGAGGAGATTAAGAACACAGTCCTAACCATATCTACTCAAAAGTAAGCCCCATAGGGTCTTACTCCTAGGAAAGTGTCTTTAGGATTGCAGCCCAAGAGGCACACTTTTCTCCCACCATTACTACCTTGTTGCTGGATTCAGAGGCAGGTTGCTTCAGAACTTGGACAGAGTGCAGCCCCATCATGGCCACTAGACCCTCAGCCCTCCATATTGAAGGATTTGTGAAGCACTTGAATCACTTAGAGAAAGATCTGTGATTGCTCCATTTCATTACTGATGATAATGATTGCAAAGTTTCCATCAATACAATAGTTATGTACAGACTTCTGTTATGCATACTCCATAAACTGCCCCAGAAGATTGTTTGCAAATGGCAGAAGGATGCTGCCAGAGGCCCTCCTTTGGGACATGCTCACTCCAAACTGGAAGGGTGTAAAAAGGGGCACAACATGTTTTTACCCTAAACTTAACATTGAAGAATCCCTGATTCATCAGTGCCCAGCCCCAACCCTTGGACCTAGAAGCATGAAAGAACTGATTTGGTGCCCTGTGATGCCTGCTGCTCGGCGTTGCCCACTGGTGTCTGCTAGTACTCTGTGCAATGTGCCTGGTTGGGATGGCTGGTGGCCACTGGTAACCACTGGTGCCTACTGATTCCCAGTGGTACCTGCTGCCTGATGATGCTACTGCCCAGTAAGTTTTCCTGGTGCTCGCTGCCTGGTAGGGAGGCTTGTTGCCCACTGCTGCTCACCACTGCCCTCTGGTACCTTCTGGTGCCTGATGCCTGTAGGTGGTCAGCAGTGCCTGCCAGTGCCCAGCCATGCCCAGGGCCCACAAATATTACTCCCACAACAATGGGTTAATTCCACTAGGTTTAGAGTAATATTTTTTGTGGGAAATACCAGGACTATTGTGCTGGAGAGGCAGCCATGAAGTGGCTTTCCCCTAGTTGTGTTCAAGATTACAACCATCTCACAATATACTTGTCCTGCTAGTTCTTTCTTGGTGTCCATGATGTTTGATGGGGTTGTGAGGTGCAAAAGAAGGCAACAAATCAAAAGGGGCTATATTTGGGGCTCCTTTCTTTAAAATGATGAAGGAAGGTGTGTGACTGAGGCAGATGAAATTATGCATTGTGTCAAGAGGAGATCAAGGCTCATCTACTAAAACTGATTGGCAGGAGATCCAGTGCAGAAAAAAGGTGGTAGTTCATACAGGGCATAATTTTTGCAGAGGAAAGTCTTGTTCATGAATAAGCTGTATATTTTTAGGAGAAATTCTCACTATTTCTCTTTACCCTGATTACCCCCTTTAAGTCTTCCATCCGGTGGAGTGCTCTTATTGTCGATGTGAGAGCATGATGGGCTTCCGGTACCGATGCCAGCAGTGCCACAACTACCAGCTCTGTCAAAACTGTTTTTGGCGTGGTCATGCAAATGGCCCTCACAACAACCAGCATCAGATGAAGGAACATTCCTCTTGGGTAATCCTTGTCTCACGCCGTATCATCCTAAAGTGTGTTTTGTGCTTTTATAATGTTATGCTATACAGTTTGCATCCTAAAAACTGGTACATTTGGAGTGGAGACTACTTAACTTTAGAAGTTGGCCTCAGATAACTCTGGCACCACCATTGCCCTTCTGCTGAAATGGCAGACTAGCAGCTTGTTGATTTTGCAAGGGCTAGAGTTGGGGAGTTTTGGAATTAAAGTAAAGTCCTTTTTTAATGTTGCTTCCTAGACTGTTTTGAAGGGGACTCATTTATATTGATATCTTTTCACTCAAAATCCAATGTGGTGAACAAGCCAACAAACCCAAGATGACAAATCTATAACTACAACAAGAGCAGCATTAAAAACAGTCAGCAGTCACATCACTTAACTCAGGAATTTGTCCAGCAGGATAAACACTGCTAAGTCACTCAATTCAGATTCTCTTTGGAGGCATCTGATCCCTTTCAGAGCATGAAACCAAGCAGGCTTTCCAGCCCACCCCCCTTTAAGAAACTCATGAATTCAAGGCAAAATGCATAATAAAATTTATTTGAGTTTTCTTTGCCAGAAACCACAAAATAAGACAGTAAGGAAAATAGATGTGTCAAACAGTTTTTGATGAAAAACTAAAGTATTTAGATCAGCATTTCTCAAAATTTGTCCCATCACACCATTTTTCATGGTCCAGCAATTGATAATACCATTGGAAGTAACTGCTGGTGACATCATCTTCAGTTACATCTGTGTTAGGAGGCCAGATCTGACATGACAAACACCAATAAAGGGTGGAGAAGAGGGCTTTTTCCAGCACAAAAAAGCACTTTTTGGAGCTCTGCCAAACCACCTATCACTATTCCTTGCGTTGTTTCATTGGTCTTGTTTCTGATTGACAGGTACCCGGGGGTCCTGTGACCGCCAGTGGTACCCATACCACCGATTAAGGAATACCTTTAGAAGATTTTGCCCCACTCCTTATACAAGAATTGCATACTATATGCTTTGCATGCAAAGATCAATTTGTTATTCAGTCTTAATTAATGGTTAATACTGAAATGTCTGTTTCTGAAAGGAGGTGGTGCCTACAAGAAAAGTAAATGCAAAAGATTCAGACATCATGAAGGTTGACAATGAAAGACTATCATGTTTTGGACTTTTTAGCTTGGAGAAATGGCAGCTAAATGGCAGCAATTATGCCCTCTTTGAGACTAATAAAATTATACACAGCATGGAGAGAGAAGGATTTTTTCCTTTCTCATATCCAGCAGAAATGATTGGCAGAAGATTTAGGACAGACATAAAAGGCACATTTTCACACAGTGAATCATTAGTCTGGGATTTCCTGACACAAGATGTGGTCCTAGCCACTGCCTCAGATGGCATTAAAAAGGGACTGGATAAACTCATATCTACTAGTCAGGAAGACTGTGCAATAACTACAGGTTCAGGAATACGCACCTTTTAATATGAGTTGCAAAGGATCAGCAGTGGTAGAGGAGACACCTTTCTCTCCTGTTTTGTGAGCTTCTTGGAGGCAACTGGTGGGCCACTGTGGGGAATGTGATGCTGGACTAGACAGCCTCTAGCCTGATCCAGCAGGCCTCAGTGTACGTTCAGAAATGTTTGTGGTCAATAATTCTTTTGTCACCTCAAAATACGGAATGGAATAAGAGATGACAGGCAGCTGCCCATCTTGTCTATTGTGTTTCTGCTGGATGGAGCATTGACTGAAGCATGGGCCTGAACTTCCCAGAAATCACATCATTCATCTTGGAATGCCTTCTTTTTCCATTGCACATGAAACATGCCTATTGCAGAGATCTTCAGGGCTGTTGTCCAAGAAACTGATCAACAGAATGAAGTCCTCTTGCAAGATATGTCCAGAAGGCCAGAAAAGAACATTGCTGATGAACTGGAGGAGATGGCGCATAGGAATAACTAGGCTGATTCTCTTCATTTGACAGCTGGAGACTGCAGAGTGGAGAACAGATGAGTCCGTCTATCTCAATGTTGGCTATATCGCAGGAGGAATTTCTTAGCTTTCTCTCCCCAGGTTAGGGGCCAGGAATTGGACTCCTGTATATTGTATGTGTTTCCAGTAGAGGGCAGGATTGGCTCAGGTACAACTGCAAGAATCTTGGTCTTCTGTTTTCTACTTTATGGTTGGAATTCTGGAGTTACTAAAATGGAGAACAGTCTGATAGGCTTGGGCTGCTTCTTTTCCTCCATGTACTCAGACTGGTTTCTGTGAGAGAGCAGAATGAGAGACATGCAGGTTTGACTCATGGCATACCTTCAGCAGAGCTTTGAGAGAGCGGCAACCTTTGTCAGCTTCTCTTTACATTGCTTTGTGGTGGTTAATTTGTTCTTCGGTTGACTGTGAGCCATTAGTTTATTTTCTTGGTGGGCATCATTAGTACAGGAGGAGAAGAAGGAGGCTTCGATTTGAAGAAGGAGGCTTTGATTTGGCTTGTTGAGAACAGACTCCTTATTGAAAACAAGGCTTTTGCTATTCTCTGAAAATGGATATTTTGTGTAGCTTTTAGATTCACGTCCTCTTTATGGGGTTTAAGCCCTAAGTGCTACTGAAGTACTACTGCTTTTCTGCAAAGTAGTCTGTGTATGTATGCACATTTGCACACATGGTTTATTCCTGGATGAAAGCAGACCTAACACTATTGGTGGCTGGAGCTGGAATCCATGACAGTATCTACGCACATGCAACCTGTTAACACCTTTTGACTTGGGGACAATCTACATTTTTGGATGTTAAGAAATTTTTCCCTGTAGCAGTGCCTTATAGTGTCATCCTGCATACATCTGACTATTGTTAATTTGGACAATGGTTTTGTTTCTTAAAAGGTCACCATCCATTTACTTAGGGTATGCTCCAGTGTGCACGGGAGGGGGTTGGGTGGATGGACATGCTCTCACATGTGCATGCAAACTTCTGCAGGTGCAGCAACCATTTCAGTATATGTGACATGACAGGTTCTCTCCAGTGGGGGGATTCAAATAAATTAACAACAGGTTCTATGTCCCATTAGTAACCAGTTCTCAGAACTAGGCGCTCATTAACAAAGGTTTCTATAGAACCTGTGAGAACCCTCTGTAGCCCACCACTGGTTCTCTCCCTTTGTGCATGCTGTGGCATGTCTGTCTTTTGAACCTTTCATATTCGCTCTGACAAAAATTAAATAACATTTGATAGAATCCAGACAAAAGTTGCAACACTTGTTTACATTACGCATATATTTATCAATAATACTTGGTGGTGGTGAGTACAGTGTTGACATAATAAAATTAACAGTTACTTAGAGGAGCTTTTTATCTACAAGGTCATTCTGGGGAATGTGAACCTTAACTGGTGGGGTCTCAGAGTGTTTTGTTCTGGAATTTGTGCTGTTGAAACATCAACATGAACCCACTGGTTAGTGGATCCGAGTTTATTTGCTGCCAATATGCAGTTTATGCCCATTTTCCCACATTATCTGATCCTAGGTGGATGTTCTGAACCATTGCAACCATATGAGGTACTGGTGTGCAAGATGAGAACCAACAAATTGGAACTTAATCCAGACACAGACAGATGGCTGCAGGAGGACAGGGTGTCAGTGAAAGTTGTTCCTTCTCTTGCATGATAGAAGCGCTTCCATTTGTGCAGCTTATTGCTATCTTCCAAGTAGTGTTTTTTATTAAGTGAGGAATGTACAGACATGAGAATGGGAAGCAAGCAAGAAATTCACTTAAGAAAATAAGAAAATAAGAATTTTTTTTACTTTGACTTTCAAAAGTGTGAAGAGAAATTGATCAGAATGAGGGAGGGAGTTGTTGTAGACCCAATGTTCTGGTGTTTATTCAATTCATATCCGCCTTTCTTCCTAAAGGAAAGTTACCCAAGGCGGCTGCTAAAGCGGGTGAGCTTATTGAACCATCCAGAGATTCCACAGTGCCATCTTACTGTGCCAGATCTTCCACTTCCCCCATTAGTCTCTGCTACTATGCACTTGCTTCCTATGCTCTTACTGGGATGTTGTGCTCTGCCATCTTATTGGTTATTTCAAGCCTCCTTAATCAAGGAATCTGGGGTGGTTTCTCTCCCACTTTGTAAACTTCTTAAGACATCTCGCCCCTTTGAAGGAGGGTAAGCTGTCAAAGAGACTTTCTTGAGATGAATTTGGCCTGTCCCCTTGTTGCCCTTCAGGGGTGGCTGGATTTACAGTTGAAATTCAAAACATCTTGTGTGCCTGTGTATTCTGTTCCACTGCCTACCACTGCAAATAAAAGCAGTGGCATTCTGAGTATCTCTGTTCTTTTTTAAAAGAAAAGGTGGGGAATGTAGTGCTTGTTGCTGCTGTGCCCAGTTAGTTGATGCTTGGGCAATGTCTGCTTTGAAGTTTCAGGTCACAATTATCCTTGAAGCCTTTCAAGCACTTTCCCTAGTGCCCTCCTCTTGTCCATCTCTCTTTACCCTTTTCATTTCCTGCCAAAATTTTGTGTTTTTTCTATTGCAGTATTTAGAAAAAGCTTAATAGGACTTTGAGCTTAAGAAAATTTCTAGTACTTAGTGGTACAGGGTGCATTGTTGCATCTTACGTTACAACCACAGATTGTAGGCATGTTGGCCCCTGTATTCTGTGGCCAGGGGGATACTTGTTCAGTCAGAGAAGTATTGCTGGTCTTACTAATGCTAAAAGCTTGAAAGACTGCAAAGTAAAACATTACCATAGGTTTCCGTGTATTACTATGTTTCATTTCTAGCATTTGCACCTCTGACAAATTTCTCAAAGCAATTACGTGGTCTTGTACATGACAGTCTGTCTTCTTCACAAGATGGTCTCCAAAAGCAGACTCTTTGCACTGTACACTGTAGCAATCTAGCAGCAGTGTGGAGAAAGAGTGTGGTTTATATCTCTGTGTTAAGACTCCCAGTATCTGCCCTCTGCTATCATTTCTTGAGAACTGAGAGTTCTGCAGCTTTTGATGCAGGACTGAAGTTCTTCTATACTGTGCTGCACAGATTGATATGCTGTTTTAATACCAGTCTCTGTGTTTAATTCTTTCTAAAAAAAACAGAAATCGCCTGCCAAGAAGCTGAGCCATGCCATTAGTAAATCTCTTGGTTGTGTACCCACTAGAGAGCCTCCTCACCCTGTATATCCGGAACAGCCAGAGAAGCCCCTTGACCTTGCTCATATAGTGTGAGTATCTGTTTCTGTCCTCTTCATCAAAAAACAGCATGTTTTATTCAGTTTTCCTTTTTTTCTGAGGCTTTTCTATGGGAATGTCTTGTTGGTTAGAATGGCTTGTCTAGGCACACGTGTGCTTTTTTGCTCTTTCTTGTACATTAAAGTTTGTTCTGGAGAGATGGCTAAAAACAGCATAAAGAGAAGTTTCCTGAAAAAAGTTGCAACTTCAGTAAAATGGGTGAATTTGGTTGCTTTTGCGGAAATGCTTTTCAGATCCTTCCAGCACTAATCAGCAATTAGATTTTTTCAGTCATGGTGAGTCCATCTTATCTCAAAATATCATTCTGTAATTCATTCTTATAGGGGTCTGCCTTTATCATTGTCAAATGAGCAGAGCCGACGCGGTTGTGCCCTCCAATAAGTTAGTTCTGACTTAGAATTGGTAAGGTATTTTTCCAAAAAGTAAGGTATAAGCACAGACATGTGGACAGATAGTGCCTATCATTCATGTATTTTTTTCTGTTATCTAATTTTTTTTCTGTTACTCACTTGTCAAAAGCCAGCCAAAACTGCTGGACCTAGAAGCATGAAATTTGGGGAGGGTATTCCTTCTATGATGTAGGCACCCACTAAGAACCAATTTTCAGAAATTCCAACTGGAAGGGAGTGAAGAAGGATGCAACATGTTTTTGTCCCTATACTGTACATTGAAGAATCGCCAACTCATCAACGTCCAGCCCCAACCCCTGGACCTAGAAGTGTGAAATATGGGAATCATATTCCTTCCATGATGTGGGCACCCACTAAGAATCATTTTTTTAAAAAATTTAACCTCTAAAGGGGGTGCGTCATGATCATACTGCTGGGAATGCACCTCCACATCTAAATAAAAAAATTTTCTATATGGGTCATTTTACACTATATTTTCAGATAATATGAAAGGTGCTACTAATCCACAAAAACCTATGAAAACTACTTAAATCAAACCCATAATAAACCCATGTAAGGACTAGGTAGTCAAGCGTTTTCCCTCGCTCTCAATCACCCCTAAGAAAACAATAAAACAGGTAATCTCCTCAGAGGCAAATACCTAATTCTCAGCAACAATGGGGAGAACCACTCCCACCTCTTTTATACTTCCAGCAGATGCTTCCCTCTTCAGTTAAAGTAATACTAATATTCTTCACAGTGTGTAAGGTGTTTTTGTCACAATATTTAACATTGAACACTAACTGATCAAAACCCAGCCCCACCCAACACCCTGGACCTGGAAGCATGAAATTTGGGGAGCATATTCCTTCTGTTATAAAAGGATCCTGTAAGAACCGATTTGGTGCCCACTCCACCATTGTGCTCAGTGGTACCCACTGCCCAAGGTTCTTGGTAGGGATGTCCAGTGCCCCATGGTGCCCACTCCCCACTCCACAGTGGTGCCCAATAAAGGTGCAGGGCAGCTGGTGCCCATTGCTGTCCACCACTGCCCCAGGTAACTTGCCGGTGCCCACATATACTTTAGTCTCACAACAACAGATCAATTCTTCTAGTGAGCTCCTACCCTTAGCCCAGCTTCTGCCAACCCAGAAGTTTGAAAGCATGTAAATGCAAATAGATGAATAGGTACCACTTCAGGGGGAAGGTAAAAACAGCATTCTGTGTGTCAGTCATGCCAACCCCAAGACCACGGAAGAAACTTCGGACAATGCTGACTCTAATGGCTTAGAAACGGGGATGAGCAATGTACCCAACAGCTTGAGCCTGATTGAGAGAAGCCAGACAGTAGAACTGCTCCAATCCCTTTATTCATGACTCCCTGTGATACATTTTACCACATAGGAAATTGTGTTGTAATTGAAATTTAATTATCCTTCACTTCTCTTTGGAACAATTTTATGTAAATTATTAAACCATAGATCTTCTCCAGGGTCTTTTTCTAAGTGTGGTAATGTTTTGTTTTTTTCAAATTATTACATAATTGGGACACTTCAGACATTAATTCTGGCCAGGAAAAAATATGTGAAGCTTGTTTTTAAAATTCAGAAATAAAAATATGCTCCAAATTGATACAATTCCATTATATAAGGTGCTATCTGTAGTGGTGTTTTGGAAAAGCAATTAGAGTATGGAACAATTATTTTCCTTCTGATGTTGCTATTCATTCCAGTGAATTCAGATTAACTCTGAGCAATTACCATAAAGGAAACTAAACATGTCTGCAGGTAAACCTGGAGAATATTACTTTGAAGAACATCAATGTGTTTCTACCAAGAATAAATGATAAAGGGCCTGAGAGACTGTGCTGCAAATTGGAACTTCCCACAAACATCACCTCTGCCATGAATTATCTTGAGGTTGCTTCAGGCAAGTTACTTGTTTTCAGCCGCAGTCTTTCCATCTAAAGTCTGGGAAGTAGAATATATAGGAAAGTTATGGTAAGGACAACAGAAAGACACTTGATGAGCTTTGTATACTCAAGCCATTCTATAAATCCTTGTTATATGAGCTTAACATATTCCATAACTGTTCATGAAGTGAGAATTCATATAGCATAAGCATTTTTCCCAAATTCCCTTTATTTCTAATAGGCTTCTGACTCAAAAATTTGTCTCAATCCAAAAATTAACTCAAATCAATAGCAGAAAATTCCTGATTATGAAAAGGGAACAATTCTTATTCATGCTATCACACCAAACATCAACACCCTGGTTTTCTGTTAGGGTGTGCTGGCTAGTTTTGGTTCTTAGAGAACACGAACTGCAGTGTAAAACTTGATTCATGCACCAAACAATATGAGATTCAATGCCTGTGTGCTCCAGATGGTGTATGCTGAAAATGAACACTTGTGCACAGAAAGATACAGGAAATATTTTTGGTATAGCTGCTTCTGAGGCCTCCTTGTGCCTGCCCAGTAGTAGTAGTAGTAGTAGTAGTAGTAGTAGTAGTACATGATGGACACGACATTGGGATACCTGGCCCGCCTTTTGCAAGGGCCTGTCACTAGGACGTTGCCTTAACCACCAAAGTGGTCCCTATTTATCTACTTGCATTTGCATTCTTTCGAACTGCTTGGTTGGCAGGAGCTGGGCTGAGGATGGAAGCTCACCCCATCTGGCAGTACTCAGGTATTGAACTGCTGGCCTGCTGAGCAGAACTCCGGTCAAGCAGTGTTCTAACTCCAAACCACTGCAGCCCTTCTAATAATAATATACTTTATTCATATCCTGTCTTTTTCCCTGGGGGACTCAAGGCGGCTGACAATAAGCACATCATTTAATACTAAAGATAATGATGATGCCTTCTCCCTGTAGCAGAGAGAGCTAAAAATGTTGTATTTTAGTGAAAGGCAAATAGAAAATGCTAAAATATCAGAGCAGCAGACTGAGCTAGACCAAAAAATATATCCCATATTTACTCGAATCTAATGCATCATTGAATCTAATGTGCACCCCAGTTTTAAAAATCTTGAGATAAAAATGTTTACTGGTAATTGTAATGTGCAGCTGCAAAGCAGGTGCAAAATTTAATTTTACTATGTAAAACAATCGATTGTATGACAATTTGTTTGTTATTATTTTTACCTAATTGCATTAGGTAATAAAACCCATACAACAATGGGTTTGTTACATTTTTATTACAATATAGTAAACCGTTAAACTTAAAACTGGCATATACTTAAAATCAAAATAATTTTAATAATTTACTTGAATCTAATGTACCATCTATTCTAATGCGCATCCAGATTTTGGAGACTAAATTTGACTGAAAAAGTGAGCATTGTATTCATGTAAAGAGGGTATTATAAGTAACAACAATTCACTTTAGAAGTACAGTAATGCCTCACATAACAACTTTAATTCATTCCGAAGGCATGTTTGTTACGTGAAATGTTCTTTATGTGAAGTGGAACATATTACCCATAGGAAATAATGGAAACTCAGACAACTGGAACCAGAACCCAAAAAATATTCATATAAAAATATTAACTGGATGTAAAAATTATGACAAAACACTATAATTGAATTCAAAACATGCATTCAATGTGCATGATTCTGTGAGGTCAAAGCTACTTTCAAAGCTCCCAACTTTCTCCTTCTCTTCATCCTAAGCCTATCTCTTCCTTGCTCCCTTCCGGCTAGCCCTTAGCTGCTTCCCTTTTCTCCACTGCTGTTCTCTCTCTCTGCCCAGCGGACGCCCAGCCACAGGAGGAACAGTGGAAGTGTTGCTTTCATTATGGGCAGGCACACTAGGCAGCCCTGACACTTTTTAAAAGAGCTGCCGGCCAGCGCATCTGCCTCAACTGCCAATGAGTGTGTGTGTTAAGTGAAGCAGAATCCTAGAGAAATTTTTGTTTGTTACATGGAACATACTTTACGTGAAGCACTTGTTTCGTGAGATGCCACTTTACTTCTTCTTTAGTCCTTATCTGACTAAAAGGACGGAAAAGATTGGGGAGTGGGTCATCCTTTCAAGCAATAAAACACTTCTCAAGCACTTTTGTAGGTGCAGCTGGATTCCATGTGTCATTCTTTATACACTTCCACTCTTGACGATTGGTGGCAAAATTTCTAGCCTCGTCAGTTGTCAGTTGCTGGTTCCTTAGGTCTTTTTCAATATCTTTCAGTAATGTCTTCTTTGGTGCTGCTTGTTGGACCTTCCAGTGGATAGGTCACACTTGCCAGAAGAGCTCATGTGGCTGCTGATTAGTGTTCATTTTACAAATGTGGCCAAAAACATCAGTCTGTGTTTTTGAATTTGGTCTTTGGCTGAAGGTTGATGGTCACACCTTTTTTTATTACAGTGGTGGTTGCAAAGAGAGACACTCAGGATCTGTCTCAGAGACTCAGGCATTGTATTTGGAGCTTCTATACAAGCTTGTTTGTATCTGATTTGAGCAGAGTCTATGTTTCTGAAGATTGATAGGATCAGTGAGCAACAGAGGCAAATTTTGGTGTTGGTGGAAATGTTTGCCTTTTTCCAAAGGCACCATTTGAGTGAGGCCAATTCTGCTGTGGACATCAGCAGTAGATGTCTCTTTCTTCACCTGCACCAGCAACCCCAGGTATTCAAAATCTTGGAGCTTCTTAATTTCATAGAATCCTAGAGTTGGAAGGGACCTGATAGGTCATCTAGTCCAATCCCCTGCCTGTAGCAGGAAATCTTCCTAGAGCATCTCAAACAGGTATTTGTCGAGCCTCTGCTTGAAGATCCCCAGTGAGGGAGAGTCCACCACCTCCCTTGGCAATCTGTTTCACTGCTGAACTGCCCTCACTGTCAGGAATTTTTGATATACTTAATATATAATTAAATATAATATAATTTGGACTCCATCAAGGTTAATTTTGGCCTGTGATCCATCTGTGGTTATAGCTATGATCTGGTCTGCATTGATTTTTAGGCTGTAGGATTGGGCAAAGCAGGCAATGTGGTAAAGAATTTCTGTAGTCTCTGCCATCAGTGTCAGTGAAAATGCACTGTTGTCTGAAAACTTTAGATCAGTCAGGAAATTGTTTATGAAATTGTTTCTGTAGAAGTACAGAGAACATAAAAATAATGTAACAGCAAAGGGATATATAGTTGTTGCAGCAGCAGATGGAGAAGGTTCAGAGGAAAGCAACCAAAAGATTGATGGTCTGGGACACCTTCTGTATGAGGAAAGGTTGCAATATTTGGAGCTCTTCAGTCTAGAGAAGAGGCGCTTGAGGGGAGACTATTTGATTGAGACATACAAAATTATGCAAGGGATGGATAGAGTGGATGGAGAGATGCTCTTTTCCCTTTCACGTGACACCAGAACAAGGGGACATCCACTCAAATTGAATGTTGGGAGGGTTAGGACGGAAAAAAAGAAATTATTTCTTTACCCAGCATGTAGTTGCTCTGTGGAACTCCCTGCCACAGGAGTGGCCTCTTAAAGGAGTGCCTTTAAGAAGGAATTGGGCAAATTCCTAGAGGAAAGGAATTATATGGGTTACAAGCCATGGATGTGTGTACATGTGGACAACCTGAAAATGCCAGATGCAGTGGGGGGCACCTGGATGCAAGTGTCTTATGTGCTACCTGACACATCTGATGGGTTGATGAGTGATACTGGAAGCTGTACTAGATGGACCTTTGGCCTGATCCAGTGGAGGCTCTTCTTATGTTCTTTAAGTATATAATTTTCAAATGCCTATTTAGAATATAATTCTCTACTCTCCATCAAACTTTAAAAATAAAGATATTCCCCCAGGTTGCCTTGCTAGTTGTGACTGACTAACTTTAAGGGTGATTCCCTCATCTCCAAGAAAAGGACATTTTCGGTAAGGAAATTCTGTTCTTCTTCTTGGAGTCCTGTTAGGAGTGGGGCAATTTCCGGAGCCAGTATGCTGCTGTAGGTGCCAATGATGGTTTTGACATTTTGTACAATGATTTTTGTACATTTTGTCTTATGTTCATTGGGTTCTTGCCTAATTTGATGGCCTTTTGACAAAAGGCCAACCCACTTTATTTTGGCTCTTTAACAAAAATCTATGTGGCATGGGAGTACCTGCTAGTAGCTATTCTACCACCAGTATAGCCCTTGAACATGTAATCCCACCACCACGAAAAGGTCATCCCCATTGCAAGGCTGAAGAACCAGAGTTGTCCAAGAACTTCTCTATGGTCTTGTCGTCGCTTTGACTAAATGTCAAAGGTGCACAAAACACCTATTTATCTACTTGCATTCACCTATTTATAGTTACCTGTTTATCTACTTGCATTCACATGCTTTCGAAGTGTCATAATCTGACTCCATCATGCAGTTCTCAGACCTCAAACCACCAATCTGCCAACCTTTAGGTTGGCAAACATAGCATCTTTTTAACCACCGAGCCACCGCACCAAACATTTGGAGGCAGGCATAGAGGCTGCTGGAAGAGGTGAGCTTCCCTTTTCCCAGGTGGCTGCACCTCCAGAGAAAGCAGAAGGGCATAGAGCAGGGCCTGAGTCAAGGTCAAGGTCCATGGAGACCTTCATGCGGAAAGAAAAAACAGTGTGCAGCAGGCTTCTGAGAAAAAAGGCAGCGGGTGATATCAACCTCACAAATGAGCAGTGTTTATGCATTGCATCCATGCACACCTTCTGAAAAGTCCTGATTTTCTGATGCCAAAGGTGGAGGTCAGCTCAAACTAGCATAGTGAGGACTACTGTTGTTGTTGTTTTTTTAGTTTCTCAAAAATAGGAAAGATGTAGGGTGAAGAATGTTTGGGGGTTGCCTCTTGCTCCTGCACAGAGCAACTGGATAATAGCATCTTTTCAGGTTGCTTTTCCTAGTGATTCTGGATGTATTCAGTAATGCGGTGGTTTTTCCTTCTCTTTTATCTCCCCTCTCTGGTATGGTCTCCCCCTTTCCTGCATGCTTTAGTCATCTGGAGCTTTTCATCATCATTCAGATTATGGAGAGAAAGCTAGGGGAGCCATTATTTTGAGAGTTTTAGCCCTTCCCACATAGTCCCGAAATTCTTACCCCACCCCAAGGTAGTTCCTAGAAGCGGCAATTGCACATGTGCACTCTCTCAGTTATGGATATAAAGGAAGGCATTTAATGTGCCTAAATGGCAAAAGTATGTCTATTATTAAGAGTGCTGTTTTAGAGAGTGGGCTTTAAAAAGATATATCTGCTTTTCCTTCTTTCTCATTCTGCTTGTTAGAAGCAAAGTCCAGAAGAGGAAAAAGTAAGCCATATGCTAGAGCTCACCCAACAAGTAACCCCAATAGAAAGGGGCACTGAGAAATGTGATGTGTGGCACAGGGGTGTCAATATACAACGATGTCATCTTTTATTAACCACTTTAAAACATAGTCCAGACAAAACAGATGGTACCTTTTGCCAGTTGGTAAGCTGAAAGTGATCCATAGTTTATGTTGATTGTTTTACTTTGATTGTCAAGGGAGTGACACCAGGATACAAGTACTTTGTCTTGTGTGCTTTCTGAAGCATTAAGTGGACTACAGTGAGATAAAATGTTAGAGAAGATGGTACTATATGGCCTAATCCAACAGAACTCTTCTTATGTTGTTATAGTTAGGGCTGCTGCCAAAGACTGCCCCAAAAAGCAACTTGTACAGAATATGATGACCAGGGCATTTTTGGAGTGCCTGTGTAATAGGGCTTGCTTTTGAGATATGTGTAATGTATATATGGGGAATTGGTTAGGTGTGCAGGAATAGTATACAACAATTAATGGCATGACTCAGTGTAAAGGCATTAAAATGGGAAGGAGGCAAGGTTAAAGGTGCAGCAAGCAGGATCTTTATTGTGGGGAGGAAGCTGAGCAAAGGCTCCCCTGGCCACAGCCGCCTCGGACTCCAGGAGCAGCTGCGAATCCAGGAGAACCCCCAAACTGCGAACTTGCTCCTTCAAAGGGAGTGCAACCCCATCCAGAACAGGATGATATTCCAATATCTGAGTCGAGGCCTTCCGGACCAGGAGAATCTGCCTTATCAGGATTTAATCTCAGCTTGTTCACCCTCATCCAGTCCCCCACTGCCTCCAGACAATGATTCAGGATTTCAACTGCCTCCTTGGACTCAGGAGGAAAGGAGAGGTAGAGCTGGGTGTCATCAGCGTACTGATGACACCTCACTCCAAACCTCCGGATGACCTCTCCCAGCCGCTTCATGAAAGCATGGGGGATAGAATGGAACCTTGTGGCACCCCACACCGAAGATACCAGGGTGCCGAACAAACATCCCCCAGCACAACCTTCTGGGATCTGTCAGCCGGGAAGGAGCGGAACCACTGCAAAACAGTGCCTCCAATCCCCAGCCCGGCCAACCAACCCAGGAGGACACCATGGTCGATGGTGTCGAAGGCCGCTGAGAGGTCCAGCAGGACCAACAGGGACGCACTCCCCCAGTCCATTCCCTGGCGTAGGTCATCCACCAAGGCGACCAAGACAGTCTCTGTCACAAATCCCGGCCTGAAACCAGATTGGAAGGGATCCAGATAATCAGCTTCATCCAGGACCCTCTGAAGCTGGGACGCCACCACCCACTTGACCACTTTGCCCAGAAATGGGATGTTTGAGACTGGCCGATAGTTGTTTAGGTTTTTAGGATCCAGGGAGGGTTTCTTCAGGAGGGGGCGAACCACTGCCTGCTTTAATGCAGAAGGCAACACCCCCTCCCTCAGAGAGGAGTTCACCTCCCTCCCTGTCCATTCGGCCAGTCCATCCCGGGCCAGTCTGATAAGCCAAGCTGGCCAAGGGTCCAGCAGGCATGCAGATGGTCTCACACTACGGAGAATCCTGTCCACATCCTCAGGTTCTACAAGTTGAAAAGAATCCCAAAAAATGGACAAGACAGGTGTCCCGGGGACATCGTTGGATGTTGTTAAAGTGGCGTCCAAGTCATGCCGGATCTGATCGACCTTGTCTGCAAAGTGTTGGGTGAAATCGCCACAGCAGGGCTCCATGTGCTCTACTACGTCAGTACGGGGGGCCAGATGGAGTAGGCCCCGGACCACACGGAAGAGCTCTGCTGGCTGGTTCTCTGCGGATGTGATGGTGGTAGCGAAATATACTTTTTTAGCCACGGCCACCACCGCAGAGTAGGCACACTAGTGAGCCCTGGCCTCTGCCCGATCAGAAACGACATGAGTCTTTTGCCACTGTCGCTCTAAACGTCGACCTTGCTGTTTTAAAGCCTGCAGCTTCCCAGAAAACCAAGGAGCTGTGTTTGATTTACGGCAGGGCCGAGGTCGCTCAGGAGAGATCTCATCCAGGGCCCTGGTCATCTCCGTGTTCCAGAGATTGACCAAGGAGCCGGATGAATCGCCAGCTCTGGCAGCAGGAAAATCCCCCAGAGCCCTCAGGAAACCATCAGGATCCATCAGTCTCAGAGGGCAGACCTTGGAATGCGGTCCCCCGCCTGTGCAGAGGCTACCGGCTGCGATAAGCCTAAATCCCACCAGGTAGTGGTCTGTCCATGGCAACGGAGTGATGGAGATGTCCTTCACATCCAGATCACCATCAACCTGCCCAGCAGTGAACACCATCAACCTGCCCAGCATCATGAGTAGGGGCAGATATTCTTTGAGACAGACCCATGGTTGCCATGGAGGCCATGAAATCCTGAGTTGCAGATGTTTGGGGTGTCTCGGCATGGACATTGAAGTCCCCCAGCACTAAGAGGCGAGGGCACTCCAACGCTGCGCTCGAGATCACCCCGGTCAGCTCAGGCAGGGAGACTGTTGGGCAGCATGGCGGGTGGTATACCAACAGAATCCCTATTCTGTCTCGCCCCTCCAACACAACACGGAGGCACTCAAACCCTGTGAACTGCTGGACAGGGGACCTGGTGAGAGGGATAGAATCACGATAGACTATCGCAACCCCACCTCCCCGCCCTTGAAGTCTTGGCTGCTGCAGCACCCGGAAACCTGGTGGACAGATCTGGGAGAGGCCCACACCTCCGGCCTCATCCAGCCAGGTCTCCGTAATGCAAGCCAGGTCAGCTTTCTGGTCCAGGATCAAGTCCTGGACCAAGTAGGTCTTATTGTTTACTGACCTGGCATTGAGGAGCAGCAGGTTCAGACTCAGGGGGCTGCTGGTCAGGCTGCCTAGGGTCAGAGGGTTGAGGGGAGGGCCAGAAAGAGGGACAGTCTGTCTATGACTGACCCTCCTTCTCCTGTTACGGCCTGCACGACTCCTCCCACCATATCTTCCATGACCCGTCACTCTACTAATAGTGGCAGCACTCCCAGCCGACTTTCCCTCCCCTGAGCTCCCTCCAGATGGTAAACACATTACTACAGAGCAACAGGCGGAGCCAAGCAACTAGGGGCAGGTTTCTGGTAATTTTACCTCCCTCAGGAGGGAGGCACAGGCTCCAAGGCAGAGGCAAAAGTCCTCAAAGACTGGTCCGCTGGTCTGGTCAGGAGATAGAGTTCAGATTGTTCTTTTCCAGGGAACGTCTGCAGTCTCCAGGCCCGACACCACTCTCTCTCCAAGGACCAAGGGCTCTGTACCTGAGGCAAGACAGAAGTAATCAGCTAGGGAGCAAGGGATCTTTCCTCTCCTCCAGAACTTTCCTTCTTTCCTGGGCAAACTCAGCCTCTGCAAGGTGGATTTTATTTACCTGAGGCAAGACAGAAGTAATCAGCCAGGGAGCAAGGGGTCTTTCCTCTAGAACTTTCCTTCTCTCCTGGGCATGTAAGGATGCCCAGTGTTCAGTAGAGGTGCTAAGTGGTTCCCACTTCCCAGTGAAGCCTGTTTCCTGCTGCACAATGGGTACCTGCTGCATGGTCATGCCTACTGCTGCCAGTCACTGACCCTGGTACCTGCTAGTACCCGCTTTCTGGTGCCAGTGCTGGTGCTCTCAGCATGCATGGGGCTCACAAATATTCTTGAAATTTTGCTCCCACAATGACAGGTAAATTCCACTAGTTTTAAATAACTACCATGCACTTGAAATACATAATCCTCTTGACCTTCCTCTCGGTCACACTAGAGCAAAGATTCCTAAAACTTGGGACATCACAACACCCCAGCTATGGAAGCTATTTCACACCCCCATTAAGGCTAGCAACATGATCACCAGCATCACACTGCTGCCAGGTGGGGTAAGATTTTTAAGCCTATCTGAAGGTTGCTATGGCACTCATGAGGGTTGGGAACCCTGCACCCCCCTCCACAGGCCTCCCTGAACCTCCAAAGTATGGCAAAAAGAAGCCATGTCCAGCAGCACTTTGGAGCTGGTGGGAGTGATTAGCAAGAAGTTACAAAAGAAGGGAAATGAATAGGAACTTCAAAAAAGAATTTAAAGAACTCTTCTCCAAATAAAACATGAAGCAACCATCAAATCTTTCTATCTTTTCTAGCACACCTGCAGCCTGGAGGTTTTGTACCATGAATATCCCTCAGGTCAGAGTCTGTAAAATGTAATACTAAGAAACATCGTTTGAAGAAAATCGTTTTTTTTATTCTTTAAAAGAAAATATAATCAGACTGAGTGTGGCAACCAGTTCTGTTCTCTGATCTCTGAAACAAAAAATATAATTAAGTCCATATGATTTTTAGAATTTAAGTGTTCCATTATAAATGTCAGTGTTTTAATCAAGTCCATGGAACTATACGAGTTCCCTCATATATCCCTATCTGAGCAGACATTCCCTTCTTTTGAAAACTGGTGGCCTAGATTTCTTTAAAGAGAATACTGGACAGGTGCATGGAAGAAAAGTTCAAAACAGGCTAAAAGCCATGATGTATATATACAACCTCTGTGTTTTAGAAGTAACCTATCTCTGAATGTGAGTTGCAAGGGAGTGTCAATGAGATATCGGTATCATGTTATTTTGAGATCTTCCTTGAGTATCCAGAAAGCTACAATGATGTACAAAAAGCTGGTGGGCTGTTGACCCATCTATACAGCAGATTTAACAGGGTTGTAGTGTTCTTAATAAGTGAAGTGTCTGTACATGGTGGTGACCCAGGAGTGTTTGGTACTGATAGGGTCTCAAATGTGACCCTTTTCAATGTTTAGGAGTTTCACTGCACTGAAAAATCCTCAGTATTTTTGTGTTTTTACATGAGAAGACTTGCTAAAAATCTGATATGTCTGATAAACTAACCTTAATCTTTGTGCAAGTCAAATCAAATCAAGTTTCCTATCAAGTTCTAGTTCAGCAGTTTCTCCCTGATGAGTCTCCTTGCATTCCTTTGCATGGTGACTCTCAAGTCAGCAGTAGAATGACCTGCTTGAAATGTGTCCCTGCTGGTTTCTAGACATTGCCATGCTCATGACAGCTTGACCTCTTTGTCTTATGGAGACAGCAGAGTGACATTGTTGGCAGGCCATGGAATCTATTTTTACTTTTTTGTATTATTGTTATAAACAGTACCTTTTCACCTTTTTAAGAGCTCAAGGTATTTCAAAATATCAACAAAATATTGACAAAGATATTGACAAAATATTTCACTGAACAGGGTCACTGAATAGCAATAGCAAAACAGGGTCACTAATAGCAATAGTAAAAGCATCCTATAAATTTAATTGGCACCCCAATTTAAGATAGCTGGAGGATAGCAATGAATAAGATAGCAAATGAATGTGCCCCTGAGAAGGTCACTCACTGCTGCTGTCTCTCCAATGACAATATTGCCAGTGTTTGGGCAGTATGGGAGCTGGTGCCTTTCTTTGCATTTCTGCCATGTGGCCTGTGATTGATCCCTAGCTGTGTCAAACTGAGGGGTGGGGTGTGGACTACCTATAAGCAAGGTCAGATCCAAGAGGCATGTGAGTGAGGAAGTATCCTCAACCAGGATGGGTTGTAGGTATTGAGAGAAGTCTCTTTATTGGGAGAAGTTTGCACTGGGGGCTGTCCTTTCCCCTGTGCTGGGCCGGTATTGTACTAGTTTGACATTGTTAGTCTGTCTTTGTGGTGCATGGAATGGGCATTGTAGTTTTTGAGAATGTTTGAAATATTGTGGCTCAATGTGGCTGTATCATAGGATTTGGCTATATATAATGGAATGTGTGGTTGTCTTAGTGAAGCAGGAAGCATGTAAGTGCACGTGGCAATCAGTATGTTTGGCTTCAATGTTCGTGTCTGAAGACTGAATCTGCTGCACTGACTGGTCAAAACTTGGAAGTTGTTAAAATCGTGGAATTTTTCCCAGGCCCCAAAAGCAAGTTGAAACATCATATAGAGCTTTGGCTCCTGTAAAATTTCATAAGAGGACACTGGACATCCATCCATGTCTTGCCCATCTAGTTAATTAGTTTTAATTGTTATATCTTTAATCTTAGTTTACAGTCTGAAATGAGGACAAAGGTGAATTTTAATAAGGGATTTGAAGGCAGAGAGTGGAGGAATATGCACAGGTACCAGTAGGCATGCCCAAGCATAAAGAACTGAAGCAGCACACCCAGGAGCATAGAGAATGGTAAATCTGAGGGAGCGAGATGCAGCAGAATGTGAGAGCTTAAGGTGGGGCTCTCCAAATTCCCACTTACGGGCCAGATCCAGGATTTGGAAAAAGCTCCACATCCCATAAGCTTACCATTTTCAGCCCTGTGTGCAGATCAGCTTGATAGAAATGCAGCATCATGGCAGAATGGTGTCACTTGGGGAAGGAGGACGTTATTTGGGACCCAGCTGTTTCCAGTTTGGAGACCTCTGGCTTAATGGATAAGGAGGACATAGCTATGAAGGACTTTGGGTGTAATGACCAAGAGTGGACAGGAAGCCACAGCAGAGACTAAGGAGAGTGATGACTTGAGTTGTACCAGAAACAAAATTAATCTTTCTTATGTTTTGCAATAGACAATAGACAAAAGAGCATGAATCCAGGATAATGAAAGCAATTCTATATATCTAGCTTAAAAACAGGCTTGCATGCACTGCATATAATCCTTCTCTGAGGAAACAAATCTGTCTTGATGTACCTATCCATAGGTGATGTTCACCCCATTAAGTGCATAGAGACTAGGGATGTGTCAGAGACTAGCCTGATGCCTATTTCTGTTGCCCAGAGCATTTTGGTGGCCATGTTCTGAGTGAAATAAAAGATCAGGCTCAGCTGGAAGAGCCACTGTGTGGAGTGTTAGCTTCACCTTTATTTGTGCAATTCTGAGGAAGCACCTCTGTGAAGTGTTCTTGATGTGTGTTCTTGCTATCCCCTCCATGAGGACCTTTTTCCTTGTCCTTCCTTCCTTGTTATAATCTCGAGTCTTTCTCCACACTTCTGAGCTGTTGAGGAAATTGAGCTTTAAAATGCAGTAAATTGACCCACTTGTGGCAATTGCAGTTGCTGCATGGTTTTTAAGGGGCAATTTCTCTGACAAGAATTTAAAGTTGTGATGATCTGGGCCTGTTGCCACAGGCAGCTCAAACGCATTAATGTTCAATCACGTAAGTGCTTTGTAAGTTCTTCTGCTGCTTCCCTAGAAACCAGCACAACTATAGATGAAAAAGGAGCTGTCCAGGCTGCATGTCTGTAAAAGAGAAATGTGGAACAAATGGAGATGGAGGCTGGCAGAACAAATGGAGATGAAGGGATAGGTGGAAGTGGAATTGGCTTCTTTCTGGTCTTGGCTTATAGATGTTGAAGTGGGTGATTTGTTGGCTACCTTGCCAAGGGGTGTAATGGTGGCACCTGCTCCCCTTGAAAGCAGCCTTTTGCAAAGAGATCCTTGGTCATGTGACATTTCTGTTTCCTTAGAGACAGGCACAGAGGAGTGCCGCCCTTGAATGCCTCGTCAGTAAAGAAAGGAAGAGGCATTTGCCACTGAGCGCTGCTGAAGATTTGCTGCGTTTGCTTCTATTTCTCCTTTGCTGCTTCAGGGCTGGCAGGACTGTTGTCTGTACTTGAAGGGGTGAGAGAGCGAAGCATCAGAAGCAGCAGCATCTCCAGAAGTTCATCTTTCCTAGCAGTTGTTTATTGGTCTTTGTTATGGCTGCATAGTGCTCAGGATGGAGCTGTCGTAAGACCTGGTTGCTGGTGCTCCCCCTCTTTGGCTGCTATATACAGATTGCAGCAGTTGCTGGGGAGGGCAGGCAGGTTACAGCACAGGGCATCTTATCCAACAGTGTTAAAAAGGTAACTTATGCATGGCTGTTGTTTGTTTGAAATGCCTTTGAAAGGAACATCTTGTGGTCAGTCTGGGTATGAATAGAATTGGTTGGACTGGGGGAGGAGAAGCTGCTCTAACAGTTCTGCAAACTCAGTTATTCGTATAACATCTCAGTGAGAACAACAATTGGAGCCAGGATTGCGAATGGGCAGATCTTAACCTCTGGCATCACTTGTCACTGAAGAATTGCTCCAGATTACATGCAGCAGTCTTCAGGTGGTGCCTGGTTATTTCTCTGTACTAGATGCACTGTGAATGAATTTCACACTTCAGCTCTCACATGGAGAAGTTTAATATGAACGCATATCAAATGTACTTCACTTTTGAGCACACAGATCATACTCTTCCAGTTTAGCATTTGTTTTATAATTGCAGTCCAGAAGCTTTAAGATGCCCTCTTCGGTGAAACAGAACTTGTGCTATCCATTGATATGCTACTCAAAGAAAGACAGGCATGCATGACTGTTAAAGCTTCTTTGTTGTTTTCACTGAGGATGGATGGGGACATCTAGCCAGACTGTGTGGCAGCATGAGGCTTTTATCCTGCTACCATCAGAGTCCAGAAGAGTGAAACATTACTCTGTGCCCAGAGCAATCAGAGAAGCTTACTCAGGGCTGCGATCCATTTTCAGGTTGGGTAGAAGATTTTTATAGTCACATTTCTCCTCCTAACCACCATGCCTGTCTGAGATTTTAATGATTTGTTTTAATTTTCTGTTTTTGCCTGTGTTGTAATTTTTCTGATTTATCTTGGTTTATTAAATGTTGAGAGCTGCCTCTCACCTGAGAGCAGAAAGGCAGGTAACACTTCGAAATAAATAAATAATCTATGGTAGCAAACATTTTGGCTAATTAATGAATCCAGAAAATAGCCATAGATGCCTCTAGTAGTTTGAGCTTCTAAGATGGGATAGCAGCATGGCTTCATGTTAATCATGAGGTTCTATTTGTCCATCACACATTTCCAGAGGCCAGTGGCATCATAGCTCTTTTCATTAAGGAAAAGAGGAAGCAAAGGCAGGGGGAGAGTTCTTGCAGTGCCACTCACTTCAAAGCGATAGAAGTAAATATGAGCTAATTTTGAAAGGTAAAAATTACATGTATGCAGTAGATCTTACTTCTAGTTAGCTCCTATGAATCAATGAGATTAGTCTGAGCAAGTAACTTCCAACTTGATCTTTGGCACATTTTGCCTAAGTGGCCTGTTGGATGCAATCTACAGAGCTGAGTTGGGTGACTTGGAATCAATCCTTCTTTACCATAGTTCCCCATCTGTAGAATTATTACTTTCATTACCTCCTAAATGATGGGAAATTCAGCCTGGATGTTGCACCATCAGCAAGAGTGTCCTCTAGCAAAATACAGTATAGGAACAGAGAAAAGCTGCCTCCCTTGCTTCTTTTATTTTCTTTTTGCTGCTTCTCAAACCTGAAAAGTTTAAGTGCTTAAAGAACAACTAGTCTTTCCCACTACAACCCCAACATATAAAGAAACTGTTAGCCAATATCCTTTGCCATGATGCGTTGTGTAGCATTGCATGTGTTTGCACTGGAAAGCTGTGTTGCAGTGGATAATAATAATAACAACAACAATAACAACAACAACAACAACAACTTGGCACTTATATACTGCTTTTCTGGACATTTTGGATTGCTCCTCAATCTTTAATCAAAGCGGTTTACATAGGCAGGCGAATTCTAAATCCCCGAAGGGATTTTTACAAACACAGATCGTCTCTATCTTTCAAGAGACACTACATTCAAGATGTTACATTCACAGTCTGGTTACAACACTGGCCCCGATGTCTGAAATGCTGGCTGACAAAGTTCTCACCTTTCTCACCTTTCTGTGTACTTAGACAGAATGGACAATAATATCACAGCACTAACTCACCTGGAGGTTTTGAGAACCTCAGTCTTTGAAGGGGAGGAGTGTCAATGCACAACAAGGAATGTCATCCCAGGACAAATTCAGAAAAGCAACCACTTTGAAGTAGGGTGTGAAGAGAGGTAAGTTTAGAAATGCAGCTTTTCAAAAACATACTAGAGGTGCCTCATGTCCTATTCAGCTAATTTCGTTCAAACTGTCGTCTCAGACTCTGTCTTGTTGCTGTATGTGATTGTCAATATGCTCCAACCTTTTCTTTTGCAAGAGACCAGGAGCATTGCTTTATAATTTCTGAAAGTTATTATCCAAATTCCAAGCACCACAACAGCTTCTTCACAACAGTTCTGTTCTGGGCAAATTCCAGTTGACAGCCTGGCTTTTGAGAGGAGGGGTCTAGCTCGCAAGGGCTACTTGAAGCAAGTGCTCTCTCTACCATACTAGCTTCCAGACGGGCCTCGACTAACAGAATCTATTCCCGTACCTGGCACAGGTTTGTGGTTTGGTGTGGAAATTTAGCCTTGCTGGTGGAAAAGGCAAAACTCAGGCACATCCTGAAGTTTCTTCAAGAGGGAGTAGAGAAGGGCCTCAGCACCAACACTATCAAGCAGCAGCTATCAACTATTAATTCCATCTTGGGCCCCACTAAATCGGGTCCCCTGTCTCTACACCCTGATAGCAAAAGGTTTGTTCAGGGCCTGAAGCTTCTCATCCCTCCAACGGTGCATCACTTTCCCACATGGGACCTGCATTTGGTGCTGAAGGTTTTGATGGGTTCTCCTTTTGAACTTCTTGCCACGGTACCTATCAGGTTTGTCACCCTGAAGGTACTCTTTCTAGTAGCTATCACCTCAGCTAGATGGGTATCAGAGATAGGCGCTTTATCAGTGTATCCTAACCTTTGCCAGTTTCAGGACAACAAGGTACTTCTTAGGCTGGATCCTTCGTTCTTACCTAAGGTGAACTCCATTTTCCACAGGTCCCAGGAGATAGTGCTGCCTAGACTGTGCCCTAATCCATCTCTGTCTAAAGAGAGAGCCTGGCATTCACTCGATGTGAAAAGAGGGCTCAATTTTTATTTGGATAGGACAAAGGATTTCAGGAAATCTGAGGCTCTATTTGTCCTTTTTGGGGGTCCTTCCAGAGGCAAGAAGGCCTCTCTAGCGTCATTAGCCAAATGGCTAGAATTGGCTATTCAGGAGGTTTATAAGGCAGCAGGCAAAGATCCCCCAGAGGGTATTAAGGCACACTCCACCAGAGGGGCAGCAACCTCGGCTGTGTTCAAGGGCCCTGTTTCCTTAGAGTCCATATGCAGGGAGGCGGCTTGGGCTTCCCCTGATACATTCATTAGACACTACAAGGTGGACAGGGCGGCTTTGGCTGAAGCTGCCTTTGGCAGAAGAGTGTTGCAGAGAGTGCTATCCCTGTGAGGTGGTCTGCGTTTCTCCCACCCTGAGCATGAGGCTCTGGTACATCCCAGTTATTCTCTGAATGCACCCTGTCCTCACTCCAGAGAAGGATGGAATTTCCTTACCATAAATGTCCTTTTCTTGGAGATGAGGACAGAGTCGCAGACTCTGTCACAGTCCCAGTCCCACAATTTGGGGAATTTCCCTATCCTTGCAGGTACAGGCATTGGATTGTTTCCTGGTCCAACTGTTCAGTGGGCAAGTTCTCAAGTTCCTCTTCAGGTTCTCTGTGGTCAGGACCCCTTGTTTTGGTCTGGTCTGTGTTTGCCTCTGTTCTACAGTTCTGTTTTTCTACAGCTTTAAAACTATATTGGTGTGTGGTGGCTATTTTTCTCTGTTCGGCTCTGGTACCCAGGGAAGGAATGCCCTGCACAGGAAGGAGACAAGATTACTTACAGCCCTGTCTCAAAGGTGGGCAGGGCATAGCCCAGTCATTCTCTGAATGCACCCTGTCCTCATCTCCAAGAAAAGGACGTTTACAGTAAGGAAATTCCATCCATTGACATGCCACTCTACAGGAAATAAGACAAACCCCCAAAGCCATGGATTGTGATGAAAAGGCAAAGCACAAAAATGGTCTTTGTCAAACACTGCAAAAAGAAAATCTTGAACTTCCCCCACCCTGGGCCTCTGACTTAACACTGAAGTCTTCCAGTACCAAGACGGTTCTGGCATCCTCTAGCCCTTAACCTCTTTCTCGTTAGCGGTCCAAAAATATGGAGAAATAATCCCCAAAAAGGGCATTCCTCACTCTTCCCAAACAAAATCCTGTCCAAGGAGATAGCAAAAAAGGTTCCTCCGTCCAGGAGTCTTGCAGTGTCATTATGTGGAAGAACACAATCAAGAAGGACTTGTTTTATTCTCTCATCTGACTCTTTGAATTATTCTTTGATGCAAGAGATGTATTTTCTCCTAAAGCTGTATTTTTAAAAACCTGAGGTTTGAGACTTAGAGCACAATCCTAACCATGTCTACTCAAAAGTAAGCCCCATTGTGTTCAATAGGTCTTACTCCCAGGAAAGTGTCTTTAGGATTGCAGCCTTAATCTTTTCCAGAATTGTGGTAATTCCTGGTTATTAGCACCACACCATGAATCTGACTCAGCCTCCAAGTGAAATCCAAGGACGCCTGATCAGAGATAACCCCTTTCTCCTTGCTCACTCTGGATTCTTTGCCATCTCCCTTTTTAAAGTTTGAATTCTCAGTATGATTTCTCAGAACTTGCTAAGGATGTGAAACAGTGATCTTAGAAAGTCAAATGCCTTCCTAATCAGGATTCCTCCTGTTCCTACGTATGAGGGAAAATAAGCAGCAAAAGGTCTTAACAGAAGAGCTGTAGCTCAGTGGTAGAGCTGTTGCGTAAATAAAGAAGATACCAAGCTGATTCTCAGGAAGCACCTTTCTCTAAGACAAACTCATTTCATATAGAGGGCCAAAGTTAATATTAATGGTGCCTCCTGAGGGTTGAAATCCAATCTTATGCATGTCTACTCAAAAGCCCATTATAGTCAACAGGAAAGTACAGCTTGAAAAGTTCTTATGGGCTAAATAAAATGGCAGTGTGAACCATGAGGTCCATGGGCCTTGTATTTGACGCCTCTGCTCTATGAAGTCACTACAACTTGGGGCAGGATGCTGACCAAGGTGCTACATCTATTCTATATGTATAAAAATGATAAGTCACTGACTGACTGACGCATCAATGCCCTGCCAAAACCACTGGGCCTAGAAGCGTGAAATTTGGGATGGGTGTTCCTTCTATGACCAAGGGGTGCACTAAGAACCAGTTTTCAGAAATTCCAACCAGAAGGGGGTGAAATGGGATGCAACGCGTTTTCCTCCCTATACTTTGCATAGAAGAATCGGTGACTGAGGGATACTGTGCCCCAACCCCCGGACCCAGAAGCATGAAATTCAGGGAGGGTGTTCCTTCTGTCTCATGAACACCCACCAAGAACCAATGTGGAGAAATTTAACCCTTAAGGAGCTGAAAAGGGGTGCAACGTGTTTTTCTCCTATACGTAACATGGATGACTGACCAACCTCCAGCCAATTTGGTTCTCGGTGCCTGGTGCACTGGGGGGATGTTGTTCTGAGGAAGAGGTTGTACTGGGGAGGATGCTGCACGTGGGGGTTGAGCATGGGGGATGATGCTGCAAATGGGGAGATGCTGCACATGGTGGTTTGATGCACATGGGGGGACTGATGCACCGTGGGGGGATGGCGTATGGGGAAACTTTACTCCCGCAACACAGGTATGCTTTTCGCTAGTGTGTTCATAAGGCTGTTTCTGCTTTCTAAAAGCTTTCAGAAATGATTGTGTAGATGTAGTAGCCAGTGATTCCTCCTCTCCCCCAAAAATCATGCAGCTGAAAGCTGAGCAGTGTTCAGCAAAGAACTTGGCGATCACACATGATGCCATCACTGAGCATCCAGAGATTGCATCACACTGGCACTGATCCCTTGCAGCAAATATAGCTTGTAACATCATATTCCCATTGCACAGGTCTGAAGATTCTACTGGCTCTGAAAGGCCCACTGGACCTCATGCATAGCATACAGAAATGCATTTCAGTTCCTGGATATTCAGGAAGCCATTAAGTTTCAATGTTTGGATTGCCTTTTCGCTTGTATACAAAGTGGTTGATGAAAACAGACTACAGCTGGAGGGAAAATTCAATTTCTGTGGCTAATGCAGCCACATCATGGAGATGCCTTGTGTGTGGGATGTGCCTATAACAACAATTGTGTCAAGAGCAAGTGGAATAATTTTAGATCATTCTTTCAACTTGACAAAAGAGTAGTTGCAATAGTGGTTCTTTTCAACTGTTGTTGGGTGCCCTCCTTTTTATCTTGAGAGTGACAGGTCCAGCTCTCCTGGATCAGATTAGGGAGCAGCACTGCCTGTGCCCTTGAGAACCCACCTCTACAGCAATGAGCTTCTCCACGTTCTTGAGGGCACAGGCAGTCACAGATTCACAGCAGTGATCACTAAGAATGTGGACATGGTTTTCTGTATACAAGTGAAGATGCAGCATTTTCTCTCTGACAGGTGTCATATTTTCTAGATCTGTTGTGTGGACTTCCATATACCCCTTTTGGATTACACTGTGTGTAGCAGTGTTGTTTTGATTGTGCACCAGTTGCACTGTGTGCAGTTGTAATTTATTAGCTTAAAAGTTCTATTTCACAGAACCAGGAGGGAGGGGAGGTATGGGAATGCTAGCACAGAATCCTACACTACACATTTCTTGAATACAAAATCTTGTTTGTAACAGATGAATTACAGGGGAAATGGAGAAGGTGGAAGTAGAGGAAGCACTTCACAGAAATGAAGATTAGAAATTGCAAACTGTGGGGTGAGGAGAGGCAGGTGGCAGGTATACCTCCATGCTACACCTAATTCTTTGCAGGGAGATGCTGCTTGAAGGTGGCCTCATGACCTGGCCACCTCAGAGATGAATGCCAAATGGGTACACTCTCTGGAAAACATGGCATTAGAGATTTTTCAGTGGTGCACTTTGCTGTAGGATGGGAAGAAGCACAGAGGACAGCAATGTTGACTGGGAGTGCAGGGCAACCTTCCAAAAGTTCTTTCTTGCAGATGTTGACTGCATGGTTTTGCTGCTTTGCTTAGCCATGAAGTCAGTGGCTTGGTATTTGAAGCATCCTTCAAAGCTCCAGGTTCATCTAAGGGTAGAGTTAGGGCAGTGAAGAGTACCCTAGCTGGGCTGCCCCAACTATTCTGAATCAAGAGCAGAAAGCTGTGCTGGATCCAGAGAGTCAGGCAGCCTTGGCTGCCCTAGCTGCTCCAGAGCTTGCTAAGAAGGCACCAAGTCAGTGACACCTGGGGAGAGCTTGCTCCTAAGGAGACCCTCCAATCACACTGAACAAAGAACAGCTATGGAGCTTATAAGGAGTCCCTGATAAGACTAACAGAACAGTCTATAGTGGAATACAAGGGGCTTCTTGGAGTGGCCTGCTGTATCCCCAGGTTAATGCGCTGCCATCGTTGTGTCATATCCTGAAGTTGAGAGGAAGGGGTTGCAACTAGGCTGGCCAAGAGTTCAGATTTTTGGTCAACACTGCCATTCTTATTCTGGGTTGTCATGGACCCCTATGGGTCTGTTGGTTGTTATACCTGCTCCTGAGGTGGTATAACTCTGAAGAGCTGGAAGAGGGCATTTCTGCCCTGGAAACAGGCTCTGGATACAGAGTTAAATGCTAAACATGCCCTCAACATGCCTCTCCTGAACTGCCTAGACAATGCTAAACATGCCCTCAACATGCCTCTCCTGAACTGCCTAGGCTCCCCCAGTTAGGGCAGCCCAGGTCCAACTGTCTTGGGGCAGCCTATGGTGCCTTAGGCTGACCCAAGCCTTTTCCAGAATAACTAGGGTGGCCATATTGCAGTCGGGTCAGCCCAGTGATAGACTGGGTAACCCAACTGCATTTCTGGATTGTGCCCTAAGTCTCAGTGTCACATGTGTGATGCAGCCCTCTTTGAAGAAGACACCTTTCTGGGCATTTGATTATTTTTACCCTGCCAGCCAAAGTGAATGAATAATTTTCTTTCTTTGCTTTCAAAGTAAAGAAGAAATACTGCTAAAGCTGGCTTTAATACTCCATGTGATTGTTCTCTTGTATAATTGAGAAAAATGGTGCACTTCAGCTGAGTACTTGACTTGTGGGGGGCTGGAAAAGAGAGTACTGTACTCTTTTCCCTTGTTCTTTGGGGAGGCCTTGCCTTGAAGCATCTGCAGAAAGGAGCCTCTCAGTGGTCTGTGGATCTTTTACCATCTGAACTGGAGGCATGCTTCTGTATTTCTCTCAGTAGTGCTAAATGTGAGCTGTTGCACTGTTCTTGTATGCTGAGAGAGAAGCTGTGGATCAGCAGCTCCTTTAAGAGCATGGCATGGGAGGAGTATTAAAAGACTTAGAATGCTGCCTTGGAGGAAGCAGTAGCAGCAGGCTAAAGAGCCAGAGTATGGCTGGTGCTTGCTGACTACAGAAATCTCTTGGAGCAGGATGGTCATATTTAGATTTGTCATGTTCATCACAGTAAGTGGGAACTGTGAGGGCAGAGGTACCTGGGCAGACTCTGTCATACTCTGATTCACAAATTGAGAGGAGAACGAGCTGGATGCTTAAAAGGAAAATGCAGTGGCCAGTGGAGCTGCTTACTCTCATTCATGGGCATCCTGTGTAGTGTTTTGGTTTTTAAACTTCCACCCTACCCTACCTTCATTTATTCTAATAGCAATCCTATGCTGCTGGCTAGCCTAGAAGAGTAGACTGCATAAACGTCTCCCACTTCCTCACCTGGACCCACCTCTACACAGTTCCTTCACTGCTACATGGAAGTGCTTCACAGTTCTTGACCTCAAGGCACATACAAGTCGGTGCTGACTCTTCTGCCCAGGCTGATCATATGACAGGAATGTCCCAAATGTCAGAAATTTGGGGGCCTTTCCAGCCATTTCCTGGTATTTTAGGCCTGTTTTTGGCCATTTTAGGCCTTTTAGGCTCAGAGAGGCTGCTGGGTAGAGGAGGAGGGAGAGAGGGAAGGGAATTGTAGCTTTTCCCTCTTCCCCCATGCTAAAGCATCTTTCTAGGCTATGAGTTGGAAGAACTACATCTCCCAGCATGCATCACGCCAGATTCTCATTTTGCAACCTGCTTCCTAGAGAGGCCTGAGTAGGCCTCTAAATGGGCCTCTAAGTAGCCATTCCCAAATGGCTGTGCCTGGCAGTGGCTCCAGTCCCTGCAAAGAAAAAGATCTGAGGGGAGGAAAGTGCTTGCTGTGCAAAGGAAGGAAGGAGGGAGCTCAGCTGAGGCTGCTGGGGAGGAGAGCAGAGCAGAGGAAGGAGGCAGCCTTGCAGGTGGAGCTCCTCTGAAACCTTGCAGTGACTTTGGCTTTGGAGAGAAAGCGGAGAGGAAGAACTAATTTTTTTAAGAACTAATTTTTTTAAGCAGGGTTGCCAACTGACCAGAGCCTCTCCTGCTCCTGTGCCTTTGTAGATGGATCCACCAACATATACTTTGCACAAAAAAGCATGTAATTCACAACAAGAGCTTGAGTTGCTCAGGTTGTGGGGCCTTTCATCCAGCTGTTGTCAAAGCAGAGGAGCAGGGCTGGGTGTAAAGTTGGCAACCTTCTCAGGGCAGGGATGGTGGGAATAACTCCTGGCTTCTTAAGTTTTAAGTCTACAAGTCCAATTGTGTCAACTCAAAAGCATTATAGTCAGTGGAGTTTATATTGTGTAGGGGGCAAAGGAAAGGAGGCTGAAAGACCAAGCCTGTGCATGCCTGCCTGGATCACTTAAACATGTGCCTTTTGGGTTAGTGCCTGGTCTATTGCAATGAGATTTGTGCAGAAATTAAGTACAGCAATGCAAGACGAGTGTTTTTAGCTTTAATATGCCCTACATTTGTCCTACATTTGGGGGGGGTGTCCTACAATTTTTTTAAGCGGGTAGAAGCACTTGACTGCTTCTTTGCCTGTGCTCTGAAATCCAGGGTGCTCTCAGCTCTGGCCGCTAGATAGATGTGTGTGATACACATAATACACATTGGGGTGTTAGTTACGTGTATCATATGTCCACCTCTTTATTGGAAGGCCAAGTTAGGGGAATAACAATTTACCTCATCTTTCAATCGTGTTGGGGGCTTCTTATGGAGCTGGCCAAGTTTCTCAAGACATAAGCCATGCACATCTTCAGTAGCTTCACTTGCATTTGTGTGTTACCCAGGTAGCTGTGTGGACTATTATTATTTTTCCTTTAAAAAGGACACAAGGTGACCAGTCCTGCACCTTCCAAGGAAGAAGTAGGCTGTTGATAAGGATCTCAAACTTACCAGTGGGAAGGAATAAGAGAAGTCAGAGCCTTAGGGCTGCATAGCTTCTTCAGCTGCCCCCACATACAAATTTTTTTCAACTTAAGGTTCTTGACCATAATGTGCCATAAATGCTTTCTGTTTCAGCCCATCTCGGCCTCTTGCCAACATGAATGACACCATGGTTGCCCACGTATCCTCAGGAGCCCCCACCCCAACAAAAAGGTAGGTGTGCTCAATGTTGTCTGAAGCAGGGGGTGGGATTTTGCTATGTCCAGTCTGTGGCCTCTGCTGAAAGAAAAGAATGAGGAGCATGGTTCCTCTTCCTGTAACATCCTAAAACAACATTGGATTTGCAGCATTAGCATTTTAGGGTATTCCCATAGCAAGATATTTTTGCAATGTAGCTTCCAACATACTGAGACCTCAAGGGTCAGAGATACCCTAAAGAGTGACATACAGGAAATTACATTTCTTTTTCTCTCTCCTCTTGCCACTGCAGAGGATAGAATTCCTCTCCTGTTGCCTGCAGAGGCCCTGAACAACAGCTGAAGTGAGTCAGCTGTTGCCTGGGAACTGCAGCAGGCTGTGGTTGATGTTCTGTGTGGAGAGACTGGGTCCTTCTTCCTGATTTGGAAGGTACAGTCTGACTCCTGCCTGTAGTACATTGGGGTCACATCTTGACCTGTGTACAGCAACAGTGGGTACATAGTGCTGATGCTTTTGAAAAGACTGCAGCTGCAGAAGATAAAGCAAAGGATGTGTGTTTCTGAATTTTCTTACCCAAGACGGAGTCATTGTCAAGTTATCTACTAGAGAAGGTTCTGTTGATCAGAAGCAAAGATGAATTTTGTATGGTCTTCATGTTAAGCTCCTTTTTATTGTTTAATGACATATGGTTTTGTTTCATTCGTGTTATAAGTTGAGGATGTTTTGTTGTTCTTTTCCCTTCTGTGAGTATAATTTAGAAGATATTTTATAGACTCAGATGAACACCAAAGAAGTTTTATTATTAAAGGCAGTCAAAAATGTTTTTGTGGATGATTGTGGATGGCGGTATTATTTTTTTTAAAAAGGGCTGAAAGAGGTTTATAGTGGTGCTATGTATTTTTATTCCAAATTAATATTTTAATGAGTTTTAAAATATTTTTATCCAGTTTAATCACTGTCATATGGCAAGAGGCAGTCTAAAATAGTTCTATTTGTGGGGAATTTTGATGTTATCAAAAAATAAAAATGGCTGAAAGTGATTTTATGTATTGTTATTCCTAAATTGCATTTTAATTTGTTTTTAAAGCACTTTAATCACTGTAATGCAGGTAACAGGCATAGCCACTCTTTATAGTCAAGTATAAAATATCCACGGCCTTTTGGGAGAATTTAGCAATGGTGAGAGGACTGGACAAAGCGATTTCAAAGCAAACTGAAAACACAGCTATCCCAGATACACTCACTCTGGCCCTGGAGCTCTGTTCCTATATCCACACCAGGTCTGGGTTCAGATGCATTTTGCCCATTGCATTTGATACTCCAGTCTAGGTAAGAGATCACAGTAAAGTGCTTAGTGGGGATTTCCTTACTTACCCAGTGTTATATGTTTGCCATGGTTAGTAGAGAGGTCACCAGAACCCTTTACTTCCCTGCGTTGGAGGTTTGGGTGGCCTTCACAGCCCTGTTTGCTGGTTCAAGGCCAAGCCCTTTGTTTAGCAAATCTGTTCACAAAGAAGAGAAGGAAGAAAACAGTGAGCCACAGACCAGTAGTGGCAGCTGCTCTGGGCTGACTCAGCAGCCTCTTCACAATCCTGAATCATTCCAGAAGCCTCATTTGGGCAAGAACATCAGGCTGGTAAAGAATGGGGAAAATCTGGGATTTTCACTATAATTGACCTTTAAGGTGCTGCAAGGCTCTGTGTTATTCTGCTGGAAGAGACTAAGGTGGATGCTACACCTCTGGAAGATATTTATTTCAATTTTAAAGCACCTTTACCTTGATTTTCAGTGGACAAGCTTTAAGAATGGCTTAAATAAAATGGATACAAATTTAGAAAATGGTAAAATGCAGGTGTTTTGATTGATCCATCCCCTTCAAGGCAGTTGCTGATTTTCCTGGACTTTGTGAAGGGCAGGGCCAAGTTCCAGAAGGAATTACAGTGGCGCCTCACATAACAAATTTAATTCATTCCGGAGGCATGTTCTTTACATGAAACATTCTTTACATGAAGCGGATTTTCCCATAGGAAATAATGGAAACTCAGACGATTGGTTCCACAACCCCAAAAATATTCATATAAAAATATTAACTGGATGTAAAAATGATGACAGAACACTGAGATTGAATTCAAAACATGCATTCAGTGTGCATGATCTTATGAAGTCTACTTAGGCTGCAGTCCTAAAGACACTTTCCTGGGAGTAAGACCCATTTAACACAATGGGGCTTACTTCTGGGTAGACATGGTTAGGAGGCTGCAATCCAAGACTCCTTCAAAGCGTCTCCCCACTTTCTCCTTCACTCCATCCTGAGCCTCTCTCTCCCCTGCTACCTTCTGGCTAGCCCTGAGCTGCTTCCCTCTTCCCCACTGCTCTTATCTCCCTCTGCCCAGCGGACACCCAGCCACAGGAGGAAAGGTCCAGAAGTGTTGCTTTCACTATGGGCAGGTGTGTAAGGCAGCCCTGACGCTTTTTAAACAGGCTGCTGGCCAGCATGTCTGCCCCAACTGCTAACAAATGTTTTCTTCACATGAAGCACTTTCTTTACGTGAAGCAGAATCCTAGAGAAATTTTTGTTTGTTACGTGAAACATACTTTACGTGAGGCACCATTGTAATAGGGTGGATTTTTGCCTGATAGACTTCACTTCTTTGAAAAACAAGAAAGACACACAAATCTGTGTTGCCTCCTCCCTTAATGGATCTGAAACAAGGTACTGGTTGATAGCTCACCAGCTGGTCGAGCTCAGTCCTGGTACAAGCAGAGGAAAGAAACATAACACTCTTTAAAAGTTTGCAAGGTGATTCCTTGAACCTGTAATGCAGATAGGACATGGGGAAGGAAAGGGGATGAGTGCCTAACTGTACAGAGGAAGGCCATCTGAGGATGCTTCCTAAATTGGAATTTGGTCTTTGTCCTTGACTTTCATGTCCTTCACTTCTCCCTGACTTGCTTTTGTCAAAATGATTTTGCTCTTACTGCCTTATACTCTTTGTATCTGCAGTGCCCCAGATTTCTTCTCCCTTGCTCTTTTCTGTTGGTCTCCTTGACTTAGTCCCCACTTGGAAATGCTTCCACAAGTTTTCCCCTTGTACCTGCAGCCTTCCAGCTGACTACACAAAATAAGGTGTATTCATAACCTGTCTGGCTCTTTCACTGGTTGATTTGGGAATAAGCCATCTGCTCTGTGTCTGAGAGAGGTCTGGAAGCTAGATATGGCAGGAGCTCTTCCGAGGTGGCTGGCAGTGTTGTAGCACTTGACACCCTCTCGGCTGAAGTTGACTGATCTGCCATTTAAGCATGGGTCCTGTTTTCCTCATGTGCCTGGCTGCTTACTTTCTTGGATAGTAGGAGGCTATCCCTAACTGCACATTATATCAGTGCAGATCAAGCAGCTAATAACTTTGCAAGATCTAGGTGACAGCCCTTTCAAAAGTGTGGAGAACATTGCTGTGCATCCTCTGCCATAAGTGGGAGCTTCAGTCACCCAAGTTGCCACTTAGCATCAATCCAAAATGAGCACACTTAGACCTCTGCTCAAGTTAGCCTCCATTCAGTCCAACATGTGCCCTTTTTCTGAGGTGGTGTTCTCTTCTATAACATGCTATCTAGCAGAATCCTTCCTATACTGATAATCTGTATTACTGAATCTGGTGCTGTGGGAAGAGAGTCTGGTTTCACAGCTGTACCTCCGTATTTCCACTGTTTTCTAGGTAACCCTATGATGGCTCTTTTATGTTAGATGGGGAGAGCAGCTGTCCCCATTAACCATTCATCAGAATGTACTTCCCCACAGCTGCTTGGTTGTGTTTTTCAGACTTGGATTCCTTTTGGGATAAAGAATTATTTAGTTTTGTAAAACTTTATTTTAAAGGGCCTTATACGTAATGATAATGATCTCAGGTTGCAAAAAAATTCTTCTTGTCCTTCATCAGTGTAAAAAGCAATTGAGGCATGATTCATTCATTCTGTTAACTATCAACTATTATACTATCTATAGCAAGGTAATATTCAAAATCTTACAGTCTCTACTTCAGCAGCACATGTATCATGAACTAGTACCAGAACTAATACTACTTCAGCAGCACATGCATCACAAACATGTATCACGAGTTAGTACCAGAAGTACTAGCTGGTTTCTGAAGAGACAGAAGAGCAAGAAATCAAATTGCCAATATTTGCTAGATTATGGAGAAAGCAAGGGAGCTCCAGAAAAACAGCTGTAGTCTGACTATGCTAAAGCCTTTGATTGTGTGAATCACAACAAATTGTGGCAAGTTCTAAAAGAAATGGGAGTCCCAGATCATCTTATTAGTCTCCTGAGAAACTTATATGTGGGCCAAAAAGCAACAGTTAGACCCAAATATGGAACAACTGAGAGGTTTAAAAGTGGGAAAGGAATGCAACAAGGCTGTATGTTGTCAGCTTGCATTGGCATCTTTCAGTCTCAAAAGACTATGGTATCATTCTCTGAGTGTCCTCTTTGATTAATATTACCCAAGCAGCAATTCCCCTCTCTCCATGTCACGGAAATACTCCAATGGAACAGCAGAGCCAATATGATTCCAGCTGCATTGCAGGAGTTACCAGAACGTGATTGTACAGTCACAAACTGCTTCCGGGATTCCGGCTCCAGATTTTGCCTCGAGGTTGCCTCCTGAAGCGTTTTCCATAGATGGGTATAGCCACAAGGCAGTTGAGGTTGAGGTGGGAGTTTTCCTTCTCCAGACAACCCACATTCTGTGGGACTTTGGACATGTTTAGTCTGGCTCCTCAACAAAAGGCCTGTCTTGTGACTGGAGTCGCATCGTAGGCATAGCTACTTCGAAGTTAGTACTATTATAGTCAATGGCTTACTCTTGGGAAAGTGTAGACAGGACAGCAGCCTCAGAGCCAACCCAGAGCCTGCTGCATTTCCCACCCTAGACTTATACTCGAGTCAATAAGTTTTCCCAGTTTTTTGTGGTAAAATTAGGTGCCTCAGCTTATACTCGGGTCAGCTTATACTCGAGTATATACGGTAAATAAATTTTAAAAATTGAGTCCAATGCAAGTTACAAGGGGTGAAATTATATAGCACACTGGCTAGTATCCAGTCAAGAGTACACATGTGAAATTTTTCATCTTCTATTAAAATTATGTACCATAATCTGTATTTAATTTTTCTTCATACCATTGGACTGGGAGGCTGCTGCTGTACATCTGATTTTTTAAAAAGTGACTGCAGCATCCCCTGAAGGAGTGGTTTCAGAAGGTGATGTTGGGGGCTTCTGGTACAATACTCGGTCATGTGAATGTTTTGAATCGTTTGTGGAGTCTGTTCCAGCATGTTTCATGCACCCCCTCTCTGATTCAGGAGCAAAAAAATCCACATGATCATGCGACATATTTAGCATAACCTGCAGTTTGGTGCTAACAAAGCTGTTTGGAGGAAGTTGTATTATGTTGGTAGATATCCCCTTCCTCCAAGAGATTATTGTGTCCTCCATTGTGATAGGCAGACCTTCTCCAGAAGTTCCCTGCACATTTCAGTTTTCCATATTTGTATTTTAAGTTTCCTTGTTTTAATTATAATTTTCCATTTGCAAGTTCAGCAATTAGTCCGCCATGCATTGTGTTGCTCCATTTTTTATTTGTGTTTTCCTTCCTTTGCTTTCATTACCACTAGGTTGCAGTACAGCCTGTCCCCCACCAATCGGCTCAGCGATGAGCATGCACTGATAGCAGCCTATGTGAGTCGTCTACAGAGTGGCACACGGTTAGTGTTAGGAACCCGAGCAGGGGTGGGGTTGTGGGGGGTAAGGAACACTCTCTTCCCCCGGACAAAATGGCTGAAAGTTCTGTGATGTGGCTTCTTGCATTGGCATCCATCAGTCTCGAAATACTATGGTATCGTGCTCAACACTGTATGCGAAGCACAAAGGCCTGGGTAGATTAATATGGAGGATAGGCTGTTACCCAAGCAACAAATTCCCCTTCTCCACACCGCTTCCTTCTGGGCCTGGACTAAAACTTGTACATTTTGCTGGTCCATAAAGCTGATGTATTGCCTGCAGGACATTACTGATAAAGGATTACATTCGGGATACATTTGCTGGATTTCATTTGTATGACTGTTCAAAGAAACCCTTTTTCCTCAAAGAGGGTTTTTAAAAAAAGATTACAGTACTTTTCCTTCTTGAAAGCTCTTTGGTCAGAATTCTGAATAAAATCAAAATGATTTCCATGATATCTACAGATTAAACAGTTTTGAAAAGGCTGCCCTTCCTACTTAGTTCAAGTACTGTAGTATTTGTGATCCAGCCAGTTTGTGCTGAGCATTCTCTTTTTCCCTTTGAATCTAAAGAGTTTTCTCTGCAACTGTTTCTTCTAGGTTTTTGCTACCAATGTGGAAGGGAAAAGCTTTGTGGTGGGTGGGTGGGTGGGTGTGGGGGGGATTCAAATCTGATTATAACTGGTTGATTCCCATAAAAAACTAATGATCTCTGCAGCTCTTACTTCTCAGGGTTAGGAGCTCAGCAGCTAAAACTCTTTAAAAGTAGACAGGTGATTCCATTCATGTTTCTTGATTTTGTTGAAACTAATGCTAGATAGATGCATTTCCTTAGGTTGAATGGAGCACTTATTAACTACATGAATCCTACTGCTGTTTCTTCACTGAGTAACTGTCACTGTCACTCTTCCCCTAAAATTGCAAATGTCTTTTTAAGGAGGAAAAACTGAAAGAAAATGATTTTCCCTAGATATTCAGCCCCCTCTCAATAGCCACAGTATGTCCTTACATGAAATACTGGGGTGCATCCTATCAGGGAGCTATGCAAACAAGCCAGGAGGAGATGCTGTTTCAGAAGATGGCTCCTCTTTGTCTTGCTTTCAACTCAGAACAGTTATACAATTTTTAATTTCAGCCTTTGCCCACCACCGCGCTTTACGGACACATAGAATTATAGAATCATAGGTCATCTAATGCAGCCTCTTCCTGTAGCGGGAAATCCTCCTGGAGCATCTCTGACAGGTGCTTGTTGAGCCTCTGCTTGAAGATCCCCAGTGAAGGACAGTCCCTTGGCAATCTGTTCCACTGCCAAACTGCTCTCACCATTAGAAATTTTTTCCTAATATCCAACCAGAATCTCCTTTCTTGCAGTTTGTACCCATTGGTTCTCGTTCTGCTTTCAGATGCAACAAAGAACAATTGAGCCCCTTCCTCCATATGACAGCCCTTTAGGTATCTGAAGAGTACGATCAGGTCTCCTCTCAGCCTTCTCTTCTCCAGGCTGAACATAACAAGTTCCTCCAACCTTTCTTTGTAGGTCTTCCTTTCCATCCCACTGATCATTCTTGTGACAGAAGTGACATGACATTGTCTCAAGTGATAAGCAACTCTGGTCTGTTCTTTGGTTTAATTCTTGCTTTATGCTCTAGTCTAGTACATTTTTTTATTTTGGTTGTACCACAACAGTACTTGGCAGCTTTGCTTGGATTTCCCTGTGCAGCAAGCCCACAGGACAGTTCTGCCCATATAGGTCAGTTTTAGAAGAGAAACGGGAGTTCTATGTGGAATGGGCATACCTGCAGTTTGGCAGGTCTGATTAGTGTTGCCCCTTGCCTTGCCTGTGATGCTATAATGAGCTACAGACTGTGACTGGACCATCTTGGCTTTCTCTCCTTCAGCAGTGTTCTGGACAGCCCCAGCAGACTAGATGAAGAGCACAGGTTAATTGCCCGGTATGCTGCCAGGTTGGCGGCTGAAGCTGGAAATGTGGTAAGCAACCAGATAATCCCACTATCCAGGGATCTTCCTTTTGATTTTTTCTTCTGTAGCAATCAGGGAACAAAGCTGTAACTCCAGAAAGGATGCTCCTCATGTTCCCAAATTATTTAGGTGGTCATTGGAGAAAGTCTAGTAAGCCTGAAACATGCTCCTCTTAAGGAAGCCCTGTTGTCCAGGAGGGAAGAAAACGCAGAAGCTGTGGTCAACAGCACAGTGAAAATGCAAACAAGCCATGCAAACAAGCCATGCCCAACCATAACCAAGTGTTGACTGAACAGGAGGGCAGGAGTATATATCCTTAAAACCTGCTCCCAGGATTCAGGATGAAACAAGGTGGTGGAGACAGAGGAGGAACTAAAAGGAGTGAAAGGAGGACAGAGGAACAGAAGTATAGGACAGAGAAAAGGAGCAGTAGTGTTTGTCAGCTGCTGTTAAAAATAGTAGAGGCTGCTTGTGCCTTCATGGTGAAAAACACTGAAATACCCTACAATCCAGAATAACTACGGGAGCATGTAAGAGATATTACGTGCACCCGTAGTTATTGCACCATGTAGTGAAAACCCATGGGAAATTCATACTGCAATCCAGAGTAAATTGTTCTTACACCAGAGTAAGGACTCCCCGTAGTTACTCTGGATTGCGCCCATAGTCACTTTCACAGGAATGTTATTTAAGCTGAAATCCTCAGTGTTTCCAGTGGCATTAAATGACTTGCTCCCACTTTCTCTTGATGGGAGAGCTCTTAGAGCTGATTGCTTGGGGTAATTGCCTCCTGTTGGATGAATTTTGTATTTTAAGAGCATCAGAAGAGCCTTGCTGGATCTGGCCAAGAGCCCATCTAGCCCAACTTCTTGCATCTCACAGTGTTCCATTAGTTAGCACAGTGCCCCACCAAGGAGCACTCCAGACAATATGGCCCATATCCTAAAGTCAAATTAAGCCCTTTGCTCCGGAGCAGTTAACGTGACTTTCCATAAGATAACACTAGAGGGTGACATAATTGCGTGGACCCATATCTGCTCTGGATTTTGCCCCGAGAGACTGTTTTCTGTTACTCCCTTGCATCTGGCATTCAGAGATTGGCTGCCTCTAAAATCTGGAGTTCCCTGAAGCCTTGAGGTGCAGTAAAAGACTTTCAAACTTTGCCTCTCCCAGGTAGACTCACTGGTGGTTTTGGGCAATCCACTTCATCTCATTCTTCCCATCGGTACTAAGTAGAGAATAAGACTGACCTGTCTTCAAGATAAGTCCCACATGGAAAGAGCTATTCCAATGCACTGTGATGGTGGAGTTATTATGTTGCAAACTATCTAGTGTATCTCTCTGATTGCATCCATCACATCCCACCACAAACATTGTTCTGTTCACTTGCTTTAAGGGTAGGGTTAGTCAAATGCCTGCAGGAGCCATTCTGCCTCTGCATACCCAGGGAACCAGGAAAAAGAAACAATCTGGAACTGAAGGAAGATATAGTGCAATCCAATCACTTGCAGTGAACAGTGAATGAAACTTGGAAAGTAGATCTGCAACCATTTTGACAGCACAATGAGACATACAGTGCAATCCTAAGCATGACTACTCTAAAGTTAGTCCCATTGTGTTCAATAGTACTTACTCCCAGGAAAGTGTGGTTAGGATTGCAGCAATAGTCCCTTATTGGGTCTGGCCAATTTGCTTTTTATTCAGTGAGCAGTCTCTGGAGTGAAACCATCCAGCATGGGGGATCTGATCCTGATCCTGTTCTCCTTTGTGCAACTGCTATTTGCCCTGGAAGAAAGCATCCATTTGGGCCAAATCTTTATGGGTTAAGCTAAACTTGCAACCCAGAAAAAAACACTTTGCAGCCTTTTTGGAATTTTTTTTCTGTTCAGTGGAGTGTCCTGTACAGAGGGGGATGATGCTGAGGACGTATGTGTCTATTTGTCTGTTTCAACCAAGTGAAGCTGAGACTTGCATTGAAACTTCTTGTATGTTGCTATCACCAGACACGCCCACCAACAGACCTTGGATTCAACTTTGATGCCAACAAGCAGCAAAGGCAGCTGATAGCAGAGTTGGAAAACAAGAACAGGTAAGAGGGCAACAGTGGACAATGGGGAGTGTCAACAACAGTGTACCCATTATCACATTCATTGATTTTGGTCTGCCATGTGATGAAAGGGTGAGTGTGGCGGAGCTATCCTTGCTTTTCATGCAGGAAGTCCCCTGGTAGCAGCATCTCCAGGTTGGGCTGGGCAAGGCTTCTCTGTCCTGGAAAGACACGTCTTAGTGGTTAGCTCTCATGTATCCCCTTTTGCTCTTTGCTCTCCATTTTCCCTTTTTACTGGGTCAGCACATGAATGAAGGAGGGGATACTGCTATATCTGTCCAATCCCAAACTAAGGAAATCAGGCTGAGGAGGACCCTCTGAAAAATAGTAATCTTTCCAGGAGAGCCCATAGCCCCAGTCTTCTTAACAGACTTGAGAACTTATTGCAGCCACTTTCACCCAGTGTGATGTCTTGTCAACAGTAAAAAAAAAAACCTGAAGGTGTGCCCTGACAATTTTAGCACTTTATCAGTGTGCCATGGAAAAGTTTGAAAATTGCTGATCTATTGAATTACTTGTGAACATTGAGTAAAAAGGGAAAAGTTCAAAATATAATAAATTTATTTTAAAAATCCAAAAAGATAAATGAATCTAATAAAACGTGGATAGGAGCTGAGCAAAAGAACAAGCTGCTGATAGAAAGTGCCTGAACTCAACTGGATCTTGACCAAATTGGATGCACTAACCAGTAATGCCCAGCAGAGGGAGCTTGGCTGCTATTCAAGAGCAAAGCCGTCAAAATGTTAATTCTATCACACAGTGAAAGGGAGAGACAGGGAAGTAAATTTAGATTGATATAAGGAAGTTTCCGCAGTGCAAGAACTGGCTGGTGCTGGAATAGCCCTCGTCCTGCACCACTGGCCTTTTCCTCATTGGAAGTTTTCAAGCAGAGGCTAGACATGCTGCAGCAGTTGCCTGCACTGAGCAGGGAATGGACTAGGTGACTTTCAAAGTCTCTCTTCCAACTCTAACCATCTATGATGCTGAAGCAGCATATGCATCCAGTACCTCAGACTCTGCTGTGGCCAGTACACCATGGATCAAGTTCTTTCCCCTTGACTCTTGAGGAAGAACCAGCTTCTACATGTCTTGACATAGAGCTGGTGTGAGTCATAGATATGTGAGGCCTCATGTGATGCCCTTTCCAGAACTGTGCTATGGTGGGCTTGAAAACAGCCTTCAGATTCTGAACAGAGAACATTGGGCAGGAAGAGGAGTGACACTTCCTTTTGTCTTCTTGATTTGCACAGAGAGATACTGCAGGAAATTCAGCGTCTCAGGCTGGAGCATGAACAGGCATCCCAACCAACTCCAGAGAAGGCCCAGCAGAATCCAACTCTGCTGGCAGAACTTAGGCTCTTGCGGTAAGGAATAGCAGATTTGTGGGTCTGACTGGTCACCATGTCCTTTGGGTTGCTGGTTTTCGAGTCTTTTACATGACAGTCCCCTTTACAACTTTATTGACTAGCGCAGCGGTGAAATAAAAAACACCAAAAAGATAGAAGCTGTTTTGAATTGGTTCTGTATTAAAGTTAAAATAGTCTTTACATGGAATACTTTATATTTCCAAGGCTGTTTCTCTTATAGTTTCATAACTTCAGCTTTGCAGATGGTTAGCGATGCAATACATGCAATTTATCACAGTAGACAGTTACTTCTACCAAGGCTCAGGCCTTCTCTGGAACATCCAGGGCTTTACCAGGTTTCTAGGCTTCCCTAGGCCTTACAGGCCTTTCCAGGCCTCACACTGAGCCACACGACAGACTAAGCCAGTGGTCAGGGAACAGGGGTAAATTACCCCAAATGGGGTAAAAATGAAATTCCTGGGGGTAATGGACAGTTGTGCTGCCGAGACACAGTTGGGCATGCATCTGAATCTTTATGGAGCACGGGGAGCAGTTTGAGCCTGCCGTGGCTAAGTTTGAGCACTGCGGGCATTTATCTTGAAAAAAATGACTGCGCAGCCTTTCCCTTCCTCCCTGCCTAAAGGTTGCCTTGGAGAGGCTTCTCCGTGGGTGGAATGTTTCCTAATCGGAAACTTTCCCTTTCCTAATCGGAGGCATGTGCCGGCGAGGTCAGGAGAGGACACTCCGCCCACGGAGAAGCCTTTCCATGGGAACCTTTAGGCAGGGAAAGACTGCGTGCACATGCGCAGTCATTCTTTTCAAGATGGATGCCCACAGTGCCTGCCCAAATGGCTGAACTCAGTCTCAGCTGCCCCAACTGCAGCCTGAGCCTCCCCAGCAGCCTCCCTTCCACAGCCAAGGTAATCATCCATTCCTAGGTGTCTACTCAGGAGTAAGCACATTAATTCAATGGAGCTTATTCCTGATTTTTTTCAAAATGTAGGACATCCTACATTTTGTCCTACTTTTTTTAAAAAAAGTGGATTTTTAATAGAGAATAAAATTTTGAATTCAAATATTTAATATGCTTCCTTTCAAATCAAGGGGGTAATTTTGGCCTATCTAAATATATTTTGGGGTAAAAGGTAAAAAAGTTCCCTGACCCCTGGACTAAGCTGACTGCTCACAGAACCTTCACTGAACAGAATTTCCTAGCCCTTATATTTGTTCCACCACATGATCACTTTTAGCCAATCATTGCAAAAACCTCAGTTGCACAGAATTATGTTGCATGCATTTGGTTCATGCTGCAAAAATTCCAAGTGACAATTTTTTACAATGCCTGACACCGGTGAAATCTTCACTTTGGCTTTTCCACCCCAGCAACTACCTGAGAAGAGTGGGTGCTATACTAATCATACTCCACATGTGTCGATTATGTGTGATGGCCTTTTGGGAACACTGTCTGAGTGGAACTCCTCTTTAAATGGCCTGTTTCTTCTATTTTTATCTGAGCAGGCAAAGGAAAGATGAGCTGGAACAACGAATGTCTGCCCTGCAGGAAAGCCGGAGGGAGCTGATGGTACAGTTGGAAGGGCTGATGAAACTGCTCAAGGTGAGACATGGCCCTTATTGTGCTGCAGCTGATAGCATCCTTTTCGGCTCCTCCCAGGTACTAAGGCATGGGGACTCACTGGGACCCCAGGTTGGCTCCTACTTCTGTCTTCCCTGCAGATGGTCCTTTGTAGTTGGTGAGACTGAACCTGTTCCCCCACGGGCAGTAAGGAGGGTGTGTGCAACACCTACATTTGTTTATCTGGTGAAAGATCACCATTGAGCAGGACTGATAATCCACTGCTTCAAAGGTTTTTCTAGTGGAGCCAAAAAAAACCCCTCTCTTTTAGACCCCTGGGTTCTGTCTTACATTCCAGTCTGGTAGTAGGCCTGGGAGAGGAAGAGGAAAGCCTAAGCAAAGAATAGGCAAGCCCATCCAGGATCTCAGGACAGGGAGATGGTTCTTCCTGTCATTCTGCATCCTCTGTGGCCTTCTGCATCTGCAGGCACTGATGCTTCCAGTGGATGTCTGTCCATTCCTTCAATAGTGTAATTAACTGTCCTCTCTCTTTCTCTCGTTTTCTTGTTGTCAACATTGATAGGAAGAGGAACAAAAGCAGGCAGTAAGTGGATATTCCCTGTCTTTTTTATATTGATTCTGCATGAAAATCTGTGTCTGTGTATGTGCACGCGCATGCACGCATTCGCCTCATCAATGAGACTGAATGCAAAGATGCAGATTGTGTTTTTATTTCTGTGGCTGCTACAAAGTCACTTCTGTGAGATCCCTCTTGGTGTCTTCAACATTTCAAATGAGGCCATTTCCCCTCCTTAGACAGCCTAGACTTATTAACCCTTGTCATACTTGCTTACTTTCTCAAATTAAACTTGCTTTCTCAAATTAAACTAGCTGACTGAGTGACTAATGGATTAATCCTTCTGGTTGTTTGCAACATATGCATGATGGAGGAGTAGAGAGTCTCCCTCCCTTCCCTTGTGCATTTTTCTGGCTGGTTGTCATGATGGTCTCCTTTCCTGTTTGGAGAATGCCTGAATAGGGGCCATGCATGAAAAGGGGCCACTCTGCCTTGAAAAAGGCCACTGTATCCCTTCCCTTCGAAGCCACCCTGCTGCAGCCATCCTGCTCTTCTCACCCAGCAGTAACTTGGAATCCACTCCAGAGGGAGCCCTTTTTCCTTCCTAAGCAAGCTGTTGTGTTGGTGACAGACGCAGCAACTGCTGCTCTTACAGCAGAACTGACTCAGGCTTCAGTTCTGAATCTGGAGATTGGGATGCTCTGGACTATCAGCTTTACTGGGGGCTTTATACATTCTTCAGCTTTTCACATTCCCACCAGCCGGCTTGGGAGTAAAAGACATGTTTGCTGGCATCTGAACAGTCAGTTCTTGACAGTTCTGAGTGGTGCTCAATGAAGAACAGGATGAAAATGTTCTACTGAAGCAAAAGCATCTTCTGCTTCAGGACTAGGGGTCACATGCACACAGCTTCCAAATAGTTTCATATTCTGACCTCTCAGCACTTGAGCAAATGTGGCCAATATGGCAGTTTACTGTTCAAAATGCCCCAAAGAATCCACCATGTGATGGTTGCTTCCTAGAATCCCATTGTCACTGGAATATTCAGTTTTCTGCTACCTTAATATTGCAAACTTTGCCTGCCTGAAAAAAACCAAGCCAATATTGGCCTTTGTATTTTATTTTTGCCTAGGAAAGATCACCTTGTCTTTTAGATCACAGAAACATTTGACCCATTATTTTCTAAGAACTTTCCGTATGAACTGCCTCAACTGCATGTCATAAGTAGAGCTGAGTGAAGGTGGCTTCTTGGGGCTGCACACATGTGCCCTAGCAGCGGATGCTAGGGGCAAAAGGCAGGACTGTAGGTAGGTGGATGCTAGGTGAGGTTCCCCTCTCCCTCAACCATCAGTCTGCCTCCTTGAGTTGAGTTACAGGTCTTTTTTTCCCCATACTTATCCTTTCATTTTGCACAGCAGTATAGATAACTGACATAATTGTCCTTTCCCCACTGAAAAAACTGTATCCACCTCTAGAATCTTGCTATGGGTCTGGCTAAAGAGTTTTATCTTCCAGGACATAGCAGAAGTTTGCTGTGATGTTTCCCTCAATAGAAGAGAAGACTGTCCCTTACAAATGTGCTGTTGCCTGTCCTCTCTTGAATCCCCAACTATCAGCAGATTTTTAAATGTCAATTTTTAGACCCAGCAAGGTCCCATTGTCTGGCTAAGTTCCAGAAAGAAGGACTGAAGACTGACTACCAAGAGTCACCTATCTGATTGGGGAAGAAGTGGTTCCATAAAGAATCTGTATGCATTGTTTCTCAAGCTTAATTTTCAATAGGGAATTTTATGCAAACTGATTTTCAGAGTGAACTTCCTGCGTCTGCTACATCCTGAGGAAACATTGGAAAAAGAGTGCATAGCAAATTATAGCTCTGGACTTGGGAGCATTCACATGATTCCTTCAGCCTTTCTGGAGCTTGGATGACAACCCTCTGCTTTTTCAACTATATGTTGTGAGACCACTGGGTGAAAGTAATGCTGCCAGGCTTTTCTGGCTTCTATTGCTTCCTGATCCCAGAAGGTGGAAGAGAGTGAAGGAAAAAAACACCTAAACAAAGGAAGGTTTGTGATATTGAGGTTGGCAGAGTGGCCTGGTACCTGTCTTGGAAACGAGCCTCATCCCTCTGTGAACAGGAGTTTGGCCATTGCTGCTGAACAGAACAGAGCTGGAGGAAGAGTTTGTTGCTGTCTGGAAGATCTGTCATGAAAGCAATGAGAAAAGAAGCCAGACTACAGAACCGCAACAGGCTAAAAGAAGAAATAGAAGGGGGTTGTTTACTGCATACTTCCTTCTTGACCCCCAGATAGGGTGGCAATATTCCAGAGCCTTTCACCTGCGAAGCTGGAGAACTGATATGGAGGGTTCTAACCTGAACCCAGTAGCTCTGACACATCTGATGTGCTCCCTGCACATACTCTGCAGAGGTGTCAAGGGATTTGTGTCTGCCCTGACTTGGTCTTCCACCCTGAATATTTATCTGGAGTTAGCACCAGCACAGGCAGTAGAAGAAGCCTCAGCTGATATGGTTTCCCTGCAGTCCCCATATGTACACACACAGTATCTCAGCCTGGAAAAGTTCTGACCCAATGTAGCCCTGGTTCACTGCCTGCTGGTTTCTACTTTGAGTATGTTGGTGGAGATGCTCTGTATCTGGGGAAGGCATGTCTCCCTTAACTCCTCCACCTGCACATTGAGTGTTGTCACAGATAACCAGATCAAGAAGCTGGATGTGTCCTCACAGTGACACTCTGCACAATTCTCTTTCATACTCTTGGACCATCAGGAACAACTGTCCCCGGAGAAGAGGCATTTGGATGTGTAAAGTTGCTGCTGCTATGCAGCCTACCTTGGGAGGCCCAGTGGAGTTGGCTGAATTATCTGTTGGGAGTTGTAAAGACTTATTTTGATCTCTTCTTGGCTCAGTTGCTACAGTCCTTTGAAACTGGCTCTTTCAGAATGGATTGTGCGACCTGATGTTGCATATGTGGAGAGAGGGCTTGGATGTGCTTTTTGTCCCAGGTCTAGGTGAAATGGCCTTCTGGGCCTTACTGAGAAGGACACGCCTATGGTTCTACAAAACTGGCTTTTACAGAAGGCAGTGGGGCTCTTCCCTTTGAGGACCCTCACTCTTTTCCTGGCCACTCAGCAGTTCCTGCACACATAAGTTAATCATTACGACAGAGTTTCTGTTCGCTCTGCTTCAGAGTCCCACTCCCTCTTTCCAAGGGAGGAGCTGCACTTGGTTGCTGCCTCAGCCATTTGGTCTGAAATTTGGTGTGCAGCCTCAAGGGGATAAAAGAGGACTGAGAAGGGGTCTACAATCACGTGCTGTTGTTCCTAAGCCAGATTAGCTGTTTTGCGTTTACCCTGGGATTCTCTCATGCATGTGCGTGCAAGCCTGCTGCTTAGACCTTGACGTCCTCCGCCATTTTAGCTATTTCTGGTTCCCTCACTCTGCTGCCTCAACAGCCCCCACATACAGGTTCCACAGGCTACAGCCGCCACAAGGTCCCCAGTCTGTTTTGGTGCACTTAACTTAATTACGTGATTCTGAACAATGAAATACAAACGGCCGGACGTGACAGGCACTCTCCTGCCTTGTAATCCTGCTGATCCTGCCTGCTCGTTTTCCTCCAGCGTGTGATTGGACAGCTGTGCTTTTTTGGGAGAAGCCAGTGCCAGCAGAGGCCCAAAATAGAACAGGCGAAATGGACCGTGCACGTCGCTCCCCCTCTACTGTACATTGCTGACAGGGCGCCAGAAGTGCATGCCGTGGCCGCCTCACAGAGCTGCACAAAAGCACCTTTCCCTGCTGTGTTTCTATGCAGCCAAAGTGAAGCCTGGATGCAGGAGGAGGGTGGCGCCTGTTTTGTTTAAACGTGTAGCAGCAAAAGCAGCAGCAGGAGACAGCTGTTAGAGGGTGAATCGCCTTACTCATTCTATAGCTCTGCTTCTGGGGTTAACAGGGAAGTTTCTGAATGCTGCTTTGGATAAGTTATTAAGCTGCCAGAGTAATAAGCTTTTTACAGTCCCCTGTATGGGGATTGTTCTTGCATGTTGTACTGTAACACACAAAGAGGGTAAGAAGTAGGGCGCCTGCCAACTTGACAGAAAATGCTATGCTTGAAGTATGGTGGGGTTAGTTCCACACATGGAAAAAGGTTGCCCACCCTCTGCTTGTGAGCTTCAGCTGAACATTCCTAGTACCCCAATCTCAGGATTCATAGCACAGCACATGTGTTTACAAGTTGGCATTGGAGTGGCTTTTCACTTTCGCCTCTGTGTGGTAGAACCCCTCTGTGTTAAGACATGGGCAAAAATGACTTCACTGACCTAAGCCAGGAAAGTTTTCCTGGAAAACTGCAGATTACAAAGGACAAAATGCCCAGGTGAAATGCCCAGGTGATGGCATGAAAGATGCTGGTGTGCCAGGCCTCAGAGCCTTAGCTGGAAGGAAGGAGGCAGCTTGACTTGAGTTAAAGATAATTGTGGATTCTGAAGGGCAGCAGAGTGGGAGGTGGGAGATCTGACCCAAAATGGATCATCCACTGGGAAGAAAGCTTTATTGAGAAGAACGTTAACTCAGTCACCTCCATGGTTCTTATTTTCCCAAAGATCTCCCAAAGATGACAGCCTGGGCTGATTACCCTGGCAGAATTGTAGGAGTACCTACTGATGCCTAGAGCTGGGTCTGAAGCTCAGAGTTGCACACTGCCTCGGCAAACTCTTGTTCTTGCATCACTGTTTTGCCAGATTTTGCCACTGTTTTGCCAGGAGAGAATAAGTCGGTGTGAGGAAGTCAATCATTCCCTCATCCATAACCCAGCTTTCATAAGAAGGAAAATGGCCAGCAGCAGAGGAACTGTATAGGAAACCATGGAATTGAGACCACTGTGGCTGCTGCATGGGTGCATCTTACCCTAAGAATACATGTGACATGTTCAAAGGTCAGAAAGATGGAGAAGCAAAACCACCAGCAGCCCTGTGTGATGTTTCACAGCATCAAGTCCAGTGAGTGCTGAGAACCTGGGAGTGAAGAGCTTCGTTCTTGTCCCACTGGAAAGGAGAAGTTCACTTCTTTCTTCTTTCTCTTGAAAGGCTACCAAGTTGACAAGAGTTTGTAAGAAGTAAGCAGCAGCATGCAAATCCAGAGGGGCTCTCTGCCTCAGCCAGTCTTGTTAATTGAGCAAGTGGAATTTTTCCATTTCATACACACCACCCTTATTGGCAGGGTTGTGGATTGACTCTGATGGTGGTGGAAGCCTTCAATCCAAATCAGGACTGCCTCGGAGGCCAGGAGGCACATCCCTCATCCACACAGCTGTCCTGATTGGGGCCTTGTGGCTGCTTCCCAGATTAGCTAGGGGAAGTCAGTTCACAGGCTTATAGTCCAACTAGTTTGGCCCTTAGCTTTGATGAGTTCATCCTTGATGGATGAACCAGTGATTTATCTCTTCATAGTGCAATTTCAGATGAGTTTCAAGCCACTGAAAAGGCCTCCTGCATACCTAGCTAAACTCTACCTGTGTCCATATAGTATGGACCTGAGCTAGTGTCCTTCCTGGCCTGTCTACAATATTACAGTGAAAATATACCTTTACTGAATTTGTAAAACACAGCAGATAGAATCCAAAGCAGCAAAATGTCACTCCCTGTCAAAATGGCTGAAGAAATGAGAACTCAGGTTGAAGTCCTGAGTTGTGTGCTAGGTGCCCTGAGTTAAGACTGCAGTTCTCCTGGGCTTGGTAAGGACATCTAGCCTTACAGCCAACCAAATGTGTCACTATCCTGGTCTCATTAGTGACTTCGTTCACACATACAGCAGTACAGTTCCACAGCTTCCACGGGTTTCATTGGGGTTTCTGCAGGATACTTTCTCAGTGACTTAGACCACTTCTGCATACAGTTTCTTTACAAAACCCTGCAAGAGTGAAATATCTATCTATCTGTCTATCTAGATCTATCTATCTATATATCTATATCACAACCAACTTTATTTTTCGTTTGATATCCAAGAGGTGTTTTCTTAAATGACTTGGAATGTTGATGTGTGGGAACTAACCCATCCTTTGCAATTCATTTCCTGGTAGTTATCTTATTCCTTTCCCTTCTTTGCCAACATCTTGGCTGTTGGGGCTGGTAGATGTGGGCAAACCTCTCCACCACAAATGCTTCAAAATGCTCCCCCTTTAAAATGCTTTTACAATGCCATTTCAGTACCCTGTGGCAATGCCATTTTAAGTGGCTTATGACAATGAGTTATATAGATTAATTGCTCAGTGTAATAAGCTTTTTGTATCTCTTATGCCACCAGCCTATCAAATTCAGTGGATGGAATTCTCAGGCCAGCTGGATCTGTCTTAGAAACTGAACCAGCTGAAATTCTGTGCCTCTCTCTCAGAAATATCACTGCCTCTGGCTGTTCTCTGAGTGAACTATTTAAATGACAGGCTAGTTGGGCAACCTGCACCACAGTGCCAGAAACAGGCTGCAATCCTGTGCCCACTTTCCTAGGAGTAAGACCAACTGAACACAATGAGACTTATTACTGAATGGGCATACTTGGAATTGTGATGTCAGGCTCTTTGGTTAGGCATTTACCCATTCTTGTACAGCTTTGGATGCCTTCATGTGTTAAGGTGACAATACTCTTGCTTGATAGTCTTGCTCAAGGATCCAGGCTTTATTTCTTCCTCTGGCTCCCACCACATTCTGATTCCTTGACCAGCCTGATTTGCATGCTCTTCTTACTTGCTCACCTGGAGAGCATCTAGTCATGCTTTGGAGTTGGGTCTTAGTTAACTGCCTGCCCAGAGCCACATCTCCTATGAACTTTGTATCCACCTTATTTTGGAGACTGGCTCAGGCATGTGGCTCTGGGCTTGAGTCCTACCTGCATCCTGCTGCCTCAAAGCTGTAGAGTCCCTGACACATTCTGCTGTGACACATTCAGTGGTGTTCCTGGTTTACTGAGGATCTGCAGCAAGTACAGAATCACTGTGTGGGGGGATGTTGGCAGGTAGATACTAATATTTGGAAGCTGAAGTAGCCTCCTTTGCTTCTGTTACATCAGTGTACCTAGCTCGTGACAGTGCTTGGAAGACATATTCCTCCCTAAGGGGCTTATAGAAAGGAGGGCTTCAAGAAGAAAATGAGGTGTTCTGTCTTGGATGTGTGGGGATTGAAGCAGCCATGAAGCCAGAGTGACCACAAAGAATGGAAGACAGAGTACCTTTAAGCATTGCATATCGGAGGGAACTGCATATAGGGAGGTGCTGTTTTTTAAACCCTTCTATTTTGAACTACACCTACCTAAATTCTCTTTTCAGTGCAAGGCTTAAAGGTAGAGGCACTCTGTCCTCCATTCTGTATGGTCACCCTGAGTGAAGCATGCCAGCAGAAGTGTCAGACAGAAGTATAAGGTTGGAGAAAGAAGGTTCTGGAGCAGGGATGTGGACCTGCATCTTATCAGCATAGATATGGGACTGGAAGCCATGATGTTTGATGAGGCCACTCAGGAACAGTAGTCAAAGCACAGTAGCAAAGGGTCAAAAACAAAGTAACAGAAAAAGAGAGAGAAGGAAAGCAGTGGAAACCAGGCTTGCCAGACTTCCTCTATTTTCCGGAGGTCTCCTCCAAAATTCCCCTCGCTCCCGGAGGGGAGAGAGCCTCTACGGGCTCCGGAATTTGGGTAGCTTCAGCGCTGGCCCTTTAAATTTTAAACTTGTGCGTGCACTTCCCTTAGCCCTCCAGCTACTAGGGGCTTGAGGCTGGCGCGCGCCTCTCCCATGACCACCCCAGAGCCATTCCACTGCTTGCCTAGTCAGAAGTAAGTCCCATGATGACCAATGGGGCTTACCCCCAGGTAAGTGCAGAGGGCTGCAGCCCCAGAGCCCAATCCACAGCCTGCTTACTCAGAAGTAAGTCCCATGATGGCCAATGGGGCTTACTCCCAGGTAAACTGGCTAAGATTGCAGGCTAAGAGGCCAATCCTATGCTTGCCTACTCAGAAGTAAGCCCCATTAAAAACAATGGGTCTTACTCCAAGGTAAACTGGCCAGGATTGCAGCCTGAGAGGCCAATCCTAAAGCCCATTTCCTCCAAAGAAATCCTAAAGCCCCCTCCCCCCAGAAACCCTCCACCAGCCTCCCCTGCTGTCTGTAGCACCCACTATCCTCAGCCATCCCCACCAACTCCCCTGGCCCTGCCTGTGCCCACTACCCCAAAGAATACCTCCACCAGCCCTGCACTACCCCCTCCCCCCAGCAACCTCCCACTTACCTACTTTCCCCACCCCAGAGAAACCCTCCACCAGCCACCCCTGAATGCACCCACTGCCCCTCCCCCGAGGGTGCGTGTATATCTATTACCTTAAAAAGGTAATATAGTGTTGAAATTAAGTACAGGAAAGCAATACAAGTATTTTAAGCTTATTTTAACATGTTTTACATTTTGTCCTACATTTTTGGGGTGTCCTACAAATTTTTTAATTACAGGAATTTTCTCAAATTTTGGCTTGGACTGGGAGGAATTTTGGCCTTAAATCAGGAATTTTGGGGGTGCCATGCAGGAATTTCCAGTTTGGCGTCTGGTAACCCTGGTGAAAACATTGGAAGAACAATTAGACATGCTCCTGCAAAGAGGGTTTGAAAGCTCATCAGCCGCATGTGCATGTGGTGTTGGTTACCTGTTTGTTTCTAGGTGTCCTTTAGATTGTTGGCTTTGACCTTTAAAGCCCTAAATATCCTGTAGTCAAAGCATGTTAACAACCTTCTCTCCCCTAAGGCAGCAGCCTCCAATCCTCAAAACTACTGCTGTTAATATTCTGTCCAGGTTCAGTGTGGTGGTAATGCAGCTGTTCTATTCTGCAGTCAATGCTCATTGCCCCCAATCTTTATACATACTTATGCAGGGCAACCACTTCAGTCACCCCAGAAGGCATGGTGCCCCTAATGGAAGCACCTGCCAGCATGAGTCTGTGTGAAGATTGGGGGCAATGCATGGCTTCATCACAGAAAAGTAAGCCTTCACCATGCTTCTCTATACCCAGCAAGAGAATCTTGGAGCACTGGATTTGGTGCTTGGGACAGGATTTGATAGCTCCTGCCCTTAGTCAATCTGGAGAGGCTTTCTGTATCTTGCTGCCATATCAGATGTAGCTGGTGTGGACTTTGAGAGGGCTTTCTCACTGGTGGACACCCTCACTGTGGAACTCCTCTTTCATGAAGTGCAGCTGGCAACCTGCTCTTTAGTGGAGGCTGAAGACTTACCATACTTCAGCAGCCTGTTTTGTTTCTGTTAGCACTTTTGCTTTCTCACTGTTTGTCTCTCCTTGTTGGGCTGATTGTTTTTCTTCTGTGGCTGCCACTATTGTTTCTGCTTCAATTTTTGTTCCACAATTCCCTCTGTTGGTTTTAAGCTTCTTTGAGTCCAACTGGAGAAAGGCGAGACATAATTTTTTCATTAAATAATGTACTAAGGCTGCAATCCTACACATAATTTCCTGGGAGTAAGCCCTATTTAGTATATTGGGACTTCCTTCTGAATAGATAAAAATAGGATTGTACTGTAATCATCTCATTTCTGGCCATTGGATCAGTGAGGGGATTCAAAGAAATTAACAACCGGTTCTGGCAGCCACTTTTAAATGGCTATTTTTAAACTTTATATGTCCTATCTCTCATTAACAACTGGTTCTATAGAGTAGGTGTGAACCTGCTGGAGCCCACCACTGCAGTGGATCTCTATGAAGCAACATAAAGAGGAGGCAGTGGATGCAGTGAATACATAGACTTGCTGGTTGCAAAGACTCAGGAAGTCTCTAGCAGTGAGTTCCAGTTTCTCCTGGATCTTGCAAGAGAAGCCCTTGGGGGCTTCTGTGTTGTTTCTTAATCTTTTCCCCAGCAAGGAACCTGTTGAAAGTGCTGGTGTCATGACTGATGGTAGTGTTTCATTTCAAAATCTGCAGTGTTGTCCCTCTCTTCCTTGGGAAGGAGAGCTCCATATTAATTGGTTGTTGCTGTTTCTTATAGAGATTACATTCTTAGTGCAGAAATAAATTTTCTTTTCCATTGGTTTCTAGTAGTGGCAAAGTATCCAAAGGAAAGCAGGGCTATAAGCAGCATTTCTCCCTTGGCCATATTTGTCAGAATTCAGTTCAATGATTGTCAAGTCCCCCATTTTTTCCACAATTCGGTGTCATTAACTCTGGTGATATGTTAGATTATTGGCCTTTGCAAGTGTGTGCATGCCTGCATGCATGTGAACTTCATTTTGACTGAGAATATGCAGACTATTGTGTTTCATTTCTGCTTAGTTAAATGTTATATGGCATTCAAAAGGTTGTTGACCTCAACCACAATGTTAAGCTGGTCAATTAGGTGATATGTCATCTCTTTTGCATCTTTTGTCCTTTACCTACATCTGATTATCCAGCATCCACATCCCAGATTCATATATAAGAGCAACAAAAAGCTTTGGTCTACTGTTTGGCCCAAATTCTGGGACATTATTTATTTGCTTTGATTAAAGTAAAGCATAAGAACATCTCTATCCTTTATTGTATACACCGTACCCCAAACCCACGCACACCAGGTATCTTAAGACATACCTACTATATAAGCATTTTGTTATATGTCACAAGCAATAGATCTTGTGGGAGGAATCCTTGACAGTTGCTTTCCATACCAGCATTCCTCACCCCAATAAGTGGGGCAGTTTTGGTATGAGAGTCACAGTGTGGTCCATGTCTTATGAAGTTGCTAGAAACACAGAGTGCAATCCTAACCAATTTAGGCCAGCAAAACTCACCCAACTTGCCATTCCTGTTGTGGTGTAGGGGGGATGGTACATGTCTGTGCACTGGGCTAATCCCTGTAGGAGTGGCAGAGAAGTGCCTTACAGCAATTTTGCAATACCCCCAGGTCAGCATGGGGCTTGTGTCCCTAACCAGAGGTTAGGATTTCACTGACAGACTGCAGTGACTCCTGCCTCATAAAAACAGAAAGGGTTCAGTCTCTTCTCATAAACATGAAGCAGTGCAGAGGGCGAAGTTATATCAGTGATTTTCTGCACAGAGTTAGACAGCAAGTATTTTATCTTTCTGACATTGTAAAGCCACCCACAGTGGACCTGTAAGACTAGCAGAGCATGAAGACCAAAACAGCTGGACACAAAGATGGCTGCAGAAAACACCAATCATTCTGCAATAATAGTTATTGACTGCTTCCTTTCTCAAAGACTCCCTTGAGCACCAAGGTCCCTCCATGGTGGGGGGGACATTATCCACTGCCTATGTTGGTATGGGCATGAATGGCTGAAACTTGATCTAGTTACCAATAAGATTCTGAGCAAGACTGTTCTAAAAGCAGAAGTTGGGGAATAGCAGTCTGGTTCCACAACAGCCCTGCAGAACTGCTATGCCACTGAGCAAGCTCCTGCAGTGTCCCTCTGGGTCTAATGCTCTCCTGGAGTCAGCGGCTTTACTGCAGATCCCAGCATTCCTCCAGTGAAGCTCTGCAATAGCCAGCATCTCAGTTCTCTGGTGTCGTAGCCAGACTTCTTTTCCACTCTGTCAATGGCAAATGGTTTCCATAGTAGCAAATGCAGTTTGGGGGGAGAGCTGTTTCTAAATTATTTTTTTTTTTTCTAATGATAAAGGCCAGATGAAGCTACACAAGCTGAAAAAGGGAGATCTGCAGGCCTGTACATTTTTAATAGGGTAATTACCATATTAGTCACAAGCCTTCATCCTAAGACTGCCACAGTGTTTCTCACTGTTTGTGCTCAGAAGACACCACAGGAACACACACATTCAGTCTCCCTTTCAGCAAATGAAGGGCTGCAGCAAAATGAGAACCAGGGCTCTGTTGTTTCCCTACATGCAACCTGATGGGGCAAGACTCTGCAGACCAGAATCAATGTAGGCACTGTGGGGAGGAACAGTCCAAAGGGTGACTATAATGCAGACCTTACATAATTTGGGATTATTTCTTCCTCTTCCACCTTCTCTTGAAAGCATCTGGAAGGATATGGGTGTCTCCAGAACACTCCTACAGAGCCGCTGCTTTCACAGTCACTTTTTGAACTGAGATAATTCAGTACCCTGTGGTGTGGACCTTACCCGAACAACCTTTAATGAAGCACTGCGGCTGCAATCCTTAACCTCCAGTTAGGTTGACATAAGCCCCAGCATAAGTCATGTGCTGACCTGCGAGTGTCACAAAAGTGCTATAATGCACTTCTGCCTGGTTCTAGGCAAGTTAGGCCAGTGCACAGGTGTACCCTAACATCCCCACACCATCATGAGAAGATATGCCAGGTGAGTTAAGCTGTCTAAATTGGTTAGGATTGTACCCTGCCTCTCTCATGCAGACACACAGCAACCCTGATGGGGAGGGCAGGAGAGATTATGTTTCTTCCACTGCAGTCTGAGGAGAAGGGAATTAAGCCTTCTTCCTGACTGAGGAGAGGAGCAGCCTCCACAAGGCATGACCCTCCTGGCTTCGCAAGCTGCAGAACTGTTTAGCCCCTGTTCCCCAGCGCCTAACTGCAAGACTTGGAAGTCCTGTTGGATCCATCACCCTTCCTCCTGGAGGTGCCCTTGTAGTGGTGTAACATAATGTTACACTAACAACATAATTCCTGTGGCATTCTGGGGGAGTATGTTGGTTGGATAGCACATCTTCTCAAGATCGTGATCACTTCCAGTGCCACCATTGCAGTGATTATCAACCAGTGTGCCACAGATAGTCTTTCAGGTGTGCCACGGGAATTTGGAAATTGACATTCATTAATAGGAAAATTGGGGGATTTGAACAGTCTGGTATGCCTTATGATGTTAGCTGCCTTGTGCTCCCTCTTGCAGGTGAGGAAAGGCAGGATATAAATTAAACAAACAAACAAATAAATAAATAAAATTATCAATGGTAAAAACAACTGATGGTGTGCCTTGACAATTTCAGTGCCTTGTTAAGTGTGCCATGACTTGAAAAAGATTGAAAATCACTGCACTATTGTTTAAAAAAAAGTCCACCCACTAAGATCCAGATGTGAGCTGCCCCTGCACAACTTTGTACATGCTCTAAGACCAAAGCCCTCCCACCTTGTTCACTTGAATGACATCCTTTCATATCAGCAGTAGTCGCCACACAGGAGTCCAAAAAGGCTTCTGGACAAATGTGCAACTGACAGAGGCCTGGGATATTGCTTCAAGCTTCCTCTCAGAAATCGTTGAGAGGAAATTAGCCCTCTGCCTTGCCTCCTGGAGAATGTGGTGATGAAGGAGAGTAGGGAGTGTCAGACCAATGCTGGTCAGTTTCCATGTGTGCTCAAGGTAGCAGAGGGTAGAAAGCTGGCTGAGAGTCACAGCTGCAGATAAGGAGGCACCTCTGCATGGTAGTCAAGCTGCTGTTCCCCAGATGAAGTCTGGGAACAGTTAGACTCTGTGTCCTCATGAAGTCTCGCATAAATAGAGTGGAGTTGGTCATTCTTTGGGGACCTCACAAAGCCGACTGCTGAGTCAGATTGACAGCTCAAAATACTTCACACACCCTAAATCTTTCCTAGTCATGCACTTGAGAATCAGAGGACTGGCCTGGTCAGAACAGATATACTCTTCTTCTGAACAGGGGCCACTGTCTCCCCTGTGATCAGTCTGTCTCCTGCACTATGATGAGTACATCTGTTTTTTTCACCTTCCTATGAGCACCCCCTGTTCAAGGGTGTTCTGGTGAAAATAGTGTGCTAGGTGGACTCTCGTTGCAAGAGCTGTTGGCTGCAGAACCTGTGTGGAAAGCCAGGTCTCTGTCCTTTGCACCAGAGGTACCTGGGACCCAAACTGGAGCTTTCTCAAGAAAGCAAGGCCAGTGATCCTGCCCACTCCCTAACCAGCCCAGCTAAATAAGTATCATTGACCTGCATTTGCTCTCTCAGGAATAGGTGCTTTAATGGAATTTTAAAACAGTATAGTCATATAATTAGTTTAAACAAAAATCTGGAAAGCTAGTGTCGAGAAAAATGGGGATCAAAAAGATGATCTTGAAAGAAAAAGTAAGCATCATAAGCAAGAAGACATATTCTGGTTTTTAGCTGCTTTTGGAATGCTGGCTAAGAGGGAACCATCCTGAATTTCAGGTGAGGCATTTCATGTGCATAGCTTTACCACTGAGAAGGCTGTATCTTATGACCATACAGCCAAACACAGAACTTTCATGGGGCCTCTCCAGCTGATGTGAGAGAACTGGCAACCTCATACATAAGGAGGTTGCCATTCTGGTATCCTAACCCAATGCTATGAGTGACAACCACAGCACCTTGGATTCAGAGACAGAATGGCTGCCAATGCTGCTGGTCAAACCATTGAATGACATGGTTTAGTGACCACCTGGTTTCTGTCCAGTTTAGTAGTGCAGCCAGTTATGCAGCAGCATCCTACATCAGCTAACATTGCCATGTCGTCTAGACCCACATCAAGTGTGCTTCAGTAAACAGCTCTCAATGTAACTGGTCTGTGATTGACCACAGCCAACTTGTTGGTGCAGGAAAGGATGCAGTTGACACATGCATCTATCCTGAGTAAATGTGTTCCTGGCCACACTGCCATTTAGCCATACAGGAGCAAGCCCAATTTCAGGAGCATTCCCAGACTGTGAACTATAAAAGGTATAAAATGGGGGATAGTTGGCTTGGCAGCACAACATGTGAGCGGGATCTTGGAGTCGCCGTGGATCACAAGCTGAACATGTATCAGTGTGATGTGTCTGCAAAGAAAGCAAATGCCATTTTAGGCTCCATTAAGAGGACTGTAACTTCCAAGTCACAAGAAGTTATAGTTCCTCTTTATTCTGCATTGGTTAGACCTCACCTTGAGTACTGTGTTCAGTTCTGGGCACCTCACTTGAAGAAAGATGCAGCCAAACTGGAGCAAGTCCAGAGGAGAGCGACAAGAATAATCAGTGGGATGGAAGGGAAGCCCTATGAGGAAAGGTTGGGGGAACTTGGTATGTTCAGCCTGGAGAAGAGAAGGCTGAGAGGAGACCTGATTGCACTCTTCAGATACCTGAAGGGCTGTGATATGGAGGAAGGGGCTCATTTGTTCTTAGCTGCTTCTGAAAGCAGAACTAGAACCAATGAGTACAAACTGCAAGAAAGGAGAATTTGGTTGGATATCAGGAAAAAATTCCTGAATGTTTGGGCGGTTTGGCAGTGGAACAGATTGCCAAGGGAGGTGGTGGACTCTCCCTCACTGGGGATCTTCAAGCAGAGGCTCGACAAGCACCTGTTGGGGATGCTCTAGGAGGATTTCCTGCTGCAGGACCTCCCTTCCAACTCTACGATTCTATTATTCTATGATTCTAACTCAATCCTTCAGTGGGAGTGCTGTCCTGATCAGAACAGGGATATGAATTCCATAATTACCGTAATAGTATGTCTCTTGTCCAGATCTCATTTCCACCCCTTTGCTCTCATTTAGTCCATTGTTAGTCCCAGGTCAGAGTTTTTGTTCCCTCCCAGAACAAGCTGAAATGTAGAGCTCAGTGTCATCTGCGTATTGGTAACACCCATCATAACTTCCCCCAGTGGTTTCAGGAAGATCATGGAGAATATTATGAAATTCTGTGAGATACTGAAAGGCATAGCATCAAGCAGGAATCTTGTACAGGGTAGTTCCATGTGTCTTAAAATGGTACAGAAACACTGTTGTGCCACTCCTGGGTGAGGATTAGGCCAGTGCACAGACATAACACTTGCCTCCCTTCATAATCATAGAATTGATAAGTTGTGCCGGCCTAGGTTAGGATTGCACCCTTAAAGTATCTTGGGGATGACTGGATTACAGATACTTGTCACTGGGGGACTCTCTTTATGCTCAGTTCTTTTGCCCTGTGGATGGTTCAGAAACTAAGAGAGCAGCGGACTGGTGGGTGGAGGTTTCTCTGGTCCATGCAGTCTATCTGCTATCCAGTCTATCTGCTTTCCTGATCTCTTCCTTCCACACTGTCCATGGAGACAGTGAACCTGAATTCAGCTTTCTGAATTTCGTATTGGATTATTTGCAGACCTTACCATCTATCCCATCTATCCCATCTATTCCTGATCAACCTCCTCAACTGCAACTTTCTCATATATTCAGAATATACTACTAATGTAACAACCCAGTTTCTGATATGGCAGTGAATGCCTGGACCCTGCCAAGTGGGAGAATCTACTTGTGCTCAGAGTTTAGACAGCTCCTCAATCTTCAGATGGCTTTAGAAATTTAAATGTGAACTTGCAAATGTGGATTGTTCTTTGTTATCTAGTTTCTGATCTCCAGAACTAGCTGCTGTCACATTTTTATTTTTTCCTCCATCAAAGCTAAGGCTTTCAGAAATTGCCTAATGACCCATGAGTTACACATACAGAAATCATGTATGTGACTTCATGGATTGTCTTTGGGGTTAGTTCTGCTTGAGAACATGTCATTCAACTGGGAGCATGTGGTTCTGGGGTTACGTTTATTGTCTTGCCCAATTGGATGAGCTAATTGAGAAGGAAAGATGCTGATGTTACATGTCTTATTTTAGGCTCAGGCAGCAGGTTCTCCACATACTTCCCCAACCCACGGAACTGGACGCCCGATGCCAATGCCAGTCAGATCTACATCTGCTGGCTCAACCCCAACCCATGTGCCCCAAGATTCACTTGCAGGTGTTGGCGGAGATGTTCAGGAAGCATTTGCACAAGGTGAGTGTACTTTGAACTCCCAAGGTGCTCCCAAAGCTACCGTGAGTACCTGTATGGTGTGACTAAAGGCCCATAGAGTACAGTAACCTATATTAGACCAGAGTATCCTATGTCAGACTAAAGGCCATAGAGTACAGTAACCTATATTTCACAGTGGCCCATCAGATGCCACAGGAACACACAAAACTATAAGAGTTACCAGCACAAAACTATAGAGTTTTGCCACTTTATCCTGTTGCCATTTCCTTGCATTTGGCATTCTGAGATTGTCTTCTTCTACAAACAGGAAGTTGCATGTGCCCATCATGGCTTATAACCCATGATGGACTTTTCCTCCAGAAATCTGTCCAGCCTTTCTTAAAGGCATTTTGGCCAGATGTCATCATCATGTCCTGTGGTGTTTCACAGCAAGTTTCACAATCTGTTCGCATATTAGTTAAAGAAATATTTTCTTTTGTCTGTTCTAACGCTACCCAACCCTCAGTTTTAATGTCTGCCTTGATTTTGATGTTGTGTGAAAAGGGAAAAAATACTTCTCCATTCACTCTGTTCATCCCTGGTATAGTTATGTACATCTCAATCTCAAAATTTCCAGGATTTCTCCAAGCACCAACACACACCACAGAATAACATCACATACTCAAATGGACCCCATTCCCCAACCTCCCAAGCACCGTTTAAGGCCCTCAGATAACAAAAATTACTTCTGGATTTTGGGAGAAACCAGGAAGTGATTTTTTGACCCTCACAATATCCTCCAGAGCATAGTTCTGATTGTATTCAATCAAGAGGGCCAGAATCTTGCAGATGTCCAGAGACTGGCTGCAGACCTGATAGAAGCTTGCTGAGGGCTGAATTTGGCTCCCATGTCAGGGTTTGAAAACCTCTGTACTAGACTGAAGAGCCCCAAACACTAGCCTTTCTTCATAAGGCAAATAAGCGTAGTAATCGTTTTACTGTGTCCTTGAAAAGTGGTGACCAGAACTGTATACAATACTCCAGAACAGATACAATACTCCTTACCAATATTTGTAAAGTGGTATTATAATATTGACTGTTTTTATTGTCAATATTGCCCCCTTTTAATGATTCCAAGTATGGAATTGGCCTTCTTAAATGCTGCCACATAATGGGTCTGAATTGCTGACAGATGTAAGATGCATCCTATGGTTCATGAGGGCAGGACTAGAATCAGTACTGGTACTCAATAATCAATAAATAATAATATAATATTTAAATTTTAAATGTTTTTTTAAATTTTTGTGATTTTATCATGTTATTTATTCCTATGTTGTTTTTTATCATGTTGTAGCCACCTTGGCTCCACATAGCAAAGAAAGGTGGGGTAAAAATCCTTTAATTAATTAAATAAATAAATCAGTGGGTTGAGTCTATGGAGAAAGTAGGAAGACAAAGAATGTCTTCACTGTAAGAGCATTCTGGCACTGGAATTCTATATCTCCTGCAATGGTTTGCACTCCCTCATTGGCGGTTTTCAGACAGTGGTTGCAGGGCCATCTGTCAGGGATGCAGTGCATGCATAAAGAAACAAACCAGACAGACTCTTTCCAGTCTGCCAGGAAACAAGAGCAATTTCTTTGGGGTATGTGTAGAAGTTCTGGAATTCCAGGGACACCAGCTGTTTATGTTTGTACTTCTTGGAAATGTACATCTTCATGTTCCTTTGTTGCCATTTCTTCCTTCCCCAGGAACCCGACGAAACCTCCGTAATGATTTGCTGGTAGCAGCTGATTCAATTACCAACACAATGTCATCTTTAGTGAAGGAACTTCATTCGGGTAGGCAGCAAACTTTCTATATGGACATAAGCAAGGGAGCTAGCAGGCCATGCCAACACAGCTTGGTGTCTGGGGAGATTTCTTTGAAGTTTTGTTTTCATTGGTGAAATCTGCCCAAAGGTTACACAGATCAGGCTAGTTTAAGAAAACCAAAGGAGCTGCTGCCAACCTGTAACAAGTGGGACTTGTTCTGCCAGCAGCTGCTAGAAGTTTTGTGTGTTGTGCTGAGCCAGTTGCCATGCGGGAAGGTGTGACAGACTCCAGGTTCTATTAAAGATGCAAATGTTCCAAGTGAGAAGGTCCTGAAAATTCTTTCATCTGTGAAACTCAAATCAGACATTAGTATTTTGCAGGCAAAAGTATATAATAGTATAGCATTGGCATCCATCGGTCTCGAAAGACTTTGGTATCATGCTCGACGTTGTATGCGAAGCACGAAGGCTTAAGTAGATTAATATGGAGGAGAGGCTGTTACTAAAGCAGCAAATCCCCCTCTTCACACCATTGAAATAGTCCAATGGAATGGCAGAGCCAATACGATTGGTTCTAGCTGCGTTGCAGAGCTGGGCTAAGGACAGGAGCTCACTTTGTCTTGTGGGGACCTGGGTCTTGAACCCTGGCCTTCTGCTTACCAGGGACAGTGTCTTAACCACTTGCGCCACCCACAGACTTTGCAGGCAAAGTGCCCATCAAATTCCCATCATCTCATTAGCATTTCTGTTGTCTCCCTCCTTAACTGGTAAGGGCTGTTGTCTATGTCCAGTGTAGCCTCAGGCCTTGCAACACAACCTTGTAATACAACCTTGTCCAGTCGTGCAACACAACCTGGAATTCCCTGTCTGGCCAGCAGCCTTAGGGATCATAGTGATGGGAAATGTGCTGCAGCAAGGAGTTCATCTTTGATTCAGACAGAGAAGGAGGTAGCAGTCCTGCTTCTTCACGATCCCCATGCAAAGCAAGTTGACCTGCAGACGTGCCTCAAGGGCTTTGGATGTAGGGATCAGGTGGAGAGGGTATGACTCCAGATCTGTGTGATAATCCATTCCAAGTCTGTGAGATAATGTGCAGCTGAATATTGTGGGAAAAACAAATCCACACACAGTCCAGAATTATTGTGGAAAGTCAGTCATGTCTCTCACTGGTCTAAGAAACATCTCTGTCAGCTCCATAATTAGGTTGTAGTGTCCTCTCCAAGTGCATTACTATGTCCTGATATCCCAGTTAACGATTTTCCCTACAACAAGCTTATTCATGGTATATTTCTTCACTCTTTTGTCTTTCCATGTTTTACCCCCTCCCCTGCCCTCAGAATGGAATTCTTAGTCTCTAGCCAGGCTAAACACTTGGGACAGAGTACATGTCCTGCTGTTGTGCTCTTACTCCATACAAAGCACAGTCAGGTCCACCTCCTGTGGCAGCCCTTACAAGGGCACCTTCTTATTGGCTTCCCATCTTCCCTTTCACTGGTCTTATAGCTCTGTGTTTTTTGTCTGGAAGGAGAAGGAGGAGGAGAAGAGGATGAGGACAAGATGCAGAACGGAAAGGACAGGGGTAAATATGAAACTCACCCTTTCTCCACCCAGTGCTGGATAGGAATATGGATAGCAGGAAAGAGTTTTTTTTATCTAAAGCCCCAATCCTATTCTCCACCCCGGCATAACTCGTTTTCCACTGGTGGGTGCTGAATGGCATGTCATATTTTGCAACAGCCATAATGGACTTTACACTGCCAGTAGAATTCTAGTTCTAGCAGCTAGAATGGACTGTAAAATTCTTTTTTAAATTTTTTTTTATTGAAAAGAATAGACAGAAAAAATAAGGAAAAATACAAAATCCTCCCTATAGGGCTGCCTTTGCCCCAGCACAAACTACCCCAGCATTCAAGCATGCTGTCTTTTTGAAAGAGCTGGGCAATAGTTGTTGCAGTTTGCCAAATGTTTGCTGCCCAGAATAATCAGAATGACTGCTTTACCTTTCATGTTCTTGTACCTGTGAGATCATGCTCTAGGAGGATTTCCTGCTGCAGGCAGGGGGTTGGACTAGATGACCTACTAGGTCCCTTCTAACTCAATGATTCTATAATTGGGTGGTGTCTCATCAAACCTCCACCCCACCAAGAAGTTCATGGTCCAGACCAAGGCAACAGAGTTTGCTGATAACCACTTCTAATAGTGGTCAGCCCACTTGTGCTGTCTCTCAACCAATTTGGGATACTGGCAAGAACCCTGTTCTTCTATCTGGCATCTGGGAGTCCTTTATTAATGCAAGAGACTGCAAGAGCTTGTCCTCAAGCTGCCTGTTTGATGTGGTTGGGTTCAGCTTTCTCATGCTGTGTTTCTACGATTCAGCTATAAGCTGCATTGAGAATCTGCTTTGAAGGCAGGATACATTGAACCACACAAAGAAAGAAGTCACACTAGAATGAAGGGGTCTTTTGTTGCCTCAACTGCTGCAGGCTGGCATCTGATGGGCTTCTCAGCTTCTATTTTTGTGTCTCTATTGCCTTGCAGGTTAAAGAGAAGACTCCCAGCTGACTAGCATCCAGGTGAGTATGTGGGTAGCTCCTGGCAGAGAGAACCAATGTGGTGCCTGAAGCCAGCCTTGCATGCTGGCCCCATAGATAGTCATGATCCTAGCTACTTCAGAGAGTGGCCCTACTGGCCTTGACTTTTATGTTTTGCAGAACTCAAAAACATGCAGGAATTGTGGACTGGGAGAGATATTTTGCGGGCATCTTATGGCTCTATCCAATTGCCTTTGCTGCCAGCCATGGCCCAGAGAAGCTCTGACCTAAATCTCCCACTCCCTTCTCTGCACTGGAAGAGCCATTTAAACAAATAGGACTGCCTCTGGTCTGTAAAGAGGGTGATACTAAAGAATCTGAATGCAGAAGCCTCTAGGGGTCAAGAGACTTTGTACTCTGCATGTAGCAAGACAATTCTGGCCATCTCACTTTAAAAACAAGTCACTGATCTGGAGGAAAGCGGATTCATCCTGAAGGGCTTGCAGGTCTTCTCTGTTTCTATGTCTTTGTGGCCAGCCATGCTTCTTCCACTTGTATCAAGCTGTGTTACTCACTCTGGGTGAATGGCAGGGTTCTCACTCACTGCTGTATGTTTTGGCTTAGGTACAGAGATGCGAGCACCCACTCTAAAGACACCTCCACATCCTTCAGATAAGGCATGTTCCAGCTGACACATCCGCCATCATGAAGCCGTGAAGACAGACCACAGCTAGCAGGGAAGCAGCTGCCTTGGGACAGACTGAGCAGTTTCCCGGGGTGGGTGGGGGAATCCCTTTAGGCTTGCATGTCCTGTTTCCATGGATGTTCCAGTGCTGTTTGGGCAGAGCCTCTTCTCATTTGCAAAGAGGACAATTTGGGGAGTGGTTTCTTTAAAGCCAAGCTTGTGCCCCCAGCAATGTGCCCTGGTTTTCCAACCCAGACAGCAGTACTCACTCCTCATGCACTGGCAGTTTCATTAGTGTCCTGCAGCCCCTTGCACGCACACACAGTGAAGCAGGCTGGCTACTGAACACGTTTTTCCTCATGCACTGTGCAGACAATGCCAGGTGCTAACTCTTGGCAGCTTCCCCCTTCCTTTCTGAAAATGCCTCTCTGTCTGTGAATGTGTGGTTGCCTGGGTTGTCTGCAGGTGTATATTGTAAGTCAGGATGAGGCTCTTTTCAGGAGAGGCCCCTCTACTCTGTACAGCAGAGGCCATCTAAGGATGGCCATCTACGTAGGAGGCTGGTGGTCCTGATCTGCAAGGAATAAGCTATAGGGGCAATTTCTCTTCTGCAAGCACTCAAAGAGTGGATGAGGTGCTAGAGCACACGCTTCTGAACCTCCTTTGTCTTTCTCCTGGTAGTTACACTGGGCTTGGCTAAGAGGACCTCCCAATGGGATGAACCCTATATTTGCTGATATGATGGGTTACTTTGTGGCTTTTCCACTTGTGTGCCCTAATGTCCTGTGCTATTTCAGATGGTACAGGGAGCAGATCAGCATTTAGAGGCTGTCCTATGGAAATTCCACACTCAGGGAGACAAGCATAGCAGCCTTTCCTAGCCTGCATGCCACCTCCAAGACAGCAAAGAAAAAATTATTCTTGCCCATTGGAGGCCAGTCTTTCAGCAGGGTGGCATATTCACCATTTGTCCTTCAGTTGGAAGGATTCTCTGCTTCTTCCTGATGTGGCTCCTGTTGAATAAATCAGTGGCATGAATGAGTAAAGGGCAGTGAGTGGAAATGAGCAATAAATGACTGGGCCAATTTACCATGCTGGCTCTTGTGAGAGGGCCTTACTAGTTCCTCGATCCATATTGCTCTTTGAAAGGGAAGGTGAAGGTAAACCGACAAGTTGCTTGGAGGGTAATTCCAGTGGGTGGACTGTATTGTGGACAGGTTGTAAAACAGACCAAGATGTGGTTGTCTGCCTGAGAGTCTGAACTGGCCACCTGTTTGTCAGATGAAAGGGGTTCCAAGCACCACCATTTGCCTGTTTTCTATCATACATGGCCTTTTTCTTGCTCAGGACAGGCAAGGAAGATAGGCTAATGGCACAATCCAGAGTAACTACGAGGTAAGAACACAGTGTAAGAACACTTTGCTCTGGATTGCAATATTAATTTCCCATAGTTTTTCACTAGGTGGTGCAGTAGCTACGGGTACACATAATGTCTCTTGCGTGCTCCCATAGTTACTCTGGATTGTAGGGTAAGCCTCAAAATGTCCTATGTGTACTAGAGGAAACCCTTCTCTTCAAGTCAGACTTGTTTCTTGTGGGCACAGTGAAAGCTACATCCAGAAAGGCAAAGGAAAATCATTGTTGCCTCAGGCCACCTTGAAGTAATGGCAGGCCAAGGGGGGTTGTCTTGGTAGTCATTATGGGGCTGTTCATCCAAGCCAGTGTTGTGCCTGCAGTCTAAGAGGCTGACACATTTCTTCCCAGGACCTGAACACAGATGCTATCCTATCTAATGGCTAATGGTAGACTATCTCATCCAGTTGAAAGCTGCTTTTGCTAGTGCCATCACAAATGGGGGGCAACTGTCTGGCAAACATTTTGGTAAAAAAGTATGCTGGCGTATTTGCAAGGCCCTATCTAAGAGGTCATCATAAAGAGGCGGGATGCCCTCAATCTCATAGTGGCTGTGTCCAAGACGGAAAGGGAGCCAGGGTGTGGAAAAGCTTTTGCCTTACTCTTGCACATTCCTTGTGCAAATGCACTTAGAGTACCTGCCAAAGCTGTCTCCATTTTCAGGCTTTTCCTAACTATGTTCCCCCCACAAAAGATGGTGTGCATGTAGCATTATCTGCCTACATCAGTGCCAGTCTTTCTGGACCAAACCACTGCTTTGTCCTGCATTTACTCAAGAGCCCATTCCCCCCTTTTTCCATGGCGGGACTGGAGCAGGGAAATATTTAGACATGATCCTGTCTCACACCAGTGAGTAAGGCAGGTGCTTCTGAAGCAGAGATGAGGAAGCTAAGGGCTTTGGTGCCTGCAGAATGGAGCACACAGGGTACGCCATTCTTTCCTTCCCCCCTTCCAAACATCCCACTGTGGCAACCAAGAGGAGCAGAGGAGGCTTCCATCACAGTCAGAGACAGACTGTGATGCCTGGTAGCTGCTCCCCACAATCCAAAGTAGGCTTTCTCTCTCTCCTGTCTGGAAAGCCTATTGGGTATGGTCCTGGTGAATCTTCTGAATGCCAAAGAAGGATGGGGCATGGCTCTTCTCTTCAGGCCAGTCTGCAAAGTGCCTGTGAGAGTCCATCAGGTGACTTGGTGCAACTTTGGGGTGGCCCTGAGCAGGAGTTTTCTGGTCAGCCTGGTCAGCCCTGCTGCCAGTTTTGCTTAAGGCAGCCAGGCTCCTCCTCTGCAGGCAGCCTCTGTCTCTTCCAAGGCTCTCACAGCTGCTCTTCTCCTGGCTGAGCCGTTAGATCGCTGTGTATGTTTTTGGTCAAGCCATGACCAGACAGACAAATGAGGTGTGTAGCTTCTGCTTGAGAACTGCCCCTCGGTGCCACACTTCAGATCTCTTCACTCGCAGTGCTGTAGGTTTTTGCCTGCAAAGCAATTTGGCAGATGCTTCATATTTCCAGCGCTGGAGGGGTTTGTGGGCTGGCTTCCAGCCAGACGCTAAGCCTGCCTGAGAGGATGAGAGATGGAAAGGCAGCTGAACCTACTCCATTTTCCATAGCAGCTTGGAAACATTTCCCTCGCCTACAGCACTTGGGCGTGGAAGACAGGTGTGCTGCTGAGCCCCAAGGCCGCCTCATGTCTGTGAAGACTGGCAGTCTCAGCTGGACTTAACAGAAACATTCACCTGATGGAGAACTGTCAGGCTGAGCCCAGGTGCCCTTATTGCACACTTCCATGGCATCTGCCACTGTTGTCTGGGTCCCATGTCTCTAGTTTTCAGAGGGCTGCTTTTTCCTGGACCTGGAAGGTTGGCCAGTAAGACTGGTCAAAGGAGAATGCCTCTGAGATCATGCAGACTTTCTTTGCCAAGCTCTGCAAGGATTGGGACAGCTGATATGGTCTAGAATAGTGGGACAATCAGAAGAAGTGATTGACAGGTAAAAGAGGGCACAAAATGGGGCCAAGGTGCATTTGCTGCTCTGCAAGGGCATGCAAGAGATGCATTGTTCTCTGGCAAGGGAGCTGTTCATTGCAGAGGCTGCAGCTGCAGAATGCCATTCCTGCCTACAGTCCCCAGGTGAGAGGGACAAGGAGGAGCTAAAGCTCAACAACAGAACTCCTACTTGTCTGCCGAAGGCCCCAGAGGAAGTACCTTGGCAGTACAACCTACAGGTAGACAGCACCTTCCAGAGATGGAAGCTCATCACACAGTCTTGCTGTCTGTGAAAAACTTTTGTTTCCTCCATTGCCCGTGTGCTCTCATGTTAGGAGGTTCTGCTGTTGCAGCTAAGGCAGAAACATGCTCCAGCACTTGTGATGCCAGCTTTGTCCCAACTTGCATGACTTCCACTTTGTGGATGGTACTGGGGGACACTTGCAGGGCTCTTTGCAATGTACACCATCATGGTGGCAATAGGTCTCTCTCTGTCCAGGTAAGAACATAAGAAGACTCCATCTTCCTGTTTGTCAGGAGCCCACCAGATGCCTCAGAGAGGGTCACCAGAACTGAGAGGTGTTCCAGGAAAGGTAACTGGAAGGACTATCCAGACACACTGGGAGCATGCAGGGCCCCAACTGTGGTAGATTTCTGAGTTTGGCATCACAAGAGCCTTCTGGTCAACTTCTTTCCCTTGCAGGGCCTGTTCTGCCAGCGGCTGGAAGGAAGCACTTTCCATGCCATCTCAAAAGAGCCCAGAATTTCTATGAACTGCATGGAAAAGATTTTTAGGTAGTTAAAGGAAATGTCTTTGTGTTGCAAAGTAGGCTGTGTGACACACTCTTTAGAAATTCAGCCATAAATGCTGCAAGCATGAGCAAAGACAGAGGGGTGCTTTGGGGGGCTTCTGGCAGATGTCTGGGAGTTCCCATAAAAGGAGGAGAACATAGGGGGACCATAGGCCCAAAACAGAAAGTGAAGCCAAGGTGGCCATATTGCTGGGGAACAGAATCCAGGACTGTCAAGTAATTAGGGGGGAAGGTCGCACACTTTCCAGGTACCACTATTTGGCTCAGACCTCCGCAGCTTATGGCTTCAAGGACATTATGGCCAGCAATCTTCTCAGAGGTTCCTGCCTTACTGAAGAGCATGCACCACATGCATGATGTGGTAAGGAGGGCAGGGAGGATGATTTCTTGAGTGTGGCCTGAAGTTGTCCCCTTCTAGCATTGTGAATGGCACTACTTCTGCACAAGTTGTCTTGATAGACAGGACAAGAAGACAGAGAACACATCTGTATCGGCAGCTCACACCATGAATCTGACAGAGTGCTGTCCTGGTGGCAGACCTGTGGTGGCTCCCAGTGACTACTGGCACCCAATGCTTCCTTGGCCACAGCATTCTGCATCCAAATCTGGCTCGGTACTAGTTCAGTGTGGGGATCTTTGTATTCATTCCGGTTTACAACTGCTTCTCCACTTGTGAGTGTGTGTGAGAGAGACTATGAATGTGAACACTGGGTGCAAGTATGTTTTCATTAAAATGTTTAAAATTTGAACATGAAATATCTGTACATGTTGAGAACATCTAATAGAAAGCCCTGAACTAGAAGCCACGTTCTCTCATCTGCCAAATATTTAATAAACCAGTCCCATCCATCTCGTCTTGCATATGCCCTGAATATCCTGCAGAAATGTCCCATACTTGATAGCAGATGTTGGCTGCAGGCCATAAACCCTGGAGCCAAAAAGCTCCCTTTCCCTCTCTGACAGCAGTGTGAGGAGCCAGAGGCTCCTTTCCAAATGCCACCTGTCAAAGGTAGAGAGAGGCACCTCTTCTCTAAGCCCTTGACAGTCCTTCTTCTGGCCAAGTGGGAGGGATCCTATTGCCTTAAGAGCAGCACACATATGAGACAAATACCTAAAACAAGTATGTGTTGCACACCCCTACAAATAGGTTGTTGTTCAATTCCAAAGGTCATCACATTGTTGCGAACCAGTGTGCCTAACTCCCTCAATGTATATTATTATGGAGAAAATATATTGCTATTCAACCCCCCAAAAATTCACAAAGCTGTTTAACCGGTTAACTAGATTAATAAATCATTCCATGCCCCCAAGTGATCCCAGTATGAAATGATCCCCAGGGAATGCCAGCAGGTATCCACTGGGAGAGATGCTCCATTGAAAGAATGAAGAGGGGCAGCTGACCACTGCTGTTGTCTGTGAGAGGAGCCCCACTTTCAAAACGGCTCCTTTGCCCAGTTTGCCTTTCATGTGCCTGTTGTGCAGAGTGGCTGCCGTTGCCACAGGTCCTCCTGTCAACATAACAGCAAAACAAGAAAACCCAGAGCTGAGCCTTGGCACACCTCCAAAGAAAAATGTACAGGCAAAGGTAGAAGGTTGGTAGCACACATCTAAGAGGGGGCGACACATTGTGCTGATGAGGCCTTAAGAACCTGGATATAGAGCTGGACAAGAGCTTTCCATGGAAGTATCTTATGCGCCAGTGGACTGGAATGCACCAAACCCATTTCATGAAAACAGTTTGTACTGAATCCACAAGGATTTACTTCTGTGCAATGGGACTTTTAGGCCAATTTCTGCTGAAATCCCCACTCTGAAAGCTTATCTCAGCCCTTCTTTTCTAGGGAAAAACTTCTCCCCCAGCCACATTCTTGCTCCAGGGACCAGGCATCAATTGTCTCCTGCTTCAAAATGATGGGAAGCAGCCCTCCCCAGTGCTCCATAAATGGGGAGCAGGAGCAGCCAGACACCCTTTGTAGATCAAGGTGACTTCAGAAACACAGCCTTGAGGCTTCCCATGTGAGACACACTGGTGGGGAGAGTTGAGGAAAAACTCAAATGACCTATCAAAAGCAGATGATTATATACAAAAGGCACTGTATTGGGGGCAGTTATGAAGGGCCAGGCCTCTCCAGTACACACTGGGAATGTGACTGCCTAATGGCAACCATCATGTATCGGCATTGCCACAGTTGGAAATTAGTTACACAGGTGGAGATGTGAATTCTTCCTTAGTACTTTAGTTAGATGTGCTGAAATGGCCTAAAAACCCAAAGTTGCTTCCAGCCTGAGAATGCTCTCATGGTAAAGCATCAGCTGTGTGACCCATGATCCACCCCACACCTCCGTTGCCCTTTTTTGGTGTGCTGCAAAACACACAGGAAAGATCCCTTCCACCGGTGTGATGTAACCTCATCATGCAGCCACTGCCTGTGCCAAGAATGACTGAGGAAGCACAATGGAGAATCCAGGTAATCGTTCACAAGATCAGGTAAGCATCTTTGTTAACAACATGAGGAGTCACACTAGACAAATTGCTCCACAGCAAATCCCTCAGTGCAGGCAAAGAGGTTCCCCTCCTCAGCCCCTTCCACCTTTTGCAAGTAGTTGTAAATTCCCCAGTCCTTGGAAGTTGCCCTAGGACTTGGGTAGTTTTTCCTACCAGGCTCCAGAAAGGGGATTCAGAAGAATGCCTCAGAACTGGGTTTCTTCCCTGCGGAAGCCCCACAACCCCAGGGCTAAAGGCCTCCAAGCTTCTAGACAGCCAGCGCAGACCCCTCCATTGCTCTCTTGTGGCGATAGGTTTGACTGGCCTGTTGGCTCCAAGCAGCCTCTCTTCAGTGCCCTGACTTTGAGTCCTCTCATAGTATAATTAGGAGAAGCCACAAAAGACTCCCGTGGTGTTGTTGAGCATGTGTTAGTGCCTAATGAGGAGGTGAGTGCTGAGTGGCCAGGCTGCACTGTCCAGCCAGGAGGCCGCCTGAGCAGTGAGAAGGTCGGCAGTGCCCACAGAACATGAAGGTTTGTGCTTGCTCCAAAGTGGGGGGACGACAGTGACGAATTCCCAGAACCCTGTCTATGGTGAAGGAGGAAGAAAGATGGGGAGGGAAACATTGGCCTTCTGCACCACTTGTTTGCATTTGACATTCTTTATATCCATCTATGTTGTGGCAATGAATTCCACAGACTACTAACACACAATATGAAGTCCCACTTTTGTCTGTGCCAGTTGTCCTGCCAATCTGTTTCACTGGATGTCTGAGCCTGATTCTTGTGACCAGAGGAAGAAAAGCTTCTGTCTATCCGCTCTCAACCCACCACACATAATTCTGTAGTTCAATGTTCCTCCAACCCTCATTTGCCTTTTCCCAAGCTAAAAAAAACCCTAATGTTTTAGCTTTTTCTCTTACAGATGCTTAAGCCATTTTGGTTGTCTGCTCTTGTACCTTGAAGTGCTGCAGCCGGAGCTGTATTCCAGCACAGTATTCCAAAATGGCTGCACCATAGATTTATGTAGAGGCAATGTAATATTAGCAGCTTTTGTTCTTCTAATGACCCAAGCATGGAAATTGCTGCATTTGCTATTTGGTTGCTCATCACACAGGGCACAATCCCAAACTATTTTCCAGCATTGGCATAGCTGAGCCACTGGGGCACTTGCTGCATGCTGTGGTTGGGGCAGTCACGGAGGCCTCAAAGAAAGGAAAGTTTGTTCACTTTCCTCGGAGTTGCAGTGCCCTTCCCCCAGAGCTGGAAAATTGGTTAGGATTGTGGCCCCCGGTGAAAGGGATAATTCTTTTTAAACCCTGTCCAATCTGCTTTGTATTACACCACTCTGAATAGTTTGGTGTCATCTAAACCTTGGTCCCCTTGCTGCTTACCTTTAACTCAAGACCATTTTATGAACCAATTTAAGAATCACCTGTTGCAGGACAGATCCTTGGAGTGCCTCACTTCTTCCCTCTGCTGTCAAAATTACCTGTTTATTCCTACCACTTCCTATATTTTTACCAGTCACCAATCCATAGAAGGATCTGCCCTCTTATTCTACAGCCACTTGGTTGACCTGTGAGCCTCACAATTTTTTAAATGGTCAAAAGCTTTTTGGAAGTCCAAAGTTTGTCAACTAGTTAACCTCCATCACGTGCCTGTTAACACTCAAAAAATTCAAGAAGGTCATTGAGGCAAAAGAACTTACCTTTGTAGAAACCAAGTCCTTTCCTTCAGCAATGCTTGTTCTAAATGATTCAAAAAAATTAATTTTTTTTACCAATTTACCCAAACCAGAGGTTGAGTTGATGGGCCATTAATTTCCTAAATCTCCCTTGAATCCTTTAAATATAGATGCTGGCAACTTTTCAGCCCTCTGGAAGTCAATTTAAAGAACAGGTCGCATGTGAGATGAGATCAGCCATTTTGTATTTGAGTTTTGTATCTGAATTTTTTGGAGCGGATGCTATCTGGCCCACGATGTGTTATATTTAATTTGTAAATACACTCCAGAACCTCATCCCTTGTCACTTCTGTTGGACTCAGTTCATTAGACTATCCCTGAGAAGGTCTGGCACAACTATCAGGCCTGCATTTTCTGCAGTGAAGACAGATTCAAAGAATTCAGTTGACTACACTGCAATCTCCTTGAAGATTATCTTGAATTCCCTTGTCATCTACAATCCAACCATCATCACCATGTGTCTGAAGAAGTTAAGCTGTCTAGCTGAACTTCTCATACTGTGGCTCCAAGTCAGCTCCAAGTTTGCACTCTGCAAACACTTGACCGTCTTAACGTCTTTTTTTAACTAGCCCCCTCATTTTTGTCATGTTTGAGAATCATTTGGCAGAACAGGTTCTGCATGTGTTGCCTATTGTGAGCTACGCTGTGGCATCTATTCCGAGAGGCACATGCCCAGAAACCACATAGCACAGCAGAAACAGGGAGGGTAAAGGGGGGAGGGTCAGGCTACTATACTGTAATTCAAAAACAGTATGTCTCTCCTGTAGTGTGGAAAGAATGAGGCAATTTCACATATAGCTGAATGACTGACTGGCAAAACAAGGAACATGTCCAGAAGTGCCCGTGGCACAGCTACAGCCTGCAGTTTCAACATTTTGCAGGGAAGGAAAACAAAGCTGAGAATTCTGCATCTCTCACCACGCAGGTCATGTAGCCGTCCAGGACGCAACTCCAGAGTGTTGTCTAAAGCTCAGCCACTACCACCTGTGTCCTTAATGACCATAACACATTCTGTGCAACTGACTGGCAGAAAGACAGAGATAACGGTAGGATTTGCCTGGCAAAGCTGTTTGCACCCGATGATGTGGCATTATAAATATATAGCGCTTCCAAAGTGAGCTACATCATTGGCCCCCGTACTGCCTACTCCTTCATGCGAAGCAGCTTTCTAAAGCATCAGGCAGGGAGGCTTATCCCAGCCCAGCTGCCTGAGGGTCCCTTTCTAGCTTGAGATGCCAAAGGCAAACCATGCTGGAGGGAGCTCCAGGGCATTTGAAAGCTACAGGGATATCTGGTGCAACTTCAGCTTTACCAGTGGAACTGTTTGTCTCTGGCCTTGAGGGCAACTGTGCAGTGTTTGGGTGATTGCATCACTACCATCCTCTTTGATTAGAAGCTCCCCTCTGTCCAGCGATCACCTGTGGCAATAGTTCAAGGCGTGACCCTAGGGAGGCAAAGACTTTGGCCTGAAAGTGACGAATGGGTGGATCTCTTGCGGGGCTGTTTAGGCTCCTTGGATTAGAGACACTTGGATACCAGAGCAAGGTAGGGCTGTTCAACACTCATTAACAGCCCTGGGAAACAGTGGCTGTCTTCTGTGTGCTTGGTCTGCAGGGATCAGGAACAGCAGGCGTTTGGCACACTAGCAAATGGGAAGGTCAAAGGGCACCATGGTGCTAATCGGAGGGGATTGTGCTGCCACTCTGGGGTCAAAGGTTTGAGAGGGTCACTCTGCATGGTGCCAGCAGGATGCTGGCTGGATGAGTGAGTTTGCCTTGCCCTCAACCTGGGCCAGGATGCCAAACACAAACAAGATTGGAAAAGGCACAAGTCCATCTGGTCCAATGCTGTCTCCAGTAGTGGTAAGCCAGAGACCTGGTGGTGTCAGAGCAGATGCCTCCTGCAGCTTGTCCACAGGATGTGATCCACACTTTTGAACAGGGTGGCTCATGCTTGTGGCTGTCAGCAGGACTGCCAGCCATGGAGTTTGCACTGTTGATTCACAGCTCTGGAAACACCATTTGTGCCAGAAGTATCCACAACTCCCTGTACTGGTAAGTGCAAACTAGTTCTGCATTTATCAGTGGTTAAGATGCTGTGCCTGTCAACCAGCAGGCTGGGGTTTGAGATCCACGTGCTACAAGATGGAGTGAGCTCCTGTCCCTTGCCCAGCTCCTGCCAATTCAAAACATGGAAATGCAGTTCAAAACATGGAAATGCAAGTGGGAAGGTAACAGCATTCTGTACACCTCAGTGCATAGTCATGCTGGCCACATGACCACAGAAGAGTCTTTGGACAATGCTGGCTCTTCAGCTTGGAAATTGTGATGAGCCTCGCACCCTACAGTTGGTTGGGACTAGCTGTACAATCTGCAGGGGACACCTTTACCTTTTAGGGAGGTAAACTGGACACTCATTTTTTGCATCATCTCCACAGTAACCTCAGAGAAACAGGTACTACCCTTTAAGAGACAGACATTTTTTGAAATAAAGCCAGTGGTTTGCCAGGGACGTTTCTGGTTCTATAACATATGGCTGCAAAATCACATGGTCGGAATTGAATGGCTACTGGAGCAGCAGAATTTCTCACTTGCCATTTACCATGGTCACCACTGACAATTTTGTAAGCAGCCATTAAAGTAGTGTGAGGTGCTATAAATGAAATCTATACTTTAGCAGCAAGCCCTAAGGCATGCCAGGAGTGCGCAGACTAGCAGTCCAGAGAGCCTGTCTCAGGAGGCCTGCCAGCATTCCAGCCAGCTTGGTTACGGTGCAAGAGATAAACATGGTGCTGATGGCACTGAAGAATCCATCTGCTGGATCAGACCAGTAACCCTTTTCCCATAGTGGCCAACCAAGCAGCTGGGAAACCCACAGGCAGGAAATGGGAGCACATTACCTTCTGCCCAGCTTTCCTCTCCAGCAGCTGCCTCTGGTCAATGAGATTCATCACAACTACGGCCAAGTGTCTGCAGTGATTGATCCCTGTGACAGAAGAGGGCATTTTTGTGTGCAGGGATCTGCACATTCGTTTTTATTTGTGTTACAATAAATTTGTTTCCTTGGATGATAACCAAAGCATTTTAGTTGAGACTGCCCAAAATACTCAATGCCCCTCAAGTTCCTGGGTCACCATATCCAGCCCTGCCAGGGTTATCTTTGGTGTTGACTGCACCTGCTGGTGGCTGCTCCATTGCAGGCATAACATTCATTTGTTCTGAATGGCTTGTGCCATTGGGTTAGCTATTTATTTATTCAGCATATGGTAATTACAATTGCTGGAAGATCTTTTGTGAGATCCAGCAGCCAATAGGTGTTGACTGTTTCTGCCTGGGGTTCAAGGTAGTCTACATTGTTCTACTGGCAGCTCGTAGAACAGGAATCCTTCACAATCCTAAAGCCAGCTCTAGGTGGAATCCTTCACAATGTGGTCATTATCACATCTGGCTTTAGGGTATGCCTTCCAAGCAGCAGTTTTCAGGTCATCCAAGCTGTAAACAGCAACACCTCTGACTCTGTTGAATTATGACAGTTTTATTAGTTTTCAGGTCTCCCATCCAAGCGTTATCCAGGGCTTTCCCTGCTTAGTTTTCTTCAGCAGTCCTGCGCTTAATCACCAGATCATGTCTTCTGTTTATGTCTTCTGCTTGGGTTGGCTTTGACTACTGGACTGCTATGCCTCACCTTTGGAAGGCTGCAGCAATATGGGAGAAAGAAATTGGACTGGATGGCATGAATGTAGCCAAACAGGGACAACCATCCCTTTGAAGCACTGAAGGAGCCAGCCCATCTCATGGGATCAGCACAGGAAGCCTTTGATTTGAGGATGAAAGTGGAAAAGGAGTGCTGCAGTCCTGATGGGAGAAGAGGATCTCGTGTGTCAGCTGACCAGGTTTGCTGGACCCAGGCACTGCCTGGCTGGCTAGAGAATACCCTTGCCCCTCATATACCTGCTCCCCACCTGCAGACAGGGCCTCCTCTGCTCCCCCTGATTCTTCTGAATGTGTGACAGTTTCACACCCCTGGGGTATCAGCTTGCACTCAACCCAAAGTTAAGGCAATGTCCCTACAGTGCCCCATGAGGCTCACTCTCGGAAGTCTAGTGGAAAGTAGGATCATCTTCTCTTGCTAGCACTTAAACCCTTCAGAGGGCACCTGCATGAATGGCCAAATGTAGAGATGGCTGGTAGGCATGCGGGCAGAATGTTCCCTTCATCCCCAAGGAAATCAACTCAGAGGTCTGGACAGTGGGTGCCACATTCATGGGATCCCTGGCTCTTGGCAGGAGCAAGTGCTAGAAAATCTGCCTGACAATTGCTTGCCTGTGAATCCAATTAGGGCAGTTGGGTTGGGATTAGTGAAGTGACCAAAGAAGCACTTTTTGGCTTGGAGCACCTTTGCCCCTCCTGCCTATTTTCCCTCTCATGGCTTGCAAAACTTCTAACCGATGTTTGTGTCATGAGTCCAGGGTGACCAGATTATTCCTGAACCCCAGGCCAAAATTCCTAATTCCAGGCCAAAATTTCTACCTGCTTAAAAAAATTGCCAAAAAGTGTATTTTTTTGTTTTTGTTTTTCGGTTTTTTGACCATGACTTTTGATAGGAAGGAGATATCTCAAAACTGATTTTTGCATTGGATTCCGCTCTTCAATACAAATCCAAAAACATATGGCATGATGGGGTACTGTGCACTATCGCGAAGTTTCAAAATGAAGCCAAAATGTAGGACACCTGGACAGGAGGCTAAAAATCCGGACAAATCCGGGTTTTTCTGGTCACATGGTCACCCTGGTCATGCCCTCTGTTTGTCACTTGGCCTTTGGCAGGAGGGGGTCCAGGTGAGGGGCAAAGGAAGTCAGAGGTGTCAGTCAATGGCTTCCTCCAACTGGGTTAATGATCTTGGCCTGGAGATGTGACATGCCCCCCAACCCTGCAGTGTGGAGGTTGACTCCTCTTACTGCTCCAGCCCAGAGGCTCAGAGGTGGAAATAACTGGAGGGCACAAACTGCTCCTTCTGCCCCATTGCTTGTCCACCTCCTGGTAGCCCTTCTCTACTCCTGCTTTCCAGAGTCCATGGCCCCTCTAATGACTTTTAATCAATGTCCCTCCAGCTTTGCCTTCTGTTCCTTTAGAGCAGGGGTATCCAAACTCCGGGCTGGGGGCCAGATGCGGCCCGAAGCAAGCCCCCTCTATCTGGCCCTTGGTCACGCCTTGTAATCCACTCCAATACATTCTTTTATGTAAATTCATGTAAATTTATTCAAATTTGAAATGTAAATTAGTTTTCTGGCCCCGGACACTGTGTCAGAGAGATAATGTGGCCCTCCAGCCAAAACGTTTGGAGACCCTCTGCTTTAGAGTATCCTGCTCACTCTCCCTTGAATCTTTTGTAACCTTGGATCATGGAGGCAACCTTGGAGAATGCTGCCCACTGCTGAAGCACCTGCTCCAGAGACCTGAACCCACCCATAAACGGCACATTCAAGTCCCTCTTGCTGGGACAGCTTTGCATGGTGTCATGTCCTAGTTTTTTATTTTTTTTTATTTATATCCTGCCTTTCCTCACCTGCAAGAGGGAGCTCAAGGTGGCTAACATAAATCATGATTAAATAACATTAAAATGATCATAAATAGAGATTAAAACATAATTAAAATACAATTAGATTTAAAAAACCAAGAACAATTAAAACACACTAAAATACATTTGTTAAAAAAACACAACTCTGTATGTGTTTTTATCCGTCTGGTTCCTTTCTGGTTTCTCATTGTTGTGTTATTTCAATGGTTTCATTTCATCTTTGTTTAAAACTATAAATTATTCTTTCATTTACAAAAGGCCAAGGACTCACCTGTCTCCAGATATGAGAACAAGCCAATATAGCCACATTCTGCACCGGGCCTTTCTCATTTCAATTTTTATCATTATTTCTTCTTTCTTTTTTTTACATTGTTGTACTAGAGGTGATTCACAACCCATAACAATGACACAGTGTAATGCATAACAAAATTGCACTCTGTAACAAATTAAAACAAAATAAATACAAATGGAAAAGTGTAGCTAACACAAAAAGCTAACACCAATTAACATACTAATAGCAGAAGCAAGACAGACATCCTGGCCTGAGGCTCTTTCCCCAGAATGTATTTATTTAGTCTTCACTTTTCAAAAAAAGCTTCAAGGTTAAGTGAGGGTTTGAACCTGGATATTGCAGGTTGAAGTACTACAAAGGTTGAAGTCCCCGAAGCACTACAGCCTCCTGACTCATTCCAGAATGGTCTCTCCTTCCTACAATCCATGACAGATCTGGGTTTGCACAACCCCCTATACCAGCAGTTCTCAAAGTGGGGGCTGAGACAGGGTGACCATAATAAAAAAAAGAGGACAAGATCCCTCCAAAATGTAGTATACCCAAGAAAAATGTAGTATATGACAATATAAAAACTAAAAACACTCATATATAAACTATATTGCTTATTATTAAATTTAAAACTATTATATGTTTTATTCCACATAATTTATTAATTGCAAGAAGGCTACAAGCTGCTTGTTCACAAGGGAATAGAGGACAAGGGAGATTTTTTTCAAGGACACAATGCTAAAATCTAGGACATGTCATGGAAAAAGAGGACATATGGTCACTCTGAGTTGGGATCACAAATTCATTTTGGGGGGTGGGTGGGTTGCAAAACGTTGAACGCTGCCATCTTGGAATGTGGCACTCAGGCTGAAAACCATACATTCCTGGGAGTAAGTCTCATTGAACACATGGGCTTACTTCTGAGTAATGGAAGAACTCTGGCATAAGTGATGTCACTTCTGGCCATGACTTCTGTAGAAGGGTCAAGCCATCTTAGTGCAGGGAAACCTCTTTCAGTGTTTCAGCCCCGCTACCATGAGGCAGACCCCTGGAAAGGCTGGGCTCCCCTCTCCCAAATCCAGAGTGCAAAGGTCAGCCTGAGCTATTGCCCTACAAGGCCTCATGATGATGACTCGGTAGCAGCTCCAATCTGTGGCCCTTTGCTCCTGACCCTGGGAAAACACCACAGTGGCCTCCAACACCAGCTGCGTCCTTCCCCTCCTCCACCCAGCTTCGTTGGGCAAGCCTCATATTGGCTGCCAGATGACCTGGGTCCAGGCTAATGAGCCCCATTCTTGTCTGCGCCATTTAATGGCCCAGCATTGTCATGGCAGTCGCTCCCTTGGCTCCCATCCGTCACCATAAAATGACTGCTTCTTTCACTTTCAGGCTGTGAAAATGACCTGCACACCTTTTTTTCTCACCCCGGTCCCTCCCTCCTGGCTGGCCACATTAATGATTGAGGATCTAGGAATGCAGGGGGTTATCAGGGCGACAGCAGCAGGTAAACAGTGGAAGGGAGACACAGCCTGGCTGGGCTCAAGACTCAGGGATGGCTGGGGGAGCCGAGGGGGTGGAGAGGCTCAGCTCAGAGAAGGAGCCAGAACACCAGAAAGACCAGCTCTCCTTGGACTTGCCATGAAAGTCGTGGCCTGCTCCAGGGCAGTCTTCACAGCTCCCTCCCACACACAGTGGTCATGGGCAGTTCTTGATCAATTCTGAAGGGAGGTCATTTGACTCCCTTTTCCTGGACGGTGTTGGAAAGGATCACTTATTCACAGGCCTGCTTTGCTCCTCTTGATTGCCCTGGGGTGCACAGAAGAGCCAGATCTCCTTGCAGGCAGATGAAGGAGGTGCCAGGGTGATCCTCTTAGTCCAGTGGTTCTCAATCTTCCTAACACCGTGACCCCTTTATAAGTTCCTCATGTTGTGGGGACCCCCAACCATAAAATTATTTTCGTTGCTACTTTATAACTGTAATTTTGCTACTGTTATGAGTCGTAATGTAAATATCTGACATGCAGGATGTATTTTCATTGTTACAAATGAAATGTGTGTTCTATGCACACATGGAACACAATGGGATTTATTTCAGAGTAGGCATGCATAGGATTGGGCCCTGAAGCTGCAATCCTATCCACATTTACATGGGAGTAAAGGCCCCCCTGACACTGGGCACTGGGTGATTATATGACTGGAAATTTCTGGATTTGTCCTCTTTTTTAGCCTCCTGTCTGGGTGTCCTCCAAAAGGGCTTTGGATTTGAAACATCTCCTTCCTATCAAATGTTAAGGCCAAAAAACTAAAAATCAAAATATGAATTGAGCTCTATGGGAAAGTGAAAGTGCCCAATATCGTGGCTTTACTCGTGAGTAGACAAACATGCCATTGTCCGCCAGAAAGGCCTGGCAGAGAGGACTCCAAGACCTTGTACTCCTTTTGAGGTTTGGACATCTGATCACCCTGCACTTTCCTTTCCCTGATGCTCTCAAGGCTCTCCTACTGGGGCAGAATCTCTAGCCAACTTCTTCAGTCTACGTCCCAGGGCCTGCAGCTACAATTTGCTTCTGTGGGGCATGCACAAGAGACCTTCCTGGGAATTGTGCCTCTTGTTAATGTTGCGATAACAGAAATGCCACTTGGTACCTCCAACACCAATGGGTCTAGCTGTGCTCCATCAGTCTTCTCCATGAGACACCGGAGGTACACTTGGCATCCAGGGATCCAATCCTCAGTTTCTCCCCTGGTCCCATTCACAAAAGAGCTGCATTTGTGCCAGGGTTCACCAGGCCTTGGTCCCCTAATGTTCAACGCTGAAGCAACTGGACAAGCAGGTCCCCTGAGTCAGGAGTGGAGGGCCTTTCTCTCACTCTCTTTCAACCATGAGCCTCCTCCACATCTATCATCAGTAGTACTTGGGGGAAGCCTTCCAGAATGGTTAAGATTATTTACAGCCTGACCAGGCCTGCTTTCTTGAAATGCTTCACATGGTCCATCTTCAAATGGTCCTTGCCTGCACCCCAGCCTTGGCTAAGGGCAGTAACACCCCAAACAAAATAGGACAGGGCCGCACACCCCTCTCAAGATTGAAAGACTAGATATGGAAGCAGCGGGAGCAAGTCTGTCCTTCTATGATCTGGCCTTCTATGAGAAACTAAGAAGTGTAGTATGGGAAATGACCCTTGAGCAGGTCTCCAGAGACTCTGAGTTCCACACTGCAGGAAATGTTGGGGCTGTGTTTCTGAGCAAAGGTCCAAGACTCCATGGCGTGCTGGATCCTTCAACTGCATCTAGAATTGATGGGGGTTGTGCTAGCCCAACCTAGCATAAGATAGGCCCTCAGTCAATGTCCAACCAACCCCTGCCCATCTCCATCAGTTAGATGGAGGAAGCCCCCAGAATACTGAGCAAGACATCTTGTCCAATAGCAAAGTCCAACATTATGCAAGGGCTGAGCTGGGGCAGCCATGGTGATGGTCCTTAGGCAGTGAGAAGCAGTTGCTCTGCATAGCAGAGGATTTGGAAGAAGTTGATCAAGCAAGCCAAGCCACAGGCTGCAAATACTTAGAGCAGAGGTTCTATCTTGCTCACAGTGGCCATGAGTCACTTTTATGCATCACTGTGCTAAGTGTTGCCATCAAGCTTCCACCCACCAACACCCACCTCTTTCTTAGAGCCCCGCTTTCTTAGAATGGAGATCTGGGATGGCAACTCAAGTCAGGAGGAGGCAACTAGCAGCTGCTTTCATGACTAAGCAGTAGGTGGAGGTGGTGTGTGCCAGCAACTCCTCTTGGGGTTATTGAGTTAGCAAATGATTGGTGATGACAGCACCTAAACCTGGGCTTATTAGTCAGAGAATGAAAACTTTTGAAGACTAAAGTCAGAGTAGGAGGAATAAGCCTGTTTGGAGAATCAGAACTGGATCCAAAGGGACAGGACATTACCACCGACACAGCCTCTTTGTGCTAGGCAGGCTGCCATGCACCCCTCTCTCTCAGGTCTGTACCTGGAGCATAGCAGAGGAGCTCAAGGGCTCCAGGTACTCTCCAAGAAATGTTGCCAGAACTTGGGCTTGGCCCCACATGCATTCAAAACAGATTGCAGTGCTAGCAATCCTTGGGCAGGTTACCCTTTTTCCGTGTTCTGTACAAACCCCTAATGCCCACAGAAGAAGCCCATGGAATACAAAAACCAAGACATGCCAGAATCTCTCTCTCTCACTCACTCTCTCTCTCTCTCTGTGTGTGTGTGTGTGTGTGTGTGTGGTGGGACTTCTAACCTGATAGCTTTGATAATCCTTCCCCCCCCCTCCGCCCCCACATGTTGGTAATGATACGTACATGGACTCATGAGTCCCATATATAATCCCCCTGAATCTGCCACAAGGAGTTTGAAATAGGTGCAGATTAGCAACTTTGAAGCTTTCATGAATTGAGTGTGCAAAAATAGTGCAATTGCTTCCCAGGGAATATTTTCACATTTCCACTCGTTTCCACATAGAGAGGAGCTAAGTGTGTGGCTCAGTGGCATAGAAAGCAGATGGCCAGGTGGTCATGCGCTATGGGGGATAGTAATCCGGGAAGCTAGTATCATATGGGGGACAAACCCCTTTCCACAGCACTCTAAGGGCACAATCCAGAGCAAGTTCAGCCTGCTTTGCCCTAACTGCTCTCTCTTAACTATTCTGTATCCAGAGCAGAAAGTTATGCTGTATCCAGAGAGTCAGGAAGCCTGTGCTGCCCTAACTGCTCAAGAGCATGCTAAGTAATTGACACATGGGGAGGACTTGCTCTTGAGGAGACACCCCTCAGATCACACTGAACAAGGAACAGCTGTGGTGCCTACAGTGGTGACACAACTCTGCACATCACCCGGTGCGGAAGTCGGTGCGTCACCCCTGGGATGCGCGCACCCCCTACCTGGACTGCGCAGTCACCAAAGTTGGTGCCTGCGCAGTTGTTTCTGAAGCCAACTGGCTTCAAAAAGAGTACTGCACAGGCACCATCTCTGACACTTGCGCAGTACTTTTCTGAAGCCTTTTGGTGTCAAAGGAGACTGTGCAGGTGTCAGAGTTGGTTCCTGTGCAGTACTCTTTCTGAAGCCATTCGGCTGCCGCTCCGCCTCCTGAGTGAGGCCAAATGGCCGTGCAGAGGTGCGGACTTCCTCCACTCCAAGGAAGTCTCCTCTGAAGCTGTTTGGTATGCTCAGTGTGTTTCTGCGCAGTGCACCTCAGCTGGCCATTTGGGCCAGCTCCAAGGACGAGTGGCAGTTTCTGGGGCCTACCAAAGGACTATCAAACTCCTCCGGCGCATCACCCCATACTGAGCACATCACCCAATGCAGCTCACACCAGCCACACCAGTCTGGTGATGCCACTGGGTGCCTGCCTTATAAGGAGTCCCTGATGAGATGCCAGTACATTCTACAGTAAATACAAGGGGCTTCTTGGAGTGGCCTGCTGTATCCTGAGGTTTGTGGGCAGCCGTAGTTTGTTCCATATCCTGAGGTTGAAAGGTAGGGGTTGCAGCTAGGCTGGCCAAGAACTCAGATTTTTCGTCAACACTGCCATTCTTACTCAGGCCTTATCATGGATCCTTATGGGTCTACTCAGTGATGGGATTCAAAGAAATTAACAACCGGTTCTCTGCCCATCTGGCAGCCATTTTTAAATGGCTATTTTTAAACTTTATATGTCCTGTCTCTTGTTAACAACCGGTTCTATAGAGTAGGTGTGAACCTGCTGGAGCCCACCACTGGGTCTACTCATTACTATACCTGCTCCTGAGGTGGTATAACTCTGAGGGGTGGAAGAGGGCATTTCTGCCTTGGAAAAAGGCTCTGGATACAGAGTAACTGCTCTGCCCTAGGCATTGCTAAACATGCCCTCAACATGCCTCTCCTGAACTGCTTAGGGCAGAGCAGTTAGGGCAGAGCAGCTCCACCTCTCTTAGGGCACCCTGTGTTGCCTTGCTCTGCCCTAAGCCTCTTCCAGAGTAACTGGGGTGAAGCATCTTGCAGTTGCTCCAAACTAGTGTTAGATAGGGCAACCCAAGGGTTCTTATGTGGACAGATTAGTTGCTCTGGATTGTGCTGTTCGTGTTTCTCGTGCCTCCTTCAAGGGGAGTACAATTCTTATCACTTAAAGTGGTGAGTGCTGCAGAGTTGGGCCCACCCTTTGATTCAAAATAGAGCCATTCTGGAACCAGGGGAGGGTGTCAGGTTCAGACACAGGGATGATGAAGTAACACAAAGCGGTGATGTTTTGCTCCCCTTGCCTGGAATGAACCCCTTGCTCACTCCCTCTGATGCTGACTGCTCTGCCCCCTCCAGCTATGTCACTACTACAGGAAGACCCCTGACTGGCATTAACCAGGCCAAGCCTGTGAGAGACCCACTTAACATTGCCGTGTGCTGAGAAACCCTTTGAATGACAAGCCCAGAAACACCGAGTGCGTAGGAGGGTTCTTGCTTGGAGACTGTTGGTGATCGAGGCAGGTGCTTTTCGTCACTGACCAACGTGTGTCACAGGCTCCTAATTTGGCACCCGCCTCCTTAGTGAAATTAACAATTTGGTTCAGCCTGACAGAGCCCCCACCTCCTGCCCAAAATGTCTCAGCCTCTGCAAACTGGCACCTGTCACCGCAACTTCACACTGAAGGCACTTTCACGATGAGCATGTTTCTAGAGGTGCAGCTGGACCACGCAAGGGCTGGAATGAGGTAAGCATATCCATCCCTGCAGCCGAAGCATGTCCTCCTCCCTCAGGAGGAGCTGGACCTCTGGGGAGAAGCTGAAGAGAGCTGGATGAATTTTTCTCTTTGGGAAACCCCAAAAAAGGGATGTTGCAAAGAGGGCAAGAGATCTGGCCAGTGCAATGGATCGTTTGCTAGGCAAAGTGAGGACCCCAAAGTGACTCCACATTCCCACTTTATCTTCAACCATACCCACAAAGCTAGGGGATGGGGCACTTTGTGGCCGGCGTTACACTGTCCTGGAATAGGATCAAGTATCAGGTGGCTGTTGGCTGGTGCTAGAAGCCTCCACAGATACCAGTAGTACCTGCCCTTGTGCAGCAGTACTTTCTGTGGTCCTTTATGGCAGTGGTACCAAAAGTGAGGGTCGAGACTCCCTTGGGGGGCATGATCTCAGATCAGGAGGTTTGCAGAAGGGTGGGATCCACCCTCTTGGAATCTGGCACTAGGTTTTCCTTGGAATAAGTCTCATTGTACATAAAGGGTCTTATTTCCGCGTAGACACGGAAAAGCTCTGGCATCACAGTGATGTCACATCCTCATAAGTTTGACCAGGGGTCCTGGTCAGATTTTTAACGTTGAAAGGGAGTCCTTTGGGATGTATTGCTTGGAGGTTTTTTTCATTCCACTTGTGGACCCAAAGGCCTAGATTCCACTTGTGTACAACTGTGCTCAATACACAGATGTTCTCCGCAAACCTGCCTGTCTGCTGAGTGGGGCAGGACATGCTGGAGCCTGGAAACCCTGCAATCTAAAGGCCAAGCAAACCCAAAGAGTCACTGTGTCTCAGCATACACTGTCGCCCACTCCTTTCTGAGCCCAATCCAAAATGTTGGTGATGACCTTTAAAACTCTAGATGGAATAGGACTAGAATAACTCAAGGACCAGGATACCTCAAAGACTGCCTTCCCTCATATATTCATATGTTTCCCGTCCAGTCCTTAGAGTCATCCCTCTATTCCCTCCAGTCATTATTTTTAAAAGTTGTAAGGGTTTTATTTTAATATTTTATTCTGATATATTTATTTTGATGTATTGTTTTACACTGGGTTTTTAGAAATCACATCGAAGGAAGAAAGGAAGGGAGGGAGGGAGGAAGGAAGGAAGGAAAAGGAAAAGGAAGGAAGGAAAAGGAAAAGGAAAAGGAAAAGGAAAAGGAAGGAAGGAAAAGGAAAAGGAAAAGGAAAAGAAAGGAAGGAAGGAAAAGGAAGGAAGGAAGGAAGGAAGTGTCTCCATAATTGCTCCCCTATGTGTATAGATCAATAGAGGGGCAGACATGGATGTGTGATGTAGCTCCTGACACTCACCCTTCAGAGCAGGGATGAGCTTCTCTTCTCTTGTAAAGCGCCCTGCACACTGGTGTGGAATTCTCGTCCCCAGACACTTGAGTTTTGAGCCTCTCTTGAAGACTTCTCTGTTGGTTGAGTGTCTATTGTATAATGTGCTGCTACTGCTTTGAGCTGTTATCCTGTGTTTTATTGCAGTCCTCCTTTGAACTGTTTTGCTTGCCTTTTTAAAAGCTGCTTTATTGTTTTCGCTGTTGCAAGCCACCCTGGTGCCTCTGTGGGGGTGGAAAGACGGGGTAGAATATGGGCAGGCTGGGAAGTGGCTTGCTGTCCACAAAACCTTTAATCAGGACATGACAAAAGATACAGCAGGACCAGCCTACCCTGGTGTTTTGTCCTTCACTTTGTGAGAGATGTGAGTAGTTTTCATCTGTCAACAGCAAATTGTTTTATTTTCAGTTATTGTTGGAAAGTCCTTGATTTTATTTATTTTAAAATATTTCTCCCACCCCTAAACCTGCAGCTCTCTTAAGAGCACAATCCTAATTAAGTCTACTCAAAAGTAATTCCCATTATGTTCAGTGGTTCTTACTCCCAGGAAAGTGTCTTTAGGATTGCAGCATAACTCTCAGGGAGTAAGTTGTTGTAGGGGAGAGGAGAATGATCCCCTGGATTATGTTGCATTCAAGAGATGCAGGGACTATCATTTACTCTTACAGCACACTCCTGAAGGAACGGGGAGCCCCATACAAGCCTCCACAGGACTCCTAAGCAGCAGAAAATAATGATTGCAACCCATTTCTGGTTTGCAATTGTGGAAGTGAAAGTGAGTCACAATCATTTTTTTATCATCTGCAACTTGGGAAGCCCTGTGAAGGCTTGTGCAATGCTTCAGGTACCCATGGGGTCAGCTACTGCAACCTATGAGTCAAGGACAGCCCTTGTGCATCACAAAAAAGACATGATTCTGGGGATCGCCTTCCCCTTCCCCTTTCCTCAGGGGGGAGTGTTCAGAGCTCTCAGTTTGGGGCGTTACAACCAGAGATGGGCTGGCCCCGTCCCAAGATCCGGTACGCCGGAAGTGGGAGGGGCCAGCCGGGGTCAGGGGTGTGTGGGCGGGGCGAGGGGCAGGACTGGGGAGGGGCGAGGGGCGGGGCGACGTTGGCGCCTGCGCAGTGCCTGCTTAGAAGCCGGCCTGCCAGCTTCTAAGCAGGCTCTGCGCAAGCACCGCCACCGGCGCTCACACAGAGCCTGCCTAGAAGCGGACAGGCCGCCTCTAGGAAGGCTCTGCGCGAGCGCCAATGTCGGCGCTTGTGCAGAGCCTGCCTAGAAGCGGCCTGCCCGCTTCTAGGCAGGTGCGGTGGGCGCAAAACATGGCGGACCGTACCGGTCCGCTATGTTTTGCATTTCCCTGTCGCTGGCGGTACGCATTTCCCTGTCGTAGGCCCGTACCGGTAAGTGCCCACCACTGGTTACAACCAGTGGTGGGCTCCAGCAGGTTTGCACCTACTCTATAGAACCGGTTGTTAATGAGAGACAGGACGTATAAAGTTTAAAAATAGCCATTTAAAAGTGGCTGCCAGATGGGCAGAGAACTGGTTGTTAATTTTTTTTCTAGCCCATCACTGGTTACAACACTCCAATTTGAGACTATAAACAAAACTAGCTTAAACTAAACTTAATTAAAATAACACATTCAAGAAAAGTGCATAAATCACAATAAATACATACAATAAATAATGATAGGGCAAGAAAGGAGGAGTCACATAAGCAGCAAACAATAAAGGGAGATAGTCAAAGGGACCAAAAGGGGTTTTACACTCTCTCCTAGCTCCAAGGAGGATCTGCCCCACTCTTCTTCATCTGCTGTTTGTTCTCTCTCTCTCTCTTTGCTGCCCCTTTGCCTTTAATACATGACCAGCTTTGCACTAACAACCTTCTCTCTTACATCTGCTATTGAGACTCCAAAAGCTACAGAAAGGTTGCTGAGTAGGCAGGCAGAAAGCCTCCCTTGGAGAGCAATTTCATTTGCTTCCACTTGCCAGTCCTGTGGTGCTCATTAGATCCAGCTTTATTTGCAAGAAGTTCAAAAACTACAGTTCCACACATCAACCTGTGAGTAAGCAGGGCAGCTTAGAACCCATGTCCACCATCAGCAAGCAAGGCATGAGAACCACTCAAAGTTTTTATTGAAATTGGAAGAATAGTGCCACTGGAGTGTACGTGCAAGGGTGCCCTATTTGGGACAAGACCAGAGACTTGGGACACTATTTTTTTCTCTCAGTGATGGCAGCTGCGGTGGAACCGCAAAGGTTGAATTCCCTGGCCAGGGTCAGGCTTAGGAGCTGCAGAACCCAATTAGCTTTAGGGAAGCTTTAGGGAACAAACTGAACTTCATACTAGTGGCTAAAATAGTGAAAAACAGGGTAAGTTTGAATGATAATACCATTATGTTACATATATGTGTGTGTATCATTGGAAAGGTAATTTAATGCACAATGCAATGAAACTAACTGCATTGGAATATCTATATTCTATCAAAGGTTATGGCCAATTATCCAAAAAATGAAAACACAAAAGCCTAAGGAACAAAAAAATTGATTTTCTTAACTCAAAACTTTTTCATAAGACTCATTACTCTGAGAGCCAAGGACATGTAATTCTGTAACTGTACGGAACTAATAAAGTGTTTATATGAATCAGCTCTCATTTCCATATACATATATCATAATACAGTTACCCATGCTAACTGGGTATACAGGCATTTATAAGTGGTGCTCCTCTTATATTTAGCAGGGAAAGAATAACTATTCCTCTTTGCACCAATAAGGGCCATAGTTTTTTTACTTAATTAAATTTGATTTTATTGTTTCGGAGGTTGGGGGTCAACAAAATCTTTGACTCTAGATAGCAAATGAGTGCTTCATCTATGCCACTAGAAGAGCAAATGAGTGGTGAACTGATGAGGAAGAAGAGGCAGGCTTTTCCCCAATATTCTTTTAAAAAATACCTGGGCATGTCATAACTTCTGATTGTGACATCACTTCCAGGGCAACATTTTGAGGCGCAGTATTCTTGTGACGCTTTAGCATGGAAGCTTTCATGGAGGCTTCCATACTGGACCATCAGCTGCAGTCCACCAACCCATGTGGGTCACCTCCACATGCAGGGCCCAATTTGGCCTAATTTATTCAATTGCCCTAAGGCTGGCCCAGAGCCTAGCGACTCCTGAAAAAGAGCAAGCACTGCCAGATATTTGCAGTCGCAAGAGGAAGGGATGGTTTGGCAACACATCTGATAGCAGAGATTCGGTAATTTTGGGGGGTCAGAAAGCGGGGAGAGGCATGAGATACAGGATCTCCAAATCTCCAGATGCAGCATCAGTTCACTATAGTTTGTGATTCCCTCTCTCTCTTTTGCTTATCTGTGTAAAATATGATGATGCAATGTTGCATGTTGGATGTATATTTCCAAAATATAAGATAAAAAACAAATAAAATAAAACCTACAGACAGCAACAGTGTTTTGTGTTGTGTAGGCTCCTATGATATCAGTAATGGGGCCTCCCTGCTAGTCTGCTGGACATATAAAAGGCCCCATTACCTTCAATAGCTTAGGGCCTCATCAAACCTAAATCCAGCCCTGGGTCAAGTTCCACTTGACAGTGGAGTCATATTTTCCTGGGGAGAATCTCCTGCAAGAAGTGTGAAGAAATAAACATTTTTTGCCTTTTGTTTTTGCCAAAACAATTTTGGGTGGGTTGTGTGGTATGTGTGAAATAGGCTGCAATCCTATGCAAACTTTCCTGGGAGTAAGACCTGTTGTACACAGAGCACAGTTCTAACCATGTCTACTCAAAAGTAAGTCCCATTGTGTTCAATGGTTCCTATTCCCAGGGAAATGTCTTTAGGATTTCAGCAATAATGGGATTACCATCTGAGTAGTCATGCATAGGATTGTACCCTACAGTCTATTCTACTCTGTATATTAGGAAAGGGTAAAACATTTTTTATTTTTCAAAAACTTTGTGACCCACCAAAATAAGTCCATGACCCACTGGTGGATCCTGACCCACAGTTTGGAATACGCTATTTTAGTGTCTTTTCCTGAAAGCATTTATATAGGGTTGCCATATGTTCCAGAAAACCAGAACAGTCCTGATTTTCAGGTATTGCGTTCACCTACTGGCATACATACATACTTCATGTTTAGAGGGCTGTGGGTGGCGCAAGTGGCTAAGACACTGTGCCTGTTAACCAGTAGGCCAGGGTTCGATACCCAGGTCGGCCCCACAAGACAGGGTGAGCTCCTGTCCTTAGCCCAGCTCTGCGACGCCAGCTGGATCCAATCGTATTGGCTCTGCCTTTCCATTGGACTCATTCAGTGGCGTGGAGAGGGGGGGATTTGCTGCTTGGGTAACAGCCTGTCCTCCATAACAATCCAACCCAGGCTTTCGTGCTTTGCATGAAACATATGCAGCGCCGAGCACGATACCATAGTCTTTCAAGAATGACGGGGGCCTACTGGCATGTTTGACAAAGGGTCCCAGTTTTGTGGAAAAGAATTATGGCAAACTTACTATTATATGAAACAGAAGAACAAGCTGTTATGAGAAAGAATCAGTATGGCTTCTAGAAGGTTAAGTGTTGCTTTACAGTAAATAATTAATTAGCACGTAGAACACCTAGCTGCCACAGGATATGGTGATGGCCTATCTAGGAACATTAATGCAGTTAGGAAAGGATTGGACAAATTGCTAGAGTAAAAGACCATCACAGGTAAGAAACCGTGACTGGAATGGTTGTATGTATGGGTGATATAGTTTGGGTGTGTGTATAAATGGGTATGGATAAACTGGTATGGGTATGTCTATAAATTTTTTTAGAGATGTAGGCAACCTCAGAATGACAGATGCAGGAGAGACATCACAGGAGAGACAAGCAGGAGAGACATGGGCTGCTGTGAGATACAGAAGCTGGTCTAGATCCTTTGGCCTGATCCACCAGAGGCTCTTCTTATTTTCTTAAATCATTTAGTGTTATTTGGTGGTAGTATTCGGTGGTGTTTTATTTGATTATTTGGCTCAAAGAAAGTGTTGACCCCATGTGTAGTGTGATGAAGGCCAATTCCATAGGATCATTTTTTTAAAAGGAATTAAAAAGTCAACATTATTCTAACTTTGTGGAAACTGATAGTGGAGATACTGTATCAAGTTCTGGTGACCACAACACAAAAAGGATGTAGTGGAATTGGAAATGTGTGGAAGAGTGCAACCACATAATTAGTGTGCTAGGGCACCTCCCTTATGACGAAAAGTTAAAATGTTTGGGGTTCTTCAGTTTATAAAGAGGGCACCTAATTGAGACGTATAAGATTGTGCAGTGGATTGCCAGAGTGGATTGAGGGAAATTCATTTCCTGACGTACAACATCAGAACCAGGGGGCATCCATCCACATTAAGTTGAGGAGTGATTTAGAATAGACAAAAGAAAATATTTCTCTAAAAGGCAAGTAATTAATCTTTGGAATTCCTTATGGCAGGATGTTGTGATGGCACAAGGTCCAGATACCTTTGAAAGGGGGTTGGGCAGATTAATGGAAGAAAAATGTCTCCCAGTTTATAACCCATGATGGCTGTATGCAACTTTTAGGTATTAGAGGTAGCTTCTATGGGCTGTGGGTGGCACAAGCGGTTAAGATGCTGTGCCTGTTAACCAGCAGGCCAGGGTTCGAGACCCAGGTCGGCCCCACAAGACAGGGTGAGCTCCTGTCCTTAGCCCAGCTCTGTGACACCAACTGGATCCAATTGTATCGGCTCTGCCTTTCCATTAGACTAATTCAGTGGCGTGGAGAGGGGGGGATTTGCTGCTTGCTTAACAGCCTATCCTCCATAACAATCTAACCCAGGCTTTCGTGCTTCGCATTCAGCGTATGCAGCGCCGAGCACGATACCATAGTCTTTCAAGACTGATGGAGGCCTGCTTATCTGAATGCAAGGTTGTGGCAACAGGCTGTGATCGTCTTCTGTGTTGTGAGCTCCTGCAGGGATCTGGTAAAGCTGGACTAGATGTGATTCTGGGTCTGATCCAGCAGGGTTCTTCTGATTATTTAGAGATATGCACCAGTGAATTCAATGTAAATTAGCCCAAGAAAGTATACATAAGATTGCAAGTATACATAAAGATTGCTTTATTTGTTGCCACAACTTTATTTATTTGTCTGGTCCTCTTGCAGGTGTGCAGAGTGACCAGAAGACATAACAAAAAGAGAACAAGACCCCCCAAAATGTAGGACATTCAAGAAAAATGTAGGACATGACCAAATAAAAGCTAATAACACTCATACATATTGCTTTTGTGTGGTTAATTTAAGCATTCTATTACTTATTATTAAATTTAAAACTATTACACATAATTTATTACATCTAATTTACTAATTACAAGAAGACTATATGCTGATGCTCACAAGGAAAAGGAGGACAATGAAGATTTTTTTCCAGGTCACAAGGCTTAAAAAGAGGACATGTCCTGGAAAAAGGACATTATCTATCTATCTATCTATCTATCTATCTATCTATCTATCTATCTATCTATCTATCTATCTATCTATCTATCTGTCTGTCTGTCTGTCTGTCTGTCTGTCTGTCTGTCTGTCTGTCTGTCTGTCTGTCTGTAGTATTTATATACCGCTTTTCACCTAAAAAGTTCACAAAGCAGTTTACAAAAAAATGAAAAAGCTAATTAATAGCTAACGGGTCTATGTCCCAAAAGGGCTCACAATCTAAAATGCAAGAGAAGCCAGTAGAACAGACATTGCTGGGGTGTGAAGGGCCAGTTACTCTGCCCCTGCTAAATAAAGGAGGAACATCCACTTGAAAGAGTGCCTCTTGCTCAGTTAGCAGGGACATATGGTCACCCTGAGTGTCCAGGGCTTAATTGGAGTCTGGGGCTACACATTTGGGTTGGAAAAGGCACCTCTCATTATAGTCAGAGGTGCTTCTCCCAGGAAAGCATGCTGAGGGTGACATCCTGAGATCTCTGCCTACTCAGAAGTAAGTCCCATTACAGTCAATGTTGCTTACTCCCAGGAACGCAAGCTGAGGATGTCATCCTGAGATCTCTGCCTACTCAGAAGTCCCATTACAGTCAATGGTGCTTACTCCCAGGAACGCAAGCTGAGGATGTCATCCTGAGATCTCTGCCTACTCAGAAGTCCCATTACAGTCAATGGTGCTTACTCCCAGGAACGCATGCTGAGGATGTCATCCTGAGATCTCTGCCTACTCAGAAGTCCCATTACAGTCAATGGTGCTTACTCCCAGGAACGCATGCTGAGGATGTCATCATGAGATCTCTGCCTACTCAGAAGTCCCATTACAGTCAATGGTGCTTACTCCCAGGAACGCATGCTGAGGATGTCATCCTGAGATCTCTGCCTACTCAGAAGTCCCATTACAGTCAATGGTGCTTACTCCCAGGAACGCATGCTGAGGATGTCATCCTGAGATCTCTGCCTACTCAGAAGTAAGAAGACCCATTACAGTCAATGGTGCTTACTCCCAGAAGTGTGCTGAAGATGGCATCCTGAGATCTCTGCCTACTCAGAAGTAAGACTCATTACAGTCAATGGTGCTTACTCTCACGAAAGCATGCTGAGGATGTCATCCTGAGATCTTTCCCTACTGAGAAGTCCCATTACAGGCAATGGTGCTTACTCTCAGGAAAGCATGCTGAGGATGTCATTCTTAGATCTCTGCCTACTCAGAAGTAAGACCCACCTGCCTGTTTACCTGGGAGTAAGCCCCATTGACTATAATGGGTCTTACATCTGAAGAGGCAGAGATCTCATGTTGCAATCCCAAACTTTTTCCTGGGAGTAAGCCCCATTGATCATAATGTGACTTGTTTCTGAGTAGAAGTGCCTATGTATTCTTGTACTCTTTTCCCAGAGCCAGCTTGGGCTCTGCTCTGCTGTATGGACGGCGCTAGGACCAGCGCGTCCTCCTGCCTCTCGGGCTCCCCCTGCCGGTGCTGGCGGGCAGTGCAAGCCGAGCGCACCCGAGCCGAGCGTATCCGATCGGCTTCGTTGCTGCAGTGGAGGCGGCGGGCGAGGCCTCCTACCCGGGCAGGGCAAGGCAAGAGGGAGCGCGGAAGGAGGACCAGGGCTCCGGGGCTCCCGGGGAAGGGAAGGGAAGGGACGGCAGCTGCAGCAGGAGCGACGCCTGGAGCCAGGTAGCCGGTGGGGCTGAGCTGACACTGGGCTGGCTGGAAGGGGCTCTGTCTGTGCAGCCTCGACGGGGACACTCAGGGCTTTGACATTCCAGGTTGGGGGCAGAAGATCAAGCAATGGGGGCAGGAGAGCAGTGCAGTGGGTTGCAGGTTGCATGACTGCATCGCCCCCCCCCCAAAAAAAATAGCCCTCTTGTTGCATTCGACGGCAATGCACAGCCCCCCTGGAGATCCTGGAGGGGGTGCAGATCAGCAGCAGTGCCTCCTCCTCCTCCTCCAGTTCCCTTCCTCCCCCCATCTAGAGCAGCTTCCGCCTGGCACAGGGATGGGCATAGACGGGGGGGCACTGGCTGGCAGAGGGTGTCCCCCTCCCTCCTCCTGCAGACTGCACTGAACTTGAACTTAATGCATGGATTAGGAGGAGAGGAAGGAAGCTGGGCGTCGAGGGGGGCGGTGGAGGAGCTGGAGGGGCACACACCAACACACATGCCCCTCCCGGGTAGACGTGTCTCTCCCTCTGCAGTGCTCAGCAGCGCTGGCGATGCTGTCGCGGAGGGAGCGGGTTGGGGATCTGAGCCGTCGGGGGTGGTGGTGGCAAAGATGAAGCCTGTCTCTGTGTGTGTGTGTGTGTTGCCCCCCCTCCTATAAATTCCCCTGCAAAGCCCTCCTCCAGAGTGGAAAACATGGCAGCCTGGCATGACCCGTCCGGTGGGGGGGAGCTTTGCCAGTGATCAATTTTTTTGCAGGATTTTCTTTTGGGGGGGCCCTTCTATCCTTTGCTCTCCTTCTATCCTTTGCATCTCTTCCCCACCTGTAGCTGGATCTGTAGGGGGGGGGTAACAGTGTCTCCACCTCTCTGCACCCAATATGGTGCCGCCTCCCCCCCCACGTCGGGGCTGCACCCACAAACTGGTTTCCAGCCCCCCTCCCCAGAATCAGTGCCAGCAGGAGTGGGGGGCGCCTGTCACCCTCTCTGCAGGAGTGGGGGCCTCGATGCCCTTGACTGCTGTGCTGGTGAAGGGCAAACAGAAGGGGGGGACTGCAGCTTGGCTCATCCTTACTGGGGGAGGGGCCCTCTGACTCCAGCCCCTCCCGGGTTTTTTTCCTCTGCAAGCCCCCCCCTCCTGCTTTGCGTGCAAGGCTGAGTGCCAGCTGCCAGGCTCCTCCTCCTCCTCTTCCTCCACCTCCCTTCTCTCCCCCCCCCCCACAGCTGCCTGAGGGGGTGCTTTCTAGCTCTGCTGCCCAGCCAGCTGCACCAGCCTGACCCACTTGGGGAGGGGGGCAGATGCAGCACATCAGTGTACACCCAGCGCATGAAGACAGCCCCAGCTGTCAGATTGGGGGGCCTATGTGCAGACCCAGGAATGTGGAGCAGCCCTGAGATGAAGGCCTTCACACACACAGCTCCCCCCAACTGCTGCTGTCAGGACCTCTCAAGTTGCCTCGCAGCACCCCATACTGATGTGCACCGGTTGGCGCATGTGAATGGTTCTCTCCTGGTGGTGCACTTCAGCCCTTGACCTTGGTGTGTGTTCATGAGGCTCTTCCATAGGGGAACCCGGAAGCTGGAAGGGTCAGCCGAGGACTGGGCACCACACAGGCCCTGCTGAATGGGGAAGCCCCACCACCACCAGGGTGTCTCTCAGCTGCCTCTTGCGCTGCACACGACACTGCTGGTGCCTCACTGGGCTTTTCTGCCAGTCCGGCCACCTCTCCGGCCTCTTAGAGGCCTGGCTAAGGCTGCGATCCTAATCACACTTTCCTGGGAGTAAGACCCATTTAATAGAATGGGATTTACCTAGTAGACAAGAATAGGATTGTGCTCTAAGTTTTTGTCCTTCACTTTCAATTCCTTTTTGTGATGTGGAGCAGGAGATGCTCAGAGTAGGGTTGCCACAATTTTCTTCCACAAAATCGGGACTTTGCTAGTATATGACCACAATTCCCCCAAAATCGGGATTATCCCTGTTTTTCAGGATATATGACAACCCTGGCTTAGAGCAGTCATACTCAAGCATTTAAACCTGGGACCTTCTTGAATTGGGACCTTCTTGAATAACTGGGACCCCCCCACCCCATGAAGTGATGTTGTCAGCCTGAACATAATGTTGTGAAATCAAACAGGAAATGACATTGCTGTGATGCCAGATCTCTGCCAGATCTACTCAAAAGTAAATCCCATTGTGTTCAATTAGACTTACTCCCAGGAATGAGTGCCCCTATTCCAGTACGGTGGTGCTCAGTGCCAGAATCCAAGTTGGTAGCACCCAGTTTTTTGCATCCTCCTTGAAATGATGTTCTGATCCCCTCAAGGGGGTCCCAACCCACACTTTGAAAACCACTGGCTCAGAGGAAGTCCAGGAAATGCAGCCTGGCCACGGACGTTGTCTGTCGGACCCTCAAGTCCTGGCCACCTTAGCCTCCCTTCCATCGCTTTGCTTTTAGGAGAGGGAAGGAAGAATCCTGTCTAGAAACCTCAGCCTCATATTCTTCAGGTCCAGCAGCTTTGAAAGGTCCTGACAATAAGGGGAGAGGGGCTGACCTTTTGTGAGCCGGGGATTGGGGGGGCACTCTCAATAACCCTTCGCATGCTGGGTCAGCTGGAAACATCCTGGCAGGAGCCTTTTCTCCTTCCAATTAGATGTCGAAAAACATTTGAGGAGATAATGGATGTGGCTTGTTGAGGGCAACTCTGGCGTCTGGGGGGGAACGGCTTTTCAGGCCCCTTCCCTTGGAGTAGGAGGATTAGATTTGCCGCACTCCATCGAGATAATCTCTACATTTCTCAGTGCCTTAGAAGGACACACTTGATTGTCATGAGAAACTGGGTGGGGGGAGTAAGACACACACGCACACACACCAGGAATGTTTGCATTTAAAAACTTGGCAGAATCCCACATTTTGGTCTCGCCTTGCAAATTTCCTTTGAAGGGCGGGGACCCGCCTCTCCCCCTTCCCTTCATCCTCCCAGGGCTCGCTATTGGTATTTATTAGTAATTTGAAGCTCCAGGGGACACCAGTGGCAGCCACCAGCCGCCTCCCTTCAGCCCTGATGCTGCCTGCCTTTGGAGACTTTGAAGGGCACTTCCCAGCCCTGGGCAACAGGAGGGCAGACAGGCCGTGACCCCAGCCGAGACCTTCTGATCTCCACCTGTGAAGACTATGCCCCCTTCTGCACCACTGGGACAGGCAGCCTGCAGTCCTCTGTCTAGTGCAGGACTGATGAACCAGTTCACCAAGAAGGACTTCCCGGTGGAGTTTATGCAGTGCTATACACTACACTATACACTACACTATGCTATACTACTAACCCCATGGAGCTAATGCTCAGCAAGGAAGTCGACCACAGGTGCAATGGAAAGTGGGAAGCTATCTGCTGCCTGATCTTGCTTGTGGATTTGGGCGCACTGGCACAAACTCAGTCTGCATGTGGCCTCAAAAAAAAACAGGCTGTGTTTCTGTGCTATAATAGCGCTGGCTGTTGTCTTACTCATGTGGAAACATTGTGGTTTTTCTCATGTGAGACGGCTGCAATTACGACCCCAGTGCATGGCAAATTAAGGCAACCACCGCCTGTCCTGCTAGAGGTGAAAGCACCTGTTCTGTTGGAGGCGAGGGGTTTGGGATCCCACAAAGAGTGTGTCAAGGGAGAGGAGTCCTTGCCTCTTTAGCCACCTAACATCTTATTTTATTTTTTCCATGATCCAAGGAGGTTCTGATGCCTGGTTTCAGCTTGTCAGAAAGACTTGATGTGCCAGTCTCCTGACATGGCCCTGATATTAGGGCAGCTTTACACCTGGAGGGGTGATGCTCTGGTGTCTTTTCCATGGTTCAGTAGCTCCTTGAATTCTTACTCTCACCATCTGTCTCATGGTGGCCAATATTTTACTAGCACTTAATGAAGATCTCTGTTTTTCTTGTGTGAATTATCAGGCTGTTTGTTGTTTGTCCAGCTTGTTGCCTAAAATGGATAGAGGGGTCTTTTCTCTTGCAAGAGGGCAGTCTGGCCAGAAACCTGATTAAAAACCTGCACTTTTAATCCATATTTAATGAACTGGTTGATTTGACTGTGCCAGTGAATCAATTCAGGTTTTCCGTCCACCCTGATTTCATCCGCACCCTTCCCTGAGTGAACAGCGGCAATGTTGTTTGAGACCAGGCATGAATCTGTCCCCACCATTGACTAGAATGAGGAAGTGTTTCTTTCTTGCTTTGTAATTTCTGCCCAAGTGTCATAGTTGGATTGAGCTGAGCAAGGGGGCATTCGTGTCTCTGAGGCAGCTCGATCCGCACTGTTGTATGGAGTGTTTCCCTTTTTGGAAGCTGATGTGGGAAATCTCTTTTATCCTGTGTGGTCAAAGTAAGAATTGCAAGATAGGGATTAACAAGTCATGTATGTCCTGAAGTCCTCCTCCTTCTGCAAATTTTGGAGGTCTGCTCAGTCTGTTCTTCTGGATCTATTCCAAGGCTTTGTAGGGAGCTTATTGAAGGAGCTGCAAGTTCCGATGGCAGCTTAGAGGGCATGCATGGGGTTGTGATCCTAAACACTCTCTCTTGGTGGAAGCTGTTGGGGAAACTAGTCGGAGATGTCTTGGAGAAACTAGTTTTGCTGTGTCTGCTTTCTTCCACCTGCCACCCAACCCTTTCCAATCTTGCAGAGTTCTTTTTCCTGCCATTGCCAGGGGGTGTTTTGGCTGTTAGGGACTCAGGTTATCTTTGTGTAGAGGTGATGACTGTCTGCTTCTGCAGTTGGCACTTTGGATCTGCCACCTCGTGTGTGAATGGGCTTTACGCACCATCCCACATGGAGGTAAGCCACACTTCTCAAGCAAGAGTAGACTTGCCAAAGCTTCTCTCCGCCTGGAGGGAAGATGCACCTTGGTGGATCCTTGGCGGGGCATTTAACCACAGACATAGTAATTGGCCATGTGCGTCTTGCCGGATGGAGCCAGAGCCTTTATTGCTTGTGGCTGTGCATTTATTGCAGCATATTTTCAGCGTGATAGAGGCAAGGAGGTTCTGTCCTCTGAAGCCACCCAACCCTGGGAGGTCCTGGCAAAGTGGGGCTGATTGGTCAAGTCTCACACATGCTGGCAAGATCTGAAAAAGATACCCCTGCGGGCAGCATGGAGGGGCAGAGTAAGAGCACCTTTGATGGAGCTTCCTTGGAGCTGAGTCAGCTGCAACCTGGTGCCTGCAGGATGGGGGTGAGTGGAACTCACGGAAGAGGGTGCTTCCTTTTTGAGTCATGTCCTGCTTATGTTGAGAGGTGTGTGGTGCCTGGGGAGACGGGCATTCTCCAAATCACTCTGTGATGGGGCTGCAACTCAATGGCTGAGGTCTCTCAACTTTGCAAGTAGAAGTCCCTGCCTCTTTTCCAGACATCTCCAAAGATGAGAAAGCCCAGTTCATATTGCCTCTGGAGTCAGCATGGCGGGGGGTGGTCAGATGCAGGGGGCCCTGTAGATCCAATCCGTGGTGAAGTGAAATTGCGGATTCAGGGACCACCTATATACCTAACAGCCACATGCCTAATAGCCACATGCACTGTTTGGCCACCACTGCATTACGATGTGGTGGCCCCCGGTTGAGGACACCTTTGAAAAGAATCAGTGAAGGCATTGTGACTCAATATATGCCCAGTCCCTGGGAAGGAGGGCTCCTTTTCAGTCTAGTCTGGGAAATGTGCAGCACTTTTCCACTTTCCTGTGTATGAAGGAAGATTCCACCATGAGTCCCCTGGGAAAACGGCAGGATATAAATAAAATAGATGTTAATGATGATGATGATGATGATGATGATGACGACGACAACGAACTATTTCACAGTAGCCAGGTGTTTGACTGGAACTGGCTCTATTGTGATTCAGTTCCTATCCAAAAAACTAGGAATCACAAAGGTATCACCTCAATATGTCTGAGGTTCCCAGGAGTGCTGCTTTTTGTATCTGGGCAGTTGTGATCTTCTGGAGGCCCATTAAGTTTAGATGTTCCTGAAGACTTAATGGAATCTCTCCAAGAGCACCTATTATTATGAATCACAGTGGCTTTCTTTTCCCAGATTCTCTGAATTTCTATCTGTAGGTCCTTATGCCATGTGATCTTCTCATGTTCTTTCTCTTGAAGCCAACAATCTCTGGGTATTGCAATGTCAATTATCCAGACCTGTTTTTCATCAGCCATGGTGATGTCTGGTGTATTATGTTCCAATTGGCAGTCAATTTGAATATGTTGTTGTTGTTGTTGTTATATTGAAAATCAAATAAATACACAGCAAACAATTTCGTGCTGGTTTCATTCACATCACCAGTTGGACCCTTCCCAAGAGTCTAGGACTGTATGATGTAGTGGTGTATAATTCGTGCTGATCCCAGAAGAGCAGCTTTCTGCATTTGGCAGAGTGATATTTTATCAATGCCAATAGTTTTCAGGTGTCTGCCAAGGTCTTTGGGCACTGCACCCAGTGTGCCAATTACCACTGGAACCATCTGCACTGGCTTACACCAGATAAGCTGTAATTCGATTCTTAGGTCTTGGTAGCGGGAGATCTTTTCCAGTTGTTTCTCCTCAATTCTACTGTCACCTGGTATGGCGATGTCAACAACCCACACCTTACTCCTTTCTATGATGGTGATATCTGGAGTATTGTGCTCCAAGACCTTGTCCGTCTGTATCCTGAAGTCCCACAGAAGTTTATGTTCATTTGCAGGCTTGTGGTCCCACCAGTTTTTTGCCACTGGCAGATGATACTATTGGCATAGATTCCAGTGGATCATCTGGGCAACAGAGTCGTGCCTCAGTTTGTAGTCAGTCTGCGCGATCTTCTTGCAGCCACTTAGAATGTGGTCGATGGTTTCATCCACTTCTTTGCAGAGCCGGCATTTTGGATCATCGGCTGATTTTTCAATTCTGACCTTGATGGCATTTGTCCCAATTGCCTGTTCTTGGGCAGCAAGTATCAGGCCTTCCGTCTCCTCCTTCAGTGTTCCACTTGTGAGCCACAACCAGGTCTTATCCTGATCCACTTTTCCTTCGATCTTGGCAAGGAATTGGCCATGCAACACTTTATTCTGCCAATTGGCAGTCCGAGCCTGACTTGCACTTTTGCGATATTCATAGTTGGTCTGCTGCACTTTCAACAATTATTATTATGCATAAATACACAGCTAACAATTTCATGCTGGTTTCATTCACTTCAGCAGTCAGACCCTTCCCAAGAGTCTAGGACTGTGTATGTAGCGGCGTATAATTCGTGCTGATCCCAGAAAAGTGGCTTTCTGCAGTTGACAGAGTGATATTTTGTCAATGCCAATAGTTTTCAAGTGCCTGCCAAGGTCTTTCGGCACTGGACCCAGCGTGCCAATTATCACTGGAACCACCTGCACTGGCTTATACCAGATTTGCTGCAATTCAATTTTTAGATCTTGGTAGCAGGCAATTTTTTCCAGTTTCTCTTCAATTCTGTTGTCACCTGCTATGGCAATGTCAACGAGCCACACCTTACTCCTTTCAATAATAGTTATAACTGGAGTATTGTGTTTCAAGATCTTGTCCGTCTGTATCCTGAAGTTCTACAGAAGCTTGAAATGTGCATTTGTGACCACTTTTTCAGGCTTGTGGTGCCACCAATTTTTTTGCCATTGGCAGATGATAGTTTTGACATAAATTCCAGTGGATCATCTGAGCAACAGAGTTGTGCCTCTGCTTGTAGTCAGTCTGTGCGATCTTCTTGCATCCACTTATCTTACCTTGCATCCAAATGTATCGTCTCAATATGTGTGAAGTTCCCCGGTATTATTAACTATTTCACAGTCGTCAGGTGTTTGACTGGAATGATGATGATGTACTATTTCAGAGTCGCCAGGTGTTTGACTGGAATTATGATGGTGATGTACTATTTCACAGTCGCCAGGTGTTTGGAATTGGTTCTATTATTATTATTATTATTATTATTATTATTATTATTATTATTATTATTATTATTATTGGATGTGGAAAGGAAAAGAAGAGCTCTTTCCCTTTTCACCCTCTTGCATCCTTCCTCCTACTGCAGCACTAAAGGGCTCATGATTGTCTGTCGCTGGCTGTTTACCCTGACTATATACATTTTATACTTGTATTCTGCAAATATAAAATGCAGTGGACAAATTTATGATGGGGATAAAATATGTCACACTTGCTTAATCATACTAAAGCATGGTGTGGATGGGAGGTTTCTTGAGAGTGCAGAAGATATTTATTTTATTACCTCTCTGTGTAGCTCAAAGAGGGGAACTGGCTTAAGATCATGGCATTCACCCCTTAACCGTAATTCTCTTCTTTAATACTGTTGGGCAAGCCCAGCCTGTTCTGGAAACCATATGAAATTGTTTCATCAAACATCAAAGTTGGAAGGACTGTCAACTGACTGTCAACAGCCAGCTTTCTCCAAGCCACTTACAAAAGCGTGACCACTGAGTGGGTGATGGAGTAGGAGGAACACAAAGGACCTGTGACTGTTTTTGTTTGCTGAGATCTCCTTTTGCACCATGTGGACTGTGCCACCTTTGGAACCTGTGCCTTCTGTGCAGCTCTGCAAAGACTGGCTTGAGAGCAAGCACATTCTGAGTTGTGCAAAGTATGCGCTGGAATATCCTTGACATAAGAGCACTCAGCAGACTGCTGCGTTTGGGAGATGCCATCTGATCCTTATGCGCCTGCCTCATCAGCGGATGTGATGGTGCTTGCAGTCCCTGCTCTAAGGAGCTTACACAGATGTTGACATTGGAGAGAACAGCAGAGAGGGCCGAGGGGTAGCACAGGGTGAATGTGAACAACTGCAAGGTTATGCTGCTGAATGTGGTCACGGGCGTAGTATTTGGGCCATTTCTTTTCCTCTGCATAAATGATAATTGCACTTCCCACACTTGGTGAAGCTGAGTCCATGAAAACATCAGCTGCCCAGAGTGCATCTGTTAGTCTTCCAGGTGACACCAGAGTCTCTGACGCGCACATGCAAAAATGTAGAAACTGGTATTTCTCTTGAAATAAGCACAATTTTGGAAGCAAAACCTTTATGGGTTTCCTTATCCAGGAGATATCTGTGAGATTTTTTGCCACAGAATACAAAATACTATATCTCACTGTGACTTTTTCATCTCTTAATCTGTGACTTTGAAATCCTCCTTTTCTGTTTTTTGAATGAATGGGTGCAGAACCCACTTGGTTTTCTTTTTCCATGAAACTTGAGTTACCAGCTGGCATCTTAGACTGGCATCCTTTGCCATAGCTTGCCCTCTCATTGTTCTGAGTTTCAAAGGGCAGCTGTGCCCCTTGTTTGTGTTGAGTGAAAGTCACTTTTGCTTGATCTTTTGCTGTTTATTTAATGTATGGCAATTACAATTGATGGGAGATCCTTTGTGAGATCCAGCAGCTGGTAAGTATAGACTATTGATACCTGGGATGCAGGCTAGTCTACATTGTTCTTCCGGCAGCTTGCAGAACTCTTCTAGGTAGAATCCTTCAGTGTGGCCATCATCATCACCTCTGGCTTTAGGGAATGCCTTCCAAGCAGCAGTTTTCAGGTCAGCCAAGCTGTAAACAACAACATCTCTGGCTCCATTGAATTATGACAGCTTTATCAGTTTTCAGGTTATCCAAGGGTTATCCAGGTCTTTCCCTGCCTGCTTTAGGGTCTGGTCCTATGTCTTTCTTAGAAAACACAAGCTTCATGCGCATGTGGATTGTCCCTATTCACACTGGCACATAACACAAACAGCACTCATTCCTGCTATCAGTGGCAGGAGCTGGACGTTTACTGCCCTCTGAATGGGAACCCCAGGGGGAAGATCCCACACCCTTTTGTGGCAAGTGCTACTGAGATATGTGCAGACATAGGAAGTCTATCAAAGATGTCATCACAAATCACACATGTGCTTTCCCAAAGAATAGCTTCATGTTAGGCTGGACCTTTGTCTTGAATCCAGTGAACTGCAAGTGGTGCAGTGGTCATGGATTGGGGTCTTCTTCCTTTCAGGTCTCCAAGGTCCTAAAATACTGATCCACAGCAGAGGTCTTGAAACTTTTCAGCTGGAGGGCCACATCGTCTTTCTGAGACTGTGTTGGGGGCTGGAAGAAAAAAAACAGAATTAAATTTAAATTTCAAATTTGAATAAATTTACATAAATGAATATATTTGTGATGGAACTTATGAATGAATTCAAATTAGTTCATAAACACTTTCCAACATAAAAAGGGGGTGATCTTCAAACCAGTTCATAAGCCTTTCATACTCAGAGAGAAGAGAGACTCTGGGTGGGCTAAATACTTTGATTATTTTGCTGCAAGCATCTTGCTCAGCTTCCCCTCTTGCTCCAGTTCTCTGACTTGTTTTTTCTTGAGTTTGCCTGGGCATTCTTGGAAATGCTTACAAGCTTAAACTTGCAGAACCAACACCAGAACCAGGGGAAATCCATTAAAATTGGATGGTAGGAGAGTTAGAATAGGCAAAAGGAAATATTTCTTTACTACTGGGTAATTAAACTATTACAGGATGTTGAGATGGCATTTGGCCTAGATGCCTTTCAAAGGGGATTGGATAGATACATTGTTGTCTTCCTTATCCGTGGGTTGACATCTGCAGAACTGAGCATCTATGAATGCTGCACCCATGGCTCGAGAGCCTCAGGGGATCTATCAGACATGACCAGATTCTGGTTGTGTCTAGGAAGTGTTCTGCAGTGTGGGGAGGTCATGGAGTAACCCTTAGGTAGGATATTGCAGCCTTCCCTATGGATTTAATTATCCATGGATTTTTGGTCAAATACTCATAGGGAGACTTGGAATGGTTTCTTGTAGATACAGGATGGGTATCTTGTTGTCTTGAATGCTTCTTGAGGTTTTTGGGCCTCTCTAAGGTAAGGAAGCTGAACTAGATTGATTGGCCCTGGGTTTGACTCTTCTTATATTATGTTCTAAATTTGTCTCTGAAACTATAATGGCCAAAAAGGATGATAAAGTAAAGTGGAACTACTAGGTGAGAAGAAGAGGTGTCTCTGTCATTGGAGCATGTTTGGCACTTGAAAGCTAGTCCTCAGTTTCCTTCTTATGTAAGGTAGGCATTGCTGGTGATCTGCTGTTTTGCCAAGACATCCAGAAGTCTTACAGAGAGATAGATGTAGGCAACCTTCAAATGTCAGATGCAGGTTATAACACCAGCATTTAGGCCTCTTGTTTTGTGTGCTACCTGAGGCATCTGGTGGGCCACAGTGAGATACAGGAAGCTGGACTAGATGACCTTTGGAGTGGAGATCCAGTGGAGTCTCTTCTTAAGAAAGCATCTTATGGCAGTTGACAAAAGCCCCAGAAGGTCTCTGGATGGTTCATGAGCTCTATTCAATATGAAATGTTCCATATTGATCAACTTTCAATATGGTCAACTTCCTCTGTGCATTTTTTAACTCTTTGGAAGAAATAGGAAGGAAAGGAGCAGAGGCTGAATGTTAAGCATGGATGCCTTGGAGCTTGCACCTTGATTCTTCTACTTAGCACCTGTTTTTGCATCAAAGCCTGCTCTATTTTGCTGATTCCTGTTATACACGTGCCAGAATGCCATATTTCCATGTTTAACTTTTGATGGGGTTAGAGTTGATGGCTGTTTATTCAGGGAAGTTCATGCCCCATCATATTGGCTTGCCCGAGGTGTGTTGCTCTTCAGGTGAACATAGAGGTGGCCACCCAATGTGGCTGGATCCACTTCTACCTGGGTTGGGGGCCTTCCAAGGTACCTTCCGCACTTCCCTTGGTTGTGAAACACAAGGGAGCTCTCTGGAGATTTTTCCCTTCTTTTCCCAGTTTGGTGTGTCATCAGAATGACTCCGGAGTGATTGGCGGATTCCAGCTGGCTCTGTTTTCTGTGTGGGAGAGATTCGTGTTGGGAAAGACCCCCCAGAACCCTTCATGGGGGGGAACGCCAGCCCCCGATTCCACCTTCTGATTAAAATGGAGTGAAGATTGCTGAATCAGCAGCAGTGGGAGGAAGACCATGGTCCATTCATTGGCAACGTGGGGGCTGATGGAAGCTAGGCTACCATTGCTGCATGCAGTCTGCAAGGAGGAGAAGAGAGGGGAGCATCCCAGAATGAAAAGGAGGGCAGCTTGATTGTGCTCCAGATCTGCTGGAGAGGGGTGAGTGGTGCCTGTGGAGCAGTTTGCTGGTAGCCCAGGGTGGACAGAAGGGAGACTGTGGGAGAGTCTTACATCTGGGAGAGACTCTGGGCGCATGGAGGGGGCTTTCTCAGTCTCCTTTCTCTTCTGGAGTGTTCCCAATCAAACTATTTTTAGCTCCTTGCACTGGAAGGAAATAAAAAAGCTCTTTCCAGGCGGAGCTGCGTGCACCACTTCCTTGGGACAGGGAAGAAGATGACAGGGAGGTGGGCTGGCTGATATGCGTGTGCTTTGGAAAGATATGTGTGGTGGCTTCAAAGGGTCTGTTCTTCCTATTTTTCCTTTTTAAGGCACGGGGAGGGGGTTGTGTGGAGTAGGTCTGGAATAGGTCTGGAACTGGATAGTCCCTGCAGATCAGTTCCCTGCCAGCCTCTTCTGTGGCTTATTTAACAGCGGGGCACAACAGGATGAGCACCACTTTGGCCACAGGCCAGGGACTCTGCCAGAGCCGTACTGTGCCTCAGAGGTGGCCATGGCACTGGGTCTAACTGGGAAAACTGGTCAGTGTGAGGAGGACCCTGGAGGGAATTGTTGGTGTTACTAATGCAGTGATGCCTTCCTCTTTGGCTCGGCTCCCTTCTTTCAGTGGGGCACCAGTGGCATGAGTTGTGTGTGTGGCAGTGATGGAGTGCTCTCACACACACCCCAGTTGATGTTGGCGGTGTTGATGATGTTGGTTCTGTGGACAGGGTGGAAAGTTGGGTGCCTGGTGAGAGGACAGCAGTTAATGGAGTGGCATGAGACTGGCAGGATTGAGGCTGAGGAATTGTTCAGGTGTGAGAGCCCAGATGCTCTGTGTGTTTGGTAGGCAACCTGCAGGATCTGCCCCCCATTTCTTTGCTGCTGAATGCATGCTTCACTGGGCTCTCATAGCAAGATGCAAGGTCTCCCCAAGGCCCATCCTGGGGCTGATGTGTGTGTGGCATGGCAACCTTTCCCCATGTGGCAGGTGTGCTTACTCGAAAGGCTGGCCAGTAGCCCTGAGGACACCTTCCATACCACCCTCCCCAAGCCCTTGCTCTTCTCTCAAGCTTTACTCTTGACTGAAGGAGAACATTACCCCCACCCTCCGGCACTGGCTAGCTGGAAAATGCTAGAAGCGTCTCCCTTCAGTAGCAGACCTATGGTTAATGTGTCCTTGGCTTTTCCATAGCAACAGGTGCTGGACTTCCGTCTCCTGTATGGGGCAGCTGCTGCCTGAGGGTGGGGGACGTCTTTGGGCTGCACGAGTGTTGGAGGGGGAGGGGGTATTTTCCATTGCTGGGGGGGGGGCTGGGATGGGAGGGCTATTGCGGGGGGCCCAGCCCATCTAAGTCAAGGCTGTGGCTTGTTAATGATTGTCCATAGCAGGGATGGGAGAGGCCCTGGCAGCGGCTCCCCATCTGCAGGCGTGCAGAGTCAGACCCCCACCCTCCATCTCTCTCTTTTCTCCTTGCAGGTGGCAGGGAAACCAGGACAGCAACATCAGAAGGAAGAGAGGCCCCCTTTGCCACCGGGAGCAGCTCGGACAATACTGTCTAAATTGTGCTATAAATTTGTAAATTGGTCCTTTTGTAAATTGGGTCCTCCAAGCAATCATTGGCAGCCCTCTGTGACTGCCCTGCTTCCTGCACGATGCCATCCAATGGGCCTGTCGACACCACCAGCCTCGCTGCAGACCGGGAAGCAACTGATGCTCACAAGGTAAGGAGGTTGAGCCGGAGCCTGGATCTGTCCCTTGCTTCTCTCCACAACACAGCTGTCTGCCTGGTAATCAGGCAGACAGAGCCTGCTTATGCCTTCCGTGTCCCCAGCATAGCAGGGATTTTAATCCTGATCAGATTTTGGGTTTGCTGTGATGGGGTGGCTGAGGAAAGGCTGGACCACAACTGCACGAACAGATCAGATGCACCTTGGATGTTTTAGGACCAAGTCAAAAGTGGGACAACAGTGCTCCAGGCCTCCATAGTGCCATGTTCAGTGCCTGGAGGACAGTCTGCTGTGCTTCCAGTGCTATTCCCACATATTTAGCAAGGAGTAGGGATGGACCTAGTTAGTGGGAAAGCTGCCTGCTGGACATGCAGACAGACCCTGGTTTAGTCACTGGCAGTATCTCCAGATAGGTCTAGGAAAGACCTCCAGGGAGCTGCTGCCAGTCATGGAGCAGGCAAGCCTGAGCTCGGGGAGTCATCACTGTTTGACTTGGAACTTCCTATGCTCAGGGAGTTCCAGGCCATGTGCTGGGAGGTAGTGGAGTTCCTGGTGTACTGCACAAGTTCCTTCAGCCTCCAGGACACTCCTCGGATTGAGTGCTATGTGAGGAAAAAGGGTTGTATAGACTCTAGACCAGTGATTTTCAACTGGTGTGCCATGGATAGTCCTCAGGTGTGCTGTGGGAATTTGGGGGTAATAAGAAAACTTAGGGATTTGAAGAGCATGGTGTGCCTTGTCAATGGGAAAAACAACTGATGGTGTGCCATGGGATGAAAAAAATTGAAAATCACTGCTCTACGCCAGTGCCACAGATCTCACCTGAAGAACTTACAGAAATAATAGAATCCTAGAGTTGGAAGGGACCTTGTAGGTCATCTAGTCCAACCCTGTGCCCATAGCAAGAAATTTTCCTAGAGCATCTCTGATAGGTGCTTGTCGAGCCTCTGCTTGAAGATCCCCAGTGAAGGAGAGTCCACCACCTCCCTTGGCAATCTGTTCCACCGCCAAACTGCCTGAATTGTCAGGAATTTTTTCCAGATATCCAACCGGTATCTCCTTTCTTGCAGTTTGTACCCATTGGTTCTAGTTCTGCTTTCAGAAGCAGCTATGAACAAATGAGCCCCTTCCTCCCTGAAGGGGGCAATCAGGTCTCCTCTTCCCCAGGCTGAATATCCCAAGTTCCCCCAACCTTTCCTCGTAGGGCTTCCCATCCATCCCACTGATCATTCTTGTCACTCTCCTCTGGACTTGCTGCAGTTTGGCTGCATCTTTCTTCACGTGAGATGCCCAGAACTGAACACAGTACTCAAAGTGAGATCTAACCAATGCAGAATAAAGAAGAACTATAACTTCTCACAACTTGGAAGCTACAGTCCTCTTAATGCAGCCTAAAATGGAATTTGCCTTCTTTTCAGACACATCACACTGCTGACTCATATTCAGCTTGTGATCCACAGCGACTCCAAGATCCTGCTCACATGTTGTGCTGCCAAGCCACGTATCCCCCATTTTATACCTGTGTTTTTAGCTTTTATTGCCTAAGTGCAGAACCTTGCACTTCTTCCTGTTGAAATTCATTCTATGGCACAAGTGGTTAAGACACTGTGTCTGTTAACCAGCAGGCCAGCGTTTGAGACCCGGTTTGGTCCCCACAATACAGGGTGAGCTCCTGTCCTTAGCCCAGCTCTCCGACGCAGCTGGAACCAATTGTATTGGCTCTGCCTTTCCATTGGACTATTTCAGTGGCATGAAGAGGGGGGATTTGCTGCTGGGGTAACAGCATATCCTCCATATCAATCTAACCCAGGCCTTCATGCTGTGCATGCAGCATATGCAGCGCTGAGCACGGTACCATAATCTTTCAAGACTGATGGATGCCTGCTTTGTTACAGGCCAGTATTCCAGTTTGTTCAGATCCTCCTGGAGGTTTCTCCTGTCTTCTGTTGTGTTTGCTACTCCTCCCAGCTTGGTGTCATCCGGAAATTTGATCAGGCTCCCCCGTATCCCTTCCTCCAAGTCATTGATGAAAATATTAAAGAGAACTGGGCCCAAGACAGAGCCCTTATCTTGCTTGGCACACAGAAGATACTTTTCCGGTGTTATCAGAAGTGCTGTGCTGGATCAGCTCAAGCAGGGTCCTTTAATTCACACAGGGATGTCCAAACCCCACTCTGGGGACCAGGTGCAGCCAACAGTGATCCTCAATGTGATCCAAAGCAAGATCCCTCTATTCTCTGGGAAGCTTTGTAATCTTCCAGATATGTCTCTAATATATTCTTTTATGTAAATTTATTCACATTTGAAATGCAAATCTATTTTTCCACTGGACACAGTGTCAAAGAGATGATGGACACAGTGTCAAAGAGATGATCAGGCTGTTCTGCCAAAAGTTTGGTCACTACTGGTCCAGTGTTCTGCTTCTCACAGTGGCCACCTAATACCACATTAGAAAACTCATGAGCAAGATATAAGGGCAATCACCAGCCCCTGCGTGTGCCTGTCTGACAACTTGCACCTGAACATGGCAGTCCTGCATGAGTGTCCACCAGGGGTACACATTGTTCTGGACAAAGTTGTTCTCAGAATTATTGCATTTTCTCTCCCCCTCCTTCATCCTAGTCTGGATTCTGTTAAGTTCCTTGTTTGTAGTGATTTTTGGAGCTTCCAAAAGGGTTCTGCGTTTATTTGAGGATTAAACTTCACTCTTCTCTTGTTTGTGACATGTTTTAACCCTGTCTTTCTCAATTGCTTTGGTGTGACTGACAATCATAACTGTAAAAACACAAATATTTATACAGTGGAATAAACAAAAAATAAAGAGCAATAAAAATAAACAAAGAGAGAAAGCAAAATCAAAAATAAATCTGAATGCTGAGGAAGAGGCAATTTTTAATTTAATTTTAGGGATTTATACCCTGCCTTTCCCTGCCAAAGCAAATGCTCAAGGTGGCTTAAAAGGTCTTTAAATATAAAATTATGTACAGATTAAAAACAATGATTAAAAACAAAAAAAATCAACATGGCACTAAAACATACATTTTGACAATATAAAATGAAGAAAAGCACAAATAAGACATGAGAAACAATAGATCTAACAAAAAAGATAAAGAAAAATAGTGTTAGCATTAAGCATAATATTATTTGCATTACATGGTGTAAGATTAGAATCAGAATTAGAATTAGAAGATTAGAATCAGGTTCAAGGGAAAAATAACTCATTAAACCAGTGTTCAGGGAAGCGTACAAGCAACAACAAAAAAAATGTGACATCCTTTCAGCAACCAAATGCAAGGTGAAACAGGTATGTTTTGATAGGAGACTAATGAAGGACTGTTGAAACAAGAAAGCAACCAGTTGGCTCCCAGAAGTAAAAGGTGTGTGTGAGAGATAGAGAGCATTATTACTGTGGCGCAGTGGATAATCACATCTCTTTGCCCTGCAGACATTAGGGTGGATTTGATTTTAAAAAGGAACCTGGGGGATCAGTTTTCTTCTGGTAATAGTTTATTTGCCTAGTCAGCCCCCACCCAACCCGCCTCAGATGGATCTCCCCTGTTCAAGGGAGGGAGAGAACAGCATGGAGTGTGTGACCACTAGGCATTAATCCCTTTAGTCAGCCTTCCATCTCCTAGTGCTAACCCCGATAGAGTTAAATCAGGAGGAGTAAGGCTGCAATCCTAAAGACACTTTCCTGGGAATAAGACCCATTGAACACAATGGGACTTGCTTCTGAATAAACATGGTTAGGATTGTGCTCTTAGTCAAACAATTGAACTTGTTCTAAGAGCACAATCCTAACCATGTCCACTCAAAAGTAAGCCGCATTGTGTTCAATAGGTCTTACTCCCAGGAAAGTGTCTTTAGGATTTCACCCTAGGTTAATTAATTATGTATTTAAACAAGGAATTGCTTAAGACAAAAACAATTTGTATTTGGAAATACTGCCCCTCCCTTAGGCTTGGCTTATCTTATGGCAAGTGAAAAGAAAAAGATCCTGATCTCTTCCCCCTCCCCCTAGTTCAATAAGGATTTGAGAAGGTATTTTTGGTCCTATTGTAAGGATCTGTGTGCTTCACATAACCCCTATTTAACTTAAACTGGTTTTGAATAGGCTGGTTATTCCTAAATCTGCAAGAGTTTTGGGAAACGTGAAAGCTTTGTAACTATGATTTTGCCATTCAAAATCTCTGGGTCCAGTTGGCTTGATGAAACTAGCTGAGGTATCTGTCAAATGGATATAAAACGTTTAATTTCTAGCCGGTTGATGATTTAACACCTAAGGTTTACAGAACTGCATAGCTGCATGGCTCACACTTTTTGTCTGGTTCATGTGCAGTTTTACCTTCTGGCACTATAATTTCAACAAATTACTGTTCTTGCAGCACAGTCCTAACCATTTCTACTCAAAAGTAAGCCCCATGGATCTTACTCCCAGGAAAAGTGTCTTTAGGATTTCAGCCATGGTTAACGATCCTTGAACACACTACATAAAATGGTCCTTGAGAGAAGCAGTCTTGCCTCATTTATGTCAGTTTTAAAGAGTATCTCTGGAACTTGTCATTCTCTGAATGGACATTACGGTTGAAAGGCTAGTCTGACTGGGATGTATAGAATAAATACAGCTTCCTGTTCTGCACATCCTGTTTTAAAAATAAAACAGTATTAATGACACTGCCTGAAATCATGGATTTGGAGGCATTTGATCTGGATGATGTATTGATATTACAGGCATACCAACTAGTCAAGTAATGTCATGGACTGGCATTGCAGGGGGACTCCTGTGCTGAGGAATTTGGCAGGGAAGTTCACAGTCTGTGTTTATTGCCTTATTAAGTGAATGCCGTGTGGGCGCTTTTACTGTCTTCTTCGTAAAACACACTTTGTCTCGACATGCAGTTTTTATTAGTGATCCATAAGCAATAACTGTGCCAAATGCAAGCTTTCTAGCAGAATGGGAAATAGGTGTACATAAGTACAACTCTTGAGTACTTGAATCCAGCCTTTTGCTTTTTCAGGTGTCTCCCCATCTGTGGATCTGATATCTATGGTTTCACTTATCTTTGGTTCTCTGTGCCCCTCCACACAAATTAAAAAAGCAGTCCTGCTTTACTTTCTTTTATTTTTTTCACTTAACTATAGTGCAGAAATAGCGTTTTGCAGCCTGCACATTAGGAACATAGCAATAAGATTGATAGAAAGAACTGTCCTGCTTCCCAAAAGATTTGATTAACCTTTGTGTACATGTTTCCTCCCTGCATGTCATGTTCCTGCATTAAGCAAGGAAGGAAGGAAAGAAAAATTAAGATAAAGGGTCTGGGAGCCCATGGTACAGTGCTCTATATAGGATTCCCCATATTTACTATTTCCGTATCCACTGGGAGCTCTGAGGGTGGAACCTCCCTGCTTTGATACAAAGGAATGCCTGTATATGTGAGGTCTTGACCCTTTTTAGTGAAGGCAATTAATTAAACTGTTCTAGTGAAAATACTTTGGGGAATAAACTGTGAATCAGAAACCCAGGTAATGGGTTCAACCATCCACCTATTCAAAGTTCCGCTTTGGGAACATTTTGTTGAAAAGCGGTTGTCATCATCATCGCCATCATCATCATCTCACATTTAATAAAGACTTCAAGTTGTGGCTTCTTAGCTAAACCACTTGATCCCTGTGTAAATAGACCTTGATCCAATGAGATTTATTCATTTGTTGTTTTTAGCCATTGGGATTTTGTTTACTTGTTTTTTTTATTGAATTTGTTTATTTTAATCTTCATTATTAACATCATATTTTTTGGGAGAAACGTCAGGATATAAATATTTTAATCAAATTAGGGGCCTTTAAATACAGAGAATTAGAATATCCCCGAATACTCCTTTGCTGAAAGACATACCGGTACTTGGCAATCATAAGCATATCTACTCATTGTGTTCAATAGTACGCTTAGGAAAGTGTAAGTTAGGAAGGTAGTACTTACTTAGGAAGGTAGTACTTACTTAGGAAATTACTTACACTTAGGATAGCAACCACACAGTACGGTGCTTAGGACTGCAGCCATATGGTATGAATTTACACTCAAAATGGGACACTGCTTTTTTGATGCTGAAAATGCATTTAACTGCTGTGAACAGAAATATTTACTGGCTGTGTTGGATTGCTTTAACCTAGGAAAACTGCTTCAGGGAATGAGTGCAGTTAATGAATATAAACTCATCTGCACAGGTACTAAAAAAGAAGTCAAAGAAGTTACATGTTGGTGGACCTTGGGCTGTAGCTGCACTGACAACTGCCTGGGAGGATATTTTTATCCATCCATCCAGCTACTCACCTACAGAGAAGACTTGCCCTCAAGGCAATACCCCTCTTAGTTGGGACAGAGGCAGAACCTACAGAAGAGACCCCGAGGTGATCTAAGAGGGCAGGATGGATAGCTAGGAACCCAATCATGGAGAGCTTTGAAGCTTAGACACTATATTGAATTGGGACCTGAAATGAATGGATAGCAAGAATAACTGCTGAAGCAGTGGTCCAGTAGCATCATATTGTCTAGTGCATGCAGATTCTTGAACTGCCACATTCTGCACCAGTTGCAGCCTCTGAACCTGCCATATGGGTGCAATCAGACCTGGGGAATAGTTTTGTGTGCTGCTGATATTTTGTTTGCCAACCAGCTACATTCAGATAAGATGATCATGGTATTGTCAAAGGTGTTTAAGGGGATTTCTGGATGTCAATGAGTCTGAATGGCTGGAATTGAATATTTCTTAAGAAACTAGATCACAACTGAGCAAATTAATAAAGTTTTCCTGGAAATGTGCCCTGGTGAAATACCTGGAGGGTTTTGTTGAAATTGATTTTGTTGGGAGACCAGGTGATAAAAACCATTTGAACTTCCAACAGGAAGTTGACACTAATATGGAAAGATGAGCTTAATGGCATATTTCACAATCAGAATAAATTTTGAGGTTTCGAATGAATATCTTGCCAATATATTTATATTTATTAATCTTGCAGTGAAAGGGGGAGACTGGGTTTTGGAAACATAGCAGAAAATGTTATGAAATACATAGACACCCCCCAATATCCATGGTTTCACTTATTTGCTGATTGGGGTCTGCAAGGTCCCCTGTATCCACCCTATTTCCTTCAGAGGCAAGAAGAGTTCCGTTCCCCTTGCCTCTGGAGGGTCACCAACAGAGGACACACATGTCTGCATGTCCACTCTGAAGCTGGGAGCTCTGAGTGACCTTAGTGCAGGTTAGGCAGAGTGAGATCCTCAAGTATCAGTCTGCAATGCCAACCCCAGTCATTCAGGGGGCATTTATTTGTTGCAGCCCAAGCCTGTATAAATTGTGTTTTTCATCACATGTAAATAAAACCTTTTTGTTCAAAACCTCTGCCTGTTCTGGATCACTGGATTGGTCAACCTCCCCTATCTGCAAGTATTCCTGGCAGACAGAGAACATTCTTTTAATCCTGCATAACCTTCTTATGGTGGGATTTTGCCTAAGGAACAGCTCTGAGAACTGGATCTTTTAGACTGGTGGCAGCAGCCTTTTAACCATGTCTACCCAGAAGTAAGCCCCATTGTGTTAAATGGGGCTTACTCCCAGAAAAGTGTCTTTAGGATTGCAGCCTAAGTAGACTTCATAGGATCATGCACATTGAATGCATGTTTTGAATTCAATTCCAATGTTTTGTCATCATTCTTACATCCAGTTAATATTTTTATATGAATATTTTGGGGGTTGTAGAACCAATCGTCTGAGTTTCCATTATTTCCTATGGAAAAATCTGCTTCACTTAAAGAGCGTTTTACTTAAAGAGCATGTCTCCGGAACGAATTAAGCTCTTTATGTGAAGCACCATTGTATACACTTTTTAAGGGTCTATATGCAATTTAAGGGTCTATATACACTGGTCTTACTCCCAGGAAAGTGTCTTTAGGATTGCAGTGTGGGTCCCAGAACTTCCCAGGTATCCTCTCACCAGCTTCCCCATCCAGCCATGAGATTGTGGGTACCCAGACCTTCTTTTTTCTGTTCCTGAAAATAGAGACTGTATCTGCTGGCCTCCAGTCTCACCACTTCCTCATTTTCTGGATTTCTCAAAGATTATAGGCAAAGACTCTGAGATAACATCTACCAGTTTTTCAAACATCCTAACACACAGCTCATCAGGCCTCAAAGATTATAACTCATTTAGATCAGCTAAGTCGGGGATGAAAAACTAGTTTCATATTCCAAGCTAAATAGTATTAATGACTCTTGGTGATGGCCTGATGTGACATCGTTAAGCAGGAAGTGACATCATTAAGTAGATGATGGTCAAAAATAAGCATTTTACTTTCTCCAAGGAACTCATTAGCTGCAGCTGAGAGAAGCAAGTTATGCAAATCTTGATCATGTTTACAAGGTACTAAAGAGTCCAATTATCACAGTGGCAGCCCAACCAGTGGTTGGATTCAAATAAATTAACAACAGGTTCTATTTCCTAATAACCTAAATTAACAACAGGTTCTATATCCCATTAGTAGCTGGTCCCAGAACCAGGTGCTCATTAGCAAAGGGTTCTATAGAACTTGTGAGAACCCCCTGAAGCCCACCACTGAAAACCTACCTAGGTTCCCCTGCAATGCATCTCAGAGAATTTAGCAGGCAGAAAGTCTCTTGGGATATTTATCCCCTTGCCCCCAGGAAATCCCCAGCTACTGCTATGGGTCAACTTGGACCTGCATCAATGATATTGCTGGTGTAAGGATGTGATGTGATATGTTGGCAGATCAGGCCAGAAAGGGGAATAGAATGTGGTGTGCACCAGTCTAACCACCCCCTGCTCTGTCACATTCCTCCCTGCCCTCTCCCAGTCTTTTCCACCCCTATGATGCATAGGGGAAAACTTACCCCTTCTGGGTGGAGAAAGTGGACCTTAAGGTATCCTGGTCCATGTTGTGTGGTGCTTTAATCACCAGCACTTTTAATTGGAGTCAGAATTGAGTGTGTATTACAACTGTGAAAGTGACCTCAGAATGCAATCCTAACCTCACTTACTTGGGAGTAAGCCACATTATAGTCAACAGGGCTTACATCTGAGTAGAAAAGGATAGGATTGCACTCTAAATGTCACTAGGGCACAGACCACCACCGGATCCAACGGATTCATGTGTAGTCACAACCAGCTCACCAGCTGATGCTGGCAATCCAGGAAGAGCTACATATCCAAGACTCTCAGGCTACGCACCTGCTCTTTCAGAGGGCATGATACCTTGTCCAAACCAAGTTGAGAATCTGGAACAGAGATCAGGAGAACTTTGGATCAGATTTAATTTCAACCTTTAGCCAGATTCAATTCACTTTCAGGCAGATCTTCAGAACTTTGATAGCCCCCTTGGAAACAATTGGAGAGAGAGAGAGACTGCTGGATGCTGTCTACATATTGGTAACACCCAACTTTTAATCCCTGAATGATCTTCCCTAGCAGTTTCACTGGTTCCATCAGGGCTGATCAATCATGGAGCCCCTCTCCCATGTTGCTTAGGTTAAAGCCTTCCCAATCAGGCTGGCAGATATCTTCCCAAATACTGTACTGTATGTTTTTTGCCTCTCACTGAGAAGTGTAACCTGTTTCTCACCAAAATATGTTCATCCCAGAAGCATAGACCACAGTCCAGGAAACAAAACCCAACAGCCATTTGCTTCCTTCCGGTTTTCTTTGTTTTCCTTTGCATGCTACAGTCCTCCACCAGAAGCATCGATGATCACTTAGATTGCCAGTAGTCTGTATGATTGAAAAGTAACTCCCTATTTTATAATACTTAAAAATCATAATATAGGGAGTTATTTTTCAATCATTATATAAATGTTCTTTAGATTTCTCTGGTGGGTGAACTGTATTTTTTTTGTTCTAAAAAACACATTGCCTTTCTCAATAGACTCAAGGCAGTTTTCATAGGCAAGCTGAATATAAATCATTTTTAGTGAGATTTTGACAAATATTATTGCATGAGACAATTTTACAGAAACTCTGTTTTTCCAGGTGTTTCTCTTCATAGTTCAGTTGTCATCCTGGCTCCCAGCTCTTGCACTTTCCAAACAGTTGGAGTAAGCTGCAACTAAACATTAGACTGGTTTCTCAAGGATGTTGTTGTCCATCTTTGTGCCAGCTGACTCCTTCACACCCTGCTCCTTCACAGACACTGCAGCCATCTTTGTCTCCCGTTCAAGTAACTGATCCTGCTTAGCTTTTTTAGGCAAAGCTCAGTCTCCAGACCACATCTTCTGTCCAGAAATCCCCACACACTTACACATGGTCTGGATCTCTTTGGCTACCATTCATATCTGGGAAAACAGGGTCTGTCTTGACCAGCATCTGGATCTTCAGATGTTAACAAAAAACAACTTGCGCACCATACCTGTCTATCTGTCCATCCACCCATCCTTCCATCCATCATCTTCTGGGCTCAGGAAGCCACTATGAGGAAGCCATGTAGGATGGAGAGCCCGTTAGCCTTGCCCAGGGCTCCCTATCTCCAGCACCGCAGTCTTCCTGGATGATTGAGTAGTTCTCCTTTGCTTCAGCACTGTGTGGCACAGTAGAGTGTATTCTTCCACCTTTTCCCCACCACCAAGTGGATCACCTCTTGGACAGTTCTTTGTTCCTCTTTGTTCTAGAGATGGAGCCAAAGTTCTTTCCCTGGTGGAAGGATGCATTCTAGGAAGAAAAAAGCAGGCTAGTCTGACTGTGAGCAGTGAACCAACCCATCACAGAAGGGGAGGCTTGCAGGCTCTCTCTCCACCTGAGTTGCGTGTGCATGTAGAGTGGCATGGCTTGGGATGTTGATGCTCATTGCAGTCTAACCCACAGGCTTGACACGTGTGATGACTCTTTCTGCACCCAGCAGGGCGAAGAGGAGCCTGATGAGAGTCGGAACAAGGAGGACAAGCCAGACCCAGGGATTCCTGTGAGGAAAGCAGGGAGACCGGGCAGGAAGCGCAAGCAACCAGTGGTGAGTGGTAGCAATCCTATAATGCCTAGAAATGTGCATTGTACAGTATATGGCTTTTTCTAACCTCTATTATTATTGAGGGAAGATGCCAGATGAGTTCTGTGTGTATGATCCAGGCTGCTTCACATATGTGCCTTCAGGATGTGGCAATCAGGCCTGACTGTCATGTGTCATGACATATGTGGCAATCAGGCCTGACTGTCATGATCTCTGCCCCTTGCTGGCATCTACACCTGAGGAAGCTCAAGTGCAGACTTCTGGTACATTGCTGTGCATGTAGCTAACAACTGAGCTCCTCTATGATCGGGGGGAATTTTGGACAGGCTTTTAGCTCCTCTGATACCTGCAGTGATCCTCAAATGTGCACATCCTCAAATTGTGGTTGGAGAGTAGAGGAGGTGTTATATGGTATCTATGCAAATAGGTGATTTCTGCAGACCATGGACTGTCATCTTCCTAAGAGAGAAAATCTGCAGTCCACAGATGCTCAGTGCATTTTCCTCTCCTTTTCCTCAGCATACTTTTATATAGCATCCTCTCCAGTGGTGGGCTGCCAACCGGTTAGCAACTGGTTCGCAGCCACCACTGATGAGTTCTGTGTGTATGATCCAGGCTGCTTCACATATGTGCCTTCAGGATGTGGCAATCAGGCCTGACTGTCATGTCAGGTTGGCGCATGCGCAATGCGTCTTCTGAAGCCTGTTGGCGTCAGAGTACGCACTGCACAAGCGCCAACCTTGACCAGCATCAGAAGACACACTGTGCAGGTGCCAAGGTTGGCGCCTGCGCAGTCTCCTCTGAAGACTGTTGGCTTCAGAAGAGACTTCGTCCTCTCCAACGAGGATGTCTGCACCTCTGCGGGACCATTTGGCCTTGCTAGAGAGGTGGAGTGGCACTTGCCGCTCCGCCTCCCTAGCGAGGCCAAATGGCCTCACAGAGGGACGCACTGTGCATGTCCGAGACTTTGGACATGCGCAGTGCGTCTGCGCAGCCATTGGGCCTTGCTCTGGAGGTGGAGCAGCTGGCCCTGCCTCTATAGCAAGGCCCAGTGGGTGCACAGAGACACACTGTGCATACCCAAAGTCTTGGACATGCGCGGTGCATCTTTGCACACAGCGCCATTCTGGCTAGCTCCAAGACAGAGCAGCAGCTTCTGGCTGCTGCTCCGCCTCAGACCTAGCCGGAAAGGGTGGGCGCTGGAAATTGGGCCCAATGCTAGCTACCGGTTCACTAGAGTTGGGCCCAATTTAACAACTGGTTCTATAGAGCCGGTGAGAACCGGCCTGGGTCCACCTCTGATCCTCTCCCTTTGCTTCTTAGCTTAAGACCTTCTTCCAAGTCTGGCCGTGGTCTCCTTGCAATTTTCCCACCATGTTCCTGCTTGTTGTAAATTTGCCCTCCTCAAGTTAACTTGTATTTCATCAATACTGGCCTGGCACCTGAAGTGAGCTGAAAGTGGTCACTTGGGAAGTGGCAGCCTCTTTAAAGCTTTCTCTGCCAGAAAGTGTCTGGCAGGTTTCTGCTTTCCTTGTGGGATCAGTCAGGGAATAGTTGCTCAGTATGTCCTCTCTGGTCATAAGAGCACCTTGAAGCCAGCAGGCTTAAGAATAGTCTGTAGTCTTGGCCGCAGGATGGGACAAGGAACCTTGGGGTCTGTGTGCTGAAACCCTCCCACGACACACAGACACACATCCTGTCTGTACCGCATCCAGTTTTAAGGTGCAGATCTTCAGCCATATATATTAGATGGATGAATGCACAGACATTTCCTTCACATCTGGTAAAAAAACCCAGAGTCCCACACTCCTGCATGGTATGCTTTCTGGCTGCTTCAACTCTTTTAGAGGAAAAGGTCCTTGTTCCTGACTCATAAGTTATGGCTTACAGCAGGCTTTGTGAAATATGTTGAATCTGACAGTTGGCTTGCATGTTGACAATTTCCACTGTCCCACCATGGCTTCCCAGTCAGGATTGCCATATACCCCCAAAACTGGGATTGGACCAGTTTTCAGGTATTGCGTTCACATAATGGCAAGTTTGATAGGTGGTCCTGTCCTGGTTTTGTGGAAGAGAATTATGGCAACCCTATTCCCAGGGCAAAATGGGTGCCTTTACTTTGCATATACATCTTCATAGCACCATTCCTTTTTGCATGAAGAATAATAGATTATCTGCTTTTGTGTGTGAACTTGTTCAGGCACTAAGATCTTTTCTAAAGGTTCTACTCTGGAAGGCAACTGGTGATGGGGCCTTCTCAGTGGTGGTTCCCAAAGGCTCTTTGACTGGAACCACTCTATTAAGCTTGCAAAGACAGGGCAAAAGGGTTGCACTTCCTGCATTTCTAATAAGAAAGAGAGGGATTTCCACAGTGGTTTTTGCTGGCTCTATAGATTTTATGCAGTTTTCTGCTACATATTGCTTTATTTTGTATACAATATTGATTTTATGTTTTAATGATTTGTGTTTTAATTTGTCAGCTGCTTTGAAATGGTATCAAACTAAAAAAAAGAGTGATTCAGTCCTGTAAAGAAGCACACAAAATAATTATTTGCCTTTAAACAATTGTAATGAGACAAAACAAGCATTTTCTCCCCGGCAATCTAATGGAGAGGATCCTCTAAGGAAAGCAGAAGTTTGCTCCGCTGGTCCGTGTTTCTGGATGGCCATGTCAGTTGGCACTTCATGAATTTGTGTCCGTCCCCTTTGGGTATCAATTCTGATGTGGATTCAGCTGCTGGGTATAAAATAACTGTTGCCATTCTTCTTTCAGTATCTGAATAGGAACTTCCTTTGTGCTGGATGCTCTAGAGCTTTACTGGTCCTTTGTGCTTGCTAACTTACAACAAAAAGAAAAATCCTTTGGGGAAAAGGTGTGGCCTTGAAAGAGGTTTCAGCTGAATCTTTGGCAGACCTCCAAAGACAGCTCTCCTGCCTGGATGGTACTTGAGTGAGATGCTTACAAGGAGATGCTTCTGCATCAGCAGGACTGGGATGGATCCCAGTTGTTCCTTCTATGACCCTGAACCTGGGTCACCTGCCTCCAGAAGAACACTCCTTCAGGCTCGCCTGTTGCAGCACAATCTCTCTGGAAGCCCAATCCTATGCATGTCTACTCAGAAGTAGGTTCCATTGTAGCCAATAGAGCTTACTCTTGGGTAAGTGTTCATAGGATTGCAACCTGAGAGATCTGCAGGCTGAGGGGGTCTTGGCTAGTGCTTGCAGTTTCTTTCAAGCTCATGGGTTGCTTGGGATCTTCTCCCTGGGTAAGGCACAGGGACCATGTGCTGAAGAGGCTGGACTTGGAGAGAGATAAAGGTGGAATTGAACAGCTGTTCATAGGGCTGGCCTGCCCCAGGCACTCCTCATACATCTGGAGGCAGAGAGCCAGCAACCAACCCACTCTTTTCCCCTTGCAGCCTCAGGAGGTTCTTTCTTGTTGTTTTTCTGCTCCTGAGCTTAGATTGGGAACCTTTTTACCTTCATAGCTTCATTAGGCTGTGGTGAGAACCAGATTCGATAATCAGATTCAATAACCTCCAGTTGAGCTCTCCAAAGGAGATGATTCAGATGGCCAAAAATATTGAGGTATTTTTCATGGCAGCCCTGGAAGAAAATTCCTGTGGACTGTAGCAGTAGCATACCATGGGATGAAGCTCTAGTCTGCATGGTGTTTCAAATTCTGGGTATATACATGACCTCTTTTAGGGGATCTCGAGGCGGAGACCCAGTCTACCCATGGTTTTGAACAGCCAAAGGTGGGGCAGTGGAAGCTGTCAGTCCTGGGAACCAGTGGCACTAGGTCATGCTTCCAGTAATGCTTCCAAGTATCACAGTACTTGTTTGTCTTGTAAGGGGCTTCCTTCCCACTCCCTCCTGGGATTCACATCCACTAGGAACTATAGTTGCATTTTCTATCTCTGTTCCAGAGACCTACACTGGATATTGGCTCCCAGTGTTGGGAGCAACCCCCCTTCCCAATCTATCTGGGAGGACTGTGGGGTTGTTTGGCCAAGTGGGTCATGGGAATGGCTCGCCCTCCCATCTGTGGGCTTCATGCAGCCTCCTTTGCTCCATTCTCTCATTGCCTTGTGCAGCTGCAACCTGATCCCTGACAATGATGCCAAGGCAGGGATGCGAAGATATTGGCTGCCAGCCACAAACTGGGGCAGTTGGTAAAGGGCTGCTGCTGTGCGCCATTCCTGGCTGCTTCCTGAAACTGGATCTGGCAAGGCAGGGGACAGTCCTGCCCATAGCCAGGAGGGAAGCAAGGTTCCTGTATGGCTGGGGAGGGGGAAAGAGAAAGAAGAGAGCTGGATGGCGGCCAAGCTGCTGTCTCTCTCTTGCCAAAGGCAAGGCATGGAGTGGTTGCAGCTGCATCTCCAAAGTCTTGGTGTCTTTAAACAGCCAGTATGCTGCAGAAGGTGAGGCTTGAGCAGGTGAGATGTGCACAGTTATGGCTGTAGGAAAACCAAAGCTGCCTCACATCTCTGGAGCCTTGTGTTTATTCTGGGACAACACAATTGGAAGAGGATGTTGGCAGGTGGGAAAGGAGGTCTACAGGAAAGTCAGGAGGAGACTGAATAGCAGAAATGCACTATGAAGACATGTGGGCTCTGGGGGAACCATGGCAGGGTAACCAGAAGCCCAAACCTCAAAAGGTGGACAAGGTCTTGCATTCCTCTCAGCCTGTCCTTTTTAGCAGACAGTGGCACATTTGCCTACTCACAAGTAAAGCTGCAATATTGGGCACTTTCACTTTCCCATAGAGTTCAATGCATATTTTTTTATTTTTAGTTTTTTGGCTTTAACTTTTGATAGGAAGGAGATATTGCAAAACCAATTTTTGCATTGGATTCTGCTCTTCAATATGAATCCAGCGAACTATGACATAATAGGGTACCATTTCCAAGTTCAAAAATGAAGCCAAATGAGGACAGTGAAGCCCTTTTGGAGGACACCCAGACAGAAGACTAAAAAAGAGGACAAATCTGGAAAAATCCGGTCATATGGTCACCCTGAACCAAGATATTGGGGGGACAGCTGTCAGATACATAAAGGTTGGTGGACTCTTGGAGGTTAACCTCGGGTCCTTGCTGTCCAGGGCTGTCAAGTCAGTGCCTTGGGGTACATTCTACATTGAGTCAGGGTAGTACTAGGCAACTGTGCACCTATGTGGTGTGAGGGACTAGAAGGAGAGGTCGGGGTGTGCACTTTAAGGTGACATTGCAGCATCCGCTATACATAGCCAAGCACAAACTATTGTGACTTCCTTTAATTTAGGGAAATAACATAGACAAGCCTGGGAGAAGTGGGGGAAGATTGTACAGTCTCTTGCAAAGGGGAATGAGTGAATCAGGAGGAAATCCCCCAAATGCACAGAAAGAACCCGGAAATCCCTTCAGTGGCAGATTGCAGGTGTCACATACACAGTGGCAGCCCTAACTGGAATGATTTTTGTGCCCCAGAAGACCCTCAGCTAAAACATGCCGTGCTTTTGATGATTTTGATGTTAGGTTATATTTTCTGCATATATTTTCTATAGGTTGCATTTCACCATGAACCTTGGCAACCGGAAGTGTGACTTCCATTATCAGAGACTCACAGCACAATCCTAACTTGCAAGCTAACTTATTTTGCGTTGGAACCAGCGTAGGTTATGGGACCGCTGCTGTGCTACCACAGGAAGGAGAAACATTTCCCTTCCCCAGGTAGGGCTGCTGCACCCCTTAGAGGTCTAGCCATATTTCGTCCATCATTGGAGGTAGCCTAAATTTGAGCAGATATGCTGTTCCTGGCTGCCAGGGGACGGAGGCTTGGATATGGCATAACTGTCAGTCCAGGCCTTGCCTCCCACTCTCCAAATGCCCATCTTTGGAACGTCCTCTCCCTTCCCTAGAATGCCCCCACCTGCCTCTTCCACCTGCTCCTCACTCTTGCAGTGGCCAGGAACGGCCAGTGCAATTCATTAGAACATAAGAAGAGCCTCCTCTGAATCACCCTGTGATCTGTTCTCATGGTAGTGCAGGGCAGCGCAGGGAGGCCATTGCAAACTCCGCAAGAGTGGATTCAAAGTGCCTCATAGACGGCACATTTGTGACACCTGGGCCAGCCCAAGTCACTTGCACCCGCCCAAATGAGTGCTTAGGGTTTAGCTCTTAGAAGCCAAACCATGTATTTCTTGAACACCAGCAGTTGGAACCCTAAGGCTGCAATCTAATCTCCAGTTAGGCTGGCCTAAGCCCCCACATAAGTCCTGTGCTGAGCTGCAGGTGACACAAAAGTACAGTAAGAAACTTCTGTTCCGCTCCTGAGAGAAGGTTAGGCCAATGCACAAGCATGCACTTTTCCTCCCTACGTCACCACAGGAAAGGGAAGAGTGATGAGTTGTACCAGTCTAGGTTAGGATTGTACCCTAAGTATACAGGGTGGCCCGTAAGTCCCTACTCATCCACATATCTTATGTATCCAGTGTAATAACATATAGATGGGTAGGGCTTTCGGGCCACCCTGTAGTTTTCATCTCTTTGCATAAAAAAGAAGCCCTGGCACACCAGAGGTGTGTGGTTGCCAAAGACCTACCTGTTAATGGGATAAAACATCTACCTGTGACCATCAATTGTTGATTCTTCTCAACCAACCACACTGGCACCCTTTACCTAATTTTTGGTGCCTGGGCAGGGATAGTGGACACAGCCCTTGGCCTTTTTATCTGAGCAGAATTAAGCCAACCAGACAGCCTAGGAGGTCTTATGGGGATCAGTGGGAGCTCCTTATGGGGTGGGAGCTCTTACCTTTCTCTTCATGCCAATTCCCTGACTAAATTTAGGCCAGCCACAGGAGCATATCTTCCCATGTTGGTGTGGGGAGGTTGTTGTATGCCTGTGCACTGACCTAACCCCCTAGGAGTAGGGCAGACATGCCTTACAGCACGTTTTTGACAGCTTCAGGTCAGACTGGCAGGCAAGTGGAGTCCCATGGCTACTTCATCATTACAGAACAGGTGGGTGGAAGTTGTCTACCATCTTTTAGAGGAGGGGTCTCCAAAACCAGGTCCAGGGACTGGATGTGATCCATGGTGAACCTCTAACTCACCCATGGACAATCTCTGATCCACTAAGATCCTCTGACCCAGTTGACCAAACACAACAGGGGCTGTTGTGGGGAAAATGGGGGTTCATTTAAGTATGTGCTTTATTTCTGTGCGGTGTGTTGGTGCTTGTAGAAATCCTGGAAATTTCAGCCCATTTATTCATTAATCTTAGTTCCATCTCTAATCTGTTTATTTAAATTTTATATTTAAAATATTTTTTCCATCTCTCGTCACTGTGCCAGCTATTTCATGTGGACTTTTGGCCAGAAAGTTTAGAGACTGCTGTTTTTAGAGCAGCACATTTAGAGCCCATATTGTTGGAGTGATGAAAGGTGTTTGCTTCAGCAGCTGTTGCTGCTTGGACTTATCATGGCTTTATTTTGGAACTGGACAAGCATCCTAGCAAGGGGAGCACATAAAGAGACATGGAAGCACCTTGCAAGTTCCAGGCTGTAGGAAGGGCCTCTGTATAGTAGAAAGTGCTGGAAACTCCACTGAAGCCCTGAGACTGGCCCCTCTTCTTGAGCTTGTGAATTGCTGACTTCACCACAACTTCTTTAGCACACCACAGGTGGCCTATTTCTGGCTTCCTCTTGCTCCCCTGCTCTTAACAACTGTCTGGCTACCAACTTCCTGGTCCTCTGTGGCCTTCTCTGTGAGATCTGGGTACACAGCTGCTTACGTCTGAGTAGCTTACTACAATGCAATGGTTTGTGGATGCCATTTTCCAATTTGGAGAGATCCTTAACCACTTGGAAAAGTTTGATGTCTGCAACCTTGGTCACCTTGCTGCTCAACTCTATGGCTGGGTCATTTATAAACAGGTTGAAAAGCACCAGTCCCAGGACAGATTCTTGAGGCACACTGCTTTTTACCTCTCTCCATTGTGAAAATTGTCTATTAAACACCCACTCTCTATTCCTTGGTCCTTAGCCAGTTTTTCCTGGTGCAGGAAGGTTGTCCTCTCTCAGCTCTACCCACCATAAAGCAGGATTCCAACCATAGGAGCAGTCATACTGGTCTGCCACAAGTCCATCACACCTGTCTTGCAGGCCTCAAGTATTGACCCTATAGCTGGTGGACCTGGTAGAACTGGATGGGACTTTGCTCAGGGTCATTTTAAAGTGTGTCATCACCACACTTGTGTGAGGTGTCACAAGTGTGGTGATGACACCCAGTAGCATACACCTTTGTCTTTCCTGGCGATGGATGGGTCCAGTGACTGGAGGAAGTGCAGGTCTTGATATGTGTAAACAAAGTAAATCCGGATGGGACAGAACGATACCACAGAGATAGTTTACCACCTTGCTTTCCTTGAAGGATCAGGCTTGTGGTTTGGGAAGATCTAACGCTCACCATGTTTGTGTCTGCCTGATTCTGGGTGTCTTTGAAGATGCTGACACAGATCTGCCTTCTTCTGTAGGACCCAACAAATCTCTTGGTGTTAGGGAGTGAAGCTTCCTTGTGTGTCCCACTGTCTTTGATTTTGCTTCTTCAAGTGTATTTTTATTTTATATATGTATCCAGAAATGAAACACAGAAACCATTATTGTCCAAGAAAGGGGACCGTAATTGTGCATGGCCAAAATGGTGTTAATCTGATGAGTAGAGGTGATCTTAAATGTTGTTACTTTTTTTGCAGATTTCATTTTTTCTCCAAAGAGCAATGTTTCAGAATGTGATGTTATATGTTCTTATTTCAATGGCACATTTTTATAAATTATAATTGCTTGAAAATGTAAAAATGATTGGTGATATGGATAGGATAGTATCAACAAATGGCATAGTCATTAGCCAAGCATCCCTCCCAATCCAGCCCAGTCTGTGACCGATATGTAAAGTGCTTTATCTTTTTTTCCAGTTTTGAGGTTTTGTTTGTTTTACAAAAATGAGAAGTGCAGAAAATGGTATTCATTTTGTTATCATAGGATAATCACACTTCTACTGTTGAGTCTTTCCCAGAAAAGCTGCTGAGACATTATTTGTGTAATCTACTGCCATGTGCAATTTGCTTGGTGGCAACATGCAAAAGGGCCTTTCAGTGGCACAAAATAAATGATGTGGAATTCCTCACTCCACAGTGTGTGTCTTCGTCCTCCTTTTGAAGATCCTCCTCAAAGTCTGGGCTCTTTTCGCAGCCCAAATGGTCACGCTCTGGAGTTGAGTTTTGTTTACTGCATATGCTCTGAGATTTGTTTACCTTCTGCTTTTATTATGTTTTTATACTGGCCCATAGGTCACCTTGGGACCCCAAAGGGAGAAAAGAGGGACCAAGATGTATGGTGTTGGCCATGTGTGGACCAGAGTATGGCAAACAGGCTGATGATGCAGAAAAGTGGTGTGAGGGACTCTCAGCCAGTATCCTCATTAACTTCTTCTTCAACCGGTTGGTGTCACATTTTTCGGTGCTGCTCACTGGACTTTCCAGTGGATAGGTCGCTCTCTCCAGAGGAACTTATTTGGCAGCCTATTGGTGTTCATTCCGCAGATGTGGCCAAAGCATCTCAGTCTGCATTTTTTTATTTTGATCAATAGAGGGTTGATTATCACACCTTTTTCTGTATTTTCTCATTTTGGTGGCGGTCATGAAGAGAAACACTCAGGATCTGTCTAAGGCGTTGCTTTAGGAAGGCCTGTGCACACCTGTCAGTGCACCAATGAGAACAGGAATGCCACCAATGAGAATATCACCAGGAATATCACCAATGAGATCTAGAAGGGAGGACTTAGAAGGGAATTCCCAGATGGTGCAGATGTGCATCCTTTCTTTGGTTCATGTGGGTTTTTGTGCCTCTGTTGGATCAGTGCATAAAGAGAACCAGCATGTGCTCTTTGGGAACTGCAGGAAGTGAATGAGCTGAGGTGGATGCACCCAGCAGATGGTATAACATGCTATAGAAACAGCCTGCTTCTAGCTGCACATGATGGCTTTGTAGATCTATGGGGGAAATGAGGTGGCAGAGTGAAATGAGGGTCAGTTTCACTTTCTAAGGAAGTGTGTCTTCGGGTAGAGGTGGCTAATTCCGCCACAGAGCAGTGCAGGAAACCTCCAGCACCAGGAGCCGGTGTGGACAAGTGGCAGCTGGTGCCAGGCTGGCGGGGAAAGCTCCCAAGGGATGGTTAAGGGTAAGATCCTGACAATTTCCAATGTGGGTAGATTTCATTCACAGTGCAGGCGTATAATCTTGCAAGGCTTTGCAAAGAAACAAAGCAACCACGAGGGAAAACGCAAAGCAGCATGGGGCTTGAAGTTCCAAAAGCTGTGGTTCAGAGGAAAATGAATCATAGAACCTTGCCCTACAATCCAGAGTAACTACGGGAAGACATGAGGCACTTACTCTGGATTGCTCTGTGCATTTCCCATAGGTGGCACCATAATTACGTCAGTGTAAAAGGTCCCATAGTTACTCTGGATTGTAGCCTATGAAGTCTTAAGGCCACTAAGACTATGCTAGAAGTCTTCTCTGTTTGAACATTGATGAGTGGAACAAGAGCTGTGTAAGAGGACCTGATGTGAACACTGTTCATAATTAAAGTGGAGCTGGTCCCTGTCCCTTGGGCAGTACAAGGTATTTGGGCATCCATGGTGTGACTAGCACGTTCCTCATGGCCACTGACTCATTCTCTGGCTTTCTGTGGGAAATGGTCACGTTCTCTGGCTCATGCCTTCCGGCTCATGCATTCTGGCTCATGCCTTCACTTGACTTCACTCAGCAGCATGTCTGACAGTCTCCTCACATGTTGTGCCAGGTAGATCAGGGTAATGGCTGGGTCTGTGATGTGCCTACTCCCCAGGATCATCCAAGAAATTTCTGAATGTAGAACAGGAAACTTCTCCCACTGAAGTGGGGAAAACTGGATGTCCAGGTTCTGTTCTGCTTTCTTCTCTTCAGCCTGTTGTTCCTTGAGTGTGATATTGTGTGGATATATTAGTCATTTAAACTACATCTGAGGTTCATTACTCTGAGGATGATGGAATAGAGGTCATAAAAACTGAGTGCTAAGATAAGGTGGCAGGTTCTTGACAAACAACACATATTTGCGTGGATTCTGTTTTGAAATCTTTCTCATCAGGATGCTCAGTTTTCAGTCAGTTCACAGACAACCCTGAACTGCCAGGCAGAGTCAAACTAATATCTCAGGGAGCCCAGCAGTGTTGATCCCAGGAAGCCCAGTAGTTCCCCAGAGCTGCTGGATAAAGTGGCTGTGGCAAAACCAGATTTTGGGGGGTTGCCAGTTGCAAATCTTCTGGTAGGGACTGCAGTGGATCAGTGGTTAAAGGCACTGTGCCTTTGACCTGTAGACCAGCAGATCAGCAGTTTGAGACCCAAATATTACACAATGGAATGAGCTTTCTTCATTCATCTCAACTTCTGCCAACCCAGCAGTTCAAAAGCATGCAAATGCAAGTAGATAAATAGATACCACTTTAGTGGAAAGGCAATGGCCAGGTTTCCCCAGTGTCATGTCAACCATGATTTGGATGACTCTAATCCAGAAAAAAGTGGAACTTGCCAGAGAATAAATGCTGAAGATGTTTACTTTTTGTCAGTTGCAAATCTTTCATGCTGCTGTCCCGGGAACACCACTGCCATGATATCTTCCAATATAAAGTCTTGTATGTGTGTCATGAGCAAAGGTCAGGAAAGGACAGTTCCTTTTCCACCTCAAATGTGTCACCCTCCATTGTGTTATGAAGGCCAAAGAAGTGTGCCTGTTAAGTGTCTTTCTCTGTCTTAGATCAACATTGCACAAGCTACAAATAATACAGGTCTCTTTCACATGGTCTGTTGTGGGGGCAATGAACACTGCGAGGCATTTTTTATGGAACCCAGACACGCAACAGAAACAACAAAATTAAACTATCCCATTGAATCACCATAGATTCTTACGCTGCACTGTCTGTACAAATTGTTACAAATGTCTCTGCTTAACCTTCCTGCTTCCTATGCAGTGCAGGGAGGAGGGAGAGAGATCCCTGTGCAAACCTGGCTGAAGGAGCACTTTTACAGTTGCCTTGTACATGAGCTGCATGGTCCTCACTGATAGACTCTCATCTGTTGACTTCGATGCCTGCAGTTTAAGTGCCTGTATCCTGATGCTTTGACTGACTATCCAATAAATGTGTTGAGGAGAACAGAACAGGTGGTGCTGGAAGAGGTGGATATGATGGCTGTGCAGCCTTTGAATCCAGATGCTTGCAGTTTTTGTTCTTAGCTAGTGCTGAAGATGTGCCCGCATTTCACCCTCCTTGGTCACTTAGATAGACAGACTGATTGATTGATTGGCCAACTGTGAATACCATACTTGGAATTTGGCTTCAGCTAATGCCTACATAAAAAAGCAGGCCTCCGTCAGTCTTGAAAGACTATGGTATCGTGCAGGGCGCTGCATACGCTGCATGCGAAGCACGAAAGCCTGGGTTAGATTGTTATGGAGGATAGGCTGTTAAGCAAGCAGCAAATCCCCCCCTCTCCACGCCACTGTCCAATGGAAAGGCAGAGCCAGTACGATTGGATCCAGCTGGCATTGCAGAGCTGAGCTAAGGACAGGAGCTCACCCTGTCTTGTGGGGCTGACCCGGGTCTCGAACCCTGTCCTGCTGGTTAACAGGCACAGCGTCTTAACCGCTTGCGCCACCCACAGCCCTACATAAGTACTTACAATAAACCATAAACAATTAATACAATAGAACAGATAAAAGAATATTCAATTCAAATTGGAACATTGCCTCAGTATTCACTCAATAATCACCGCTGCATAATTATGTATTCAACAGTTTAAAATTGTCATTGTGCCTAGATGTTTTAGTGTACAGAGTCCTATATCGGCATCCAGAAGGAAGAAGATCAAACAAGTTGTCTAGGGTGTAAAGGGTCTGCAGCAATACTCTCTGCTCTTTTCTTGACCCGAGTAGTATGTATGGAATACTTAGGAAGGATGCATCAATTCAACTAGCCTCCATTCTGTCCTTGCACACTGCTGCCCCTTTAGTGAATGAGTGAACAGAAAATATTATTTTGGTCACTGGCTGGTTGTCTCCATCACCCTTTCAACAACTCTTCCCAGTTGGTTGCATTCTGTGCCTTGCTGTGATCCTCTGAGACAGAAGCTGATAGTCACTTGCTATGGGCCATGTTTGAGCCAGGGCTTCCATCCTAGCTGATGTGCTGATCCAGTGGGTGACATTGGCTCAGTTGAATGGTGTTCTCTCCAAGAAGAAAATGTTTCTTTACCCAGTGTATAATTGTGCAATTCCTTGCCACCAGATGGTGATGGAATCTAGCCTTGATCCCTTTAAGAAGGGATTGGACAAATTCCTAGATGAAAACACCATCACAGGTTACAAGCCATGATATATATGTTTGTTCTCCCTGTGGCGTCTGGTGGGCTGCTGTGAGATACAGGAAGCTGGACTAGAAGCATCTGTGGCCTGATCCAGTGAAGGCTCATCCTAAGTCTTAGTGAAGACAGAGGAGGTACAATGCTCAGGATCACAACACTCTGGGCTGCACAGCACTATGGAATAGACTTTTTCACACAAACAGCAACTCACGACTACAAACACTACAAACGTTACAACTAAACAGCTAAGCCTGTCGGAAAGACTGCGTGTCACATTTTCTTTCTAGTCTCTCCAGAATTTTTTGTGTGTGGGGGTGGGGGGATGAAACCCTCTCCTCCTTGGTAGGGGATGAAACCACCTGTGCAAGCTGGGAAATGCCTCACCCTTGGGCAGACACATTCCCTTTTCTCCCCTCTCAATCAAACGGAAGCTTTTGTTTGCCCCGCAGGGATGTCACCTTGTAGTTGTGTAAGAAAAAAGATATTTTTCTTATGAGGAAACTCAGTAGCTATAGAAAGCCATTTGCACACATGTTAAAAGGTATTTTGGGACTAGGATCATTTCAAAGGCACTCCCATCCTGAACTTGGCAACACAGCACACATTTCCAACATGGCTGCACAACTTGTGGTTGGTGTTAAGAGGAACATAGGTAAGAAGGGGAAGTAGGGACAGAGCTGGAACAGATGAGGAAGACAACACTGCTGTTGCAAGGGAGCATCAGTGCTGCACATTCAAGGGTTATCCTGCTTCCCTGAGAGTTGACTGTTTGCTGGTGAAAATATTTAAATGCCAACCTTATAGGCACACAAGGTGGAGCACCACCAAAGATAAAAACAGCAAAACATTGAAGAAATGGTTGCAGGAATAAAAGAAGTACAGGCTGAGCCCAACACCATCATTTCAGCTGCTAGACATGTCATCACTGCAGCAAAGTTGCATTTGCTGCCTCCTGGAACGCAGTTTCCTCTTAGATGGATAGAAAATATTTATAGGTTGCTTTTTTGCCCCAGACAAGAGGCTCTTAAGTCAGCTTTTCATTTCAAGTAAATCACGTGAAGATACTTGAAAACAAGAGTGCAACCCCCAAAGTGCCATCTGTTTGCAGCCCCAATTGGAATCTGGCATCAAGCAAATGGCTTGGTCCAAAACCATCAGAGAAGCCTGTTTAAGAGCAGGGAGCAAATGGCTACAGCTAGAAGAAGGTGTCAAAGCATCTTCTGAAGGCAGAGCCTCTTGACAAGTCCTTTTCCTGTCTTTCCTATTTGCCAGCTCTTTTCCAGCTGAGAAAGCAGAGCCCAGAGCGACAAAATTCTCACCTTGGTTGAATGCATTGCCTCTGTCTTCTGCAATGGCAGTGTTAGAAATCAGGCTGACTGTCCAGCCCTCTCCTTCCCTCCTGCTACTTTCATTCCCCAGGAAAGCCGGTGCAAATTCCATGCCCTCCCCCAGTAACCCAGAACTGCCTGCAAATTATTGTCTTTGGCACTCAGATGCAGTGCAGATCCATGTTAGATGGACAGATGTCTGTTTTCCGGGTCCTGCAAATCCTGGGTTTGTGCCATCTCTCATTTTGAAGATGCTTCCATGTCCTTATCTTTAAAAGCTATTGTTGCCTGTTGTTACACTTCTGTTAAAATTCCCTTAGAAAGATTTTGCAAGTTTTTGTAATACTTCAAAAATTTGCTTGACCAGACAGTAGAAAAGGGGGGAAAACGAAGAATGTGTTTCATTACATTTTTCCCTTAAAGAAGCATAGAGTGTCATATTATAATCTCTTCCCCTTTCCCATTTTATCCTTGCAATAACCCAGAGAGACTGGTTCACTCTGCAAGTTGTGCTGGCCTACATTGTTTAGACTCATACCTCCAAAGTCTCCCAGTGCATGACTGATGGGGTGAATTGAACCCAGGTTTCCTGGTCCTGACCTGACACTGTAAGAACTATATCACAGTGTTTTTTGTACTGTGACTCATACGGCTCTACCACATACCTACATACCTATGTATGTACACACATACACGTATGTACGTACGTATCATGTATCATTCATTCATTCATACATACATACATAACATAAATAACATACATACAAACATACATGTCTCTGTTGCTTTCCTACAAACATTTCCTACAAACACTGCAAACATTTTCCCCTCTCTCTAAAAGATGCACAGGCATTTGTAGCCCTGGCAGGTGTTCCTCTTCCAGCAATCTGTCAAGGACCAGGAGCAACTCTGAGTCTGGAAGTGTGAAGGAGCACAGGACCAAATACTCACCCCTCTGTTGGTTTTGGTCTTCAGGTGGAGAGCAGCGAAGCCCCCAAAGACACAGCCTCAGCACCAAAGTGCCCCCCGCCTTCCCATAACACCAGCCCCATGGAACAAGTGCCCAATGGTGATGCAGAGATGGGCAGCCCAGAGAAGAGCAGCACCCCCACCATGAAGGGCAGGCAGCGGAATGAGAATGAAACCAGTAGCCTCCCAGACGGGGAAGCGGGAAGGGCTTTGGAAAATGGACGCTGCACCCCCAAGGATGGCTCGGACCCACCTGCCAGCGAAGGTACGTAGGGGAGTGCTGCAACAGTTATTCGCTTTGTAGAAAACATATTACCCAAAGTTAAGAGATGAGTCAGGATGGAGGGTTGTGGGAGGTTGAGCAGAGAGCCAGAGCCCGATAGGGTGAAGAGAAGAGGAGGCTCCGAGACTCATCCAGGAAACTACTGGTGGAAAGTGACAGGCATGGTTGTGACAGGCTGTCCAGTCCTGGAACCGTTTTACCCAGTTCTCCTTCATGCGTAGCTTAGTGGAATAGATGCTGAGGAAGGCAGTTTGAGAATAGCAGGCGTCCAGTGGCAATCGGTCCCTGGCAGTTGCGGAGTCTTCCTCAGAGAGAGTCAGCCTTTTTCAGGGAGGAAGGTGTGGGTTTGACTCACCAGTTTTTGACCAGTTCCAGCTCAGACACTCTAAAGGGCCCTCCTGTGAGTGCCATTTTCTGCCGGGGGGCGGGGGGGGGGGGGGGCGCAGTAACAAACAGGGCCTTCTCTGTGTTGGCAGCACAGTGAGATTTTTAAAGGTTGTTGTTTTGTGTGTGTGTATGTCACATATTTTGGTCAAGACTTACTGGTATTTTGTTTTGGCTTCTGCCTGCCTTTTAGACATTTGTGATTCTTATTTGCCTTTTGTTTAATGTTACATGGTTGGTTTCATTGACTTACTGTCTGCTTATGACCCTTTCTAGTTGTAGTTTTTATGATTGCTGTAGCTATTCATTTTACTGTATGTTCCAAATGTTTTAAGCCCACCAATGTTGGAAAGAAAGTTGGGATATAAGAATTTCAAAGGAATAAATGTGTCACAGGTGCGAGAGTTGTATGCGATGTAGTTAATACTTGGAAGTGCACAGCTAGAAAGGCTGATAGTCATCCATTTCACATCTGTCTCCCTTTCGAAGTCCAGTGTGTGGGTAGCCTGGTGTCCCTCTGTCTGCTTGTCACTCAGCTTATGGAGAAAGGAGGTCCTGAGGTTTCAATTGCAATCTTGGAAAGAGGGTAAGAAAGAGGAGGAGTTAAGGCTGTTTGGAAAATGGTGGCGGCCGTGTCGGTTGAATAGATTTAATCTGGCCACATGTTGAATTTCAGTTGCTCGGAAAGTTGTGTGCTTTTTTAAAAGAAAGTGTCGTCGTTGAAGAATGTATATTGCTCAGGCACCAGCCATGCCTGAGACACTTAGGTGGCACTTCCTTCCTTAGCCAAGAAGTTCTCCTCACTGACCACTTGAGTGGCCTTGTGTGGAACAACTTCCTAGCTTGAGAAGGCAACTTTCCTCCTGGTGGGAATGTGGGCAACTGATATAAAGAATTCAAACTGAGCCCTGTGGTGGTCGTGTTTTTCCTGCGGGGTGGGCAATGATCCCTATTTCCACTCCCAGCCCCCTTTTACAGTTTTCCTAAGTGGACCTGCTCTCTCCCTTTTGTCTCTCACCCTCCAAGTGAATTTTGCTTTGCCCCCAAACTCCAGAGGGGTGCTTTGTGGAGCGGTCTTGAGTGTTCAATTCCTTCTTCCCAGGGAGCTTAGATTTCCAGCTGGCAGGAAGCCTGCGAGGGGAGGGGTCTCCTCAAGTGCTGTCGTGCCAGGCCTGTTCCTTGCGAAGAGGCCTCCTTTGGGCAGAGAAAGCTTTGCCAGATGGATATGTGGAAGATGGGGGTGGCATAGTACTTGTTCGAAGAGGCGCTGAGATGTTCAGGAATGTCCTTTGAGGACTGGGCCCTTGGCGTGGAGTTGCCTCATCATAGAAGCCATCTCCAGGCATCCCAATCCAAGAGGAAAAGGAGCAGGGGGTTTGTACTAGAGAGCAGATACAGGCTGGAGTGCTCCGATCTCTGTTGTTGTCAGGAAAAGGGAACCATGTGGGATGTGCGTGTGTGTCACGCAGAGGCTTTTCCTGTGTTTAGAAGTGCGGGGGAACAAAGAGGAACATGGCTTGGATGAGAATCAGTAGGGTTCAGGAAAGCACTGTAGGAAAGCACAGAAATATGTTAAATGCCAATTTTCCTTTAAAAGGAGGGGTGTAATGTACCATCGATTAAAGACCCTCTTGAAAAACCAGGCAACAGAACTTTTAATACAAAACCTGGTGGTGGCAAAAAGTATCCCAGATGAGGCATTTCCTCTGACACTGAGTGTGTGAGAAGGAGAGAGAGAGAATGCCTCTTATGCCTCTGGAGAAGCTGCCTGTTGGGACTTGGAAACTGGAGCAGCACATCAAAAACAATGCAAAAGGTTGATCCTGACTTCACAACCCTTGTTTTTACCCGTAAATATATTCAAATGTGATCCATTCATGAAACCCATGTCAGGAGAGATTTAAGATACAGTCCTTAATTGACAGACCTAATTTTTTTAACCAAAAAAAAAAAGAGATGGATGTGGCTTTTCGTTTTAAAGCCGTAGAGTATTTTATATGTGAAAACAGAATAAGAAAATAAGGGAATGGAAACTTTCCAGGAAGGAAGGTTGACCCCGTGTTGGCTCCCTGTAGCTTGTGGCTTGGACTGCCTTGTGTAAGTTCCCTGGATTTCTGCTCTGTCAGCTCCTGACTGCCCCATCTGGTATGAATGAGGTACATTTGTCCACAAGGCTGCCAGATGGGACATAGGGTAGTGGGTCAGAGTTTCATTTTATTTGATGGGCACTCAAATGCCATAGGCGTCATTGTTTACCATCATTGTGGAATATGAGTTTCACATTTGAATGTGCCCCACAAGGGTATGCACCTGGGCCCACATGTGGCAGTCATATTGGAGCTTGCATGCAAGCTTCTGTGGGTAAAATCTTTTGCCCTCTCCACCCACCCATTTGCACATGTACTGTAGCCCACATGTTCCCTCGCTTATTCTGGTAGTCTCTACACTGGCCTTCAGCCCTTTGCTCTCTCTCTTGCCTCCCAGTATCCTGGCCCCTTCCCCCGGAACCACTGTATTTGAAGCTATTTTGAGCTGAGCTGCAGCTTCCATTACCTGCAAGGAGGTGAGATGTAGAGATAACACAGGAAATCAAGTCAGCAGCGATGCAGGGAGAGCTGACCAAATGTGCAGCAAGTTCAGAGTCCCCCTTCCTTCCCTAGCCCAACCTCAGTTCCTGTTCACAGTGGGGAGATTTCAGGTGAGGCATGTCCTTTTACACTTATTTGGTTGGGGTTAGTTCCCATCTGCTCCAGGAATGAGGTATCTTTGATTCCTCTGATGAAGTCTCTTGGTGGCTGTTAGCCGTAACTTTAAACTGAAGCTCTGGGTACAAAGGTAGTTTACTACAGAGTATAATCAGCCCACTTTGGGCATGTCCAGCAATGTCCAGACTTTTGTAATGTGACAGAGCATTGAGTAAAAGAACATCAGCCTAGTCAAAATGTGAGTTGGAGAACAGCTTTATGCAAGAGCCCCTCTTTGACGTCCAACACTCTCTCTGCTCTTTCTGTTCGCAGGCAAAGAAGAGAAGGAAGAAAACCACTACAATTCCATGAAAATGGAGGCAAGTTCTCTTTGCTGGGATAGACACACTCTTGAGGCAGAGCTCAAGGAATGCATGCAGTTGTTCACTTGACTAGAGCCTGCCTTGGGGGGATCCTAGACAAAACCACAGAGCCCCTGAAATGGACACAGGTTCCTGTTTTAATACTGGCTGCATGCTGGACTTGCCCTAGTGATTTAAACCAGCCCAGAGCATATCTTCAGGTGATCTGAAATAAAACTTGCTATGTTTCTTACTCCCTCATGGCACTTGACAGCTGTAAGTCATTAGTGCCACTGAGTGCACAGTCCTCACCAACTGTTCAGCTCCAGGGTAAGGGAATAAACATTGCCTTACCTTGATAAGGCTTCCATGACTGCACCCCAACTGCATTGCATTGACCTCTGCTCTTCAATACGAATCCAACAACATATGACATGATGTAGTACTGCACACCATTGCAAAGATCCAAAATGAAGCCAAAATGGAGGACAATGAAGCCCTTTTGTGGGACACCCGGACAGAAGGCTAAAAAAGAGGACAAATCTGGAAAAATCCAGTCATATGGTCACCCTGCAGATGCCCCACTGGCACAGCTTTGCCAGTGCTGGAAAGTTGGTTAGGATTGTACCCTCATGCCCTTATATGGAGCTGGAAAACTAGGTAGGACTGCATCCTGAGTCATTCAGTGGCCTTCTTTTTGCAGGCTGTTTGCCCTTTTTTCAAAACCCCTTCATTTTAAAGCACACTATGTACTCTTGTTCAGTGAAATGTGCTTGTGTCTCCTTATCTTAAAAATAACAATAGCAAAATGAAATGAATTTCTGAACAATTCAAAAATTGCTCTGATAGTTCAGGCAATCAGTGCTGTTCAGTGTTGACCAGATGACCAGAAAAACCTGGATTTGTCAGGATTTTTAGCCTCCTGTCCAGGTGTCCTACATTTTGGCATCATTGTCCTACATTTTGGCTTCATTTTGAAACTTCGTGATAGTGCACAGTAACCCATCATGCCATATGTCGTTGGATTCGTATTGAAGAGCAGAATCCAATGCAAAACTCAGTTTTGAGATATCTTCTTCCTATCAAAAGTTATGGTCAAAAAACAGAAAAAAAAACAAAAAATACATTTTTTGGCAATTTTTTTCAGCGGGTAGGAATTTTGGCCTGGAATTAGGAATTTTGGGTTTGGCATCTGATCGCCCAGGTGCTGTTCAACTGCATCAAATTTACAGAATGGGTCTTGCAGAGCTGGACTATTTTTCTCTAAGAGCCCCTTCTAGCCCTACAGCTTCAGATTCCACTTTCTGTTGCAAGGACCACTGACCCTCTATTGTTTCATTGCATTAGGTAAATGAAATTAGAGTTTAGCTTGTTTCCAAGTGTTCATTGCTAGTGGGGAGTTTGGAAATCAGCTCTGGAAGTAGCACCTTTCTGATTTAAATTTCCAGTTTTGAAAATGCAAGGGTATTGTTTTACTGCTTCAGGGATCATTGGGAGACCTCTAAGCCAGGTGAGATCTGAAGCCAGTGGAAGGCACAGCAGGAATATAGGCAATTGGAGCTGAATGGCTTCTGGTGCTACATAGTCCCTCCACCCACCATGGCTAGCAATAACCAAACAGCTGGTGCAGATTGTCCAGTTGGACACTATTTCGGGTGCAGGATGCGTAGCACTTAAGTGCAAAATCTCACAATGCTTAGTATAATACTGGAGCATTTGAATGCGCCCCCTCATCTCATTCTTTGCCAGCAGGGATCCCGAGGCCGCATGCGTGGAGGATTGGGCTGTGAGTCGAGTCTGCGCCCCAGGCCCATGCCACGTCTGACCTTCCAGGCCGGGGACCCATACTACATCAGCAAGAGGAAGCGGGATGAGTGGTTGGCCCGGTGGAAGAGGGAGGTGAGTCAACACACCAGCACTCTTGTCCTTGCCCACCACACATCCTCCTGGGCTGAGGGGAGGCGGATCATAGTAAACAATATGGCACCATCCAGGCTTCGGTATTCCCCCTTGCTGTCATCTTCACTTGTATGTCAGTATGAAGGCTGCCGCTTCTTTCCATCCTTTCCCCAAACCTTCCTCTGCGATGTTGTTGGTCTCTTGGTTGGCTTGCAAATTCAAATAATTTCTTATGTACTGTTTTGGGTTTTCTACAAAAAACACAAACTTCTGTACCCCCACTGCACAGATTGAATAACAAGGTTAAGCATTTCACAGTAACCTGATTTCACAGTCACTGCTGGTTTTTAGATGGTGCTGGCTGTCGTTCTGTTAAGGAGGGAGTTGTAATCCACTTTACTTCCCCAAACTGCCATCCATCGGGGGGGGGGGGGGGGGAGCCAGTTTTGGTGGGAACAGCTTAGGCAGAGCCTCTGTATTGGTGAGCATTTACATGGTTGTGCATAACTTGTAGTATGGTGGGAGGTGGCCTGCTGAGAGCCTGAGGAGAGCTGCTTGGATGTTTGTCTTCTTCTGGGAGACAGTGTTGCTGGGCATTGTGTCATAACATAGGAAGATGGATCAGCATAGCACTGGTGTTGGATCAGCACCAAGCCCCCACCATGGCAAGCCAGAGACCTCTGAGAAGCCCACAAGCAGGAGAGGAAGACAGACTTCCCTACCATCATTGCTCCCATGCAACTGGGGTTCACAGAGTGAGGCTGTCTAATCTGGACTTCTCCAAAAACCAGAAAAAAATCTCCATTAATCTTAGAAGAATCTTAGCTTCACTTTCTTTTCTTTAGGCTTGCAAATCTGTGGAGATGACCAAGAGATATTGATGGTGCAGATGGAAGGGTGGGAGGGAAGAGCACATTTAGCAAGACTTCTGATGATGAGGGAGGGAAGAAGTCAGTGTTTGTGTAATGAGCAAAAATGCAAATTAAGTACATGTACCATTTTCAACAATCCTATGTAGGTGACAGGTCAGTTTTTTCTTGGCATGGAATTAAGGCGTGATGAAAATTCACTCCACGCCTGATTTTACTGATGATAACTTGGACCCTTCTAGTCCCCAAGAAAGCACTATAGAGCCTGGTGATCAGGAGTGCCCCAGCCATGGGTCTGATACTTGCTTGTTAATGCTGGTGAGCTTGTGCCTGAAAGAATGTGGCTTGTGCAATACCAGCCAAAGAAAGCAGCAAATCTTTCTTCTGGCCTGGGCTACCAAGCCAACATTCTGTATGAGTCATGTCCTATGCCAAAATGGGAGGGTGATGTTGTGGTGGGCCATAAGAGGACAGTGCTGCTGCTATGACTGTAACCACCAAAGAGCATAGATTACCCAAACATGCCTAGTTCAGCCTGGATGAGTCACGTACAGTATGCCATTTTTCTCAATGGTCCCTGGAACCTGAGCTACAAACCTTCCTTGTTGCAGCACAGGCTGGATTCTGCAATAAGCCTGCAGAATTCCCAAGTAGGGCCATGGATTGTGCCTGGTCATTGAGAAAGTAATTGGAAGAAGCGTCTACTGGGGCTGTTGTCATCTGCAACATGTCCTGGAGAGACTGGCTGGCCCTCTCTCAACAGATGCAGCTCCAACCTAAAGGAGGGGGAAGTCCAGGAGGCCTGATCTCTTCCAGCTCAGGTGCACTGTTGGTTTCCCATTGCACAAGGGAGCCTCTGAGCTGCCAAATTGCTGTGCTCAGCATTCATAAGGAGGGGCTTTGTGCATCTGCACAGCTGTGACTATGCCACTAAGGTCTAATCGTTCTCACTCTTTCCTTTTTTAACATTTTGGATTACATTCTACCTTGTCTTATTGTGCTTGTAGAAAATGGAAAATAGATGTAACCAGATGTTGATGTCCAAGAAAAACGTGAAGACCGTGAGCAGTTTCTGTTCACAGTCTAATGCCAGAGTTTGTATGCATCTGTTGCTGAGGGGAGGGGGCTTTGGGCAGGAGATGAACTCCTCAGCACAGGACATCGTTCAGTCTCTATCTGCCTCTTACCCCAGCCTCCCAGTTCTTTCCCTTCTGCTGTTGTGTGTATGTTTAGTGTTCCTCCCCCATATATAAAGTTGCAGCCCTCCTTTCTTACATGTTTCAAACAACAGGGAAAAAATGGCATGGTCTGCAGTGGGCAGGTATCAGGGATACATGGGGAAAGTGGGGGTGATGGGGAAGGAGGGATTGTTCTCTCATTTGTTCTTATTCTTAAAAGAATAATTGTTCATTTTTCTTATTCTTATTACAAGAATAAGGGGTTATGGAAGTTGTACAGGACATTTGATAACAAGAGTCTGTTTTGCGGAGGGAGGTGAAGGCAGTGAGGGGGCAGTAGCAAGTGGGTGTTCAGTTTCAGGCAACAGGAGAGCAAGGAGGAAAAGAGATGAATGGGGGTGGTAGAAGGGCTTTGGGCATCTCAGGCTGGAGAAGCTAAAGGAGAGAGTGAAGGTCACAGTCAGGAATGCAACAGATGTGAGAGCTGAAATGCAGGGTGGGTCAAGGCCATGAAGAGCTTTGTAGCATAAGGAGCATGTGCTGGCTTCAGGATGGGAATCAGTTGGGAATTGTTGGCAGCCTGCTGCTGGATCATGAGGTAGCTCATGGTCATCAGGACTAGTAGCCATCAGTAGACCAATCCTCCATGAATTTGTCCAACCCCGCTTTAAAGTGGTACAAACTACATTTACTCTAATCTAATGCACACTCCAATTTTAATTGGCTTGAAGAAAATGTTTTCTGGTGATTGTAATTTGCCGCTGCATAGCAGGTGCAAAACTTAATTTTACCATATACAACAATGAATTAGATAACAATCATCATATGACATATCTAGGAGATGTCAGAGATGATTTAGAGGATTTTCTTCTGGGGAAAAGGGGTTAGTCTAGATGACCTATTAGGTCCCTTCCAATTCTATGATTCTATAACAATGGGTTTATGTTATGATTTTTATCCAATTGCACTACATTATACAACAGGTTAATGTTACATTTTTATTACAAGATAGCAAACTGTTCAATTAAATATGGATCTATACTTATAATAAAAAACCATATATTCTCAAATAAATCTAATGCACTATCGAATCTAATACACACAATGATTTTGGAGACTAAATACAGCTAAAAGGGTTCACATTAGATTTGAGGAAATATGGTAGTAGCCATCATGACATCTTATGGCACTGAATTCTATAGACTAATGATGCACTGCGTGAAGAAGTACCTCCTGTTGCCTACCCTAAATCTCCCACCAACCAGTTTCATTGAATGACCCAGCAAGCTCTAATATTGTAGGAGAGAGACAGTAAGCTTTGTCTCAATCACCTCTCTCCACATCGTGCCTAATTTTATAAGCCTCAATCACCCTTAGGACCCAATCCTACACAGCTTTCTAGCACTGATGCACATTGCAATCCTAACCCTTGGTTAGGCCAGCACAGGTCCCAGCACAAGTCCTTTGCTGGCTTGGGAGAGTTGCTAAAGTACTGTTAGGTGTCACTCCTGGTGGGAGTTAGATCAGTGTACACACATGCACTGTGTGAGTTGTGGTGACCTAAATTGTTCAGGATTGTGCCAATAGTCACTGTGAACCCCTGAGATGAGAGGAATAAAGTTTCCTTACTTTGAGGAGGCCTCTATGATTATCCTCTCTGTCTGCACACACTTCATTGGCATGGCACTAGATATGTGACTGGAAGTTGGCCTCAAATGTAGCCTTTCCTAGTTCAGAAGGTATACCATTCCTCTGATTATTTTGGTTGTCTTTTCTTGCACCTTCTCTGCAACATCTTCCTCAACATGTGGTGACCAGAACTGTACACAGTATTCCAAATGTGGCCACACAGTAGTCTGAACATTTCCAACGATGGATTTTGCTCCTTTCCCTTTTGCTGCACAACGGGATGACAATTTCATTTGCTCTCCATCATGAACCCAAGATCTTGTTTCTGGTTTGTCACCAACAACTCAAGTGCATCAGTATATGTATGGCTGGGGTATTTTCACTCCAATGTGCATCATTCTGCACCTGCTGATGTTTAATCATTTTTGCTGTTTGGTTGCCCATTTACCCAAAATGAAAAGGCCCTTTTAGAGCTCTTTACAATCTGCTTTAATTATTACCAACTTGAATACTTTGATGTCATCTGTGCATATGATCACCTTTCTGCTTCAGAGAACTCCATGTCATATGTGGGTAAATTAAAAATCACTAGTCTCAGGACAGATCCTTGTAAGTCCGCACTTCCCTCCCCCTCTCATTGCATCCAGTTTATTCCTACCCTGTTTCCTGTTCATTAACTAGTTACCAGTCCATAAAAGGACCTGTCTTCTTATTCCACAGCTGCTGTTGAAGAGTCTCATTTTCACATTTGGACTCCTTGAGAGCCCCTTCAGTGGGTGCTGCCTGGACCCAGTGCTTTGTTAAATTAATTGTTAATTTTTAATTTCACACTATGCTCCAGAACCTCATCCTTGTCACTTTTGTTTGACTCAGTTCTTTGGACTCTCACCCTGAGAGGATTAGTTCAGATACGGGATTCTGAGAAATAAATGAGGAAGCTTTGGAGCACAGCCCAATCTGTGCCAAGGAAGGGCTGCCATATGCCCCCCAAAACCAGGACTGTCCCGGTTTTGGGGGATCGCATTAACATACTGGCAAGTTTGACAGGGGGTCCTGTCCTGGTTTTGTGGAAGAGAATTATGGCAACCCTATGCCAAGGGCTCTGGTATTGTAGGAGGGCTTTGAGGGGACTTTATCTGTCTCTCAGATAAAACACAAGAGGTCTTGGGTTTCTCCATCAGTTTTCTCTGGCTGGAAAGTTTGCATCCAGTTATAAGGCTCTCCCCCTTTCCCTCTTATCTATTATCCTACTTGCATTGCTTTATATGTGATTTGATTTTAGCAAATGTTGCTGATTGTTGGGCCTAAAAAATTCATGCCTAATCCCAAGCTCAGACATGACCCATCAGTGCCAGACATGACCCAGCAGACATGACTTCATTGTGGTCATTTGAATAAAAAGGTTTTTTGCAACAGTTCTAGCTAAGAACCCAGTGTGATAGGTTAGGCTGTCCCTTAAAATATAGGACATCCAAGAAAAATGTAGGGCATGACAAAATAAAAGCTAAAAATATTTAAAATATTTTTAAATATTAAATTTAAAAGCTTTAAATATTTTTTTATATTTAATATAATTTAAAAGCTTTAAATATTTTCTTTTAAAAATTTAATTAAAATATTAAAAATAAAAAGCTAAAACCACTCATGCATATTGCTTTCATTTGGGTAATTTAAACGCACTATATTATTTATTAATTTTGAAACTGTTACATATAAGGCACAATCCTAACCAATTTAGGCCGGCCTAACCCACCTAGCATATTTTCCCATGGACATCTCCCCTTGTTTTCTCTTTCTTAGCAAGACCATATAACTTAGTAGTATTTGTGCAAGACAAACTGAGACTAAAATAGCCTTTACTGAGTCTTTTGACACCAAGGAATGGTTTGCTACTGAGATTTCTCATTCCAACATGCATGGCTGTATCTATCCAAAATTGTCTGTCTGGGTTAGAGATGCATTTCCTGAGGCTACTTGGTATGTTAGGAAGAGGCTCACAACTCAGGGCCTGGGTGCAATCCTAACTAATTTAGGCCGTCACAACTCACTTGTTCCCCATCCCCCTGAAGGTGTGGGGAGGCTGGTGCATGTCCATCCCAGGAGTGGCACAGAAGTGCATTTTTGTGACACCCCCCAGGCCAGCATAGGACTTGTTGGGATTTATGCTGGTCTAACTGGGGTTAGGATTGCAGCATGACCAAGTATTCAAATCATCAGAATGCAGACCAGACTGTGAGGCTGGAGGTTTTACCTCCAGAGCGTATTCAAGTGCACAGGGAAGGAGGTCTGGGATTAGGAGCCTGTCTGGAAGGTTTAGGGTTCTGGTGAACTGTGCAGGGTTTCCCCCTATCCTTGATACATTGGCTGGGGCTCCCTTCTTGTCTCCATGCAGCTATGCCCTGCCCATCCCCACCTGGCTGCACCTGGCGCACCGGGACCGAGTCTGAGGTGGCAATTGCTGTGGCTCTGTGTGTGCTAACACCCTCCTCTCCTTTACCTTTCTCCCACAGACTGATAACCCACCGGCAGCTCAGCTCGACAAGGTTCGTGGTGCACCTTTGGGGTTTTGGGGGGAGGCTTGTCTCTCATGTGGCCTTCATACTGGGGCTTGTGTGCTGGGCGTATGGATGTGCACATATGCAAACATGCATTCACATTCTCCCATGAGTGTGCCCACTGCCATAGAGTTGTCCTTGCTCATGCACACTTGCACACACTCCAGCACCACCATATAATTTGTGCTTTGCTTCTGTGATGTGATTTTTGAAACCACGGGGGAGGGTATGGTAGTCACTTGTTGCTGTTGGGTATGCATGAGCCTCTCCCCACTAGCCCAGACTCCCTCTCTCTCATGCATCCGGTGCCAAGCCTCTCTTTTGCCAAATCTGGATATCAAAGAATGCTGATGCCCAGGGGATACCCATCAATGCTTCTGAGAAATCCAACACTATCAACAGTGTTGGCACCTGAGCTGGTGTGCAGGCTTTTGGCGTAGGCATCCCATCCGGGGAAACACATTTGCACTGTTTACATAAAGCAACGCAGTAACCCAGGCTCTCTCCTTGTAAGGAGGTATCCCTAAGGCTGGGCAGAATTCACAATAAAAACACCAGTTACTTCTTGCACACTTGCAAGTATGTCTTGGTAGCCTAAAGGACTAGCAATCTGCTTGTGTCAATTTCATTGAAGCTGAATTTCATTGAAGCCTGTGTTGTACTCTGCAGCTTTTCTGTACTCTTGCAGAATTATAGCCTCCACACAGAGATCCTCTGGCTTCCCTTCTAGTTTTAACTGTAGGTGTTGCAACTTTTGGTAGTTGAGCTGGTATAATCAAACAACTAAAGCTCTAAAGGCAGATTTTAATTTAAAATTAGTTCCCACTGCACTAGCCTAATCCTGGTTTTATCACTGGGTCTGGCAACAAGCAAAGACTATGGGGCCTGGGATTCTTGAAAGGGCACTGTGGCCCTCTTCACTGTCCCAGATGGAGTGAGAGAAGATATGAAAGATATGAAGATATGAACCACTGACAAGTGGCTCTTAACAAAAGTTAAGAACTACTGGCAAGTGACTATTGAATGGTGACTACTAGTTAAGAGCCACTACAAGTTAAGAGCCACTATTGAATTAGTGACTACTAGTTAAGAGCCACTGGCAAGTGACTATTGAATGGTGCTTACCTTAGGGAGATCCCAAATACAGTTCCTAAACATACCAGTGATCTTGACTTAGCATAAGGGAGCTGTGAGTTCATGACTGACTGGTGGAATTATCTGCTTTTGATAGGTCTTTTGATAGTCACTAATTTAAATAGTTTTTTTTAAAAAAAATAATAGTAATTCATGTAGGATTGGTCTGGCAGTGGCTGCTGGCTATAACAGTGAAACTTGGGCTGAAATCCTAATCCAAGTTAGGCCAACAAAAGTCTAGGCACAAGTCCTGTGCTGTCCTGCAGGTGTTCCAAAATGTTGTCAGGCACTTCTGAACCACTCTTAAGGGGACAGGCCAGTGCACAGACATATGCTGGCCTCCTCATACCATCACAGGAATGGGGAGACATGTGAGTTGTGCTGGCCTAAATTGATTAGGATTGTGTGTTCAGTAGCCCCATTCAGAGATAGTTTTATTGTACCTCCATACATTAATGCTTAGTAGGCTGGGGCCTGTGGACTTTTCACTGGGCCATCTGGTGGGACACTGGGAAAATGAATGCTGGCCTAAGCTTTCTAGACCTGATTCAGGCTGGAAGGGGAACTTCCATAGCACAGATGAGCCACGAATTTGTTTCTTATTTGGATTCCATTTTGAACTCTGGTTTTTAATCATGTGAATTTTTATTCCCAAATGTGATCAGATGAACTGCTCCTTCCCCGCACAGTGCCCTGAATGGCTCTTTAATTGTTGCTATGCCTTTTTCAGTGTGATTGTCGATCAATTAATCCCTTCAACCTAAAGCCAGATAGTTAATTGATCTTCAAATATTTGGCAGTCAGTCTTCCTTTAAATGGGATTTCTTGTTAGATCTGTCGGTCTTTGGAGAGGAACATGATGAATTGCTGCCATAAGAAAAAGCATTTTCTGCAACATATGACATATTTCTGAGACTTGTTTGGCCTTTAGCTCCTGCACAGGTGTGCTTCTGCCTTAACTTGTCTCTGACCTACGGCAGGTGCACGTGCAAGACAGACTCTGTGTGTGTATGAATGCATGTGTGTGTGTGTTTCAATAGTGCAGGTGCTGTGTGGATGTGATCATGGGGCAGAGTGCCTGTCTAGTACACAAGGGGTCCCATAGAAGGCTGAGGATTCCTTGGCAGTGCTGACACAAACCCATGGTTGACTAGGTAGGTAGCAGCCAGTAGCTTGGCCTCATGCACCAACATACTGCTCTTCACTTCTTCCCCAGTGGTTGCCACATGGCCACCCCAGAGCCAAAATGTCAAGTAATGCCAGAAAGGCCTGGGAACATTGGAGGTTGTCATCAGTCCCCTGGGAAGGAGACCGAAATGTCATCTCAGAACAGGGAAGCACTGGAGTTGCAGCAAGGAGGGAAGGAAGGAGGGCTTGCCCCACTTGAATTGCTGCACAAAAAAGAGGTGCAAAGGATGTCTGTCCTTGTAATCATTTGTGGAGGATGTGGCCATGATCAGCTGCAGCAAGTGTGGGGGATGCCAACCAGGGAGTGTCCCCTCTCAGCAGCAGACGCCACTCTCCACTACACACCTTGCACTCCCTCCCTTTCTCTATCTGGCCCTGCTGTTCCTTGCTCCTGCTTCAGTGCTGGGTCTCCCTAGCAACAGGTCCCCTTGCGCTTCCTCGGCCTGGCTATTTATAGCTCTGCCTGGCAGCCACTTGCCCCTGGCATCAAGGAAACAGAAGGCAGGGCCATGGAGCTCTGTGCCTGTTGAATTCAGCAAGAGAAACAGAGTCTCCATGTCCACATTCGGATCACAGCCACTTGCAGAAGGAGGGCTGCCCTGGTGTGTACCCCTTCATTTAAGGCTTTCCCAAGGCTCCCCAAATATAGCATATAGCATTTAACATATAGCATAAAAACAACCTTTTCACCTTAGTACATCAGTGCCTTGATCTTGAATGCATTGCAAAGGATTACACCAGGAGGGTCCAGGGGTCAGGTTGCTTCTCAGGTGAAGAAAATAATACCAGAGGTCATATGCAACCTCACATGGCTGGGAAGAGAGCTACACCCTCTCTGTGCACACATCATAGAATTGAAGACTACTATAGCTGGAAGTGATCTGGGAGGATTGTCCTCCACTTCTGCATAGGCAACTGTAGCATCTCATAGAGACCATCAAGCCTCTACTTGAAAACTTCCAATGAGGGAGAGCCCACTAATGCACAAGGCAGGCAGTTCCTGCATTCAGGAATCTAGATCATGTGTGCAGCCCTAGGCCGGCACAACTCATTGGTCTTCCAATTCCTGTGGTGATGTCGGGATGCAAGCACTTGTCTGTGCACTGGCCTAACCCTTCCCTAGGAATGGCGCAGAAGTGCCTTACAGCACTTTTGTGACATTCCCAGGCCACCATGGGATTTATGCTGGGGCTCTAAATTTAATAATAAGTACTATCGTGATTAACCACATGAAATCAATATGCAAGTGTTTTTAGCTGTTGTATTGTCATATCCTACTTTTTTCTAGAATGTCTTACATTTTAGGGTGCTTTGTCCTCTTCTGCGCTTATGACATCTGACAACCCTACATGCAAGGACCCTTCAGATATTCAAAGACAACCTGTCAGGTCTTCCCTTAGTCTTCTCTGGGTTAAATATGCCAATCTCTTTTAACATCATAGAACTTCTCACATTCCACACCCCTCATTATCTTCACTGCCCTCTTCAGTACTTGCTCCAGTATATCATAGTTCCTTCAAAATCTTGGTATCTAAAACTGAATGCAGAATTCCAAATGAATCTGACTAGTCCAGTATGGAATAGAACTATTACATTTATTTATTTGTTTGTTTATTAACTTAACTAATTAATTAATTAATATCCCACCTTTCTTTCCTAGAAAAGGGAACTCAAGGCGGCTAACGGTAATTAAAATGACAATAAAACCCCACTAAAATTAAAATACAATTAGATTATACAAAAAATTAAAACAACTGGACCTAAAAATTTACAATAAAAACCAACTAAAAACATGATCTGGACTCTTTGCTTTGGCAAATGGCCCCCTACTTGCTTACATGCTGCTGGCTCATACTCTGGCTGTGGTCCACAGGTAGCCCAATCCTGTATAACTCCTTGCACAATGATGTATTGGGACCAGTGAGGCTTCTCTTGTATCCTGCAGGGGAGTTTTGGCATATTATCCTTGGGGTAAAGGATCTGGGAAGGCAGCTAGTATCGGGTGAGCACAATTTATACTGAACCAACCCCCAACCATCTATTTGTCTTCCTCTGTTTGCTCTCCTCCCTGTCCCAGTACTGTTCTGTTTTCAGATGAATTTTTTTTGTATAGTCAGCCATACAATATGTATACAATATTATGGTCAAATCACCCTTGTGAACATAGATTCAGCATGATCAGAACTAGTAACTGAGAGGGGATTATTATACTGTGCTACACATTGAGGAGACAGAAAGTGAGAGAAAGAAACTAGTTTAGAGCGGTCATGGAGACATCAAGGACATCTTGGACTTTTATATCTTCTGACTGCTGGTACAAGATCATGTGTCTCAGTGCATCCCCATATTATACGCAGAATCCCCATATTGCACAGAGATATGGGATCCTTATATTACACACATTTGCACATAGAAAAGTCAGCAGAAGGCTGTGATGGTCTTGTGTAACCTGGAACTGGACAAGCAAGGATTTTCTGTTCAACATAGCATGACCAGGGTCAAAAAAAGATCCTGTGGAAAGACAGTCAACATGACAGGCTACCAAGTGAGTAGAACGGGAGAAGCTATTACCTCTGGGAAGTGGAGTCTTCCTGGGTAGTAGCAGAAGCAAAGTTTTCTGGATTGAAGCTACTGTCTATGCTTACTTGGGAGTATGTTCCATTAAGTGGGGCTTACCTTAGAATAGACATGCATAGGTTTATTCTCTTAGACCACTTTTATTCCACCTTTCTCCACAGTAAAAAGTACTCATGGCTGCTCACAAAAAGTACAAAATATAACATGGGTGCATACAATCAGCAATAGAAATATACAAAACAAAACTATAGAAGACATAAGTATGTGTGTGTGTGTGTGTGTGTGTGTGTGTGTGTGTGTGTGTGTGTGTGTGCCCGCGCGTGCGTGTGCGCCTTGTGGTCATTCCTACTGTAGCCTGATGTAAAGTTCTGAAGGAGCAATGTTTGTGTGTGTATTGAGCAAAAGATCTATATGAGGGAGTTAGGAGGGTGTCAGGCTTACTGGAAAAGAACATTTCTCTGGGAGGACGAGGGTGGTGGTGCTCAGTGTCCTTCCATGTTGGCAGTTTCCGTCCTCTGCGGTATCAGCTTGTGCAACTTGCCCCCTCTTGTGGCCTAGTCTATGACTGGATGTGAAAGAGGTGTTGGGGAAAGGAAGGCTGTGGGCAAAGTGGGGAGAAGAGGGTTGGAATAGAGGGTTGAGAGAGGGTGGGATCCATCATCTTGGAATCTTGGCACTGAGCTTTCCTGGGAGTAAGTCTCATTGAACACAATGGAACTTACTTTTGAGTAGACATGGTGAAGCTCTGGCATCACAGTGATGACACATCCTGGTAAGTTTGACAGATTTTTAAGTTTGAAAGTGGGTCCTGCGCTGAAATGCCCGAATACTACTGGACTAGGACACTTTGTGGCTCTGTCTGACCATTTCCTTGGAGCATTGTGGTGTGGCAGAAATGGGCTACTTGTGGCACCTTTGAGACATTGGCACTGGCACAATTGGGAGGTGCAGTTCAAACTGGCTGCTGACCAGTCTGAAGAGGGATGTGGAGGCTGGGACTTTTTTTGAGAGCCATACATTGGGAGGGGGGCATACTTGCTATACATTGTGGTTGGCCTCAAATCCTTTCCATTCCTCTCCATCCCTGGCAAGCTCAGTGGGCTTGATTTTCTTCTGATACACAGTGGCAAAAAGTGAAAAGCAGCAGGGGCTGTCCTGGCGCTTCTCAAAAAGGAAAGGGCAGGGCAATGGTGGCACTTGTGAATACTTGGGCATGTCCTGGCCTGGTTTGCTACATCAGCTATTTTTTTCATATCGCTGCAATCGTAAAGACACTTTCCTGGGAGTAAGACCCATTGAACACAGTGGGGCTTACTTTTGAGTAGACATGACTAGGATTGTGCTGATAGTCACAGAGCACCATGTGACGTGATGTCACTGTATTAAATGAATGGATGGATCAATCCAACCGTATTTATATGCCACTTTTCAACCAGGAGAGTGGTTGAGGCACCCATGGGTGCTGCTCTGGTGTACCACAGAGATTCCTGGTCTCCAGTGGCCTCCCTTGAGTAGCATCTTCAGAGAGACCCTCCATGCCTTTCCCTCCACTGGCCATTGGTCCCAGGGGTGCTCCAGATGTGCATCATCCCTGGATCAAGAGGAGTTCCTGGAGCAGGTGCCCCGGGGGATGGGGGGTGGGTGGGTGGCAGGGAGGCGGTGGCGTAACTAGAGGGGGGTCGGAGTAGTCAATCTTGGGGGGAGCCAAAGGGACCCCCCTCTAGCTGCAGGAAGGCAGGCTCCCCCCTCCGCTTTGCCTGTGTCGACATCCCCGACGGCGCCCCGGAGTCTGCTGCTTTGGAGACGATTCAAGCTCTCCAGGCGCTGGAGGTGGGGGACCGTCGGGGGACACACACCAGTAGGGGGCTTCTCTGGGGGAAGAGCCGCCGCCGCCCCGTTGGGGTGCCCTCCAGCCTGCTCAGCGAGGGGAGCGTCCGCCCCGTCCAGGGCAGAGGGGAGGGAAGCGAACACAGGTCCGTCCCGTCGAGGATCGCTTTTCAGCGCAGCAGCCCCGAGGGAGGGGTCCGCAGCGGGGATCCTGGTGTGAACGTGGCAGCGCCTGGACCGGGAGCCCTTTCGGGGGGGGGGGAGAGGAGGGGGAATCCCGAACCTCGCCCCCCACCCTCGCCCCCCTCGCCTGCAGCCAACCAGGAAAGCAGCGCAGCCTCACGTGGCCCGGAGTTTCCCAGACAAAGAACCTCGGCGGCGCGACCCCCCCCCCTCGAAGACCCCCGTCCCTCCCACTCCGGCCCCCTCCCCACTTCCCGCCCCCTTGGCAGGACTTTGGCTGCTGCGACGCCAAGACATGCGGGCAGGTATGGAGGGGAGGGGGCCTGGGGTGCAGCCTTGAAGGGGACCCCTCCCCAAAGAAAAGAAGGGGGACCCCCCCAAAAAAGGGGTTTATGGGGGAGCCTAACAACCCTTGCCAAGTCTTCTTCCCCCTTCCCCAACTCTCCCAAAGGGGGGATCAGGATCACCAACTTCTATTAAAAAGTTTTTTTGGGTGGGTGATTTTGATCCCACTCTGTAGTCTTTATTAGTTTTCAAATGCAAGGGGGGGGTGTGAATCTAGGGGGCAGGAGTTCCAAGATAGGTAAGGTCCCAAAATTGGGAGGGGTCCCCCTTTAGGGGGCAGGGGTCCCAATTCCCAAGATAGGGGCCTTTCTGGGGAGGGGGCCAGTGTGAGATGTTGTCCTCCCCCAACATCCCTCCATTTTGTCCAGGGATATGAGGCACTTTTTTGGGGGGGGGGTCCCTAAAGTTTGGTTGGGAAGGGGGGCTTGCACAGGAATGAGGGGCCCCTCCTTGAGCTCCCCTGCACCACTCAGATCTGCCTTCCTTCTTACCCCAAAGGCAATATGTATTGGGGGGGCTGGGAGAGTAGGGGGAAAAGTGGGCCTTGCAATGCTTGGGGCTTCGCAGGCAGAGGCTTGCCAGGGAGGCAGGATTGGCAGCTCTGCCTTGAAACAGGGCAAGGGGGAGGAGAGTCGGAACAAAGCCGATGGTCCCCCCATTCAGATCTGCTAGGAAGGGGGAGCAGAGCCCTAAACAAGCACTGTTTAAAGGAAAAAACCTGCCCATTGCTTCGGCTGCCAATGCTACTGCCCTTTCCAATGTCAGGGGCTTTTAGAAGGCTCTGCTGCTGATATTCCCCTTGTACAGATTGGGAAACTGAGGCTGGCAGGAAGGACTCTGTTAACTGAGATTAAGATCCATTAACATTATCCATTTATAACTCCAAATCTAATGTTTCCTTGAACAATCATCATTGGCATCCTTCATTCTCGAAAGACTATGGTATCGTGCTTTGATTGGAGGTCCTAAAACAGCATCTGGTGTGGCTAAAAAGGCAACAATATTTCTCGGCTAAATAATAGTATAAGGGTGTGATCCTAATTTAGGCTGGCACTCATCAGTCAGTCCCATTCCCGTGGTGATGTAGAGAGGCAAGCACATGTATGTGCACTGGTCTCAAGAGTGGTGCAGAAGTTTCTTACAGCACTTTTGTGACATCTTGAGTTCAGCAGTTTGAGTTCAGTGCAGGACTTGTGTCAGGACTTAGTCCGACCTAACGAGGTTAGGATTTCAGCATAAGAGTTTGTTACACAGGTTTTTGTCTCCTCTGCAAATGGACTGTACTCAATTTGGTGAGTGCTGAGTTTGGTGACCTGACACATGATAGGTCAGTCTGGCTGATGGTCCTGGGGTGGGAATGTCAAGTCAGCTGCCTCCAAAAGCAGGATATAAATACTGTTGATTGATTGATTTGCTTTCTGGCCCCTGCTGTGGTCTGAGTCACCTTGCCAGCCTGCTTGGGAATTTCAGCTTTTGGTGCCCCTTCATGACCTGCTTGCTGTGCACAGTTGTCCCCCTCCCAGCTATCTGTACAGGGAAGGAAAGAGTAGCAAGCTTGAGATCCCCAACACAGATGCAACTGTACCCTGATGATCTGATGAGGAGCTACCATCCTTTGGGTTTTGAGTAGTTACTATGACAGTTGAGCCTGCTTTTCCTTCTTTCCATCTGGGTTCCAGGGTACTCATTAGAAGATCCCGCTGGATCTGGCCGAAGTCCAGTCCATCTTCCTGTATCTCACAATACATCTTCCTGTATCTCACAGTGACCCTCTAAATGCTTCAGGGAGCACACATGATAATAAGACATCTGCATCCTGGTGCCATTCCCTGCACCTTGTTCCTAACTATGGATCCAATCCTAAATTTTCCAGAGCTGGTGCAGTCTCCCAGTGGGGTGTACACAGCATCCTGTGGTAGAGGGGATAGTCTCTGAAACCTTCTCAAGGTATGGGAACATGTGTTCCCTTACCACAAGGCTGCATTGTAACTATATTGGAGTAGGAAGATTGGATAGGATTGGGAGGGACCACTGTGATTCTATGGCTGCAATTCTAACCACACTTTCCTGGGAGTAAGTACTATTGAACACAGTGGGACTTAATTCTGAGTAAGCTTGTTTAGGATTGCACTCTAAAGCTGTAATCCTACACACTTTCCTGGGAGTAAGAACCATTGAACTCAGTTGGGCTTACTTCTGAGTAGACATGGTTAGGATTGCACTCTAAGTCTACAGAGTGGATCTCTATACTTTCAAGGAAAATGCAGACACTTCTGGAGAAATGGGGAATCAGAAAACACGATGGAGTAGGCTGTAAAGATGAAGGCTCAAAAGTCCATCCAGCGAATCCTGCAGGAGCTACCCCAGCATATGGTCAGGATGATGTGTGTTACAACATCAAATCTATCTTCACAACATCCAATCCACCAAGTCAGTATTCCTACATCACTCAGTGAATGTCTCAGTAAAAGGATCCAGATGGTGCAAGTCAGACAGCTGAATAGCACATGGACACCCAGGGGGTGGCCCACCCACATGCCAGTCTGAAGGGGTAACTCCTTCCAGACCTGGTAAGATGGTAGGTATTTGTGCCCCCAACAGGAATCTCCTCCACTTCTCTTCTCTTTGTGCTATGTTGCATCTAAGTTGAGCCACTGAAGAGGCAGATTTATCATAGATTATTGCTTTAGAGTAGACCAAGAATGGCGTGTATTCCTTGGACAGAACTCAAGCAGGCAAAATGCAGAAGGCTTTGGGACTTGGAGGCCCCTTCTGACTCCAAACTGTTCCCGTTCTGTACCAGGTATGCAAACTCCTGCAGGCAACAATTTTCTTGTCACAGCTGCCTGTACTATGAACAGCTCGGCTCTCCTCTTTGTGAACAGGTTGTGCAGGTTTACTTTTGCTTTCTAAACCATGTGGAGAGGACTGTGTGATCCACAGAAAAATTTATCTGCAGCCATTTTCAGTCCCCTTAGAAACAATTGTTTGGATCAGATTTAGATGAGAGACTTACGTATTTGTCAGTCTTGTTAGATACACAAAGGCCAGCAGCACGTGCATTAGAAGGTAGCTTCATTCATGTTTTACACAGGTTCATCCTTTTGCAGTCTCTCCTCAGTCTCTACCCTTTTGGGACATATGGAGGGAGACCTCTCCAACTGGCATTCAGGTGGAGATTGGACCCACTTTGTGCCTCCCTGGAAAACCTTGGGTTCAGCCAAAGCTCTGATGATGGGGCAGAATGGCTTTGGAGGAGATCTTCCCCCTGCCTCTGTGCTCCCAAGCTCTAGGGCCCCCAGTCCCTATTGAGGAACTGAAACTGTTGCTGAGAAGGAAGCTGGCACATCTGCTTCTTTCTTGGGCCTTTTGAGTTGGGATAGGAGCAAAGGCTCCCTCTTGCTGGTCTGTTCTCTAACATACATCCAGCAAAGAGCCCCATGACACCTTCAGCCATGATGTTGTGGCAAGAAGCTACTTCCTGGGTTGCATTCCAAGCAGGCAGGTCATGCCAAGTCTTCCCTGCACAGATTTGGAGACCTGACTGCAAGTGTGGGCAAGCAGATCTCGTAGCCATGACGTAGCATGTTGTCCTGCTCTTAAGATGTGGAACATCTTAAGATGTGGAGCATGGCCATGGCACATGCTCTCCTTACGTATTAGCCATGCTTGCAAGAGGGTATGATTGGACCAACAGGGACCTGCCTGAATGAGTGGCGACTTAAACTCTGAACACCGTAGTCAGGCCTGGTGCTGTGTCTGGAAGTAAAGGACATGTGAAAGCATCTTTTCTGTTGTAGTTGGAGGCAGGATATGGCCTGGACAAGGGGTCCTGAAGGCATAGCTCAAAACAGCAGGTTCTGGTTGTTCTGTGCCAGGTTCAATGTCCATCTTCCATATGTACCTTTATTGGTAGAGGAGTTGGAGTCACTTAGGAAAAGTGAGAGAACTTGGGATGTTCAGCCTGGAGAAGAGGAGGCTGAGAGGAGACATGATTGTCCTCTTCAGATACCTGATGGGCTGTCATAGGGAGGAAGGGGCTCATTTGTTCATAGCTGCTTCTGAAAGCAGAACTAGAACCAATGGGTACAAACTGCAAGAAAGGAGATTCCGGTTGGATATCCGGAAAAAATTCCTGACGGTGAGGGAGGTTCGGCAGTGGAACAGATTGCCAAGGGAGGTGGTGGACTCTCCCTCACTGGGGATCTTCAAGCAGAGGCTCGACGAGCACCTGTCAGGGATGCTCTAGGGGGATTTCCTGCTGCAGGCAGGGGGTTGGACTAGATGACCTACTAGGTCCCTTCCAACTCTATGATTCTATGATTTGAAGTACATTCTGTCCAAGTAATGTACTTTTTTTTAAAAAAAAGGCTTGATCCCAAGGCCTGAATTAGATGATAAAACAGGACATTCACCTTTGATGTCCACACAAAATGTGTCTTTGTGGAGTTGAAGCGTTGACTGTAGGCTCCTTAGCAAAGTTTGTCATTCCCTTGTCAACCAGGGGCCCATGGGTCAAGTGAATATGCAGGTCTTTCCTTGAATCTTTGCTGTATGACATCTTCCTTTGGGAAGCGCCAGAAATATGTCTTCCTTGGGAAAACCGAGTACTCAGAGCAGTGGGCACTTCTGCCTCTCCACAAAAGTACCTCTAGAGCAGTGGTACTCAAAGTGGGGGTTGGGATTCCCTTGGGGGGATGTGTCATTGAGTCGGTGTTAAGAGAGGGTGGGATCTGCCATCTTGGAATCTGGCACTGAGCTTTCCTGGGAGTAAGTCTCATTGAACACAGTGGGACTTACTTCCAAGTAGACATGGCAGAACTCTCACATCCCTACAATGGGACATCCCACTAAGTTTGACAGGGGGTCCCAAAAGTTTGACAGGGGGTCCCAAGTGAAATGCCCGAGAACTACTGCTTTAGAAGCATGAGCAACCCTCGTGTTGCACATCTCCTGCCTTGGTATCCTGAATTCTTCCACCATTATCCACTTGTGTTGTGGCCAGCACGGAGCTCACCTTGGTGTTTCATGAAGTAGCAAAAACTGAGAACTGGAAATACTGGTCCAGTTTAGACATGATCCTTAACTGGGATTGAATATGCCCCAAGTCTGAATCTTGGTGTGCTATCAACACAACACTTCTCCCATATCATTGAAAGAGGATGAAATCCTTTGCTTTTCCTTTCACTTAAGAATCATCCATTCACTTGTGGAACATAAAGGTTCTTGCTTGAGTTTCATTAGAGCAAACAGACTCTGCTTCAATCCTGGTTTGTTTTCACAGGCTGCAGTTTGGATAAGTTTGGCAGTTTGTAGAGAAAGCTCAGAGGGACTGAAGAGCCTTGCTGGGGCAGCATTTGCATAGGTGTTTCTGAGTGTTTCCTGTGTTGTGTGCGCAGTGGTGCGAGTAGCCACAGAAGCCACTGTGAGGCACAGAGGGTCCTTAAAAGAGGCACATAGAACCTTGATGGACTAGAAGTAGTGTGGGTCCACCACTCTTTGGAATCTGCCCGCAGCCTGATCCCAATTCCAGGCCACCTGAGTAAGTCTGGCCCTGACTCCAAAGAGGACAAGCTAAGTCTGCTTAAGGGCAAAATCCATAGCAGTTACGAGTCCACACAGTTACATCACCCTCTAATGTTATTTTATGGAAAGTCACCTTAACTGCACCTTAATTGAGCAAAGGGCTCAATTTGATTTTAGGATATGGGCCTAAGTCTCTAGTCCCACTTCTGCTTGGTGCCACTTTATGGATGCCTTGTTCTTTGACACACCAGCCTGGTCTGGTCTGGTCTGGTTGGTCTGGCTACATACAGTAGCACTGCTTTTTGTTATTAGTGGGGACAAAGTTGCACTTTGGATCAGATAATTTTTTATTTTGTAAAAATAGCACTAAACATGCACAGAAGATCCTGTGCTTTGGGTGCACAGAATGGAAAGAGGGGAGCAGGTGGGCTTGAAACCAGTTTGTGTGTGTGTGAGAGAGAGTATCCCATTGTGCAAGGACAGAAGCAGTTCCCACAACTTGCTGGACAGGAAGACTTGTGAATACAGAAACTTGAACAAGTCGCAGACAAATTCCTTTGATGGAGGTGTGAGGGATGTTTGTTCAAAAGGATGTGGTGGTCCTGCAAAGGGTAGAGAGGGCTCATTGTAGCTCTAGTTCTGGTTTTCTCCAATGCGTATGAAACGTGGGACATGCATGCTTGCAACCCATTAGTGCAGCCTTGTCCCTGTAGTGATGTCAGTACTGTAGTTCCATATCAAGATCTTTTCCATATTATTTCACCACTCTTGATAGTAGCTTTCTGGTTGTTTGCCAGAGCAGATCAGTTGGTTGTTCGAGCAGTGATGTTTGAGCACTGTCTGAGCAGTGATGAAGTGGGACAGAACCTCCCTGCAAAAGAATGCTGAGACCCCTGACTGGCTTTTGGGGAGCGCCTGAGTCCTACTTAGTCACACCTCAGCAGTCCCTTTGGCTAACTTCCTGAAAGCCTCCCTTACTCATGTGCTTCCAAGGCACTCTGACTCCACCACCCCATGGCCTATTTTGCCACAACTCCCTCATCTGGCTGCTTTGGACCTTCCAGAGGGAAGTGATAGACCCTGCTTCCTTCTAGGGCAGCGTTTCTCAAAGTGGGGGTTGGGACCCCTTTGGGGGTCGCCTAAAGACTCCTGGTGCAGGGGGCTAGGTGGGAAGACCTGGCAGAAACGCTGGAGCCGCTGCGGCTGGAAGAAGCCACTGAGAAGCAGCTCAGAAGGAGCCTCTGAGCAGCTGTGAGACGATGTGGAGCCTTGGGGGCGGGGAGGATTGCAGCCTTAGAGCCCAATTCTATGCATGTCTAATCAGAAGTCAGTCCCATGATAGTGAATGAGACTCACTCCCAGGAAACATTGGCTGCCTCTGGTGCCTGAGATCCCAATCCTATGGAGATCTCCTCTCACTTACTTACCTTCCCATTCCTCCCTCCCTCCCTCCCTCTCTCTTTCTTTCTTTCTTTCTTTCTTTCTTTCTTTCTTTCTTTCTTTCTTTCTTTCTTTCTTTCTTTCTTTCTTTCTTTCTTTCTTTCTTTCTTTCTTTCTTTCTTTCTTTCTTTCTTTCTTTCTTTCTTTCTTTCTTTCTTTCTTTCTTTCCCAGTCACCCCCTCTTAGCTATGCCACATCTATCTATCTGTCTGTCTGTCTGTCTGTCTGTCTGTCTGTCTGTCTCTGTCATTACGTATTGTTTTTATGATTAATCGCTATGCTTTAATGTTCAATTTGTAACAATGAAAATACACCCTGCGTATCAGATATTTGCATTACTATTCATAACAGTAGCAAAATTACAGTTATGAAGTAGCAACAAAAATAATTTTATGTTTGGGGGTCCCCACAACATGAGGAACTGTATTAAGGAGTCACGGCATTAGGAAGTTTGAGAACCACTGTTCTAGGGAATGGATGACCTCATTCCTACTACCTTTTCATACTGATGCTACATTCTATCACACTTTGCAGGGGCAGTGTTGCCTATTAGCTGGAGTCTTCAGCTTTTCTAAACCTGAGTCCAGTTTGAATCTGATATGCAACAATGGAGCAACTTTCATTTATTGTCATGCCAGCCCATCTCTCTCCCCTCCCCATATGCTTCATTATCTTTCTTGGTTTTCCCCTCTGACTTCTCCTCTTTGAAGCTGGTGCTGCCAAATGTGGTTGATTGGTTGGTTACTGAGATAAAGAGGGTTCTGGACAGGCCTGTGGTGCAACTGGACCAAGTCTGTTTTTACTATAGCCCACCAATTGCATGAGAGTGGGATCAAGGATGAATTGTCAAGCAGTCAGTCCCAAGTTTGGATCCCATCTCTTCTGCTATTAGGATCTATGTGTGATCTTGGTCAAGTCAGTGGTGTAGAAGTTGTGAAGGCATGCATAACAAAGATCACAATGAGCTTGCAAATGTAATATGCTTCACAGGATGGAACAGTAAGAGGAAGCTTTTGTGTCCTGCCCTTTTCCAATGACTGCAGTGGATAATGTTACTGGTGTGCATTGCTTAATGATGGGGATGTATCTTGCTTCCCCATTGTTAGTGATGCTGTTGTTAAACTGTGTCACCTGTGCAAAGCCTATGGAGGTGATAGAAGCTGTTCTTTACTGAGCCCTACAGAGGCCATACATGTCCGCCCATGGTCTCGGCAGGTCGCAGAATGGCCGAAAAGACGCACTCACAAAAAATTACTACTTCTGGTTTCTGGAGGGCAACTGGAAATTTAATTTTTTGCTTGATAAAGCATTCTGAGGCTATCCCATAGAAGGCCCTCCTACAGAAGCCACGGCAGGTTCCATGTGGCCTCTGCAGGGCTCAGAAAAGTCTCTGGCAGTGAAGGTAGTAGAGCTCTTCTCTGCTTCAGAGGTTTGGGGTTAGGACAGGGATCAGCAATGGACAATGTGGTCTGTCACTGATCAAAACATGGGTAAGTGATGTTCACATGTACTCTAAAATGCTGTGCTGATGCTCGCTGTGTACAGCAGGACTTGTGGAGTCTGCGCGGGTGGCAGATGCCCAGGCGTCTGACAGCTGCAAAAGTATCCTTTTTGCAGCTTGTTAGATTAATCCAGGTGCGCTCTCAAGCTGAAACATTCACTGAGGGCTGTCTAGACTGTATGCTGCATTTACTGAGCAATTCTAACCATATTTACTCAGTATTTACCCTTGTATTTTCAGTGAGGTTTACTTCCAGGTAAGTAGATGTAGAACTGTAGCCTGTGAGAGCATCTTTGGAGCTTGCTTTCCCTGCCACCTCTCCCCTTCTGGCTTTCTCTGCAGGCTGAGAAGAAAGCTAAGGTCATTGCTGGGATGAACGCAGTGGAGGAAACACCACGGAGTGAGCTCCAGAAGGAGGAAGAAGCCAGTCCACCTGCCTCACAGCAGCCTACTGACCCAGCCTCACCCAATGTGGCCACCACACCTGAGCCTGTGGGGCCCGATGCTGTGGACAAGAGTATGTCCAAGTCAGCTGATGATGAGCCAGAATATGAGGTGAGCAATGCTCTTCTCTCCTCAGTGGTTGGTGTCCCCAGTTCAGCTCTATGTAGAGAGAGGTTGCATGTTCTCCCACCCAGGAGGTTTACACACTCTGTAAAGCATCTGCTTCTGAAGAGATCCTGCCTCTCCTACACTGTTGTATCCTGGTCAAAGACATTCCTGGTCCTAGTCATTGATGTCCCTGGACCTTCCTTTATATCTGGTTCCCTGCCCCAGTCGTTTGCATTCCACTGTAACTGGGAAACAAATCACATGTTATAGGTAACCTCTTAATCCCATCCAAACCGTAACCCATCTTTTATGTTTTAAAAATAAAGTACATCTAATATAAATAAACATACAGGTATGTTTTGCTTAGCAATATTCCAATCAGCGATGGACTGCATATATAGTGGTCCATTTTTGGAGTACTGTATATTTAAAAAAGGTCTTCGTGTGTTGGCGATACTGAAATGCCTCATTTAGAGGCCCAGGAGACACAAGTTGCAATGGGCCAACAACCAACTGTTGGCTTCCACTGGCTTCAGAAAGGCCACCAGAAGTCTCCAGAACCTACATTCAGTTTTTTAAAGTAACTTCTGCTTTGTTTCCTGTGACCCTATTTCCCTTTGAGCCTCTGACATAGAGTTGTATGGTTTGACTGTCTCCTGGGCTCTTATCTGTTCCTTATTTGCTTATTGAGTTGTTCATTCTCCCTTGAATTTTGCCTTTTCTGATACTAGTCTTTCACTACATAGTCCTCAAAACTGAATGTTTTTAATGCTAAAATGAATTGTTTTTAATGATAAACTTAATATTTTTCATGCCTAGCTTGATTTTTGTTTAACTTGATATTAAAATTAGATCTGCCTTTTAAAAAAAACTTGATTATAAAAGCTCTGTAAGCTGCCTTGGGTATTTGCTTTAGCATGGGGTATAAATCCCTTAAGTAAAATAAATTATTATGAGGCCCACAAAGGCCAATGGGTTGTGGGATTGGTGGAATCTGGAAAAGGCCACCATATACTGTTCCACCGGAACATTCCAGTACCACCAGAACAAAAGTAAGAAATTAGGGTTCACATACACCATTGCTCAGGTTTCTGAGACATACCCCTATCATTAGTGCATAACTGTATACTGGAACTCACACACAAACACAAACAGATGCATATTTCTCACTGTGAAATGCATTTGAGTAGAACAGAATTGTCCAGGACACAGTGGTGCCATCATTGACAGATTGCTCATCCAAGGCTCATGCATGTCTCAGAATTTTCTCTTCTGTGCAGCTTTTCCCAGATGTGTGGTTGGTTCAGCCCATAATTCTTGAGCCATTTTGTCTGTTTTATTCCAATCACAGGATGGCCGGGGCTTTGGGATCGGGGAGCTGGTCTGGGGCAAACTGCGTGGATTCTCATGGTGGCCAGGCCGCATTGTGTCCTGGTGGATGACTGGCAGAAGCCGGGCTGCTGAGGGTACCCGTTGGGTCATGTGGTTCGGCGATGGAAAGTTCTCTGTGGTGAGTGGTTGAGCCGGAGGAGGGCTCAGCAGTGGGCAGGTGGTGGGTCTGATGGGTGGCAGATTGACAGGGTCTCACCCATCCCATAGTTCCTTGAGAGCAAAAACCAGAATCGTGTGAACAAATTGTGTGAACAATGCCTAGTTGTGTGAACCAATTTGCCATGTCCATGCTTTAGTTATCTGCTTTCAATATTTCTCTCCCACCTTCTTAGTAAGAGGATTCAGTATTGCAAAATACATTTCAACATTAACAAATGAAAAAGCATTATACTAAAACTCCATCAAAACTCTGGGTTAAAACAGCTGCAGTCCTGCCCTGGCAGAAAAGGCATCTGTAGAGGGAGGCAGGCTTGGCATCCAAATGATGAGCAATGCTGAAGCCAGGCAGGTTTCCTTAACAGTATGTGTTACAGAAAGGGCCCTGTCACTCAAGCTCACCTACTGTACTTGAGATTTACTGCCTTCATATGCCAAAAATGTGACCATTTTCTTCATCTGATGAAGTGGAGCTTGGTTCTGAGTCCATGAGCTGACTTGCTCCTATGTAGGTGTCTATCAGCAGCCATTCACTTCTTTTGAGGTATGGAGAAGATTTGTATCAGGAGAGTGGAGGCTGGCCAAATGCACAGGTCTGAGATTGCAGACAGCTTGGAAATTGGCACTATATTGCCCTGGTATGTTGGGATCTCGGACTCAGCATCACCCTGTCTCTTTTGTTACTGGCAGGTCTGCGTGGAAAAGCTGCTCCCACTCAGCTCCTTCTCTAATGCTTTCCACCAAGCTACATATAACAAGCAGCCCATGTATCGGAAGGCCATCTACGAGGTGCTGCAGGTAAGCTCTACCCAGGCAGTGGTGGCTCGCACATGGATGGCCGGTGGGCTTGCCTAATCCTAACTGGAGTGCATATGTGCCTGGGTTGTGATTCAGAGAGGGAGAGAGTGTGGGGCTGTCTTTCATGTCCAGAGCTCCCAAGGAACTCCTTGGTCCCAGATTTGTCTAGAGAGGAAGCCACACACCCACAGCAGCCTCTGAGCCTCCTCTCTTCAGTCAGAACCAATATTGCTCCATCACAGAGGAGGGGAGACTCCTTACGGGCAAAGCCATGCTGTGTTTGGGATTAAAGGCAGACATCACCAGCACACTCACCCGGGGGTGGTTGGGAATACCTTCCTTTCTTGACAATGTTCTTCTCCCCCTTCCCAACATGAAGGGAAAGACCAAATTTCTGCCCTTGGGGCAAAGCACCCTCTTTCTGACCTGGCACAGTGGAGTTCTTTTTGGCTAGCTGTCCCATTTTAGCTGTTTATCTCTCCTCATAGGTGGCCAGTAGCAGAGCTGGAAAGATCTTCCCTTCTTGTCCAGAGAATGATGAAACTGACACCTCCAAAGTGGTGGAGATCCAGAACAAGCAGATGATCGAGTGGGCCCTGGGTGGCTTCCAGCCCTCTGGACCTAAAGGCCTGGAGCCACCTGAAGGTAATAAAGCAGGTCCCAATCCATTCTGGGCCTCCCTCACTGATTTCTTTAACCTGAGATACCTTACTCTAAGCCTTGTAGGGCAAAGGCTCCATGCCTCTGCTGCTCAGCACATCTTATGGGCAGATGAGACAAAGGAGGACGTCTGGAGCAAAGTAGTTCCTTGCTCCCATGCTCATGCACTTCTTGCCCCTCCAGAGGAACGCAACCCCTACAAGGAAGTTTACACGGAGATGTGGGTGGAGCCAGAAGCTGCGGCCTACGCCCCTCCCCCACCAGCCAAAAAACCAAGGAAAAGCATGGCTGAGAAGCCCAAGGTCAAGGAGATCATAGATGAGCGCACCCGAGGTAAATATGGATCAGGGTGCCACTTGCTCCCCCCCATTCTTTTCAGCACTGGAAAACCTTCTCTTGCTTCCCCAGGTACTTGGGGGTAGGACTGAGTCTGCCCTCAGCCAAAATAGGGGCCATTATAACTGAGCCCAGGGGGTTGCTCACCCTGGTTGTGGTTCAGCTCTCAGGCCATGTTTCAGCCCCCCCTCCACCTCCACATCCACACCCACCTTTTGGACTCCTTATCCCATCTCCTTGGATGGAACACCTTGCTCTTTGCTTGTGCTGGATTCTGTAAAGGTAGAAAGTTACATAGGTGAAGGGATCCTCTCAGTGGCTCATTTCCACAATAGACTAGAAGAGGGTAGGAACAAGAGGGACTTTTTGTCACCTCCTTTCTGAGGACCTTCTCTGGGATGAAAGATCAGCCCCTCCTGAACCCCTTCATGTCCTCCAGTTGTTGGAAATTGTAGGTCCTCTAGGTCACTGGACAAGTGCCTGAAGGAGTTGGCCTCGTGCCCAGCCTGCTGGCCTTATCCTGCCTGACTTCCTTCTGATGTGTCCTTTTTCCTTCCCAGAGCGTCTTGTTTATGAGGTTCGACAGAAATGCAGGAACATTGAAGGTGAGTGTGAGCAAAGTAGAGCACATGCTGCATAAAACTGGGTGTGGGAGTGCTTCCCTACAAGCACCTGGTGGTTGGCTCCAAGATCACATACCATCCATGTTAAGCTCATCTGCAAGGAATAAATGAATCCAGTGTCCCATAGAGTGCCTGATTACTGTTGAACAGTTCCGTGCATGTGACAATGACAGTATGTGCATACTTCCTTGTTGCAGATCCCATATCACTACAGTGTTGTCACTGGGGTGGGTCTTTTAACTGGACCCAGAATGGACCGATTGAGTCAGACCATATATATGTGCATATATTGTGTACATGTTGTTGAGGCCAGTCTCTCCAGGTACCTCCTGTGAGCAGTCATAGGAACATCAGAAGAGACCTGCTGGAGCAGGCCAAGGGCACAGAGAGGTGGGAAGCTGTTCCCAAGATGGAGCAGAAAGAGCAGCAATCCCTCCTCTCCCTTTCCCTCTCCCCAATCCCTTTCTTTCCTCATCCCATTGTCTGCACTCCAGATATCTGCATCTCTTGCGGAAGCCTCAACGTCACCTTGGAACACCCTCTCTTCATTGGAGGAATGTGCCAAAACTGCAAGGTAGGAAGGCAGAAGTATCTGGGAGCAGGGGGAGAGAGAGCAGGTGAGAAGCTGGACAGGGTAGGAGGAGACAAAGACCTGGCTGGCAGCAAAAGACAGTATTAGCAAAAGGATAAGAAGGCAGTGCCAACTAGTGCAAGAAAGGAATCTACTGAAAGATGGGATCACTGTTCTCCTCCAGTTTCCACCACCATCCAGATGTTGGGGGAAATCATGCTGCAGTTGTCCAGGTGCTGGACTTGGAGGCTGTGGCTTTGTAAGGGGCCGCTTCCTGGAGAACAGCTTTGAGAAAAACACCCATCTGCCAAGTTGGGGACCATTTTGGGTTGGCTATATCTGTTTGGGTGGAAATGGCCCTTTTGTAAAGTTGGAAAGTGTGTGCCCAGTTCCAAAAATCGTTGAGGCTTGAGAGCGCAATCCTAACCAGTCTAGGCCAGCACAGTTCACTTGTCTCTTTGTTCCCATGGTGGCTGGCCTATCCCTCCAGGAGTAGCGCAGACATGCCTCATGGTACTTACAGGACTTGTACCAGGAATCATGCTGGCCTAATTGGGAGTTAGGATTGCAGCCTTATTTTCCTCTACTGTGCTGGTGTGACTGCTCTTCCCCAAGACAATATTCCTGTGGGAATTGTACCATCATGGCACCCTGATGTGGTCTAGATTGGCACCAGGACAAATTCAGGGGTTTTTGTTACATAAGAGGTTTATTCAGATGAAATACTCAAGACCCCTTGTCCAAAGAGGGGATGTGATCTTTAGGTCTGAAAGGGAGAGGCTGAGGGCTCAGGGAAGGGAGGGTGAATGGGTAACTTTTGAGACTTGCATTTCATCCTAAAGCATTGGAGTCCACCATGGACTGGCAAATGGAAGTTAGGTCCCTCCATTTGTGTGATGGGAATGGTGTGGACAGTAAACATTGTGATGCACTTTCCAAATGTAACTTCTGTGTGGATGATGGGGGAGGGATCATGTGCCCATCACCCTGGTTGGGCTTGCCAGGAAGGTCCCTCACAGGCCTGTCCCCCCAGAACTGCTTTCTGGAATGCGCCTACCAGTACGATGACGATGGCTACCAGTCCTACTGTACCATCTGCTGTGGTGGTCGTGAAGTCCTCATGTGTGGGAACAACAACTGTTGCAGGTGAGCCCAGGGGTCCCCAACCTGTCTGTCCAATACTGGTAGCTTTTTCCATGGCAGAATCACTTCCAGGAAGACTCCTCCTGATGCTTTTGCTTGGGAAAAAGTGGCTGAGCAGACTGCTTGTTGCAGAGGAGGAGACCTTTTGTGCTTGGTTGGGAGAGGGAAGGTGGAGACTGGGGCTGCCTTCTAAGCATACAAGATGCCAACAGAATGCCACCCTGGCACTTGTTCCAATGGGATGTTTCAACAGTATCCCACTTGAGAGGGAAAGAGAAGCCCATTCTGCCAATGGCAAGAGGGATGTCCTGACTCATTAGTGCCCCCTGGAGCAGCTTGATTTGAAAGGGCTTGCTTGGGGCTCCCAACCCATCAGCTCTAGAGGGGCTGGGGATTCTGTTGCCAGCAGAGCTAGTAAGTGTTTCCCAGTTGGCCAGTTGATTCAACTGCTAAAACTGGGAGTCCTTCAGGTGCCAGGGCTAGTTCTGGCTATTGCCCTCAACCAGCTTGTGAACCAAGCCCTTTCTAAGCAGAGCTTGAACTGTTATGTTGGTTTTGCAGGTGCTTCTGTGTCGAATGTGTGGACTTGCTTGTTGGCCCAGGTGCCGCGCAAGCTGCCATCAAGGAAGATCCATGGAACTGCTACATGTGTGGCCACAAGGGCATCTACGGCCTGCTCCGGCGGCGGGAAGACTGGCCCTCACGCCTCCAGATGTTTTTCGCCAACAATCATGACCAAGAGTTTGTGAGTGCAACATGGGCTTGGAGGACAGTGTTGGGGTTCCATGTATTCTGCCCACAAGAAGATTCAGGAGGCCTGATACAATATCTGACCTCCACTGCTTATTGGGTGGCATTGCAATGGGGGCCTGCTATGGGCACCCGCCTGATGGGATTTCTAGGAGTCTTTGAGTTTCTTCCTTCACAGTTTTTGGCTCCACCTCACACAACTGTGTGTTTTGCCAGGACCCACCAAAGGTTTACCCTCCAGTACCTGCTGAAAAGAGGAAGCCCATCCGGGTGCTCTCTCTGTTTGATGGCATTGCCACAGGTGAGCCTGACTTTCTCTATCCACCTACCAAGAAGTATGGCAGCTGTACTGGAATACAGGAAGTCCCTGAAGGCTGTAGAATGGTGGGGGGAACAAGAGGTGACTCCAGAGTCCTGAAGGACATCCTTGGTGGGTCTCATGTAGTTTGCCTGTTGAATTAGCACAGTCTCCTTATTGTTAAAAATCAGGGTGGCATGCAGTTTATTTATTTATTTGATTTATATTTCACCTTTCTACTTTAAAAAAGAAACCAAAGGCATTAATCAGCCTGGTGATGACCCTTTCTCTGTGCTTTCTATCAGGTCTGTTGGTGTTGAAGGACTTGGGCATCCAGGTAGACCGGTATATTGCATCTGAAGTGTGTGAAGACTCGATCACAGTTGGAATGGTTCGCCACCAGGGCAAGATCATGTATGTTGGGGACGTCCGCAATGTCACCCAGAAACACGTACGTCGAGCACTAGAGGGGCTCCTCCTTCTGTGGGTTTGCCCAACCCCAACCACTCTTACCTCTTACAGCTGACTATTGCATCTCCATATTACAGATACAGGAGTGGGGCCCCTTCGACCTGGTGATTGGAGGGAGCCCCTGCAATGACCTCTCCATTGTTAATCCTGCCAGGAAGGGCCTTTATGGTAAGCTCCAGTTCCATCCCTGCTGGAACCTATAAAGCCCATATTCTGTTAAAGCCATTAAATTCATCTGGGCAACTGAGCTGCACTTCAGGTTTGCCGGGGAGGGCCTTTATGATTGGTAGGTGCCCATGCCATTCCTGGTGGTAGAATCTCACCTCTGCCCCAGAATTCTCACTTAGTAGCCCTGGCCAAGTTGGTCCTTCCCTATCTGCAGTGGGGAGAGTTTAGGACTTGCAGTACAGTCTTGTGCATGTCTATTCAGAAACAAATCCTGCTGAATGCAGTGGAACTTACTTACAGGAAATGAGTGTTTAGGATTGTATGCACTCTCCTATAGAATGTTTTTAGAGTTGCCTCAGGATACATGCAAGTACTTTGGAGCCTTGGTAGGCGTTACAAAACCAAAAGGTGTTTCTGTTTAACTTGAGGAGGGGGAAAGTTTTTCACATCTTGTATTCCAAAGATCACATGCTTATCATGTCCAGCACCCTTTTTTGGGTCTTGCAATGTTCTGGTATCTTACCAGTGAAAACATCTTTTCTGAGCTGGGATCCCTCCAGCATGTGCCTGGATCATTTGCAAAAACCCACCTCTCCTTGCTTTTGCTTTCCCAACCCAGAGGGTACGGGGCGGCTCTTCTTTGAGTTCTACCGTCTCCTGCATGAGGCTCGGCCCAAGGAGGGAGATGACCGGCCCTTCTTCTGGCTCTTTGAGAACGTGGTGGCCATGGGCGTCAGTGACAAAAGAGACATCTCTCGCTTCCTAGAGGTGAGATGGGGGGGTCTTTCCCCCTAGCCAGTCCTCGGAATGTCTCTGGGTGGAAGAGCAAACCTTTGCATGCTGCTGGATGGGGTGGTGGATGGTGGGGTCCATGCAAGGAACTGTGGTGGTAGGTCTGGATATATGTGAGATCTGAGCTACAGCACTAGTGTAAGATAAAAGAAGCCCCTTCTTCCGCTGGAGGGCTCTTTCAATGGCTGCCTTTCTATGATGGATGGGTCAGGTCTGATTCACACATTTCTCTGTCTCTAAAGAAACACAGAGTCTTAAAGCATCCTTGTCAACTGTAAAGCTAGGATATACATTAGTAACCCAGTCTACAGAAATAGAAAATTTTCTATTATTGCTGAGAGCCTACCACCCCATTCATGTCTTATCTCGAGTCTGAGAACAGGTTGTGAACAGAGGGCTGGAAAGCAGTTAAAGAGGACTGAATTAGGTTGCCCCAATCTCATAACGGCCCATGATAGCTGAGGGGCAAGGGCAGGGGATGGGAGGCAGTGGGAATCTCCTGAGTGGTGGTGGGCTGAGGGCTGTGAGCCAGCAAACCACTAATGAAAAGGAGGGAAGAGTGGGAAAGAATGTGGCTTCCATTTGCTGCTGAGCTAGGTGACTCTCCTGCCTTTTCCCTCTCTGTCTGCAGTCCAACCCGGTGATGATTGATGCCAAAGAGGTTTCCGCAGCACACAGAGCCCGATATTTCTGGGGGAACCTCCCCGGCATGAACAGGTTAGTCAAAGGCTCAGCCCAGCCTATTGTATCTTTCTCTCCCAGTGCAGCTTTTGGATAATATATGTTGTAAAAATGGCAGCAGTAAGAGCAGCACAAAATCTCACAGTAAAAACCCATCAATAAGAGCAGCCCAAAACTGCACTTGCCTGCCATCTGGTGGCAGCTGATGAGTCTGTGTCACTGATGCAGAGATTTTCTATTTTTTTCATCTTATGGCACACTGACATGGTGCTAAAATGGTTAAGACACACCATCAGTTTTCTGACAATTGACAAGGCACACCATGCTGCTTGTAGGAGGCTACAATCCCCCAACTTCCTTAGTGGTTGAAAATCACGGTACTGATGGGACTCATGCAGAGCAAGAATGAAGCCACTCTCAGAAATCTGGACTCTCCTGACTGCTCCAAGGACCTCAATCCATTTGGCACATCCAGGCCTCATGATAATAAGTGTGCAAATGCAACTCAGCAGCTCTTTGTGTTCCTGAACAGTGGTCTTGCCAGAGTGTGCTGCTCTTGTTCATGTGTGGGTCCCTCCAGCAAACTTGGGGTGGTATTTATGGGACTCCCACTTCTGTTCTCACAGATACCATTAGAGGCTGTGACTGGCCAGTGAAGTCACTTAGTGAGTTTTTTAGGTGAAGCAGTGTCTCCCACTGCTCTAACCACTATTGAGCACTGTTTCACCATTATCAGGGTGCACAGGAGAGACTGGTGTTGGGCTTTCCCGGAACAGATGATTTGTTCTTTCCCCTCCAGGCCTCTGGCCTCAACTGTGAATGATAAGTTGGAACTGCAGGAGTGTCTGGAACATGGCCGGATAGCCAAGGTGAGCAGTTTATGGTGCTTTAGGACCTGTTGCCCTGAAAGGAAGTTGCCCTGAAAAGAAAATTGGGCGGGGGGAGGTTGTCCAACACGCAGGTCTCTCAATTTTAATTGAGAGGAGATGGCTGAGCACAGGTTCTAGCAGTTGTGTTCCCAAAGCTGAGTAGGGATGGGATGATGCAAGCCAGCCTGCTGGGAATGGGAGTCACCCATTTGGGGGGAGGCCACCATGAGCAGCTGCTGACAGCTTCTCCTCTTTTTCTGGTTCTCTACCCATTTCAGTTCAGCAAAGTCCGAACCATCACCACACGCTCCAACTCCATCAAGCAGGGCAAGGATCAGCACTTCCCTGTTTTCATGAATGAAAAGGAAGACATCCTGTGGTGCACCGAGATGGAAAGGTGGGGACAGTGCTAGAGGGGATAGCAAGCCTGACACTCAGAAAAGGGGTTCTGAGAACCTCACTCTTGTGCTTCATGATTTCCTCTTCCACACCCTTTCTTTATCCCACAATGCTGAAACAGCCCTCTGATCAGGAGGGAGGGATATTGGAAGCTGTGGAGCACCTCCCAACTGCTCTCAGGCCAGTGTGCCCAGCTCAGAGCACCTGGCTAACTTAAATTCTGGTGCTCTGCACAACTGCAGATGGAAGAGTGAAGCCCAAAGGTGATACCCTTTGATAGGTATGAGTCCCTTCTGACTGGTCAGTCTGCGTACTTGGCCTGTGGACAGCTGACACCATATGCCCTGATGCTCTTCTTATGTCCACAGGGTCTTTGGCTTCCCAGTCCACTACACGGATGTGTCCAACATGAGCCGCCTGGCTAGGCAGAGACTGCTGGGTCGCTCCTGGAGTGTGCCGGTGATCCGTCACCTCTTCGCCCCGCTGAAGGAATACTTTGCCTGCGTTTAAAGAGGCGCAACCTCAGAACTGGCAAAGCGGAGGAAGAGGAGTCGTCTCAAACACAACCACCCCCAGGAACCGAAGAGAAGTGGCACCAGAACGGAGGAGGTGGCTGGTGGGCAAGAGGGAGGGAGGGAGTGAACGGCCCCCACAGATGAGCCGCTCCCGCCACCCACATCCTTGCCCGCCCTCGCCCCAATTTGAACGACCCCAATCAAACCGACCAGTCCCAGTTTCTGTTGGTCACCCTTTAATTTCCTGCTCTTTCTGGATGGGTTTGTCTGTTAGCCTGGTTTCTGCCTCTCCCGGGCTGAGCCGTTGTCAGTGATGTGGGCTTGCCCGCTGGCACCACTGCCACAACAGAGGAAATTCCAGCCCAGCCCAAAGCTGAGTGGGCCTCGGGGCAACATTGCCCCTGCTCAGTTGAGGAGCACAAAAAGCAGGGTGTGGCGGGGGGCTGCCTTGCATTGACCGACGCCATTCCTGGGGGAAGCCACCAGCCCTGACCTGCCAGTCCCCCCAGGCCACACACTTTTCTTCAGTATTCGGGTGCCTACCATGCAGGAGACCTTGAAAAGCCCAGCTCCTACAGCCGCTCTTACCTCTTGTTTACAGTTTATATATATATGTGAGAGTTACATGAGAGAAATGTCTATATATAAAAGGTACTGTTACTACTGTACAACTGACTTTCAAAATGGTGCTTCTACAACAGCGGAGGGGGCTGACGGCAGCTTCAGGCGCCAGCCTGTAGGAGAGGAGACTCTTGGGCGCATTTGCACCCCCTTCTCATGGAGGGCTGGCTGGTGGGCAACAAAAAGAGGCACCAGTCTTCGCCCCGGGTGTCATGCAATAACACTCTCCTTTCCTCAAGGCAGGCGGCCCTTTCTTTAGCCAGGGGCCAACCAGCCTTCCTGTGGCGCTCCAAACAGCAGCCCTAAGATAACTGGTGCTTTCCTGTAATGGACGCCTTCAGTGTGTCCTCCCTTCACTCACCAACCCAAAGTGTGGACTTGGAGGCAATAGGTCCCCCGGGCTCAGGGCTCGTTCAGGCCTTCTCTGAATTCATAGGCTGCAGCGTCCTTTGTAAGCCCTTTGATTCTGCCCCGTTCGTCATTTTTGTTCCTTGAATAGCAAACGTAGCCACGGGATAGCTGTGAGGGTTGGGAACATGCTAGTGAGAAAAGCCCACCCCCACACACCCTGCCGTTGCACCCCACCCTATTCCTCTATGATCTCATGTGGTGTTTTGGCATCAGCACCTGTGGTCCCCCCCAAATGTGGCTGTTGTAAATTCCATAGTTCCTGTTTTGCTTGAGCAAACTCTGCCAGTGTTCCCCCCCCCACCTTTATGGGGTGAACAGACCACAGAATAGATGTGGGGAGTTCTCAGGGGAGAAGTGTCTCTGGACCCTTGTTGTCTCCCCTGTGCAAAGCCTGCCTGAGGAGACTGTGGTCCTTGTGTGGTGCTTTGTCCAAGAGCCTGTCAGGTGTCAGGTATGACTGTTGGGCTCAGGCACTCCTCAGAGTGTGACTTAGGGGTGTTTCTGCTGTTCCCAGCTGGGTCCTAGGCCCTTGGTGCTAATGGGGAGATGGGCAGGGGATCCGCAGAAGCCAGCTCCCTGCCTCAGCAGCTCCCTTGTGCCTGCCTTCATAGGGGGCAGTAGCTCCCCTCTGCTCCCGTCTTCCTGATCCCATGGTGCTCTTGGAGGCAGTGGGGAAGAGGCTGAGGCAATCCTCTGGAGCAGGCAGGTGTATCTGGGGGTGCCTGCAGGCCTCCCTTCCCCCCACACTCTCCCAGCACAACCCCTCAGGTGGATAAAGCAGTGGCAGCTGATAAGGAAGGTGCCCATGCGGAAGGCCTATTGCCAGTTTCGGTGCTAACATTTCAGGGAGTAGGGAGAGTGGACAGGTGCCTCCTCTCACTTCCCCTCAAACTGTGAAGGGTGCTGGGGTCTTGCTCAGGGCCAGGTGGGGAAGGGAGGGTGGTAGAGTCATCTACATGGAGCCCGTGAGTCATTTGCCTGGGGAGACACCACCACCACCACACACCTCCATGCCAAGCACTCTTCCTCTCCCTGTGTCCTCTCCCACCTTGGAGGTCCAGCAGTTGCCTGTAAGTCTTGTGCAGAATTCTTCATTGGGAGCCTTACCTTCCCCAATTATGCGTTTAACAGGATTTCCAGTACCCCCGTTCCATGTGCCCCAGAGGTACAGGGTGGGGGAAGAGGTCCCTTCTGGGCTTCTTCTAGTCTAATCTCAGTGGTGCTAAATGGGGAACATGAGACCACTCCCAACAACGACCTGGCCTTTGGGGACCTTACCCCCAGGGCAATCTGAGCCACATGGCTGGCTTTAATCAGCTTCTCTGCAGCCAGTGAGAAGCAGCAGGGGCTATACAGGGCTCCAACCCTTTTCCCTTTGTGCATGGGAGAAGCTTCTTCTGGAAAGGGGGAGCATGGCCTCAGTAGAGATGCCCCTCGGCTCCCCAGAGCCTTCTTTTAAGTGACTTCTTGCCAAGTCACAGGCCAGCCGCAACATTCCCAAAGCCTGGGTCATGTGGTCAGTGGTATAGCCGGATTCCCCCGTTTCCCTAGGGCATGACATTGGGCAAAAAGCCCAACTTCAGTGAGTCCCATCGAGCAGACCCTCTTGGCTCCCTCCCCAAAGTGGATGTGACCCCTCGGGAAAGCCTTCTTGTCTGTCTTGTCCTTCCAGCTTCCCCGAGGAATTAGTCTTGGGCCTGTCTTGCTATCTATCACAGAATTCACCTGCTTCCCCCGGGGGTGGGAGGTGGAGGGGAGACTGACTTGGAATCTCGGATCTCCTCTTTCTGGAAAGAACCCTCTGTCAGGTTGCAGCCAGACCCCAACCCCATTGCCTGAATTCCTTCCGCTGCCTGCAGAGGGTCAGGGTGACAACCAAGGTGCTAAACCGTTTTATTACAGATCTCTATCTTTAACTTAAGTCTGCTGTCTGGACAATGACTGTTTTTGTTTTCTTGTAGTGGAGTTTAAAAGAGCTCTATTATTTTACTCTTATATATTATTATTAAAAAAGGCATTTTAACTTTGTACTTGAAACTTAAAGGAAAGATTTCATGTGTTTTAGCCTAGGCATTGAAGTAGCTGAGACGCTTTACTGTTTGTGGGAAATCATGTATTCATGCTGAAGAATAAACTGTCGAGATCCTGGGAACTGCTCAGCCTGTTCCCTGCTCTCCAGCGGCCTCCCACCCAACATTCCATGCAGCTCCACTCAGACCCCTTCTTTCCCAATTCCATCCTCTTTCCACCCCCCTCCATTTTTCTTTTCTATGATCATTTTGGGATGCCCCATCCTTTTTGCCGCTTTTTTTTAGAGTTGCTTCTATATTTATTGACAAATAAATAATGTACATTTCAGAGTATGGTTCTGTTCTGCCAGGGGGAAGAAGGGAAGCCCAGCTCCCCAACCCCACAGGCGGGCTGTTGTATCTCTGTGTAAGTATTGCTCGTGACATAGCTGTTTTATAAACTAATTAAAAGGTCAATGGTGCAGCAGATGTTAGAAAGTCTATCCGTTCCGCCTCCATCCCATCTTTTGCATTTGCTTTCATGCCCGGAACACTCAAATAAAGAAGGCTCTTGCTGATGTACTTGTGCTGGAGAACACTTGAATAAATGTTCTGTTTTGTGCAAAAAGAGGAGAAAACAGGAAGCTCTCTGTGCCATCATGTGCTTTTTGTAGCCCTCTGGCTCTGAATGTTTGGATAAGCTGCTGGGCTGGGGTGAAGCAATCTATTGGAGACTGTGGGTGCAATCCTAACCAAATTAATCCAACAAAACTCATCTGCTCCCCATTCCTGTGGTGGGGAGGCTGGTGCATGTCTACACTGGCCTAACCTCCCCAGGAGTGGTGCAGAAATACCTTATAGCACTTTTGTGATACCCCCAGGCTAGCATGGGCCTCGTGCAAGGATGTATGCTGGTCTAACGGGTTAGGATTGCAGCCTTGGTTGCATCTAGCTGGAGCCCACTAGCAGACCAGACTTTGACATCTGGTAGGAAAGTGGTGCATTCAAAGTGGAAAAATGATTCCTGCTGTGATTTACGTAGTAAATTACTGTGGTGTGTGTGGGTGGCTGTGTGTGTGAAAGAGAGAGAAAATCTGGTTTAATTAGTATCCTACTCAGCAGGACTCCAAGGTGTTTATGAAGTAAAGTCAAAAAGTCCCTGTACCCCAAGGGCTCACAATAAACAATTCACACCCACCCACCCCCAATGGAAGATGCTGTAGCATCATGCCTTTCACACTGTTTTTAAATATTCAGATGTCACAATGGGGGTGATGGTGGTTGTGGCTGAGGAAAGTAATGTTCCCAACAGTAATACTGCTCTTTGGAAAGTTCTGCCTGAGCTTTTGTGGCTTTTTGAAGGTCAGGGTCCTCAAAGCAAGTAATCCTAGGCTGGTGCTGCACTTCTGCTGACAGCAGTGCATTTCCACAGAGTCCTGGATTCCAGGAGCCACTATAAGAAACAGTTAAGGTGTTGGCTTCACAGACCCAAACCTTCCCTCCCACTGGGCACTGGCAGCATGCAATGGGTTTATGATCAGTGAAGGAAATAGCAAGTAGCAGCCACTTGTGGCTCAGTAGCAGATGTTTCAAAGCTGACCCAGATGTGCATGAAAAGTCCAGCCTCAAATGAACATTTGACACTGGACCATCCCTCAGATACATTCTAGGTTAAGGCCAGTGCATTGAAACAATTCTCCAGGAGGCCTGAGTTCTCATGCTCACGTCATATATTTTTTCTTGCTCCCTTTGAATGGCATGAAACAGTCCAAAGCATGGGACCAGCCCTCAGTGGCCTCCCTCTTGCTCCCTGCCCTGTTCTCCTCAAAGGGAGAAGGTTTGGGTCTGAGGAGCTCCTCCGTGGTATTTATGGCAATGTCCTTAACAGAGGATGGAGCCTTTTCAAAAATAAGGAACACAACTTGTTACTTGCCCTTCCTGCTTGCTTAAAAATTTACTTCCTTCCTCTTAAAAACAGCATGGACCCATTTTGCCTATAGAATAGAGATAGAAAGGATGGTGTAAATGGCAACAAAAAAGCAACCAACAAGACTCTTCTGGGCATTTTAAACACGTATAGTTAATGGGGGCTTATGTCCCATTGGCCCTATTAACTCGAAACTGACTCCCAAATTCCAGCGGCACACCAGTGTGCCATGGCAAGCTGTTTGAAAATTGCTGGATTAAAGTTCTAAAGCAAATATTTTAAAGAAAGGGAGAAGCTAACTCCACCTTTTTCATCAAGCTTTTGAAGTGGTTAAATAGCAGCTTAACATTTTGATGTGGTAACCAATTGTGGGTGTGTAAGCAAATGTCTATCTGGGCTTTAAAAGGAAAGGTGCCACATTTTGCTGCATATATACAGGGTGATTGAAAAGTAATGCCCTATATTGTGATTTTTAAGTTTTCTAAAATAGGGCATTACTTTTCAATCACCCTGTATAACTCAGTTAAATCAGGCTCTTCATGTTGCCATATTCCAATGTAACTAATTCAGGCAGGTTGTTTTGCTTCTGATGACAATATGGTGCTTATTATGCCAGTGGCGTGGGGGGTGGGGAGTGATAAAGGATCTCCACTTCAAATTTCCCCCTCAAAAGCTAAATTAGAAACCAAATATCACATATCCCTACTCAGACATATTTAAAACCAGATATGCCTACTCAGAAGCAAGTCCCATTCTGTCCCTAGAAGGTAAGCCTCTTAAGCTATACTTTTATATACACTTACAGATGCATAAGTGACAGTCCCACTGAGTTAAAAAAGAATTTACTTCTGAGCAGAAAAGCATAGGATTGCACAATAGAGGCTGGTAAGAATACATTACACATTCCTCTGAATCTTATGGGCTGCTGCATTGGCACTGACCCAGCTGTTGCCCTGGGCTCTAGGGAAGCATAGTATTGGTCTGTTCGTCTGCCTGAATTTAATGGGGATTCTGAGTAGATATGCATAGGATTACATGGCCGTTTTAATCTTTAATCTATTGCCTAAGATGCACTATATCTTATACAATTTTTACAGAAGAATCATTTAACACAAGGCCATTCATTACTATATTATTCACTGTATGCAGTTTGGGACAACAACAACCACTTTTATCTCAGCTTCTGCCATGCCTTTCATTGTTTCACAGACGAAGACTGTGACACATGTTTATCACACGCCTGTTCTTAGACCAATGAATGGTTTACAAGCCCCACTCCTTTCTGTTTTCCTGATGGCCTGCCTGGCTGGTCACGTACCCTGCAAAAGTCTGTCCTCCATCAATTTGAATCCCAAGGGCAATTATCTTTTTGCTTAGAAGAAGCAAAAACATTGATGACCTATAACTAATGTCATCAGTTGTTCAAAATATACCACCACAGTGGCCGTGGTATGTGAATGCACTCTGCATGGTACCTTGCTGTTCACATGCTTTCATGTGCAGTAAAGAGCATGCATTCGTCTCTCATTCTGGTTGCTGCCATGGCGGTAGAATAGTTGCACTATTCACTAAATTAACTCAAATAGTTGCACTATTCACTAAATTAACTCAATTATCTCCACCTGCAGGCTAAAAATGTATAGAAATGTATGAGAGACTCTCATTCGGGGCTGGGATTTGATGCAAGTTGCCAGAGCCCCAGCCTGACTGCTCTACAGTCCAATACTATGCACTCCTACTCAGAAGTCAGACAGATGTCATAACAGAAAAGAGGACATATTTCCCCAAAATGTAGGATACCCAAGAAAAATGGAGAACTTGACAAAAGGCTGCAATCCTATCCATGTCTACTCTGAACTAAGCCCCTCTGACTTCAGTGGGGCTTACTCTCAGGAAAGTGTTCTTAGGATTGCAGCCAAATTAAAGGTAAAAGCACTCACTGTGTAAATTGCTTCCATGAGGTTAAATGAAACACCACATTAATTACTACAAAATTTAAAACTATTACACATAATTTTTTACATATAAATCATAAATTACAAGAAGACTACATGTTGCCTGCTCACAAGGAAAAGGAGAACAATGAAGAATTTTCTCCAGGACACAAAGCTAAAAAAGAGGATACATCCTGGAAAAAGGACATTATGGTCATCCTGCCCAACAGTATAATTTTAGGGAGTAAGTAAGCCCTATATAAGGCTTTCTCCTTGCTTGGTAAGTGTGGATATGATTGTGGCTTCTGGATGCCTCCTGAGACACTACAGGGTGGAAACTGCCTGGAGAAGAGAGCAGAGAGGTTTTATCTGAAGTCAGTAGTGTGTGTGCCGGGCTTTTTCTGTCCTGCAAGGCAAGAGGTCCCTGCCCCAAGGACTCTCCACTGTCTAGTCCAGCAGAGGCAGAAGGGGGCAAGTGGAATCACCCTGTTGATCTCACTGTGCCAGCATCTGCTCTCTGGGAGGAGTGCTTCTTCCTTTGCCCAGGCATCACACGAAGCCTGCAACACAGAGACACCATCAACTGTAAGGGAGGACACTTTTTGCAGACAAAAGCAGAGCATATAATTCACCTGTGGAATGGACTGCCGCTTGACAGCTTAGGTGACATCAGACTGGAATTGTATCAAATAAAGCTTTAGATCAGGTGTGTCCAAACATTTTTCAGGAGGGCCACATTATCTCTCTGATACTGTGTTGAGGGCTGGAAAAATTATTTACATTTCAAATTGAATAAATTTGCATAAGTCTATATAAATATAAAATTGAAGTCAGTGACTGACTCACTGACCAGGGTGACCATATACTATTACCAAAAAAGAGGACAAGGACTCCCAAAACATAGGACACCCAAGAAAAATGTAGGACATAAAAATACTGATATATATTGTTTTTATGTGCTTAATTTAAATACTATATTATTCTTAAATTCAAAACCATTGCACATAATTTTTTAATTCAAAGAAGTCTCCATGATGCCAGGAAAAGGAGGACACAAGGCTAAAAGAGGACACATGGTCAACCTGGCTTTGGAGTGAGAGTGCAAGGAACCTCTCCCCTTCAGAGCCATGCCAGGTGAGGGTGGGTGCGAAAGAAAGCAGGGAGGGGGAATGGAGGTAGTGGTGTACCTAGGTCATTTGGCACTGGGGCCTACAAATCTTTGACACCCCCCCATACATCAAAATTATTTAATTAATTATTATCAGTATTATTCCTATTTTATATTAATTAATACTGATATTAATTAATTTTGCCATATGGGGCTATCAAAAATTTATGGGCACCTGGGTGCCAAATGACCTAACTGTGCCACAGGGTGGCAGCAAAGGTCATCCTCCACACCCCTTCATACTCCTTGGGCAAATCTAGATGGGACAAATGTAGCACAACTGTGGCAAGAAACCAAGTTGTTTATCATATTATAACATTTAAATCTTTATATAATGAAATCACATTTAGGCTGCAATCCTAATCCCCAGGTAGGCCAGCATAACTGGGTTCTGTTCTGGCCTCGGGGTTGTCACAAAAGTTCTGTAAGGCACTTCTGTGCCTCTCCTTGAGGGGTTAGGCATGTGCACAGACATACACTGGTTTTCCCACACTACCAGAGGAATGGGGAAATGGGCAAGTTGTGCTGGCCTAAATTGGTTAGGATTGCTCCCTTAAAAACATTAAGACCTGAACTGGAAAAACTAGAAGCTACTGTCTTTGCTGTTACATTGGTGAAGAGGCTAATCCAGCTGCACAATCTCCAAAATGCTAAAAGTCCTACACTTCTACCTGGATTCCATGGTCAGCTCTCCACTAAGTTGTGTCCCCCCCCCCAACTCAAATAGTTAGTAACAGAACTACAGTATTAAGTTCTATGCTCAGTCAACTGAAATGTAACAATACAGAATTCCTAGCACTATGGCCCTTGTTTGTGCACAAGAAATGAAAAGGACAGTCTTCCCTTATTCGTGTGTGTCAAGCCCAGCACTGCCTTCCTCAATGGCTAGAAGAGTGGAAAGTGAGAGGAAGTGTTTTTCCCTGAAGCATACCCCTATCCAGCATGATTCATATTTTGGCTTCTGGATAATTTTTTTCCCCATGAAAGTTTGAATCCAGGCCAGTCATTAAGTAAAATAGGCACTCAGTGGGAAGAAAGCCTAAAGTTTGTTGAAACCTCCCCCAGAGCAACATAACACTCTTCATTATCTCACAGCAGTCCCAAGATGAAATAGGAACCTCAGTAAGCTACAGTCATCCAGTTGGAAGGGAATGCTCAAAATAAGCGCAGTGCAAGTGTAATATGTGGAGAGATGAAGGTTTCGAGAGCAATACAGAACCATCTGTTTCACAAGCCATTGCAGGCCAGTTATCAGAGCAGTTTTGTTTAGTTGAAGGTTCTGTATCCAACAAAGCCAAAAAAAGTCAAAGTAACACAGGTTGCAAAAACACAGGAGGCACTTCCAAAGTGCCTCTTTAACAACAGATATTACAACTTGATCCTGGGACCTACTGAATATAAAGCAGAAGCTGTCTCTGCATGAGAATAGATTCCAAGTAGCCTGAAGTCTCTATTCCAAGTAGATGTCTTTATAAGCTTTATAAGCTTAACTCAGCATTTGGCACAATTCTCTGGAGATGATATACATCCACAGTTCTGCTCTAGCTGAAGCATCAGTCATCAAGGGTACCCCACATAGACATCACTCTAGAAATGTATGGGAGTGTATCTGGTCACAGGTCAGCATTAGCTGCCTTGGGTATCCTTCCCATCATCTGCAGGAAATTAGGTTCAAAGTCAGTGCATTAGGTAAAAATCCCATATAGTCAACATTATATATGACTTATGCTGAAATGCATGAGGGAACTGAGACCAACTGAGGGAACAGCAAATATATGTCCACTGGGAGGTGATCAGAGAGACTGGTGAGCACATTAAAGACCTGTATTCCACAATTAGCAAGAATGCCTATTAGAAGCCAGGTCTTCACTCAACCAAGGATGGAGACAACACAGGTATCTATGAAACTGCCTCCTTTTGAGTTGCAGCTCAGCCTGGAAAGGCTGCAAAAGTTCAGACTGGGACCTTCTCCTTGCAAAGTGATTTTGTAAATAACAAATTCATCTCGTCAAAACTAACTCTACCAGGGCGGGCTTCATTGAGAACTTTTGCTCCAGCTGAAAGCTAGTAAGGTAAAGTTTCTTTGGCAGGGCAACCTGCCAGCCGTGACTGCCTGCAGGTTGCCCTGCTGCCTATATAGGCAACAGCCACAGCTGTTGGATCCAGTCCCTGATACAAAGCTGAAAGCCAGCACTGTCCAAAGACTCCTCCGTGGTTATGTGGCCAGCTGTTACCTTCCCCACTGAGGTGGTACCTATTTATCTATTTGCATTTACATGCTTTCAAACAGTTAGGTTGGCAGGAGCTGGTCTTCGGACAGGGGTTCATTCCGTCTTGCAGCACCTGGGTCTTAAACCCCTGCCTCTCGGATGACAGGCCCGGTGTCTTAACCAGTTGCTGGGTACTCTCCAGCATTCATTGTGGGAGGGGGAATATAAGTACTGTATAGGCTAAAACAACAACGGTAGCAGTACTTCCATGATTCTTTTTGATACAGGAAGTCCAATCCTACACATGTCTCCTCAGAAGTAAGTCCCATTGCAGCCAATAGGGCTTGCTTCCATGTAAGTGTGGATAAGGTTGAATGAGCAGCCTAGATGAGACAGCCATAGTGAAAAAGCGCAGGGACTTTCTTCAATGCTTTCCTATGTTCGCTGTCCAAGGTACCAGTCACTGCTCTCTTCCCTGCTCAGCAGAAGTAAGATGAGGTGGGGGAAAGGCTTGCACACATGAAAGTGGAGGCTATGAAGGAGGCCAATTCCATGCTCAGGATCATTAAAAATGAGACTGGAATAAAACAAACAGGCTGCAATCCTAAGCTCCAGTTAGGCCAGCATAGGTCCCAGCATAAATCCTGTGCTGATTTGGGGGTGTCACAAAAGTGCCATAAGATACTTCTGCTCCACTCCTGGGGGGTTAAGCCACTATACATGTATATGCCAACTTCCCCACACCATCACAGGAAGATATGCCAGGTCAGTTAGGCCAGCCTCAATTGGTTAGGATTGCGCCACAATCTTATAATTCCATCATACACACTTGCAGTAAGGCTGCATCTGGAGTTTTGTGTATATATCCGGTTGCCACATCTCAAAGAATGACATACAGGCATCTCCCACTTTCTGTACGCTTTCTGGTCTTTCAACACTTTTCAATTATATCCAGGACTCAGTTATTCAACATATTCTTCACTCTTTCAACCTCTCTCTGCTGGTCTAAATGCTAAAATTGTCTTCCCACATGCGATGTGGTGATCAAACTGTTTTTGGCATTTCCTTATGATTTTCTTCAGTAAATAACCCTCATTCTAAAACATAAGCTATTCATTGTCCACACATGCCTTTGTTAATTTACTGTAAGTTGTTATGTATTTTGGCGATGTGTTAATAAATATGTATTATTTAGGCATTTGCAAGTGATATTTATGTATTCTTTGGTGGCCATTTTGTTTTTACTTTAGTATGGTACTCCGGTCCCTACCCTGTCAGATAAGTAAAGGATGCCTGTAATGGAAATGGAAGAGGTGCAACCAAATTGATTACTGGACTGGGACACCTCCCTTATGTGGAAAAACTACACAGCACTTGGGGCTCTTTATATATATATAGGGGCTTTATATATATATGAGGTTCTTTATCTCTCTCTCTCTCTCTCTCTCTCTCTCTCTCTCTCTAGAGAGAGAGAAATAGATAAAGATATATAGATATATAGATATATAAAATAGATATATAAAAATCATGTACAACATGGATAGAGCAGACAGAGAGATGTTCTTTTCCCTTCCACACAACACCAGAACTGGGGACACTAACTAAAATCAGGTGGTGGGAGAGTCAGGACAGGACCAATTTCTTTCGCTCAGCATTTTATTGACCTGTGGAACTCCTTGCCACAGAATGTGAGGATGGCACTTGACCCAGATGTGTTTAAAAAGGGCATTGGAAAAACTGATAGAAGGTAAGACCATCACTGGTTGCAAGCCCTGATATTATGTAGGCTGCCCCAGTGGTGGGATTCAAATAAATTAACAACACGTGCTTTGTCCCATAGTAAGTGAGTCTCAGAACCAGGTGCTCACTAGCTGAGGGTTCTGCAGAGCCTGTGAGAACCCCCTGGAGCCCTCCACTGCTGCCCTGTAGAGTGTGCAGTATCTATGGTATTATGCATGGCAGGTGCAGTGGGCAGCTACAGGCCTCTGGTTGCCTTGGAAACCCCTTGAGGTTCAAGTGCGCGCCCTGCTGGCAGAGCATTGCAACTACACCCACAGAGGCTTTAGCGCCCAGAGGGGACCACGTGACCCAAGTCTCCCCCCCCCAGAGGTCGTCATGAGAACCCCGCGCGCTCTCGGGAAGGGGGCCCCCAGGACAGAAGCGACCCAGCCCTCGCGGTGGCGCTGTGCCTGTCGGGAGTCGTAGTTCCCCACCGCACCCAGACCCTGCCCACCAGAGGCTAAAGAAGGGTTGCGATTGGTGGAGGCGTCCGCGACAGGGGGGGGGGAGGACGGGACTCGTCCAGGGAAGCAGGTGAGCGCGGGCGGCAGAAGACCGGGCGCGACGGTTGGGGCAGAGCAGAGAGCAGGTGGAGGGAGACACGAGGCTTGGGTGAGTAGGAGGCGTGGGAAGGACCCCCGTCGGAAGCCAGCTGAGCCCCCCTCCCTGCCTTTGTCTCCTGCTTGGGGCGCCCCCTCTGGGCAGAGAGCGCTGTGGGGTCCCCCGTGCTGCGGGAGCCCGGTGGGGGGGGGTAGACTGAGCGCTGGGGGCACAGACGGCACGTGCTTCCCCCCCCCCACGGACGCCCCTGCCGGTCTTTGTGCTGCTGGTGGGGACGGGCCTTTGTCTGCTGCGCGGGCGCTGCCCTGCTCCCGGGGGGAGGCGCTCCTCTCTCCTCTGCGCGGAGCCGGGAGGGGCTACCGGGGTGCCCGGCCGCCCTTTGTTGGGCTTGGACGGCCACCGCCCCTCCAGTCTCCCGGGCTGGTGGTCCTCCACCCACAGCACCGACCCTGCTGGAGGCAGCTCCACCCCGTCTGGCAGGTGCTTCTGGGGATCCCTCCCCAGAAGAGGGCTCCGGGGGACGCATCCTCTCACGGGGAGCAGCAGCGCTGGCAGGGCCACCCCGCAGCCTCGCTTGCCCGACGAGCTGGGCGTCCCTCGACGGCTCTCACTGCTTCCAGGGTGGCCTGGAGGAACCGAGAGAACCGTCCAGGGATGCCCCTACGAGGGGCCTTGGATGCCCATCCCGGGGGCGAGAGAGCCGTCCAGGGACGTTCAGAGAGCAGTGTAGGGAGGCCCACCCCGGGACGGAGAGATCCGTCCAGGATTGCCCACCCTGGGGGCGAGTGAACTCTCCAGGAGGCCTAGAGAACCATGCAGGGATGCCCACCCTGGGGGCGATAGAGCCGTCCAAGAAGGACCAGAGGACTGTCCAGGGATGCCCACTCTGAGGGCGAGAGAGCCATCCAGGGAGGCCACACTGCAACAGGAATGGTGTTCTGAGCTTTTGGTGTGTCCCCCTCCTCTGGTGGGACCCATCAGCCACGGAGAAGCTCATGCCCTCCATCTGTGAGCAGGATGGACATGACCTCCTGGATGCGTTCAGAGATTCCACCGACGGAGCCTAGGCAAGGAGTAATCTTCTTGGCACTAGGATTATTGACCTGATGGAGGAGTCGCTCCGGTCCAACCCATCCCCAGCCTGGCCCCCATCCAGACATTAAATCTGCTGAACAGAGAGAAGAACCCCTGGGGAAAAGAATGGGGAATCAATTTGATTAGCAGGCACAGCTGCTGCCTTCCACGCCCCCCTCCACCCCCTTCCTTCCATCCATCCACCCACCAAACTGATCTCTGCAACTCCCTGGCCCATGTTCCACCTGGCTTGGGAGATGTGGGTGTCATGCAGAAGTAGCACTCACATCCACATCTCCCTTTGATGGATCTTTATATCCACAGTTGAAGCTACACCTTGAGATGTGTGGTATGTGGGGAGCTGGGATTTGACAGAACTTTGTGGCCAGAATGCAAGACATGGGGATGTTGATGTTCTCCGCTGTTTGGGTCCTGGAGGGCAGAGGGTGCCCTTCAAGTCCCAAGGTTGGTCATGATGTTACCAGTGCGACAGCGAGCCATAAGTTATTTGATTTTCTCTGTAAGCTGCTTTGAGAACTTTCATCAAAAAGTGGTATATAAATACTGTTGGTTGATCAATTGACTGATTGATCAATCATTCAATCGGCTGATCAATAGATTGACTGATTGATACAGTCACCCACCTCATGGATCAATTGACTGATCAATCAACACCTCTTGGATCTGCCCTTGTATGTGAACAGATGGGGAGCAGAACACGTAAGTTCCTTAAGGATGAAAGATCAGAGAAGTTCCATCAACAGCAGGCATTAGTGGGTGTGGTTCTTGACTTTGGCCATGTGGAAATGGACAATTTGTGGTGTGGTCTCTCCAGTCTGACATAGGCTGCAATCCTAAAGACACTTTCCTGGGAGTAAGATTCATTGAACACAATGGTACTTACTTTTAAGTAGACACGGTTAGGCTTGTGCTAAAAATGTCTGTCTTGTGCTTGCTTTGTTGAATGGTGGGCAGGATTTTCCCTGGTGTTGGGAATTTGAAACATTTTTCTAGGTATGGTTGACATCTGCTCAAGTATCTTGGTGGCATTGGGATTTTTCCTGCCTCTGTTGGTTACTCTTGCTGTATACTAAAACCCAGTTTTCTGACTGAGCAAAGCATACTCTTAAATATATTATTGAAAAGGGAAAGGGCAGGCTCACGTCTGGATCAAGTGGGATGAGCTCTTCCAGCCCCTAGAAGTCCTCCTGCCTCCTTTTGCTGGAGAGCAATGATGCAACCCCTGTGTCAAGAGCCCAGGCTGAGCTGGGGAGGGAGGTGCCCTGACCCTTGGAGCTGCTTGGGGATGGGACGGACAGTCAGTAACTGCTTGTTGAGTCCAGTTGATCTTGAGTGGGGGGAGGGGAGTGGGCAGCAGACAATGGCTGCTTAGCGGCTCCTTCTCCAGTCAGTAGAAAACACAATGCTGCTCTGTGTGGGAGGCCTGTGCAAACTCACTGGTGGGGGCAGCATGGAGGATGACTTGTACTGGTCAGGGTTAGCTTGAGCTTGTGAACTGGCTGATTTTTGATTTTGTATTACGGTTCTTGGCCTTGATGCTGTTCATTGCCTTGGCAAAGTGCATACATCTATTGGATCGTCCTTTGAGCAGTCACAGCTCCAGGGACTGAAGAGTCCTGACTTACCTGAGGCCACTTAGTTTGCTGCAGATGTGACTTGGAGCTTCCTGGCTCTTGCTCTTAACTGCTGGACCTGGATCAGTCCTGCAGGAGCTTCAGCACCACATTTCCTGCAGGGCCACTCCCCACGGCTGCAAAGTTCCTTGGACCAGCACTGCTTTGCAAAGGGAAGCACTGTGTGAGCACAGGCATGTGTGAAGAGTGGGTCCTTGCAATGGTACAGACCAGATGTGTTCCTTCTGCTACTGGCTAGAGTCATTGTTATGCCTGCATGGTACTTTGCATTTTTTTACTTCCCATGGTAAAAACACAGAGACTCGTTTCAGGATTTTTGCGCAAAAAGCCTGAAGGAGAATTGTGAATGTGACAGCCTAAGTTCAGGTGCAACCTAATTATATGCATTTTATATGCAATTTTGGCTGCAATCCTGAAGTGTACTTGGGCTAGCCAGTCTATCATTGGGCTGTCCCAGTTACACCAGAAAGGCTTGGGCCAGCGTAAGTCAACATAGGCTGGCTGAAGACAGATGGGGTTGGGCTGGCCTAGCTGTGCCAGCCGAGGCAGTCCAGGAGAAGCATGCTGAGGGCATGTTCACTAGAACAGTGCATGTCCTAGAACTAGTTAGGCTGTATCCAGAGTATGTTTCCAGGGAAGAAAGTTAACTATCTTAGGAGCAAGAATAAATCTGAGTAGACCTATGATTAGCCAGATGTAAAAATGATAAACCAGAGTAAACTCATCAAAAATTATAAGCCAAGGTATCCATGATAAGCCAGAGTAAAAATGAAAGTGTTGGCAAAAAATATTCCTTAAGGCAGTGGTTCTCAAACTTCCTAATGCCATGACCCCTTAATACAGTTCCTCATGTTGTGGGGACCCCCAAACATGAAATTATTTTTGTTGCTACTTCATAACTGTAATTTTGCTACTGTTATGAATAGTAATCAAATATCTGATATGCAGGGTGTATTTTCATTGTTACAAATTGAACATTAAAGCATAGCGATTAATCATAAAAACAATACGTTATGATAGATAGATAGATAGATAGATAGATAGATAGATAGATAGATAGATAGATAGATAGATAGATAGATAGATGTGGCATAGCTAAGAGGGGGTGACTGGGAAAGAAAGAAAGAAAGAAAGAAAGAAAGAAAGAAAGAAAGAAAGAAAGGGAGGAATGGGAAGGTAAGTAAGTGAGAGATCTCCATAGGATTGGGATCTCAAGCACCAGAGCCAGCCAATGTTTCCTGGGAGTAAGTCTCATTCACTATCATGAGACTGACTTCTGAGTAGACATGCATAGAACTGGGCTCTAAGGTTGCAATCCTCCCCGCCCCCAAGGCTCCACATCGTCTCACAGCTGCTCAGAGGCTCCTTCTGAGCTGCTTCTCAGTGGCTTCTTCCAGCCGCTGCGGCTCCAGCGTTTCTGCCAGGTCTTCCCACCTAGCCCCCTGCACCAGGAGTCTTTAGGCGACCCCCAGGAAAGCTCCAGGCGACCCCCAAAGGGTCCCGACCCCCACTTTGAGAAACGCTGCCTTAAGGAGCAGTTAATGGCTTAAAGGCAGCCTGTATACTCTGGCAATGAGGTGGGCAATTAAGCTTGTCTTAGAAAAGTTCACAAAGGGGTCACAGTTTCATTTTTGTTTCAGCTGGGAGGCAGAGCCTTTTCCTTTCCCCAAGCTGAAGTTTTAAGCCACTTAAAAGGGAATTTGATTCATTGCATGCCTTGTTATCATGGTAACTAATTGCCTTTGTATAACATGAAAATAGGAATGAATGGGGAGTTTCAACCTGTAGTGTAGAACCCTTGGGTTGTTCCAAAAGACCACATAGATATTGTGGGTGCTGTGACACATGTGTCCGGAGGCCAGCACTGCTAGTCTTTTTGCAGTGATCCCGCTGGCTTTTCATCCAGCTGTATGTCTTCCACTTGTGCACACTTTGTGCAGTATCCATTAACTCAGCTCCTGCAGGAAAGCAGTTCCATGCACCTTCCAGGAGGCTTAGAGCTCTAGATCACCTGACATCTGCCCACATCATTATAGTAGTTAGCATCCCTGGCTTTGGTACTGTTCTGTCTTGGCTCTTATGTGTGGTTTCAGTCTGGAGGAGCGTAGTAGGCAGATTCTCATGGTTGGACACTGTTGATGACTTTCAGGACAGTGCTAGACATGAGGTGTAGTTGCTGTCGTGCATAGATATCAGCACCGGCTGGAAACGGCAAAATCAAATAAGCAGGATTTATTACTCTTCATCAGTGAGAATCATGTTCTTTGGAAATGCTAATAATCTGAAACCCAGCTGGTTTTCCTGCCTTGGGCTCCTCCCCTTCCCAGCTGCCAGTTCCAGGGAAGAAATGGAGCCAGGTCTGCTTCTCAGCAACCTCAATCAGCCAGCATCCACCTAATCTTTTCCCAATCAGTTCCCAGTCTTTTCCCAAGAACTATGAGTCTTGAACCACCTGTGATCTTCCACTTTGTGGAGTCTTTCTGAGGTTCTCTTCCATATGGCTACCATTCTTTTGTCAGAAGTAGTAGCAAATGAAGCAGTAGCCATGGTTCCAGTACCAAAGTGCAATTTGGTAATGAAGTCATTTCTTGGGGCGGTCGGGGAGGGAGGAACTCTCTTACATACATAAGAGCTCAACTAGTACAGCCTGGGCAACCAGCCTTCAATCTGTTGGAGATATCTTGCTCTGGTTTTCTTGCAGCCAACCAAGAGATTGACCTCAGAGGCTATAAGCTATCCTGTAACTCTGATTCCAACAGTCCTCTTCAAGATCCTTGGGGGGGGGGGCGGAATAGAGCCCTCTTGCCATGTTGAAGATCCTAGGTTCAGCCTCCAGTTAGAAAGCTCTTAGATATCAATGTTGGAAAAACCTCTCTCTGAGATGGAGAGATGCTCCCAGTTATTCCCATATTAGTTGAATATATAGAGTTGAAGATTAAAAAAATAAAATGAGTTCAGCTTAGATTTATGTTTAGCTCTTATCCTCAGCTCAGATTCAGACAAGGAATTGAGAAAAATTGATTTGGTTACTGGTTCTGCAGTTCAAAGTTGACTTCTATATGTTAATTTCCACAAAGTTGATTTCCATAGGAGAGTCAATTGCTCTTGTAGTTGCCTCCATAAAATGAACTCAGTGAATCCCTTACTTACGTATTGGTTTTGTTCCAGATACTTGTCTAGAGGTCCAACCAATATAATTCTGAACATCACTATTACTATGTAGATTTGAGACCAGATATCTGGATAAAATGTGCCAGAGCATATGTCCTTAAAATCACAATATAGGGAATTACCTGTATACGACAGCAAGTTTGAAGGGAAAGCATTCTATAGTGTACAATTTGCATGCACCATCTCCTCCAGAACGATCCATCATATTTGATCCCAAAAAGACAGTGAGGGGTAGGTTGGGTGTGATACCAGAGGACATCATGGGCATCCAGAAGATCCAATGTCCCTGTGCCTTGACCCCCAGCCTTCCCTATAAGAAAGTATCTGTTAGGTGGGGACTATGCCAACACCCTCTTCATACTCCATGCAGGTTTATGAAGCATGCTGGATGTCTCTGGATGAGCAGCCCAGTTGGTCTCTGCTCTCATCCTTCTTTGTCCCTTATTCTGGACCAGGGGACTTCGGTAGGTAGTAGTGTGCTGATCCCTGTCTCTTACACCCTACCCTGCTCCATAGAATCAAGTGTGCCTGCTGCCAGTCCACCTTGGCTGTTGTGGTGTTCCTGATAGTAGAGCCATCTACTGTGCTCTTAGCAAGCCTTGCAGGCACCACAGGTGCCAAAGGTGGGAGTTGTGGGATAACCTGAGCCCTTGACAACAGGACTGTTTAAACAGGTTCTAGTATCTAGCCCTCAGTGTGACTGTGGTGCTCCTCAACCAACTATCCATCACATTTTGTCTGATTATAAATTGAGAGCTTATGCCGGCCCAATGTCCGATTTTTTCAATGTAAAACGTTTCAATGCAACAGCAACCAGTCTGTAAATGTCTTTTTATAAATCTGTGGTGCCTCAGCACTGAGAGTTTGACGAACTGCTTGTGATAACTTTTTGAAAAGCCATCCTTCTGTGGCAAAATCTAAAGGGAGTTGGGAGGGATTTTCGTTTTGTGAAAATACACTTGGTAACACATGATATAGACTTCATAAAATTATGATTAAGATGCTGAACATCACAGACTTTACTTACAGTCTCATCAGTTGGGACATGTGTTCAAGTTTGAGGGGTGGCAGGATTAGGACTCTAAGAATTCCAGTTTCCTTCAGACACTGCATCGTGATGAAGCCAGTGATGATCTGAGGTGTGGGAAAAGCTATTTGCTTCACTTGTCATAGAGGGTGGTTTGTGCAAGGCTATTATCAAGGGCACCAAAGGTGAGCCTCCCCTATGAAGTGGGAGGAAACCTCTCATTACATGATGCCAGGGGCATAGTAGCCAGAGAGCCTTGCATGTTTCAGCACTTACTAAGATGAACCTCAGGTATCAAAGGACCTTGGTGAGGAGACCTTTCTTCAATCAAATATTGCTGCTGGCTGCCTGAACCATGGAGCCCATATAAGCTATGTAATCAGCCACATAGTTCTTTGCCTGGAATGTTGGTCTCCGGAAATCCCAGTTTTATTTTATAGCCTTTCCCTCTTGCGGTAGCAGATACCATTTTAAAACCATAAGATCATTTGAAGCGGAGCAAAGGAATTCTTTTCTTTGTCTCTGTCTTGGAGAATCCTCAGGATGACGATATGTGTAGGAGACTGGAGAATGATCAAATATGTCCATCTGGCCCTGTCTGGCTCCACTTTCCTAATGACTATGGGTGGGTCGGTGGGGGATATAAACAGAGTCTGTCTAGTCTTCCTGACCTTTCTACTCAGGCCTCTTAATGTTTACTAGAGCACCAGCAGGTGCCAGGCACTGTACAAAATATAGCAGTGAGCCAAGCCCTGCTCTGGTTGGGAGTGCTAATAAATGGCAAGAAAACATATATGGCTTCTGGTGAGCAGTGCAGATTTAGGCAGAACTGGTTGAGCCTGCAAAAAATGTTTCTTCTTGGTTGCTTTTAACTAGCCAATATGAATGTCTTTGTCATGCATCTGGACCAGAGTTATAGCATTGCACACTTTTTATCCAGTGACAGATGGTGTTAGCTAGGCAGTTCTCAGTCACTCCCCCACCCCACTGAAACAGCAGCCAGAGCCCTCGTTTCTTTTCCTGCTTGGTGTCTACGTTTCTTTTCCTGATTTGATGCAACAGCTCACAGAGCCAATGTGTACAGGAGCTTCACAGTGCCACAACTCTGGTGTGTATAAGGAGCAATGAGTGGCTTGGACTTTTGCAGGCAGAGTCTGCCATGCTAAGACACTGTCCTAACAGCTCCTCCATAGATTATTGGAGATGAGGATGGTTATTGGGGACATAATCCATTGCAGGATGGGAATGCTTCTCAGGTTGACTTTGAAAAATGGGCTGGAATCCCTGGCTTTTTATATTAGGGTGAAAGTCTATCTAATGCTTCTCAGTCTTTGGTCAGTAGATTCCCAATTTTTTTTATCACCCAGTACTTCTAGGGTCAGATTGATCCAGTGCTATAGTTTGGTACATATAATGAATAAATGTTGCATCAAGTTTTAATAAGCGACCCTTTAGGAAATTAGTGTTGTGCTGTTTTAATGGAATTTAATGGAATTTATTACTTTTTACTGCTAATTAGACAGTTATACATCCAAAAGCATGAATTTTGTATCGCTGAGTACTGCCTGGGTCAAATTGACCCTGTACTACAGTTTTGTACATATAATGAATAAATGTTGCATCATGTTTTAGTATAACTATTTTATACTAATTTTAATTGTGAAATATTGTGGAATTATGAATTTTGATTATAATTTTAGCTAGAAAAATATTGAATAACCAGTGAAGAGCAACATGGGTCAGATGCACCCTGCCAGTATTTGATGCTATAATTTGAATTTACAGAAAAAATGTAAATTCAAAACATTCATGCTTTTGGATTTATAACTATCTAATTAGCAGTAAAAAAGTCACAAGTTCTTAAATAATAATAATAATAATAATAGTCCATTAAAAACCACAACACAAACTTCAGATTGGGTCAGTTTGACCCTAATGTGAATCTGAGTTAATTGCTGCATGGGATCAGACCCTCTGCCAGATGCTAGAAAGCTGTGACTTCTTGAGCAACGGTCTCACATTGTGAAACACAATGTACAATCTCACTTTATGAAACATTTCACCCATTTCATGAGGCCAAGCTCTGTTCATGACACTGTGCTATGCTTACATGGTCATGCTCATGATTCTGCAATGGGAACACTACAGAGAGGGTGCTCTTCAAATTGTGATCATTTGAAGGGTAGACTTACTTAAATCAAGCATTCCTGTGTTTGCAGGAATTAAGATCCAGAAAGGACATATTATGACCACATTTCCCAGGAAAAAGAACGTAAATGATTCCAAAGTCCATGAGTTGTCTCAGACTTGCATGTGGTGGCTGGACAAATAAATGTCCTCAGACTACACAGGATCCTCTCCACATTTCTCAGGTTATACCAAATAATGAGAATACATTACAGTGGAAACCCCAGCTGCAGAAGACACCTCAGCTGGTACTCTTAAAGTTAAGTCAAAGTTTGGGCAGCTCTGAGCAACTTATCCACAAAAGCACCAGCAACCTGATCACACTGAGACCTGCATTCTTTGCCACCCCTCCCCCACACCTTTAGAGGACCTATGCCCAGAATGGATCAACTTCATTTAATTAGTCTACCAAGTTGTTTCTGTCAGGATATACATGTATCGTATACGTGCAGCAGCTACACCAGCACCGCAGCAGAATTATGTAGAAGTCCCTGTCAGAGCTTCCTCTAATGATGGCTGTGGCAGTATTTGTGTAGGAGAAAAATGAAGCAGCTCTCAATAGATTCTTTCAGGAAGAAGAACTCTATTTACAAACATTGCAGCAGCCAATACAAAATCAGCAGACACTATAGCATAGTCATATATGCAGTCTGTTTGTCAAACCCACACAAATCACTACTCAGAGCATGTCATAATAATATAGAGCTCTGGCGAGGTCTCAGCTCCTTTCCTGAGGAGACACTAAACTCAACTTGTGCTGAGGCGAAACAGATTCTGAGGTGAAATTCACCTCAGGAATGAATGAGTGATTCCTCTATTTCAGGCAATTACCAGCTTCTCATAAAAGCTGACAGTTTCACTGCACTGGTCCCCAGAGAGCCTCCTTTTGCTCTACAACAGCCATTTTCAACCTTTTTCATTACATGGCAAACTAACAAAGCACTACAATTGACCAACAATCTTTAGACAGTTGACAAGGCACACCATACTGCTTCATTTGCTTCAATGTCCCTCTTAATAAATGTTATTTATTTAATAAATAAGTTTGACAAGCTTCCACGGCATACCTGTGAACCACTCACGGCACACTGGTTGAAAATAGCTGCTCAACAAGGAGGCGAGACCATTAAAGCAGTCACATCAATGGCTCTGGCCACTTTCTTATGCCACAGGTCAATTGAAACATCACCTAGAAAATAAAAAACCATTAGAATTCATAAGCTTCTCAGGGTGGACTATGTGGATTGGTTCTTACCTCTGCAGGATTCAGTAACTGCTTCTAGTTTTAATACCACCAGATAATTATCTGCTCATTACAAACAAGTAATTTTTATCTCCTCTGTGTCCAAGTCATTATCTACGTACCCATTGGTAAATATGAAGTCCAGTGTACATTCTGTCATGCATGCATTGGGGAAAGTTTTAAGAGACAGCTGTGAAATTAGGAGCCTTGGTGTGCACTTTGAAAGCTTCCAGAACCAATGACTGGAGGCACTCCAGTGCCCCATCAAGCATCATCCCAGTTAAACTTGTCAGGGAGATGGTTGGGCAGCAGGGTGAATGGTATTCAGCTATCTCACCCTTTCGGTATTAGGCAGAAACACTTTAATCCAGCACCTGGAAAGGGGATGGAATCATAGATGAGGGCCTCCCAATTGTGTCCCACAACCTGGATCTAGCATGCCAAAATAATTATTCTAGGCCCAGTTGTGTTCATCATGTAGCCAGTAGGTTTTGCTCCTGAACATTGCTTCTCCTCATGAAGGGCTACCACTTTCCCAGAAAATTGGGGTTCAGAGACTTCTAGGGAAGCACCCATGAACACTGGAAATGTGCAAGTGTGAAAACTGCTGGCTTTTCATCAAAATAATTAGGCTTTGCCATCACCATATCCAGAATAATTATTGTTTGGTTGTTGCTGTCGTATGCTATCCTGACCCTTCTTTGTTTCTAGAGCCTTGGGACAAACAGATGCAGAAGGCACATCAAATGTCTCTGTTAGTGTGGAGTTTGAGTTGTATCATGTGCAAGTGATTTTATGTGCAGAGTAGCTAAGGCAGTGGTCTCAGTGTGCTGTTGAGTCCAGATCTAAAGCCTCTGCATCACCCAGTACCAGTGGATTTCATTATTGTTGCCTTGGCATAGCCTTCCAAATGGGCTCTATTCTGTATCCTGTTGTGTTTGTCACAAATCTTCCTCCACCTTTGCTCAAGTGGCGTTGCAAGCAACTCCCTCACAAACCAAGGTGCCAGATGGGCTCTCTGCCCAGGAAAAAAGGGGCAACTATATCAATAGCCCTGGTTGTCTCCTTACTCCAGAGATAAACCAAGGTTGCTATAGGCCCAAGAGAAAAGCAACTTCCCCAGGACCGTAGGGGAATCTATCAGAGTTGCAGGCCTCTTCGTAGGCCCTTCCCTATACTGGTAGACATTGTGGCCAGTACATGACCTTACCTGTGCCAGTCGGCCACCACCTCCACAGGAAGGGTTTCACTTGGTGCCAGTGTTTCCCACTTCTTAAAGTTTGGCAGTCTGGAGTTTGGCTAATAAAACTATCAAATGCATTCTCTTGCTATGGAGACTGTTCCAGTACATACCCATGTTCTTCTTTTAGGTGAGGCAAGGACGATGGTGCACGTGGCACGCTTTGCCCTAGATATGTATGGCTGTCTCAATGAGGCCATACTGTGATCTGCTAGCAGAGTCTTCTCGAAAATGTTTCCTCAGGTGTCTCTCATCTCCTCTTCAACAGACTGTCAGCACTCTTACAAGGACTTCAAAACACAGAGCAGAATAAAAATGGCACTCTCTGGCAATGTGTCATTGCTTGGAAGCCGCACACCCCTACTTTGCTAATTAAGCTTTCACCAGCCACTTCTGTCATTGAAATGAACCACTTTCATCTCTGTACTGCAATGCACCAGTTGTCAGTGGAAGAAGTTGGCAAGCAGGGTGGGGGGACCCAGCGCTTGATCCTGCAATAACTTTGTATGCATAGTGCTCCATGTGCTTTGTATACCTTAAAAATATATTGGATGTGCATCTTCCTACATTTTCTTCCCACCTGCTCTGTTCCCCCAAGTCCTCGGTGTCAGGTTGTGACAATCATTCTTGCATTCTGCAGATCCCAAATGCTGATGCCTCAACATACCTCAGGAATTGACGCATTTGGACCAGTTTAAGATGTTCCAAGAAACAATATAATTGGAGATCCATGTACCTCAGAATGCATGTGGGAGACGTTTTTTAAAAAATTGGTTCAGGAGGAGGAGGCAGGGCTGAGTAGTTGGAACAGAGTCTGTCGGCACCCACATGGGATACCATGGCATCTATATACATTGAATAGAAACAGTCTTCACATCCCTGTTAAAATATCAGGTTTCTGCAATGAAAACAAATGAGACAAAGAGAAATCATGTTAGAACTTTTTCCATCTTTAATGTGACATATAAACTACAACATTGTTGAACAACAAACTGAAACCCCATATGGGAGGGGAGGAGAAAACAGAAAACAACTGCAAAATGTGGGTTGCATAAGTGTCCGCACCCTTAAAATAATACTTTGTTGAAGCATCTTTTGATATTATTACAGCACTCAGGCATTTTGGGTATGAGTCTATCAGTATGGCAAATCTTGACTTTGCAATACTTGCCCACTCTTCTTTGCAAAAACACTCCAAATCTGTCAGATTGTGAGGGCACGTATCTTTTGGAATTATGGCCAAAAACTTCAACCTTGGTTTCATTAGACCATAACACATTTCTCCACATGCTTTTGGGATTCTTCAGATACGTTTTTGCAAAATTTTGCCTGGCTCCGATGTTTCTTTTCCTAAGCGGAGGCTTCTGTCTTGCCACTCTACCCCATAGTCCAGACATATGAAGGATATGGGAAAGTGTTGTAACATGTACCACATAGCCAGTACTTGTGAGATATTCCTGCAGCTCCTTTAATGTTGCTGTAGGCCTCTTGGCAGTCTCCCTGGCCAGTTTTCTTCTTGTCTGTTCAGTCATTGGGGAGGGACATCCAGTTCTTGGTAACATCACTGTTGCACCATATTTTCTCCACTTGATGATGACTGTCCTCACTATGCCCCATGGTATATCTAATGCATTGTAAATTATTTTGTACCCTTCTCCTGATTGATACCTTTGCACAATGAGATCCTGCTGCTGCTTTGGAAGCTGTCTATGGCCCATGGCTGCTGCTGTAGGATGCAACTAAGACAATGTCAGGAAAGACCTACTAGTACTAGAACTTCATTTGGGATTAGTCTGAGGCACTTCGACTGATGGCAGGTGTGTACCGCATCCCTATTGCACATGGGTTTGCATGTGAGTGCGTAATTCTGAATATGTCAAGCACGATACCATAGTCTTTCAAGACTGATGGATGCAAAGAGTGCAGGTTCACTGGCCTGCTGATGTCCTTGCCCCAGCACCTGCAGAGTCTGTTGAAGTGCTAGCCTTCTCTGCAGGGTGCAGCTTGGCACTCTTGTCTAAATCCTCTTGAACAATCCCTCTGTTCAAGAACATTGAACATGTTTCCTTCAGACATATATGCCTGTTCCCTGTTTGTGATTCACTCTGATCTGCTGTGGGGGCATGGGTATTGAGAATAAAACAGGAAAAAATATGATGCCATTGTACAAATCACTGGTGAGGCCACATTTGGAGTACTTTGTCCAGTTCTGGTTGCAACATTTCAAAAAAGATATAGAGGAAATGGAGAAGGTTCACAGGAGAGTGACCAAAATGATTGGGGAGGCAAGGCCAGTGCACAGGTAGTGCACCAACTACCACAAGAACAGGGAGCAGGTGAGTTTTGCCTACCTAAATTGGTTCTTTTTCTTTGTTATTTATAGAAAAAGCTTTGTCTAGGAGCAAACTTCCACCAATAGAAAATTGGCTGCCCACCCTACCCCCCAGTAAATGGCCATAGACTCCCATTGTCACCTAAATAATAGAGAATTGCCCTGCTACCTCTCTGGTTATTGAACCCTTTGCTAGTTCTGTAAATGTAGGTGGATCATAGTCTGGTTGGGCTACTATTTATGCCTCATCCCAGACAGGCTCACTTGTTTCAGGGGCAACAGGGACACCAGATGAGGACACCAGATGAGGCCTAGGCTAGAAAGGAGTGAGATTGCATATGCTAAAACAGTGGTATTCGGGCATTTCAGTCTGGGGCTCCCTTTCAAACTTAAAAAATCTGTCTAGGACTCCCTGTCAAATTTACCAGTTTCTGACATCACTGTGATGTCAGAGATCCTCTATGTCTGCTTCGAAGTAGGTCCCATAGTGCTAATAGGGCAAGAGGTACTCTTTCAAGTGGGTGTTCCTCCTTTATTTGGCACAGGGTGAGTAACTGGCCCTACACACTCCAGCAATGTCTGTTCAAGTGGCTTCTGCTGGTGTTCTATTTGCATTTTAGATTGTGAGCCCTTTTGGGACAGGGACCCATTAGCTATTAGTTAGCTATTAATTTTTTCAATTTCTTGTAAACCACTTTGTGAACTTTTTAGTTGAAAAGCAGTATATAAATACTAAAGATGGTGTTCAGTTAAATTTACTCCCAGGAAAGCCAGTGCCAGATAGCGAGATGGCGGATCCCACACTTTCACAATCCCCCTGACCTGATGTTGTGACCCACCCCAGTGGTCCAATCTGAGTACTACTTTCAGTACCACTGTGCTAATAGGGCAGACTCCAGTATAAATCCAGTTCAGTCAATTTCAATGTTGGAGTTTATTTTATTTTATTTTTTGCTGTTTTTATTTATATCATATGGGAAAAGGGATATTGGAGATACAACAATAGGGACAGGTATACACAGGAATACACATAAGGTTCTCCAGGCATAACACCTATTTTACATTCTCTTAATATTACTTTACCAGGCTGTGGGTGGCACAAGCGGTTAAGACACTGTGCTTGTTAACCAGCAGACAAGGGTTCGAGACCCGGGTTGGCCCCACAAGACAGGGTGAGCTCCTGTCCTTAGCCCAGCTCTGCGACGCCAGCTGGAGCCAATAGTTTCGGCTCTGCCTTTCCATTGGACTAATTCAGTGGCATGGAGAGGGGGGAATTGCTGCTAGGGTAACAGCCTATCCTCCATAACAATCTAATCCAGGCTTTCGTGCTTCGCATGCAGCGTATGTAGCGCCGAGCACGATACCATAGTCTTTCAAGACTGACGGAGGCCTCCTTTTTTAATACTACTTTATATTACATCTATTTAGCCAATTTCTATCGTTTTGCTATTAATATCATTTTAACTCATATCATCTTACCTAATGTAACAACATATTCTCTCCAATATACCACTCTACAACTTCAGCCATACATAGAATGGCTTCAAAAAATTTAATTTCCTCAACATCTCCATCTTTCAATCTTTCTGTCAGAATAACCATCTTGACAATTTCATAAACTTTATTACCATTTCTATGTTAAATACCACTTCTTTTTTCCAATTTTGTGCAAATATTAGTCTAGCTGCAGTAAAAATATGAATCGAGACATGTCTACAATCTTTACTAATGTTCATTGGAATTATATTCAATAACAATATTTCTGGCTCAAAGGGTATTGAACATTTTAAAATCTCCATTATCATTCTATGTATCGTTTTCCAAAATGCTTTTTACTTTTGGACAGGTTCACCAGACATGATAAAATGTGCCTACAGCATCATCACATTTCCAGCACTTGCTCAAAACACTTGGATTGATTTTGGCTAATTTCAGTGTTGGAGTTGAAGGGGCAGGATGCCAGGGAGAGGGCTCAGTACTCAGAATCATAGGAGGATGAAATAGGGACTGGGTAACCTGTCCCCTCCTGCAGCCAATCTGATACAACAGGGGAAGGCTCTCCAAGTGGGCAGCTGGATCCTCCCCAGGCAGCCTGAGTGGGATGGCTATGAAATTTAGTAAGGCAAGAAATTTAGCAAGGCTCTGAAATTTGCAAGGCAAATTTACAAGGCAAGTACTTTTATATTTATATCCCTGTGGGTCTGGAGTTGGTTTATAAAAACAGCTTCACTTTGGAGTAAGGAAGGCTCTGCTGCTTCTTCTCAGGCCTGCATCCTATTACCCCCAATAGTCTTGCACAGTCCTGACTTATTTGGGTCTCTGCAAATAAACTCCTCCCAGAGCATTCAGCTTATAGGAACACAATTCTGCTCGCTTTCCTGGGGAGCTTTCCTTGTCCCTCCTCCTTCGATTCCTGTTGCTCTTACACAATAGGAACTGGTGGCTGTGGATTGTCTGAGAGTCTCTGAGCCTGCAGCTGTCAAGCCTGCCATTGACTGTTCAGATTTCATGGCAAATCAGAGCTTCTGATGCCAAATGGCCGATTGAATTGGCAGCTGCCTTTGCAGACATTTTCAAGGGGACTCTCTGATCCAAAACAGAGTATTGTGTATGATAGACTAGATAAGTGGTCTTCAAAGTGGAGGTCAGGACCCCTTTGGGGAGTCACAACTTCATTTCAGGGCAGTCGCAGAAAGCTGGGTGGTTGCAGCCATCTTGGAATCTGGCACTGGGTACCTTTAATGTCACTTCCAGCCATGACATCACTTCTGGGAAGTCCTGGACAGATTGACCTCAGAAAGCGGTTCCAAGCTGAAATGCACAAATACCACTGAATAGAAAGATGATCCCTTGAAAGATTCTCTTCTTCAACTGCTCTTCAGCCAGAAACCTTGCATTGCTGATCCAATTGGGGTCACCATGCACTTTGGTGGCTGGTACCTGTGCAAGTTGGAGCAAGCCTTTGTACTTTTTGATTGTTGCTAGTATGTCCAGGGTGTAATTTGATGGTGTGATCATTCTGAAATGATCAAGCTGGATCAGGCCTAATCCCCATCTGGCACAGTATCTTCGTTCCCCAGCAGCAGCCTTTGAGAAGACCACAGTTCTTTCCCATCATCATTGCTCCCTGTATTACATGCTGAGAGACAGATTACTTCTGATCCTAGGTTGTGTAGGACCTGATCCTCTAGGTTGTGTGGTAATAGCCATTTTGACCTATAGCTACTGACAGCCCTTTGGTCCTAGATATATTTATCAATCCTTTTTTGAAAACATCCTTGTGGCAATGAATCCCATAGTCCGATTATGCCTTTTGTGGAGTATTCTTTTGGCCCTCCTAATGCCCCTATAAATTGGTTTCATTGGTTGACCTACCCTGGCTCTGTTGTTGTTGCTGCTGTTGTTGTTATTGTTGGGGTGTGTGTGTGAGAGAGAGAGAGCGAGAGAGAACCACTCACCTTCTCCACATTGTGCATGCTTTTATGGGCCTGAATCATTGTGCTTTGTGATGAGCACCTGCACGATCAGTTCAGTCTTCAGCGTTTTGCAGTCCTGGACTTATCTAACTTGTGATCTGCTGTGTCCTTTTCTAGAGCCATGCTTGCCAATGCTGCCAATATGCGGATCCTCATCAAGGGGGGGAAGGTTGTCAATGATGACTGCACCCAAGAAGCAGATGTCTACATTGAAAATGGCATCATCCAGCAGGTGGGCCGAGAGCTCATGATCCCAGGTGGAGCAAAGGTCATAGATGCTACTGGCAAGTTGGTGATCCCAGGGGGCATTGATACCAGCACCCACTTCCATCAGACTTTCATGAATGCCACCTGTGTTGATGATTTCTACCATGGCACTAAGGTAACAAACTGTCTTCTATATACTACTACGATTGGGAGAGCAGGAGCCTCAATGTTTTGTTTGACAACACATCACAACAGGGTAGCAGTTGTGATGCTCAATGTCCGATATGGATTATCGGTGTGGGTGGGAAGAATGCATCACTTTTGACTCTGCTGGAATGTTCAGGAGTTTTCAGGACCTCTGATCATGGTATCTTTTTATTTTTCACATTTTATGCCACCTTAGATCCATGGAGTTCAGAGTGGTATTCATAGTTCTCCTGGGTATCCTCCCTGTGGTGGGTGTGGGGTCAGCACTTCTTAAGTTCCAGAAGGTGGTGCTGGGTGTACTATTGCTTGAGATTGTGGCCAATGAGTTACGTATCAGTGGAGTTCTATGCTGTTTTAACATCTGTATGAAGCTGCTGGGGAAGCTCATGTAGTGCTTTGATATATGGTGTCAGAGTATTGTGCTGCCCAGGTAGTCATCTCTCTGCCATTCCTAGTGGGAGATGTGGATACCTTGTCTTGAGTTGATGAATGACTGGATGTGGACAAACAAGCTGAAATTGAATCCAGACAACTCTGCAGCCATCCTGGTCAGGATAACTTGCTGGGTTGGTTCTGTTGTGTTGCCTTTGGGCAGGCTGCACCATTCCTTAGGACTAGGTTTACTGTTGGATTGCTCTTAGGCCAGGTTGCATATCTTCTGACCCTCAAGCTGTGTCTAGTGTCCCACAAGCAAATACACCATGCAGACCCTAAGGAAAGTCTATGGCTTACTTGCCTTCCTGAAGTGACCAGCTGATAATGAGGATGCTGATCTACTTGTTCTAGTTAAGCCCTGTAGTTTTGCATACTCTTTGACATATAATAAACAAACTGATGTAACTTACTTTACTGACACCTGTTATTTGCCTTCCTGTTGGATCATCTACAATGGCACAACAGCCCTGCTGGGAGAAGGTGGTTGGCAACCCCACTTGTGTGTTTCTGTTTCAGATGTTGCTATACCTTCAAGGTTGTGCAGTAAAAACTGACAATTGTTACTTTGTTAGCAGACAGAGATCCCTTCTTACTCATTTGGCCTTAGGGTGGGATTATGTAGGGGGCCATCTCCAGGTGAGTGCAGAGGTTTGTCAGCAATCATGAGCTCCCGTTTTCTGGTGCTGTGCTACAGAAGGCATATAGTTGCAGAAGGAGCAGTGGGAAGACAACACATTGACAGGTAATAATGATGCAAAAGACCTGTAGTATCTGTGGCTAGATGCACTATGTTACACTAGTAGGTATTCTATGTCCACTGGACGCTGAGGGCACTAGCTCAGGCAGGTCCGTGTGCTAGATCCTCCCCGCAACATGTTTGTTTTGTGATGATGTGAAATGTCGCATCTGGTGCTCTTTGCCTGTCACCTGTTCTGGCTGTTTGAATAGTGGACAGCTTTGTGGTCATGGTTGTTTCTGGCCATTCATGCAAAAGCCAAGTGGTTAAGGTAATCTCTTAGCTGATCTCACCTGGTTCCCAACCTGTGTCTTTAAGCACTGACTTCACAGCACTTTGCCTTACCTGAATGGTGAACCTTTCCCTCTGCTGCCTCCACAGGTCAAAGCCTCCTTCCAGCTGGTGAACCTCTCCAGAGAGACACAAGCCCTTGTTCTTTGACTTTACATGGCTACACACTTCCCCATGTGTTGTCTTCTGTCCTTGCCCTGAAGTTAAAGGCAAGGCTGGTAAACTGGTGTTCAGCAGCAGGTCTGAACCTGCATTTCTTTATTGTAAGAGGACTTGGTAGGCTTAACATACCTGGTATGTTTTCCCTGTTGTGCTCGAAAGACTGATAGTATTTACAGAAATGCTAACTTCAAAGTCTCTGGTGTTGAGGAGGGGCAGTTATAGCCATGCAATTCATCCTGCAAACATGCACTGTCCCACAGCTGACCAGGTGCTATGTGGTTGGGGCACACAGGTTCTGCCTCTTATTTCTGGATTGTTCCCTTCCCAGTGGTGGCTCTTTTTAACTTCACTTCCTTGATTCATTATCACTTTATCTGTCTCTATGGTGGGCTCTTTTAGTAGTTGAGGAGTTGGATGTATACGTGGAAGATCTTGTTCATCTCATCCATCTCATCTCATATGTTCTGGATTGCCTTAGGCCAGTCATTATGTTTCAGATTCACCTACCTTACAGGGTTGATGTGAAACAAAGGGAGGGGAGGAACTATGAACATCATCCTGGTCTCATAAAAATGTGAAAAAATAAATGTCTCTTCCAATTCTGTGTGTGTGCGCGTGCGTGCGCGCGTCTGTGTTTCTGAAGCTGGAACTTTCCATTCCTTTGCCAAATGAGTAATAGGAGCTGTCCAGTCGTCTGGTGCTGAAAGAGCCTAGCTGCTGATAGCTCAGACCAAGAAAAAGGAGTTTCACTTTGGGGATGCTGCAGAAGGGCAAAGGCTTGGACCTAAACTAGGACACTTGCAAATAATATAGTAAATAATTTAGGACACTAGCAAATAATATAGCAGGTAATTTCTTAAACTGCAAATCAGAATCCAAATGATGGGGCACTGCACATTCAAGTATTGATCCTTACCAGGTAGGCAAAAGGGAAAGTGTGTTTCTAATTAAGAATTAGTGCCTAATCCTCTCCAAAGTTCCAGCATTGATGCATCCCTAAGGTAAAAAAAAAATTCCCTTGCCTTGAAGAAGCCTCCATGACTGCCCAAGTATCTCAGGGTATAGAGCATGCCCCACTGGAATGACTGCTTTGGTACTGGAAAGTTGGATGGATTGGATTGGACTGGACCCTTAGAATATTTTTAAATCAAAGGAAATAGCTTAGAAATTGAAAATGCCATATTTTTTGTATCCAACAGTATTTCTTTTTTGTCTTGTTAAATTCTTTTTAGGTCTTGTTAAAATAGTTGTTCACTTATTCCATGTTGTCTTTGGGGCTCTTCAGTCTAGAGAAGAGGTGCTTGAGGGGGGACTTGATTGAGATATACAATTATGCAAGGGATGGATAGAGTGGATGGAGATACCCTTTTCCCTTTCACATAACACCAGAACTAAGGAATGTCCACTAAGGTTGAATGTTAGGAAGGTAGGACATACAAGATAAAACATTTCTTTACCCAGCATGTAGTTGGTCTGGGGAACTCCCTGCCACATGATGTGATGTTGGCATCTAGCCTCAATGCCTTTAAGAAGGGTTTTGATAAATTCCTATAGGAAAGGACCATCATGGGATACAAGATATTAGGGGTGTGTAGATGTGGACAATCTCAAAATGCCAGATGCGGGGGGTAGGGGCACCTGGATGCAGGTGTCATATGTACTCCCTGAGGCATCTGGTGGGCCACTGTGTGATATAGGAAGCTGGACTAGATAGATCCAGTGGAGGCTCTTATGTTCTTATATGATGTTCTCTGTTCTCTGTCCTGTATTTCAAGGACTAGTTGCCTGTTTTTCATTGAATATCTCATTCTTTCCCCAGTGAATCTACTGTAGCTTCTCAGGAAGGTTTGGCAGCCTCTCTTCCTAAATCAGGTCTGTTGGTGTGCAAAATGGGCACATTGGAGGGACACTCTCCACTAGGACTTCTCTCCTGATCCATATTAATGCCAGCCAGTAGAATGTAGTTGGTTTCTCAGTTTGGGCTCTCCTGATAGGGTTTGAACAAGGATAATATCACCCATCCCTGAAATATAGTATGAGATTGTACTGACTGTTTCTGCAGCTGTGGATTATCTGGAGAGCACTTCTGAGTACACACTGAATGCTATTGTGGCCAGGTCCAGGGATGGAACGCATGATGGACCTCAGCAGCCATAATCAAGCTTTGATCTCTCCAAATTCCATAACTTACAGCCTTTCCTTTCTCTCTGCAGGCTGCCCTGGTTGGAGGCACGACAATGGTGATTGGTCACGTACTTCCAGACAAGGAGATATCCTTGCTGGATGCTTATGAGAAATGTCGCAGTCTGGCTGACCCCAAGGTGTGCTGTGATTATGCCTTGCACATGGGCATTACCTGGTGGGCACCCAAGGTAAGAGCAATGGGCAGAAGGAAGGACAGAGTCTCCATAGTTCCAGGGTGTCAGCGCTGTTTATGATCCCCCCACAGAGCTCCAGCCTGCTGAGGTTTATTTTGAGCTTGCTGCAGTCATGAGAGATTGCCTATTGTGTGAAAGGCCTTGTGTTTGAGCACATCAGTGATCCTACCATGTCTTAGACTCTCTAGGACTCCTTGGTCAGGAGCTGTGGAACAACTGCCAATAACACTTTCTGGATCAGAATCTCCATATTGATTGCTTGTCTTGTTCCCAAGTACCTGGACTAGGATGGCTGATGATGTCATAGCCTAATGCTTGGGTTTTGTAGCTCATCTCCTTCCCTACTCAGATCATGGCAACTTGCTGCCTTGATTACTTGCTGACCCTCAACTCCCTCTCTTCCTTTCTGGTAACACAGCAGGAGTAGTATTGGGTATCTGGTATGGGATGCAATCCCATAACTTTGAGTTTAAGAGTTTTCTGCTCTTCCAACTGGTCAACAGGCAACAGTTTTGGAACCCCAAAAGAATGTAACAAGTGGACTGTTTCTCCCAGGAGTAGTAGAGGAACTTAAAAGATTAACATCACCATGTTCCTAGGGTCAGCGTAGAATCATCTCACCTGAATGAAACACTAAGATCACACACTGTTGGACGGGAGGTAGAGTGATGTGGGGCAAGGGTACCTGTGGCAGAAGATCTGCCCTCCAGTCATGGGTGATGATGTGCTCCCTATGCCTCATGTAAATTCATGTGCTCCCTATGCCTCAGGTAAAGGCGGAGATGGAGACCTTGGTGCGGGAAAAAGGTGTCAACTCCTTCCAGATGTTCATGACCTATAAGGATTTATACATGCTTCGAGACAGTGAGCTCTATCAGGCCTTCCGGGCCTGCAAAGACATTGGGGCCATTGCCCGTGTCCATGCTGAGAATGGCGAGCTGGTGGCTGAGGTGAGCTGGAAATATGGGGCTACAGGTTATGGAGCTACTTCTTTCAGCTCCAAAACTGGGAGGTTGATTTGGAAAAATCTACATATTACATGTTAATTGAAAAGGGAGAGGTTCTACTGAGGGGTTCAGGAAAATGTGAGATTCAGCATCTTCTGGCCCTGAGTAACTCACTGTTCTGGTTCTGACTGCAGGGTGCCAGGGAGGCACTGGATCTGGGCATCACTGGTCCAGAGGGGATCGAGATCAGTCGGCCAGAGGAGGTAAGGATACCCATGTTGGAAAGAGAGTCTGCCCTCCTTCCTTGCTCCTTTCCTTAGGCCTGTCTGGGCCCGAGCATTGTAAGGGGATGAGTAGGAGCCCTTCGGGCTCTCTGGGAAGCCTTTAGATAGAGGGTATAGAAAGAACTGCTGAGTAACCTAGTTTGGGGGTGCAAGAGGAAGAAGGTGCCCCTGTCTCATGCTGCCTGAGTCTGATCAGCTACAAAAGGGCAGGAAAAAAGCCCCTTTTCCTCACTTGAGAACTTTACAGAGATTGAGCTGGCTGTTCGGAATTGTTGCAAGCTTCTCATCCTTCTGGTTGCTGAGGAAGGCTGAAGAACTGTGTGAAATCTTGGTGTTCCAATGACCAGTGAGAGGGGTCTCCATGCCATCTCCTGACCTTACTCATGCACCATAACCAACCCAAAAAAGATGCTTGCTACAAAATAAGCCAGCCTTAGCTGTGTGGATTTGCCAAGGGTGGCTGTGATCTGCCCTTTGTGGCTTCCTGTTTACTTCCTGGTTATTCTCAAGCTGCTTTTGAGTTCTAAGGATTGGAATGTTGGGTCCTCCTTGGGTGATCAGGAGTGACTGGAGGTCTACTAGTGCACATGGCACTGCCTCACAGTTCTATGGGTATTGCAATTGCCCCAGCTGCCCTTGAAGAATCTCTCAGGCTCTGAATGCAGGGATTGGGGGTTTCATTTTCTCTCTTTCTCTTTCTGACTAATAGCTGGAGGCTGAAGCCACACATCGCATCATCACCATTGCTAACCGAGTGAGTATCCCGCCCCCGATGTCTTACTGTGACAAATCAAGATGTCAGTAGCATCTCTAGCAGACCATGGCTGTGCCCACCTGCCTACTTTCTACATAGGACTTTGGGCCGTCTGAAGGCTGAGGTCTGCCGTCCTCTTTCCAGTGAATTAATGCCAGGCCCTCTGCCTGCTTCAGGACACCTCAATCACCCATCTTCCCTTCCTGCCCATAAACTGTCCTATTCTGTGCTTCCATCTGATGTCTTTTCCTCTCCTTTCTTGGCAGACTCACTGCCCTGTTTACCTGGTCAATGTTTCTAGCATGTCCGCTGGGGATGTCATAGCCACAGCCAAAATGCAAGGTGAGAGCTACCCTCTCCTTGAGAGGGTAAGAACCCTTTTCAAAGAGTTCCAGGAATGGGTGCAAGGAGGGACTGGAATCCGGTGTAACTCTGCAATGTTTTGTGCCAGACTGCACATTTGTACATTTTAGAAGTGTCAGAAGAAGATGAACAAGGTTCTGTACCCAAGTCCCATGTCTGCCAGGGTCTAAGTCCCAAAGTGCCAGGGACTTTGTGGCTCAATACTATGGCATCTTGTGTCCACCTGAAGGGCTCTGCTGGCCTGGTGAGGCAGCCTGGGCATAAACCCCAGTTATCTGCATTGGTCTGTCTTAATTGCAGGGAAGGTTGTCTATGCTGAGACCACCACAGCACATGCCACACTGACAGGCTTGCACTACTATCATCAGGACTGGTCACATGCAGCGGCCCACGTGACTGTGCCACCTTTGCGGCTGGACACCAACACCTCTGCCTACCTCATGAGTTTGCTTGCCAAGTAAGGAGCTCAGAGTCAGGCCTCAGCGTGGGGGGTGGGGAATCAGGCGCTACAGCCACCCTTGGCTGGCAAATGGAGTAGGATGTGGATCGTAGGTAGATGTTGCAGCAGCAAGAGGGAGCAAAAGAGCAAGCAGTGGAGACTTTGCATGGAAAGGCAAAGTATGGTCCCTTTCAGCATTTGGTGTGTATCTTTGCCCACCCCCTGCTATGTTTCTTCTCCCTTTTCCCCCCTCTCCCCAGTGACACACTGAATGTTGTGGCATCTGATCACCGACCATTCACCACCAAACAGAAGGCCATGGGGAAGGAGGACTTCACCAAGATTCCCCATGGAGTCAGTGGGGTGCAAGACCGCATGGCTGTGATTTGGGAACGAGGAGTGGTATGTGTTGTGCAGTTGCAACTGGAAATGTGGGGACTGAGGTTAGGGTCCCAGAACTGTCCTATGTGATCGCAGGGTTGGTGCTCCTTTTACACTTGGCAAACCATTGATTGTGGGAAAGAGCATCAAATGAGTTAGTTCCATGAGCTTCCTCACTATCATCCAGAGCAGGCTTAGCATGCAGAGTGATTATTCCCAACCCTTTAGCAAAGTTAAGCCATCTCAGCTCAAAGACACCCCACATAGCCAGTGCTCCCCCCTCTTAGGACTTCAGTGAAGTCTACCTTAGGCTGTTAACACAGCTGTCTTCTTCAAGTGCCACCAGTTCTCAGCAGGCGTGAAAGCAAAGTCCCGGGGCTGATGCTCCTCAGTTTGTCCCTCCCTCCAGATGCAAGAGCTCTCTTTTGCACCTTTTGCAGGGCCTTATTATTTAGGTTTTTTATTATTATTTTAGGGCCTTATTTAGGTTGACCAGGTTGAAGCCCAAAGGGCCTCACAGTTACTGAGGGCTCATTTAAAAAATACTTTTGTTGCAGCACTGTTACTTACACGTTAAAACATTGTTCACTTTATTACCATATCAAATAATAATACTCCTGAAACATGCTTTTCTGAACAGTTCTACTTGCAAAATAGATTTTTTTAAAAAATGTTAATAGAATTTCACCAGGTGACCCTAAAAATGGATATAAGGCAGTGTACTATAGTCTTGTTCCTACTGTACCAGGGTCAGGCTGTTAGCAGTAGTAGGGATGAAAGATTGAAATGCCGGAGGGGCCCCCAAATACCTGAAAGCCCAGGGGCTGGGTCTGTCCTAACCCTGACCCCTCAGCTGCCCTTTTATATGTCTAGATCAGGGGTGTCCAACCTTTTAGCTTCCCTGGGCCGCATTGGAAGAAGACGAGTTGGTTTGGGCCGCACATAAACACTAAATTTTTTTTAAAGTAGGACAAAATGTAGGATGTCCTATATTTTGTCCTACATTTTTAAACCTTGGAATAAGTCTCATTGATTTTAATGGGGCTTACTTCTGAGTAGGCATGATGCATAGGATGGGCAGCGATCCTCTACGTTAAACCTTGGAGTCTCATTGATTATAATGGGTTTTTCTGCTCAGTAGCCATGCATAGGATTGGGCTCTCAGACTGCAACTTGGGAGTAAACCTCATTGACTTTAGTGGGGCTTACTTCTGAGTAGTCATGATGCATAGGATGGGCAGCGATCCTCTCCAAGCTTAACCTTGGAGTAAGTCTCATTGATTATAATGGGGTTTTCTGCTCAGTAGCCATGCATAGGATTGGGCTCTCAGACTGCAACTTGGGAGTAAGTCTCATTGACTTTAGTGGGGCTTACTTCTGAAGAGGCATGATGCATAGGATAGGCTGTGATCCTCTCCAAGCTTAACCTTGGAGATATGCTGCAATCCTGAACACACTTTCCTGGGAGTAACACCCATTGAGTACAATGGGCTTTCTGAGTAGATATGGTTAGGGTTGCAGCATATCTCCAAGGTTAAGATTGGAGAGGATCACAACCCATCCTATGCATCATTGGGCTCTCAGACTGCAACTTGGGAGTACGCCTCAATGACTTTAATGGAGTTTACTTCTGAGTAGGTCTCAAGGGCAGCAGTCAGCAACCGGGATAGAGGTTGAGGCTGCTTTGGGGGGATGCAGGTGGGCGAGTGCTGCAAGGTCTGCAGGGGCCTGAAGCACTCTGAGTGCCAGGAGGCGGGGAGGAGCCTGACAGCCCAGACCAGCTTTGTGGTGGCCGCCCAGGGCAGTGCACTGAGAAGCACACGAAATTTGAAAATGGCTGCTGCCACAAAGCCATTTTTCCAAATGGTGGTGGCCAGCTTTGCAGGAGGGCCGCATCCACCCTCGTCCTGGGCTGCATGCGGCCCCCGGGCCTCGTGTTGGACACCCCTGGTCTAGATCATGGGCATCCTCATAAAGGGGCTAGATCTCCACAGAGCTTGGAAGAGATACCCACATTATGACGCAAATCCCACTGCAAGCTCCTGGCTTGTTGGTGACTCTGTTCAATTGACTGGTGTCCATGAATGGCAAAAGGAGCATGTTTTTGGTGGGAGGAGGTGGAATGTTGCTTTGTATATGCCACTTCACTGTTTCATTACCCAGTGAGAAATGGAAGCTCTTTGCCTGGCTGTTTTCCCCTATCATCTTCCTGTTTGGGCAGCTGCCAGCTTCAGATTGCTCAATCTCTCTTGCCTGCAGGTGGGGGGGAAGATGGATGAGAACCGTTTTGTTGCCATTACCAGCTCAAACGCTGCCAAGATTCACAACCTCTACCCTCGCAAGGGCCGCATCATCCCTGGAGCTGACGCTGACGTGGTGGTTTGGGACCCAGAGGCCACAAAGTAGGCACTTGGGTATATGGGACTTAGAGGGGTGAATGAACCAAGGTGCCAAGTTTAGGGTGCTGTGAGTAGGCATGGACCTAGTGCTTAATATTTTGGGAGAAGGTTTTAGTTCCATTTTAAATATGATTCAGCTTTTACGTTGACAAATGAAGCGGAATTGTAATCCACTAGTTAACTGGGAATACAGGATCTAGAACTGATCGTTCTCTCAGTTCTTTGACAGTTTCTTCTTTAAAGTGACTGGTCAGAAAGATGATGGGCATAGAAATTGGCAGAGTTGAGGACACTAATGGATATTTTGAGGGAGGGAGATGTCCTGGCCTGGGGTGTTGCAGAAGTTTTGTAAGACACATCTGCGCCACTCCTGGGGGTTTTAAGCCTGTACACAGATATGCATCAGCCTCCCCAAGCCACTGTGGGAAAGGGAAGACGGATGAGTTGTGCTGGTCTAAAATGGCTGGGTTTGTTCCAAAGTTATTTATATGTGCAACACACAAATTCTTATTCATGTGCTTTTGAGAACTTGGGAAACAGTGTAAAGCGAAGGATACTGGAGCATGGAGGGGCCAGAGCTCCAGCCCTCTACCTGAAGGGGACTGGGTGTGATCACTATTCTCCCCACACAGCCCACCCTACGCTATTTTGACCATGCCACTCCCATGCACAATATCAAATAGCCCTCTTTTTTCTTTCTCCCTCCCAGGACCATCTCAGCTAGCACACAGGTCCAGGGTGGGGACATGAACCTGTATGAGAACATGCGCTGCCACGGGGTGCCCCTCGTCACCATCAGCCGTGGACGAGTTGTCTACGAGAATGGCGTCTTTATGTGTGCAGAAGGCACTGGCAAGTTCTGTCCACTCCGCTCCTTCCCAGACTCTGTGTACAAGAAACTGGTGCAGCGAGAAAAGGTACCCCAGCAGGGAAATGGGGGCATCCATGCAAAGCATCCACACCCCACAAACCCTGGCCTGGGCGGAAGATGATGATCTTGTGCACAGGAGCGTAGAGGCTCTGAGCCAAGAATCTTTGAGTTCAAATAGCTCCTCTGAAAGGATCTTACCCAGTGCCCTCACTGTGATCTCTTAGCCTGGGGGAGGTGGGTCTATCTATTTATTTATCTACAGTATTTATATACTGCTTTTTAACTGAAAAGTTCACAAAGCAGTTTACAAGAAAATGAAAAAATTAATAGAAAAATGGATCGCTGTCCCAAAATGGCTCACAATCTAAAATGCAAAAAGAACACCAGCAGAAGCCATGAGAACAGACATTGCTGGGGTGTGTAGGGCCAGTTACTCTCCCCCTGCTAAATAAAAGAGGAACACTCACTTGTCTCTTGCCCAGTTAGCAGGGGTGTCATGCCAGCCTACTTGAACAGGCTGCTGATATGTTGTTGAGTCAGGGGTCCTATGCTGCTGGAACTGGAACCCCCCTTGGTCTGAAGAAGGTATGAGGTTTGATGGCTGGGGGAGCTGGTACAACACCTCATGGCACCCTCCGCTCACCCTGACTGGAGCATCTGCCAACAGTATTAGTAGTTTCTGAGTGTCCTGACCTCATCCAGCGCCTAACCTGGCAGACCCCTGATGAGATCTCTGAAGCCAGGGTGCACAGGGAGTGGATGAGATTCTGCTCCTTCGTCCACATATCTAATCTCCAATATTTTTAGTTATGCTACCAAGAAACCAATTGCAGGGATATGATAGAGCTGGTAAAGGTGGCCTGATATCATTGATGGGAGGGAGGGAGTCAGCCACTGTATGCAGGATGGAGGGGAAATTGAAAAGGGTAAAGAAAAGATGGAGCAAGAGACTGGAAATCACCCCATCTGCCCTTGTGCCCAGGCCTTTGCTGTTGTGAAAGGAGAGGGAGAGAAGGTCTCTTCAGTTGATTGTAGAGGTCTGCAGGGCCAAGACTGGTAGGTCAAAACCAGCCCAGAGAGAACCAGTACATATCCTGGGAGAGTAGTGGATGGACACCTGTTAGGGAAACTATAGCAGATGTCTGTACAGAGCAGCGGCTGGACTAGATGATTTCTAAGATCCTTTCTTACTCAAGTATTTTATAGTACAGTGAAGTGTGGCCTGCTGGTGTCAGCCTGTCCTTGAGCAAAGATAGGAGCCTATTCTATTCCAGCATTTGGAGAAGGGAGCTGGATTCCCATCAATCAAAACAGAGTTAATGCACCCTCCCATTTTTCTCTCATGGCTGAGAAAAGTCTGTATATTCCATGTATCAGAATGGTCCAGATTCCATGTACTCCCCTCTTCCTCCAAGTGGGGTCTCCCTTTCCCTATTAAAGGGGCATGGCCACCCAAGATTCCCAGGTCTCATAGGTAGCATTTTTGGGGAGGGGGTTGATAGCTGATTTTTATTTTGTGTATTTATTTTTTTAATTAGAGTTTAAAGCTTAAGGGCGTGGACCGCACCCCATACCTGGGGGACGTAGCCATGGTTGTGCACGCTGGGAAAAAAGAGACGGGGACACCACTTGCAGACACTCCCATTCGACCTGCCACGAGACACGGGGGCATGAGGGACCTCCACGAATCTGGCTTCAGCCTGTCGGGTAAGAGCGGGGCTGGAGTGGGTCTTTTGGGAGGAGAACACATGAATGGGATACCCCATGTTCCTCAAGCCCCACTCCCTGCTCCCCCTCTTTACCCCACACAATAGAGGCCAGTGTCTTGTGCCCTCCCTCATAAGAAACTTGGGAAGTTTCATGGCCACACTTTGAGATCCAGCACTCAGCTCCTCCCCACCACTTCCTCTACACCAGCAGACCCCATTCCTCCCTGACAGTACACTTTGCTAAGCTAGGAATAGATCCAATTATCACCAACTAACCATGCTGCTTGCCCTGCCTGTTCCCCAGTAACCACCTTGATTTCAGTGGCTATGGAGGGTGGTGGTAACAGTGAGGATTCCCTACATTGATTGGGGATTAGGAAGGGAGAGTTCTAGAGAAGAAGGCCAAGATAGTGCATGAAAAAGGCAAGAGGAAAATTTCTGGCCAGTGGCAGGCTTTTTGGAGCACCATGGGGTACAAGAGTTTGCATCATGTCCAGAGATTTTGGCTGAGTCAGGCTGCCACCTTTTAGCAGGACTGAATACCAGCAAAACACAATGCCAGCACACTCTCCTGGAATGGCTTTAGGTCTGACATGCAAAGCAGTGGGAAGGGGTGTTCATTAAAAAGGGGAGAGGGCTATCCCTGCAACCTGACAGTTCTAGATGCCTCTGTGCGAAGACATATTCAAGCTGGCTGTTCTTCATGTTGGTCTTGCCGCATGTATGTATTTGCTGGGGGCTGGGTTCCACAGAGTGCATGTGAATGTCTTTTCTGAAGGGCACTTGACATTAAAAGGCACCTGCTTTGTTGGACCTGTACTTTGAAGCCGGATGCAGGTGTCTGGTTAGGAGCTGGGATCTTTTCTATGGCTCAGAGAATGTTCCCTTCTTTGAGTAAAGCGGAGGCTCTCATACAGAGCTGAGAGGGCAGACCTGCTTCCCTGATGGAGTTGGACAACTGTCTCTTGATGGGCCCGTGAATGTGGGATCTGTCTGTTTTATGGGACTTAGGGGCAGGGGACGGATGTCTGCTTATTTGTTCAAACTCTGCTCTTTACCAAAGACCTGGGACTTGTACAAATGTATTTTTGTACAAACTCAGTTATGTAAATTAATTGGATGGCAAAAATTTAATCAATATCCTGGGCAAAGTCTCCCTGATATGCACCAGACCAGCTTCCTTTTTGGTTTCTTCCAGCCAACCAGCAGAATGGCCCCCAAAAGGCATGAAGGCCCTTGACTTTGTTTCCTGAAGCTCTAGCAGATCCATCCATCCCTTACTCCTCTCTCTCTGTGAACTTGGGTTGTTTGACATGTGCTGAAGGGTGCTTGAAAGCCCAGCCTGGCCGTGCAGTCCATCATTCCCCTTTCTATCCACATCTTTGCTACTTGTGCTTTGCTCAGTCTTCTTCCTTCAGTGTTGCTTCTTGCCAGAAACAGCTGCTGGAGAGGAACTTTATAGGTCTTTGATTACTGATACCCCTGTTTAGAAGGAAGATGACGACGCTATTTATGGGTTCCCATAGTGGTCCTCTTTTCCTCCACCTCTTGTCTGTGCTGCTTTTCAGCAAACACAAAAAAGTTCACACAACAGACCACATAGCTGACAAAGATCATTCTATGGAAAAGACCACCCCTCATTAACAGTCACTGGTGAGAAGAATGCTGTGCTGGATGATTGGGAGTACAGCTTTCCCCTGCTGATTGTGCAAGAGCCCCCACTGTCATGATCCCACTGATCCAAGTAGTAGCAGAGCCTTTATGGATTCCCCCACAGGAGCCATGGTGGGATGCACAGATTCCACCAGCCTCTTTCCACCAGCGCAGATTCCACCAGCTTCTGAGACCTCTCCTTTTTTTCTATGCAGGTTCTCAGATCGATGACCATGTTCCAAAGCGAGCTTCGGCCCGGATTCTCGCTCCCCCCGGAGGCAGGTCTAGTGGCATTTGGTAGCTGCCCCCCAGACTTGTCCCCCAACTAAGGACACCATCGCCACCCTCACTTGCCTGGCTGCCACCCACACCCTGCAGGCCGAGGTGGCCACACCTCTCACTGAAGACACTGACACTGGCAAGTTCTTCACGGCTCCGCGATGCCCCATACCATGCGGACAACCACGGGGACTGAGACTGAAAATGGTGGGGTCCAAGCCCCCATCTCCTGCCATGGCTGCATTCATATGCAGGGTGAGGCATTGAAAGAGGGCCTGCCTCTGTCTCTTTGTTCCTAGTGGAGGGTGGGAGCAACCCCCAGTGCCAGGAGGGTGAGGGGGGCTGGCTGGATAGGGGGCGGGACCAAGGGGGCCTGTCTGTGCCAGTTCCTTTCTGTTTTGCACGTTGGATTTTTGGATCAGTGACATTTTGGCTTGTTTGTGCATCACGTGGAAAAAATTACTGAAATAAAGGTACTTTAGTGTGACTAGCAGTAGGATAGAAGCAGTGGGAGTTATGAGGGGATGGGCTGGAGGGTAGAGATCCTCCCATTTCAAGCAGGTCCATTTTTGTTCAGGGTTGGTCTGCCCAGCCATGCTGGGAGTAGAAGACCGCCTTTGGGGAATGATGTCTTGGATTGAGTGTGGGATTTTGGTTGCTGCATCCCCTGGCTATTGCCTTCTCCACATTCCCTACTCACAGCTCTCAAAAAGGTGGTGCTGTGGCAAAATGGCACAAATCTCTAAGATGCTTCACCTGTAGACATGAGGTGGTGGCAGAGATCAAGGGGGTGGGCATCACTTCCTTTTATTCTTGTAAAGGACATAAGTAGCTGTTGATCACTCTACTCCCATTCCTTGTTGAACCTCCATGTCAAAAACAAGCCATGGTCCTTTCAAATGGATCAGTCTCCTTCACAAGGTGGAAGGCAGTGAGCAAGAGCTTCTGAGAGTGACAGAACTATAGCAATCTCCATCAACCTGCATATAGCTGGTTGTTGAGAGGAGGTCAGTCATGACAACCCCTCCGGGCTGCCTCTCCCCATCTCACAGAGGAAAGGCTAGAGAACTGAGCCAGCAGCACAATCCCTGATGCTCTCACTGTGGCTTTGTTGGGTTGCACAGCAGCTACCCCTCTTGTTTTGGCTTGAGAGTGAGGAATGTTCCCAGGAGTTGCAGGAGAATAGGGTGCTTCCTCTCTTTGGTGCTGTGACAGAACAAACAGGAACTCGGCCTGGAGGGTTTGCTTGGCCTGCTGACCCAGGGAGTGGCCTGAGAGAAGCCAGCCTGCACCATCCTCTCCCTTTCCTCTTTCAACATGATGGTGCTAACCTTCCCTGCTAACTCTTGGGGCCAGAGGAGCTCCTTGCAGCACTCCCCTCTGTCCACCAGCTTTCCCTATGAAGTAGCGTGAAATGTGAGCTGTTACTTGTGCACTTTTCCCCACTAGTTGGTACCGTTAGGTGTGTGAGGCCGGGCTGGGCATATTGGAGCTCCCAGGACCACAGTGGAGGACTCGGCTTCCCCATGACCTGTTGGAATAGTCTTGTAATGGCTGTTTAGCGACCTGCAGTGCGTTTGTTTCCTCATTAAAAATGTTCTCACAGGCTAAGGGTCCCGTGTCTGTTTCTCAACAGTAAGGACAAGAAGTGTCCTCTTAGGGCAGGGATGGGCAAACGTTTAGGCATTTAGAACCTCATCATCTTTCATGACACTTTGTTGGGGTTCAGAAAAAAAAGAATTTACATTTCAATTTGAATACATTTACATAAATAAATACATTAGAGATGGAACTTAGATGAATGAATTTTCCTGAGCTTATTTATAGTACACACGACAATTATAATACATACCTGTAGAACCACAAGAGAATTATGAACTGCTATCCATCTCTTGCAGTATAAATACAGACCAAACCAGAAACACTCAGAAATCAGTTGCTCAGAGGCATTGGAGTGGAGGGGACATCAGTGGGCCAATAGGGGTTCCAACTGTCTCTGACAGGTGAAAGACTCATTGGAGTCTTGGGGTTCCCTGTGGGCTGAATTGGGGGGTCTCCAAGGGTTGCAAATGGCCCTAGCCTAGGTTTTTCCCTACCCTGCCTTGAAAGGGTGTTTGTTAATTTATACTGAATGGATAATCCTCTTTTCTCATCAGTGGAGCCTTCAAGGCAGCATCCAAAATGAAAGCAATAAATGAAGTATTAATGAGACTCCAAACAGATCAAAATTCAAACAGATTCAAACAGATCAAAATTCAGAGGAAGCCAGCAGCTTAACAAAAACCCCAATTGTGAGAGAGAAGCAGCTAACCCATTCTGAAGGACCAGAGTTGAGAAGGGGGTCTACAAGAAAGAGTTGAGAGATTATTGACACATGACGTTTGAGGGATAGAGAGTTGTGATTTCCATGGCCACATGGTTTGGTCTTCCCAACTGATCTTCCTCAGGACTGGGTTTTTGTAGCATGAGCTGTGAGCCAAGGGCCAAAGCCACATCAGAGTCTCAGCTGCCTCTAGCCCAAGTGTGTGTTCAGCACATCTGAATGAAGTCCTCTTGCAGTTTTTTGTACATTTCTTGGGGGGTGCTGTAGAGGGAAACTGGGACTTTGAGGTCTGGTTTCAGATTATGAAGCCCAAGCAAACAAGATAAACATTTTCTTTAGGGTTTTTTTTTTTTGCTTCAGCTAATTTTGCTTCAGCGAATTGGCATTGGTGGATTTTGCTAAAGCAGTGGTTCTCAATCTTCCTAACGCCGTGACCCCTTTATAACTTCCTCATGTTGTGGGACCCCCCCAACCATAAAATTATTTTCGTTGCTACTTTATAACTATAATTTTGCTACTGTTATGAATTGTAATGTAAATATCCAGTATGCAGGATGTATTTTCATTATTACAAATGAAATGTGTGTTCTATGCACACATTGAACACAATGGGATTTATTTCAGAGGATTGGGCATAGGATTGGGCCCTGAGGCTGCAATCCTATTCACATTTACATGGGAGTGAAGGCCCCCTGACTATAATGGGATTTATTTCAGAGTAGGCATGCATAGGATTGGGCCCTGAGGCTGTCAGTTAGCCCCAGTGTGTGTGCAGCTACAGCTGGAGATCTGGCAAGCCTGACCTAGCCCCCTGCACCAGGGGTCTTTAGGCGACCCCCAGGAAACCTCTAGGCGACCCCGAAATGGGTCCCGACCCCAAGTTTGAGAAACACTGTGCTAAAGGATCTCTAAACTCCCTCTTCAGAGTCTGAGCTTTCTAGTTGAAGGAAGGCAAACTCTGGTTCTTGTGAGCTGCGGAGATGTTCCTCTGTAGGGCTGCGGTTTAGCGACCTGCAGTGCGTTTGTTTCCTCATTAAAAATGTTCTCACAGGCTAAGGGTCCCGTGTCTGTTTCTCAACAGTAAGGACAAGAAGTGTCCTCTTAGGACAGGGATGGGCAAACATTTAGGCATTTAGAACCTCATCATCTTTCATGACACTTTGTTGGGGTTCAGGAAAAAAAATAATTTACATTTCAATTTGAATATGTTTCCATAAATAAATACATTAGAGATGGAACTTAGATGAATAAATTTTCCTGAGCTAATCTTGAAGATTGCAGTTAGTTGTCACTTGGAGACTGATGCTGATCCTGGAAACCTCTGGAAAATTGGCAACCCTCTGCTTGCTCAGTAAGAAAAAAAGCATTGGTGCACTTTCAGTCCGGTGCACGTTCTCTTTCTCTTTGCACACAGACCCTAACCCTTCACAGTGGGGAGTGGAAAGTCTGCCATGGTGAGTTAATGCTGCCACTGGTGTCTCTAACCTTGGTGTCACCCCTCTGGGTGTACCTTTTGCCACTGGTCCTTTCAATGGCTCACTGCACTGCTGCTGCATTGCTTGCAAGTAAAGGAAGGGAGCTGGATAACAGCTATTCTCTGATAAGCCATCACAGCTTCCAGAAGCTGAACAAGGAGTGAGAGAAACCTACCCAAGGAAAAGCCTACAAACTAATTCAAAGGAGAGATCTCATTGCAAGTCTTCTACTGGCCACTCACACACCAAATAACACTTGATCAGGGTGATCATTTTTCTGGGACATGTCCTCTTACTTAAGCTTTTAGTCCATGGAAAAAAAATTTCATTTCCTTGTGAAGCAGCATGTAGCTTTCTGGTAATTTATAAACTGGAATAAATTATATGTATTGTAATAGTTTTAATTTTAATAATAAGTAATTTATGGTGCAATCCTAACTCACTTTCCAGCACAGCATAAGGGAATGCAACACCTAGGTAAGGGAGTAAACATTGCCTTACATTGAGGAGGCCTCTGACTGCCTCCTAACTGCAGGATACAGCACAAGCCATACTGCCACAGCTAGGCCAGTGCTCAAAAGCTGGTTATAATTGCACCTTTAGTGTTTAACCACATGAAATCAACATATATGAACACTTTAAACTTTTCTTTTGTCATGTCCTACATTTTTCTTGGGTGTCCTACTTTTCAGGAATGGTTTATCTGATTATGAAATATGTTAACGCTGCACTTGATGGAGCAAAAGAGTATCCTGGCAGTGAAAGAGATGTTTCAAAAGTTCAGCCAAAAGCACCAGAAATCTACAAAGCAGGGCATTGCATGGTGGGGAGAAGAGTTGGACAAGTGAAAGAAATTTAATTTTGTTGGACAAGTGAAAGAGAAGAGAGACCACCAACAAGTGGGATGCACAGATGGAGACATGAAATGGTGCAGAAAGAGATCACATGACCCCTGCACAATGGGGACAGGAGTTGAAAAGTGGAACCATCCTCCTCCGGCCCTGGCCATAAGCTATCTGCTAACCAATCTGAAGTGACCCTTTGAGAAATAATCCTCTCTTCTTGCAAATGGATGCTGATCAAGTGCAAAGCGGGGGTGGTTAAAACCAACACTTCCAACTTATACCAAAGCTCTCCCTCCTCTGGAAAATAGGCAGCAGAGAGAGCTGTGAGTGTTATCTAAACACAACTATGGCTGCAATCCTAAAGACACTTTCTTGGGAGTAAGACCAGTGATGGGCTTCAAAGAAATTAACAACCAGTTCTATGCCCATCTGGCAGCCACTTTTAAATGGCTATTTTTAAACTTTATATGGGCACAATCCAGAGTAACTACGGGGAGTCCTTGCTCCAGTGTAAGAACAATTTGCTGTGGATTGCAGTATGAATTTCCCATAGGTTTTCATTAGATGGTGCAATAACTACGGGTGCACGTAATGTCTCTTACGTGCTCCCGTAGTTACTCTGGATTGTAGGGTATGTCCTATCTCTTGTTAACAACCGGTTCTATAGAGTAGGTGCGAACCTGCTGGAGCCCACCACTGAGTAAGACCCATTGAACACAATTGGACTTACTTTTGAGTAGACATGGTTAGGATTGTGCTCTATGTCCCCTTTCCCGATCACCAGGTTGCCCACAGCTGTCCCAGGGATGTCCTTTACACTTTGGCTTGTGTCCTAGACCAGCAGCATCATTCCTGCTTGAAACAGAGAATAATATAAGTAAAGAAATGGTAGGAGCACATGTTTGGAAAAGTGATAAAGAATGACTATAGCAAAGAAAGGTGAAAATACCAATAGCAAAAAAAAACTTGAGAAAAAACATCTGCACACCTTAGATGTAAATGAAATCATATATAAGCTGTGAAAAGCAGCTCTGTTTGTAACAGTGCATATTTTACTTAAGTACCTCTAAATTTCATAGGTTCTTGGGAAGGACTTCCTATTTAGGAAACAAACCACCATCAGGTGGGCCATGATGAATCAAAATACTAAAACAAAACAACAAATTGCCAACAATCTCATCTCCAAAGAATAAAAGGGAAATTATCAAAACTCATATGGATCAAGGATCAGTTGCTTATTGATAAAATGAAACCGAACAATTAATTCAAAATGAAGAAAAATGAGTTTGCAGGTAACTTTAATAAATTATAAGAAGCCTTTGATTCCTTGCCACCGTATAGATTTTTAAAAAGCATTGGGAATATTCAAAATTAGCAGCAATATAAAAATATATTATATATTTTGTATATAATATATATTCAAAATATATCAAATATATTTTGAATTTCAAAATATTGAAAATCAGCAGCAATACAAAAATTGATGACAAAACTGACAGTGAATGGAGAAGGTCCTGCAGACATCAAGCTTAGAATATTTCAGGGAGACTCACCTCTCCATAGTTGCTATGACAGCACGAACAAAAATACTAAACAAAACAAACTGGTTATGAAATACTAAAAGGAGTGGGAAGAATTTCACACTCGCTGTGTATGGATGATTTGAAATTAGGTATATGGAAAAAACTGAAGCAGAAATTGAATCACTTCCAAAAACACTATATATTCAACCAAGACATAGCAATGGACTTTGGAATTGACAAATGTGCAACACTATCAGTAAATGGAGGAAAAATTGCTGACTCTGGAGGAATACAACTTGAGGATGGAAAGAGAATACAAGGCCTGCATGAGGAGGAAAACTACAAGCACCTGGGAATTTTACAAGGTGAAAGACTCCAGAATGCTACAGTGAAAAAGATCAGTGCCAAATTCACAAACAAGTATAGAAAATACTAAAATTGAAACTACAGCTGCAATCCAGACTCTCAAGTATGCTTGAGCTTTAACTGGCCTAACTGGATGTTTGGATTGCAGCCTTAGTTTTTAGGAACTGGTTGAAGAACGGATGAGTGTGGTTGTCAACAGCAAGTAAATGGTAGCTGCAAATAGAAAGAGGTGAAAAGTGCTAGATGCCATCACCATACCCTGTGGCAAGGAGTTCCACAGATTTTCTCTTTTTTACTGATAGTGTTGCAGTTATCAATTTCAGAGTAATCCCACACCAGTTAAGACACTGAGGCTGCAATCCTAAAGACACTTTCCTGGGAGTAAGACCCAATCAACACAATGGGGCTTACTTTTGAGTAGACATCGTTAGGATTGTGGTGTCAGGGTGGACAGGTTTTTTTTTCCTGAGCTCAGAAAAGCATGCTTTAGACAGCATGCTGTACCAATGTTTGTTGGATTATGTTCCAGGCAGGTGTGTGGGGATCCCATGAGTAGCTACTACCAGGCACCACCTCAGGTACCACCGGTGGTACTGGGAGCACTGATTGTGGAACACTGCTTTGTGCCCACCATGATCCTCAGTGAGGACACTGCCCAGGATGTTGACCAAAGTTGACCAAGAGGTGCCCAGTGGGCTTCCACACGGGAATGGACAGGCCTTGGTCAACTTTGGTCAACATCCTGGGCAGTGTCCTCACTGAGGATCAGGACTCCACACAGGAACGGACAGGCCTTTGGCACCCTGGGTGGAGTGGAGGGTGGCTGTGGCTGACCTGGACTGCCTGGGAGCTTCTCCCTCCAGGGTCTGAGGGAGGGCTTTGGGGTGGCCTTTCGAGGGAGTGCCCCTGAGGCCTTCGGTGTCTCTGTTTCTGCCACTGGGGTTTTGAAGCCCCTTCACCAGTGTGCTTTCAAGCACTTCCTTCTGGAAAGCTCTACTCAAGACAAAATGGCGGCTACAGAAGAGGCACCCCTTTCCCCTCATGGAAAAGAAGTCCTTTCTGCGCATGCTCAAGGCGCTCCATGCAAAGGACCCGGATGTTGGATGCGGGCCTTTCAGGGAGGCTGAGTGGGCGGGGCTTGGTGACGGGAGTTGCCATGGGAACAGGATTCCTCACACCTCCCCCTCCCTGCCTCCCGGGGTTGCCATGGCGGCGGGGAAGGGAGGAGGCGGGGCCGAGGCAGAGGCAGCTGCGCATGCGCAGAGTCCGGACCCTTCTTCATCTCCCTGCGCCAGCTGCGCCGGCCTGGTCGGTGCGAACTCCGAGGCCGAAGAGTCGGGGCCGCCTCCGCCGCTGCCGCCGGGAAGGAGGCAGGCAGGCAGGGCGAGCCGCCGTGACGTGAGTGGACGAGGGAGCCGGAGGGCCGCGCGTGGGAGGGGGAGGAGGAGGAGGAGGAGGAGGAGGAGGAGGAGGATGATGATGATGATGATGGGTGAGAAGGAGGATGAAGATGATGGGTGAGGAGGAGGAGGGTGATGAAGATGATGGGTGAGGAGGAGGAGGGTGATGAAGATGATGGGTGAGGAGGAGGAGGAGGATGGTGATGATGAGGAGGATGATGAGTTAGGAGGAGTGAGGAGGAGGATGAGAGAGGTGGAGGAGGAAGGCAGCCTTCATCCCTCATACGCGCCCCAGTGGGTCCTGGGGGGCGGCCGGGCCCAGCTGTGCCTCCTCTCTGGAACCACCTGCCTGGGATGGTGAGGTACTCTCTGGTTGCCCACGAAGCGGGTGTGGCCGAGGCAACGATTCCATCCATACCTACTTGTGAGTAAGAGCTATAATGGGACAGTCAGACAGAGGATTGGGTTCTAAGGGTTCAGTTCTATGCGCACTTTCTGGGGAGTAAGTCTCATTGACTATAATGAGACTTATGTCTGAGTAGACAGGCATAGGATGTGGGTTCCAACGCTGTAATCTGATCCACACCTACCTGGGGGTAAGTCCATTGGTTATAATGGAGTTGCTTCTGAGTAGACAATTACAGGGTGGGTTCTAAGGGTTCAGTCCTGTGCACACTTTCCTGAAAGTAAGCCCCACTAACAATAATGACGTTTAACTTCTGAGTAGATCGGCAGAGCATGTAGGCTCCAAAGCTGCAATCTGATCTATACTTACATGGGAGTAAGCCCTTTGACTGTAATGGGACCTGCTTTTGTGTAGACAGGCCTGGATTGGGCCCTTAGGCCATAGTCACCCTTGTTCAGATGTGGCTGCCTGGCACGTGCCCTTGCCACTTGCAGAGGCATTGGCCCACTTTTGCAGGCAGCCTGTGTGGCCTCCTTTCCAGGCCAGGCTTTTCCTCCTGCCTTGTCATCAGAGGATTTCAGGGGGCGGGGGGGGGGGGGAGGTTGTTGGTGCCTAATTGGCCCTTCTCTTGAAGCTTGAATGACAACTAAATCCGATGTATGTCTACTCAGAAGTAAGTCCTATGGGGCTGATTCCCAGGAAAGCATGCACATGAGTGATGGATCTGGGCTCTTTGTGTGTTGGAGAGAAGTGGCAGCAAATGGGACTTTTAAACTCCCTTGCTAGGCATGGACTGCTCTTAAAAATATCCTTGAGCTCCTTCTGAAACACCCCTTGACTTAGCCCCTTAAATTATATCCTGTACAGGTAAGTGAACTGTCATTCAGTGCATGTGCATCACTAGATTTAAATGTAGTGGCAGACTTGGTTGAGAAGTCATGTCGAAGGGGAGAAGAGAGTTCAGTCTCTGATGCAATCCTCTGTTCCCTCAGGAGGATCCTTGAACTGCTGTTCCTTTTCCTCCTCTGCCAACTCTTGGAAGGAGCTGGCTTTATCCCTCCCTGGCTGAGAAGTCTGTGATTTTCTTGTGCCTGAAGTGCAGTCTTGATCAGCTCTTGGGTGATGCTAATATTTTGCCATAGATCAACATTTGATGAAAAGCAGTTTAGGAATACAAGTATAAATAATGACGAGGCACAGTTACTGGTGTTTGGGCCTAGAGACCAATAGCCAAAGTGAGCTTTGCTTGGCTTAATTGCCTCTATGGGGACTTTTGAGGTAAGGTTGGATATATATGTGGCTGGAGCAGACTTTTTCATTCTGGGTTCAGTCTTCAATCACTAGTAGATTCACTAGTTTGAGATGCACTTTTATGTTCACCTTTCACATTTCTGGGTGTCATACTAACAGAGCTCTTTTCGAGTTAGACTTGAGCTTGGTGGGTGCATATATGATCCTGATAACATTTTCAGAAAATAAATTCTCTACAGGCTTTGACTGATCTTCTTTAAAACCCTTTTCAGTATTTGTATTATGATAATATACATACTTTTCAGTAATATACATACATACATACATATACATACTTTTCAGTAATATATATTATGCAACAGTCGTATTCAAGGCAAGTGGCGGTAGGACTGAAGCCATTTAATTCACAATGTGTATGTTGCTCATGCTGTTTCCACCTGTTGTGAAAGAGGGGGGTTTGGGATTCCATTGAGAGAATGTGAGGAGCCTGTTGTAACCCCAATGAAAAGCTGACATCCACTGTCAGTAGCACAAGTGTGGTGAGTACAATCACTATAGTTTATTTCTGTTCTAGTAAGTCAGTGCTGCCTTGGCTTTCCTTGCACCTGCCTTGGTATCCTGCCATATGTCAGTGACAGTTTAGTTTGTAGGAAGCAGTGCATTATAAAAGAAAGGCAGACAACTAGGAACTGTTTGTGTGTTTTCTAGCACTTGTGGAAGCCCCCTTGGTTCAGGCAGGCTGTATTTAAACAGGCTGCTGCTTGATGAATGGAGATGCAGCTCCTTCTGTTGATTGCCATGAGTGAAGGCACAGTCTTTGTCCCAGGTGCTGAAATCAAGCAGTTCTTCAAAGCCACCAAAGGTTTTGCTCAGTAGTATCTGGCAGTATCTCCAGATAGGAGTCTTTTTTTGTCTGCAGCTCTGCTGAACCACTGTCAGCCCCAACAGAGATCTTGTCTGGACTGCTGCTTCAGCAACTTCACTGGCTGCCCATTTGTTTTTGGTCCTAATGCAAGGTGACAAAAATTAGATGGACAGCAGTTTGGGGACAAGCTTTCTCTGTAGTGGCACCACAATTGTAGGATTTGTTTTGAGGCAATGAAGATCCATTCTTTCCTGGCTTTTTGGGAAGAGCTGTGAACCAGCATTTGATTGATGGGTGGGTGTTTGCCCTGTGCGCCTCTGTAATAGTGCATGGCATGACTCTACCTTCTCAAATTGTAACCTCCCTCCTAACTGGTTCTACGATGCATGTATGTGTTTGGGTTTTCTGTTTTGTTGTGGTTTGATTATTTGATGCGTTGTACTTTTCATAATGGGACTTTGTAAAACCACCTTGGGTATTTGTTTCGGCATGGGAAAATATATAAACTTTTTAAAAAAATTATAAAAATAACATTAAACAAAATAAATTAACAAAAACTCTTCCTTGGTGATCCCAGAAAGGTCTGTGCAGTAGAAGCCAGACTTTGAATGTTCACCGGAGTATTGAATTTTTGGATCAAGAGTCAGCACTTTTGCTGTTTCTTGGACTGAGAAACGTCCATCATGGCTATTTGCCTTGACAGCTGCTTGACCCAAGTTAAATTCCTGCTCTGTTTGTTGTCTGATCTCTTAATTTAAAACATATTTCAGTAGTGTGCTCTTCTCATCAATGGTTCTTTACACATTTTCATTATATCCTCATATACATAAAGTGATACTCTGGCCTGTCTCTATTCGGGAAGAGACAGAGATATATACACAGTAAAACTTTGGATTGAGAGTGTTTTGCAAGACAAGCAAACATTTCTAATAAATTTTAACTTGATATCATCTTGCAGTACAAGCAAAAAAAAGTCTTGGCTAGGATACTGCTGGTTTCGGGGCTCTTCCAGCACCTGCTCAGCCTCTCCTGAAAGACCAGCCTATGCATGTCTGCTCTAAAGTAAAACTATTACAGTCAGTGGGTCACTCCTGTGTAAGGCGGGCAATGGAAAGGTGCCTAAGAGACCTATCATTGCATGTTATAAGTCCTGTTACAATCAGTGGGGCTCAGTCCTGTAAGGGGAGGGGTGCAGATTGTAGCCTGAAAAACTAAGTGCAGGTTAATTTATTTTATTTTTCTTTATATTTGGTATTTTCTTTACTATTTTGTATTAGTATTGTAATAATTTTATATTAATAATTTTGAGTTGAGAAACAAATCATCTGAATTTCCATTATTTTTATGGGAAAATTTGCTGTGATATACATTTTGGATTACAAGCATGCTTCTGGAACAAATTATGCTCATTAATCAAGGTATCTCTGTGCTCTTTGCACTCTGTGGGACTCTACCTTGGGCAGTTATTAGCCATGTGTTGCTGGAATGTTGCTATTGCCAACTGCAACATGCAGTGAAAATTTTCCATGCCACAACTGGGAGTAGAAGAGATGCAAGGAATGCTTGGGCTGAGAGTCTGATGGCTTCTCCTACTCATAGTATGTTCCCACATAAATTTTCAGCAGTCCGTCTGTGGGAGTTCCAGTGGCTCCAAAAGGCTAAAAATAGGCCAAAGGAGCTCTCTTGTCTCATGGAGCAGATGTGGTTGCCTGTCTACACCACCATGCCGACTCTGTGTCCTTCACGCATCCCCAGTAGACTGCTCGGGTTACTGTTTGCAGCTGCCAGGCCAGAAATGCAGTGTGAATGACAGGCGAGCAGGTGGGAACCATGCAAAGAATTTCTTTCCTGCTTCTTGCAGGAGCCACATCTTAAGCCAGCATAAGTCAATTAAACTGTGGGGCAGGCCCTCTTCTCATCCCTCCCAGACTATTCGCTATCCAGGGCACCTGCTGCACTTATTCAGGCTTCAATGGTTTTTGAAATTGTGCTGGAGGAGATGGTGTTCATAAAAGTTTCCCTTATGGCCCCTGGGGCTGCCAGGCTGTGCATGTAGTATGTGGGTCTGTGACTTTGGCAGTGGCATTTCCTTACAAGGCATAATCAACCATATGCTCCCTCCAAAGAGTGTGTAGACATGGAGGCTGTTGGAGCAGGCAGTGTTGTTAAAGCACCAGATGGGATGCTGTCAAAAGGGAGGGTGGCGCTTGGCTGCCAGGTTGGGTATAGTGGAGGTTTGCGTCATCTTTGGCTAAGAGTTGTGGTTCAGAAGGGGGCCCAGACTCTGGGGTGAGCTGAGCCGTGGTGTACACCATTCCCTGTGCCTTCAGGCCCAATGCTCACGTGTGATGAAAAGATGCTAGTTAAGCCTTCTGAATAAAACCAGCCAATCAGCTGGATTGAAGCAGTATACAAGGGTTTGTCATGTTCTTTTGCTCTGTAGCTGCATTTCTCTTGATTAATCCTTGAAGTTGAGACACAAAATCCCCCTTTCTTGAGAGTGGTAACATGTTGGAGACAGGAAATGCTAGGAATGGTGTTGGTAAAGCTCTGTTGGCTCTTTGGTGTAGGGATGTTTTTTAATGCAGTGCCATGTGATGATATAGCAAGAGTCGTCTGTGGTTTCGGATTTATACAGGTTCTTGGGGATCGGCACTCCCTTTCAGCTTTGCTTGGGACCAAGAGCTTGCAAACCTAAATGGAAAAGATTTGTGTTGTATGATGCTTTCCCATCTGGCTTGGTGTACAAAGCCTGAGTTCTGTTTTCAGGCTGCCATTGACCCATTTCTTTTGCTTGGCAGTGGTGGAATGCTCCTGGGGAACTGGAGATTTGAGGCTGGCACCATAGAAGGCAAATATTTCTATAGCTCTCAAGCAGGCTATTCTGAATCTACTGTATGGGGAGCCTATTCCCTGGGTCCTCAAATGCGCCTGCATCTACTGTTAAAACTGAGGTGTTGACTCTGTAATGTTTAGTTCTCTTGCTCTTCCTTTTTTAGAGGTTAGCTTTCCAGCATCTACTAGTGGCATCTCCTGAACGGGAGGTGCATGAGACTGAGAGCTAAGTTATGGCTTCTTGGATGGGCATTAGCGCTGTGGTATATGGTCAAGGAATTGCCTGCAGGACCCAGCCTCCCACGGCCTTTGCAGTCCCTAAGATCAGCAAAGACTTACTCTGTGCAACAAATGCAAACGATGCAGGGCAATAGTGTAAGAACATCAAAAGATGAACCCTGCTGGATCAGGCGAGGCATTTCCCTATATCTCACAGTGGCCTACCAAATGCCTCTGGGACCACAAGCAATGCCTATCTAATTGCCATTCTCAGCATCTGGAGATCAGCTATCATTAAAACCCAGAGGTTGTTTACAGTCAGCATGGCTCAGCTGTGATTAATGTTTTTTTTCCCATCTAACTGATGAATTCCCTTTGAGAGGCATGTAGGGCAGATGCCATCACCATATCCTCTGACAAGGAGTTTCACATATTAATCACACTTTGGGAAAAGCAATATTTCCTTTTGTCTGTTCTGACAGTCTCGCCAATCAATAGCAGCAGACCTTTGATTCTGGTGCTGTGGAAGAGGGATAATGTCCCTCTATCCACTGTACCCAATTCATGCATTATTTGATATGTCTCAGTCATGTTCCTCCTCTCCTGACTCTTCCTTCCAGATCATTGTTTCTCAGATTTTTAGCACAGGACCCATTTTTAGAATGAGAATCTGTTAGGATCCACTGGAAGTGATGTCATGATCAGAAATGCCATAATCAAGCACAAAATTTTTAATACTCTTAGGAATAAATTTAATCAGGAGTAACTTTTATTTACCATCAAGACTTTCCATGTATAGGAGGTGTCCCAGCCTCACTAATTGCAGGATCATTTTGATAGCTCTCCTTGGCACTTTTTCTGTTCTGCTACAATGGGCCCACCTTATCTGTGGATTTTAGTATCTTTGAATGCTGAGACTGTAACTAGAGTGTTTCATAAGACCATCTGCATGTAACCAGAAGCCACTTGGCTGTTTGTACAAGGCACTTCTGGTCACACCTGCACCAGAGGCCTTCTGAGAATGCTGGGAAGTTGCACACAACCTCCAGAGGGCAGGGAATATTCCCTCACATAAGTTGCGATAGTGTTGTTCTGGGACCCCTATGGATTTAATTATCTGAGAATTTGGGATTATTGGATGGATCTCCCGTGGATATAAAGCACCCACTGTATATCCTTTTTATGAGAAGTGGTGGCCACAACTGGACACCATACTCCTGATGTGACCTTATTGTTGATTTGTACAATATTGGCTGTTTTATTCTCAAACTTTTTAAAATGATCCTGGCATAGAGTTGAACTTTCACAGCTGCCAGTGCTGGATTGACACTTCCATTGAACTGTTCACCAGTACCCCAAGAACTCTCTTCTTATCCATCATAGTCAACTCAGAACCATCCGCATATAAACCATCTGAGGACTTACCAAGTCTGAGGACTTACCAAGCTTTGGATTAGAGCAGGGGTCTCCAAACTTTTAACTTCAGAGCTCTTGGACCTTTAACAAGGGTGTAGAATAGGGAATTTCAGTTTGTGATCTGTGAAATGAGAAGCTGCGCAAGCTGAAATTCCCTCCTGTACAGGTCCAGGAGCTCTGAAATTGTTTGGAGACCCCTGGATTAGAGCATCTGTGGCAACTCAGCCCATTTTAAAGGGCCTCCTGAATATGATCAGAAATAGCTTCTGATCATGTTAGAAGGTATTCTGAGATCATGGAAGGCCCATGGATTGGGCACCATGGATTGGGCCCCATGCCTTCTCTGCTCTCAAAAGTGACATGGATTTAATTGGAAGTGATGTCTGGTTCATGTCTGCTATTTCCAGACATTCCAAGAGCTGTTCTGAGGTCCAGAGAGAACTGCGGCTACAACACCTTCCAGAAGACCCAGCACAACACCTTCCAGAAGACCCAGCAATTGCAAGCCAGGCTCCAGAATCTATGGAATAAGGTATCTGTGAGGGGCTGACACCAATCCCATGCAGATGCCAAGGGATAACTATATGTGAAATCTTACCTCAATATGCATTCCTTTACATTTACTTACATTGAACCACATTGTTATTTTGTTATTAATTCCTCAGTTTAGAAAAGTCCTTTTGGAGGTTTTTACCATCTATTCTGGACTTTATCACATGGAAAAAGTTTAATGTCATCTGCACACTTGGCCATCTCACACCTTAGCTCCCTCGCCAACTTGAAAAGTACTGGTCCCTGGATTGAGCTTTGAGTTTAGGGTGAAGGCCAAAGTTTTTAGGGTGGGAGCTTCATTGTGAAAAGTAGAAGCTTGGAAGTGAGTAAGATACTTATTCTGTGTCTATAAAGACTGAGCGGTTTGGCAAGTTGTGCTTATGCTTGTCCAGGGTGCTAGCAGGGTGTCCTGCAGGGTACAGGTGTCTCTGTGGCAGGTTATTGTGGGAGAGCTACTTGTTTTGCAGCTCCTCTGGCTTCCAAACTCTTGTTCAGATAGTCTGGTTTCTAGGTTGGGGTTCTGTGTGATGCTTGAATCACTTTAATATGTGGTTTTCTGTTTACACTTTCCACATTTGTGAGCTTCCTGAGTGCTTGCCAAGGGTAGGGCACTGCTTACTGGCCTAGCAGGAAAAAGCAGAGATTTTTGGTGGTTGATGCATAATGCCAAGGTTAAAGAACCTTTGTAATGTGTGTTGGCCTGGGCTTCATATGCATTTTTTTAAAATAAGGGATTGCCTAGAACCAATTGGTGCGTGAAGGAGATGGCTGCCTGGCTCAGTATAGAGCTATTTGTTATATCCCAGAGAGGGATGAGCAGCTTGGGTCCTAGATTCTGGGAATGAGGGTCTCCAGAGATGTTGCTTTTGTGAGCTAAACAAGAACTACTTTGTGGAATGGCTATAATTTAAGAGGGCAGGTTGCTTTCTTTCGAACAACTTTGAAAGCTCCTGATGCATATGGAAAGTGTAGTTTGACTCCCTTTTCTGATTTTATAGCTCTTGTGCCTGTGATGAGCAGAACTAAATAGTAACATGGGGTTGGTGGCTGGTATGCTGCCAGTTTCTGATCAGTTTCCCTTGTTCAAGTGAATTTGTTTTTCATAGTCCGGAGAGAACAATCACTGCTACCCCAGAATGCTTCTGTGTTGGGATTTGAGGACTAAGCAAACAATGAGATTGCAAGCCAGAAGAGAGGCAGTTTGGGGGGGGGGGTGTGGGCAGAAAGCAAAGCATGGTCTGGCACATGCTAGATGAGAGACATGGGCTTGGGCTCTTTGTGAGCACAAGCTGCTGAGTTAGCAGGTGGATGGGATTTGACAGAAAATGGGCTGTTTCCTTAATCTTGGGGTATTGTGCATGAGAAGCCCTAGATCAACTGCTGCAAACACGCTCATTCTAATAAATTCCACACATTGTATAACGATTCAGAATTGGCCAGTCAAAGATGAGAGTGGGTCAGAGCATGACTTTTGTGGAGGTGGAGCTCTGTCACTGTTAACCAGCAAATTTGTCCTTGTATAGGTGAAAGACAAAGATTGTGATTCTTGGGAGGGAAAGTGGTATCCCCAAGAGGAGTAGTTTGTATAGGACCTGATGGCTAGAAAATGTACCCTACAGCAGCAATTTTCAATCCTTGCATTGTGCTGACAAGGCACTAAAATTGTCAAAGTACCTGATCAGTTTTTCGTTGACAAGTCACACCATGCTGCTGGTTGGAGGCTCAAATCTCCCAACTCCGAAAGCACACCTGTGTACCATCTTCAGCATACCAGTGTGCCATGACACAGTGGATGAAAAATACCTTCTCTAGATAAAAAAGTGAGCATTTTGGCATGTGTTGTTTCCAGCAATGTCTGGAAACAACATAAGAAATGCCCCACTAGACCATGCCAAAGACCTTATCTAGTCCAGCTTCCTGTATCTCACAGTGGCCCACCAGATGCCCCAAGGAGCACACTAAGCAACAAGAGACCTGTATCCTGGTGCCCTCCCCTGCATTTGGCATTGTATATCTAGTCTATATCTAAAATAAAGAGGTTGTACATGTCCATCATTGTTTGTAATCTGTGACAGACGTTTCCTGTAGAAATTTGTCCAATCCCTACTTAAAAAGCATCTCAGCTAACTGCTGTCATCACATCCTGTGGCAAGGAGTTCCTCATACTAATTACCTGCTGGGTAAGAATTACTAACTCTCCCAACACTCATTTTTAGTTAATGTCCCCTGGTTCTGGTGTTGTGTGAGAGGGAAAAGAGCATGTAGTAACAATGGAACATGTATCTCAGTATCAAGTGATAACAGTCCAAGGCAACCCTGGAGAAATCTTGGGACTGTGAGGTTCTGAGAATGATTGTCCTGGGGTGGGGGCAGCTCTACATCATAATGGCAAATGACATTTTGAAGCCTGGGAGTTTCTACCCTTGAGAGTTGACAGATGACTGAGAATGCTGTGCAAGAGGTTTTTTAAGCAAATCTTGGGGATAGTCATCAATCTGAAGTTACAGAATTATAGATCCAATTCCATGGTCTCTGCGCTTCCCTGGCAGTCTTTTCAGGGTGAGAACAGTTTGGCTGGCCACTGAATGCATAGGAGTTTGGATGGGGTTGGGCTTATTTGATGGAAAATTGACTTGTACCATATGATTTTATACCTATTGCCTATTTCTTGCCTGTGGGGGAGGATAGGAAACATCTATGTCTGTATCCAAGTCCCTTCTTTCCCAGCCCAGTATTTCAGTTTCCTACTTCATCTCTGGTCTTCTCCTTCCCTTAATTCACACTAACAGGGAATGAGTCAAGAAAGTGGAAGTGGCAGTGCTTTTTATATCATTGTATGGAAGGAAGGGGGCTCTCTATAGCTCTCTACAGCTCCTGAGAGCAGGGCTAGAATCAGTGGGTTGAAGCTTCAGGGAAGTAGCTACAGATAAGACAGGAGGAAGAATTTCCTATCTGCAAGAGCTGTCCAGCATGCTGGGACAGCCTGCTTCATCCAGTTGTGAGATGAACATCTTTGAAGGTTTTCAAGCAGAGACTGGATGGTCACCTAGAAGGCTGTAAGGCAGTGGTCTTGAAAGTGTGGTTTGGGACCCCCCTTGGAGTTATGATCTCAGGTTAGGGGGGTTGCAAGAGGGTGGGATCCACCATTTTGGAATCTGGCACTGGACTTTCCTGGGAGTAAGTCTCATTGAACACAGTGGGACATACTCCAGCTGCTTGAATCTAGCTGTTGCTAGAAGATATTAGGTTTTGGAAATATCTATCATCCTTCTAGCATCTAGCATCCTTCTGGAAGTAGTAGGGTTGTAGGCTGTAGTATTAGGCCATATGAGTTTTGCCTGGCATTGCAGTGGCCTGCAAGCTTCTACTTTTGCATGCTTTCTTTTGAGGCTCTATTCATGGTGCCTACCTACATTTTCTACCAAAGGAAGAAAATACAAGAGCTGTCTGGAAGTGGGTCACAACGAAATGTAACCTCTTACCCAAAGTGAATAGTCTCCTACAAAGAGTCATGTCATGCTGAATTTGTTTTGGTCACTTTTTTCTGGTTTGCAGCTAAAGTGAATGAATTGGGCCTAGCTTTGTCAGTATAGCAATCCCTTTGCCTGCAAGTGAGGGGCAACTTCCTAATGGTCCATTCTTCTTCACACCATCTCCTGTAAAGGTTCTATATTTACCTCCCGTAAAGGTTCTACATGCTTTGTCTTATCTTCCTATGCAGGATCATTGCTATTTGCCGGCCTACTAAAGGCAATCATGCAAATTCGGCAGTGGAGGCTAGTAGAAGGAAGGTTGTGGTGCGGTGTTGTGTCTGTGAAAGACTGTGGTTCAAGACCCATGTTCTCTGTCGGCAGGACCTTGGGGCTCTAATCCTATCTTAAAATGCGATTTGGTGACTGAGACTTCCCTTGGATTTAGGTGCTGTATTTAGATGTGTTCTTGTAGGTGCCTTTGCATTCAGAAGCAGCAGCAGGAGTCACTGGGCTTCTCTCACCTGACAACTGGCATGCCCGATGCAAAAGGCCAGTACCTGTAGTTTGCTGGCCCCAACAGAATAGTGGAAACGGTTCATTTGGGCGGAAGCAAGCAAGATATAGGGCTTTTCCAGTAAGTATGTATTGGATTTTTGGTATGGTTAATGGATGCTTCTTCCTGATACTGTTTACTGACAGAACGACGTTTGCCCTGGCAGCATCCACAGAATGAAGAGTCTGGAAATGCTGTTTCCAGGAGCTTGCTGGTTCCCAGAATCGGCATTTGTCACTCCTGAAGCAGTCTGGCTCTGAAGACCCAATTGTAGGATGGGGAGGCGAAGAATATGTGGGAGGGGGCATGACAGCATGCAACACCTGGCTCCAAGAGGGTGTTCTGAGTTGGATGTGAACTTCTGAATGCCTTCTCAAGCAAAATAACAATTCACATCAAAATGTTTCTGTAGCTTTTGCAGAGAACACTTAAGGATTTGGACTGGCTGTTCTGCAGAGAACTTGGCATGATATGGATTTCAGCATGGGAGGGACTGCAGTTCTGCAAGAGAGCCAAATTCCTGCCAGTGTCTTCAGGTGGGGCTGAGAGATCCTGTATGAAAGCTATGGCTGGAAAGCTACGGCTAGTCACTGACAACTCTGAATGCATAGGTCATCCTCCTGTGTTTCTGTGCCAGCTATCCCTTCTTCTGTGTGCTGGCCCTGAGTGAGGAAGCGACCTGTATTCACTGTCCTTCTTTCTGCTATGACATGTCTCATGTGGACAGGCAGGTTTCATCAGCAGTGACAAGGTTGTTGTAAGAACATCCTTGAATGATGCTTTGCAAACCTGGATCACATTTCTTTTGAAGGAAGGCTGCAGCTTTCTTCCTTGACATTTGTGTTTCTTCTTCAGTTTCTTCCATTTGCGTTTGTGATGGAGTCACCTTTTTCCAACTTAAAAAGGTAAAGGCCCCTTAAGGGTTGCCCTGCCAGTCTTGACTGGCTGCAGGTTTTCCTGCTGCCTATACTGGCACCAGCCACAGCTGTTGGGTGTAGCATTCATCCTCAATTCAAAGCCGAAAGTTGGCACTGTCAAAGACATCTCCATAGTCACGTGGCCAGCAGGATGGCATGGAATACTGTTTTCTTTTCCACCAAGGTGATACCTATTTATCTACTTTCTTTTGCATGCTTTTGAACTGCTAGGTTGGCAGGTGCTGGGCTAAGGACAGGAGCTCACTCTGTCTTGCAGCACCTGGGTCTTGAACCCCTGCCTCTCTGATGAAAGGAATGGTGTATTAACCAGCTGAGCTATTGTCGCCCTTGTTCTAGCTTTAATAGTATTTTCGCAAGCACTTTCATCGGGCAAATTTACCATGCATTTGTTGTATTGAACTTCTGCGGGGACTCTCCAGGAAGAGGTAAATGGGATAAGTTCCCACAAGAGGGTGCACTGAGAAGAATCACTGTCTAAAAGAAGTGTCACATGGTTGCAGCTTCAGCATGGAAAAATAAATTAAGTTGTCTCCTTTTATAGCAGAAAAGAGATGTGATAAAAGTGTAAATCATTGTGTTTTCTCATTAGGATTTTCTCTCCAGTGCTTGAGAGGCTTCACATTTAAAAGGGGGAGAGCCAGTAGAAGGGCTGGAGATGGGAGCCTAAGGAGAAAGGTCTCTTGGCCCAAGGGAAATTTCCTCTCTTCTTCAGTCTCCATACTTGGCAGGACAGGGAGAGCCTCTTTATTAAACAAAATCTACTAGGAGGGAGCCCACGGAAAAGTCGGCAAAAACCCAAGCCTGTTAAAATTGTTTTTGTTGCATGTAAATGAGGAAATAAAGATCTCAAATGTAGTCCTCAAATGTAAATAAGGTCAAAAGGTTTGGTTTAGAGGGTAGAGCCATCGTTAAGCCTGACGATAAGAACTGAAGGTCACCAGTTCCAGAACACCAAAAGCTGTGTTATGAGACCTTGAAACTGTGGAGTTGAGTGGAGTGAGAGATAAGAGCTAGCAGGCAGCTGTGTCTCAGTTTTGAGGCAAAAATATGGCCAGGAAGATGACCGTCTTTTTTTGAAAGCTAGAACCTCTTTGTTTATTGTAAAACCACCACGGGTTTAGAGAAGCCTCTGTAAACCACCTTGAATAAAGCAAAAGGAGAAATACAGTGGCTAGAAAGGATGATGATGATAAGAACATAAAAGCCTCCACAGGATCAGGCCAAAGAACAATCTAGTCCAGCTTCCTATATCACACAGCAGTCCACCAGATGCTTCAAAGAGTACACAAGAAACCTGTATCCAGGTGCCCTTCCCTGATCTGGCATTTTGAGGTTGTCCACATTTACACACACCCTTCCTGGCTTGTAACTTGTGATGGTCCTTTCCTCTAGGGCATTGGTCTTCAAGCTTTTTGGCAGGAGGGTCACATCATCTCTCTGACACTGTGTTGGGGCCAGAAAACTAACTTGCATTTCAAATTTGAATAAATTTTCATTGATTTACATATAAAAATATTGGAGTGGATTACAAGGCTTGCTCAAGGGCCGGATAGAGGTGTCTTGCTGGGGGCCACGTTGAGGCTTGCCAAGGACTGCATCTGGCCCCTGGGCTGGGGTTTGGAGACCCCTGCTCTAGGAGTTTGTCCAATCCCTTCTAAAAGGCATTGAGGCTAGATGCCATCACCACAACCTGTGGGAGGGAATTCCACAGACCAGCTACACGTTGAGTAAAGAAATATTTTCTTTTGTTTGTCATAACCCTCCCAATATTGACTTTGAGAGGATGCCCCCTAGTTCTGGTGTTATGTGAAAGGGAAAAGAACACCTCTCTATTGACTCTATCCATCCCTTGCATAATTTTGTACATCTGAATCATGTCTCCCTTCAAGCGCCTCTTTATTAGACTGAAGAGCCCCAAACACTGTAGCTTTTTCTCATATGGAAGGTATCCCAGACCATTTTGGTCACTCCCTTCTGAGCCTTCTCCATTTCCTCTTTCCTTTTCGGGATGTGGTGACCAGACCAGGACGTAGTACTCCAAATGTGACCTCACCATTGATTTGTACAATGGCAGATAAAACCTTTTTGTTCAAAACTTCTCCTTGTTCTGGATCAGTAGTACTGGCAGTGTGAGAGTCTTCTTGTGGCAGAGTTTTACCCAAGTAACCCCTTGGGAACTGGATCTCTTGGGCTTGTGGTAGCAGACTAGATCTACCAAGATGATCCCACCCAAGCTGCAGGATAAACTGATTAGAAGGATGAGACAGGAAGTGAGTTCAGTAAAACTGCACTAGACATCATTGCCCTGGAGCAGCGTGTGGTCTCTGGAAGTCCTTTCCCATTCCACGATAAGTCCATTATTATAACCATCCATAAAAATGAAGTATGTGAAAGGGTCGGTATTTTCATAGGACTGTTCTGTAGGAGCTGATCCTGGAATGTTTTTTCAGCTTTGTGCTGCCTGACTTGCTGGGACATGCTTGTTGGGTATTTCAGGTGCCCTGTGTTTTGATTGTTTAACATGTGTGCTCTTCTAGCCACAGATGCCTTGGTGCCGCCTGCCTGTCTAGCACAGTGAAGCCACGTTGATTGTTTGGGTATTGTGACTGTTTGAATTTACGCTTTGTGGGTAACAGACGCAAGGATTGCCAGTTGTGAGAGAGAGCCTGGCTTCCAGAAATCATGGTACAGTAATTCTGAAGGATTTGGGTGTAAGCTTTTCTCCCTTCTCTAAAAGAATTGGATTAGGTTGTACAGCAGGGGTGTCCAAACCAAGGTTCGGGGGTCAGAAGAGGCCCATGGCAAGACCCCTCCATCTAGCCTGCAGGCAAGCCTTGTAATCCTCCAGATCTGTCTCTAATACACTCTTGTATGTAAGTACAGTGGTGCCTCACATAACAAGTTTAATTCATTCCGGAAGCATGCTTGTCATATGAAACACTCTTTATGTGAAGCAGATTTTCCCATAGGAAATAATGGAAACTCAGATTATTGGTTCCAGAACTCAAAAAATATGCATATAAAAATATTAACTGTATGTAAAAATGATGACAAAACACTAGAATTGAATTCAGAACATGCATTCAATGTGCATGATCCTATGAAGTCTGCTTAGGCTGCACTCCAAGACACTTTCCTGGGAGTAAGCTCCATTTCACACAATGGGGCTTACTTCTGGGTGTAGACATGGTTAGGAGGCTGCAATCAAAGACACCTTCAAAGTGTCTCCCCACTTTCTCCTTCTCTACATCCTGAGCCTCTCTCTCTCCTGCTCCCTTCTGGTTAGCCCTGAGCTGCTTCCCTCTTCTCCACTTCTGTTCTCTCCCTCTGCCCAGCGGACGCCTGGCCAAAAGAGGAATATCATGGAATTGTTGCTTTCGCTATGGGCAGGCGCACTTGGCAGCCTTGCTGCTTTTTAAAAGGGCTGGCGGCCAGCGCATCTGCCCCAATTGCCAATGAGTGTGCTTATTAAGTGAAGCAACACTTGTTATGTGAGGCAGAATCCTAGATAAATTTTTGCTTGTTATGTGGATCACTTGTTAAGCGGCGTACCACTATATATTCAAATTTGAAACTTTAATAATTTTTTTGGCACCTGATACAGTGTCGAATACAGATACAGTGTCGAATACAGATACAGCGCCTGATACAGATGTGGCCCTCCTGCCAAAAGGTTTGCAAGGCAAGGCCCAAAAGTCAAAAGTAGTCGAAAAGTGTCCATCTTCCAGCCCTTCCAGTTGTTCTTTGTCAGTGTCAGTCTTTGGACCTTCTGGCCTGTATACACAACAGACTGATGCTATGTGTCCCTAGGTAGCAGATATTCCTATACACAACATCAGTGTATGTGTGGTCACTTGGTTACCTTTGATCAAGCATGTGCAGAGAGGTGTCCTGCTTGGGAGCAGAGCAGATCTTAAAAGAACTGGGACAGAAGATAATCTTAAGAACATAAGAATCAGGCCAAAGGCCCATCTAGTCCAGCTTACTGTATCACACAGCAGCCCACCAGATGCTTCAGGGAGCACGTCGTTTATTTGCATGATAAACTTGCTGAAAAATCAGCATATAATTTTTATAACTGGTCATAGATGCAAGTGAAAAAGATTTTCTATCATTATCACCCTTGTAGTGTTTCCAGTTTAAAAATGATTTTGGAAACAGTGACTCTTGGATCCAAAGAGTAAGTTTTTTAAAAAAACAGAGGTGGAGTAATAGTTATGGTGACTACAATGACTCATAAATCAAAAACATTTGCTCATTTTTGGGCTACACTAAGATCAGAATGAGCTGGCTTCTTGGCCTAGGTGTCTTTTGGTAGGCCTTGGAAATTAGGTATTGAGCTTTCTCATTTTAAGGTCCATGAATCTGCTGCCTCCAGACCAGTGATGGGCCCTGGCCGGGTTGGGCCGGATCACCCAAACCACTTCCTAATTTTGGCCGCCCGCTACCGTACCGGTAGCTACGGGTGACCAAAAACCCGGGCGGACCGGTATGCCACCCGGGGGAGCCCATCACTGCAGCTGCGTCAACCATGATGCAGCTGCAGTTGCGTCCTGAAGAGGACATGACTGTGGCTGCGTCATGGTCTTCAGGTCCTCAGGTTCTCTACAGTGCGCCCAGGTTGGGGCCCTCCCTTAGCCCCGCCCCTTGCCCCATCCACCCGCACGCACAGCGCACTGGGGTGGGTGGTGTGCCCTCCCCGCCCCCTGACCCCAGCCCGCCCCCTGACCCTGCCTGGCCCCACCCACTTCCAGGGAGCTGGTTTTTGGGCCAGGCCGGGCCCACCCCTGCTCCAGACCCTTCTTTGGACGCCTTGAAGAGAGTCCCCTCCTTATATAATATCTGGGTTTGGCTAATTTCACCAGATCTAGACCAACCTCTGTGCTGCTTTGGGGGACAGGAAGTTCAATGGGTGGTGACTAGTGTGCTTTTTCTATGTGCTTTTGAAGGAAGCTGTTTATCTAGATCAGTGGTCCTTAAAGTGGGGACTGGGATACCCTTGGGAGTTCATTTCAGGAGGTTTGCAAAACCTGGGTGCCACCATCTTGGAATCTGGCACAGGGAACTACCATTTTGGATTGGGACACTCAGGCTGCAATTCATAATTCCTGGGAGTAGGTCCCATTGAACACAATGGGACTTACTTCCAAGTAGACATGGAGGACATCTGACATCACAGTGATGTCACTTCCTGTTTATCACATCAGCCATGACATTATTTCCAGGTTGATGACATAGGCACCCCCCTCCTTTACTTCCACTTTCCATCCTTAGTAATATGGTTTCAGTGGTGGAGTCTTTCAAGTTCTTGGGCTCTGTAATCTCCCAAGTCTTGAAATGGTCAGCTAACATCAGCAGCATCATTAAAAAGGCTCATCAGAGGTTGTACTTCCTGCACCAACTTCAATCTGCTCCAGGAGCTGCTGACCCAGTTTTATAGAAGTATTATTGAGTCTGTTCTCTGCAACTCTGTAACCATCTGGTTTGGCACAGGAACCAAACTGGATAAGAAAAGACTCCAAAGGACAGTAAGATTAGCAGAGAAAATAATTGGAGTCCTCTATGGAGGATCTATATACTGCTCAGGTCAAAAAGAGCAGTGAGTACTCTACACCCTGGACAGAACTTGTTTGATCTTCTCCCTTTTGGACGCCGATATAGGACTCTGTACACTGAAACAGAGTGCCATCTAGGCACAAGGGCAGTTTTTTTCCTTGTGCCATTAAATTGTTGAACTCATGGTGAGGTGACTTTTGAGTAAATATCAAGGCAGTATTTTAATTTGAATTGAATGTCTCTATCTGTTCTTCTGCTGTATTGTTTATGAGTTAGTACTAGTACTCGTATGTATGTATCCATTAGCTGAAACTAAATTCCAATATGGTATTTATATTTGGCCAATAAATAAATATCTATCTGTCAAGGTATGTCCTTGATGGATTGTCAATCTCAGAAGTGGGGAAGTGGGCTGAAATTCTTAAGAACCAAAGATCTAGATCAGGCATGTCCAACAAGAGGCTCGAGGGCCGCATTTGGCTTAGAAAGCCCATAGATGCGGCCCTCGGGGCCCTGTGTTGGACATGCCTGATCTAGATAAATGTAAATTTAGTAGACCACCCAAACCAGGGGAAAGAGATGGGCAGAGTGTGAATTAGTATTTTTCTGGGACATCTTGGTACGTTTGGCTACCATCTTGTTCTCCTGGGGTTGATGCTATGCATGATTCTATTTCTTATACAGTGGATGGTGGTGCTGGATGCTCATGTTCCTCTCTAGGAAGGTCTCACAGTTGGTCAGAGTTGGGCTCTACATTTGAAGGCACATTTTGATGGATATACAATATTTGTTTGACCTTAGGTTATGGGCAAGTTTCTTTGAGCTCTAAGCATGCATCTGCTTGACCTCTTTCCATCCTGGTGGCTCAAAGTGACTAGAGAGAGTCTGGGTGAGTGGATGGGTGGCAGAGGTCATAAATGTTTCTTTGAAGAGCAGTGAGGTACCAACTGTACTGTACCTTCGTGCAAAAGCTCTTTTGTACCCAACCATCATAGATAATTTCTGGCCTTTGTTCAATAAAGCGATTGAACAGGTAGTGGCAACCAAATTACAATTTTCATAGTTAATTTTAGTGACTCCTTCTCTGACTGGATAAGTCTGGTCAGCTCTTTGACCCTTGATCATTCTGATAAATGATATCGGTCAGGAAGGAGACTGGTGATATAAGGACAGGAAGGAGAGCCCTTTGGGCTCTACTGGATTGATTGATAGCTTTTGACTATTTCTGTGTATCTTCTGTACATTGGGAATATGAAGTTTATATTACTCATCCCTGATTATATTTCTACATACCAGTAAACAAGGATGCCCATTTTTCTCCTAAATGTACTATTCCATCAGTTAAACCCCTGTTAAGCCTTCAATGTCCAGGTGAGAGAATTAGAGGGATGTTCATCCAGCAAATTATTTGGAGGTGACATCGACCTCTGTCATCCAACCAACTGTCTCATCCAATGCTGTCTCTAAAATCATGATCATTGCAGAATACAGATATGTGGCAGGTCTCAAAACAAATTATGGTAAATTTTGTGTATACAACTTGATTGCCTTCTATAGAAGCTTTCAACAAAGATGCCCCAGTTTGTATTGAACCTCTATGCCAGATATGTCCAACCGTTTTCATTTCATGGGACACTAACACAGGATTTTTCACAGGATACAAAGGTACACCATCAGATTTTTTTCATCAGGAACAGCATGATGCTGGGGACGGGGTTCACATTCCCCAATGGCTCTACTAATAAATACTAACCCTAACTCCTGTGGGGCATGCATGTGAATCACGTTGACATACCAATGTGACATGACACACTGGTTGAAAAAAGCTGCTCTAGTCCTTTCTGTGCCCCCAAAATGGAGAGTCTGTAGATGAGCACAATCCTAACCATGTCTACTCAAAAGTAAATCCCATTGTGTTCAGTGGCTCTTACTCCCAGGAAAGTGTCTTTAGGATTGCAACCTTAATTTCAGACCAATTTGGAATGAAGCAAGTCTTTTGTTAGATTTTAGTAATCTTGTCCATTGGCATGATTTGGTAAAATGGCTTAAAAATGATGAGATTTCTGGATTTTTCACCAGATTCTCCCAATCTGAGCAAATATTTTCTTATATATTCATTGTGTATATATATCTCTATACAAGGACTATGATGCCGTGCTTGGTTCATTAGGAGTAAGTCCCTCTGGACACAGTGGGATTTCTCTGTGAGTATGTTCAGGATTGCTCTGTAAGCAGATCTGCACTACATACGCTTGCAAGTAGAGGAGGTTTTGGATACCTGATTGCAAAGCTTGCTGTGCAGACATTCAGTTAAAGCAACTTGTTTTTGTGGTACTCGAAAAAGAGGACAGGATCTGGGTTGCTATAGAAACTGCATGCACCTCCATGAGAACGCCTTGCTGCTCTATGCTCCCTTACGACTATCACGGCATCCTTGCATTTCTTTCGTCACACAGCGTTTTCAGTGCTGCGTGAATGGAAAAGAAATCATGGCGCCATCTTCACTCACCCTTTGTGTTGTATGCTCAGTTTTTCTTTGATGCAGACAACATTCCTCATTATAGAGATTAGAAGTCGAAAGGCTTATAGCATTTGCAGAGTGTATTACAAAACCAGTTGCCTTGCACCAATATCAGATTAGGGATAAGCTGCAGGAGAGTTGAGTAAACTGGCTTCATGTTTTCCAGGTTGCACATTACAGATAAGAACATCAGAAGAACCCTGCTTGGTCAGGCCCATCTAATTCAGCTTCCTGTATCTCACAATGGCCTACCAGAGGCTTGAAAGAGCACTTAAGACAACAAGATGCCCAAATCCTGTTGCCACTACCTTGCAACTGGCATGTGGAGAGAGGGTCCATGTAAAACCAAAGTTTGCATGCAGACATTATGACTTTTTATCTGTGATGGATAAATCTGTCCACCCTTTGAAAGAAATTTAGCCAGATGGCATCACATCCTGTGGCAAGGAGTTCCAAAGATAAATTACATGCTTTTGCCTGTGTTAATGATCCTGCCATTCAATTTAATGGGTATCCCCTCATTCCTGATGTTGTAAGAGAGAGAAAACAATTTCACTCTACCAACTCTTATCAATCTCATGTGTCATTTTATATGTCTCAAGATGGAAATAAAAAATACACCGCATGCTTTGGTAATCCTTTATGCATTGACATGTTTGTCCTTTTATTGACAAATCCTTTATAAATTTGTCATAATGTTATTATTTGTATAGTTTGTATTTGTGGCTTGGAAAAAAGATTTGGGAAGAGATTTTTTTAAAAAACATGAGAGGGCAGAAAACAACTTTTAAATGTATTTCAGGCGGGATTTGTGAACATTTGCGCAAGTAATCCACTAAAAATGTTTATATCCTCACCAATGAAACTATTCACAAAACTCACCGCCTTTGGCAAGAAGCATTATATATTCACAAGATTCTCATTACCATATGAGGTGTCTGTATGAGTACTGTAGATTGCTACTAGGGGACAAATCCTTAAACCTCTTAATACTGAACCTCTCAAATATTGCTTCTCACCATTAACTGGGCTCTTCTTTTGGAGGGAATTTGTTCCAGTTTATGTAAACTGTTTCTGCTGGAGAAATGGCACCACTCTGGAAATAGGACCTTATTCTGTTAAAGGCTGTTTCCAAGAAAATTGGCATATGAGCGTTATCTTTCTAACAGAGTCATCTAAGTTGTGGATGTGAGAGAGAACATTACTTAGGATTTCTTTGTTTCATGTGGCACATTCTATTGCCACAAACCTTCTGGTACTTATTGAAAACCTTCTGCAAAAATCCCCTGGATTGACACAGTTCTTAATTTGTGTCATTTGCCTTTTGTTATAGGTTCCCTTTGTGGGAGTACATAGGCTCCCTCTTGCTGTTTTATGTTTGTATTTTGTCTTACAAGAGCCAATAAAATTTTTAAAATATGATTGGACTTTTCAGCTACTCCATACAAAAATAAACTGAGGCTGCTTCATATTGAACAGCCCATCACCCAAAGACTTTAGGTCTTTGAGATGCAGATGAGTTCAGTCTGGTCCAAAATGGTGTATTTACAGGAGATGCTCCGAGACAACACTTAAGAAAAGGAATTCATAGTTTTGTAACAAAAAGTAAGCCTCAGGCCACCTCAGTCATACACCTATTTAGCAGCCTCTCCTCTTTGAAAGGCTACATGGATCTGGCCCAGTGCATGCTTGTGCCAAGAGTCAATGTTGCCAAATGAACTGCTCTAATACTTTGCAATACATTGAGTTAATTTGCTCTCCCAAATTAACCTTGTACTACCCTGAATGATGCTGTCAAAGGCTTGTCCTCTGTAGCAGGGGCCTCCAAACTTTTTCCCAGGAAGGCCACATCATCTCTCTGACATTGTGTCAGGGGCCAAAAAAATTATTTTCCATTTCAAATTTGAATAAATTTACATATAAGAATGTATTGGAGTGGGCAGAGCTTGCCCAGGCACTGGATGGAGAGATCGTGAAGCTTGCCAAGGGCTGCATCTGGCCCCGGGGCTGGGGTTTGGAGACCCCTGCTCTATAGCATTGTACTGGCCCAATATTTTGTTTTGGTTTTAAAGACTGCAGATAGGTCCAATGACTTATCTGACCCCCCAAATGCTTTGTTTCTGGCATGCCATGCTAAATGGGTCAGAATCAGTGGTTGGAGGGGACTAAGGGGGAGATGGGTGGATACTCCCTGAAATTGCTTGACTCCTAGTGTGTGTTAGAGCAGAACTGCCTCTGTCACAAGAAACTTCAAGGAACACATTGTATCCTCTCCTGAGGAACATATTGACCTTATGCCACCCTGAGATGAAAGGCAAAAGCTAATAACGGTCTTAATAACAGTCTAACCTTCTCCCACATGCACTCTTAGTAGAGCAGTTACATAAGAAAAGTCCTACTCACTGGTTCAGTTCCAAGGTTTTTCACTTCCCACAGTAGACCACAAGCAGAAGCGAGAAGTGACCCTACTTTCATCGTTGCTCCCTGTATAGCAGGTCTTTAGTGGCTGACATGAACCTGATAGATCCATCCTTCATAAATTTGTCCAGACCCCCCTGCTGTATAAAACTATCCAGACTTCTGGCAGTTCTCACAACCTGTGTTTCCCACAGAGTGTGTGTGAAGGAGTCCTTTGTTTTCTGTATCCTGAACCTCCTGTAAATCTGTTTCATTGATAACCCAATTCTAGCACTGGGATAAAGGATTGTCTTCTCCAGTCCCCCTTTCAAATGACATATAATTTTATAGGTCTCAGATTATGATCCTCACAAGTGGGTCAGGGTAGCTTACAATAAAAAGATAGCAGACCAGCAGCAAATTTTTTTCCAGTAAGAAAATCCCAAAACAACAAATCTATTACTTACAAAATCAGAACAGGATTAACTATGGTTTGATACCTCTTTGTTCCAAAACTTTCTGTTCCATGGCCCAAACCTCTGGAAGATGTTTGTGGGGCTTGTTGGTGTCAACAGGGTTGCCAGATGTTATAACCACAAAAGAGGACAAGCACATCAAAATGTAGGACATGACAAAATAAAAGCTGAAAACACTAGTACTGTATATTGATTTCCTGTTGTTGATTGAAAGACTGCATTCCATTGAAAACTATATTAAATATAATTTATTAATTACAAGAAGGCAATGTACTGCTGCAGGAGCCCACTCATAGGAAAAGGAGAAACATTTAATTTGTTTCCAGGACATGAGGCAAAAAGGGGGTTATATTCTAGAACAAGAGGACATGTAGTTACTCTGATTGTGAACTGTGATTAAAGTGATGCTGCAGCCGCTGAGGCTGGGTGAAGACAGGCCAGAGGTGGAGATAAGGCCATGCTTGGCTGTAGGCCCAGCCTGGACATGTGTCACAGTGATGCTGTGGCAGCCTGTTGCTGGCACCTCCAGAGCAAGGAAGTGATCATAGAATCATAGAGTTGGATGGGACCCAGTGGATCATCTAGTCCAACAACCTGCCTACAGCAGGAAATCCTTGTCTTGTGGGGACCCAGGTCTCAAACCCTGACCTGCTGGTTAACAGGCCCAGTGTCTTAAACACTTGCACCACCAGAGGACGTGCCCTGAAGCTGCTGCTGGTGCTTTGTGGCTGGATCGTAGCCCCAGCTCTTGTGCATGTTCTGCTGCCCATTTGGAAGCAGGGTGGAAACCCTGGCTCCCTTGCAGAAGTGTGCAACATGATTGGCACATCCTTTACACCAGTGATTACATTTGTATTGGGCTTGCTCAGACATATCCAAAACCCAGCCCATAGGCTGGGTTTGGACATCTCTTAGATTGCCCCATTAGTGCCTTATCTTTCTCCTTCCTTTATGGGGGATTCTGCTCCCAGAATGGTTTGCATTTCCTGCATTTTTGAAAGGACTCACATGGAGGAAGCAGCAAGGTGAGGGGTAGGCAGGTTTGGGGGGAGGTGGCACAGGGATCCCTGTGGTACATACTTCTGTATATGTATGTATTGGGTCCCTCCCTGGCTTCTGCTGTCAGACATGCCAGATCTTCCAATAAAGTGCTTCACTAACTATGCTGACTGCTGTAACTACTCTGATCAACTTGGTTAAAACCTAGTTGGTCTTTGAAGGAGGCTTCCTTCCCTGTAGTTTAGTTTGCTTGCCTGAGTGACAGAAACATGAGTGGGATCTCAGACCTTTGGCACAGTCCAAGATTGGGGCTTCCCTGGTTCTTAAACGTTTAGTTAGATTTACCTCCTAAGGCTGCAATCCTAAAGACACTTTCCTGGAAGTAAAACCCAGTGAATACAATGGGGCTTACTTATGACATGATTACAATTATGCTCTATGTCTTTGTTGTAGAAGGGCAATTAGTGTTCCAAAGCATCTCATGGAAAACTGGAGTACTTGGAACATTTGAAAACATTTCAAAACTGGGAAGTGTGTGGAGGACTGCACAGGGCTCCCTGCACCTCCCAGAGCATACTGCACCCCTCCATAAGTGAAAGTTAATTGAAAGCATCCTGTTCCTCTCTCCTCCATGATGTGATCTTCTGGAGTGCATCAAGCCGTAGGGAGTAAATCTCCCTAAAATTTGAGAACCACTGCCTTACAGGGTGATTGTCAGGACCACAGCAATAATGATGAATATCAAAGAATCATAGAGTTTGAAGGGACCTAATAGATTATGTAAACCAGGAGTTTCCAAATCTAGTCCCAGGGGCCAGATACAGCCTGTGGCCTCAATCTGACCCATGGCCAGCCTCTGGTCCCCTTCACTGGAGTTGTCTAGTCATGTCTGGAGGGTGTTCTGAGGGCCTAAAAAAAATAATGACCTTGTTTTCTCCCAAACCAGAAGAAACATTTTGTGTAATCTGAAGGCTTTAGAAGGTGCTTGGGAGGTGGGGAAATGGAGATTGGTTTGAATATCTGCTTTATTTCTGTGATGTGTGTTGGAGCATGAAAAAATCCTAGACGACTGTGCCCATTCATCCCTAATCATTCATATAGGTTCTATCACAATTTATTAAATTTTAAAATTTTAAACAAAGTGACCTGGGAATTGGTTTCCTTGAACAAAATGGGATTGACTTCTGAATAAGTTGTGTAGTATTCTGCTGTAAATCATCTTTCTCCACGGTGACTGTCTGAAATACATGTAACTGAAACAACTCCATTTCCTTCTCCTTCCCCTGCTTTTTCCCTTGTTCTTGAGTGTAAGCCCCTCAGGTCAGGGGTCTTTCTTCCTACTAAACTTAACATCAAATCTGTTGATGATGCTGTCTAATCTATTCATCCAAAGGCCTCTGATTGATGCTGACTCTTGTTGGAGACATTTAGGTAAGGACAGCCTGCCTGCTACAGTTTTCAAAGCAACTGTATCAAGTCCTGATTTATGTGGTTAGCAGAAGCCTGGAAGATGCTTGGGTTGCTGGGCTGGCAACATGTCCCAGTGTTCCAGGCTACAGTCGAGGAACGGCAGCATTTTTCACATTAGAAATATTCCATAGTAACTTGTTCCAGCTCATATGTTTATGAGCTGGAGGATGTAGACTGCCATATGGATGTTTTGGGGATGCCCTGTAGCTTTCCACACCACACCATTGACAAATCTTAAAGAGCACCAGCTTTAAGGATGGGGGTGAAGGAAATTAATGGACTGAGGCCATGTGCTTGGTGACCATCTGGAGGACCTCTCAGCAAGCATCTGTCCTTTTCCTTCCCTTCCCTGGCCTGTAAAGTACTTCTGACTAGAAGGCAGAGTTTGGGGGAATAGGGAGAAGAACCCCCCAAAATGAGAAAAGAGGATAATCCCCTGGAAAAATCCACCCCCAGTCCTATGTCAAATTGCTCAGTCTCTTTGTTTTGCAGGGAGATTAGGAGAGATTCCATAGTCTGCAAGGAAAGGGCCTGGCTGCCCCTAAGCCGCTTATCAACCATTAAATAAAGTGCCCTGGGGGAAGCCATGTTCAGGACTCGAGAACAGTCCGTTTTGTAAGGTCAGTGTAAGATAGTTTTCTAGGCTGGTCTTCTGGGAGCATCCCTTTCTATTGGATTAAGAAGCTGGACTGAAATCTTATCTGGAAATTCCTGGAGTTGGAAATTGACAACCTACAACCCGCTGCCAACACTTGCCCAAAATGGAAAGTCTGAAACAGGCTGATAATTATGCAAAAAGGATACTCAGGCATTTCAGCACAGGACCCCCTTTCAAACTTAAAAATCTGCCTGGGACCTCCATCAAACATACTATCCTGTATATCAGAACTTTTCCTACTTGGAAGTAAGTCCCATTGTGTTACTCCCAGGAAAGCCCATGGCATATTCCAAGATGGCAGATCCTGTCCTCTCATGACCTCCCTAAGGTACCATTTTTATGCAGCATGGTCTGGAGAGGTTAGACACCTGCAACCTTGAGACAGGAAGAATTATCTTCCAGTCCCCCTTGGCCAGACAGATTTCATCAGCAAAGACAGAAGCCTTGTGTTTGCAGGGCTCCTCTCCACATTCCTGGGCCATGTGATTTAAAAATTCTTAACAATGGATAGGAAGATGCAGAGTGATCTGTCAGTACCAAGGCGGGCAACGTTCACTCCTTTCACTGGATCAGGCAAGCTGTTATGTTCTGCATTAAATCAGTGCAAGTTTAGAGACTGCTGCTCCACTGCTATAGCAAAGTGGAGGCTTGCCCCCTTCTCCACTGTAGGACTTCAGCAGCCACCAGCCGTGGCTGGGAAAGTGGCTACTAAAGGCTGCTCCTAAAGACTAGGCTTGCTGAGCCCCATCTCCCATTCCTTACACTCCTGCCCCCTGCGTAGTCCTCCACTTTTATGATACCCCCAGGCTGGTGCAAGGCTAGGATTGTTCTGTGAGTCACTGTGGATGTGATCCAAGTTAGCAACCATATCTAGCGAAGTGTTCGTGACAGACCTCCAAAATATCCTCATTCTTTCCTGCAGGTCAAATTGGAAAAGGCCCCATTTACCTGGGAAAGTTCTGCTTTTTCAGCCTGCTTTCTTCTATCACCACAGGGTCGTCCAGGAAATAGGCTTGCTGGTGCTGGCATGGATATGTCATGATTCTTCTCATTGTCAGCTTGCTTAGCTAGTTGTGTGGTTGCCCACAGGGTGACAACTTGGGAGATGGTGCTTCAGTGCAGTTATGTCAGTAGGTTTGGCCTCATCCCAGCTCATCTAGATCTATAGTGAAGTTGCCAGCCTGAGGGGCAGGAATGCCCCCAGAGCCATCAGGAATCCAGCCATTTCCTTAAACCTCTGAGGGTGAACCCTTCTGATAGGTCCTCCACAAACAGAGGTCAGAAGGTACAGTTGAGCATCACCGGCACTAGGCAGTCAGCAGTCAGCTGTTTGTGACAAAAGAGTGATCTTAATCCCCTCTTTACCCAAATCACCCTTCACTTGCATCAACATCTGATCCAGTATGTAACCAGTATGTGTGTGAAGGAACAGATACCAAGGCAGGTTATGACATTCTGAGCAGGAGTTGCTGAACTGGGCTCGTCGGGCACGGACGTTGAAGCTACTGATTTACGGCAGGGAAGATCACATCCACTGCTATATGAAGGAGCATTCTAAATGGTATTCCTCACCTGCAATCAGAAGTAGCGTGGTCCCTACTACCTCATTCTCCTGCACTTCCAGAGATCCAGGTTATACCTCTAGTGATGGGATGTCAAGTCTGGCTTCCTGATTGGCTGTGAAGGCGGAGGCTTTATGACATGCAGGAGAGTCTGCTCTTACTCTCTCCTGCCCACCCCCTTGAACTGCATGGCGGGTGGGGGCGGGGCTGGCCGGAGCCTCTGTCCAGGTAAATAAATGGACAGGACTTTGTGCTGGCAGGGGAGGAGGGTGGCCTGTAGCTGGGGTGGGGAGTCTCTTTTCTCCTGTGGTCCCCACAGCTTGAAAGAGTCCAATATTTACTGGCTTGGCAGGACAGCTCAGTCACACCATACCATGGGACCAAGGGACATTTGTACCCATTCTACTCACCCATTTGCCCTCACTCTGGCTTTGTTGCAAGATCTCTTTAGTGCTGTGGTAGCAACTAGACCTCTTGTCCAAGATCTGGTATGGGCATCTTGGAGAGACACTGTGTGGGATGTGCTCACAAAGGCCTGCTTCTGGGTGGGTGAGCAGCACCATATAGTATCCCTTCTTGCTCCCCTTGTTCTGGCTGTGTGGATCTTGTACAACCTGCAGTAACTCTACTGGATTTGTCTTGAGCATTTCTCCTCCCTCTCCTTTTTCTGGGACAGCCGAAATTGTCACCAAGGTCCAAGCTGCAGCATGAATTGGAAGTGAGCCCTGTTGAAGTTTTCCTCAAATTTGCGGCTCAGTAGGTCAGTGACCTAATCAGTAGTACTGGTGGGGATTCTACTGGCTTTAGTTTTGCACTTGGCTTGCTTGCAAGTGTTTCCAAGTTTGCTCAATGGTAGAGCCTGTCATGTCTGTGCAAATCTGGCAACAGCACAATCTGAAAAGAACCTCAGTGATGAAAAAGTCTCACAACTCACTTTCTGCCTGGTCCTTGGAGAGTCACTGCCAGTTAGAGGAAGCAGTTCTAAGATCTGATGTGGGTTGTCTGCCCTTTAAGGAAAGGATTCAGATCTTGAACTTTTTGCTCTCCCTCCCCCCATTCTGTGGTTAATACCATCTTCTTTCCTCTTGCAGTGGGGGCATGGCCGTCAATGTGTACTCCACATCTGTGACTAGCGAGAACTTGAGTCGCCATGACATGCTAGCCTGGGTCAATGACTCCCTGCATCTCAACTACTCCAAGATCGAGCAGCTGTGCTCAGGTACTGGGGAGGGAAGGCTGGAAGGAAACAGCAGCACCTCTTTAGAGGCAGAGATTGAAAAGGCCTTAATGGGCCAGGGATATGTCATGAAGCAGCAGCAGAGCCAAAGGGCCAGGAGGATTCCCCAGACTAGTGTGGGTGGGAGATTGCTGACCAGGCTGTGGGTGGAAGCCAGTGATGGCAACCATGCACCTCGTTTCTTGCAATCTTTTCTAGGTGCTGCGTATTGCCAGTTCATGGACATGCTGTTCCCAGGATGCATCCACCTGAGGAAAGTGAAATTCCAGGCTAAGCTGGAGCATGAGTACATCCACAACTTCAAGGTGCTTCAAGCTGCCTTCAAGAAGATGAGCGTAGACAAGGTGAGTCCATGCTTTACAGATGTCATTGAGGTGAACCTCCTCAAATAGCGGGTGTTCCTTCCTTTCGTTGGCAGCTGGTGGGATTGCCAGCTAGAAGCCTCTAGGATCCTTTCTGTATCAGTCTCCCCTGAAAAAATCTGACACAAGTTCAACAGGACAAGAATGTCCCTTTGCTTGTAATCTAGGTGTCAGAGGGTCTCCAGCAGTTGGCTCAGGCTACAGCAGACAGGCATGCAGCAGCCATTCCACAGCTGTTCCTTTTGTGACCTGGGCACTTGGATGTCTAGTAGATTTTTACTCAGGGTTAAGATTCAGAAGTGTTAGGCAGGTCCTTTTCAGCAACTACGAAGAACCCAGTTATTGGATCAAACTGAAATTTCTTCCAGCCCAGTATCCTGTTGTTGCGCCCCACCCTGTAGCTCACAAGTACTTCTGAGATGTCTTTGGCCGCAGTCACCAGACCTGTCTGAGTTTCCTAAGGCCTCAGCTTCTGTTTCCCTTCGGGATTCATCCCTTGCATTATTGCAAGACTGAAAAAAGCAGCTCAACAGGAATCTGCAACTAGAATGTGCCTCTGAGACAGTCCTAAGATGACACACAACTCTTAGGTGGCATCACAGTCAAGGACATGAGATTAAAAAAGGGAAAGCTTGGGGAGTTTGGCAAGTAGAATGGACTATGCAAGCAGAAGTCAAGTCTCAATAGTTCCTACAGTGATGGATTGGGGTGCTGTCTCTGGCAGAATTTCTATATTAGATACCCCAAAATTGCAGATTTTAATGCAACCTATCAAGTTCTCAAATCTGACTATGGGCACAATCCAGAGTAACTACGGGGAGTCCTTGCGCCAGTGTAAGAACAATTTGCTGTGGATTGCAGTATGAATTTCCCATAGGTTTTCATTAGATGGTGCAGTAACTACAGGTACACGTAATGTCTCTTACATGCTCCCTTAGTTACTCTGGATTGTAGGGTATGTCTTAGCCACTTGTTTTGGCTGTGTCAAGCTACTGTGTGCCTAGTGCTTGTTTCCAGAGTTCCCATGTTATAGTCCCTTGATCATGCACTAAATAGGCATGTGGGGGGGGGGGTGGAATTTGGCCAGGAATTCTGGTGCCACTTTAAAAAACCTAAGCAGCCAGAGGCTGCTTACCAACTTCTAAATCTCTTCCCTCTCTGTTCTGGCCTTGTGTCACTGCAGATTATCCCAGTGGAGAGGTTGGTGAAGGGGAAGTTCCAGGACAACTTTGAATTCATTCAGTGGTTTAAGAAATTCTTTGATGCCAACTATGATGGGAAGGAGTACAATCCGTTGTTGGCAAGGCAAGGCCAGGATGTGGCACCCTCTCCAAACCCAGGTGATCAGATCTTCAGCAAACCCAAGAAACCCATTGGCACTGCAGGTAATGTTGCTTAGAGGCATCTGGCATTCCAGGATCCTGCCTCTATCCTGACATCAGCTCCCTGGCATCCAGCTTGGCAGCTCTGGGGGAGGGAAGATCAGCTTGCCTCCTTGTGGTTGGGGACACAGGATTTTGGAGATGCACCATGCCAAACTAGACATCTTAGCAAGACGCAGGAATAAGAGGCAGAGATGTTTTGTTCTTCTTCCTAAAAGAATTGCACAATTCTGGCAGGGAGCTGTGTTGAAGGGGGTGGGAACTGGCAGGGAGCTGTGTTGATGGGGGTGGGAACTGGCTGTGTGGCCCACAGGAACATACCCTCTCTTGGGTGTGTAGATGTGGCCTAAGACAGAAGAGTTAAGCCTTCATATTTCAGAGCAGGACATGGCAACCTAGTTTTCACCAGGTGCCTTACAGGTCATGCACCTGCTGTGTAGAGAATTGGGTGCTTGGCACTAGAGTGGACCTGCAGGAATGCTGTGAAAGCCTTCTACCTTTTGTGTCCTCTTCCTCAGCTAGGTGGGCTGGCTTGCTGGCTTTGCTGGGCAAGAACATGTTGGGACAGGATATTGGAAAGAATGGCATGGGCTGTAGCTTCTTTCCCTGCATGTAGCTTTTTGGTGATGGTGGTGATTGCTATGAAAAGAAGGAGCTTCTATTTTGGCTGTATGGGCAGGAGATCTGGCATAGAAAAGGATCATCCTTGAATCTCAGTGAGTGGGAAGCAAGTCCAGAGCTAGGAACCAGTCTCTCTCTGATAAGGGTGGAAACAGAACAGGATATGGACTTTGGCAAACTCCTGCTTTATACTTTGCTACTGGCAGCCAGCCATGGGTTTCACCTGCACACAAAGACAAGCAGGTTTCCCCCAACTCTTCTCTGCTCCTCATGTTATCTGGACATGCTCCTGCCAGAGCTTAGCATGTTGTATTTCAGCCTAACTGAGAATAGGGCCCAAAATAACATGTCTCTTTCTGTCTCTGACTTCTTCATAAAGTACCTCAGAGAACCTCCCCAACAGGCGCCAAGAACTTGCAGAATCCAGCTCGAATGCATGTCACTCCAAGCAATATTGTACGGAAAAACCCTCCTTCAGCCCGGAATGGAGGCAGTGAAGCGGATGTCCAGATCCTGGAGCTCAATCAGCAGGTATGGAGAGAGTGTGGCACTGCTGGCTGATGTTGGCCAGTCATTTTAGTTTTACCTCAAACTAATTGGAAAGTGATGCATGATTTGCTAACACAGGAAAAAATGTCTGATCAGCAGCCAAATCTTCCAGAATCAAAGCCGGAGGAGAGGCTGCCATGCTTGCTTTGTACTTGGAACAACCTGAGAAAAATGGGTCTGCATCGCAGAGAAAGGCAGAGTAGTAAATACTTTAAATAAGTAAATAAATAAGAAAATAAATAAATAAATGCACACAACTCCCTCCTTCCATTCCCCTTTGTCTGCTTTACTTACAGGAGGGGCTGTGCCAGCCTCCACAGACCTGGTATGGTGGCTGGTGCATCACCCCGTCGTGTGCTTTGCGATGTTCACACATGCACATGACTGCCTATGAAGCCATCTGCCCTCAGTGATGAAGGGCAGGCACTTTGTCACTCAGAGCAAGTGGCTTCAGAGGCATCATGCTCCTGGGCAAGCTTTGTGTTCATGCAGACGCATCCAGTGTCTCACTTGTTTGTCTCACTTGTGAGATTGGATCTTGCAGGATTAGAGAGGTCTGAGGCTGGCATGCAGGTGCAATTTTCGTGCCTGCGCATCAGTTACCTCTCCATGCTATGAAGAGGTAATTGGCTGGCCTCTTACTGGTGTGGAGAGGTGGGAGGGAGACGCGCTGGAGGTCTTGTCGAACTCGTGCATTACCCCCTTCAGGTGCATCACCCAGTGCAGCCTGCACTAGCCACACCACCTTCTTGACACCCCTGACATACTGTGCATGTCACATGAAAGGTGAGCTAAGTACTGCCTGACTGTAACTGTCCCTAATCTGCTTCCTTCCTCTGCCTTCTCTAGAAAGAGGCAGAAATGCTGAGGATATTCTCATTCTCACTGTTTCTACTGTAGCTTTACAGACAGCTGAACTCCACTATCCTCAGTTCCACATACAATCTGGGCAAATTAGTCTAAAGATGAGCCTCAAGATTGCAGGAAGTGAGGCAAAGAAGGACACACCACCAAGCCTAAGTCGAGTTTCTTTGTCACTCATATTTGAAGACGTTTTAGTAGAGCCCTTTTGCAGAGCCATTAATATATGAAGTATGCAGCAGATTCTGAGAAAGGCCTTCTTACATGTAGCTGTCTGCAGGTTTCTGTGCCGTCTCCACGAAGTCCTCCCTTGTTGTGGTGCAGAAGTGCCTACAACATGTTTGTAGGAGTTTTAGGTCGGCGCAAGGGACTTGAGCCAACCTAAGTACAATCCCAAGAGAGAGAGAGAGAGAGAGAGAGAGAGAGAGAGAGAGAGTGTGTGTGTGTGTGTGTGTGTGTGTGGATCTCCTTCCTACCACCAGTGCAAGAACACTTTTACACCTAGGATCCTATTCTGCACACAATTCCCCTGAAGATCCTGCTGCTTCTCCTGCTAGTTGGTGTAGGTAGGGGAGTGTTCTAGGAGGTCCATAACAGGATTTACAAAGCAAGTTTGTAACTCTGCAAGTTTCTGTGCCATCCACATGACTTTCTCCCAATTGACAGTTTGGACTTCTTAAAGCAGAGTGTTTAACCCAGCTCCAGAGAGAGAAAGTGGCCTTGGCATGCCATTAAGGCTGCTGAGTGCTCTCTGCATAGCCATCCAAAAAAGTGGCTCCCTTTGTGAGATGGCTAAGCTGGAATAGTGATGGGCAAGTGTAGGGCTGCTGCAGCTGACCTATTGTGAGTGTAGTGCACAGGAGGAGCGCTGGAACTATCCCCTCAGCAGTGGCTAACCTGAGCTTCCTACCTGTTGTCTCCCTCTTTTGGGGCAGTTGATGGATCTGAAGCTGACAGTGGATGGGCTGGAGAAAGAGCGCGACTTCTACTTCAGCAAGCTGCGGGATATCGAGCTGATCTGCCAGGAGCACGAGAGTGAGAACAGCCCCATCATTTCAGGCATCATTGGCATTCTGTATGCGACAGAGGTCTGTGCAAGATGTGTCCAGCAGAGTTGTGGGGGGAGGTGGCAGTCCAGAGGACACAGCCACACATGAACTGTGTGGTTGCTGTGCTCATGGGGTACTGTGCTGGGAGCCTGTACTGCCATTGGGTCTCACTGTTTGTCTCCATGTTCTTGCAGGAAGGCTTTGCCCCGCCAGAGGAAGATGAACTGGAAGAGCAGCATCCAGAGGAACAGGACGAATACTAGCAGTGTGCCCGCATGCACACTTGCTTGCTCGCTCACTCACTTGCTCGCTGTTCCGCCATGACAGACCGCCCCACGCTCCTCACTGACCATGGACATTCAAGGTTTTGCATTGTACAGCCTTGTCCTCCACAGTCACACATTATAACAGGTTTCTACCGACATGCGAGGCCCATGGTGGTTTCTGTATGTTTCACAGATCCCATGGGCAGCCCACAATTACATGGTAAATAGGCATCCAGAGAGAGGAGATCAGCGCTGTACATAGGCCTGTGGTGGGGCAGGATGCCTGGCTGGGTGCCCCAGGCGCCTTCCCTTCCTCATCCCATCCTGACCATCCCATCCCATTGTCCTTATTTATTGATTTTCAGTGGTCTTGGGTGCAAATGCTCCCTGCCCCTTGTATTATATTCAGAGACAAACTCTTTGTATATTTTTCCGTACTGGATTTCACTAGCACTTTTCCTGTCGTGTTTATGCTCTGGCCTCTCTTCATGGCTTCAGAAAGTTTGGGAGCCTGGAGGAGGCTGAGGCCAGCACTGGAAACTCACTCAGCAGGAGGATGCGGGAAAGGGGTTAAACTTGGAATATTTATTTATGGGGGGAGGGATTTTAATGCTGCTGCTGCTGCTGCTGTGAGAGTGTAGCTTTTCCAGCTGCTGGATCTGACATATCGAGTAGATTAAGGGGGAGGAAAAGGAGAAACTTAACAGATGGTGGCTTGTTATCATTGGGGCTTTTGCAGGGAGGATGTGGCAACCTGCTCTTGTTGAGTGGAAGCCTCCCCTCCCAGAATCTCATTTTTTTTCTTTGAATTCTACCCATTGCACTTGGGGTCCACCGCTGCAGAGGGCCCAGGCCTCAACCCCCATCCCTGGTTCTGGCCCCACCGAGGTTTAGTTCATGCTGTTCTGACAAGATTGCCACACAGGCTCAGCCTTGACCCATTCCCTGTTTGCATTGCCTGTTGGATCACAGACACTGGTGTGCAAAGCCTGCATCTGTGTTGCATTTTATTTAAAAATAAACTTCTGTGGTTCAAAATGTGTCCTGGTGTGGGTACACCATCAAGCTCTGCCTCTTCCATACTTCCACATATATGAAGAACTGCAACTGGTTTTATCCCACAAAGCTTGTGTGCAGAACTAAATGAGGATGTTAAGTCTCCCTTGCCCAGTTGCTGTGCTAAGTGTGAGCAGGAAGGGGAAGCATATAGAATGAAAATCTCTGCTCTTCACAGAGAAAGGAAAAGGGGGATGATCACTTGGTTGCAAACAAATGGAACAGACAGTTGCTTCCATCTATCAGGTGAACTGAGTGGTATCTTTGGATGATGGATTAGCAGGAAGAATCAGTGGCACTACTGTCAGACTGGTTAACCACCTAGAGTTGGTCTACCTAGCTGTCCACACTGCCTGGAAGCAGCTCCCCATGATTTGTCAATTATTCTTTGCCCTAACTGGATACATGGCTAGGAATTGAAACTGCAGGGATGTTCTGAATGCAGAAGAGAGGCCTTTCTGGAAGATGCTGCAAGCCCCTGCCGTCCTCTCCTCCACATGTCCATTCTGTTTGCAAATGCAGTTAAGTGAACAGAAAGTGGACAGAACACATTGCATTATGTGCTGCTGCAGGATAATTGCTGACTGCTGCTACTGTGGGAGACGAGAAGGCAGTAGGTGAGGTCATAGGACATTTGGCAGCCAAAAGACTTGTCACTGCTGGATCCCAATGGAAAGAGTAGTTGAGCAAGGTGAATCTCTCTCCTGATACTCTTCCAGTTCAAAGGTGGCATTTCAGAAGAGATCCCCAAAGAGCACCTAAATTAGCATGGCTTCTCTGTCTTATGTGGTGTCAACATGACCTAGCAGTTGCTTTGGCTTGCAGAAGCTGACTTTGGCTGCAATCCTAAAGACACTTTCCTGGGAGCAAGACCCATTAAACACAATGGGGCTTAATTTTGAGTAGACATAGTTAAGATTGTGCTCTAAGAGCACAATCCTAACCATGTCTACTCAGAAGTAAGCCCTATTGTGTTCTATGGACCTTACTCCCAGGAAAGTGTCTTTAGGATTGCAGCCTAAGTCTCTTTTGCTAACCAAAGCAATAATGAATAGTGAGATGAGGTCCAAGTGCCAAAGAACACTGGAGCTTGGTATAAGTAAGAACATAAGAGCCTCCACTGGATCTCAGGCCAAAGTACCATCTAGGTCAACTTCCAGTATCTCACAGTGGCCACTAGATGCCTTGGGGAGCACACATGATAATTGCATCTAGACGACCTCATACTGCATTGAGCCAGTATGTGTAGTGTGCCAATATGTGCAATGTGCACCACAGGGAAGACGTACTCAGTAGAAGCTTACAGAACTCTAGCTGATGTTGAGAGGATTCTGTGAAAGATGTTGCCTTTCTGTGCTCTCTAACTCTAGTGTTTGGGTGTCACCAAATGCTTGATTGCCAGCAGATGCAGGGGGTGGTCCTTTGTTTGAACAGCTTTAAAAGGAATTTGGAAAAAGTTGTGGAGAAGGGAGAGGTGAGACTCTCTGAGCCTAAACAGAATTGCTACATTAGGGGAAAGGTCTGTTGCTGTGGACCAGTTTGTCTTTGGCTGCAAACCTGATCCCTAGTTAGGCTGGCACACATCCCATTCTGGCATTGGGTTGGCACAAAAGTGCTGTACAGACTTATGCTACATTCCCACATCACCTCAGGAATGGGTGAGTTGTGCTGGCCTAAACTGTTGAGGATTGCACCCCAATATGACTTTTCTCTCCTAAATAACAACAGTTTCACAAGAACGTGGAAGAACAATTCATATAGTTTATTTCAATACCATAAACTCTTGAGTGCATAATGTGCCAACTAAAAGGACTCCAAAAGAGCTGTTGACCTCCGAGTGAGCTTCCCGAGGGCACCTGACAGTCAGGACAACTGTGAGCATGTGCTGGATCTCTTCATGCAAGCTGTCTTCACTGGAGGGGCACAGTCTCCTTGCAGTGCTTCTGCAGCCCATGTACCTGAATCAAATTGGGCAAACTTTTAGGCTCTCTAACCTGGCGATGGTCAGAAAGGCAATACATACGGTATGTGCTGATAAGCTCTGCCTGCTCACAACTCAAAATTGGTTCTCAATTGGAATCAGTACCTGGTAGGTACTTGGGTGGAGAAGGGTATCATTTAATTAATGAAGAGGTGGTCAGAAGAGAAGGGAGCAGGAGGGTACTGCCTCCTCTTGAACTGTCCACAGTTTTATACCCAGGACACTCCAGGCAAGGTGATACTAATGTGAATGAGGTCCCATTTTTGTCCCCACAACAACCCTGCGAGGTAGGTCCCTGTTCTACGGGCAACTCGTAGAACTCTTTCCAGGTGGAATCCTTCACGGCTTGGTCATCGCATCTGGTATCAGGAAATGCCTTCCAGCAGGAGTTCTCATGTTAGCTAAGCCAGGGGTGTCAAACGCATTTCATACAGAGGGCCGAAGTTAGCATTAATAGTGGTTTCCAAGGACCAGAGTCCAATCTTGTGTGTCTACTTGGAAGTAAGTCCAATTACAGTTAATGGAGCTTACACCCAGGAAAGTGTGAAGGAGAAGTTCTCAGGGGCCACTTGAAATGTGTTTGACACCTGTGAGCTAAGCTGTAAATGGAAACAGTCTCCCATCCAGGATCTGTCCAGGTCCCTCCCTGCTTAGCTATCCTCACCAGCACTGCATCCAACCGCGACACCACACCTGCTATTGGCTAAGACATTTGTATTTGTATTGCTGATTGTCTCACCCACCACCCTCAGCCTGTGTATGATGATCCATCAGAGACCAAGCAGGAAGTGATGTCATGTCGAAGTGACATCAAACAGGAAGTGACATCACTGTGGTACCAGAGCTCCTCCATGTCACCTCGGAAGCAAGTCCCATTGTGTTCAGTGAGACTTACTCCCAGGAAAGCAACCTGATTGCCCCATTCCAAGATGGCGACCCCTAGGGGGGTCATGACCCCCCACTTGGGGAACCACCTTACACAGGCCTATGGGGGCAGCCAGAGCCTATCATAGGCCATCCTACACTGTTGCCCCTCCAGCTTCCAAGAGGGCTCCAACAGGGGGAGGGACTTCCCCTCACGCCTCTCCTCCCCACTTCCGGTTCAGGAGCGGTGCACCGGAAGTTTATGCTACGGCCAATCAGCGTCCTCCCAGACACGTGACGCTGCAGACGTGGCAGCACGAGCGTCCGCCGTATGCTCCCACCCCCTGTGCGGTTCCACCAATCAGCTCCGCCGTGGGGGCCGTGGCTGGCCAATGAGGAGCAAGAGAAACGCGTATGCGCTCTCTCTCTCTCTTTCGGCTTCAAGGAGAGAGTGCGGGATGGCATCGGTGGGACGCTGGGAGGTGGTGCGGAAGCCCGGCCGGAGAGGGACCGGAGGCGGAGGCCCCCCGGGGCGGAGAGCGCTGGGCGAAGCCAACAGCGCCCGCTCGATGGCCGCACCCGGTGAGCGAAGCTGTTGGTGGAGCCTCCCGAGCCAGGGCCAGCCTAGCTGTTGGTGGGGCGTCTCCCCCTCGCGAGGCTGAGGCTCTGGAGCTTGACCCCCCCCCCCCCGACTGCAACGGCTGCACTCTGGCCCCTATTCAGAGCCTAGACCTGTTCTGGTCTACTCAGAAGCAAGGCCTATTATAGTCAATGGGACTTACTCCCAGTAAAGGGTGGAGAGGACTGCAGCCTCAGACACCAATCCTCTGCACGTCTACTCAGAAGTAGGTTCCATTTTAGTCAATGGGGCTTACTCCCAGGTAGGTATGCACAGGATTGGAGCCTTATGCATGCCTACTCACAAGTAAGTTCCCTTATCATTTGAGCTTACTCCCAGGAAAGTGTGGAGAAGACCACAGTCTTTGAGCTCAACCCTGTGCAGGTCTACTCACAAGTAAATTGACTTATAATCAATGGAGCTTACTCCAAGGAAAGTGGAGAGAGAACTGCAGCCTCAGAGCCCAATCCTGTGCATGTCTACTAAGGAGTTGGTTCCATTTTAGTCAGCGGGGCTTACTTAAAATAAGTGTGCACAGGATTGGAGCCTTACAGCCCAATCTTTGTCTCCTCTGATGTAAGTACCTTTACAATCAATGGGGTTTACTCCCAGGAAAATGTGGATAGGACTGTAGCCATAGAGTCCAATTACCTACATGTTTACTCTGAAGTAAGCCCTTTTAAAATCAATATAGCTTACTTTCAGGTAAGTGTCCTATCCCAGGATAGGACTACAGCCTCACTACCTGTGCCGGTTCTGCTCTTGTCTCAGCAAGTATCTTACCAGCCTGCTCTCTTTCTCTGCAGCTCCTCTGGCCGTTTCAGAAACACTCTTTGAGCTGGGCTTTGATAAGACAGCAAAGAAGCAGAACAAAGAGCAGGTGCCTCCACCTTCTGGGCGGCAGCAGCAGCAAAAGAAGCAGAATGTGGCGAAGAAAGCACCGGCTGGGGATGCGGGACCCAAGCAAGGCAAATTCCGGACTCTGGAGGATGCCTTGAAGGCTGTGAGTGTCACTGGGGCATCCATCGTCTTGCATCCAAGCTGCTTAGGCAGGGGTTGCTTGTTTCGGTTTGTTCTGAAACACGGATGTGCAGCTGGACATAGTTGTGAAAACTAGTAGGGGGTAATTTTTCATTTATCTGCTGGAAACTTTTCAGAGTGCTGAGAACTTTGTTTGCTGAGCAACTTTGTTGCTATGAAACTTTGTTGCTTGTGGCCGCTGAAAGACACATCTGTTTGTCAGCTTTCATGGCCAAGAGCCCACTTCAGATGCATGATAACATGGGATCTGGTTTGTGAAAACGTGCACTCAAAGCCAATGTGCATTCATTTGTCTTTGAGATTCCAGTTCTGGCTTTTTTGGAGGTCTCTTCTAATGAGCAGGTTTTGTGCTCATCACAGAGCTTGAGAAGGAGGTCTGTTGACCTTCTCTTTGCCTATTATTACCTGATGAAGTCTGATCCCATGATGTTCTTTGATGCATTGAGTTTGGAATGATGGCAAATAACAATGATCTAAAAGCAAAATTTAGTACATTGTGAAAATTAATATGTCTGAGTATCTTCTTTGTCTAAGTGCATAGTCAACAGCCAAGGGGCCAGATGCAGCCTACAACCCTGCTATCTGGCCCTTAGACAATCCTTATAATCCTTTCTATCTGTTTCTAATACATTCCTATATGTAAATTTATTCAAATTTGAAATATAAACTAGTTTGACCCTCAACACAATGTCAGAGATGGTGTGACCTTTCCACCAAAAGGTTTGGACATCCCTGGTCTAACCAATAACCTGTTTCCTTTTTGTAGTCTTCAGAGGTCAGCTTTAATGTATGAAATTTTAAAAATCACTGCTTTCTTTTCCAGCCTTGGAATAGATTTTGAGCAGTAATAGGGAAGGAAACGATGTTCTAGATGTTCTTGCCCAACAGAAATACATTGACAGTGACTTGGCTGGAATCTTTGAGAGATTCATTTGCCCTGTTAATTTTTGTGTGTGGATAGTGTGTTAAAAGAGGAACTACTAGATGTTTTCCACCCTGACCTCAAAAGGAAAGAGGGGTAGTCTTTAAAGAAGTGGTTCCCAACCTTTTAGCACTGGGACCCGTCTAAATACCTTTTCACTTCACCTGTCACACAAGCCTCTCCGACTATAATGGCAGCAGTGCTTCCCGTCCCTCCCCCCCCCCCCCCAGGTGGCTGGTTATTTAATTCTTGATGCACATATCCTAATCTGCTCTAAGTTTTGCCAACCCACCAGTGGGTCCTGAATTCAGTTTCAGAACCACTGTTCTAAGGCTCTGTGTGCCCAGCTCACTGAAGCTTCTGACCTCTTGTGAAGTCTTTGAAATAAATCTAATTTTCTTTCCGTCTTATTAAAATGCCTGTACTGAAAGCTATCAGACTTGTTGAGACTGTGTGGCAGAGCTAGATGGCCACTTTTTGTATCGTGTTTCTGTGATAGGCTAATTCTCAACCATGAGTGAGTACTCAAACTCTTGTTTTTCTAAATATTTACTTTCCCTCTCTCCAGCTTGACGTATCAGAACTCCAGAAGGAGCTAGACAAAAGCCTGAACATGTTCCCAGAGAATCCTTCTGTGTGGCTTAAAGACCTGGCTGCATATCTGAACTACAAGTTGCAGGCCCCAAAGAGTGAACCCACCCTCAGCCAGCATCCTCACGGTCAGTGGCACATTTGTCAGTCATGGTAGAAAGTCTGTCTTGGAACATGGCACTTCTCTCTCAAAGCCTTGCATCCCTGCCTAAAAGACAAACCTAGTATAGCGCTAGTTTCTTGGTATTGGAATTCCCTGCTGAACCTAAGTCAGTGATTCTTGATGAATGTGAGAAAAACATTAGTCAACACCATATTGGTAATATTTTGTCAGTAAGTGTAGCAAACCTGCAATTGCATTAGATCCTATTTTTGCAACTTTTTTATTTTTAGAGTGTTTCCAGAGGTATCTAATAGGCTATTGGGCTAGATGGACGTTTGGCCTGATCCAGGAAGCTCTTATGCTCCTACATTGGGGGGAAATGGGCCAGCTTCAGCATACTTAAATAAATTTGTATTGTTGCACAGTTCCTTGTGAGAAGTTGTCTTGTTCTGTGGAATTCCGTGCTCCGTTTTGAAATCTACAGAAAGAAGACCCAACACTTGATGATATTGTCAAGGTGTGGCAGTAGTGCATGGGTTTGCAAACACAAGGCAAGATAAATTGAGGACAACGAAAAAAAAACCACAATGACCTTTGGTTTCTATATCTCTGGAATGTGTTTGTGGCTCATTTTTGCAGTTGTGAAAATAAAAGTAAAGCCAGCTTTAGTGTAGAAATTTGGCATGATTTTCAGCAGCTTGCTGAAGAAGGGATTCCTTATCCTGAGACCAAAGGGTACTTCTGGAGAAAGATGATGTGATACTACTGGGTACTGCCTCTGTGCAACGGAGACAGACTCCCAGCAAGTTGGTCTTAAGAACACCTATCCGGAAGGCAGCTACCTGCTGCATGTTCATAAGCATGTGCTGTCTGGCGCATCTTCACCCAGTTCTTCCCTTCAGCTTTGCTTTCACTGATGAAATGTAGAATGAGTGGTAGCAAATGTTTTTAGTCTTGCCTGGCAAGGAAGTCACGTGTGGAATGTTGCCTTGGTTTCCAGTGTGCACTTTTGGGCAGAGAAGTGCATTTTCTGCATTTCCAGTCATGTGGTTGTTGAAGCAGTGTTGGAAGGAACTCCTCTGTAGTTAACACTGGCACCTGTTCTAGGGTTCCAGCTGAGAGTTGGGGGAACCTTTGAGCCCTTCTGTTACATTTGCCTTCATCACTGTAATGTGTGGATCTTGTTAGTGGAATGAATTTGGGTGACCTTTTGAAATGGGTCTCAGCCAGATCCATGCTGAAAAAACTTGCACTTGTGAATGAAGCACTTGTGGCCAATCCTTATAGTTGAATGGAGCCTGCTTATTCCAGGTTCCCACTGTTGTCACTTGGGGCATGGGGAGGTCCTTGAGCAATTCCTGGCTAAAAGCTCTTTTTTGTGTGTTCTTCTGTTTCTGGTGACAGACTATCCCTACTGCCTAGTGAATAAGGAACTGAGGAGTCTCATTAAATCACTGCTGTCAAAATCTATGGTTGTCCTGGAACTCTTCTTTGATCACTGTATTTACACAATGCTGCAAGAGCTGGACAAGACTCCAGGTGAGAGCTAAGCACAGCCCAGTTAAGAGGTATTGGGTTGAAGATCTTGCCAGGGGAAGCCAGGGAATGTTCAAGCCTGCTGGATTTTGAATTCCTTAGCTGTGTATGGGACTCATGTAAAGTAGGGTTTTGTGTGGATGAACCAGCACTTTTCATTGAGATAAGAAATTATAAACACTGCAACAGAAGATGGTAGGTCAGGCAGAGGGGAGCTTTGCTGAAGCTGACTAGAGATCTTGTAAAATGCAAACAGTGGCACTGAGATGTGCCTGCCTGACCACTTATGCAGATTTCTGGACTAACCCTGATAATAAAGTCCAAGGAATGTTATGAGCTGACCTGGGAGGAGGCTTGCAAGATTTTGCCCTGATCTTAATATGGTCCTTTAGTGGGGAAAAAATGACCCTGCCAGAGTGAAGGAGGCAGGCGGGGAATGAAGTACAAACTGGTTTAGTCTTGTAGCCACAGGTTCCAAGAGTGAGCAGAACCATTTTTGTTTTAGAAAGAAGTCTGTTGCTGTTCCTTGGTTGTGGTGGATCACTGTGAACCCCAGTTTTAGAGGCAGTGTATCTCTGAATGCAGTGGCTTAATGGTTCAAAGCACTATGCCTGTCAATCTGAAGATTATCAGGTCAGCAGATTGAGACCTGAGTACTGCAAGATGGCATGAGCTCCCATCAATTGCCCAGCTCCTGCCAATCTAGCAGATCGAAAGCATGCAAATGCAAGTAGATAAATAGGTATCATCTCAGTTGGAAGGTAACACCATTCTGTGCACATGCGGGCCACAAGTCCATTGAGGCATTTTCAGACAACGCTGGCTCTGTGGCTTAAGAAACAGGGATGAGCACTGCTCCCTAGAGTTGGTCACGACTAGCAAGACAACCTGTGGAGGACACCTTTACCTTTATCTCTGAATAAAGCTATTTACCTTTTACCTTTCAGTTCAGGGAATTTCAGTTGAAGGCAGTTGCCTTTGTAGCCTGCTAGTAATGCAAAGAAGTAAGGTGTGAGTTCCTATGGAAATGACAAGTACTGAATAATGTTTAAAAGTCAACATAAACATGAGCTTCAAGCAGTTAGGGCTAACAGTTGCCCACCTGTTTCCATCGTTGCTGCAAGTCTTTGTCAGTATGCTAGCATTGGCAGTGCCTTTGGATACTTGATACTTCCTGCATGGGAATGCTATAACCCATCTGCTTTGCCTTTCAGGGGAGTCGCTACATGGATATAGAATCTGCATACAGGCTGTACTGCTAGACAACCCTAAAGTTGCTACAGCAGACTTAAACAAGGTGAGCTATTTAATCCAAATCTGAGCACTCCTGCCAAATTCGGTATGTCCCAAGTTCTGTATGTCACTATTTCAGTAGTGACAAGTGTACAGGAGACAGTCCTCTCCTAACCTAGCAGATAATATTCAAGTTATTCAATGAGAGTGGATGCCGTTCTGAACATTGATGGGCGCCTTGCAATGGTTCTTTGGCCACTTGTTCCCCTTTGTTTAGCTGGAAGCTATCTTTACATGCAGATGGATTTGGGTACCATCTCAGATAGAAAAAAAGGATAGAAAAAATGTTTTGGTTCAGTAGGCTGGAATAACTTTCCTATTTCTGAAACCATTGGAGTAAATGTGATTTGACATTGGAGCTGCAAGCCTGAATGAGGGCAAAATCCAGAGTAACTACGGGGAGTCCTTGCTCCAGTGTAAGAACAACTTACTCTGGATTCCAATATGAATTTCCCATAGGTTTTCACTAGGTGGTGCAGTAACTTCGGGTGCGCATAAAGTCTCTTATGTGCTCCCGTAGTTACTCTAGATTTGGGACTGAGTGAGGCAACTTTTGGGCAGGCTTGTGTCCCTGGGCCTTGTAACTTGTGCAGGGTAGTGCTGTCACCCTGGATTCAGGATGTTGCGGGGGGATTTTTCTCTTGCTTTGCACTAGGATCCATTTCTAGGTTGACCTATTCTTTCCTCAAGGGCCACTCTCAGTTGGTAGCAATTGACCAAAGAGTGTCTTGAGAATTCTTTAACCTGCTCAATTTGTAGCATGACTTTGGCAAATGTATTTTTTCATGTCTGATAACTGGTTAAGTATTTGTGTTATGACAGTTGCATTGGATCTCTTTAAATGTTGTGTTAGTTTCTCTGCACTCTGTCCAGTATAGTGGGATCTGGGACTGCAGAGCCTAAATTGCCCCTCCTGCGTTCTGAGAAGAACCTCTCTTCATGAAACATACTTGATTTTCCTCCTTCCAAACTATTCCAAAGTCTGACTTACTCTCCTGGGGTGGCCTTTCTGGGTTCACTCTTCATCCATGAATATGGTGGTGCTGCTCAATTCTGTTTGTGGCTTACTCCTAGTCTTCCTGTATGGCTCAACAGTTGGAAGTGACTCTGAGCCAGAGCAGAGGACTTTTCTTGGCAAATTGCTTGTTTCCTGCCTCCCCTTCTCTTTGCTCCATTGCCTTAGTCATGTTTTGGTCTATGTTGCCAGCTAGGATTACCTTGTGGTCCTGTTCCCTGACCCTAGAGTTTTATCACACTGCTGTACAAAATGATGCTATCCTCTTCATCTCTGCATTTGACCCATAGCAGCATTTTTAGGGCTTTGTGGTGGGTGCTGCCGGTTAGCAAAAGATCACTGACCCTTAGACCTACTGTGTAGCTTTTCCGCTATGGCTCCAGTCACTAAATTATACTATTTCTTGCCTTCTTCACTTTAGTACCTTGAACTTTTGAGGTCCCATCAGAAACAGCCAGCCAAATGTCTCACTATCATGTGGGCCTTGGGACAAGCTGGATTTGCTGATCTGACAGAAGGATTAAAAGGTGGGGACTTCACAAATGTCTAGGGGGGAGTTGGAAGAATGTTATGAGGTGTCTTCTGGTGGGCTTTGAAGCAATAGCAGTTCTTAAACTTATACATCAGCCTACTGAGGGAGAGACAGCCCAGACTCCCATCATTCTTGCCACGTGGCAGCATCCCACTCAGCATACTTCAGCTCCTGTCATCACTCGACACAGTAGTAAGTAGCCAACAAAATGGACTAGCCATCTTCAGGAGCAGTGGTTCTCAAAGTTGAGGTTGGGTGCCCTGTGGTGGGGATGGGGAGGCTCAGAAAACAGGGTGTCACCATCTTGAAACGGGGCACCACAATCTTGGAATGGGCACTCAGGCTACTTTTCTGTGAGTAGGTCTCATTGAACACAATGGGACTTCTGAGTGGATATGAAGAAGCTCTGGCATCACAGTTATGGAACTTAGGGACATGGCATCACTTCTGGGGGTTCCATATTGTCATTCTCTGAAGGGGGTCCTGGGCTGAAATGCTTGAAAACCACTGTCCAAGAGTCTAAAAGTGTAGGTTTTAGATTAGATAGGTTCTGTAGGTCGAATTCTTATTTATTAATCCAAAGTTTAAAAAAATCTGCAGACCTATTAGCACAATAATTTTACAGGGATGGCCCAGGGGGCAGGCAAAAAGGCCTTTCCTGTTGAAAGTATAATTATATGGTAGGTATTTTGACATAAAGAATTTAAAGTTCTGTTTTGTTGTTTTATTTATTTAAAATATATCCCACCTTACCCTTACCCATTCAGTTGTTCTGAACAATTTACAATACATGCAGTAAAATACAATACGTTACTATAGTGCAAAAAGCAGCCATCAGAAAATTCAGAGAGGAGAAACCAACCAGAGATGCGTATGGAGAAAAAGAGCCTTACTAAAGTCTCTGCTGAAAGGCAGGGAGAGGGCTCCAGAGCTGTGACATCTCTTTGGAGACGGCTATCCCACTTGTAGCTATCCAGCTTGCTTCAGGCAGTGGAGGTGCAGGCAGAGGGGACTCTATACGTTGATCTGAGGGGCTGGGCTATCTCTTAATGGAGAAGGCAGGTCACCACAGGGATGGATGCTAGGATCATGTGTTGCAGATACTCCAGGGGAGCTTCCCTGAGCACAAGGCACAAAGATGTGGTGGCAGCATCACTCCTGGATGCAGTAACCTCAAATTATGGGTATATACAAATCCCTACACTAACTCTGTAAAATTCAGGGTAACTTCTGAATTTTTATGAAAAAAAGGATCTTTGATCAATTGGTCTTCTTGTGCCCCTTCTTTTTGCAGTGTGGCTTAGCATTATGTTTCCGGTGCTGGGCATCCGATCTCTCGCCCCTTACGCTGTTGCCTCCTTGGACCGGCTGCTGATGTGAGTTTTTATGGAGTGTGCAAATGATTTTATTGGCAGTTGCCCAGTATGGCTGAGGTCAGGGTTCTTGACTTGGTGCTATCACTCCTGAATTATCAGAAGCTAGGGAGTTTAAAGCATCCTGATTTAAATTCTGACCCAGCCTTAGCTGCCGGACTCTGCAAGCCTAGAACCAGGCTTGTGTCTTGTTTCCCACCACCTTTATTCCTTATGGTCCCATGCAGTTGGCTCTGGCACTTCGCACAACATGCGTTCGGTGTCTGGGTAGGGCACAGGAGAGGTCTTGTCATTGGGAGAGAGTCTTCCTGTTGATGGAGAAGTCACATGCCCTGTACAGTGAAGACTGACAGTGTTGTCTACCCCTTTTGAAAGCTGAAAGGCCACACAGTAGTGTTGGTGCTTTAGCTGTTCATTGTCTTCCAGGATGATCCCTGGCAGTAAGCAGGAGTGTAGCCCCTAGGAAGGTGACTTCCACAGAGAATGACAGATGATGGCTGGCCTCTGTCTGATGCAGGAATAGATGGTACCTGTACTTTGGGCCAGCTGAAAGTAACAGATGCTGTTTTCTTGGCAGGATGCATCCAAACTTGACCAAAGGCTTTGGCATTATTGGCCCCAAGGACTTCTTCCCTCTCCTGGATTTTGCCTTTGTGCCAAACAACTCTCTCTCTCCTAGGTAAGGCAAAGAGTGGGAGATAAATGCTGACTTGTGCAAATGGGAGGGTTCTCTGGTAGCCCAGCACAGCTGTAGTGTTTTGCGGGTTCCAGGTGACTGCAAGCATATTTGAACGGACCTGTTTTTCAGTACTGACAGGTCTCCAGCCCACAAACCGTCCCATCACAAAGCAATAGATTTCTACCAAGTTCATCTGTCTGTTGCAGAGGATCACACTAGAAAGGCAGTTTCTCTCTAATATTTGTTCAGCAACAGGCACGCACCCCTCTGGGAATGTAGTGGGTCACAGTACCTGACTCAGGGCTGCTCCTGCAGGCTGGATAGCAGTGAGAACCCTCACCTCAGAGCAGCTTGGTGGAATCTGCCTCTTTCATTCCTGTTGCCTGTGGCATTTTTGGGCGTTGTCATTTGTTGCCAACTCTTGCCTGAGATAATGTTGAGTTTGCCAGAGAGGGAGAGGCAGTCTTATCACCTGAAAAGAATCAGGGTGAAATATTGCATTTGGTGGCAGACACTGAGGGAAGGAAAAGCCTCTAGCCCAGTGTTTCTCAAGCTGGGGGGTTGGGACCCCTTTGGGGTCACCTGACCCTTTCATGGGGGTCGCCTAAAGACCCCTGGTGTAGGGGGCCTTGCAAGGTATTTTGCATCTTTTTTATTTGTAATTAGAAATAAATATTTCATAATATATAATTAAATATTATTTTGTGATTAATCACTATGCTTTAATTATGTTCAATTTGTGACAATGAAAATGCATCCTGCATATCAGATATTTACATTATGATTCATAACAGTAGCAAAATTACAGTTATGAAGTAGCAACAAAATTAATTTTATGGCTGGGGGTCCCCCCTACATGAGGAACTGTATTAAAGGGTCACAGCATTAGGAAGGTTGAGAACCACTGCTCTAGCCCAAAGGGGGCTAACTCAAAGGGAGATAGGTCAGACACATGCAAAAACTTAGTGGTGCCCACAGCGTTCCTGTCATGTCCACGAGCAAGTGGTACAGAGTAAAAACCCAGCTTCATCTGCTGGCCTTAAGTCTGTGTCATCCTTTCCTCCCCTCTTCATAGTTTTCTGAACAAGAAAATCGTCTGTTGGTGTTCTTTTTGATATACAAAGTTGTAGCTCAAGGTTCTCAAGGTTGCTCTTCAGCTGGTGGGAAGAGTTGTTCTTCAATGAGAACATTTGGCCATTTATTATCAGTATTTATCCTGTTGTCCTGCTTAGGCTTTAAAGCTCTAAAGGGAACACTGAAAAGAGCCAGAGGAGAGCAGTCCCACAATAGTTCCTTTTGGAAAGGGCAGCATCAAGTGCTGTGTTGAGGCATGGCTGCCTGGCTCTCTCCCTGAGAGCTGCAGGACATCTGACAGTTACTCCAATTTCTTTTGATCCACCAGCTTGTGTCTGGGGCTTGGTTGCCTTTCCACACTTCTTAGGATTGCAGGATGGGGGGAAGGGACTTGTGAGACAGTTGCTCAGGAGAAGGTTGCTTTCTTTCTGAGCCAGGTGCCTTGACAGTGAAGTTCCCTTTGTCCTGGAGGGAAGATGTGTGGCTGGTGATATAAGGCAAAGGAAGTGGGGTATGTCTTCTTCTTATCCTATGGAGATGCCCCCCTCCCCGGATGGAAGGGCTTTAGGAACTAATTAGGTCTTTCTCCCTCCTCAGCCTGCAGGAGCAGCTCCGGCAGTTGTATCCTCAGCTGAAAGTTCTAGCCTTTGGGGCAAAACCAGAGACCACCCTGCATACCTGTTTTCCTTCATTCCTCTCAAGGACCACACCTGACTGCCCTGCTGAAATGAAGAAAGAGGTGAGGGAAGCAGGACAGATGTCTAGAGCCCTTCTTACACATGCTCAGCCACTTACCTCAGCATAAAAAAGCAGGCCTCTGTCAGTCTTGGAAGACTATGGTATCGTGCTCAGCACTGCATACGCTGCATGCGAAGCACAAAAGCCTGGGTTGGATTGTTATGGAGGTTAGTCTGTTACCCAAGCAGCAGATCCCCCCTCTCCACGCCACTGAATTAGTCCAATGGAAAGGCAGAGCCAATACATTATTCATGGGGTGATGGCTGTACTCTTCTTAAAATTTTGATGTTAAGGGAGCCCTTTGGTTCCCCAGCTATTCCAAAATGTTCTGCCTGTGACGAGTAAGTCTCTTAGAACTGCCTGTGCTCTGTCCCTATGCAGTTGCTCAACTGTCTGACCGAGTGCCTTCGACTGGATCCCCTCAGCTTCAGTGTCTGGAAGCAGTTGTATGTCAAACACCTTTCACAGTCCAGGTGGGGATGCTGCAGGCATGGCAGGCCAATGCACCTTTGCTGGAGGAGCTCACCTCTGTGTCATGGAATCATACTGGTTGAAAATTGAAAACTTATAGCCTTTGGGTTACTGGAAAGGTGGAAGCCCATGGTGGCCCAGGCTGCCATTTTCTCTTGAGTTACACAGCTGAAACTATAGCCTATGCAGCTTCTCTTAGAGTGTTCCAGAGCTCAGTGGTGACTCTGGAGCTTCCTCTTTCCAGCTATCATGAAAAAACATAGCTCTCAGCATGGGTTTCTTTTAAAATTCCTTTGGCAGAAAAGCAGCATGCTGTACTATGGCAGGAGAGACTATTTCTCTTGAACCCAAGGCCTACCCTGCTATACTGGAAATAGAAGGGTGGTGAGTGGACTACTGCAAGATGCTCTGGAAGCTTCCAGGGGCTTGTGCTGCATGACTATTTGGCTCTGGTCATCATATCCTTTTGCAGGCTGTTGAAAGCAGAGTCCTTCCCTCTTATATGTCTCAGTTGCAAAGAGGGGGTGAAGGCAGGATGAGCAGGGGAGGCAAGAACAGGCTGTGCTCCTCTGGCTGATCTTTTTGCTTTATTTTTCAGTCTGCTCCTGAATCATTTCCTGGAGACCTGGGACTTCACTTCCAAAAAGGTTCGTATATCAGAGCTCCTTGATCAGCCATAGTATTCTGTATGCCTGGGGTTGAAGAAGCCAGGAAAGAGAGGGTAATGTACTTCCAGTAACCTAGTTCAAGCTACTGCTGAATCTTAGAATCCCCACTAGAGTTTGTCAACTGGACACAGCTATGCTAACCTTATACTTGTGGTCTAAATAGCCTATACTCACTGTGACCCTCCCCTGCGTGTGTTCCACACTTGGGATTTTAGGGAAAGCCTGAGGCTCCTTATGGAGATGGATGCAGAGGTGATAAGGAAGTGGACAGTCCTTCTTATCTCCACTTTTTATAGATGCGAAAATCTCTACAAGAGATAGTTCATTTGTTCAAAGTCACAATTGAGGATCTTGCAATGAAAGGACAACATAACATTCAGGACATTGCTGCTTGCAGAGCTGCCTGCCAGGTAATTTACATGTTTGGAAAGTATGCAAGAGGGATAATCGGATCTGCTGCTCTATTCATTTTGATTGTTCTTCTGGATTGCTTCTCATAGAACCTGTTGCTCAAGATGAAATCCAGTGGATTCCCTTGGTCTCGCCTGGTGCTGGTTCTCTTGGTATTTACAGCAGGGTTTCTGATGCATGATATCAGAACTCATGGTTCCTTCCAAGGTTAGATCCTATGGGCCCTGGTGAAAACAGGGAATGTATGTGGGAGATGCTTTCTCAGCTTCCATTGTGAACTTGAAAGGTTCAAAGGGGACCTGTTTCTATTTACCAGCTTCTGCCTCTGCTCATGTCCTCCGCTCCTCTGGCATCCTGTCTGCTTCCCAGCAGGCCTGGAACAAAGTTTCCCATTACTCTGTGAAAGGCTACAGGTAAGTGACTTTCCAAATATCTTGTGACACTGTGACAACAAGTCATTGCACCTTGTCTTAAAGAGGATTTCCCCACCAGCTCAGGGCTTGAAATTTGTCATATCCTCTTGGGAATCAGGTCCTTAGGAAAGCTATTAGAACCACGGAATGTTAAAGGTGGAAGGCCCTTGATGGTCAACTGGTCTCATCCTCTGTTTAGGGCAGGCATCTACATTATCGAGTCTTAGTTTGAAACTTTCAACAAGGAAGAGCCCATGACTACACAAGTATTTTTTCCCAGTCAAATTCTCCCTGTTTCTTCAACCCATAGGTTTTAGCCCTTCTGAGAAAGCAAGCCCTTACCCCCTTGCATGTGATAGCCCTATAGGTACTTGAAGATAGCTGACATATCTCCCTCTTTATTCTCTAGGTTAAATATGCCATGCTGTTTTAATCATTCCTCACAGAACTTGGTTTCCCGATGCTAACTATTTTACCTGCCCTCCTCTGAACCTGTTCCATTTTATCATTGTCCTTAAAATGTGGTGTCTAAAACTGGATGCCATATTCCATGTGAGATCTGAGCAGCCCAAAGAGTGGAATGATTATCTCTCATAATCTGGATAGTGAGCCTCTTCTTATGCAGTCCAGCATTGCATTACCTCTTATAGCTACATTGCACTGCTGGCTCAGGTTCAGCTTGTGGCCCTATAAGACACGTACATTTTTACATGTGCTCCTTCTAAGCCATACTGCACCAGTGCCTCTGATTTTATTGTACATACATGTAGGACTTTACTTTTGTCTTTGTTGAATTTCATCTTATTGGTATGGATCCAATGGCTGAACCTATCAAGATTATTTTTGAAACCTGTTATGGTCTTCCAGAGCTTTAGCTATCTTCCCTCACCCCACAGTTTTCTGTCATCTACAAGTTTGATAATCTGTCCCATCATCCAGATTGTTTATAAAATTATGAAATGTTCAGAGCCTAAAGCAATTGTGGGACACTTCACATAATTCTTCCTCCAGGTTGATGTAGAGCTGTTTTAACAGCACTATTGTAAGCTGGCCCCTTTCTATGGATAAGGCATCATCCAATCTCTTCCTGCAGCTGGCTAGAAGCCAATGTACCTCTGTACTACTCGCACATGATGACTGTGCTGGGACCAAACCTGCAGCTGGTCTGGGCAAAGGTGAATGAAACTGCCCTCTTTGTCTCTAAGAAGTGCTCTACTCAACTAGGCTGGCTCACAGACAACCTCCCTGGATTCATTGAATGGGTAAGGATGGTGTTTTCTCTGGTTACCCCATACCAGCTTACTAGCTTAGAAGCAGATGTGTTTCAAAGACTGGCTCTGCACAGAATGGTGTATTTGAGGAAAGGAATGGGTGGGAAGGAAGGAGCAGAGTGAGACCATGTGAAATGTGAGACTCTGCCCTGCTGATGTACCAGGATAGTCCATTGCTACTCTGTGCAGATATGGTCTGGGAAAGTGATAACTATTCCTTCAAATGGATGAGTCTTCTGCATGCGGTGAAAGCTGGTCTCACCACAAAACTACCTGTAGTGGGACTGAAACTGGGGCCATGACCATGCTGAAATCAGAAAGCTTCCAGATCTCTGTGCCAGCAGAGTGGGTGGTGGAACAGTTGGTCAAGGGACCTTTTCTCCCTTTTCTGTCAGCTCCAGACTCAGCTTCCGGATTTTGTGCTGCACCTGGTTGAGTCCCTCAAGGAACTGCTACTTTTCCTCATGCAGAACTACCTCCTGCCAGCTGTTAACTACATCATTGCCACCCTTGAGGGCATCTGGAAGCTCTGGGTGGCATCCTGCAAGTGAGTACCACCAATGCAAAGCAGATTTTAGTCCTTTATTGGCATGTTGCTGTCTTGCTTGCAAGAGAGAAGTAGGAATGTAAAAATTGGGACAGGGAAAAGTGGTCCCTCAAAATCCCCAGATAGCTTGCTCTGTAAATGGGAGAGGAATATACTTGACAGATGTTCAAAGCAGACCCCACAGAACTCCAGGAGGGTTACCACCCAAAGATTTAGGAGGGAGGAAGATTGAGATGGCAGATCATCCTGAGAATCTGTACTTTCATGAAAGGGTACTGATTAACCCTACCATTGAAGACCATCTTATGCTCCCTTCTATTTGAGGCATGTTGGGGGTAAGGAATGCCTTCAGTGCCTTCTCTTGAAGTTTTTTTGATTGCAACACAGGCACTGAATGGGCATATTCCAAAGATAAAGAGTCTTTTGAATCTATTCCATTTTGGATATTTTGCTCCCTTCTGTGTGAAAGTGGGGGGTGGGTTTATTTTCAGTTGTTGGCCCCCAACTGAGACTGCCTGGCATTTTTTTATGTGCAGGGCTTGTCTCCGTCATGCAGGGTCAGCCTCTAAACAACTGTTTTCCTCTCTTAGTGATGAAGGGTCGTGGGACTGCTTAAGGAGACAGCTGGTGAGCCTCACCCATTCCTCTTGGACATACCTTCAGGAAGCAACAGTTGCCATCAAAGACTGGGCTGTGTCTGTCATCTCTGGGCACTAGCAGAACCTCTGGAAGTTGGCGCAGAACTAGAGATGGTGACCAAGTACAGGCCTGAAGAGCCAGAAGTCTCCACTTGGCTATGCTGCCTTAGGCCTGACAAAGCTGGCTTTTGACATCCCTTTATCCAGGTTGCTTCAGTGGTGGCGCTTACCATTTTGGAGACAGCTGTGTGGAAAAACTCTTTGGTCTCCTCCCTTCAGTGCTGTTTTCCCAAATAAATTGGTTGCTGGGGTTGTGACCCTGTCACTTCCACATGGAGCTCTTGTTGCTGCCCTCAGGTTCTCAGCTGCAGCTTTTGTGCTGGCTGATGAGTGGGTGGTCTCCCACAGGCCTCCTCTTCTGTTGGAACTAGTCCTTGGGAGCTTCAGTGAACAGGACCAGGGCAGAGGACAGGTACTGCCTGTTCCCAATATTTGGATACGTGTCCAGTTGTAGGGAGATAGCAGTACTACTTTTGACATGCAGGCAGAGCTGGAGTTCTGCTTGGGGCACTTGTTGCTGCGTGTTATACTGAGGGCTAACTCAAGAGGTGAGACATTAGGATTTGGGGTTGCTCATTAAGCCTTGCAGACCAGGAGAATAGCAGCAGGATATGCTACAGGACACATCTGCCAGAAGCAGCTCTTCCCTCCTCTGTGTCATGGGAGAAAATGAGTTGGGGCAAACACAGTCCTAGTGAAGAACACAGTGCCTGCTGCAAAGTGCTGGAGCACAGTGCCTTTCCTTTGTTTCTTCAGCCCCAAATTGAGTGGGTTGTGAAGCTTGTTTCTAGTTCTGGATTCAATCTCTCAACCTCCCACAAAGCTCCTGAGGAAGGGGACGGAGTTCATTGCTTGGAGGACCTTCTCTGTTTTTATGGGTCATGCTTTGTTTGCCCCAGTGCTCTTTTCTCAACTCTGCCATCTGGTGTGATATCTAGGAAAAGTGTTCTCCACTCAATGGGGCACTAGCTTTCCTGCTCCCCTTGTCCTGGCCAGAATTGCAAGGGGACTGCCAATTAGCCATGCCAATGGTGGGGGAGGCCTTTTGTCATGTGCAATAAAGGAGACTATTTTGCTACCACTTTTTGTCTTTACTGCCCCTTTTTGAGCAGGCTTCCTTACTGCTGGATTTTCACAGGGGAAGTCTCTTCCATCTCACTGCCTTGCTGCTTAAATTTCCTGGCTTGGGATTGACTTCCTTCTCTAGAGATAGCCTCTACTTTTATCCTTGGCTTTGATAGGTGTGTTTTTGTAGAGGAAGGATGAGCTCTGCGCACTGTATTCAATGGAGAGGGGAGGGATGGGGAAAGAGCATCCCTGTGGAAGTGGTGTAGCCTCCCTACCTGACAAGGCTGTAGTATTACTCCTTTTTCCTATCCCATGATGGCTGGGATTTCAGTATCCCACAGGGCCAAAACTTTCCAGAACCTGGTAGTGTGCCTCCTCATATTTTGCTATTGTTACATGCCCCTCCGTAGATTGATAACCTCCTGTTGGCAGTATGCAGGTAAAAAGGTAAAGGTCCCAGGCAGGTTGCCCTGCCAGCTGTGAATGGCTGCAGGTTGCCTGCTGCCTATACAGGCACCATCTGTTGGGTGCAGCACTCAAAGATAGCTGAAGATTCCTTTGGTCATGTGGCCAGCATGACTGCATGGAACAGAGTTTATCTTCCCATTGAGGTGGTACCTATTTATCCACCTGCATGTTTTCAAACTGCTACGTTGGCAGGAGCTGGGCTAGGTACAGGAGCTTGCTCTGTCTTGTAGCATCCCGGTCCTCAAACCCTGGCCTGCTGATTGACAAGCATGTCTTAACCAGCTGAGCAACACTCAAAGGGTTTTAGTAAATGGTTCTGCTTCACCCTGGAGGTTGGTTTTGAGTGGGGTGCCCCAGGCCTCTGACTTGGGCCCGGTTAGCTTTAATATTTTCATCAATGACTTGAAGGAAGGGATACGGGGGAGCCTGATCAAATTTGCAAATCACCGCCTTTCGGCCCGACCCTTTTAGAGACAAGCTGGGAGGAGTAGCAAACACAACAGAAGACAGGAGAAACCTCCAGGAGGATCTGGATAAACTAGAATCCTGGGCTGTGACAAATAGAATGAACTTCAACAGGGAGAAGTGCAAGATTCTGCACTTAGGAAATAAAAACCAAAAATACAGGTATAAAATGGGGGATACTTGGCTTGGCAGCACAACACGTGAGCGGGATCTTGGAGTAGCCGTGGATCACAAGATGAACATGAATCAGCAGTGTGATGTGTCTGCAAAGAAGGCAAATGCCATTTTAGGCTGCATTAAGAGCACTGGAGCTTCCAAGTTCTGAGAAGTTATGGTTCTTCTTTATTCAGCATTGGTCAGACCTCACCTTGAGTACTGTGTTCAGTTCTGGGCACCTCACTTTAAGAAAGATGCAGCCAAATTGGAGCAAGTCCAGAGGAGAGCGACAAGAATGATCAGTGGGATGGATGGAAGCTCTACAAGGAAGGGTTGGGGGAACTTGGGATATTCAGCCTGGAGAAGAGGAGGCTGAGAGGAGACCTGATTGCCCCCTTCAGGGAGGAAGGGGCTCATTTGTTCATAGCTGCTTCTGAAAGCAGAACTAGAACCAATGGGTACAAACTGCAAGAAAGGAGATTCCGGTTGGATATCAGGAAAAAATGCTGTGTAAAGTGTAGAGCTCCCAGCCGTATAGGGAGCAGGTGACACCACTTCGCTGTAGATGCCTCTGAAAGGGCCTGGATTGATTTATAGAGGAAGAATTACAAGCTGTGGAAGGTTCCTGCAGGCAGCTGGTGGAGCTCAGTAAAATACATGAAACTGGACAAGGGCTCCTGTGTGTAGTTATTTCAATGCCTTAGAAGCTTCTGCGAAGACTGGAAAAGAGTTGAAAATAATAAATAAGCACAAAGTTGCATAAATAAATATGCAAAATGAAAAAAATGCACCCTCATTTATACAGTGGCACCTCACTTAACAAGTGATCCATATAACAAGAAAAAATTTCTCTAGGATTCTGCCTCGCATAACAAGTGTTGCTTCACTTAACAAGCACACTTGTTGGCAGTTGGGGCAGACACGCTGGCCGGCAGCCCTTTTAAAAAGCACCAGGGCTGCCTAGTGTGCCTGCCCTTAGTGAAAGCAACACTTCCATGCTGTTCCTCCTGTGGCTGGGCGTACACTGGGCAGAGGGAGAGAACAGCAGTGGAGAAGAGGGAAGCAGCTCAGGGCTGGCCGGAAGGGAGCAGGGGAGAGAGAGGCTCAGGATGGAGAGAAGGAGAAAGTGGGGAGACACTTGGAAAGTGTCTGGGATTGCAGCCTCCTGACCATGTCTACTCAGAAGTTAGTCCCATTGTGTTAAATGGTTCTTACTCCCAGGAAAGTGTCTTTGATTGCAGCCTAAGTAGACTCCGTTCACATCATGTTTACATCCAGTTAATATTTCCATATGAATATTTTTGGGGTTCTGGAACCAATTGTCTGAGTTTCCCTTATTTCCTATAAGAAAATCAGCTTCGCTTAAAGAGTGTTTCGCATAACAAGCATGCTTCTGGAACGAATTAAACTTGTCATGTGAGGCATTACTGAATTTGGGGGAAATGAGGTCACTTCTTGTTTAATGACGTCACATTCACTGCTTAATGGCATCACTTCCGGCCTTCAGCTGTTTGCCCCGCCCACTTAGGGAGCTTCTGCGGGCGAAGGTTTTCCTGAAGCTCCGCCCCTTCTGTCACTTCTACGTCACCGCCTTTCGACCCGCCCCTTTTGGTTTCCACGACAACCGCCTGGCCGCGTCGCTACGGACGGCCTCTGCCAGCCAATGGGACGCAGCGTTGCTATGGAGAAGGCGGGCGAGCCAATGGGAGGCCTCCTGCTCCGGTGGGCGGTGCGCGGCCAATCAGCGGCCGCCTTGCTGTTGCCTGGGTAGCGCGGGCCGAAGGTAGGGCTGGCTTGGCCCGGAGCCCCCGGCGGCGGGAGCAACGGGAGCAGGTGGGTCCCCAGAGGGGGAGAGAGGCGGACCCTCCCGCCTCCAGGACCGCAGAGAGCCAGGCGGAGGTAGACTGCCCCTCTCAGTGGAGGCTCCACTGAAGGATCCCGAGGCCTCAGCAGAGCCACTGAGAAGCCCCTCCGGAGGCTGAGGGACAGGAAGGGGCCTCACCTCAAAAAAGCCTCCCCCAGGCTCCCTCTGACCCTCCCCCCCTTGACAGCCTCCCCTCCTCAGGGTCCCTCTGAGCTCTCAAGAGGGGTGGGCAAGATGACACTCCCCCCACCTCCCCCCCTGACAGCCTCCCCTCCTCAGGGTCCCTCTGAGCTCTCAAGAGGGGTGGGCAAGATGACACTCCCCCCACCTCCCCCCCTGACAGCCTCCCCTCCTCAGGGTCCCTCTGAGCTCTCAAGAGGGGTGGGCAAGATGACACTCCCCCCACCTCCCCCCCTGACAGCCTCCCCTCCTCAGGGTCCCCCTGAGCTCTCAAGAGGGGTGGGCAAGATGACACTCCCCCCACCTCCCCCCCTGACAGCCTCCCCTCCTCAGGGTCTCCCTGAGCTCTCAAGAGGGGTGGGCAAGATGACACTCCCCCCACCTCCCCCCCTGACAGCCTCCCCTCCTCAGGGTCCCTCTGAGCTCTCAAGAGGGGTGGGCAAGATGACACTCCCCCCACCTCCCCCCCTGACAGCCTCCCCTCCTCAGGGTCCCTCTGAGCTCTCAAGAGGGGTGGGCAAGATGACACTCCCCCCACCTCCCCCCCTTGACAGCCTCCCCTCCTCAGGGTCCCTCTGAGCTCTCAAGAGGGGTGGGCAAGATGACACTCCCCCCACCTCCCCCCCTGACAGCCTCCCCTCCTCAGGGTCCCTCTGAGCTCTCAAGAGGGGTGGGCAAGATGACACTCCCCCCACCTCCCCCCCTGACAGCCTCCCCTCCTCAGGGTCCCTCTGAGCTCTCAAGAGGGGTGGGCAAGATGACACTCCTCCCACCTCCCCCCCTGACAGCCTCCCCTCCTCAGGGTCCCTCTGAGCTCTCAAGAGGGGTGGGCAAGATGACACTCCCCCCACCTCCCCCCCTGACAGCCTCCCCTCCTCAGGGTCCCTCTGAGCTCTCAAGAGGGGTGGGCAAGATGACACTCCTCCCACCTCCCCCCCTGACAGCCTCCCCTCCTCAGGGTCCCTCTGAGCTCTCAAGAGGGGTGGGCAAGATGACACTCCTCCCACCTCCCCCCCTGACAGCCTCCCCTCCTCAGGGTCCCTCTGAGCTCTCAAGAGGGGTGGGCAAGATGACACTCCTCCCACCTTCCCCCCTGACAGCCTCCCCTCCTCAGGGTCCCTCTGAGCTCTCAAGAGGGGTGGGCAAGATGACACTCCTCCCACCTCCCCCCCTGACAGCCTCCCCTCCTCAGGGTCCCTCTGAGCTCTCAAGGGGGGTGGGCAAGATGACACTCCTCCCACCTCCCCCCCTGACAGCCTCCCCTCCTCAGGGTCCCTCTGAGCTCTCAAGAGGGGTGGGCAAGATGACACTCCTCCCACCTTCCCCCCTGACAGCCTCCCCTCCTCAGGGTCCCTCTGAGCTCTCAAGAGGGGTGGGCAAGATGACACTCCTCCCACCTCCCCCTCTGACAGCCTCCCCCAGGCTCCCTCTGACCCTCCCCCCACCTCCCCCCCTTGACAGCCTCCCCTCCTCAGGAGCTCTCAAGAGGGGTGGGCAAGATGACACTCCCCCCACCTATCTATCTATCTACAGTATTTATATACCGCTTTTCAACTGAAAAGTTCATAAAGCGGTTTACAAGAAAATGAAAAAAATTAATAGCTAATTAATGGGTCCCTGTCCCAAAAGGGCTCACAATCTAAAGTGCAAAAAGAGCACCAGCAGAAGCCACCAGAACAGACATTGCTGGGGTGTGGAGGGCCAGTTACTCTCCCCCTGCTAAATAAATGAGGAACACCCACTTGAAAGAGTGTCTCTTGCCCAGTTAGCAGGGGTAACCTGCTCCCCACCTTGACACCCTCTCCCCTCTTCTGAGCTCTCAAGGGGGGTGGGCAAGCTGACACTCCTCCTCACTTCCCCACTTTGCCACTCCCCCCCCCACTTCCTCTGCGCCCTCTGCGCCAGCTGACCCACATCTCCATCTCTTGGTCCTTCCCTGCAGGGGGAGAGTTAGGACAGACTAAAGACAACATCTCTTCATTTATCTTGTACTGTGGAACTCCCTGCCGCTGGATGGGTGAAGACATCTGGCTTAGGTTCCTTTAAGAGGGGCTTGCCTGTATTCTGGAGGGAAAATTCATCACAGGCTAGGAGCCATGATGGACTTGACATAGCATGTCACTAAGCCTGTGGAACTCCTTGCCACAGGATGTGGTGTTGGCATCTACCCTCAATGCCTTCATAAGTTACATGATGGGTCTTTCTCCCTGAAGGGCACCCAAGGTGGCTAACAATAATAAACTACAATTTAAAACAAAAAAACAATTCAAACAATAAAATACAATTAAAATAATATTTTACAAATTACCAACAATTGAGTGTTGGGAGAGTAAGGTCAGACAAAATTATGCGTGTAATTAGTCTGTGGAACTCCCTGGCACATGATGTTCTGATGACATCTGGCCTTTAAAATGGCATGTCCCTCTGTGGGAAGTGGTCTTTTTGTGCAGACACCTGTTCACATGCACCGCTCTGAGGCACAGCCAGGAAGCACCAGCATGTTTGTGTTTTTTTCCCCTCCGCTCTGTGTAACATTCACCTGGAAACAGACTTTTGTTTGTCCTGGTGCATTGGACATGGTGACTATATGTCCTCTTTTTCCAATACATGTCCTCTTTTTTGGCCTTGTGCCCTGGATAAATCTTCATTGTCCTTCTTTTCCTTGTAAGCAAGCAGCATGTAGAAGTCTTGTAATTAATAAATTAGATTTAGCAAAGTTTTAACTTTAATAGTAAGTAATATTGTGTTATATTAACCACACAAAAGCAACATATATTAGTGTTTTTTACATTTAATTTTGTCATGTTGTACATTTTTCTTGGGTGACTTACGTTTTGGGGGTCCTATTTTTGACATCTGGTCACACTGGCATTGGATGAGCCTGGGTAATTAAGAGGTAGAAAGAAAATGCCTCCCCCTCCCTCCTCAGAATGTATGAAGCCTGCACTGTGTGTTTCTGTGACCCTTCTTTCCTAAACATCCCAGATACTTTAGGGAAGGTTCATCTGATCCCTCTTGATTTTAGTTGCTTTCTTCTTTTTCTAGCTCTAGAGATTCTTTCATCCTCCAAAAAGAGGCCTCAGAGGCAGCTCTGATTCAAAGTCTAACATATAAAAAGGAAAACAAACTCTTTTTTTTCCTTCCCCCTCTTTCCTTGCAGGCAGTTAGTCATTCAGGGGAAAGAGTGTGGTCTAAGCTATTTTTAAGTGACAACAGGATCCTTTTCTTTTGTACCATGTCTACATAGCCCTGTGTTTTCACTCCTTTGTATCTGGCTTTCGTAGCCACCCCTAGAATCCATTGGTTGCATGTAGTCATGGCTTGAACCTGTGATGGAATTTCCTTCATCAATCTGTCCCTCCCTTTCCAGATATACTAGGCTGACAAGATGCCATCAATACATCCTGTGGCAAGGTGTTCCATAGATTAAGTAGCTGCTGGTTACAGAAATACAGTGGAGCCTTATAAGACAAATAACTTGTAAGACAAATGCTTTGTAAGACAAACTAAAATTTCTAAGGAATTCTGCCTTGCAAAACAAACAGTGCCTTGTAAAACAGTTTTACAACAAAAATTAGTTGTAAAATGAACAAATTGATGGATCTGCATCGTGAAGAGGTTATGGAGGAGATCTCATCTGCAGAAGAGGAGGAGAATAAGGAGGAGGAGAATAAGGAGGAGGAATTCTTCACATCAAATAAGATTAAGGACATTTGTAAACATTGGAAAATTGTGCAAAATTTTGTTGAAAAGCACCACCCAAATAAGGCTGTAGCAAGCAATGAATCTAATGACAATGCAATGTCACATTTCCGTGAAATCCTCAAAAGCAAATGTCATTAGATAGGTTCCTTGTTAAAGAGTCACACCAGTGACTCTTTTAGGGAACCTTAGGGTAAAATCCAAACAGGTCCACGCAGTTATATCACCCTCTAGTGTTCTCTTATGGAAAGTCAACTGCTCTGGAGCAAGGGGCTTAATTTCACTTTAGGACATAGGCCTTAGCCCTCTTTGGCCATAAAGGTTTTTCTTTTCTGTTTACTGTACAGTATGTTGCAGTGTTTTTAATATTATAGTAATTTTGTTCTGTATTATATTACATCATTCTGAATTCAGTTACAGTATTTTGTCATCATTTTTACATTCAGAATATTTTTATATGAATATTTTGGAACCAATTGTCTGAGTTTCTGTAATTTCCTAAGGGAAAATCCACTTTGTATAAAGAATGCTTTGTATGACAAACATGCTTCTGGAATGAATTATGTTTGTCTTACAAGACACCACTGTACCGGTATTTGATCTGTTCTAACTCTCCCACCACTCAGTTTGAGTGGATGTCCTGGGGTACGGTGTTATGCAAGACTAAAAAAAAACTTTGTCTCTATCCACTTCTCTGTTCATTCCATGAATGATTGTATATGGCTGAATCATGGTTGTACTTCCTAGACTGCCCATTCGTGAATTAATTAGCCATTCATAAATTAGCCATTAATTTTTTCATTTTCTTTGTAAACTGCTTTATTAACTTTTTCAGTTGAAAAGCAGTATATAAATACTCTAGACAGACAGACAGATAGATAGATAGGCCAACTGAAGTGATGGCTTTAAGCAACACATTGGTGGAGTTCACCCAATTGCCTCCACTGGTGTTCCTTCTACTACTTGGATTGGAAAAGGAAGAAGGGGACAGAAATGAAAAGGAAATATAGTTGAGGAGAGAGCTGAGTTAGAGCATTGGAGACTAGGGGGAACAAAGGCTGATCTAATCAGATTGAGGAAGCCACTTTTGGCATGCCACCTTAAAAGTGATGAGGTCTTGGGCTGTCCCTGCTTGCCTGGCGTGTGCCCAGCATCATGTAGTAGTTTACAAATCAATACATAGGCAAGAATGAAAACCAAGCTTCCTGACTTGTCTCAGCAGCTCTTTGGTGTTGTCCAGATAACGACCACCATATCATTTTCTGCATTTCCTGGAGATTTGGGTCCTTCTTTTAAGAAAAGTTTTTGTTGGCCTGCCATTTTGATTCTTCCTCCACTCATAAGGCTGATGGTGGAGGAATATGGATGCCCCACTACATTCAGAATATTTTCCTATATAGGTGTCAGTTGTTATCCATGAGGGTTCTTTTCTGGAACTTCCTATGGATTAAAAACGTCTGTGGATAAAAGAAGAGGAAAAATAGATTTAAATACTTATTTCCAGGTTTCTTGCTCTTCCGTTGTTCCTAATGGAATAAGGCAGTGGCATCGCTAGGGGAGTTCAGGGGGTGCACTGGGCTACAAGCTTTAGGGGAGCTCCAAGCTGAACTTCACTCGTGACTAAAGTTGTGAAAATGGGGTATGTATGAATGGTAACACCATCACGTTATATACTGTTGGAAAGATAATTTTATGCAGAATACAAAACTGCATTGGAATATCTATATTCAATCAAAAGTTATGAACAATTAAACAGAAAATGAAAACACAAAAGCCTGTGGAACAAAAGTGGATTTTCTTAACTCAGACTTTCCCATGTAACTGATGGTTCTGAGAGCCAATGATACTGTATGGAACTATAATAAGGTGTTAATATGAATCAGCTCCAGTACATACAGTACATCTACAACTACAGTACATACAGTATATCATAAAACAGTTACCCGTGCTAAGTGGGTATATAGGCACTTCTAAGTAGTGCTCCTCTTCTATCTAGCAGGGAAAGAATAACCATTTCTCTTTGTCCCGCACAGTTTCCCAACCAATAAGGGAAATAAAATTTTCATTTTTTCACTTAATTAACTTTGATTTTGTTGTTTTTCCCCAATTTCCTTTTAAAAAAATAACTGGGGATGACATCACTTCCGGTTATGACATCACTTCCAGGGCTACATTTTCAGCTTTCCACTGGGCTACGTGATCATTAGCTATGCCACTGGAATAAGGTTGTGCCTCAATATCTGCAAAGGTTTGATTGTGGAACTCACTGCAAATAGAAAAAAAATGTTTTAGAAAAGCAATTTAAAAAATTAAGTGTGTCCCTTTACAACTATTTTAAAAAAGCTTTTCTTACTGTTGTAGAGAGGCAGACAACAATTAGAAATGCAAAGGACGCCTGCCTTTGCCTGGCTCAGCTGAAGAATGGAAAGAATGCTTTCATGACTGCCTCTACAACAGTAGAAAAGCAGTTTTTTTAAACTGTGATTTGCAGTGGCTATTTGTGGTGAGTCAGATCCGTGTATTAAAAAATGCATGTATAATAAGGTTATACCTGTATGTTTTAAGAATGTTCATTGTCTTGAATAATGTCTTTAATGTAGACCAGGCTTGTCCAACAAGGGGCCCCGAGGGCCGCATCCATGGGCTTTCAAAGCCAAATGCAGCCCTTGAGCCTCATGTTGGACAAGTCTGATGTAGACCTTTCATAATAGTGTGAATATTGTGGTCTATCAGATTGCCTATCTGAGCCTGGTACAAACTCTGGATACAATCAAGGCTGTGGGCACAATCCAGAGTAACTACAAGAGCACTTAAGAGACATTATGTGCACCTGTAGTTACTGCACTACCTTGTGAAAACCTATGGGAAATTCATATTGCAATCCAGAATAACTTGATCTCACTCAAGGACTCCCTGTAGTTACTCTAGATTTCACCCTAAGTCTTTGTTTTTCTGCACAATCTGGCATCTTGTAAAAATTTCTTCAGCATTTGTACCGTACATTGATGGTGTCTGCTTGTTGTGGATTGGAGTTTCTTCCAATCCATGATGGACTTGACATGGGGATATCTGGCCAGCCTGTTGCAGGACATTGCCTTTCCCACCAAAGTGGTCCCTATTTATCTAATTGCCTTTGCACACTTTCAAACTGCTAGGTTGGCAGGAGCTGGGCTAAGGATGGGAGGTCATCCCATCTGGCAGTACTTGGGTCTTGAACTGCTGACCTGCTGAGCGGAATTCTGGTCAAGCAGTGTTCTAACCCCAGATTTTTTTTTGCCTGGCATCTTGTAAAAACTCTATGTTTCAACTTTCATCTTCAGACCCTAGTGGTTCTGAAGTGTTGTGCAGTTTGTGTGTGTGTGTGTTGTATTTTATACGTGGGCTGCCTTATAGTTTAACCCAGGGGTGTCCAACCTTTTAGCTTCCCTGGGCCGCATGGGTAGGAAGACGAGTTGGTTTGGGCCGCACATAAACACTAACAAATTTTTTTAAAGTAGGACAAAATGTAGGATGTCCTATATTTTGTCCTACATTTTAAACCTTTAAAACCTACATTTTAAAATGTCCTACATTTTAAACCATTTTAAACCCATTGGTTTTGATGGGGCTTACTTCTGAGTAGGCATAATGCATAGGATGGGCAGTGATCCTCCAAGCTAAACCTTGGAGTAAGTCTCACTGATTATAATGGGGTTTTCTGCTCAGTAGCCATGAATAGGATTGGGCTCTCAGACTGCAACTTGGGAGTAAGCCTCATTGACTTTAGTGGGGCTTACTTTTGAATAGGCATAATGCATAGGATGGGCTGTGATCCTCTCCTGGGCTGTGCATAGGATGGGCTGTGATCCTCATAATGCATAGGATGGGCTGTGATCCTGAACACACTTTCCTGGGAGTAAGACCCACTGGCCTTACTTCTGAGTAGATATGGTTAGGGTTGCAACATATCTCCAAGGTTAAGCTTGGAGAGGATCACAGCCCATCCTATGCATCATTGGGCTCTCAGACTACAACTTGGGAGTAAGCCTCATTGACTTTAATGGAGTTTACTTCTGAGTAGGTCTCAAGGGCAGCAGTCAGCAACTGGGATAGAGGCTGAGGCTGCTTTGGGGGATGCAGGTGGGGAAGTGCTGCAAGGTCTGCAGGGGCCTGAAGCACTCTGAGTGCCAGGAGGCAGGTAGGGGAGGAGCCTGGCAGCCCAGACCGACTTTGTGGCGGCCACCCAGGGCAGTGCACTGAGAAGCACGCAAAATTTAAAAATGGCTGCTGCCACAAAGCCGTTTTTTCAAATGGTGGTGGCCAGCTTTGCAGGAGGGCCGCATCCACCCTTCTCCTGGGCCGCATGCGGCCCCCGGGCCTCGTGTTGGACCCTCATGTTGGACCCCGGGCCCCTGGTTTAACCCTTGCTGTGTTTCAGGAAGATACTTTGCAGAGTCAGGGATGGGTGTTAGAATTTGTAGACCAAAATGTGTCTCTTTCAGTACTATTGCCTTGAGTTTTGGATCACTCTCTTTTCATATGCACAGTTGGGAACTTGGGTTTCTTTTCCACATAGTAGTGAGGAATTGAAAGTTCAATTATGTGTTTATTCCCTTCTGCTTCTTAGAAACCCCTGGAGCAACTCACTGCAGAGGGGAGGATGAAACCACTCTGCTGCCAGAGAGGTTACGATGGAGATACGCTGTGGCGGCCTCATATTCAGCTCCAAGTTTGATTCCGGGAATTTGGCTCATGTGGAAAAAGTGGAGCACCAGGATGGCGATGATACTGCAAATACTGGTGGCAGCAGCAGCACCTCTGTTACCTCGGCTGTATTCGGCAGCTCCCTTCCCGTTGCGGACTATGAATTTAATGTGTGGACCAAGCCAGACTGTGGAGACACAGAATTCGAGAATGGGAACAGGTGCAGTGGGTTTCAGGGGGCCGGGGAGCCCAGCCCTCCTATCTCTTCTTCCTCCATGGAGACTGCCAACTTGACAAAGTCTCATCATGAAACAGCTTTTTATTTTTGACAACTTCCAGGGTTGTTTCATTAAACTGCCTCTGTAGCTATGGGACTGTAGGTTTTGTGGTTTCTTTGTAAGAGGTTTCTGATGCTTCTAGGATTATCTCTTTGATAAAAGAGACAAACAGCCCAATTCTAATCCCTGGTTAGATTGGCACAAGTTCCAGCACAAGTCCTGTGTTGACCTGGGGGTGTTGCAAAAGAGTTGTAAGGTTCTGAGCCAGTCTTGGGGGAAGGATAGGCCAGTGCCCAGACATGCATCAGCCTCCTCATGTCACAGCAGGAATTCGGAGATGAGTAAGTTGTACTGACCTAAATTGGTTAGGATTGTGCCCAAAGCTACTCTTATCTTGGCCAGTTGTGACTGACATGGTTTCTTTGGTTTATTTTATTCTGTTGCTGCCTTGACTGGTGCTATACAGGCCTTAGTGGCAGCTCCTCTGTGGAGCACACAAGCTTGTATTCAGAGTGTAGCTTTGCAAAGGTGTCTGTACAGGATATGTAGGGGGGTGGCAAGCAAATGATATTCCAAACTATTCTTTGCATGGTCCTCTGGGCAGTTGCTGGGAAGAAGAATGGGAGTGTCTCTAGGAGAGCCAAGGAAACAGAGGTATATTGTTGACTGCTATCCTAACTCCCCTCCTCTCTTTTCCCTTTCTGCTTCCTCTCCCTCCCAGATCCTGGTTTTATTTTAGTGTAAAAGGGGGAATCCCGTGTAAGATGATCAAGATCCACATTGTGAACATGAACAAGCAAACCAAGCTCTACTCTCAGGGGATGGCCCCATTAGTCAAGACTGTGCCTGTCAGGCCCCGCTGGGAACGCATCCGTGAACGGCCTGCCTTTGAGGTATCCATGTGGTGAACACCTCAGAAGAGGATGTCAGACTGGTACATTGAGGGTCGGGCTGGCCTGCACTTGTTGCAGTGTCTCTGGAAACATCTGTGATAGGGAGGAGGTTGTCTTTCGTGTGATGGGAGGTGTGTTGGGATTCTTAAGGCTGGTGGGATGTGAATTTGGATGAGGCAAAGCAATCTAAGACAAGCATGTCTGGCAGGATCCAGTAAGTGGTAGAGAGAAGACAGCAGACCTGGCTCCCAAAATTGGTCACACATTACAGGTCCCCTGTAAGAACTCCCTCTTTCATGGCACTATAATGAACATTGTGTATCTCACAGCAGAACAATAGATTGTGATAGAAGGTTTGGCTTAGTGGGCAGAGCTTCACAGCAATGTTTTCCACACTCAAAAAAGTCCTCCTCTGCACCCTAAGCCTATTTACTGGCTAGATTATGAATCTAGCCGCCCAATCCTGTTGTAATTCATGATGATGTCATCACTAGTTACTACCAGTTACTGTATTTTGCAAAGTGGGACAGTGGAGGACAAATGTTGACAAACTGTTCTAGGTTGTTCTTCTCAGTGACATGCCTAGGAGATTATGCTGTCTGCTTGACCATTCAGCAACACAGATGGTGCCCTACTGGGCTTATTTTTCCTGATATAACAGTTTTCTAGGCTTGTGTATTTTATTGTATTTTTAAAAATTGTGTATTGTGTATTTTTTATTTAAAACTTTTGCTGACAGCAAATATAATTATTTTATTTGTATTCCACCTTTTTCTTCAGAAGGTCACCCATGTAACTTGCCCCTTACTCCATGCACTACCATCAGCTTGTGCTTGTGGGACAGCCCATTTTGGTCATGTGCCAGACTTCTGGGATGTGCTTTGAACTTGAGCTCCTTTGGCCTGGGGCAGAAAGATACTGAAAGTTCTTTCCACATATGTGACTTTACCGTCAGATACTTTGTTGCCAGTCAGAATTTATAGCACTTTTTCAGCCTTGCCCTTTTGAATGGGCTTGTGAAAAAAGCTCTAGCCAGTTAAGAAGGGTTTAAGAAGAAGCTCTAGCCAGTTAAGAAGGATTGCCCGAATCGCTTCCTGTTTCTGGCCAACCAACCAGAAAACCGGCCAACCAGAAAACCGGCCAACCAAAGAAGGTTGACGCATGCGCAGTGCGTCTCCTCAAGCTGGACGACCAGCTTGAGGAGACGTGGCACTGCACGTCCGCTAACCTTGGTCGACCAGCTGGAGGAGACGCGAAGGTCAGCTGGTCTGGAGGAGACGCACTGCGCCTGCGCCAAGGTTGGGGCCCGCCCCTCTCCCCACCACGGCTTTCCCCGCCCCCGCCCCTCCCTGGCCCCGCCCCTGGCCCTCCCTGGTCCCACCCCTGGCCCTTCCCGCCCCTGGCCCTTCCCGCCCCCTGACCCCGGCCCTGACCTTGGCCTGGCCTCCCCACTTCCGGCGAGCCAGTTGTTGGGTCAGGTCGGGCCCACCACTGGTTTGATAGACATCACCTGGGGCAGAAAGGGCCTAAAATATGCTGTATGGACACAGCAAAGATTAGGAGAAACCAAGTTGAGGACTGAAAGCAAATTGCAAGCCTGGAATGGAACAAGAACTTCTCAGCCCAGGTGTCAGTTTAGTGGTCTGCTGTTGCCCCTTGCAGATTCCAGACAAAAGCAGCAACCGTGCCTGGATTGTGGCCACTAAATGCTTTCTCTGCCTCCTTCTCTCTCTTATCTAGATGGTGGAAACCCAGTTTGTCCTATCTTTTGTGCACCGTTTTCTGGACTGCCGTGGTGCCACCACTTACTTTGCCTTCTGCTACCCCTTCTCTTACACGGATTGTCAGGAAATGCTGTCACAGCTGGATGCTCGTTTTGCTGAGTGCAAACACTTCACTCCTATCAGGTGAGAGCCTGCCCCCTGCCCCAGCCACCCTTAACAAAACCTGTCCAAATGGCCTTTTAGTATGAGAATATCCAGGCACATGAGGAGTTCCAGAGTGCTCATCTCATCCCAGTAGCCTGGTATTCAAATGCTTTGCTTTCTACAACAGATTGTTTCTAGATCACTTTTATCATCCATTCTTTGGTACCCATCTGGAGGTCCCTTCCAGTGAAAAATGTTGGGCAGTCACAGCTGTGAGTTGCCTGTTTAGGCTGGCTTGTTGAGGATTGATGTCCTGTTACGCACTGCATTCTGTGGTGGGGGAGGTACCCCCAAGTCCTCTTTTGTGACTCTGGCCCTCTCAGCCCAAGCCCAAACATACAACTCTGTTGTTTTGTCAGCTTACTTTGGGTGTGGCAGATAGATCTCAGGTTCAGTGAAACGGAGTCCTTGATCCAAGTTTAGCTCCAGAGTCGGTGAGGGCAGTTGGGACTGGGGACAGTTGTTGTGTCGGCAACAATTTTATGTAAATCAGGAAGCTCCCAATGTGTGGTTTTGCTTACAGACCCAAATGTGCTGTGCACACAACCACACATAGGGTTTTCTCCAAAGGAAGGAAAGTCAGGCCAGGCTTCTCCATACAAGCCTACTTGAGCAGGGGTGTGTATGACCAATTGTTGTGACATGTTAAAAGTGTGGGCTTCCTCACAGACTGAAGGGTAAGGCATCAGTCCAGCTCCAAAGTTTTGATCCCCTGATATGCACCCAGTGCCACTCACATGGGTATACAAACCTGGTCACACATCACATGTCCAAGTAAGAAGTTGTAAGGCAAAGAAGCTTAGAAGTGGCCCTGCAAGTTAAATGGAAGGCACTGTAATATATCTCCTGCAAGAAGTGCTAGTGTTCTGGGATCATGGCTGTGCCAGCTTTCTGTAGACCTATGGCATCAGAGCTGCCTGGGCTTTGACAGAGGAACACTCATCCTCTGCAGCTATGTGGTTTGGAGCACAGCAAGTTTTCTACCGCTTTGGGTCCCCATTCCTACCTTTGAATATGGGGGGGGGGTGTCAAGGTGGAGGTATCCAAATAGTTGGACTCCTTTCCAGAGAAGCCTGCAAACTTCTTCAGGCAAGTCTCAGCCTTCCAAGCAAAATAAGACCCTTATCAGCCTGCCAGCTGTATTTCTTCCTTTGCTAGTTTTGCAGATATTATCAGGTACAAATAACCTTGTGGGTCTGATTAAAGGCCCATTCAATACAGTTCTGGATCTCCAGAAGTAGCCAGGCATGAAGATGGTGGCTCTTCCCCATTGTCCTCTGAGATGGGAATTTCCTGTCTCCTGGTGGATCACTCATGGATAATAGTCTTGTCCTTCATGAATGTTGCATACCTATACACTTTCTCTGAATGTATCAGGCACTATGTAATGGAGGAATTGCTTAGAATCATGCCAGATGTTCTTGCTAGAGTGTCCTATTCTGCTTTGCTGTCTACAGTGACCACTACCAAACTAATTCCAAGCCTGCAAAACCCTCTCTAGGCATGGCAGTTTGTTTGTTTGTTTGTTTGTTTATCCTGCCTTTTTTCCTAGAAAAGGGAACTCAAGGCAGCTAACAGCAATTAAAACAACCATAAAACACCACTAAAATTAACAGTAAATACAGATTAAGACACAATTAAAATACAATTAGATTATACAAAAATCATTAAAACAACTAGACCTAAAACTTACAATAAAACCCAACTGAAAACAATCCTAAAAACACAGCGCCGCCAACCACCACCTCAATAAAATGCTTTTTGGAAATAAAATGTTTTTAGGCTTCAGTTTGCAAGGCTCATAGTGTAGGGAGGAACTCCCAACAGCTTGGCCAATATCCTACAGGCATTTGCAAATTTGTGCTTGCTTGTTTCCCAACATCAGAAGAATTACTGGGGGCTGCCCTTTCTGAAGAGGGAGGCAGGTGATCCTTCAGCTTGCATTTTGTGGGCATTGCATTGCATCTGGAGGGAAGCAAGGGGGCTAGGCTGGGCTAGTGGTTTGGAGAAGTTGGGAAAGATTAACTTAGCCAAATATTGCCCTTCTGCCCATCTAAACTAGTGTCCAATGTTGTAGCACAATTAGTCGAAAGGCAAGCACAGAATCGAGAAGGCCTGATGGGAAGCTGCGGCCCACCGTCCACAGAGCAAGAAAGTGCCCTAAAGGAGGACGTGCAAGAGGGAGAAAAGAGGAGGCCATATCCAGGGACGTGCTGTAAGTGACTGCTTTAATTACTTTGCCTTATCCTGGCATTGCACCTGAGGGTAAGGTAGCCAGCAGCCAGAAGCTGTTGTTCACTGGTCTGAATTGGGGCCCCAGGGAGCCTTATTTACTGTAAGGGCAGCTCCACATGGTCTGGGGAGAGAGTGCTCTGTTCGAAGTAGACTTTCCTACTCTTGTTCCCTGTTAGTGGTGTCTTTCACCCACCCTCACCACCTTTTGCCTCTGGACCTTGGCTTCTGCAACATGGATCCAGAAGTTGTTCTCTATCAGGAAATCTGGCAGAGGGTGGGCAAAAATTCTTCACTCCTGAGAATTCCCCTGTGCACATTTCCTGCTGATCCAGGGGACTGAATGCAACCTTGGGTGGTGCTTTTGACGAGATGATCATGTGGACCTATGTGGATGGGGCCTGTCCTTTCTGTCTCCAGCTCACTGGATTCCATCTATTATCATCGGGAACTGCTATGTGACTCCCTGGATAAGCTCCGTGTGGACTTGCTCACCATCACTTCGTGCCATGGCATGCTGGAAGAGCGAGAGCCCCGGCTGGAGAAGCTGTTCCCTGATAAAAACACACCTCGACCACACCGCTTTGTGGGAAAGAGAGTGAGTTCATGCACTTTCCCAGCGGGGAGAGATGTGCCCTCATTGGGAGGCTGATGGCCTAGAATGCAAGTTCAGGTGAGAGGGTATGGCTGTGGCCATTTCCAAGAGCAGCCCCAGTTGTTAATCACTGTAACAAGAAAGTGTAAAGTTGGCCATTCACAGCATATGCCAACATTAAGTCAGTGTGTGGTACACACATTACCTACCTGCACGTTCTTAGCTTTTGTGGTTGCTGACTTGGCAAAACAAATCATATATTTCTAATACAATGGAAAGCCTGAGTTTAAAAAGTGCGAATGCCATTGACCCAAGTTCCGGGGTGGCTTTAGGGTCTAACACTTCGAACACTTAGCAAGAACTGTATGAATGCTCAGCAGTACTATTGATCCTTCTTTAGCAAGACTTGTTATTCTTCAGTGGTTCCGAACTTTTAGTAGTTAGAGGACCACAGATGCAAAACTTGGGATTTTCATGGACCACATGAAAATTCACCCCATTTCTCTACACACAAAAATATAATTAAATATGTAATAATTAGAGAGGGCTTATTTGAGATTTTTTTTAGAGATAGTAATAAATTTGTAGAGAAGATTTATGGTTTGCTGTTTTGTTTCTGGCTTTGGTTGAAGGTTGTCCACTTTCCACTGTCTCTGGTGGTCCATGGACACTCTGGTGGTCCATGGGTGCAGGTGTAACACCATGCAACACTAGAGAAGGTGGAGAGTGGACCAAGCACAGTGCTGGTGGCTGCTTCAGGTGGCCATTCCCTGCCCTTTCTGGTGTTCTACCTGGAAATGCTCACTGAGCAAGATATTGGAAGTGATTGAAAGTAATCTTTTTCCCCCTGAAAACTCATGAACTCTTAGGGCTTCACAGACCTATGGTTAGCAGACCATATTTTATACACTTGATATGTTAGTTTTAATACTGCTTTCCACCAGTTTTTCCAGGCCAATAGGTATATTGGTCTATATTTTCTGAGTAACTTTCAGCCTCATAAAAATAATTAGTGTGAAACAGATTTTTAAAAAATGTTTATGTACAGTAACAAGATCCAGAATTTCAGTTTATTTTTCTCCTTTTGAAGACTATTGGATGAAAACCCAGGTTAATTAGCCAATAAAATGTCAGTATTGAATGTGTCAATAAGCCCTAGAATATTTCTTGTCACTCTCTTTTTCAGTCAGTTCTTCAGATTCCCTTCTCAGAAAGATGGGTCTTCATACATACATGTGCTAAGACTTCTTGGGTCTTGGTGGAGCATTTGGAATGGCTGGGCAACCATTTGGGGCAACTGCATGGGCACGTAGAGCAGGAGTTCTGGCATAGTTGCTGTTCGGCATCTCCCAGGTTTTGACAGTAGAGCAGGACACTAACATTTTCCTTTGCCCTCTCTCCCACAGGTATTCTTTCTCAGCAGCAGGGTGCACCCTGGAGAGACACCCTCCAGCTTTGTGTTCAATGGCTTCCTAGAGTTCATCTTGAGGGAGGATGATCCCCGGGCCCAGATGCTGAGACGCATGTTTGTCTTTAAACTTATCCCTATGCTGAACCCGGATGGGGTGATGCGGGGCCACTATCGGTGAGTGAGGCTGAAAATCTGGCTCAAATGCAGTGGGGACATGATGAGGGAGCACCTCTGGCCATTCACAGCATATGCCATATTTTGGGAGCCTTTGTCCTATATTTTGGGAGCCTTTGTCCATATAGGATGCCATAGCTTAGTGATACTGAGAAAGTCACTCCGTAGCAAGGAACCACCTTCCCAGCTTAGTGAGCTCCTCTTGAGTACCCATTTTATTAATCTTTCATTGCTTTCTCCCATCTTTGGGTCACAGTAAACAGCTCAGAGGACTTGACCTTTTGGCATGCTTATGGGAAGCGGCTCCAAGACAGTAGGCTATGGCTTGGGGTAATCAGCCACACATCCTAGCACAACCAAGACCCCTATTTGGACAGATGTGGCACCTGCTCAAGCTTTTTGTGGCTTCCACATAATGCAGGGCCTGGTGCCATTGACTGGTGCTACTATCTTCAGATCAGGCCATGCCCGTTTGCTTAGTGTACCTGACTACCCTATGAGCAAAGAATGACTCCCAGTGTCCAGAAAAGAGATGTTTGCCTGGCCTGGCTCAACTGCATTGTTTTTCTCCTTTCCACAGGACAGATGCTCGTGGAATTAACCTGAACCGCCAGTATTTGAACCCTGATGCAGAGCTGCACCCTGCTGTGTATGGGGCCAAGGCTGTTATGCTCTATCACCATGTCCACAGTCGTGTCCAGCCTGGCTTCGCTGACTGGCGAACATACATCCCTCCGCTTGGCACAAAGGCTGCCAATCACCGTCCCATGAACAACTTCCTCCCCAGTGAGGAGCCCCCTCTTTCTGAGATGGAAAAAGCCAACAACCTCCGCAATTGTCCTAGAGAGGCTTGCATCCCCCCACCTCAGGACCCTGAATCCTCAGAGGCACCAGGAAGCCAGGACCAGGATGCCTTCATCTTTTCTGAAGAGCAACCCTCTGAAAACCAGGAGACTGAAATAAAGAGCCCCCAACCTGCCCCAGAAGCCATTCCACCTCACCAGAGTGGTCTAGCCTACTATGTTGACCTGCATGGCCATGCTTCCAAGCGTGGGTGCTTCATGTATGGGAACTGCATCTCTGATGAGAACAGCCAGGTGAGGGGGTGAAACAACTGCTAGGGCAAGCTGGACCCTCCGTGGCATTACTTCAGGCCATTCTTGGCCAAGTAGTTGATCCTTCTGGTCTGCATAGGGGAATTTGGGCCAGTGGGAGAATACACACTATCTCGGTACTAACCAACAGTGCCAGGCAGATGGGAAGCCAACCAGCAGTGGAGATCAGCCCTGCAAGATGAGCTCCATCTGTGCCTGGAATTCTGAGACAGACTGTCTCCCAGGCTGCTGTTGCTGGGCTTCCCTTATAGTTTGCCTGCTTGTGCACACTGGGTAGCCTAGGGTAGACTTCATGGCTAAGCTGCTAAGCTGCCCCCCAAGCCACCTTCCCATTTCTTTTCTCTGTCATCTCTTCCCTGTGGTGCAGCCACATTTCCAGGGGATAATGTGCAGGATTCCAGGTGTAAACACAAGCTGCATCCTAGAGAGTTGTCACCATCAGAAACAAGCAATTTAGCTATCAGATACAGCAATTTAACCAAGTCTAAACAGTTGGACCTAGCTGGAAATGGTGGCTGCTCATCTGATCTGTGAGCCCTTGGCTCACTTTTCGGAGACATTTTCTGCACCTATGAGAGTGTCCAGCCATCCCAGAATCAGTTGACAGTGTACTCAACAGACTAGGGCTCTGCTTGCAATGATGTCTCTTTGGTGGTGCTTTGTTACCTGCTAAGTGTTGTCATAGGTAATACTTCCTGCTTCTGTAAGACATGGAAATTTTCCTCCCCACCTCATCCTCTCTGGTTGATCTTGCAGGTTGATAACATGCTGTTCCCTAAGCTCATCTCCATGAATTCGGCTCACTTTGATTTCACGGGCTGCAACTTTTCAGAGAAGAACATGTATGCCAAAGACAAGCGAGATGGACAATCAAAGGAGGGCAGTGGGCGGGTGGCCATCTTCAAGGCCTTGGGCATAATTCACAGGTATGTGCTAAGTTAGGATTCTGACAGTTTCCAACTGTCCCTCCCTCCACAGCCTTCATATTGCCTTGGTACCATACAGAAGCTTTGAAAACAGTTGTTCCTGCTTAGAAGGTTTAAGGATAAGAGAGCCCAGATTATAAAATCTAGTGTTTTGTGCACAATTAAGCACATTCATGTAGTGTTTGTATACTTCTGCATTTAGAAGCCATATATAGGAATGAAAACTCCCCCAACTCTTTGCTGCTGTGAGTGAAACAAGTGGGAGATTCAGCAAAGGCTGCCATCACCTTTTCAAGTGCGTTCTATGCTTGTGTGGTGCTTGCAGACAAACAGTCCACTCAGCTGAGGCTATAAGTAGAAGTCACCACAATGAGGGTTGAGACTGGACAACAAGGAGAGTCTTAACCTTGACTATAAAATGAAATTTGTGGAGAATTAGGATCTCCCTGCCTCTCGCTGGTTTTTCAGGAAAGGCTGGAGAGTGGCTCACTAGTGGATTCTGATAGAATCTGAAGGTGGCTCAAACACTAAGAGATCATGGACTACAAATAGATATCAGCCTATCAGTTTGTGGATGTCTATGTCCATATCCGTGCACGTGCACATGTATCATTGTTGGTTTGGAGTGATATGAGCTAGGCTGGCCATGACATGTTATGCCCAGCCTTGTCCATCCTGACTGCAGACCAAACAGCACTGGTCTTTAGTGGATAGGATGGTGGATAGGATGACCACCTTAGACACTTCTGGTGTTTCTTTATCCAGACTGGGAGGAGCATGCTCCTCCTCTCAGCTGAGGAATCATCTTGTTTCTCCTCTTGTGTCCTGATCTTGTTTAAGCCCCTTCCTTGCATCAGTGGCGCTGGCCTGACAGCTTAGCCTTTGCCTCTCTTTCCCCAGCTACACCCTGGAGTGCAATTACAACACGGGGCGATCTGTGAACACCATTCCGGCAGCCTGTCATGACGATGGGCGGGCGACCCCTCCGCCGCTCCCAGCATTCCCCTCCAAGTACACAGTGGAGCTGTTTGAGCAGGTATCGGTGCCCTCTTGCCCCGTTATGGGCTGGCTGTGTTTATGTGCCACTGGGCACAGAGTGGCAGGAATTGCCCTGGATCAGGCTGAGGCCTGTGATGCTGCTGGTCAGGCTTAGGAAGGCTTCCCTGAGCAGCAAAGATCCTGCTTTGATTACTGTCAGGATGGAAACTGGCCACCCACCTCTCTTGTTCAGCCTAGCCTGCTAATCCTCCCACCCAAAAATTTCCTTGTGAACAGGGCTGTGGGACAGGGGTCTCTGTTGAGGCCTGGGATGCCAGGGTGATGATGCTCAATGCTGTTATCATAGATCATTCCACTACAGATCTTGCAAAGATCTTAACTGGATGGACTTGATCAGATCATCCCTAGGGATGCTATAGGCACTGTTGTTGTGTCCATTTTATTCTGTTCTGGCAGCCTAGCTGGCAGGTGTGCTGCTCTTCTTGAGAAGCACAGGAATTGTACTCTTCTTAGGATGGTTTGGGGTTACAGCCTTTTCTGCATAGGTTGGACAAGACTGAGAAACCTCAAGGTGAGGGCCAATCCAAACTGTGAACATCTGTCAAGTCATGGGGCTGACTGGACCTGCAGAGAAGCCCTTAAAATTGGTATAGTAGAAGAGTAAATGGTACTTTGCAAGAGGATAAGAGGCAGGCTCTTTGCCAAGAGAATCACAGTGTAGAAACAGACAGATGGGAGACAACAGGAGGGAGAGAAACACAGGTGGGCAGATGCAGGTTCAGGCCTATTCGCCCGAACCGGATCTTTCCCCGTGGCAGATGCTGGTGAACCGGTCAGAGCCACGGCTGGCAAGAACCGGTGACTGATTCGGCAGCGGCCGCCACGCGTCTCCTGAAGCTCGGCCCCAGGAGACGCAGTGCGCTAGCGTCCAGCTGAACGCACGCGCACTGAGTCCTGGGGCTGAGCTCCAGGAGACTTAGCGCGCTTGCGTTCAGCTGGACGCAAGCGTGCTGAGTCGCCTGAAGCTCGGCTTCAGGAGATTCAGCACGCATGCACCAAACCTGGCACATGTGCAATGCGGCGGGGTTGGGGCCCGTCCCTCACCCCGCCCCAGCCCCGTCCCTGACCCCAGCCCCTGACCCTGGCCCACCCCCCAACTTCCAGCGACCCAGATCTTGGGACTGGCTGGGCCCACCCCTGGAGAGAAAGGAATATGTAATTATATTAGGTGTGTGTCCTTGAGCTTGATTGCAGTCAGATAAAACTGGTGCTCAACCTTTTGGCCCCAGGGACTGGTTCTGTGGGGGAAAAAATTTCCAGGGACCAGCCCACAGGTGGGAGGAGAGTTCTGCCTCTGGCAACCTGGAGGGAGGGCTTCCTCACCTAGAGCACAGGACAGTTGCCTCCAGCTGTAAATCCCATTATAATAAATAGAGCTATTGCTAGATTACTGCGGATAGGATTGCAGGTGAGAACCCAATGTCTCAATGCATGTCTACTCACAGCAGGGATTTTCAACCCTTTTCCATGCAGGATTCATTGAAATGCACAAAGCCTACCTAGTCACTCTTATTAGAAAGTGAGCCTCATTGACTCTAATGGGACTTATTTCTGATTAGACAAGCATTTGATTGGACTCTAAGGCTGCAGTCTTATCTGTGCTTTCCTGGGAGTTAGGTCCACTGACTACAATTGGACTTATTTCTGAGTAGACAGGAATAGGATTGGGCTCTGAGGCTTCAATCCTGTTCACACTTTCCTGGGAGTAAGCTCCACTGACTACAGTGGGACTTACTACTGAGTAGACATGCACAGGATTGGTCTCTGAGGCTGCAATCCTCCAACAGAGCCCTCCTGCTATGAAGAGGGGGGCACTTAGAGGAGTCCTTTTGTGGACTGGTCAGACAGCTGCCAAGGACCACCAGTGGTCCCTGGAGCATGGATTAAGAAACCTGAAAGGATGAGGGAACAGTACCATGGGCTTTATGGAATTATGATGATCTGGTTGGAGGGAGTTCCCCAAGCATATAAGAGCTGCAAGAGAAAAGTGATGGAGAGCTCTTATTGGGCAGCTGAGGATGGTGGAGTTGAAGAGGGAAGGTCATAGTCAGGAATGAAATGTGAGGTGAGAAGGAGGAGTTAGGACATAGAAGGTGTTGAAGGCAAGGATCAGAAAAATGTGTTGCCTCTAGAACAGAGAAAACCACAGAACGCATGGCAATTTGTGACTCTGTGCCCAACAGGCTGGGCCTTTCCCAAGTGTCTTTTTTGGAGAGAATGAAGGCAGTCTCTAATTTAGGCACATCGTTTGCTCAGCAGACTTCATAAACCTTGGAAACCTTAAAGCATGTTGTGTCTGCAGTTCCTGCTGGCCGGAATGTTGTTTGCAGTAGCCACACCAGGTTTGCCAGACCTTCCTGAGCACCATGTCAAGCTGTTTTCATTCTCCATGTTTCCACTGAGTATTACTTATAAACAGGCAGAAGTTTTGCACATGTGCAGTTATGAAAGGAAATGGGGAGAAGCACAGCTGCAGAATGTGCATGGCAGGCTGAGCAAGATTTGGTCTTGCTGTGCTATAAACAGTCTTTCTTTTTTCATATTGACAAGGAACAGGTACAGAAACTGGCTGGCTCTACTTGGGGACCTTCAAAACAGTCACTGAAAAGACAGGACTAGCTGCTGTCAAAGTGCAGGGCCTTTCACTCACTACAGGGGCTTTGTTTATCATCAAAAGACGTGGCATACGGAGTCTGCTGACCTCTCTCCATGCACAGGTTGGAAGGGCCCTGGCAATCGCAGCATTGGACATGGCAGAATGCAACCCCTGGCCTCGAATTGTCCTCTCTGAACACAGTTGCCTTAGCAACCTGCGAGCCTGGATGCTGAAGCATGTGCGCAGCATGCGTGGTGTGGGGGGCCATTCCCGGAGGAGAGGCGCCAAAACTCCTCCCAAAGGCATCAAGTAAGAGACTGGGCTGGGTGTGTAGGGTCAGCTGGTTTGGTATGGCCTGAGTGGGGGAATGCAAATGGGGCAAATATGTGGTGGGGCTCATTCTGCAGGGAACCTACAAGTCTTTGTGTCCTGGCAACAGGCTCATTAAATAGTTGGGCCTTTTGGTTCCTCTGGGTTGGCTCAAAGCTCTTGCTCTGATGTTTAGCAAGTGTGTCCAGCTTGCCTCTCAAAGATTGCTCTGAAACAGGCTTAATGCCAGCCCCTGCTTGGCACACTGAGCACCCAGTGGCTTCTCATGACTGATCAGCAGCTGGATTCTTGCTTTTTTGCAGAGGATTTCTTAACTTAGGCTGCAATCCTAAACATGTCTACTCAGAAGTAAGCCCCATTGTGCTCAATGGGTTTTACTTCCAGGCAAGTGTCTTTAGGATTGCAGCCATAGTCTGTCATCTTCAGATCCCAGACCTATAGCACTGAAAGCAGCAGTTCACCAACTCTGAGACAAGCCCCTATGAGACTTTTGGGGGGTATGAAGGATCTTGGAGGGCCTCAAGTTCCAAAGAAAGACAGGCAAGAGAAATTGGGTGAACAGAATGACCCTCCCAGGGATTCCTTTACTTCTCCACCTGGACTTTTGAGCATGGCTGTGTAGCCTATCCTGTGATGTCCCTGTTTGCCATGTTTTGGCTTGGTGAGCCCAGAAAGATCTACTGTTCTATTTTCCTGTGTAGTTCTTTCTGTGTTGCTGCTTCTTGATTGGTGAAGCCCTATATAATTTCTCTGTTAAGTGTCAGATAAGCTTCCCAGTCCAGATTTCTCTGCCAATGCCCATTTTCCCCACAATTTTTTTTCTGGTGAAGATGTAAACATGTTACAAAGAGCAGTGACAATTTCCAGATCTGAGGAGCTTATAATCTGATGGAGGGAAGATAAAATTAGGGAAGGGAGATGTGGCTGGGTGGGAGGGGCAAGAATACCCATTTGTGTTGCACACGAGGACAAAAAAGGTTGCATAAATGTGTCTGCAGAAAAAAGGAAGAGCTTGATTGGGTCTGGGAGGCCACACGTTTGCAGTGATCATTTGAAGAACAGTTGTGTAATGGCTGCCCATACCCCCCAAAAGTCTCCTTAACACGATCCCTTTTCATTTCATCTCAGTGGACTCTCAGCCTCCAGCTCAGAGAACTCCCTTTGCCGGACCAGGAGCTTTAGCAGTGGGAGCAGCAACAGCCAGCAAACTGCTTCTCCCCAGCTCAAGACCTCGCCCAGCTTCAGCTTCAGCTGCTCTCACTCCATGGGCCTAAGCCTGAGCCCTCAGAAAGGTGCCTCAAGGATGCTGGCACTCATGAGAGGTAAGCTGGCTGCTATCAGGGCCTATTGAGGCCAATCCAAAGGATCTGGGAGTCGATCTGTTGCCAGAGGTGGCAGCCTTGAAGAACATTGCCTGTCAGCATCTGTGTCATGAAGTAAAAGAGTTGTGCAGCAAAGCCTGTTTCTGGAAGCTTCCTCTCTTTGTCAACCGGAAGCCTTGCAACTGAGAACAAAAAAGCTAGTATTATTGTGCCATTGTACAAATTCATGGTAAGGCCACATCTGGCATATTACATACCATTCTGGGACCAACATCTCAAAAATAATATAGCAGAGCTGAAAAAGTTCAGAAGACAGTGAACAAAATGATTAGTGAGCTGGGGCACCTCCCCTATGACAAAAATGTTTGGCTTCTTCAGTCTAGAAAAGGTGTTGAGGGGGGACATGTTTGAGACATAGGAAATTATTCATGGAATACAAGAAGCTGTTTTCCATCTTGCACAACACCACACTCGGGTAACACACTGAAATTAGATGGTGGAATTAATTAGCTGTTAATTTTTCATTTTCTTGTAAACCGCTTGAAAAGCAGTAGACAGACAGATCTGGGAGTCAAAACAGACAAAAGAAACATTTATCTACCCACTGTATAGTTATGTGAGGAAAGGTTGAGGAAACTTGGTATGTTTGCCCTGAAATAGAGAGGGCTGAGTGGGGAACATGATAATCTTCAAACAGTACAGCCTCAAGATGGGGCAGAAAAAAGGCCAACCACTGCCCAACTCACCCTTGTCTACTGTGGTTGCTGAAACCTGTCTTGGGGGACTAGAGAATGAGCAGCGAGGATGTTATTTCAAACTGCCTTGAGGTGATAGCTGTCTGGCTTCTACTAAGTACATCTTCCCTTGGCCCCATTGTTATGGATATTGATCAAGGAGATTCTACCCTCCTGTTTCAGGTGAGGGGTTCTAGTGGTGTTGGGGGCTAAAGTACAGCAGTTCCTAGATGAGACTGTCCGGGCCTATTTCATTTCAACTTTTGGCACAGGAAATGGTCTTCCTCATCATAATTCAGGGGTGGGCAAACAAACATTTTAACAAGAGGGCCCATCATCTCTCTGTCATTGTGTTGAGTGATGGGAAAAAATAATTTTTATTTAAAATTTCAATAAATTTACTTAAATGAAAATATTTCAGATGGAACTTATGAGTGAATGAATTTTACTGAGCTCTTATATATAATACAGATGAGATCAAAATAGGCCTGCAGAATCACTTGAGAACTATTAGCTGTTTGTCATGCACCTCTTGCAGTAAAAATAAATCGGGTCAGAAACACATGGAGATATAGATGGGTCAGAGGCAATGAGAGATTTAAAATAATTTCAAGGAAAAAGCAAAAAAAATGAAAACATGAAACTGATGGACTTGAGACAATTATGAATGTTATAGGTAGTGAGCCAGTGCAGGCTCCAACACTCCCCAATGATCCAGAAATTCATTGGAGACTGAGGACACCTGAAAGCCTGAATTGGGGATCCCCAAAAGCCACAAATGGCCCTCTGGCTCAGATTTTTCCACCCCTGTCCTAGTTCATTGGTGTCTAAACCCTGGCTCATGGGAGGGTTTGATGCTGCCTATGACATGGGGAGAGGCATCTTTACTGATCTGGCCCACAGTAACTTGCTGACATGCCAGGATGTAGAGCCTTGTGTGGAAAGATGCTTCTGCTGAAGATCACCAGGGTGTCAAATGTATGGTCTGTGAGCTGGATGCATCTCCTGGAAACAATTTATCAGGGCCCTATTAGAACTGGACTCATATCTTGAAATTATGAACAAGGTTTGAACATTTTCTCTTTTTGTCATTTGCTGCTAATGAGTTTCTATGTGAGAACAAAATGCTTATTACCGGCCATCATCTGATGTCATAATGATGTCATTCCCAGCCCTCAGAATGTGCTGTATATTGCCTGCAACATGAAATGAGCTTGACGCTCCTTGTTTAGGCGTTTGTGCAACAGGTAACGGTTAGAGTAGATGATCTTGTGGGTACCTTCCAGATTAATCCCAAAAAGGATTAATCCCAAAAGGCTGCAGGAGGCAAACACAAGAGTAAATTCTGACTGATTCTCAACTTCCAAAACACTCTGGAAACCTGAAAGGAGTTCCAGATACATTCAATACACAGATCAGTCTCCTGGCCAGTTAGTCCTGTCTATCCAATACATATTGAAAGCATATTTTCTTGTTACAAATTAAATTAGTTTTCTCCCAACCTTTTTAGTGCACTAAATTGTTTCAAAACTCTTTATCCATCCAACATATTAATCTCTCCCCAATTCCTCCAAATAATTTCCCCACCAATTTTTGCCCAAAATATTTTTCTACCATATTTCTCCTTTCAAAAAATTAATTCTCCAAAAATTAATCTTTTTTCAAAAGTCTCTCCTTTCACAAATCAATTTACAGTGGTACCTTGCTTAACAAGTACCTCGCTTAATAAGCATTTCACATAACAAGCAAAAATTTCCAAGAACTCTCACATAACAACTCTTGCTTCCGCTTCACTTAACAAACAAGCGTGCTATCCAGCCCTGATGCTCTGCATGGAGGCCCATTAAAAGGGCTGCCGGCCAGTGCTGCTGCCTCAAACTGCCCCCAACTTGGGGGGAATTGCCTGGAGGTGCCAGAGGCAGCTGCCCCTAACTGCCCCCAAGTGCCCCCACCCACTACCTTGAACCTCCAGCAGCAACCCAGGTAAGCCTTCCAGGAAAGTGTCTTTGATTGCAGTCTTCTAACTATGTCTACTCAGAAGTAAGCCCCCTTGTGTTAAATGAGGCATACTCCCAGGAAAGTGTCTTTGATTGTAGCCTCTTAACCATATCTACCCAGAAGTAAGCCCCATTGTGTTAAATGGGGCTTACTCCCAGGAAAGTGTCTTTAGGATTGCAGCCTAAGTAGACTTCATAGGATCATGCACATTGAAAGCATGTTTTGAATTCAGTTACCAGTGCTTTTTAATATGATATTTTTATATGAATATTTTGGGGGTTGTGGAACCAATTGTCTGAGTTTCCATGATTTCCTATGGAAAAATCTGTTTCACTTAAAGAGCGTTTCACTTAAAGAGCATGCCTCTGGAACAAATTAAGCTCTTTATGTGAGGCACCACTGTATTTCTGCTCCTGCATCCTTTTTCAAAATCCATTCTCCTCTCTTCCATCTGCTGGGTGCCATGGCCCCTGGTGTCCCCCATTGTGTTCAACATCTACTGTACATGAAATTATTGGGGAAGGTCATCGGGTGGTTTGGGGATAGGCTGTCATGAATCTTTATATAGATTATATACCCAGTTCTGTATCTCAATTCTGTCTGGTTTTGGACAGCTGTGGAAGTTCTGAACCACTGACTGGAATCAGTAATGGGTTGGAGAACAGCAAACAATTTGGAATTTGGACAAGACCATACTAGGGTGCTTTGATCCAGGAAATGGATTTGCAGTGTGTTCTGTATAAGGTAGCACTCAAAGGAAGAGTTTCCGTTTGGGAACACTGGTGGACCTAGTCCTCTACTTAGGTACCCAGATGTCAGCAGTGACCAGCACAATGCCAGTTATGCCCTTCCTAAATAATACCTAACAGTTGCTGTCTGTGGAATGGTAATGTTGTTTCCCATACTCAAATGTACTTTGCATGAGGCTTCTATTTGAGTCCATACAGAAACTTCAGTAAGTAGAAAGCTGCTAAGTGGTTGTTGACTGGCCTAAAACAACGGCAAACAGTTGTTCCCTGGCCCTACTTAATTGGCTTTACTGGCAGCTTATGGCTGCCATACAAGGTGCTGGTTTTGGTATTTAACCTCTGAGCAGGTTTGGACCCATGTAATTGAGGAATCAGATTCCCAAAGTGAACTGCCTGCTTCCCCGGATCAACACCGAAGACTTTGTGGTACCAGGTTGGTATGCTGGCTCCATCTCCATCATTGTCCAGGACTGGAGCAGCTGTGAATATATTTTGATCCATCCAGTTTCTGTGGCTTTAGTCTTTACTGAACTACAGGTACTTTGCTTCTCTTAGTTATACAGTTCTGATATTGTTTTAGTGGGAAGTTTGGTGGGTGCTATGCATTTTATGTATTTCCTTGGTTCATTAAAGATATTGTAGTTTGTATGAGTTGTAAATTGTATTAGAATTTCTTTGTAAATTTTTAGTGTGCTATCTGAGGTCTTGAGTTTTCTTTGTAACTGTAGGGGTAAAGTATGACATATTTTAAAATGAATAAACGATGGAATAAAACACTGCTTTAAAGCAGCTAGCTTTGATCTTGGCTAAAGCTGGGTTCATGACCTCTCCATTGTCAGCAGTCAACCATGCTGCTGCCTGCTGCTTCCACTGGGTGATCCCCTTTGGCTGGAGAATATAGAATCAGAGTTGAAAGGGCCCACAAGGTCATCTAGTCCAACCCCTACCTGCTGCAAACTCATCAAGGGGTGTCAAACGCACTTCATTTTGCAGGCCAAACAACATTTATAGCGCATGCTGAGGGCAATGAATGTTGTCATTATGCAGATGATATCCTTTGTTCTCACAGAGAAACTCATTAGCAGCAGATGACGAGAAAATGTTCAAACTTTGTTCATAATTTCAAGATCTATCTACAGAATTTATATACTGCTTTTCAGCTAAAAAGTAAGAGCCCTGTTATAATGGGACCCTGATAAATTGCTTCCAGGGAATCCGGCTCACAGACCTTATATTTCACTCCCTGGGTGAAATATATCCTAGATTTAGAACATTCTAGATCCTTCTAAAACATGTGGGTCAGCTCTGCGGTAGCTAGAAACACAGAAAGGGGGAGGAGGAATGACCATTGGCCTTTTGAGTAATGGCCAATGACCTGGGCTTCTGCTTGTCCCTTCTCTTCACCCAGGGCCTTGTGTCCAGGAGAAGCGGCGCCCTCAGCATCAGCCTTTGCTGCGTGCAGCTGTGAGCACCATCCAGGCACCACCACCTCTCCCTCCTTCCACGAGGACAGCCACCTGCCTCCAGCTCCCACCTAATCTGGGCCCCTGCTCCCTCCCGGCCACTCTCAACATGACAGGTTCGTGTTCCGTCCTGTCTTTGGCCCAAAGGCTTGCCTCTATACCTGCACCTCCAAGAAACTAGAGGCAAGTTGGCCATTGAGGCACGTGAGGGCAACAGTGTTGTTCTTTTCCTTCCACTGGACTGTGGCAGGCTTCTTCAATACCTAGTCATTAAAATGACTGGAGAGTCTCCCTCTCCCTCTCATTGTATCAATATAATCAGAACACACAATTCACTCCAAAAATCTACTGAAGCTCTATGCTTCTTCCTCTTATTTTACGAACTGGCAGTTCAGGTAACAGGCTCAAAGAAAGAACTTTTGATAGCAAGTTACTTTGAATTTTTTGGCCATTGACATGTTTGTGCTGTCTTCAAGAGAAAGAAAAGTTGTAGTGGACCAATTGCTGCACTTTTAAGCTAAGTGCCTGAGGGCCTGCCCTTTTCCACTCCTATCATCTGCTAGAGCCCTAGCCAAGCATTAGAGGAGTAGTCTTCAAATAGGAGGTTGGGACCCCCTTGGGGAGTTGCAAATTCATTTCAGGGGGGTTGCAAAACGTTGGATGCCACCATCTTGGAATCTGGCATTGGGAATCTCACTTCCAGCCATAACACTTCTGGGAAGTCCTGGACAGATTGTCATTTTCAGAAGGGGGTATCAAACATGCTTGAATACCACTGCTCTAGAGCCATCCGCTGGTTCTGCCTCTGAGCCGAGACCTGGACCGAGAACTTTTCAACTGGCCATTCAAAGTCTTGCTGGCCTTTTTTCTGCGTGTGTTGACACCCTCCAAAGATAAAAAAGCCAGCTCTTCTTTTCAGACCTGCCTGGGAATTCTTTCCAACACAGAAGTCTCCTCAGCATCTCTAGCAGACTCCATTTTTGATTGCACTTGTTCTGATAGCCCTCACTTGTCTACTGCATACCAGATCATCAGAATTAGGAGCTCCTACTGCTGAGGCTGCATTCCCTCTTGCCTTCTCCAAGAGCACTAATTCTTCCCCTTCTTTTTGGTCATGCAGGGCCTGGCTGCAGTGGTCTACTTGTGACTACCAAGGCTAGTGCTGTAGCTGCTGCCTGTCGGGGACTACAGGAGACTGAGCACCCCCGAGAGGAAATAAAACCCCCACCACCTTCTGGCCTAGCGCTGCTGCAGGTAAAGGGGTCAGAACTGTATTGGAAAAGGGGATTACAAGTCTGCTTGGGGAACCCTTCCTCTTGCTTGCTGGATTATTTCTCTGTGAGAGGCTCACGCACTTGTCAAACAAAACAACTTTCTTGAAGTTGGGCCATTCTAATGCTTGCTTCCTGTATCCACCAAGCAACAAATAACATGATCTTGGTCTGCTTCTCCCCCCAAAAAGCTTCAGCCTCCATCATAATTAACCTGTGGGACCTCCTCACTACAGGGAATCAGGCAGATATATACAGAAAAAATCCATCATGGGTTGCAGGCCAAGAGGACTGTATCCAGTCTCCAGGTTTTAGATGTAGCCCATCTCTGAATGCCCAGGTACAAGGGAATGGCAATAGGATACACATGCTTACTTTGAATTTTCCCTCAGGTGTCTTGTATGCCACTGAAATTTAGGAAGCTGGACTCTTGGTCTGGCATTCTGATATTCATTCCCTGCTTAAAGTAACGAACATCCAAGACTCTCATTTACACCTTGTACTCCAATGAATTTCTTTTTCTTTGGGCAGAATATCTCAAGGCATCTGAACAAAGAGAAGCTACCAGAGACCCAGAGGTAATTGTTGTGTGTCAAGTACAAGTGTGTGGGTGGTCTCTGCTATAGAAACTATGAAACTTCCCTTCTGTGCCATTAATAGCATGAAAGGAGTTACACAGAAAGGTCTCTAGCAAGCTAGAGGTCTACCGCCACTCCCTTCCCTTGTACATGCACAAGGGCCATAAGCTTCTCACCTCTCACTGCAGCTTAGGGATGTTGGTGCCTCGGCCCAGCCGCATACCAGTCCGCAGGAGAGGAGCTGCTCAACCCCGTCACCTGCTCAAGCTTCGCAGCTGCAGCGATGATTCCTCCCTCCAGGTGTGGAAATACAACCCCTCACAGCTGCCGGCACAGAGCTCTCTGCCAGGTAGGATCTGGAGGTGATGCCTGATCCGTTGTGCTCAGGCTGCCTTCGCCTTGTGCATTCAACTGCCATTGAACCCATCACTGCCCAATCTCATTTGTGTCTTCTCTCTTTGCAGAGTTCCCACTGGAAGTGCCAGAGCTGACTGTAACAGGTCAGAGGGAAGAGCCACTTTTTCTGTGCGACTCTTCCAAGGTTTTGCTGGACGAGGTACGGGGAGGGGGAAACTCATCAAAGCCTGCTGCTGTTGCTGCAGCCCTCATCTGCAGCCGCTTCTATACCCTTGAGCCCCTGCCCTATAGGCAGAGAAAGAAGCAGCAGCGTTTTCACCGTGGTGTAGGCAGCACCCACCCTCCCCCTTGAATCTTTGGGGTGGCACAGGCCCAGTGGAGGCCACAAGTCATCTGAGCCAGATCTCTCTGTTACAGCATCTCCCAGGGCGAGCAGATTCCCCCCAGCTCACCTACCACCAGATCCTGTCTTTCTGCACTGAGGCCTGACTTGCCTGGGGGGGTACAGCAGCTGCGACAGGCCTGTTCCAGCTTCTCAGGTGCCTCCACCCCGCAGCATGCCAGGCACACACCAACTCCAAGTCACCTCTTGGTGTGGGAGAGATCTATGGAGACACCCTTTCTGCTGGAATCCGATGAAGTCCCATTCCTTCCGTCACCCCGCTCTTGCCCATGTCCTTTCAAGCCAAAGCTGCTCTTTAGGCACAGCTGTCATGGGCACCTCCTTTAACAGCAGAGCCCCACACTACACCCTGCCTGCAGCAAGCTGCACGAGGCACAGTAGGCTTCATGTAAAATGAACCCATTTGCCCTTTTCCAAAGCTGGCCGTGGCTCTGCCTCCTGCTGTCTGTCTCTCCCAAGGAGATGCAAGCCACTTTCTTTACACAAAGCAGCAAACAGGCAGATTAAAAGAAACACAGGCCAGTCTCTTTCCTCACCCCTCAACCAGCAGTACAGGAAGGCTGTCTTTAGAGTCTCCTGAAAAGGCCGATTCACAGCAAAGCCAGCCAACCTGGCCCCACCCCAGTCCTGTGGGCCATTTCTGCAGCTGTACATAGATGGGTTGGTTACTGAGTGGAAAATATTTTTGAAACGGGATTGTCTTGTAACATGTTTCTATTAATAAATTTTGTTTGGCAAAAAAATTGGGTTAGCAAGCATCCTGTCCTGTGGCAGAGGTTGGGTTGAACCTAGGAAGGAATGGGAGGGCGGGGGGAAGGCACACAAGGAAAGCATGGGGGGTTGGTGTTCTTCAGTCGTTTATTTACGTCCAAGCAGGCATCAGAGGACGAAGGTGTCTCAGCATCTGGGAACTCCAGTCCGCCAGCAGACATCGCTCTGTTGGAGGGAAAATATATATATGAATGAAATAGCTGTTTGGTTAAACCCACGTGGAGAAGCAGCAGAACTCCTGGCAGGGAGAGCAGCCAGTGTCAGCCGTCTCCACGGCGTGCCCTTCGGAGCCATTCCAGATGGGGGGAGCAAAACGGAGCCATACGGCTCCGTTTTGCTCCCCCCACCTGGAATGGCTCCAAAGGGGAGGGCCTCCTTGCACGCCGTGGGGTGCCCCCTTGCACACCTTGGGGCCCCCCTTGCATGCTGTGGGTGTCCCCTTCCATGCAGTGGGGCCTCCTTGCACGCTGTGGGCCCCCCGAAATGACTGCTCTGCCCCCCCCAGCTCTACCACCCTCTGGGGTGCTCTGCCTCTCTTGGGGGGGCTGCCACCCCTTACCTCTGCAGGGGCCTCCTCTACCCCACTACTCCAGCTTCTTGGGGTTGTTGACAGCCACGTAGTGATAGAGCACGACCAGCAGGAACAGGGACACTCCCAGCATGTTGGCGAAGATGGCCAGCTGCACGTCTGTCACCATCCTGGGGAGAGAAGGCAGAGCGAGGATGTCAGTCGGGGAGAGGGTAGGCCGCAGCCACGGACAAGACCTGAAAGGGGTCCTCACCTGACAACCTCTCTCGCACACACTCCACCACGTCACTTCCGGTGCCTGCTGCGTCGCCTTCTGAGTGGTTTGGAGAACCATAGAGTCAAACAAGGAAGTGAGCGGCTTCTGTTCATGTTGTACAAGGAGGCGCTCTAGGAACGCTTCGAACGCAATCTCTGTCCTCGCGCTCTGCTGACACCTGCCGGCGGAGGTGGGTAATGCTGGTGGCAGGGGTGAGCACGTGGGAGTTCGGAAGAAGGCGTCAGTGGAGTGCACTGCATAGGACTGGGCTCTGAGGCTGCTGTCTTATGCGCACTTACCTGGAAGTAAACCCCACTGACTATAATGGGACTTACTTCTGAGTAGACCTGCCTAGGGTTGGGCTCGGAGCCTGCCCTGCTATGCGCACTTACCTGGAAGAAAACCCCACTGACTATAATAGGACTTACTTCTGAGTAGACCTGCCTAAGGTGAGGCTCTGAGGCTGCCATTCTATGCACACTTACCTGGGAGTAAGCTTTTTGGCCTGGAAAGTGATGTCATGGCTGGAGGTGACATCACTGCGATTCCAGTGCTCACTCAGAAGTAAATCCCATTGCATTCAATGAGACTTACTCCCAGGAAAGCCCAGTGCCAGATTCTGAGAATCGAACTCTCTCATGACCTCTCAAGGGAGTCCCGACCCCCACTTTGAGCACCAGAGCTTCAGGCATTGACTGTGAATTGGGCAAAGAGCAGCCTTTGCTCTGAGCCAGAAACTCCCAAAGAGCCATCCCTTTGGGGTGTGCTTCCTCCTTCCGCCTTGGGCACCACTGGGTTTGGGGGCTGCACTTCAGAGCCTGCCTTTTCAGACCAGCAGGTTAACTCTGCCTCTTAACCTTAGTTGCAAATCTGGGCCTCCAAGTATGGAAACCCTTTGACCTTCATTCTTTCAACCTCTCTCAGCTGCTCTAAAGGCTAAAATTGTCTTCCTTAATGTTGATTTGCATGTGGCATGTGATCCAACTGTTTTGGCATTTATTTATGACTTTCCTCTTTTTATAACCATCATTCTAATACTTTAGATATTCATTTCCCACATATGCCTTTATTCATTTTACTGTAATTCGTTATATATTTTGGATATATGCTAATAATTATGTTATTTGGACTTTTGTAGTGATATTTATGCCTTTTTTGGTGGCTAGTTTGCATTTGCAAGCTGAAAAAGACTGAGAGCACAATCCTAACCATGTCTACTCAAAAGTAAGCCCCATTGTGTTCATTGGGTCTTACTCCGAGGAAAGTGTCTTTAGGATTGCAGCCTAAGTTCCACTTTTCAACGGTTTTCACTTTCGGACAGTGCTCCAGTTCCTAACCTGTCCCATAAGTGGGGGATGCCGTTATAAGACAAATCTTGCTCCTGGTGAGAAACCAGCCTTGGCCACATCAGAGGACCAGGTTCTGCCGCAGGCCATCACCAGGCTTGGATAATCCTTCCATCCCTGCTTGCTGCTTGGGGGGTGGGGAGGGTGGGAGGAAACCTTGACTCAAGAGTAAGAAAGAGCCAGCCAAGCCCCATCCTTCCTAGGAGCTCCTTCCTTGCCGAGCTTTTCTGCTGACTTGACTCTGCCAAATAGTACTATTGACAGAAGGGTCATGTCACTGTCTTCCTGCAGTAGCTGGGAGAGGGCCAGGAAGATGGAGCTGGGAGCAAAAGGAGGGTGATGGGAGGGAAAAAGGGGAAGAAGTAGCCTGGCTGCAGGGAGAACAAGGGGGCAGCCTTGATGGAGGACCCGAGGGGGAGGAGAGGCAAGTCCTACTGCTACTGCCATCCTCTCTCTGCCTCCGTTCCTATCTCAAACACTGGTCGAATTATAGGATGGTTGATCTTCCTACTGCATAAGTGCCCCCCACAGAACAGTTATAGCATTCTTGATCCCAACAAATGTATTGGGGGGGCCACACACAGCTTTCTGCAGCCTCAGTATATCTCTCCCTTAGGGTTACCATAATTTTCTTCCACAAAATCGGGGCAGGATCCCCTATCAAATTTGCAGTATGTGAACACAATTCCCCCAAACTGGGACAGTCCCAGTTTTGCAGGACATATGGCAACCCTATTCCCCTCATCTTGGGTTTTCTTCCTAAGAAGAAAGGGAAGATATAAAGGAATAAATATAAATAAAATCTTGATCTTTAGGGCTGGATTTTAGGCTGGAAGGTCACAACCTGGAGCTTTCATAAAGAGTAAGACTTCCACAGCAGATCCAGCACAGGGACCACCAGTAGGGGGAGGTACAGGGGGCAGGTAAGCCAGTGTAGACAATTATGCTGGCACAGCAAGAGGACCTTCTGCTAGGGCAGATGGCAGAAGAGGTGGCAGCTCTAGAGGAGGCCTTGCCACTGCAGTCCCCCTGCAGCTGCTGGGTATTGGTTGCCCTTCCAGAGAAGCAGCATTCAGGGCAGCCAGTCTCTGTGCTGCTAGTCCAGCTATGGGGAGGAAGCACCTGGGACACCACCCTGCATATGTTGTGGTTGTGGGGGAAGGACACAGCTGAACTGCTCCCTTCTGTCTGCTGCCCCTGTCACCCTCGATTTCCTTCCCTGGGTGGGGGAGCACATGCGAAAGGTTCTGACGGATGGATGGACAGGCAGAGCTTTCTGCTGGACAGAGGCACAGGAAGGACACTTCACAAAGCCATCTCCAGAAATCAAGGAGGGGAAAAATCACGGGTTTCTGAAAGGCGAGAAGGTGCCAGAACCGCTCCTATCATTCACGATTGCCCGTGATGGTGCCAGGTGTGCCAGACCCTCCCACTGACTGCTGCCCCCACATCTGTGAGACTCTGCTGCTGCAGTCTTACCAAAGACCAGGTCTGAACATTGCAAACTTCAGGGCTGGCCTCAGATGTCCCGATGCCTGATGCAGCATGCAGGATGATCGTATGTCCCCCTTCCCCCACGATTTTCGCCTTGTGTCCTGGAAAAAAACTTCAATGGCCCCCTTTCCCTTGTAAATTGGCAGCGTGTAGTCTTCTTGTAATCAATAAATTGTAGGTAATAAACTAGATGTAATGGTTTCTATCTTTCTACATACATATCTAATACTGTAGATGGATAGCTAGATAGTTTTAAATTTAAAAATAAGAAATACAGTGTTTAAATTAACCACATGAAAGCAATATATATGGCATATGGTCACCCTGGCAGCATGCCAAATGCTGCCCCATACCTAGTGATGTGCTGCACACCCTCTCTCACATAGGATTGGAAAAGGTAGCTGGAGAGAAAGAAGGAGATAAAGCAGCCAGTGGCAGCCAGTGGGCTGTGGCAGACAGTGGGCAGGTGGAGGTGGGCACCCACCACTGCTCTGGTGCCTGTGTAGCTTCATGGATGGGCTGGTCTTGCAAGCTGTTTTGGCCCCATCTACGTGAGAGAGGTCCCTGTCCAAAGGAGGCCAACCAAGTACCAGCAAGAGAGCTTTCAAACCTGATCAAGGCTGAATTCATTATTATGCAGGGCCATTAGGGTTGCCATAATTCTCTTCCACAACATCAGGACAGGACCCTCTATCACACTTGCCAGTATAAAACACAATCCCCAAAAATCGGAACTGTCCTTGGTTTTTAGGGACATGTGGTGGCTCTGTGTGGTGGATTATGCAAGGTGGGAAGATATGTCCCTTCCGGAAATGGCTTTACAATCTTGGTATTGCTAGTAGGGTAACAGTGGGAGGGAGGTGAAGGCAGGGAAGTAGATGCAGTGGCTTCAGTAACATGGACTTCTGCTTAGTTTCAGCGCAGAAGAGGCTGGGCAGCCGTAGCAGAAAGAGAAACCCTGGGAGGATATATGCAGTGGTGATGATGATGAACTCAGAATCAGGGAGCTGGAAGGGGATTCCCTACTCGGTGCAAGTACCTCTTCAGCAATGACTGCATGGTTCTTGGTAACCCCTCCCAACCTCATCTCACGCATTCTCCAAATGTGCCAAAAGTGGAGGCAGATACATAGATGGCAGGGGTGTTGCAGCAGGACAGGCACCCCCATCCCACTGCTCAAAACAGATGCTTTAACTAGCCTCGCTGTTGGGCCACCCCTAGAGAAGACCTGGCATGTTGTCAAGACTTTGCAGGGAAGGGGGCTTGGAAGAAGGAGCGGAAGGAAGAAAAAGCAGGAGTCCCAGGCTAGAGGCCAGAGAAGGGAGATGTTGCAGCTGCTGCAACCAGCTGCAGTTCATAAAGGACCCCTCAGTAGGACAGTCCCACTGCTTGGGGAAAAGGTTCTCCTCCACAGTGCCCCTCCTGCAGCAGGCTGACTTCAAGACTCCATAGTTTCAAAATAAGCAGGTCATTGGACCCATTTTTGTTTGCTCTGTCTAAACAGTTGTGCCTGCTTATGTGTGCGCCGATCCCCCTTCATGTGTTTGCCGGAAAATGTGATCCATCTGTGGATCGCATAAGGTGTCGACTGCTGGAGTGCCTGCAACAGGCCCCATGCACTCTCCTCCCTTACTGCATGCAGGACCCCAAGACATGCCTCTTTTTGTGACTTTTCCTTTCTCCTCCACTTGCCAGTTGCTGCTGTTCTTGGGTTCTGTGATCCCCTTCCAATGGCCCCGGAGTTTGTCCCCATTCAGCCATTTTCCAAAGTGGCCCATAAATGGACTTATTTGATGACCTACAAAGTGGCCATTTCCCAAAGTGGAATACTTACCTTGAGTACATCTCAACAGGTCTTCAGAGTAGCATGATCAGCACAACTTGTGGCCACTGATGGACCTCTTCCCCTCCATTAATTTGAACAACCCCTTTCTTAAGTTGGTAGCCACCACCAGAGCAGTAACTAGGGTGAAATTTTTTTTGGGGGGGGGGGGTGCCAGTCCTGTGTGCCATGGAGTAAAGTGTGACTGCCCCTAAGACTCCTTCTCTAGTTACAGAGAAAGCGATATGACCTGGTGCGGCCTGTACCCCCCCTCCCTTAGCCAATGCCATATAGGAGAAGGCCCCTTTTCCTGTGGCACACATAAAGACATCTGAGATGGCATATGAATTTTGGAGGGTTCCTCACTGTTCAAAGTAGGGAGCCAGTTAAACCCCCACAATTGGCTCCTTTGGGTCCAACCTCCTCCCATTTGCCCAGGTTCTATAGTTGGATGTTTGTTTTTTCCCCATCTACATTAAACTTCACCCAGAGACCAGGATGAGACCAGTTCTTTCTCCTTTTCATCTTTTGATTTTTGGGAGGTAGGAGAAGTTCTGAACCAGGACTTCAGGTGGCTTCATAGTTATTGAGGCTAGACAAACTGAAGTTTCATTAGGACACATGTTAGGTACTGTTGCTGTTATATGGGTTTGAATTTCTGTTGTTGGAATTACAGCCCTAAATTAAATCTTGACAGGGAACTCCAAGCGGTGGGCACACAGCCATCCTCCACTGCAGCTCCAGACCTATGGCCCAAGGTCTGGAGTCCATATGATGAACTGGAGTGACTCAGTGACATGCAAGGAGCCTCTTGAAGCTGGGGGAGGGCGGCTCTTCACAGCAATGGGCTGGAGGCTTCCTGCACGCCAAGCCCAGTTCTCTAGTCTCCAGCCCAACAAATTGTGTTAGCAGCAGACTCAGCTGAGCAGGCTCTGCCAGCACCCCGCAACACCAGGACAAAGACTGCAATCCTATACACACTTTCCTGAGAATAAGTTCCATACAATACAATTGTGTAGACATGCTTAGAAGAGTCCCTTCTTTCTAGGCAGGTGGAATCCCAAGCTCACCCTTCTGTAGTTTGAGATGGACAATTGGGTCCCCAAGAGAGGGCCACCAAGTAGTATTGGGAACCTGGCTTCTGGATCTTTCATGTGCCCCATTAACACTTCCCCTTTCTTTTATTCCGTTCCTGTGTCCTCCTGAATCAGTGTCTCAACGCTGTCAGAGGGGGTGGCCAAAAGACTGCCCAGCAAGGCTTCTTCTATGCTTGGTTCCCCACAGAGTCTCCATCATGAAGTCCTTTCCCCAGAAGTGTGCTGTGATTGTTGCTGTGCACCTAGCATTGCTTCAGTGGCACATGTGTGCATCCACACACATGCACCCACAGTAGGGGGAGGATGCCATTTACAGACTCTGCTGAGTGTCACTGGATGTTGAAGAACTCCAAATGCTGAGATGGCTTGAATTCAGCCAAAAGGGCAGGCTATGAAGCAGCAGCTTATGCCCCCTGGAAGAGAAAGCTCTCCCCTCACCCCAGTGCTCCAGCCAGTCATGACCAGATGGGTCAGGATCGTCTCTAGCATTCTGCCAGTAAAGTGCCATTGAGCTGAATTTGGGAGGGGAGTGGCTGCCGCCCCCCCACCCAGCCTTGCAGATGCTTTTGCCATAAAAGGGAAAGTGCTTTGACTGGGAAGGAGCCGCCAGAGCTAATGGGAGCCACTCAGGCGTTGGGGTTGTGGGGGGGGGGGGGGGAGGAACAGGAGTTACTGTTTTTGAAAAGAGTGGGTGAGAAATACATTCTGCTTCCCACCAGCAGAGGACAAACTACAATATCAGAAAATAAGGAATGCATTTGCCCAGAACAGACCTCATAGTCTAGATTAGGGTTGCCATAATTCTCTTCCACAAAATGGGAACAGGACCCTATGTCCCATTTGCCAGTATGTGAACACAATCCCCCAAAATCAGGATTGTCCCTGTTTTTTGGGACATATGGCAAGCATAGTCTAGAACCCCCTTTGGGGAAAACCTCTCTCTCTCTCAACCAAGAAGTGATCCTCATACTGTGGATTAGCGAGATGTCTGACTCCTCCGGAAATTCCGTTTCCAGTGTTGGAGGGGCCTGACTGACACAATCACACATGCTGCTCCTGCTCTACGCTGCAGTGGTTGCACTCCCCCCCCCCCCCCCCCGCACGCAGGAAGCCAATTTCTTGCCCTTTGGATGGCCATCATAGAATCCACCCATCTGGCCTATAATCATCTGGAGGTGATGCTGGGATGGAATGAGGAAGTGGAGGCACAGTCCTAGCCACACATTCCACCACAACCTGGATCTGTTCTGTCACTCCTGCAATGCTTCTGCAATGCTTTACTGAGTTTCAAGGGACGATAGATAGATAGATAGATAGATAGATAGATAGATAGATAGATAGATAGATAGATAGATAGATAGATAGATAGATAGATAGATAGGTAGGTAGGTAGGTAGGTAGGTAGGTAGAGAGAGAGAGAGAGAGAGAGAGAGAGAGAGATAGTCTCTTTCTTGCACTCCTTGATGGCTTCTTCTGGGTGGGACCTGCCTCCCACACATAAATCAGTCCCGATTCAGAAAGTGTGACAGGTTATCTCAGACCTGCCTGGGCCAAAGGGTCGAATGTCCAGCCTATTGTCCCTCCTGCTCAGCCACATTCTGATGCCTTGGTCCTTGGATAATGTCAAGTGGTGCCCATGTCCAGTGGTGCCTATGCATGAATGCATGCATACATGCATCATCTATCTATCTATCTGTCTGTCTGTCTGTCTAATCTACAGTATTCATATACAACTTTTCAACTAAAAAGTATACAAAACAGTTTACCACTGTCCTCTCCACCTCTATGCTCCGTATCCCTTGCCCATACCCCGGTCCCACCCATACCTCTATGCCCTGCCACCCCATAGCCCCATACCCACATATCAGAGTGGCCAGATGTCATAACGTCCCTCTGGAAAGGGACTGTTCCTCCTTTCTTCCCAAGCCTGTGTTTCCACAGGCAGAGGAGCTCTACCGACCAACCAGAACAGTATCCACTGAGGATAGAACTGGCGCTGACCCTGTTTTTAGTTTCTGTGGTGTGGCAGCTGTCTTGGGTCCAGGCTCCAAACAAGATATTTGGAAGCAACTGAAACTAAAAATAGCAGAGAGAGAAAGAGAGAGGGGGGCTCTGTTTGAGTGTGTGGGCTAGAGCTCTCCCCGCTTTAGGCACCCCAACATCAGGCTGGGAAGCTGAAGATAGGAAACCTTTATCTTGCTTATCATCCTTGCTTTTCTTTAAGTTCTTTCCAGCATTTCAGAAGAAAAATGATATTTGCTTTTAGGAAAAGGGGTGGGTGGGTTGGGAGGTAAGAGGCAGGCCCTCCAATCCACCATTGAGTAACTTGAGCTGCTTTGGCACCAAACCTCATGGGGAGGCGTTGAGGTTTCTCTTGGCTGCAAATACCTGTTTGCCCCCAAAAGATGGGAGTGGGGAGGACCTTTCATCAACAGCAGCAGTTGTAATTGCACCCCCTCTAGGAGCCCCCTAGTGCTCCCCCGATGCCACATTCAGTGTGAGCGGAGGCTGCCTGCAAGTCCCTGGCCAAATCCCCTCCCTTCCTTTGCAAGGCTTGGGCTTGTCAAAGACACCCGACGAAATGCAGACCACAACAGCCGCAAAGGCTGGGCTGGGTTGGACTGGAGGAAGAGGGGGGACCCGGAGAGAGGAGGCAGCCTGGAAGCGCATCATCAAAGCCCCTTGGAACGTCCTTGGCCCAGCATAGGGAGAAAGTAAGGTTGGCTGGTTCTGCAAAAGAGGGTTTTTTCCACTCTTCTGCCCACCAAATGCCCAGTCTGACAGTGCCTGGAAAGGTCTACCCCACTCCTTGCCTTTCTCCAGTTGCATCTGAGCACCCGACATACACTGGCAAGCACAATTTCATGTGGCAAACAGTCAAGACAGACATGGGCTGCAATCCTAACCCACAATTGGGCTGGCCTAAGCTCTGGTATAAATCCTGTGCTGACTTGGGGGTGTCACTAAAGTGCCATAAGTCACTTCTGAACCACTCCTTGAGGAGGGTTAGGCCACTGCACAGACATGGAATGGAAAGTCTGATGAGTTGTGCCAGCGTAGGTTAGGATTGTACCATGGCCTAATTCGCACAGTCACAGGCAGGATTGCATTCTCAGATCCAGAGATGTGGCTCCACAAACAAGCAGTGCTGAACCCAGCCACTTCTCTTTGACATCAGTCCCTGGGCTTAAGCCTCCTTCATATATTCATGCACAACTCCGAAATTATGGGGGGTGCAATAGAGTGTCCCTGTATGAAACAAAATCCATCACAAGTCCCATTCCCCCTACTGGTCCAGCTCCCAGGCCGATGGCTAAAGCTCAGTCCTAAAAATGAAGTCAGTCCCACATGGACAGCAGATTCTCCAATGACAGAAAGGATTGTGTGGGTTACGGCCTGCAAATTCTCCCCACAATAAGCAGGGGGGGCTGTGGCTCTGCCTGACTGTTGCTTCCTCTCCACTGATGGCATTTGCAGAAACAGGCTACCAAGCGCCAGGAGGTGCATGAGGATGAACAAAACAACAAGCAGAGGAGGGAAGCCCCCTCCATTGCAAGTGTGGGAGAGATAGACGTGGCCCCATTTCCTGAGGCCTCAAAGCTGGCAGTTGGAGGGGGGAGATTGGTCATTGCCATACATGTATGGATATCCTGCATGAAGACATGCCAAAGACCCCCAGTCCAACCATCCCTGCCTTATGTCACTTCTGTTCATCAACCTGCACACCTTCAGCACTTTTTTCACTTCTACCACCCATACACCTTGCACCTTATGATGAATGGAAGGTAAGTACCTGTCCAGAGGGACTTCCAGTCTAGCTATATCAACATAAGAGGGAAACTACCAGGGAAGAGGCAGGAAATGGAGGTAAGGCAAAGATGGTTTAGGATCAGTAAAGACGCTGACGTAATTAGGCTGCAATCCCAACCCCCATTTAGGCTTAAGCCCCAGTATAAATCCTATGCTGACCTGGGGGTGTCACAAAAAGTGCTGTAAGACACTTTTGCACCACTTGTGGGGGAGGGTTAGGCCAGCGCACAGATATGTGCTTGCCTCCCTACATCACAACAGGAATGGGAAGACCGAGACTGGGATTGCACACTTGTACCAGCTTAGGTTAGGATTGCACCCTTAATAACATTTCCCCGATGGAGCAGCCTGACTAACTATGATTATCCTAAATGGCAATTCATGTGCACATGTGTGCCCACACACCCACAAACACTGAAGACCGCTTGTGACAAAGTGTGTAGAATGAATGCATGAAACTGGAGCAGTGAAGCCTTTGCAGGCACACAGCCACATATCAGGGTGGCCAGGTGTCATAATTTATGAGAATACAAGCTGCCCAAATGTAGGACACCCAAAAAACGTAGGACATGACAAATAAAAGCTAATATATATATTGCTTCCATATGGTTAAATTAAACAATATATTAATTGTTATTAAATTTAAAACTATTACATAGAATTTATTACACACAATTTATTAATGACAAGAAAGCTTCATGCTGCTACTTACAAGAAAAAGGATGACAATTGTGTTTTTTCCCCCATTATACCAGGCAAAAAAGGGGGACATTTACTGGAAAATAGGGCATATGGTAATCCTGCCACATATGAACAGCCTCCATTCCCCATCAATTACATGCCTGGTTTCTCACTGCCTTCTGCTGCCATTTGCAAATCACAGTGAGCTCCTTGCACCCTGATGTATGTTGCACAGAAAAGCCCTCTTCTCCCACCAAGGTACAAGACTCTGTTCATTGGAGTCCATTCCTCCATTCTAAGTCAGAACAGCTGGCAAGGGCTGGCTGAATCTGGGAGTCAAGAGACCCACGTCATGGGTGCAAACCATCATACCAGCATACCCGACTATGGATCTGCTCCAATCTCAAAGGAGTAACACACATAGTCCCAGTAGGTCTCCAGCCCACCGACCCAACCCCAGCACAGCCTACATCTCCCTTCTCCATGTAGCCATTGTCAGATGATCAATGCAACTTCTGGGTTCGAGAGGTGGCTTATCTCTGGACACCAGATGCCAGGGAGTGGCAACAGGATACTGGTATCTTGTTGTCTTGTGTGCTCCCCAGAGGCATCTGGCGGGCTACAGTGAGGTACAGGAAGTTGGAGTAGGTGGGTCTTGGCCTGACCCAGTAGGGCTCTTCTGATGTTTGTATGTTCTCTGTGGGGAGCAAACATCATGAACACAACATTAGTGTACGTGTGTAGGCTGGATTGTAGTAGCGGCACGCCGGCACAGAAGGAGAGTTTCCAAATCCACAGCAGAAATTTCCCAAGCCATGTTAGCTTTTCTCCCCCTTTGCTTCCCCGCAACCTCCCACAGGTCCCCTGTGGGTTTCCTGCTTCCCTTGTCATGGTGCTGCCTTGTGGTCAACCACGTGGTTTCTACCCTGAGGACTGGCCGTTCTGGGGTTCTTGGGACAGATGGCTATACAGGAAGGTCAACAAGGGGTGGCTGAACCAATACATGCTGAAGATTGTCTTGGGAGCGGCCGGGATGACAGGGATCTTGGAATGAAACAGAGAAGCGCACATCTCCGCGAGAAATATTTCCTTGCCCCAGACATGTCACACGCTTCTCCACCCCTCGGGACCAGTCAGACAGACTGCCTACTGACAAGGCTTGTGGCCAGTGACATGGGAGGACTGTGACCCACCATTTTGGCACATAATTAAGTGAGAGGAAGGTTGCCATCTGGAAAGATCCCCCGGTAGAGGCACTGTGCACCCTGGCACCTCCGGTATTGGGTGCAGAGAGGTGCATGGCTGGTTGCCCTGTGGCAGAGCTCTCAGTAGCAATGTTGTGCTGTGCCTGTGGGCCACGCTGGCTCTGCGCCTGGCCCCTCTTGCTTCTCCATTCCTCTTTCCTCCCCCCTTGACTGTTCCCGTCCCGTCTGTAACGAGAAGCAGATGTGAGCTGTGCAAGCCCGGCCTGGGGGGAAGGGGAGGGAGGCAGGAACCACAGCTCCAGAAAAGCCCCCACAGTGACTGGTGGAGGGGGATGCGCCAAGGGCCAAGACCAGCCCAGGGGTGAGGAAGCCCAGGATGGGGCAGGCTGGTGGAGGGAGCAGGGAGCTGGGGCCCAGGACTGCCAGGCAGGAAGTCAGGGGGGAGTAAGCCAGCCAGCTCTGGGAAGTTTGCAAAGCTGTCAGTGTGCAGCAGGAGCGCTGGAGCAAAGCTCTCTTTTTCTCTCTCCCCCAACCCGCCTGCTGTGTCTCCTGGGTGAAGACTTCAGGGAGAAGGCCAGGAGGGAGTAGGGCAGGCAAGAAGGGCAAGGAAGGACTTCTTGCTCCCAACCGCATCTTTGGACATGAGGGCCCACACCATGCACAGCTGAGCCGGCGACAGAACAGCCAGCACTTGGGATGGCCGGTCCCGTGGCCACAGCGTGGCTCTGTGCCTGGTGGAGCCTGCTAGCCGGGCAGGTCTGGGGCATGAACTACCCTCCCAGGTATAGCCTCTACACAGGGGCTGGCCTGCCCTTCACGCAACTGCAAGGCACAGCGCAGGCCCCCAATGGCGCCCGGGTGGCCAGCCGCCACAGGTAAGAGTGAGGGTCACTGTCAGAAAGGGGTTTAGGGCCATGTTACTGGAGCTTTTAATAGGGTCTGGAATATTGGAGAAGGGGTTTAGCTGGCCACAAATAAGGGCTACAAAATTGGGAGCCAAACACTAGTGGGCAGAGCAGAAAACCAGGCAACAGGACACTGAGAAAGAGGAGGATGAGCAAGATTTGCCCTCTCCTCAGCCTGGTGAAATCTTCGCTTTGTGTGCTAGTGTATGTGGCATGCAAGTAAGTAGCCATTGCTTAGTGGTGATGCAGAGCTCATGAGGGCAGACCAGGAAGGCCCAGGTGTGTTCAGGTGAGCTGAATGCCCAAGTCAGTTGTGGAGACCAACCAGGGATTTGGGGCTGTGGATCAGGTACCTGTCATGCTCCCACAAGGTTCTGATAGCATTACGGCAACAAGCCGTGGGGCCAGTGATCCCAGTTACAGTGGGAAGAGGGAGGTGTCTTCCCCAAAATGTAGCCACCACGCCTCCCTTGATCCTGTTTCTGGAGTGCCAGGCTGGCCAGGGCCTTTGTGAGCTCATCGGTTAGTGGATGCTGTTATGTTGAGTGCGTAGGCCCACAGCGCTCTGTGCAGCACGTAGGCTGACGCAGTTCAGTCCGTCTGCAGACTGCAAAGCCTGGGCGGGGTGCGGAGGCATACCTTGGGATTCAAAGGAAACCGCTGGGGTAGGGGTCAGATTTCCGTGGGGGCCCCAACTCACTGAAAAGCACATCAGACTTCTTTATTACTGATCTGGGGGCACTAAAGGAAAGGCTGCTGGGGTTTGGATGGGTGCCCGATCTGAGTGAAGAGGGGGGTTACTTGGGGCAGACAGTCAGCCGGGCAGAGGCATGTAGCAAGGAGACATTTGGCTGGGCTGCAGCCACATCAGCACAGAGTTGAAGCCACCGGCAACAATAGCAGCATTATGGAGTTGAAGACAGTAGTGAAGGGTTGCAGAAAAGCACCAGAGAAAGGGGGCTATGGAGGAAAAGAAGCCAGGCTGGGCAGAAGCCCCTTCCCCGCTTATCTGTTAGTGCTCCTGGATTTTCCTCTGCAGTTCTCCGCCAGATTTCCTAGCCAGGATAGGACTGGACTTCACGGACTGATTTCATCCTACCCCTCCACAAATCCCCCTGCCCCAGACCAAGCACCACTTCTTGCTCCCTTAAGGGAAAGAGGACTGAGTATTCACTCCTTCCATTAGTGGAGCTAAATGGCCCAGTAGGAAGATTGGTGCCTGAGCAGTGGCTGCTGAGCCTGTACAAACGTCACACACATGGCCTGGATGTGGGTCAGTGTCATTATTCCCATAGTGCAGATGAGAAGACTGAGGCTGAGAAGGAGCAGTTTGCTGAAGGTTTGCAGCTCTGGCTATTAACCCCTGAGTTGACCCAGCTCTTAATGGGAGTTCTTCACCCTCTTGCTGGAAACCCTTCCATTCCAGCCCTAGACAGTTGTGTGTGGAGGTCTTGTTTGGGATAACTGCCAAAGGACCCTCTGTGCATGTTCAGAGGGACAAAATGCTCTATTGGTGAGCACTGCCTCGCATGAGCTGTTCTGGAAAAAGAATTTCCGGTGCGATGGGGAGGTTACAAAGTGGACCCAGCAATGATTAACTTTATTGCTGGCTCAGGCTAGTCTCAGCCAGGATTTGCCAGAGGCAGCTTCTGACCTTTGGGTTGACCTTCTCAGAGCAAATATCCCCTGATCAGATCAGAAGTCTCTGGACCCCCTTAAAACCTCCCCCCCAAAAAGAGCAGGAAGAGATGAGAGCAAATACCGTATAAGCCCCCTTCTTTCCGATGCAGAGTGCATGATGGGGCCAACCTTGTTTTTACAAACTCAGCCTGCTTTCAGAAGCAGAAGGTAGAGGATGCCCTAGAACAGTAGTACTCAGCCCAGCACCCATGTTCAAACTTAAAAATCTGTCCAGGACCCCGTGTCAAACTTACCAGGATGCGACATCACTGGGGTACCAGATCTCCTCCACATCTAGTCGGAAGAAAGTCCCATTGCGTTCAATGAGACTTACTCTCAGAAAAGTCTAGTGCTAGATCCCAACTCTTACAATTCCCCTGACCTAAAGTCATTACCCCCGAGAGAGTCCCGACCCCCACTAACCACTCAGTGATGGGCTTCAGGGGGTTCTCATAGGTTCTATAGAACCCTTTGATAATAAGCACCTGGTTCTGAGAACTGGTTACTAATGGGACATAGAACCTGTTGTTAATTTAGGTTATTAGGACGCAGAACCTGTTGTTAATTTATTTGAATCCCACCACTGGTACCACTGCCATAAAAGACCCTTCTCACATTCTCCCTCTTTGGAGATCTTCAAGCAGATTCTTGACAGACAGCCGTGGAGCTGCTTTGGCCTCTGGTTCCCCAGGATGGATGGGGTCTGTGCATGATCAAAGGAACTCTCTCCAGGCTGAGCCTTGGTATAGGAACTGGCTCCTAGGTTCTGGAACTGGCTCCTTACCATTCTTGCCTCTACCCTTTTCTGCATCCACACCCTTCCTGGAATGTGAATATCTTCAGGCAGTTCTGCTGAGCCATACATTCTCGCCCCATTGCAGGAACTGGTGTGCCTATGTGGTGTCGCGCAGTGTGAGCTGTGTGGTGGAGGACGGCGTTGATACATACGTGAAACCGGATTACCAACCCTGTGTCTGGGGACAACTCCACTGCCCCCGTGCTGTCATGTGAGTGTGGGGCATGGCGGTAAAAAGGACCAACTTCTACTGTGGGTTGCTGTCCTGGGGACTGTGTTAAGCAAGAATTGAGGGGCACTGGTGGAACAGCTGTGGAGCTCAGGATCACGGTCCCTTTGGGCACATGGAGGGGAGAGACCGGATGCCTGTGGCTGCTGCCTGGCATTTGCATCAGCTGCGATGCTAAAGGGAGCCGGATTGGAAAGGGCTGACTGCCCCCTGGCGGGGTTCCCCAGCTCTGCAGGGAGAGAGGTCAAGTTCAGCCAGCCTTGGAGGAAGAGTCAGAGAAGGGCCTGGCCTTCTCCAGGGTGCTGATTACTTAAAAGGCACATTGCCCAGAACTGTGGTGGGCATTTCAACCCGGGACCCACTTTCAAACTTAAAAATCTGCCCAAGACCCCCATCAAACTTACCGGGAAGTGACATCACTGTGATGCCAGAGCTCCTCCATGTCTTTTCGGAAGTAAGTCCCATTGTGTTCAATAAGACTTACTCCAAGGAAAGCCCAGTGCCAGATTCAAAGATGGTGGATCACACCCTCTTGCGACCCTCCTGACCTAATGTCTCACCCCTCCTGAGGTACCTCCACTTTGAGTATCACTGGTCCAGAGGGCACCAGAGGCCCTGGAGTAGGTTCCTCTCAGCCTCAGAGATCATGCCATGTGGAAACAACCTTCCAAGTGAAGATGGGAGATGTGAAGAGACAGTTGCAAGCTGGCACAGGCGGGTCCTCATATACCCAGCAAAGGCGGTTGACACCTGTCTCATTATGTTGGCAAGGGAAAATGCTATTGAGGAAGCCCAGTTTGGGGCAATGACATCTATTTAACTTCCTTTAATTTTTTTTGTAAAATACCTGTATCTGCAAATCCCTGTTGTTTCTTATTCTTCCAACTGGCAGGTACCGGAGCTTTGTGCGCCCGCGCTACAAAGTAGCCTATAAAATGGTGTCCGACATGGAGTGGCGCTGCTGTCCTGGCTACACAGGCAATGACTGTGCTGAAGGGGGAGTACCACTCACCACTCCCCGGCCCCAGCTTCAACCTCAGCCTGGCCAACCCAACCTGTCTGGCTTCAGCAACACACTCACTGGTCTTGGTGGAGAAGGTACCCTAGAAAGGGGGTGGAGAGAGAAACTGATTTTGCCCTTGGCTCCCTCTGGCCATCCTGAATCTGTAATTCCTCCTCCTGCACTTTAGTTTCTCTGGTGATCTTCCCTTCTGCTACCTCTTCTTGTTTTGGGAAAATGTCCATCTAGCAGATCCACTTGTTGGAGGTTGGAAGTGGGGATATGGGCAATAGAAATGCAATGAGTTGCTACATGCTTTGGTCTTTGCCTGCTTGGGGGGAAGAACTATGATGGCTGCCCAGCACCTGGGGCATTTCAGTCTCTGGCACCATCTTCCTGGGTTGCCCCCTTCTTCACCAACTGGGAAAGAACTTGGGAGGGGAAGTCCCTGTTGGTCCTTGTGAACAGCACTGGTCTAGGTGGCTTCACCATACCCTACCTGCACCCTCTCCTCTGGCCCACGGGAACAGCAAAACCAACCTATATGCAGCCAACCTTGGCTTGCCAGGCCCCTTGCAAAGAGTGGGTGCCTTCCTATGACCCTGATGGTTGTGCTCTGGGCAGTGGAAGGCAGGACTTCCTTGAACATGCAGGCTACTGAGTAAAGTGGACCCAAAGACAGCTGCCTACCAACCTGGTATGCCAAGTGCTATAGCAGGGCAGGTTTACTGCAACACCTCTTGATTCCCCTGCACTGAGGTTGCAGGAATGTATAGCCTGTCTGTGAGCAGCTGGTCTCCCCTCCTGTGTCTTCTACAGGTTCTCGGGACGCAGAGAAGATGCGGCAGCTGGAAGGGAAAATACAGAGTCTAAGTAAGCAGCTGCATGACCTTCAGGCCACTGTGCAGAGCAGCAACACCAAGTTTGCGGAAGATGTGCGTCGGGCAGTGGAAGCCACCTTGAATGGGAAGCAGCCTGCAGATGCCGCCGCGCACCCAGAGATGAAAGAGACCCTGAATGAGATCCAACGCCACCTGCAGCGCCTTGACAACCGCATCTCCAACCATGAGAACGGCCAGGTCCCTGGGAGCACTGGAGCGGATGTTCGTGGGGAGGTCCTGCAGGAGGTTGAGCGGCGTTTGCAGGAGTCCTGCTCATCCTGCTTGACAGGGGTGGAGGGGCTGCGGCGCAAACAGGCTGAGGACCACGAGCGAATGAGAGCCATGGAGAAGCTGTTCACTTCTCTGGACCAGCGGAATCGGGATGCTGTGGATGCTGTCCAGCAACATGTTAGCAGACTGGCCGGGCAGCTGCCCCAGGACTGCTGCCTGAAGCTGGAAGGCCGGCTGGGTGAGCTGGAGCAGCGTTTGGATGTTGCAGTGGACTCTCTTGCAGTGACTAATGGGCACCCAGGGGGCCAGAGGCCACCACCTCCTCCTCCCTGGAATGTGGACAGGCGCATGTCAGAGATGGAGAGCCGTGTCAATACCACCCAGCGTGGCCTGGAGGAGCACTTTCTGGATCTACAGGTCATGCTGGCAGGGGCTGATGAGCGGCTCCGCCGGGCTGAGGGGCAGCTGGACTTCTTCTTTTCCCGCCTGAATGACTTCCAAAGCCATGTCAACCGTGCCCTGGCCAACCTGTCACGGGACATAAGTGGGCTGAAAGACAGCAGCCTGCAGCAGCAAGGAGCCCTAGAGAGGATGCAAGTGGCTGTGCATACCTGCACCCAGATCTGCACCCCACCTGGCAACCAGGACTCCCAGATCAGCAGCATCCTCAGTGACCTGGAGCATCGGGTGCTGGACAATGAGGCACAACTGCGTCTGCAGGGCTCTACCCTCCATCGGCTTGATGTGTCTGACACGCTGCGAGACTTGCATGGCCTAGTGAGGGCCAACAGTGAAGCCCTTGGCAAGCTGGCTGGAGAAGTTGGTGAGCTGGAGAACCAGATACTGGTCTCTGTGAGCAATGGGCCACCCACAGACTGGATGTTGTCCTCCAATCACACCAACGTGCGCTTGAATAAGTTGGAGGAGGTGGTCAAGGCGCTGGAAGGCCACACCTGTGTCCAGAGCTGCTCTCAGCTGCAGGGGGAGGTGGGACAGCTGAGGGAGCAAGTGGAAGCCTGCCGGGCTATCTGCCAGCCAAGAAGACCAGAAATGGGCAAGGAGTCAGTGGAGGCCTCTAAGCCCCTGGATGGTTTCAGTGTGATTGGTGGTAGCTCCAGTGTCCATCTCAAGTCCTTGCAAGGAGAGCTGTCAGAAGTGATCTTGGGCTTCAGCTCACTTAATGAGACACTGGCAGATCTGCAGGCCACTGTGGAGAAGCACCAGACAGACATCCAGGAGTTGGGCACCACCAAGGACCGCATTATCGCTGAGATCAACCGTGTGCAGCAGGAGGTGACAGAGCATGTGGGCGAGAGCGAGGAGCGCTTCCAGGTCCTGGGCCGTGAAATCCACCAGTTTGGCGGTGCTGTGCAAGTGGAGGCATCTGACTGCCGGCGAGCCTCTGGGGACCTGGCAGAGCGAGTGACCAAGTTGGAGGGCACCTGTGAACGGCTGGATGATGTGGCTGGGAGCCTGCGCAAGATCAAGGAGGGGCTGGACAAGCATGTCTCAGCTTTGTGGGGTTGCCTCCACGAGGTGAATGGGACCCTACGCACCCATGGGGCCCTGCTAGACAAGATCCATGGCAGCCAACTAGGCACCATCCATCGCCGCCTCAGCACACTCAACAGTTCCCTCCAGACTTTGCAAGGACAGTTGCACGACCTCACCTTGCAGGACTTCACAGGTATTGCTGTCAAGGATGTGGAGCTTCCTATAGCCACAGTCCAGACTGGACTGTCTTGTGCTGGGACAAGACCAAGGGTGGGAAGCAGGTCTTGGTCTCTTTCCTTTTCTTTTTACCTAACTCTTCTTCCAATTTCCAGGGCCTCCCGGACTCCCAGGACCAGAGGGCCCAATGGGAAGACAGGGTCCTCCGGGTCCATTTGGGCCTCCCGGCAAAGATGGAAGACCTGGCTCTATGGGGCTCCCAGGTGAGGTGCTCATGAACTTCATTGGAAAAGCTTCTCTGCTGCTCAGAAATGTTTTGTGCTGAAGACCCTTGTTTCCCACCTCAGGTGGATGCCAGGTACAAGGGGCTTTGGAAGGGCTTGGTTGCTTCCACAGTTTACAGAAGTCCAGCCGTTGGTGTCAGCAGACACCTTCTCCTACGTCAAGGTTGCAACTATATGATGGAATGCAACAGCCTCCCCCTAGACATCTCCCCAGCTTCCTCAGTGTACGCACAGTGCCTGACCAGGCTGAAGGGGGAAGTTTACCAACTAGAAGTGTCTTCACTCACCAGAAGCGTTTGCCTACCTTGGCAAAGCGAGCTACTTTTGGGCAGATTGGGAATAAGGTAGACCCAACTTTAGGCAGCTGGTGGAATGATTTCTTGAGATGTTTCTTGAGATGTTCACAGGTGTTCATCAGGCATTTTCTTCTCTTGCAGGTCTTCCTGGAGAACAAGGTAATGATTTGGTGTGTTTGCATGTGTGTGAGACAATGTCACTGCTCTCTCATATAGCCAAAGAACCTGGATTAGGAGGGAAGACTGGGTCTGATGGTGGCAGCACCAGGTTTTGCAGTGTCTCTCCTCCTCCTCTTTGGCCAGCACCATTCGTCTCTTGACCTGAAAGAGATTCCAGGTGAAGGAGAGAGCTGAGGCTACGTGCAAATGCAGTGACGAAGGGGAGAGTGTTGTGTAACATCACTGGACAACCTTGCCCCATCATAGGCAATATCATCCAAGTCTCTCCACCAAACAGGTGATATGCACTTGGGGCTACTGGTACTGTTCATGTTACATACTCAGGAGCAGGTTCTGAAATCCTCTCATAGGCCAGCAAGAATCCCTTCAGCTTCAGCCCACTACTTGACATTTTCACAAAATTCAAATTTTCACACATTTTCATATGCATTGACTGCAAGTGGCAAGCGTGGGGAGGGCAGGAAGCCCAGAAGAGACTTCCTCATAGAATCCTGCTAACCTGCCCCCTCATTCCTCCTTTGGTAGGTCTGCCAGGTCCAGCAGGAACAGCACCCAAAGTTTCCTTCACAGCAGCTCTAACAACCCGGCATGTGGAAACTGGAACCATCCCCTTTGACAGGGTGCTGGTGAACGATGGCAACTTCTATGACCCAGAGACAGGTCAGTGAAAAGCTTCTAGAAAACCTATTCCAGCTCTGGGGTCCTCACCTGTGTTCCAGGCCCAGAGCTGGGAGGGGAGGGCTAGATACAGACACCTGGACATGTGTCCTCCAGAGGATTCAGAGGCAGAACCTGGAATTGCTGGAATTTCAGGTGTGGAGAATCCAGTGCTGGTTGCATGATGGGATGGCTGGAGTGCCCAAATCTCCCTGCAACTGCTTTGCAAGTTCTTCTTGGAAGGTCCAGCACCAGCAGAGAACCTGTGATGAGGAACGGTGGGAACCAATCTCTTTTCCCAGGGCCTCTCTTACAGACATACTTCTCCTCCCTACAGGAATCTTCACAGCTCCAGTTTCTGGCCGCTATATGGTCAGTGCCATTCTGACTGGGCACCGTGGAGAGAAGATTGAGGCAGTGCTGTCCCGCTCGAATCAAGCCATCGCCCGGAGTGACTCTGCTGGCTTCCAGCCGGAAGGCCTCGAGAACAAGCCTGTGGCCGACAGTCAGCCAAGCACTGGTGCCGTGGCAGTCTTCACCCTTGTGGTCCCCATGGAGGCTGGGGAGACCTTGTGTGTGGATCTGGTCTCTGGCCGGCTAGCTCGCTCTCCAGATGAACCCCTGACAGTATTCAGCGCTGCCTTGCTCTATGAGGAGGGGGATGAAGACTAGGGGCTTTCTGGGGCAGGGTGGGGGGCATGGAAAGAGAGTGAAGAGGAGCTCCATCTCATTGTCCCAGGAAGGTCTTCTGAGAGTGATGATGAGCATGTCCTTCTGAGAGTGATGATGAGCACTCCAGCCCCTCTTGCCCTTCACAGGCCTCCTGCTGGCTCCATCTGCTCCATGCCAGAAACAAAGCATGTGATATGCGAGAGACTCAGCCCCCCCTTTCAGATTTATGGAATCTGAGAGCTGTGGTGTCTGTCCTGTCAATCCCCCCAATGTAAAAGAGGTGCAGAATGGACTTTCCAGCCAGGTCCGTTCAAGCCAAACAAATGCATTGCCTCGGAGTTAGCTGACTTGACCCATGGGTAGGGGAGGGTGAGAAGGATCTTTTCTGTTATTTATCTGTGTCTGTCATACCCCAGAGAAGCCACACCACCCTTGCTCTCTCTCTCCCCCACCACCAGCCAGCTTCGTGCCTTGCTCACGCTTCACAGCTGGGACTGCTGCAGAGCTTCTCAAAGGCCGGTCCAGGCTCACCCAGAAAGTGCCACCCTGTGGAGCCAAGACCACCAGGCTGCTGCCAAGAGATGCCACCCTGTTGGCTCAGGTGGAAGCCCAGAGTGGCTGGTACAGGAGGAAGAGGCAGGTGCCTTGAGCACGTTTCCTGTGGTCTTCTCTGCATCTGTGCTGTGTAATGGCCACTTTAGTTACAATTACTGAATAAAGAAACACAACTTTTTTAATGCCGTGTGCTGCTTCCTTCTGTGTGTGTTGACACATTTCTTAGAGCTTCCTAAAACCATCTCCCATCTGGTGTCATTGGCATGTGCACATAAGCAGAAGGCAGAGGTGGTTGCCTTTGGGAGCTTGCTACCATATGGTGGTGGAAGGCCTAGATAGGATTGGGGCCCAAGTTTCATGAGCAAACTGGCTGACAATCAGTGGTGGGCAGCAGCAGGTTCGCACCTACGCTATAGAACCGGTTCTTAACAAGAGATAGTACATATAAAGTTTAAAAATAGCCATTTAAAAGTGGCTGCCAGATGGACAGAGAACCGGTTCTTAATTTCTTTGAAGCCCATCACTGCTGACAATCATGTCTCCAGTCCAAAATATTTCTTTATGCTACTGAGACATAAAAAAACTGTTGACCTTCCTTACTAACACAAGCACTGAATGGTTGGCACAAAGTCAGAAATGTGAGAATGAGGAGAAGTTCTGTTGTTTAGATCTTACTGAATTCAGTACAGAACTTTCTTGGGAGTAAGCCACTGAAATAAATAGGATTTTTTCAAGAGTTGACACATATAGGACTTGAGTATGAATGCGCAAGCACAGCCCCCAAGAGGCAAACATCACATCCACAACTTTGTGTGTGCTTCTGCTGACAGGTATATAGTCTACAACAGGGGTGTCCAACATGTGGCCCGGGGGACAAGGGTGGATGTGGCCCTCCTGGAAAGCTGGCCACCACCATTGGAAAAACCATCTTTGTGGCAGCAGCCATTTTCAAATTTCACATACTTCTCTGCGCACTGCCCTGGGCGGCCACCACAAAGCTGGTCTGGGCTGCCTGGCTCCTTCCCCTACCTGCCGCCTGGCACTCAGAGCGCTTCAGGCGGGCCCCAGCAGACCTTGCAGCGCTCACCCACCCGCATCCCCCAAAAGCAGCCTCAGCCTCTATCCCAGCTGCTGCCTGCTTCTTACTTCTTGAGACCTACTCAGAAGTAAGCCCCGTTAAAGTCAATGAGGCTTACTCCCAAGTTGCAGTCTGAGAGCCCAGTGATGCATAGAATGGGCTGTGATCCTCTCCAAGATTAACCTTGGAGATATGCTGCAACCCTAACCATGTCCACTCAGACGTAAGGCCCATTGTACCCAGTGGGTCTTACTCCCAGGAAAGTGTGTTCAGAATTGCAGCATATCTCCAAGGTTAAGCTTGGAGAGGCTCACAGCCCGTCCTATGCACCATGCCTCCTCAGAAGTAAGCCCCACTAAAGTCAATGAGGCTTACTCCCAAGTTGCAGTCTGAGAGCCCAATCCTATGCATGGCTACTCAGCAGAAAACCCCATGATAATCAATGAGACTTATTCCAAGGTTTAGCTTGGAGAGGATCACTGCCCATCCTATGCATCATGCCTACTCAGAAGTAAGTCCCATTAAAATCATTGAGACTTACTCCAAGGTTTTAAAAAGTAAGACAAAATCTAGGACATTCTACATTTTGTCCTACTTTTTTAAAAAACAAAAGTTGTTAGTGTTTATGTGCGGCCCAAACCTACTCGTCTTCTTCCAGTGCGGTCCAGGGAAGCTAAAAGGTTGGACACCCCTGGTCTACAACATGATACATACAGTCTTCAATTGTCAGACAAAATTAAATTTTCTGGGGATTCACTTGAAAGCATCACAAAACTGACCTGGGGTAATTGATTACTTCACCAAACAAAAAGCATCCTTTTCCCAGAATCTGAACCAAGGGTTAAAGAAATCAGAGTTATTTTAAAACTGAAAATTCCAATGAGTCTGTTTTTCCAGAGCCGTCTGCACAAAATGGACACTGAACAGTAACAATAAGACATTATTAATGCTGTCCATAGGCCATGTTTCTATCTATAGTATTTATATACCGCTTTTCAACTAAAAAGTTCACAAAGCGGTTTACAGAGAAAATGAAAAAATAATAGCTAATTAATAGCTAATGGGTCCCTGTCCCAAAAGGGTTCAATCTAAAATGCAAAAAAGAACACCAGCAGAACAATCTTCTCACTTGAACAGATATTGCTGGGGTATGTAGGGCCAGTTCTCAAAGCAACATCATATTCTTGTGTCCATACATGTTTCCCCACCACCACCATAATTACGTATGTTGGGAGAAAAAGATAATCTGGCTGATAAACAATTGCATTGTTAGTGTCTTACAGACCAAACCTAGCCAACTTTCCAGCACTGATGGAGTTACGGTGCAAACCCAAGTTAAAGGAGCAAACACTCCCTTACCTTAGGGAGGTCCCCATGACAGCTCCTCCAATATAGACTGCAGTGCATGTCAGATTGACAGAGTTGTTTAGGAATGGAAAGTTGCTTAGGATTGGATTATACATCAATCAAATGCAACTCCGTAATCCTTTTGTGCAGCTCCTGTCTAAATTTAAATTTTGTAATTGCCCTCCATGAATGTAATTTCAGTTGTATTAGACCTGCATTGTGCATTTTGCACATAGCTTATGTAAGCCGCATTTCAAGATGCTAGACATCTCCCAGTCTCTGACAGTGAACATTAAACATTTGCATTTTAATAGAACCTTATTAACCTACATCCTTCTTGATTAGAAAGAACTTCCATTCACACCCCAAGTCACACATTTATCACCCAGATATCCCTGAATAATGAGCTTATTCCCAGTCCTGCACTTAGCAGCAACCCCCAAAATCCTGTGGCTGCAATTCTAACCACACTTTCCTGGGAGTAAGTACTATTGAACATAATGGGACTTACTTTTGAGTAGACATGCTTAGGGTTGCACTGTAAGAGTAAAGGATTAACCAACAAGTTATCAACTGTTTTGTTTATTAACCAACAAAAGAGTAACCAACAAGTTATCACTGTGGTGCAACACAACCTTATTGTGTCAAGACGGGTTTTCGACACAGAGCTCAAAGGACCGCCTGATCCCAGTAAAGAGGCATAAGAATAAAGGAAGAGTCCTGCTGGAGCAGACCAAAAACCCATCTAATTCAGCTTCCATTGGCACAGCAGATGCCTTGGAAAGCACATCAAACAAGAAGAGGCCTGCATACTGGTGCATACCCCTGCACCTGGCATTCCGACATAGCTTACATCTAAAATCAGGAGGTTGCACACAGAATCGTAGAGTTGGAAGGGACCCAGTGGATCATCTAGTCCAACCCCCTGCCTGTAGCAGGAAATCCTCATCTTCTGGGGACCCAGGTCTCGAACCCTGGCACCCCATCCTGTCTTGTAACTTTTGATGGACTATTCCTCCAGAAATTTATCCAATACCTTCTTAAAGGCATGTAGGTCAGACTCCATCACTACATCTTGCAACAAGGAGTTCCACAGACTAATTACTGTAATATTAATATTATCTTTTAATTCTCCCAATGCTCAATTAAAGGGGATGTCTTCTTGGGTAGCTATATACAGCACTTGAAACTCCCTTTCTCTCCCCTTCCCCTTCTCTTCCTGAGACTAGTTGTTAAAAGCTAAGGTGGAAGAGCAAGAACTCCTGGAAATTTTGACTCCTACGCTTCCTTTCTTTGGATGAACCAAATATAAACTGCATTACATGTGACCACAGTAAGTCAGGAACATACTGTACACTATTTTTGGGCAAATAAGTTATTTATTTATTGCTTCCTTGTATATAATATTTCTACTTCAGTTTTTTGTTAATGAAATTATAATCCTTTACTGGAGGCTATTTTGTTTTTTCAAGGAAGGGGACTCTGCATTACACTGATCTATGAGTTTTTAAGATCCCTCTATCACTAGATCGGTAACTGTCATACTGGCTGTATTCTCTCTCTCTTTTTAAGAGAAAAATCACATGCTTGAAAGAGAGACATATCTATACATATAAAAGAGAAAAGTCACTGACTCACTGACTCACTGACTCATCAACGCCCTGCCAAAACCGCTGGGCCTAGAAGCGTGAAATTTGGGATGGGTGCTCCTTCTATGACTGAGGGGTGCACTAAGAACCGGTTCTTGGAAATTCCAACCAGAAGGGGGTGAAATGAGGTGCAAAACATTTTCCTCCCCATACTTTGCAATGAAGAATTGGTGACTGAGGGACGTTCTGCCCCAACCCCTGGACCGAAAGCATGAAATTTGGGGAGGGTGTTCCTTCTGTCACATGAACACCCACCAAGAACTGATGTGGAGAAATTTAACTCTTAGGGGGCTGAAAAGGGGTGCAACGTGTTTTTGTCCTATACATAACATGGAAGACTGACCAACCTCCAGCCAATTTGTTGGGGATGTTGTTTGGAGGGGGGGATGCTGTGCATGGGGTGTTGTGCATGGGGAGATGATGAGCATGGGGTTGATGCGCGTGGGGGGGTTGATGCGCATGGATGACTGATGTGCTGTGGAGGGATGGCGTATGGGGGAATTTTACTCCTGCACCGTGGATATGCTTTTCACTATTAAATTAATACATCTCTTCACCAACTGCTCTGGTAACACTGTCATTGTCCAGAGATCACCCGCATGAACTAGAAATCATTCAAGGCACAATCCTAACCAACTTTCAGAACTGGCATAAGGGCACTGCAACTCTGACATAAGGCAAAAAGCCAGTCACTTACCTGGAGTTCTTCCATGATTGCCCCCAACTGCAGGATGCAGCATATGCCCCACTGGCACAACTATTCCAGTGCTGAAAAATTGGTTAGGGTTGCACTCTAAATGATGCTAATTTGTGTGGGTGATATCTGGATAATGGCAGTGTAACAAAAAGAACTGGTGAGAGGATTATTAATTTATGGTTCAGGAGCGGCACAACCAAGAGCAAGAAGAGGAACCTGTCTGCAGAATCTGAGCTATTTCTGTCCAATACTGCATACATTTGTCAGCATTTTATTTATCAGTGATTTTGTATCAGCACAGATGTGGCTGGCTCTGCCTGAAGTAGAAGTTAATGGCTTAAAAGCAGCCTGCTTACAATGGAAACATGGCTTAGAAAGGTGCAGAAAAGACTTAGCTTCAGTTCCAGCTGGGAGAAAGTGATATCACTTCTGAATTGCTTTGCAAGGGGAAACTTTTCCCTTGAAGCTGAAACTCAGCTATTTAGGAAAATTGATTCGTATTGATCCATTGCCTGCCTCATTTCCATTGTAAACAATTCATAGAATCATCAAATTGCTTTTGTATAACTTGGAAATGGATAATCATAGAGGTGCCTGAAACCAAATGTCACACATTCCAAGGTTCAACCTGTATATGTAAGAAGAACACCTGTGGGTGCAAAAATAGATTTGAGACCTGTCCAAATGAAAGGAATGATGGATCTGAGCAAGTAAAAGTTTATGCCAGTGGCTGGGAACTCTAGACTTTTTTCAAATTTTTTGTTTAGGAACAAAAGTCCCTTTCAGGTGTAAGTAGATACAGGATCCTGTCCTACATGGTTGTCTGACCACATGTGCATGTTCCAATACATTCCTCTGAATGTCTGTTGTTGAAGCACCTTATTTCTTTTTATTTACTTTGCTTGTATTTGGGTGCATTGGATAAGATATAACTCCTGGGGGTAGTGGCTTTCCCAAAGAAGGGGAGAAAGGTTGCTCACTGCTGCAAGGCAAAGTTGTGGGGTTGGAGGGGATAACATTCTTGGCAGGGGAGTGAACGAAGCCTGGCTCCACTGATAAAGGCCAATGTGGACCACCTGATCCTTATGCTTCCTTGCTCCCCATTCCTCCTGTTTGGAAATTCCATTCCATAGGGTTGATCATCTCTGCAGATTAAGGAGAGGTGATCTGTGGCTCTTTGCCCAGCTCTAACATATGCTTATGCTTTTAGTGCTTTCACTGGGAGACTATGCCAGTATCTTCTCCCTTTCTGTATGCTCTGAGGTTTCATCATAAGCAAGTGGGTGGGATTCTTCTCTTTCTCAAATCGTAAATGTTAATGGTCAGTTTGGCAAGAGCCTGTGAATTTTAAATGGAGTTTGCTGACAAACCGAGAGGTGCAACTAAGTTGCTAGCACAGCACAAGGAGTGTGGCTACCACAAAGAATGTACCTGTGTGCTTCTAATATAGTGGTATGTTCACTCTGTTCCTTTGTAATACTCTTTTGGACAATTGATCCTTGAATCAAATGATGGCCTTACATAACTTTTGTCCCTTTGTCCACAAAACATCCCTGAGAGATGGGTAACTTCCACAGGCAACTCTTCTCTTTTAGGTCGAATTCTTCACAGCATGGATTTCACAACTAGCATCAGGGAAAGCCTTCAAAGATTCCAGTTAGAATTCAGAAATCCTTTGTAACCAGCTTTTTTTTTGTGGGGCAAAATTCATTTTTTAACTGTTATTAAAAATGAATTATTAACATTTTGACTGTTATCACTTCCTTTTGGAGTTTTCTCACTTCAGTGTTTCTTAATTAAGATGTTTGCTTGTGTGATTTTTGTTTTCTTATTTTTAGATTACTAAATAAGGTGAGCTTGTGGGCACAATCCAAACCAATTTAGGCCAACATAACTCTCCCACTCCCCATTCCTGTGCTGGTGTGGGGAGACCAGCACATTCTGAGCACTGGCCTAACTCCCCCAAAAAAGGTGCAGAAGTGCCTTACAGAACTTTGTGCTACCCCAAGGCCAGAACAGGACTTGTGCCAGGACTTATGCCAGCCTAACTTGGAATTAGTTCTTTTCCATTTTTAATATACAATCAGCCTCCCAATAAAACTGTTGCTCTTATTTGTCATTCGTGTGGATCTTTAACCATTTCAACAACACTTTCAGAAGTGATTAAACCTGTGTGTTGTGTCAATAAAAGATTCTGTAAGGAATGCATCTAGATAAAGATGACTGTGTGATTGCTTGGAAAGTTTGATTTGGGAGTGTATAAGTGATCTAGTATATACTCTAGTATAGTGTTTAGTCTCCTCCTGGGGTTTATCTTGGGAAAACTGTCAAAAAGCTGGAGTGTGTGTGGAGCAGCCTAGATGCACCAGAAAAATGCATGGATGCAAACGTGTGTGCGCATGTACACACAGAGCTCTGGAAATACAACCAATGCGGTGAAGCAGCCTGCATTGCTAACGTGATGACACATGTCGCTGTGATATTTGGCATAGGCCAAGCAATAAAATGTTCATTTAGGACCAAGTGAGATAAGTTCCCACTATGCTACAGACAGGGTCAGGCATTTAGGGACAGGGCAGCACTGCCCCCTCTCAGACAGGAGCATTCCTCCCGCAGTATAAGGGCATGGATCTTTTTACCACTGAAGTATGCAAGGCTTAGGTGCTGTCATCCTTTTTTCCTAGGTCCATGTAGAGACCTCCTTCCTTACAACAAGGCTTCCCCCTCCATTAAAACTCTTGCAACACAGCATGTTGCTCAATTGAAAAAGATACGTGTAAAGGCAGCCAGCAGGAGTTTGAAGACACATCCAAGATCTTTTGAGACCTCAGACAGCATGAGGGGAGGTCCTGAGGAACCTAGAACACAAATCAGCAACACCACCACCTGCCGAAGCACAGAGAACGCAGGTCCTGACAAGCTTTATTCCCAACATTGAGCAGCATATGGTGGGGCAGCAAGACCTACCACTTTCACAGCGACACCACCACTGTCCCCATTTCTCCAAGAAAGCAGGAGGGACACAAAGGCAAAGGGGCAGGCAAACACGGAATAAGGCCATAACTCCCCTTTCCAGGAGTAGCTGGTGGGGAGGAGTGGAGGAGACCATTGGGGCAGCACTGGCCTTGAAGCATGGATTCCAAATGCCCTTCCAGTCTGTGGGGCAGCTCTCTGAAGGCCTTTTCAGTGCTCCTGGGTGCCCAGGGGGTTTACTGTGGCCCCCAGCAGTTCTAGAAGCTCAGAAATCTTCATCCCAGCCAGAGAACTCCTCCTCAGGCAGCTGTCCCGAAATGGAGAACCGTTTGAAGTTGACATAAGGGAAACCCTGAAGAGGAGAAAGAACTGGGGAGCTGAGACAGCGGTTCCTTGAGCTGCCAGTGCCATTACGGGTGGCGAAGGAGAAAATGTTTCCATTCAGACCCATACCTGCTTCAACAGCACCATAGTGGGGGCCTCAATCTGACGCAGAGCTAGCTTCTTCCAGGATAGGGAGCTGAACCACCTGTAGGATGGAGACAATGCATGATTAAGGGTGTACCCTAACCAAGGCCAGCACAACAACATCAGTCTTCCCATTCCACAATGTCATAGAGAGGCAAGTGGATGTTTGTACCCTGGCTTAAACCTCCCCCAGGAGTAGAACAAAAGTGTCTTATGGCACTTTTGTGACACTCCCAGGACAGCATAGGACTTATGCAGGGGTTTTGACTGGGCTAACTGGAGGTTATGGTTGCAGCATAAGGGATTAAAACAGGGAATAAGGCCATAACCCCCTTGCTTTGTGAACTTCTCAGTGAAAAGTAGTATGTTGTTGTTGGTGTTGATGATGATGTATATTCATCATCACCCACATTTGCCTCCTACCCTACTCCTAGAGGTTAGGTAGGTAGGTAGGAGGTTTACAGAGATGTGGGTTGCCCCACTAGAGCCTCGCAAAGCTCTATGACAGTGATTTTCGACCTTTTTCATCTCAAGGCACACCAATTAGATGCTAAAATTGTCAAGGTACACCATTAATATTTTTACAGTTGTCAAGGCTCACCATGCTGTTGGTGGAGGGTTTAACTCCTTACTAACCTTATAAATAAATGATAATTAATTTGCCAAACTCTTATGGGACACCTGTGGACTACCCATGACACACCAGTGTGCCACGGCACACTGGTTGAAAATCACTGCTCTATGAGCTTTCCAGGAATCTCAACTCTGATTGCTCTGGTCGAAATTCATTATGCTGAGTGCACCAGTCCTGGGACCTGCACCTAAGGGGTGAATGCTAAGCTTTTCCTAGTCCTCTGCCTTTCTCTGGCAGGATTCAACCCAGCAGTCTCCCTGCAGAGCACATACCTGTGCTTTCGGATGCCCCGGATCCCATTGCTGGTGTTGCCCAATCTTTGCCCTGGCCGACGCCTGCACAGGGAAAAGGGGGGTTAGAAGATGGCCAATGTTATTCCCCAGAAAAGAGCCCACTGGAATCCCTGCCACTTCACTGGCATTCTGGAAAAGCCTGAATTGTCAGGAACTGGTGCAGCTGCTTGTGTTGCCGACAATTCCTGCTTGGTTCACACCAATGCAGAAAATGTAGGTTAAGCAGCAAGCTGAACCTTGCACCACTACCATCCAACAACACTTGCCCGTGTGCACACACATTGCATTAACCCAGCAGGCTGCATGAACCTGTCCCCACTACAATGGGTAAGTGGGCAGTGATGGACAAAGACATACCTGCAAAGCTTGGCCACAAGAGAGCAGGCAGCCTCGCTCACAAAGACGGGAAAGGAGAATATGCCATCCATGATCTTGCTGTAGATCTTTTGAGGCTCAGCACTGTGGAACGGGGGTCTGGAGAAGAAAAGGAGGGAAGAAACACAGAAGAAATTAATGCCACACTGAGGGCACAGGGACACATATCTGCTGCTTCAGAGCCAAGAAGACACCCTTTCCAATGGGGTACCCTTTTCAGTGGTGTAATGGTAAGTTCTGAATTGTACTCTCATCCACACCCCAAGCAGCCATGGTTCACTAAGACTGTACAGCAAAAATGAATGGATGGATGGATGGATGGATGTTAAATTTTGTCATAACAGGTCCTACTTTGTTATACACTTATACACAGATTTGACAAATGGCAATTGCAAATCACAATTTAAAAACTGTTTTTCTACTGATGTAGAAAGCCATCATCATGCAAGCCATCATTCCATTTTTCGGTCCCAGAATCAAACCCCTGCAGATATTGAGGCACTACTTTATTCAGTTAGGTGCAATAGAAGGGCAAAAAACCCAGAAGTGAAACAATTTTTTCCATTGTTTTCCTTTTTCACTGATTTTTTTTATTCATGGGAGGTTCTGCAATGGAACCCTAGTGGAAAACCTGTAATGTGTTTATGTTTAGTGTGTAATGTTTATGTAATGTGTAATGTTTATTGTAATGTGTAGAGTATGAAGTGTGTTTAGTTTTGTTTTCTTTCTATGCCACTTATTTCTATTTTAAAACGTATTCAGACACATTTTTAATCAAGTATGGTTCATTCTAAACTCCTAAGTGAGTTGCAAGAGTTTAAAACAAATTAAATTTGTCTGGAGGGGGGGCATCCTACTACTGCTGCACTAGGAGAAGAAAGAGAGCCTCACCGTCCTACAAGCATCTCAAAGATGAGCACCCCAAGTGTCCAGAAGTCCACTGCATAATCATGACCTTCGTGGCGCAGAATCTCAGGGGCCAGGTACTCAGGAGTCCCACAGAAGGAGTAGGTCTTCTCCCCACGTTTTAGTGCTTTAGCAAAGCCAAAGTCCACCTGCAAAGTAAAAGGGAAGTGGGAGAGAGGAAAGGACAGCCCATCCCCTCCCACTAATGTTAGGGCAGACACCAACCCCTGCCAGAGAATGGAAAGTGCCACCAGAGTGCCCTTTGAAGTTACCCTGCTGAAAGAACCCACCACAACTACCACCCCACCTTGTCTCATCCAGCAAAACTGTTGTGGCAGCATTTTGTTTCCTGCAGGGCATGATTGGAACCTGGTGGCAAGACCAGAGCCTATAATAATGTGGACCTTTTGATAACCTATGGGCATGTTCAGTCTGTTTTCCGGTCCCATTGATGACAGACAATCCACCCACAGTTGCAATCAGAGATCAGGCATTCCACCTCGAACGATGTGCTTTCAAAGGAGTTTTGGGCCCCAAGATCTCCCTGTTTCCAAATGTAAGAGCTACCAGTTTGACATAGCCCTTGGCATCCAACATCAGGTTCTCAGGCTTCAGGTCCCGGTACACGATGCCCTGAGTGTGCAGGTAGTCCAGAGCCTCAACCACACAGGCAGAGCAGAAGATGGCCATTGGCTCCGAGAAGCAGCGCCTGGGGGCAGAATAGGGTTATAGGCAAATCACTTGGCTTCTGGACTCCCCCAGTTACTCAAGATGGACAGGGCTGATGCCTTAATGGCATCATCCATTCCTCCCAAAAACAGCCTCAAAGGCCAGATCTGGTGTGCTGATGGCCACCTACACACTGCCACCTGATTGTACATATTCTCCTTGAGTGAATCCACTGTGTCAGGGATAGGGTTTCTATGGGCCTAGAAGTGGGTCTGCTGGTCACTGCCCAACACTTTTCCAGAGTTCCACAACTGGTCCAGAATCCTGAACTGCTCCCCAGCCCTTTCCTCTTTCCTTCCAGTCAAGTGCACAACACTGCTGGGATCTTCTGCCCCACACCCTGCAAGCCCACCACATCTGCCTCTTCGTACACCTCACGCAGTTTGGCCCATAGTTCGCCTCCTTGGCAAAACTCCAGTAGCAGATAGACATGTCGACTGTCTCGGAAGGTCCCAAAGAGCCTGGAGAAGGGAAGGAAGAAGGAAGACGGTGAACTTGGTCACAAGAGGGCACTACAGCTCTTCAGATATTCCACTGGTGAGTGCAACAAGCTGTCAGACAACACCATCTGTGTGGTGGGGATAAGTAGTAAATGTCCAAAGATGCCCCCTTCCTGTTTCAGAATCAGCCTACATGGTGTGGTAGACTCAGCAAATAACATGTTGCCTTTGCTGCAATATCTGCTGGACCTCTGCTGTGATATCCACGGTTGGGAAACCCCATAAAGGTGAGTCTTTTGCCATGTATCTGGGAGAGGGTCCTATGACTGCTGTCCTATGCTGTGACATCCATAGTTGGGAAACCCCATAAAGATGGGGGTCTTGCCATGTATTGGGAGAGGAGATCTGCAAGGTGATCCCCCACACATATTCACACCTTCAGGCCTGGTTGCTACTTTTTCCAATCTAGAATGGGGTGAGTTGTGGGGAGAAGAAGGGTACAGAGCCCCCACCTCTCAACTATCCAAAGGCCAGGCAGTCTCCAACATTGCACACTTTTAGTCAAGCCAGTTCCTGGCCTCGATCCACACTGCTGAGGATAACTTTCCTTCTTGGGTTAGTAGCATGGTGTCAGATGTCTGTGCCAACTGTTTCTACCTCCTGTGATCTGATGGACACAATCTGCTCCTCTTTTTTTGCTCCCCTACAAGCTGGAAAGGTGGTGGGGAGAGAGAGAACACCTCCTTTCTCTTCGTACCCCAGTGGCACAAGGGAGGGAGTGCCCCACCTGACAATGAAGGGACATCGACTTTCCTGCAGCACCTTCTTCTCCATCAGAACATGGTCTTGCTGGTGCTTCTGAACCACATGGTCCTTGCGGAGACGTTTGAGGGCAAAGAAGTGGTCCTGACTCCCTTCTGCACATCGAACCTGGTGGGGATGGGAATGGAAAAAAGGCAACAAGTGGTGACAACGGTGAGGTGGGGACAGAGATGAGGAGCTGTCAGCAAGTTCAGCCATTCATGCCCTTGTCAGTGGCAAGGTGGACTAGTGTATAGAGCCACAACAAGACAGACATGGGCAGTCATCCAGGATGAGCATTTGAAGCCAAGGTTGAAGGAGAGCTGCTGAATCTATAGCATTCTATTGGTCTGCTGAATCTACAGCAGACCACGGTTGGGCTGTGAAGTCAGAATCCATACAGATGAACAAGATAAATGCTTTGCTGAATTGATCCTGTCTGAAAGGGATGCCTTGGGTTTCCTTTTTAAGGAAGAGAGGTGGGATATAAATTGAATAAATATAATAATCATGCAGACGAAATAGGAGAGAAAATGGAAAACAAAGGTCCTGAAGTTTGACAGCTAGAGATCCCTATTGCCACATGTGCCACATTACCCATTCCCCACCCACTCACCCCAGTTCTTACCAGTTCAACAGTGCCAAAGCCACCAGTACCCAGAACCACTGGTTTCCCTTGCAGTTCCCCGTCCTCATAGAAAACAGGCAGAAGATCCTGAAGACGAAGTGGGGTTGGAGGACCCTCGAGGAATGAGCCACTGTAGGGACAAAACAAAAAGAAGGAAACTGTGAACCTCCTTCACTAAAGGAGGCACCACATCTTTGTGCAATGCATGTTTTTGCAACACTCTTCCAGGCGCAGATCAATCATCAGCCCCCTGATCTACTCCCACAATGGGAAATTAGGAACAATGGAGCCACATCCAGTGGCTCAGAGTCTGAACTAAAAAGCAAGACTTCCCAGTTCTACTCGCATCTCATGGGGTGACCTTAGGCAAGCCTCAGTCAATGGCTGGGACTTGGGGACAAAGCTGTTATTATGGCCTTGCCAGTCACACACCCTGGATGGGCTTGTTCGGGTAGGGATTATCCTGTGACCCCTTTGGTGTCTGAACAATTTATGTCTCTGTTCAGCTTCTTCACATGCTGGGCTTTGCTCTGCAAGCCCTCTAGAATCTGCCTTTTGTGGGCTGACTTATGGAGGTCAGAAGGATGGGTGGCCATTCCTCCCAAGATGGCACTGAATTCCCTGAAACTTGGGGACCAACTCACCCTGCAGTGGTTATTCAGTTCAGCTTTTGAGTCTGAGGTGTGCTGAACACCTGACTGCTGCTGCCACAATTGCTGCCTTCTCCTGTCCACAAAGAACTGCTGCTTACCCCACATCAGGGAACCCTAACAGCAGCCCCCCAGCACTACCACTTGCCCTTCCCTAATGCTGCTGTGGCTTGATTATGTATAGAGTGATGCTGACACTGACCGCCTTGATTCAAGGAGAGGGGGAACCTCCTGCGCTGCCACTTCCCTGTAGAGAAAGAAAAATAATGTGAGCAGAGCAGCCCTTCCTTGCCAGGATTTCTAAGGACTGAAGAGGAAAGAAAGAACCCTTAGGAAGATATCCCAAGAAAAATGAAGGAATGGAGATTACACCCACCAGCTCCTGCCTGGAAGGCTTACAGCTCCTTCCATTACCAGTTCACCCCAGGTTTACTTAAGACAGGATGACCTTATGTCCTGTTTCTCCAGGATATGTCCTCTTTTTTAGCCTTGTGTCCTGGAAGAAAAATCTTCATTGCTCTTCATTTCCTTGTGAGCAGGGAGCATGAATAATTCTTGTGATTAATAAATCATATGTAATAAATTATGGCTGCAATCCTAAATACATTTTCCTGGGAGTAAGACCCATTGAACACAATGGGGCTTACATTTGAGTAGGCATAGTTAGGATTGTGCTCTCTATGTAATAGTTTTAAATTTAATAACAGTGTTTAAATTAACAACATATGAGTGTTTTTAATTTTTGTTTTGTCATGTCCTATATTTTTCTTGGGTGTCCTACACTGTCCACTTTTTGCAGTCTTGGCTTATGGTCACCTTGGCTTAAGGCCAAGGCATCAAAGAGGAAGACACTAAAGTGCTTGATATGGAGAGTGAGTCTCCTGTGGCCCAACCTGCCTCTTCACCAGAGGCTCATTGGTGCGTGAGAGGAACATGAGCAGCCAGAGGGTTAAGGCGGACTCTGGATGGAAAGGGCAGCTTCATAGCTAGATCATTATTGGGGACTCTCAGCAGGGTTAGAAGGAGAGAAAGTCCAACTAGCTCCCTTGGTCACTGGGATGGGGCAAGGAGCATCACAGAGATTCCCAAAGACCAGGATTGTGGCTCCTCTGATTCTAGAAGTTGGCCATGAGGGGACTGGGCCATGACTAGGGCTTGAGTGTCCTTTCTAGGAAGGGCAGAATGTGCATCCCCTTGGCAGCTCTTTCCCACCATCCCACCAAATACTTACGTTTCACCAGCACACATTGGGCTCAACTCCTGGAAGTCTCTACAGAAGGAATCAAGAGACAGGAGCTGTTAGCAGAGGCTTGGATTGGAGAACCACCTGGCTCTGACCCATCACCCTCCCCTCCACTGGAAGGGACTAAGGACCCCCCCCCTTCCCATCAAATCCAGTGCTGTGGCTTACAGGACAGACTAGTACTTCTGACCCCCAGGAAACTGGGCTCAACTACGAAAAACATCCAGACCAACTTTTCTTTCTTTCTTTCTTTCTTTCTTTCTTTCTTTCTTTCTTTCTTTCTTTCTTTCTTTCTGTCTGTCTGTCTGTCTGTCTGTCTGTCTGTCGTATTTATAAACCACTTTTCAACTGAAAAATTTACAAAGAAAATGAAAACATTAATGGCTCTAAGGAAGAGTTTAGGATTACCATATGTCCCAGAAAAGCAGGATGGACCCAGTTTTCAGGGATTGCATTTACTTACAAATATATTTGTCATGTCCCAGTTTTGTGGAACAGAATTATGGCAACCCTAGAAGAGCTGTTTTATTTTGGGGGGGGGGGAAGGGAGGTGAGTGGCTTATTTTCCTCACCACGGATCTGCAAAGGTAAACAGACACCAAGAATCCTATAGGGAAAAAGGAGCTGGAAAGGAGCTCCTCTGCCTACTCCTCATCCTGCCTGCTATCCCCACCAGTGGGTGAGCCTGACCTTTTAAAATGCGCATTGAAATGAGAGGCCCTTTATCAGTAAAATGTGGTAATGAAGATGACAACAGTGAAGGCCACTGCGCCAATCAGACATGACATTTATGTTTCTTTTTCTTCTCTCAACCTCTTTTGACTGCAGATGTTTTGGAGGCAGGAAAAGGCAGTTTGAAAATGGAACCAGGGCAACCCATGCTGTGAACAACTCAGCCTATTCTTCTACTCCCAACTCCGTGCAAACAGGTTTTAATTTACCTCTTTGACAGAGGAGATTGTGTACAACTGCAGTGGCGTAAATAGGTCATTTGGCATCTGGGGCCCACAATTTTTTTGACACCTCCTATGTCAAAATTATGTTTAATTAAATATCACTATTAATTAATACAATTGAATAGATATTAATTTATATTTTCATATTTTTAAAATCACCTTACCAATTAACGCTCTCTTTTATTCTTCTTTTTTTATTGGATCAGGCTGCCTTCTGGAGCACTTGTGAGCTCCATTTTCACTAGATTGGGACCATTCTGGTGGCCTTGCATTCCTCTGTGCCTGACCTGAACTTGAACCAAGGCATGTTTGCTTACTCATGAGTAAATGCTGTGTAGCTCAATTCCTCTTTCCATAGGGCTCAATGCAGTTATCAGGGACTTCCTGATAATGCTCATATCTTCTTTCTGTGTTGATTTGTTGGGGCTGTGTTCATTAGACCAGGACCATTCTAGGAGCATTGGATTCAGTCTTCCCTTTCCAATGGACTAAGGCATGTTTGCCTATTCATGAGCAGAGGCACAATACAGCTCACTTTCCCTTTCCATAGGGCTCTATGCATTAAGGTTTTTGGTCATAACTTTTGATAGGAATGAGATATTTCAAAGCTGATTTTTGCATTGGATTCTGCTGGTAAATACACATCCAACAGTGTATGACTTGATGGGATTATTGCAAAGGTTTTTAGCAATTGTAGCAATTTTTGTGATTTTGGTCACTCCCAGGTTGTCACCCCCTGAGGGTTGTATCTAGGACCCAGGGCCCTCCAGGCCTCCTACAGATGTCACTGCAATTAGGAATGTTTTCATAGCCACTTTCAGCCCACTCAGAAATGAGTGTTTATCTCTGGCCTTCGCTTATCTTTGCCTTATACGTATCTTTGCCTATGGTTATGCTTTGCCATTAGTCTTCAACTTCAACATATCTAAAGTTGAAGTTGATTCACTGTCCTTGTTTAGGTAACGGGAGAACACTTGAACTGATTAAGGACTGGTCATTTGGGCGGCAGAGATGGCAAATATTTCCTTAAGAACTCATGAAGTATCAACTGTGTGGATGGAGGATGCTCACTACTCTAAGACCTCTTTGCAGAAAACTCTCTTTGGATCCTCTAAGCATCTCTGACAATCCTCGGTCAGTGTCAGATTTGCTCTTCTTGGGCAAGACAACTGAGCACCCAATTTGATTGGTGAACCAATTCGATTGGTGACATACTCTTTGGACACGGCAATGCAGGTGACCTCATTCTGTGCCCGGCAGCTGGCGGTCCGGCGGATGTTGCTGCACACATAGAGAAGACAGGTGGGGAGAACCAATGACAAGGTAACTCATGTTCCTCCTCCCAGTCCCACCTAGCCTTACTGCAGCTCCAAAGGCAATAGAATAGACATGCTCCTGGGAGACTCTAGCACATCTTTCTGGGGGGTTTTCTTTCCAGCCTTGTCCTAAGTTGCTATGTAAGGAAAGGACACTGGGACCCAGCATGGAGCTCTCATGCTCTAAGCTTTCAGGTGCAGCTGACCAGCATGTTGCACTTACCGGATAAGGGAGAGCTCCCCAAAATGGTCCCCAGCCTTCAGCACTCGAATGTGCTCCTCCTGTCCCTCCACGTTCCTGGTCACCTCAACCTATGAAGGTAAGGAGGGAGGAAGTGCTAGGCATCCAGGAAGAAGGGAAGAAGACTGTGGGGCCTCAGCCCCATGCCCTGGGACAATCTGACCCCCACTGAAAAGAGGAGACCCCTGTCCCATCCTGCAACCAGTAATGATCCTGTGGGATCCTGCATGCACCAGAACCCATGACAGCAGGAGAATGGATTCTCTAGGAGGCTTCCTGGAGGAAGTTGGACTATGAGAGGGAGGAAGAAGCCACCACCCAATAGCAGAACCTCTCCTACACAAAGGTCGTGTGTTCAGCACCCCCAGTTTAGAAATACATGCACCAAGTAGGAGGTGATGAGGCAGGTAAGAATTCTGTGTGAGATGGATCCATGTTATAAGAGGGCAGGGCAGAGGTTAAAAAGAATTCAGGGGCTCAAGCCTTCCTAGCAAATGCATTTCTGATGTGGGTGCTTGACCTTCGTTCTCAGATAGGGGAGACTGACTGGGAGCACTCAGTCACAGGAGGGAAGCTTCATAACAGAACCTGAGACCCACCTGAGCAGGTAAGACCCACCTCTCCCCTGAGGATGAAGAAAAAGGTTCGTCCCTCGTCTCCTTCCTGGATAATAACTTCATTGTGAGCAAATGTGCGCTGCAGAAAGACACAGACTGAAAGGTACTTAAATGCAAATGTTAAGCGTCCAGGTTCTGCAAACTGCTCCATGAGACCCCACTGATCCCCTTTGCACCAGAGGGATGGAGGAAGCACCCCAGTGTTTGTGGTTACCTCCTCCGCAGAGTCCAGCAACTGAGAAAGGGCAGCGTCCGACAGGCCTTTTAAAGGCTTCACCCTGGGTGAGGCAGAGAGAAGGAAGAGAGCAGCTCTGGGTCTTTCTACCTAGTAGCGTTGGTGCTCAGACCTATCTCAGGTCACAGACAGAAAGAAATAACTCTTTTGGAACTACAGGTGAGTCTCATTATCCACTGGGGTTCTGATCTGGAAACTCACATGGATTTTAAAAAGAAAACCATGGATAAAAACCCTGTGAAAAATAGAGTTAAAAACCCATTTCCAGTTTTCTTGGTCCTACATTTCTCCTAATAGAATAAGGTTGTGCCTCATTAGCTACAGAGATTTGATTCTAGGACTCGTTGCTGACAACAAAAGCTGTATTAAATAAAAGCAGTTTTTAAAAAATTAACAGTACATTCCTTTACAACGGTTTAAAAACAGCTTTGCTTACTGTTGTAGAAAGGCAGTAATCAATTAGAAACGCAAACTTTGCCTGGCTCAGCTGATGAATGGAATGATTGCTTGCGTGACTGTCTACAACAGGAAGAAAAGCAGTTTTTTAAACTGTGATTTGTAATGGAATTTGTGTTGATTCAAATCCATGTATATAAAATCTATATATAACAAGATACTTATAAAGTAAGTAAAAAGAGGACTTGCATTTAGTCACTGTCACCTCTGCAGGTGACAAGAGACAAATCCCTGAACATTTATCCCCATCACTCACCCTCGCAGGCCAGCAAGCACCTCTGCACGACGACGCTTAGCGTTCTCAGTGATGATTGTGCGGTAAGTCTGCCGATCAATGGCCCAGAGCTGCACAAGGGTGAGTGCTGGAAAAAGAAAGACTTTGTTAAGGCTCTGTTAAGAAAATACCGGTATCCTCATCCCTGCCTCCTCCCAGTCAGTGAAAAAGAGAGGCAAGTGTTTTTATGTCTGGTTGAATGAAGGGTTTGTTGATGCTGCTCTGGGGTCTGCTAGAGAACGTGGGCAAAATTGCTTTCAACGTGCACTTCTCAAGAAGCACAACTGTCACATGTCAATGTTATCAACGCGTACAAGAGTGCTTCAGAAAGTACCAGCAAGCGCCTGCATCTGACGTGGGTGGCTTTTCCGCCATTAGCTCTTGTGAAGCTAGAGTGATCTACACACAGGTTGCAAATCTTGTAAGATTTTGGCACTCAGTGAACTACTCAAGTTTGGCTCTGGAGCCAAAGCAAGAAAGCCTTTGAAGGAATAGGGGGGAAATGGCTCAGCACCCGGGGCACATTCTGAACACACGAACCACTGGCGGAGAGCACTGGGAGAAAAAGCAGATCCCGCCTTTCTTCAATAGGTACTGCGAGTTGGAGGATGCCGTTGTACCATTGCCATAGCAACAGGACCAGAGATGCCCCGGCCCCAACAGGCAGTCTGACTCACAAGGCCCCACTGCTGGGCAAGAGCGGGGGAAGTGGATGCTCAGTTGCCTCCCACCCCACCCCGTACCCCAAGGAGGCAGAATTGCCTTCATGCCACTGGTAGGCACTAGTCCCAACCCGTAGTACATGGATAGGTCCACTGGGATGATCCTGTGGGTGTGGTATGCAATATTGACTCTTCAGTTCTTTGCCTAATTAGTTTCAATGAAATATTTCCCAGCTATTAAATGTTACTAGTAGTTCTTTTCAAATTACTGCCTGCAATTCCAGCGGGGCAGCAATGTTCATCTTTTGTGGCAAGCGCACGAAAGACGAACAAATATCATCAGTACAGAAGCTTCTGTCATGATGCGTTTGTTCCTTTTCAAGGTGCCAGGGGACCATTTATAATGGCATCATCTTGTTATTATTTGCTTACACAACCCTTTGGGGGCACTTTGCTCTCTTTCCTGCTTCCCTCCCCATCCCATTTTCCTTCAATCCCACACCCACCCCAATGCATGCCGTGCCCAGATCTAAGCAGAGGGAGTTAGACAGGGAAAGAACTTCTAGAGATGGAAACAAATGGTGTGTTTCAATGAGTGAAGAGAGGCATGGTGGGCAAAAGCAGGCTTAGATGCCCCCTTCCATGGATTCAAAGTGTTAATACCAATAGATTCTAGTGCTAAGGGTGGGAAGAGTCTCACACACACACACACACACACACACACACACCCTTACCTGTGACAGTGGCTGTGCGCGAGCAATTGTAGAGCACCGCAAGCTCCCCAAAAACATCGCCAGGAAGCAGCGTGCGGAGCTGGCGGCCCTTCTGCGTCACACGGAGTTCGCCCTCTGCAACGTGAGAACAAAGCTGATTCACACAGGTTTGCATGTCACCTCCATCCGAAACCTGTCATTCATGCAATTGACTAAGAGGAGTCACCACCATCTATTAAGGGAACTGACATGGCTTAAGAAAGGGCTCTGGTACATTCTTGGAGGAGGTCAAACCTGGCTGTTAGTCACAAATGATGTTGCAGCCCCTTAAGGGTCAATTGGGCAGCAGATGACTTGGTGGCCCCCATACTCCTGAGAATTACTTTTGTTGGAGTGCAGGAGCCTGGGCATGGGAAGTTCAGAGTCCAGGGCAATGATGGATACCCATCGGAGCTAGATCCAATGAGAGGTTAGGATTGGCATAATTGTCTTCCACAAAACAGGGACAGGACCCCATGTCAAACTTGCCATTATGTGGATGCACATGGTAGGGCACATGGCAACCCTAGAAGGTAGAAATGACTCAGTGGTCAGAGAACACAACCTGCATAGTCTATTAGGTTACACCTGATCCCATCTGCTGTATGAACCCTCCACTAGGATCAGAAGCCAAGGGTCTTACCTTTGCAAAGGTGGCATCTAGGTTGTGTTGAGAGCAGAGCTTTCTCTTCTGCCCCAGTCCTAAAATGCTCCCTATAGATCTCCAAGATAACCAACCTAAGGTGTAGATTCAACTTTCCTTTCTTAGTACTAAGCTTTCCTGCTAGCAAAAGCCCTGGCCCTTCGCACCAAAACATAGACTTTGTGCAGGAAACCTGGCTGCGTGTGTTTGGTGTCAGACTGGGATCCATCACTGATAAGAGTGGACACTTGACACAAGGCCAGCTCTCAAACTGGGTGCATGAGAGTCACAACTGAAAAGGGTCCCAGCTTCTGAAAAGGGTTCCTAGTGTATGGATCTGGGAATCCCACTTTCTCATCACAGATTGGAGCAGGAGTACTGGATCTGACTTGCCTTTAGCCAGGATCAGCACCCAAAGTCTGTGTGTCAATGACTTTCAGTGCCACTTCACTTATCTAGAACTCTCAGCCATTGCCTCACCTCTGATGCTGCCAATGCCTGAGCTGGTGCATTGAACAGCTATGGACATCTCCCCCACCTTGCCCTCTCACCAGCCACAATGTACATGGTATGCCCGTCGTCACCCTCAGCCACGATGATATCTCCAGGCTGATACTGCTGTGCAGTGAAACTCTCCACTAGTGGCTGGCTCTGCCCATCACCAAGACACCTTAGAAATTTGTTGCGTTTCACTGCATCCAGGATTAGGTTAGCATCCCTGGGTGAAAGACAAGGTGTAAGGGGTTGTTATGACCCTGTATCACTCTGAGTTACAAACAAGGAATGCATCACTCAATACCCAACACCTCACTGCAGGCCTGGCCAGACAACGTGTTACCTGGGAGACTTGGGGACACACAGAGCCTGCCAGTCATCATTGGTCATCAATGGCTCTGGGACGATGGCCTGCTCCCTACTCCCCCTCCTTGCTTCTTCCACAGGGGACTGATCCTGTGTATTCTCACCCAAGGTTCCTGGAGTCCCATCTACAGCAAGAGGAGGAGAAAATGAGATAGAGATGGGAGCCTACAGCACACCTCTCTGGTCATCGCTCAACCCCCAAACCTTTGTTTGCTCCCCCAAAGAGGTCCATATTCCCTCCCAGTTGTACCCTATATTCCCCCACCCCACAGCAGTGGATTCCGTTATTCCAAAGACTCAGTGTTCTGAGGAAGGGGAGCCCAGGGATGGGGTGATCTAGGAGCGATTACACCTGTTTGAAAGGGGAAAGCTCTCCCCCTCAAATAGACACCCAGGCAGGAAGCAAGTCTGCAAGTGAAGCTTTTCTTGTTGCTGGGGTTGGAAAAACTATTTCTCCAGCCCTGCCATGCTGGATTCTAGCCAGAGTTGTAGCTGGGGTGGGTATGTAGAAGGGGTTTTGCCTTCCTTCTCCATTAAGTTTGCCCCCCCCCTTTGAATTGAGTTACAGATCTTTGTTTCCCCATACTTATTTTGCATACTGGTTTAGATTCCCAGTATACCAGTATATTTTGCACACCAGTATAGGCATCCAGTTGGGGTTGCCATATGTCCCCAAAACAGGAACAATCCCAATTTGGGGGGGATTGTGTTCACATACTGGCAAATGGGACAGAAGGTCCTGTCCCGATTTTGTGAAACAGAATTATGGCAACCCTACACCCAGTATATCAGTATAGATACCATTTGGCACACCATACCCAACATAATTGCCCCCCCCTCTGAAAAAGTTGTCTCCCCCCACCTCTAGAATCCTGGGCCTGATTTCTAGCAGGGGGAAAACATGGGGGGGGGGGCTCCTGGTTGATGCTGATGCTGGACACCCTCAAGCATGGTGGGTGATGATGGCTGAATCAGATCAGGGAGGCTGCAATCCTGAAGACACTTTCCTGGGAGTAAGACCCATTGTGTCTTAATGGGGCTAACTTTTGAGTAGACATGGTTAGGATTGTGCTCTCAGTCCAAGATCTCACTGATGTCTCTGCCCCCAGCAGCTTCCAGTCTGGAGCAGGTGGCAGACCCAGAGAGGGCAGATCTGAGGACCAGGGAAGTTCTCCTGTGCAAGGAAGGGGAGGGCAGGATCTGCTTTGCCCGTGATCCCTGGATCTGTGCCTTCTCACCTGGCCCTGGCAGTGCCACACTCTCCAGAAACGCCTTCTCCTCCTGCAGGCGCAGCTCTCGAAGCCGAAGGTCCATCTGTACCAAGTCAGAAGGCAGCAGCGCAGGGGGATCCCTTTTCCTGCTCATTGGGTGATCAAGTGGCACATCCGGAAAAAGAGGACAAGGTCCCCCAAAATGTAGGACACCCATGAACAAAATAGGACACGACAAAAATCAGTGCTGGAAACATTCAAGCATATTGCTTTCATGTGGTTCATTTAAACACTGTATTACTTGTTATTAAATTTTAAGCCATTACATAGAATTTATTACATCAAATGTATTAATTACAAGAAGGCTATGTGCTGCCTGCACACAAGGGAAAGGAGGACAATGAAGATTTTTTTCCAGGACACAAAGCTAAAAAAAGAGGATTGATCACCCTGATTACATAGAATTTATTAATTCTATTTATTAATTCTATTAATAAATATATTTTATTGCAGATCAATAATATATAAGTAAATATACAAGAAGGCTACATGCTACCTGCTGACAAGGAAAAGGACACTGAAGATTTTACAGGCTAATAAAGAGGACTTGTCCTGGAAAAAGAGGACATTGATCCCCCTGATTATATAGAATTTATTAATTCCAAGAAGGCTACATGCTGCCTGCTCACTAGGAAAAAGAGGACAATGAAGATTTTATAGGCTGAAAAAGAGGACATGTCCTGGGAAAAGAGGACCTATGGGAGGGATGGAGGGGTCTGGGGTCTCCCTTCCTCTGGCAAGCCCAAGCTCCCCCCTGCATGCACCCCCTGCCCAGTCCAGCCCAGCCTGGCCGGAGTCACCTGTATGGAGGCTCCGCAGCTTAGCACTCTCTGCTCTGCGCGCGATCCTGCAGCTGAGTGAGGGGCTCCCAGGGTGGGAGGGAGGCAGGGAAGGAGTGAGTCAGCCCAGCTCCCGGAGGTGGGCAGGTGGGCGTGCCCACAGGCTTGGGCAAGGATGTTCTGCACCCCCGGTGCCCCCCCACCCAGGATGCCAGCCTGTTCCTAGGCAACCAGTCGCTTGGAGCTTGGCACAGCAAGCTTGGGGGGGGGGGTCTGCAGATCAATAGGGACTGGGGGGCACCCTGTCCATCCAGGCAAGGCACCTGGAGGGAGAGGCCAGATCACCCCCATCTGTAGACCCACCACCCTCTGGCATGGCTCTGCCCTCTGCCACCAGCACCTGTGCTGCCCATGTGCCACTGTCTTTGTGCCCGATCTGCAGCCCCATCCCCCACAGGCAGGCACCTCAGGAGACAGCAGTGCCTCTGCACATGTACAGAGCACCAGTCCTTTGACCTATTCAATTCAGCTTCCTGTATCTCACAGTGGTCCACCAGGTGCCTCCTGGTTGCACTAGATCAGGCCAAAGGTCCATCTAGTCCAGCTTCTGGTAGCTCACAGCAGCCCACTAGATGTTTCAGGAGCACACAAGACAACAAGAGTCCTGCATGCTGGTTCTCTCCTCTGGATCTGGCGTTCAGAGGTTAGGTAAGGGTAAAGGTTGTCATGCTAGTTGACATGCTATGCATAACAAACTCTAGGCAGTGGTGCTCACCCCTGTTTCTAGGGCCATAGACCAAGCATTGTCTGAAGATGGCTCCGTGGACATGTGGCCTGCATCAGAGATGGGCTGGCCCCATCCCAAGATCCGGTACGCCGGAAGTGGAAGGGGCCACCCGGAGTCAGGGGGTGTGGGCGGGGCGAGGGGCGGGACTGGGGAGGGGCGAGGGGCGGGGCGACGTTGGCGCCTGTGCAGTGCCTGCTTCTGCGCGAGCGCCGATGTCGGCGCTTGTGCAGAGCCTGCCTAGAAGCGGCCTGCCCGCTTCTAGGCAGGCGGCGGTGGGCGCAAAACATGGTGGACTGTACCGGTCCGCTATGTTTTGCATTTCTCTGTCGCTGGCGGTACGCTAGCGGCAGGGAAACGGGAAGAACCGGTAAGGGCGCATAGGCCCGTACCGGTAAGTGCCCACCACTGGCCTGCATGCGCACCAAATGCTGTTACCGTCCCAACAACATAGAGTTGCCATATGTCCCCAAAACAGGAACAATCCCAATTTTGGGGGGATTGTGTTCACATACTGGCAAATGGGACAGAGGGTCCTGTCCCAATTTTGTAGAAGAGAATTATGGCTGCCAGGATAAAAATGATATCCTGTGGAATTAGATTTATTTGTAATTATGTATAAAGATATGAAGAACCTAAAGTAAAGTCAAATGAGTCAGCAAAAGTGAAGTGAAACTAGGGGAAAGGTAAAGCTTGTAAAAGGGATTATCTCAGAAGAGAATAAGTTGACGTACATATGACATCAATGGTAGTAATCCTATTAGCAAATTAAAGGTGTATGAACTAATATGTATAGATGACATTGTGTATATAAAGAAGCATAACTCAGTACTAGTTTGTGGGTTTATGAGAGAGGAGAAAGACAAGCTGACGGACTGTAATTTGGTAAATATATCTGGACTGAACTGACTATTCTTTATTGTATGCTGGACTTAATGTTGATGACCTGGACTGTATATGATTCTGGTTAACTGCCTGATCCTATAAATACAGTTTTGCTAGATCCTAATCTATTTGGTTGTCTGTGGTATTTTACTGATACTATTGTTGGGGACTTGTTCAGTGATATATATAGACCTTAGAATATCTTGTGCCTGGGGAAAACCTAGAAAATACTGGCAATAAAACGGTTATGGGCCCAGAGCGCTAATCTAGGACGCTACCCGGGTTACAGCTCTTGGTCGAATTAAACACTGATATCAAGCCTTAACGGATACTACAGTATTGCCCAGCAATCATAGTTAAGTGTGCACTGTTACATAGAGGACAGGTTTGAGTCTAGTCAAGGCATAATGGCGTCTAGCTTGAATATGTCAGGATTCGTGATTCCAAGATTGGGAGCAGATAATTACCAAGTTTAGGCGCAACGAGTATCCATGTTACTTCGTCGCGAAGGCTTATGGTCATGTGTCGAGAACCCACCGGAAGATATGACAGATGAACAAAATGAAAAAGCTCCTGCAACAATTGTACTCACGCTGGAGGATCGGGAGCTTATTCACGTAAGAGGAATTACAAATGCTAAAAGATGTTGGGAGATTTTGCAAGCTATTCATGTGCGGGACAGTGTTGGCAGCCAAATACGTCTGACGAGAAAATTGTTCAGAGCCAGGCTGGAACCAGGTGGAGATTTGCTGGAACATCTGGAGAAAGTAAAAACTATGTTGCTAGACTTGAGTGCTAAAGATGTTATTTTTGAGGAAGAGCAGGAAGTTTTCATACTGCTATCTTCTTTGGACGCTTCCTATGATGTGTTTGTTTCTAATTTGGAAGTGCTGCCAAGGGCAGAGTTGACAATGCAAACTGTAACAAGTAGATTGCTTGAGGAATATCATAAAAGAAAAGACATTCAGACTCTGAGAGGGTCCAATTCCATGATTTTGCAACAACCACAAGTGGAGGAGAAAGCTTACACAGCAAGACGTTGCTGGTCATGTGGTTCACCTTCACACCTGATGCGAGATTGCAGAAAGAAAAGAGGAAAGAAGCCTGCTGGACATCAAAAGGGACATTATTCTCATTTAATTATGTCTGAGAATCAAGCCGATAAGCACAGAATGGATCTTAGACTCAGGATCCACAATTAACATTTGCAATGAGAGAAAGCTATTTTCAGATATGAAAGTTATGAAAAATAACCATGTGAATTTAGCAAATGGTGTTAATGCTAAAATTAAAGGGCAAGGATTGGTTTATGTACCACAATTTAACAGAAAAATGAAAATGTTTTTTGTACCTGATTTAAAGCATAATCTACTATCAGTGAGCAAATTGACTGAACTTAACTATGAGATAACCTTCAAAGATAAGAAATGCTTAATTAAAAATGAAAATGGAGAGGTTCTGAGCGTTGAACTAAGACAGAATTTATATGTGTTGGCTGGAGGAGGAAAAGAGGTAACTGCCAATGTATTTAGCAATAAAAAGCCTCATGATGAATGTATTCATATTTGGCATAAAAGATTAGGTCACGCAGACTTCAAAGCAGTTCAGAAAACAATACAAAATGCTGTACCAGTAACAGTTAAGACATGCTCTAAATATGTTGAATGCAAACCTTGCATAGTTGGGAAAAGCAAGCAATGTAATATTAACAAAACAGCCAAAGTTGAAACTAGCAAGATACTAGAGCTAGTAGCAATTGATTTAGTCACCATGCCACAAAGAAGTTTTGGGGGAGCCAAGTATATTATGACTATTCAAGACCCATTTTTGAGATTTATGTTCTGCTATCTATTGAAAGATAAGATGCAGACAGCTGCAGAATTTGAATCATGGTTGAAATTTGTAGAAAGAAAAACAGGAGAAAAAGTCAAGACTGTGCAGTCTGACAATGGAATGGAATTTAAAGGAGAACCTTTTCAGAGAATAATAAGAAAATATGGTTTAAAACATAGATTCTCTGCTCCTTATTGCCCAACCCAAAATGCATACATTGAGAGAAGGCAACAAACATTGCAAAATATGATTCAAACACTGTTAGCAGACAGTAATTTGTCACCCCATTATTGGGGGGAGTGTGCTTTATATTCATGTTTTACTATGAATTCACTGTATCATACAAATCTTGGTTGTTCACATTATGAGAAATGGTGTGGAAGAAAACCAGTAATTAAACACTTTCATAGTTTTGGTGCTCCAAGTTATGTTGTTTCACCAATACAAACTAGAAGAAAGGGTGAAGCTAAAGCAAAGAAAATGTACTTTCTTGGTTACCAGAGCAATAGAAAGGCTATGAGGTTTGGTGATGAATATGGGAGAGTTATTGAGAGTACTAGTGCTAAGATTGATGATGGATATGGATTAGCAGATGTTGATGAGCTAACTATTTTGTCTGATGCTAGTCAAGCTGAAAAACCAGAGGAACATAAGCAAGCTCCTAGCAAAGGGAAGAAAGATGTAGTAACTCCTGAGAAGCAACAGAATTTAATGAAAGAGGAGGAGGAGGCTTCCACTAGTGAAAGCAGCAGCAGCAATATGACTCCTGTAATACCTAGGAGAACTGGCAGGACAATTAAACCACCTGAGAGATATTCTCCAAGTGTGAATTATGTGAATGAGTGTGGTGAGCCAGAAAGCTATGAAGATTTAGAGCAATTGAGTGATACAGAAAAGAAACAGTGGTTGATAGCCATAGATAAAGAATTGAAGTCTTTGCAGGAAATGAGTGTATATGAAACTGTGGATTGTCCAGTAAACAAGAAGGTTATAGGTTGCAGATGGATTTTCAAAAGGAAAAATGATGCAAATGGAGGAGTGAGATTTAGGGCTAGACTGGTAGCAAAAGGCTATTTGCAGACAGCAAAGGATTTTGACCAGGTTTATTCGCCGACGCTAAGAGCAGAATCACTTAGAGCAGTGTTAGCATATGCAGCTAAGAATAAGTGTGAATTGAGACATATTGACTTTGAATGTGCATATTAAAATTCAGACCTAGAACATGAGATTTATATGGAAATACCTCCTGGAGTGAAAGACAGGGAAGGAAAGTGCTGGAGATTGAAGAAAAGTCTGTATGGATTGAGACAAAGTGCATTCCAGTGGAACAGACATTTATCTGATACACTTATAAGTCTTGGATTTGAACAAGGGACAGCTGAACAATGTTTGTTTAGAAAAGGTAAACAAATTGTATTGTGTTTTGCAGACAATATTCTAATTATTAGTCCTTCTAAGAATGATGGTGATGAACTGGTGAGAAAGTTACAAAGTCAGTACAAAATAAGAGATCTTGGTGAGGCCAGGAACTATCTAGGAATAAAGACTGAGAAAGTGGATGATGGATTCAAAATATCTCAAAGACAAAAGATAGGAAACTTGGTGAAGCAATATAGAATGGAACAATGTAAAGGGGTACGTACACCGATGATTGTCAATTTCGAGAAAGATTGTAATGAAAGTAAACCTTGTGACATTGATTTGTACAGATCTCTAATTGGTAGTCTATTGTATCTAAGCCAATGGACCAGGCCAGATATTACCATGGCTGTAAATCTACTATCTAAGTTTAATCAACAACCAACCCAGAAACATTGGTATGCCGCGAAATGGATTATAAGATATTTAAAAGAGACACAAGAAAAATGTTTGTATATCATTCCAGATAAAGAACTGAAACTCAGTGCTTTTGCAGATGCAAACTTTGGGTCTGATATAGAGACAAGGAAATCAAACACAGGCATAGCAATGTATATGGGAAAATCATTAATTCATTGGAAATCAATTAAACAAAATATAATAGCTCTGTCAACCTCGGAAGCTGAAATGTGTGCCTTATCTACATTAATTAATGAATTAATATGGTTCAAACAATTAATGGAAGACTTGAATTTGGATACAAAATATGTGGTTGATGTGTATGAAGACAATCAGGCGACAATAGCAATGGCTAAATCTCTAAATCAGAAGGCAAGATCAAAACACACTGACATTCGTTATAAACATGTAAAACAATGTGTGGCAAATAAAGTCATAAACTTAAATTACTGTGAATCAGACAAAAATGTAGCAGACTGTTTTACAACAGTTTTACAACAGCAGACTGTTTTAGGGCCCATGAAACATAACCAAGCATGTGAAATGTTAGGATTGAAATAACATGTGTAAATGTGTAATACGTGTACTATGATGTATAAGAAGAAATAATCCTGTAATATATATTGTATTATGTATAAAGAATCAAACAAATCTAATTGGAGGAGATTGCCAGGATAAAAATGATATCCTGTGGAATTAGATTTATTTGTAATTATGTGTAAAGATATGAAGAACCTAAAGTAAAGTCAAATGAGTCAGCAAAATTGAAGTGAAACTAGGGGAAAGGTAAAGCTTGTAAAAGGGATTATCTCAGAAGAGAATAAGTTGACGTACATATGACATCAATGGTAGTAATCCTATTAGCAAATTAAAGGTGTATGAACTAATATGTATAGATGACATTGTGTATATAAAGAAGCATGTCTCAGTACTAGTTTGTGGGTTTATGAGAGAGGAGAAAGACAAGCTGACGGACTGTAATTTGGTAAATATATCTGGACTGAACTGACTATTCTTTATTGTATGCTGGACTTAATGTTGATGACCTGGACTGTATATGACTCTGGTTAACTGCCTGATCCTATAAATACAGTTTTGCTAGATCCTAATCTATTTGGTTGTCTGTGGTATTTTACTGATACTATTGTTGGGGACTTGATCAGTGATATATATAGACCTTAGAATATCTTGTGCCTGGGGAAAACCTAGAAAATACTGGCAATGGCAACACCAAAGTGATACCTGTTTTCATCTACTTGCATTTCCATGCTTTCGAACTGCTAGGTTGGCAGGAGCTGGGCTAAGAACTAGAGCTCACACTGTCTTGCAGTACTTGGGTCCATGGGCAGGAATGATACCTTTAACCACTAAGCCACTGGTTGCCTATGCTACAATCCTAAAAACACTTTCCTGGGAGTAAGACCCTTTGAACACAATGGAGCTTACTTTTGAGAAGACATGGTTAGGACTGTGCTCTGTGTCTAAAACCAGGAGCACAGACTCATCCGGGCTTGTAGTCAATGATGGACTTTTCCTCCAGAAATGTGTCCAATCTCTTCTTAAAGGCATCTAAGATAGATGCCATCCTGTGGCAAGGAGTTCCACAGATCTCACTGGGTAGGAAAAATTTCCTTTTGTCAGTTCTGACTCTCCCAACACTCAATTCTAGTGGACATCTCCTTGTTCTAGTGTTGTGTGGGAGGGAAAAGAGTATCTCTCTATCCACCTCTTGCATAATTTTGTATGTTGCATGGCCTGGTAAGGATGGTCCCTGCTTCCAAGATTATATATATATAATCAATCAAACAATCAATCAATCAATCAATCAATCAATCAATCACTCTTTCTCAGGATGCTTCTCAGCATGCTCTGCCACATCACTGGGAGAGTTCAAGCAGAGCTACTGACTTGGCATCCCCCAAAGCATTCCCTCTTGTCCATCCATGCAATTCCCCGGCTTCCCTCTATTGCTGCAGACCTCTATTCTGGGCTTTGGTGAGGCAGTGTGGTGGAGTGGCTAGAGCGAGGAGTGAAGAGTCTGAGCGTAAATCCACCCCAGCCACTGTACCCGGGGGTGACCCCACTCAGCCAGTAACCTTTCTCAGCTCTACCTCATGGAGATGGTGTGGGTGAAAAGATGGGGGCTGAGAATTCCACCTGGACCACCATAAGCTACATAAAGAACTGGGCTCTTTTGACAAACTTGTGATTTACGAGGGCAGCAAAATGAAACTGAAACTTTCAGGAACGGGCAGGATAAAAACATGACTTTCCAGCTGGAAGAGCACAGGATTGCCTATGCAGTGATTTTAAAAGTGGGGGTTGGGACCCCTGGGGGGAGTTCACGACTTCATTTCCGGGGGGGGGGGGGTCATGAAAACCTGGGTGCAGTCATCTTGGAATCTGGTTTTGGGCACCTCTAATGTCACTTCCAGCCATGACATCATTTCTGGGGAAGGTGACCCCATATCCCAGAGGTTACAGGGGTTACTCAGCTGATTGTGAAGTGCAGTCTGCACATGCTTAAGAGTTGCTTTCCATTCCTCAGATGGCAGATTGAACCATGGTTCCGAAAACATGCTCAAGATTAATATTTTCCTCATTCTAAGCCCTGGACGTGCCAGCAAAAGCAACTGAACATGTAGTGATAACCCTACACATCTGATAATCCTAAGGAAATTATATGAATGCAAGCACAACACAGACCCATAGGGAAGTTATAGGGAAGCCTCAGTGCTTTCATCAGGTTAGTGAGTGAGCCTGAACTTGCACCCTCCCACAACTTGCACCCAGTGGCTAAAATGCTACTTCCCCTATTCGGCGTCTACTGTTTCCCTAAGCAGCTACCATTCCCATTTTTCTGTTCGTCCCCCAACATGCCCTCCACCATGACCAAACCTGGCCCTTGTAGTGCTCCATCGCAGTTGTGGACGATGCCCTGAGTGACTCCAGGGTTCCTTCCACCAGCCACTCCCTGCCTCTTGTTACACATTAATCAAGGTACTGCTCTCTGCTCCTTCCTGCTGCCCACCTCCTCAAGATGCCTCTCCAGTAAGAAGTCTTGGAGTTGCCTTCTCCTCTTCCCATTCCTGCATGCAACAGGATTTAGCTGGAAACAATCCTGGTTGCAAAAGGACACAGCGGCAGAGTTACCCTATGTCCTCTTTTTAAGCCTGTGTCTAAAAAAACTGCACTATCCTCCTTTTCCTTGTGAGCTGGCAGCATTGAATTGTCTTGTAATTAATAAATTTTATATTTATAAAAAGTACCCATTAACTATTATATAAACTATTATATAGTTGATATAATATTATTATATTATATTATTAACTATAAAACTATTATATAAAATACCCATTAACTATTAGTTATTTTATTTTCTCTGTAAACCGCTTTGTGAACTTTTGTTGAAAAGCGGTATATAAATACTGTTGACTGATAAATTAAATGTAATAATTTTAAATTAATAATAAATAATATAGTGTTTAAATGGACCATATGAAAGCACTATATGAGTGTTTTTAGTTTTTGTTTTGTCATGTCCTGTATTTTTCTTGGATGTCCTACATTTTGGGGGGGGGGTCTTGTCCTCTTTTGCGGTTATGACATACGGTCACCCCTTCCCCCTTCTGACGCACACTCAATGCAATGACAATCAGAACATGCTGCAAATGCACCCCTGCAGAGTTTCTGCTCCACAGTGTCCCAAGAATAGCAGAAATGTTGATTGGAAGGAAGAGCCCCTTGCTGGGCAACAAAGAGATGCCTTGGAGTTGGCATCCAAGTTGGAGATGGACTTGAGGCTACCTACCTGCCTCAGAGGTGATATGGATGTGACAGCTGCAGACAATTGCCAAGGCCTGTGGTCTTCCCTGAGGGCACCCTGGAGCAGCAGATCTCAGCTGTGACAGTTGCATGACTTGCCAGGTGCGCGCAATACTATTTGCAGAGCAGAAAGTGTAAGTAGCAGGGCAGGACTCTTCATAGCATCTTCTGGAGTAGGAGAGAGGGACTTCAGGGAAGTCCCTGAAGAGCTAATCAATATATCAATCTATTAAAAAAGGCAACTTCAACGTTTGTACCATGTCCGCTTGTTGTGGAGTGGATTTTTATCCAATTCCTGATAGACGCAACAAGGTGACACCTGGCCAAAGTGTCCCTATTTTTCTACTTGGATTTGCATGTTTTCAAATTGCTAGGTTGGCAGGGCTAAGGGTGTGGGAGCTCATCCCATCCGGCAGTACTCAGGTCCCGAACCCTGGCCTGCTCTGATGAAAGGAATGGTATCTTAACCAATTGAGCCACTGCAGCCCTTCTATCTATCTAATCAATCAATCTATCATTCTATCAGATTTATACTCTGCCTTTCTCCCATGAGGCAGGACTCAAGGTGGCTAACAACAGTATAAATAACAGTAAAAGCTAAAAACATATCACAATTAATATAAAACTTAACAACAGTTTAAAACATTTAAAACAGTAGTACACCCTAAATTACAATTAAAACAGTTAACAAGGTGTTGTCCCAGACAAAAGAATTTGGAACATTTTGAATTCATTTTAAACTTCCCTTGTTTGTATGTCCATGAATGTGTTCCAAGTGATGTTGATGAGGGGCGGGGGTCTTCCACTGATCTTCCACTTGAATGCCTACTTGTTGCATGCCATGAGGAGTACCATGTGAGAGGCAGCTGGTCAGAAGCTGAGGGCACAGTATCCCAGGTGGTCCTTGTACGCAAGCTTCTTGAAAGTGGAAAGGTATAGAGCAAGGCCATGGCAACCCCTGCTCACTTCAGTGAAGCCTGTTTAGGATAATTTCCCAATAGGTTGTGACCCTATGGAAAGGGGAACTTTTCTCAGCAGCAAATAGGGTGGGTGGTGGACCTGATCCAGACTTTGGTGCAAGTGAGAATTGGTTTACAGGTCAACTGCCCCACAGTGTGTGATGTACCAAGGAAAAGCAAGTGCATAGGGTACAAGGACAGCTTGTATGACCCTCGCTAGTGGGGTACAGTTTCCTTCAGGCTCTTTTATTCCCAAAAGGGTGACCAGTTCACCCACACGGATGTATGTGTGACATATCCACAAGATAGATCATATGACATGCCATTCCTCCTTTTAAGGGCTGCTTTTAACAACCAGGTCAGAACCTGGCTTCATTGAAATAATTTATTATATTTCATCAAATTGTTCTATCCATTCCCTCGTTTGTTCCTCTTGCAGCATCCCTAAAGCCCAGAGGGTAGTTTGTGGAGAATGTTCTCACCCATGGAGTGACTTCTCTTTTTTGACTACTATTAATATTTGAAATAGGCTGCCAGTGGCATATAGGCTGCAGTGGCGTAGCTAATGATTACAAAGCCCAGGGCAAAGCTCTAAATGTTATCCCCAGAAGTGTCACAGCTGGAAGTCATATCATCCCCACGTATTTTTAAAAAGAATATTGAGGAAAAACCTGCCAACTTCTCCTCAGCAGATCACCACCCATTTGCTCTGCTAGAAGCATAGCTAAAGCACCTATTGGCTATCTGGAGTCAAAAAGATTTTGACTCCAGATAGCCGTGTAACAAGAAAATCAAATTTAATTAAGTAAAAAAAATGAAAATTGTGTCCCTTTTTGGTTAAGGAATCTGTGCTGGGGCAAGGAGGAACGGCTATTCTTTCCCTGCTAAATATAAAAAAGCAGGCCTCTGTCAGTCTTGAAAGACTATGGTATCATGCTCGGTGCTGCATACGCTGCATGCGAAGCTCGAAAGCCTGGGTTAGATTGTTATGGAGGATAGGCTGTTACACAAGCAGCAAATCCCCCCTCTCCATGCCACTGAATTAGTCCAATGGAAAGGCAGAGCCAATACAATTGGATCCAGCTGGCGTCGCAGAGCTGGGCTAAGGACAAGAGCTCACCCTGTCTTGTGGTGCCGACCCCGGTCTCGAACCCTGGCCTGCTGGTTAACAGGCACAGTGTCTTAACCGCGTGTGCCACCCACAGTCCACACTAAATATAAGAGGAACACCTTTTAGAAATGCCTCTTTATCCAGCTAGTGGGGGTAACTATATTATGTGTATAAGTATATGGAGCTACAGTGATATAAGTAATATGAGCTACTTCATATTAACACCTTATTAGTTCCAAATAACATCAGAATTACATCTCATTGGCTCTCAGATCAATCTGTATCATGGGAATGTTTGAGTTAAGAAAATCCACTTTTTGTTCCATAGGCTTTTGTGTTTTTATTTTCTGGTAAATTGGCCATAAGGTTTGATATAATATAGATTTTCCAATGCAGTTTGTTTCACTGCATCTGCTTTAAATTACCTTTCCAATGATATATAACATGATGGTATTTTCATTCACATATATCCCATTTCTCACAATTTTATCCATTATTATCAAGCTCAGAGTATAGCCCCCCTAAAGCTTGTAGCCCTGGTGCAACTGCACCCCCTTTTCCCCCATTAGCTACACCACTGTTGGGCTGCATGCTCCCTGTGGAGTGTTCTCCAGGTCTGCAGGGAAGGATTTTTGGTACTTCTTCTCTATTAGTGGTATGCACAGTGTGCTAAGTAGGGGGTTAGTGGTTTGCTACATCCTGTGCTGAGTAACCACACCTCTGGGGACTGTGGCCAGTGCAGTTTTCCCAGCATCTGCCTTGCAGCCCCCAGCCCAGTTAGCAATCCTTGCTCTTCCTGCTGATGGTCCTTTCCTCTAGGAATTTGTCCCATCTCTTCTTAAAGGCACTGAGGCTAGATGCCATCACCACACCCTGTGGCAAGGAGTTCCACAGAGTAATCATACACTGGGTGAAGAAAGATTTTCTTTTGTCTGACTTTCTGACAAGGACTTTCTGACTTTCTGAAAAGTCAGGAAATCCTGACTTTCATAACAAGGAGGAAATGAAATGTTTTTTTCTTGGACACAAGGCTTAAAAAGAGGATATGTCCTGGAAAAAGAGTACATGGTTACCCTGTTGTGTGTGCATGTGTGCAACCTCTGGTTTTTAGAGAGAGCCTTTTTTGAATGCCAGATGCAAGGAACGGAAAACAGAATAATGGCATCTTGTTATCTCGAGTGTCCCAAGACATCTGATGAGAAACAAGAAGCTGGACTCAATGAGTCCTTGGCCTGATCTAGCAGGGCTCCTCTTAAGTTCTCACTGTTTACCATAATTTGTGGTCAGCTGGGGTAAGTAGCCTCTGTACAGGCCCTAGGACAACTTGGAAACAAGGTGGAACCATTCTGATTTTGAAGCCCCAGATTCAGTCTTTGGCAACAACTTCATCTGAAAAACACCCTTTATAGCCTGAAAGCCTGGACAGCCAGTTGGCGCAGACCCCATGAGAATCTAAGTCAGCCAAAGGCAGCTTGCAATCAGGTTGCACATTTTAATGCATTTTTTTTCCTAATAGGTTTCCCTTGTCATAGCCATCCATTAAGCTCCAGGACCTATTAGTGGAAAGGAAGATAAACCGTTTTGTCTGTACTTTGGATGAGGATAAGCTCCTTCATATTGTAAGCATCTTTGCTTCCCCTCAGGCAGGAACCAAGAAGGGTGACTTTGGAAAGGGTTAACTAACTCCTCCAAGGATAAAGCAGTGAATGACAACTGAAGCAATGGAGGGGTAAAGGCTCTGTTGGCTGATTAGAGTTGCAAATGATCCACTTCAAAATACAGAAGAATCTTGTTATGGCTTGAGGTGAAAAACAGCCAAGTGATACCCATACCAAGTATGGACTCAAGTCAGTGCACACATCAGTAACAGGTGCCAAAGGCACAAACACCATGGACGTAACTAGGCTAGGCACAGATGCTCTCGCACAGCTGAATGAGTTTTAGGAATTCACAGTCTGAACAGGAGAGAGCAGTCTTGCTGTGCAAATGACAAGAGATCCAGATTCTGCAAGGTTTGTCACCAGAATGCAATACTTGCTGGACAGTAAACTTCACCTGTGTGAACGTAGGTGGATTGCCCTCGACTCCGTTGCTTGAGTCCTGGGTTGTGGAGCTCTGAATTCCTGTGGAACTCCTTGCTGTAGGATGTGGTGATGGCATCTAGCCTGAATGTCTTTAAGAGGAACTGCTGAAGGGATTTTCAGTTATTGTGTACTGGTAGGGTTGCCATAATGTTTTTCCACAAAATCAGGACAGGACCATCTGTCCCAATTGCCAGTATGTGAACACAATCCCCAAAATTGGGTTTGTTCCTGTATTTCAGGACATACGGGAACCCTACATATACTGGGCTGCTGCAAACCAGCAGAGCTCAGCTGGACCAGGGACACAAAGCCAGGGACACAATAATGCCCTCTCTCTAGTGACAAGAGTGGTAGGAAATGGATACGAGTATTCCTGGCGGGGGGGGGGCATACAAGAGGGAGAACAGGAAGACCCAGAAAGAAGAATCTTTCAGATTTCATAAATCACAGAATTGACCCATGACGCAATCCTAGGCCAAAGGTCCACCAACATCACTGCTATGTTGGTGCAATATCCATCATCTCCTAAGCCTGTCCGGTACAATGGGGAAGAGGAAAACAAAAGCCCAAGCCACACCACACTAACATAGCCTCCCATACTTTGTGGAAATCTTGACAGTTCATCAATCATAGTGGTTTGGCATCAGCGTGGTGTTAGTTCAACATACAAAAACCTCACCTCCCAAATTCCCAATGGTGGTGGCCAGAGAAGCACCACTGTGCTGAATCAAGTCATGGATGGGGAGGCAAATCTATGGCCACTACTAAGATGATACCTCGTTAGTAGCTCCTAGAAACGAGTGTCACATGGATAGTCACCACCAACCATGGGCAGATGCCCCAGTGATAAGACACTCCCTCCACACATGCACACCTCAAAGAAACTGAATGCATTTCAAGAGTCATTATGCACAGACAACAAGGAGGCAGAAGTAGAGAGTTAGGGATCTCAGCACTCACGGATCATGTACACTGAAGCCATTCATGTTAACACACACTTCCAGAAACTACTTTGACAGCACAAGGGACAGAAGTTGCAAACCATGTGAAATTAATACACAAATCTCTCTCCAAAATTCCCAAATGAAGAGAACCCTGGGGGTTAGGAACAAGTAGGCTAGGAAGATGGATCTCTGTCTAGTAGCAAAGAGATAACAAGTGTGATCAGGTCAAAGATTTTATTGCACAGCCTGGATGAAAGAGCAACACAGAATCACACAGAAAGAGGTTCTGAAAGAGAAAAATACTGGTAGGAATTATTGCCTCACAGCAAAACTGTTGAGCTATGTTAAGTTATTCAACAGCCATATTAACAGGTGCCATTTAGATCTGGCTGCAGAATTTGGTTCACTGTCTGTCATGGAGTTTGCAAAGCCCACGAGAAAAAGCAGGTCAGTTACCAGGCAGTAACTAGTCTCTTAATGGTCACAAGCTACGGGATTCTCCTGGGGTCTGAATAGTGTCTTTGCTTGAGAGTGGCTCACAGCATTACTTTTCCCCCCATGGGGGTTCCTCTGGCATTTTGTGAAGTTACTGTTATGCTCCCTATGGCAATTCTGAAATAAGGGTGCTCAGCAAACACTGGTCAGCTGTGGCAATTGTTGAAGACTCAGGTATTCACCAGAGACAGCACACGCTTCCTGTTCTAAGGAGTTACAAAAGGAACACGTGGTTAGGCACAAACTCACTTGAAGATACTGAAGTGCTAGTATTTGGTGTGTGTTTGGTGGGTAGCGGGGAGTAGAGAGAGCGATGCTGCCTGGGATCCCCTCCCCTCCGCTGCTACCTGTATGGTATGAAGATTCCACTTCGGGGTTTGTGCATGGACGGTGTGCAATAAAGATTCTGAGAATATAAATGTCAACAAAGTATCTTGCTGAGTATGTTACAACATAGATGTTGTGAGGGCAGCAAGATGCTTGTGCAAATTGACCATTCTCGTTTTCCATAATTCCCATCCCCTTTGTATGCTCTGAGAGTTTCTGATGTGGACCATGTCACACACCGTACCCTCCAGGTTTCTCTGGCAGGGGCTTTAGTACAGAGGTTTGTGTGTTGTGATTGGCTGCTTAGTGTAGTTTGTATCAGTAGTGTAAAGATCAAAAAGTCACCAGGCCCAGATGGTACACACCCAAAATTAGTACTTTTGTTCCCAATAATATTTCTTTAAAGGTAAATGTGTCCCCCGCAGATTGGACTACTAATTGTGACCAATTGTAGGGTGCAGTACTCATCCCCGTTTATTGCTGAAGAGCCAGCGTTGTCCAAAGATGCTTCCATAGTCATGTTGCCAGCTGAGGCACATGGAATGTTGTTACCTTCTCACTTAAGCAGCACCTTTTTATCTACTTGCACTTCCATGCTTTTGAACTGCTAGGTTGGCAGGAGCGAGGCAATTGACAGAAATTCATCTGTCTTGCAGCACCTGGGTCTTGAACCGCTGACCTACTGATCTTCAGATCAATAGGCACAGCACCTTTAACCATTAAGACACTGCAGCCTATTTCTTCACCCAGTATGTTATTAGTCTGTGGAACTCCTTGCCACAGGATGGAATGTGGTGACTGTATCTTTCCTAGGGGGATATTGGACAAATTTCTGAAGAAGTCCATCAGTTTACAAGTCATTATAGGTATGCGCAACGTCATTGTTTTAGATGTAGGATATCTCAGATGCATTCATCAGGATACAGGTCTTTTGTTGTTTTGTGTGCTCCCTGAGGCATCTGATGGACCACTGTGAGATACAGGAAGCTGGACTAGGTGGGCCTTTGGCCTGATCCAGCAGGGCTCGATGGTGTATAAGCAGGCCTCCGTCAGTCTTGAAAGGCTATGGTACCGTGCTCTGCGCTGCATACACTGCATGCGAAGGACGAAAGCCTGGGTTGGATTGTTATGGAGGATAGGCTGTTACCCAAGCAGCAAATCCCCCCTCTCCACACCACTGAATTAGTCCAACGGAAAGGCAGAACCGATACGATTGGATCCAGCTGGCGTTGCAGAGCTGGGCTAAGTATAGGAGCTCACCCTGTCTTGTGAGGCCGACCCGGGTCTCGAACCCTGGCCTGCTGGTTACAGGCACAGTGTCTTAATATCTAGTGGGGGTACAAAGCATTAAGTTTTGTAGCGTACCTAATCACAGCATGCAAGTGGCCCCTCTCTTCACTTAAGACTCACATTTAAGACAAAATAGAGGGTTCAAAGGGGAGGTGTTAGAATTCTCAATCTAACAGTTGGTTGCAGGTAAGCTGAGCTGAATAGAATGTTCAAGTTTTGAATATCTGCCAGTTGGGTTTTGTCAGTTGGTGGCAGTTGGAGCTCAGCTGTTCATCAGAGCAGAAGCATACTGGTTAAGTCTGAGGAGAATTAGACTGAAGGACTTAATTCATGTGTATGACCTGGATTGTGTTAGACTACTCTACACCTGTAAATACAGTAAATAGTTAATCTATTCCACTGTGTTTGTCTTCACTCTTGCGGCACATAAACAGACACATGACACAACTATCAGTCAACATACTGACAGGAGAGACTCATGCATGTTGTAGTGAGGTTCCTTGCAAAACATAGTGCTTTGCACCCCCTCTGGCTATGCTACTGGTCTGAAGGAAAGTGGGTAGAGATGAGATTTACCAGTCTTGTTCTCCTTCATATCGCTTCCCATGGTTTTCTAAATTCCGACACTTAGGAACAGATCAGTGTTCTGGATATGACCAACGAGCTGGAAAAGAGTTCCAGTCACCCCAGGTCTTTCACCTGCAAATCACTCCCATTGGGACAGCATGTTTGCCTGCGAGCTGGTTCCTCTGCAGACTGTCCCTCATTCTTCAGGGATCAGAGAGAAGCAGCATGAGAAGGCCACAGGGAACCAGCAACTCTCATTCAAGAGTGCTGTCACAGGCAGACTGATTCTAAATAAAATTCACTTCACAGACCCTGATCTGGCTCCCTCACTACATGCCATTGATAGGCAAGGTTGCAGGCAGGACAGCAGGAAGAATTTGCAAGGAGCTTTTCTTCCAAGACAATGATTTGCTCTCTTTCTGATCCACAGGAAAGCATCTAACTGTTTCATCTTCTCGAGTTTGCTGTTTATTGTATTCAACAGATGACAGAGACTGTCAAGGGAACCAATGGTAAAGTAGATCAAACAGCATCTTTTCATAGGTTTTGAGAAGTCTGTTCTGGGAAGCTGGCCTGGCAGGTTTCTACTTGACACACTTAACCCATTTCTGCCCAGCACATTTGATCCCTGTTTGTGTATATGCGACAATAGGCAGAAATGATTTAAGTCAGTGTTTCACAAGGTTTGTCCTCCGCTGTACCCCTTCAGATGGGCCAACTATTCAAAGTACCACCAGAAGTAACTGGGGGTGACATCACAATCAGTTCTGTCCGATTTGGGAAAGCAGATGCAGTGTTACAGACACCAAGAGGAGGTCAGGGTGGAAAGGATTAGCACTAGGCATCCTGTGAGTGCCACCTGATAATACCCCCCCTACCACTGGTAGTACCCATACCACTGGTTGAGAAACACAGGCATAGGTGGTCCCAATACAGGCCAAGCTGTCAACAGGCCAAGCTACTGTCAACAGGCCAAGCTGTAGCGCCCCCACAGCTCAGCAGGAAGGGAGATTGCGGGCTGCTCCTAGTCTGGTAGCTGAAACCTTTATAAGGTGGCCGGGCTTTATCCAGGGTAACAATATGGCTTTATCCACCCATGCACATCAATCTCCCATGTGCAACATCCTCATGTGCAACATCCCCATGTGCACCCATGTGCAACATCCCCCCAGGCACATCAACCCCCCCTATGTTCATCACCCCCATGCGCATCAACACCCATGCTCAACATCCCCCATTCACATCATCCCCACATACTTATCATCTCCACAGGCACACCATTCCCCCAGTGCACCCCCCTTTCTGGATGTTAATCAATCTTCAATATTTAGTAAAGGGCAAAAATACGTTGCACCCCTTTTCAGCCCCTTAAGAGTTAAATTTCTCAACATTGGTTCTTGGTGGGTGTTCATGACACATGAGGAATACCCTCCCCAAATTTTGTGCTTCCAGGCCCATCGGTTTTGGCTGGGTGTTGATAAGTCAGTCAGTGAGTGACTTTTCAGTTATATATATATAGATTAATTAATTAACATAAAATGGACATATAATAGTATTAATTCATTATTTATTAATTGTATTAATTATAATTGCATAATTGTATATGTACATTTAATATACTATGCATATTATGCAGATTACATGCATATACATATTATGTACATATAATTTATAATTTACATAATTTATAATTTATTAATGACAGTTTATTAGTGCTCAAAAAAAGGAGGATATTAAAGATTTTTTTCAAGTATACAAGGCTAAAATCCAAGACATGTCCAGGAAAAAGAGGACATATGACAGATGACCCTGACCCTTGCAATTACTTGCAGGCTGCGCAGGGCTCTGCAGGAGGTGCGCGCGCCCCCGGCCTTGTGATTTGCATACTGCCGCGGGACAGCCAATCAGAGCGTGGGCGTGGTGCGCCTCAGCCAATGGGCGCAGAGGTTGCCCGGGACTGGGTCTGGGAAGGCGCGAGCCAGGGCAGTGCAGAGGCGTCCAGTGCTGGGGTTGCGCCGATGGCGGAGAAGCCCATCTTGTGCATCGGCCTGGTGTGCCTGGATATCATCAGCCTGGTGGAGCGCTATCCGGAGGAGGACACCGACACCAGGTAGCAGCGTTGCTCCTGCACCCGGGATCGGGGCCATCAGCCAGGGCACAGCCAACCCTACCCAGCTGTCACTTCCTGGGCCTTCCTCCTGCAAGGCGGGGGGGTCGCTCCACTCAGGCTGGGCTCTGTCCCCCTTGCAGGTGCCTGTCGCAGCGCTGGCAGAGAGGGGGCAATGCCTCCAACACCTGCACCGTCTTGTCCTTGCTGGGCGCTCCCTGCGCCTTCATGGGCTCCCTGGCTCCTGGCAATGCTGCAGAGTAAGTGTCTGGGGTGGGGGAATGTCTGGGGGGGGGGGAAGGTCTGGGAGGGCGCCCTCTGCAGGATTTGGGCCATCTCACCCCCCCCCCCCAGTTATGGCCCATCCGTGGCCCACTTGACCTGGCATCTCAATCAGCCTGGCACTGATATCTCAGGAACTATAGGGCACAGGGTGGGATTTCAGGATTGCAGCCCTATGTTAAAGGAATTAAAGTGAAAAAAGCAATTGAAGAATTCTGATCTTTCTCATGTTCCTCTCCAGCTCCCCTTTGTGGCTGTTTGAGTAAGCTAGAAGCGGTGGGTCTGTACTGGAAGAGAAACCATGCGGGCTTCAGCCTTCTGTTGCACACTTGCAGAAAGCCCCACCATCCCACCCCACTAACATTTTCTACATGCTTAGCTTTGTCCGTGATGATTTCCGGCACTACAGAGTGGACCTGACCCATGTGGCCATGCACCCGGCATGCGCCTTGCCCATCTCCGTGGTGATCAGCAGCTTGACTGTGGGCACGCGCACCATTCTCCATGCTGCAAGGTGTGTTGGGAGAAGAGTGTTCCCCGCTGGGCACTCTAACCCTCTTTTCTCCTCTTGGCCCTAAGATTCATCCTGTCCGATTTCCAGCGCCGTGGTGTGGATGTCACCTGTTTGGTCTGGCAGAGCCGGGGGGAGACACCGTGTGCATGCTGCCTCATTAACCAGTGCAGTGGGTCTCGGACAGTCACTCTCTATGACACGTAAGATCTGGCTTGGCTATGACACAAGAGCTGGCCTACGTTCCCCCTGCCAGTGGGTGGCACAGGACGGACAGGTGGCCACAGCCAATCCTGTAGGGACATCAGCCTGTTTCAGCAACTCCCTTGACCTGCCTGCCAATGGTCTGCTTCAGATGATGGATGCGACATGGAAAAATCTGGCCAGCCTGTCACAGAGGCCTATCACCAGGATGTTGCTTCATGCAGCACCCACGTCTCAAACTTCTGACCTGTCGATCTTCAAATCAACAGGCACAGTGCCTTTAAGAGCTACAAGGGATTCCATATAGTTTACCGTTTGAAAAAAACTAGTTTGCATTATGTACTCTGCTAGTAATGGGGAGGGGAAGCATTTTTGTAAGAACTGAAGCTCCCCTCCTCACTGATCTATAGAAGATAAGAGCCCTGCTGGATCAGGCTTAGGGTCCATCAAGTCCACCTTGATCTGTAATCTGGCCTCCACCAGATGTCCCAGAGAGTATAGTTCTCAAAAGAAGGTGTCCATATCCTCTTGCCTCCCTTGCACATGAACTTACCTTTAAAACACAGAAGTTGCACATAGTTTGTAACCTACAGTGACCTTTTTCTCCATAAATCTATCCAATCCCCATTTCAAGGAATCTAGAACAGGTGCCACCACTACATCCTGTGGCAAGGAGTTCCACAGATCGATTACATGTTGGGTAAAGAATTATTTCCTTTTCTCTGTACTGACAAATAGGAATTGGGTCATCCTGCAAGGCTCATACTATATTGGCAGGAAGGAGGAAATTGGCTGCCCTCCATAGCTGCATATTGCAAGAGAGATCCAACCATACGTAGGCCCTGTCACATGTAGGTTTTCACCTTAGGCTTTATGGAATTCCATGGCTTCTTTATTTTGTGTGCGTTCAGTAGAACTGGAGCCATGAATACAGTGTGAAGATTTACTGCCACAGCATAGCTGCTGATGAGTTTTCTTACATGAGGAGATGACACTAAAAGCAGAGGGAAGACATTCCTGCCTGAGGACAGCCATCCAGGCAGACCTCATGTGGCAGTGACACCTTGGTATCCTGCCTGTTCAAAAAATGGGAAGAACAGAAGTAGGACAGCCTGGACATCACTCACTGGATTTATGGCTGGTGGAGTAGCTGAGATCTCCAGACTCTTATTCAGATCTGTAAAGAAATGGTCTTTGACTGCAGGAGGCTTTCTTGTGCAGGCTGGAAGGGGAGTAAAAGAGGGTGTCCCCATGACTGCCCCAGAGAGGTGCCACCCACTGGGAGGGAAATAGTCCTTGCAATCAATCAGCATCTCGCCCCCAGCAAATTCTCAGTCAATTCACCTATTAATTCAGCCAGATGAAGCCAATCATCTCTGCCAATGCCAGTGCTGATCATCCTTCCTTGTGTGGCAGTCCCAGTCTGAATGATGGGAAGCTGCGTCAGTCTCCAGTGATTCAGCTGGGATATTTGGAGTGGGTGAGAGGGAAGAGGGGATCTTGCTGTCTTGGAAAGGGGGAGGAGAAAAGAGGGCTGGGGAAGCGTCATCATCCCTTCTGTTGGGTGCTCCCTTGTCACCCCTTCCCAAAAGGTTTTGAAAGGCCCTTTTCAAGTTCTGTCCTTTGTTACCCTTCCTCATTTTGGTAGCAAGATTACAGTGAAGTCCTGCACATCCCAAGGGTCTGGATCTGGGCTCAAGCCACCTACTGGGGGAGGTGGGTGGACTTCTCTTAACTAAAGGGGATCAGAACCCTTCCCTTCGCCCATTTCCAGGCCCGTGGCCAGGCCTGGTTAATGATCCTCAAGGGTCGTGAAAGGCCCAGCCTGTCCATGCTTTGGACATGCTCTGGTGTTATTCTATTAGTGGCCTTTGCTCTTGGGGCAGGTGCCAAAAGTTATTAATGATTGAAACGATCCCCTTTTTCTGGGTAAAGTTCAGTCCCCATGGAAAGAAGTGAATATTAATTCCTTTGCATAAAGAGTGCTGCAAACTGTGGTCCCAGGGGCTCCCCAGCTTCTGTCTCCAGTGAAAAGGAAAAGCAGAATAACTGTATCAGGGTCCATCCTATCTGACACCCTTCGGTGGCCCACCAGGCACCCAGAAGTAGGAAGGGAAAGCAGGAACCTGCCACCATTTGTCCCTGGTGCCTGAGATACAGAGATGGAACATGGCAATTCCATCCCTCTTTAGCAGTGGTGGGCACCAGCAGGTTCGCACCTACTCTATAGAACCGGTTCTTAACAAGAGATAGTACATAAAGTTTAAAAATAGCCATTTAAAAGTGGCTGCCAGATGGACAGAGAACCGGTTCTTAATTTCTTTGAAGCCCATCACTGCTCTTTAGTATGGGATTGCTATGGAGGACCCAACTAGTCCAGCGTGGCTGTTTTCACAGTTCCAAATAGAAAACCATCAGGCTGGGCATGAATGCCTTAGTTCTCCCTCTGCTCATTTCTCCCCACAACTTTAACCAGCAGGCCAGGGTTCGAGACCCAGGTTTGTCCCCACAAGGCAAGGTGAGCTCTTGTCCTTAGCCCAGCTCTGCGATGCAGCTGGAACCAATCGTATTGGCTCTGCTTTTCCATTGGACTATTTCAGTGGCGTGGAGAGGGGGGATTAGCTGCTTGGGAAACAGCTTATCCTCCATATCAATCTAACCCAGGCCTTCGTGCTTCGTATGCAGCGCCAAGCACGATACTATAGTCTCTCAAGAATGACAGATGCCTGCTGGTATATAGAATTGTGCCTTGGAAGCTGGAATGACCCAAGTAGAATGTCCCAAGCTCCTCCTGATGAACTCTTCTTGCTGTTATGGGACAGAACTCCACCTGCTGGTGGGGGAAGGGGCAGGGGTCTGTGTGCCTTCCCTCTCATAGACCTTTATTCCTTATCTCTCCCTGCCCCCTGTCACAGCAACCTTCCTGATGTGACAGCTGCTGATTTTGATAAGGTCAACCTGTCGCAATACAAATGGATCCACTGGGAGGTGAGTAAGTGAGATTGTCTGTTTCTGTGGCAGGCTCTATAGGCAGCAGTTTGCCAACCCATGGCTGATGGCAGGCACTATACAGACCGTATGCATACTTCCCACTTGATGCCCCAGGACCTGCCCAGTTTCCCCAAGCCTCCATCTCCTACTTCTATAATCACTCTATCTTATCTCCCTACTCCCTGCCTTCACCAAGAACCAGAAATGAGAATACCAAGTATGGTCAAACCCAGTTTCCAAAAGCACAGACAAGAGAAGGAACTTAAGCAGGTTGAGAGAAGAAACCAAACAGACCTTCAGAGGGAGGGCAGACCAAAGACATGGGGACTGGAATTCCAAGTGTGGGGTAAAGCACAGACATGTGGGACTGCCCTTCTAAGAATAGCCCTCTGTCCCAGGGCAGGAATGCCTCAGAGCAGGTGAAGATGCTGCAACGGGTGGAGGAGCATAACCGAACCTGCCCTGCCTCTCAGCGAGTGGCCACATCTGTGGAAGTGGAGAAACCACGGCCAGATCTCTATCAGCTCTTTGGTTATGGAGATGTGGTATGGGGTCTTGGATGAATGTGCAAATCTGGAGTGAATGGGGCATCCAGGAGTGTCCACCCACTTTCAAGGTGCCCCAGTCTTCTGGTGTCTGTCCATCTGGAAACAGGCAAGAGGTGCTTCTGCTGTAGCTATGTTGTACAGGAGCTGCCCTGACTTTAATGGCTTCCCTAGGACCAGAAGAACAGCAGTGGAGACCACCCTGGGCACTAGTGGTGGCAGATCCTCAGTGCCACTGTGGGACTGATGGACATTTCCATTGAAGCCAGCTATCTGGCCACACCAGGGGTGGCCCAGACAAGCTTGTGTCATTCTTCCTCTTCTCCTCCAGGTGTTTGTCAGCAAAGATGTAGCCAAAGATTTGGGCTTCTTCTCTGCTCCAGAGGCTGTGAAGGGGCTCTATGGCCGTGTGAAGACAGGGTAGGTAGAGGTCCCAATTCACTGGGCAGCTCTCTGGTGTGGGGCAGCAGTATGAAGGGTAAATTTGGAAGATACAGGTGGGAGTAAGATGTGCTCCCCATAACTGCAAGATGTGTTTTTTGTTGGGGGGCCTGCAGGGAATAATAAGGGCATCTTCATTTTCTGATTCCCACACCATTTTTGTGGGGGAGCAAAGATTCAATGCGTGCAGATAAAGAGACTCTTGCATTCCCTCCCTTCGTCCTGGTAGACCTTCCCTGTTCCTTTTCCAGAGCCACCTTGATCTGTGCTTGGGCTGAGTACGGGGCAGATGCCATGGGGGCAGATGGGCTGCTGGTGCACTCGGACGCTTTCTCTCCCAACATTGTTGTGGACACTCTCGGAGCTGGAGACACATTCAATGCTGCTGTGATTTTTGCCCTGAGCAGGGGTGAGTCCTCCATCGCTCCGTCTATCCAGCTCAAATCACCTGTCCCCTCAAGCTGGATGACTTCTCTCTGCTCTCTCACACACACTCTCTCAATGCCCTGCACACAGCTGAGTGAAACTACAAGGTGATCAAGGGTGCCCGCTGGGAAGACAGTCTTCCTGACTATGCTTCTTTGCCTTGGCACTGATTTGATGACATCCTTTTTGTGGCAGGGAAACCCCTTCCTGAGGCACTGAAATACGGGTGCCAAGTGGCTGGTCGGAAGTGTGGAGTGCATGGCTATGATGGAATCGTGTGATCTGCATGCTGGAAGCTGGGGCTGGGACCCTGCAGAGAGCCATGGACCCAAGGCACCCAGTGCTGCATTGCCCTCACGAAGGATGCCAGGGCTTCCCAGCAGGATTGAGAGACAGTCTGGCCTGCTGATCTACAGATGCAGATCTACAGATGGCTGCGAGCCTCGTCACCAGGGCAGGGGACGACAACTTTTGTCTTATTTTTCACTCCAGACTCCAAACCTAATAAAGCACTTAGGCCTGCCGCTTGCCCTGCCTCTGCATGCAAGTTCCACAGGAGGGGCATGGCTGCTTCAGTGCCTGTCTCCAGGGGATGATGCCCAACCCCAGGTGGGATCCTCTGCAGGCAGCAGCATGACCCAGATTGTCCTCTCCTGCCCCAAGTTTCCTTGAATGCACCAGTGCTTTGGGGACAGATGCACCTGCCAGGAAGGGCCAGGAAGTGCAAGAGAGTGGCCACACACATTCAACCTAGTTATACACAGATTTTTTATACATGGATTTGACTCAACACAAACAGCCACTGCAAATCACAGTTTTAAAAACTGCTTTTCTACTGAAGAGAGGCAGTCTTGCAAGCAACATTCCATTTTCCAGTCCCAGAATCAAACCCCTGCAGATATTGAGGCACTACCTTATTCCATTAGGTGCAATGGAGGAGCAAGAAACCTGGAGATGGGCCTTAAAACCCATTTCCCACTGTTTTTTATCACTGATATTTTCCTCCCTGGAAGAGTCTGGAACAGAACCCCTGTGGATAATGAGGGACACTTTTTTTTTGCGGGGTGGAAAAAGAGAGGAGGTGAGCCTCTATGGTCTGATAACTTCCAGGTGGCTTGTCGTCCTCTGCTGCTGCATTGAATGGGTTAGAAATGGGTTCCCATCCATTGGCAGCTGGGAAGGGGTAGCCTGAAGGACCCCTAGAATGGCAACTGACTGCAGGAGTGATATGCAAGGTTGTTTGATCAAATGGGCATAATGCAGCATAGGAGTAAATTGGCATGGAGGGGAACAAAAGCAGCAGGGACGAGGAGGTAGAATGATGCCCTCCAGACAAGCCACATGACTGTGAGACTCCATGGGCAGCAGTGGCCTCCTTATGGCTTCCCTTCCTCAGTCCTTGGTCCCAAGCTGCCTCCCAAGCAAGTTGTGTTTCAGTCCCCCTGACCAGGTGACATCTCAGTCCCTTGAGATGTCCACTGGATCTTCCTGGTCAAACCTTCCCTCTGGAGGACTCAAAGAGGGGACCTCCATCTTGCCGTGTTCTTCTTGAAATGTCTCCAGAATAGCTGTGACCTCTGCTGTGCTTTGTTGACCAGGAGGATCTGGAGGCCTGTCAGCCTCTCTGTCCAATTCTGGAAGTGCCCAGTGCACAATTCCATGTTCTTCACTAGGAGCCTGGTCCTGGTGGGGAGCAAGAAGCAGCTCTGAGGGTTCCAACATCCCATCTTGGTTCAGGTCCTGTGCCTCCAGGATGCTGTCCACCGTCAGGACCACCTACGGTGGGAGAGGCAGTCAAGGCTAGGTGGTCATTGTGGACAAATAATCCCCCAATTCTGCTGAAGTTGGGCAGCTGCATTGCAAGTGCGCTCCTTCCGCACTGTTATTAAAACCCAGAATTTTTAATTTAATTTAGAAGGGAGGGGACAAAATCTTGCCCAAGCAATCCCTGGACAAGCAAGGCATGGTTGAGTCCAAGTGCTCCAAGCATGCTGTGCCCTCCAGGTACAGGCTCCCATCTGGGGAAGCAGCATCACAGAATGGGCTCTAGCATACTTGCTGGACTAATGTTGGCAGAGATGTCAACCCAATCTTATGCAAAGGCACCCAAGGGTGTAAAATGGCACCTACCAAATCTGGTCCAGGTTGCCCATCTGCCTGCTGGGATGTCAACTCACTCAGAAGCCACATAAATTCAAGACCATCCAGATGCCCGCTCTTATCATAATCATGAAGAGCAAAAAGAAGCAAGAGAGCTGTGTTGGAGAGAGATACAAAGAAGGTGTGAGTCGCAGGTACAAGAGTTCAAGGCTGCCCAGCTGTCACTGGGTAGATGTTCTCCCCCCCCCCCCCAAGTCTTGGCCTCCTTCCTTCCAGTGCCACTCCAGATCTTTCTAGCCTCATGTCCTCTAGACCAGTGATACTTGGGTATTTCAGTCCGGGACCCCCGTCAAACTTAACGGAATGTGACATCACTGTGATGCCAAAGCTCCTCCATGTCTACTCAGAAGTAAGTCCCATTGTGTTCAATGGAAAGCCCAGTGCCAGATTCAAAGATGGCAGATCCCACCCTTTTGTGACTCCACTGACCTGAGGTTGCAACCTCTCACCAAGGAGGTCCCGACCCCCACTTTTAGTACCACTGCTCTAGACTGCCTCACCACCGCCCCTACCCCACCTTGGTGGCACTTCCTTCCCAGCCTGCCATTTCTGGGAGTGGCAATCAAATGCGTCCTCCTTCGATTGCACGTTTTTATAATAATCAGTAATGCCCGACAATCACATTTTGAGTTATGTGTTGAACCAGAGTTATGTATTGTAGAGTTGGACCAGAGTCTGAAGGCAATGTTGCCAACTCCAGAAAGGCTTGATCTGAGCATTGCCAAATAGGAGACTTCCCAAAATTCTCTCTTTGGGTTTCCAGAATGGAAGAAATGCAATAAAAACCATGTAATTTCCCCAATATTTCAAGGAACAACTTTTTCATCCCTGCAAGATTTACATCCCTACCTTTCCCTGCAGTGACACCTGTGCTGAGCATCATTTGTCTATTTCCCCTGCCCAAAAGTTCTTGCTGTATCCCACCTAGGTCTCACAGGAGTGGAAAGTAATGGGAGAAGGATAGTGCCATAGTAAGGCACTTTATCTGTAGCTCAAAAATAGCAGCCTCCTACTTTAACTGGGCAATGTGGATGCTGGGCATCATGGAAACAGTGGCTGCTGTCATGAAGAGAGACCACCTACCTGCACCCTTGGGATACAAGGGCACATTCTGAGCAGGTGATCAAGGAGGTGCTACTGGAGTGCAAGCTTGGAGAAATAAGCACATTTGTGAAATGCTAGGGGTGGCCTGGTTCTTTGTGCCGAACTTCTAGGATTTGGGGTTGAGCCAAGAAATCAGCAAAGATTCTTCCCCAGGGAAACAGGAGGTGACAGATCACACATTCTGCACTTCCCTTTGGCTGCAGAATCATATCCAGAGCTCCATGAATTTTTATGGGAGTTGGCCTTCCATAAATCACTGGCATTGCTGGTCCTGGCAATGAGGATGCAAAGGAAGCAAAGTATTTAGCTGAGTGCCCAGTGACTCAAAAAGTTGGGCAGGATAAGCAGCAGCAACCACAGATTCCTATTTTCAGCCTTCAGTTGCAAGATGTAGAAAGCCTACATCGAAAAGCCAGAAGCAAAGAACTTGGAGGCTGGAGTTATTGCTAAGCAAGTCTGGCCAAAGAAAAAAAAATGCAGCATTCCTTGTCTGAAATCTTATGTAGTTCCAGAGAAATCTTCATGAGTTCACTCTCAAAGAGGAATGAAATATCCTTAGTTAGAATAAGAATACAATCCTAAAGACACTTTCCTGGGAGTAAGACCCACTTAACACAATGGGGTTTACATTTGAGTAGACATGATTAGGATTGTGCTCTAAGATTCTAACTCCATCAGAGGACACAAGACTAACTGGGTATTGCTCCAGCTTGAAATGGGAGATGTTTTCTCATCTACCAGTTGGAGAAAAATAAAAAATTCAAGTATTTGGCTTTAATTTATTTCTGGACTGTTTTATGAGACTGTCTGGTGTCGTCTATCCCTACTTTATGGTCTGAGTGTTCTAAATCTGGGCCCAAGATCTGGAGCCAGGAGCCTCCAGCCTAGATCTGAGAATGCCTTGGGACCCACCATAGCTCCTCACACACCAAATCATGGGTAGTCAGCAGGGCAGCCAAGTGCTCCTTATGCCACTCTGAGACACTGACCACACTGGAGCCTGGGACAGCTAATGGCTTCATGCAGGAAGATGGCTCTTACCCTGCTCCCTTGTCATGGCATCAGCATCCCCGTCCACCTGCCCAGCATTCTTCAGGTAATCTTGGAGCGCCCTAAGACACACCAAGATACAGGTCAGCCTTGCCACAGCATAGGGAGAGGGCTGTTCCGGGGCATGTCAGGTCATAGCAGTGGACCTCTGTGTAGAAGAAGCAAAGTCAGCCAAGCCCACCCAGGACTTTGGGTGGGTACACTGACCACTTTGCAAGGGGCATCTTGGAGGGTTTACTGGAATAAAAGCAACGCTCTCTGTCCACAAAGCTGTTCACAGTTATTTAGTGCAGAAAAGCACTCTACACGTGTTCAGAAGCAGACTCTTAGGGATGAAACATGCAATTAAAAGAGGTGTGGGGCTGACATCTGGCTAGAAAATAAGCACTGAACAAGCAGCAGTTGCAGCTAGAAATACACTGATGGAGAGGAGGTTGAGGTACCCACCTGTGAGGAGAAGGTATCGAGGACACTACTTGGGCATAAACCAATAAATCCTAACCAATTTAGGCCGGCACAACTCAACCATCCCCTGTTCCCATGGTGGTGTGGGAAGGCCGGCACATAACTGCAGTGGCCTGATCCCCCAGAAATGTTGTACAGCGTTTTTGTGACATGTACAGCATTTTTGTGACACTCCCAGGCAAGCACAGGATTTGTGTTGAGATTTATGCCAGCCTAACTCAAGTTTAGAACTGCAGCCTGAGTTAACAAGAAAGCCATGGGTCTGACTTGGAGGAGATTGTCCTCAAGATGTGGTTTGATCACCCAGCCACAACAGGCAAGAATGTGTCTTGCAGCACTGCATGACTTTCCTGCCCCTCAGGCGTTCCCAATTGTGCAATGCGGTGATCACGACCTGTCTCCAGCAACCTAGAAGCAGCCCTGGGAATGGAAAGGGGGGTGATAGTGACTCACCTGAGAGATTCCTTTCCTGGGTGCAGGGGATTCAGCACAGACTGATGCCTTGAATCATTGGGGGTCTCAGGCCTGGAAGGCACAAGGAAGAAAAGCAGTGCTAGAGGGGGAAGCCACCCATGTGCCTCCCTTCTGTAATCAATCAATCAAACAGTATTCATACATGTATCCCCCACTTTCTGACAGTTCGTTTTATGATGATCCATTCTTTCAGTGCCTTTCAATTATACCCAGAACTTATTCAATGCATGTCCTGCTCGTTCAACCTCTCTCTGCTGTTTTAAAGGCCAAAATTGCTCTCCCCCATGTTGTATGTAGTTCTTGGTCTAATTCCATTCCCAAAGGAGTTAATGAGAATCTATTTGCAGAAATCATTTGTATGGCACCAGGAACTTGCAAGATAAAAAGGACACTTAAAAAAGCATGGGAAGCAACTTTTATAAACTAAAAAACATTGGGTTCTACTTTTCAATAGTTTTCACTTTTGGATGGTGCTCTGATCTGCTGTCTAGGGAGGTACATGAGGTGGCGGCAAGAAATAGGGCCTTCTCGGTAGTGGCAGCAACCCATTGGAATTCCCTCCTTCTCTATTTAAAAACTGCTCCCTCCTTTGAAATCTTTTGGTGTAGCCTAAAAACATTTCTTTTTAATAAGGCCTTCTGGGCTTTTAGCCTTTTAAAATGTTTTTGATACTTGTTTTTTAAAGATAGTCTACTGTGACAATCCTTTTTATATAACATATTTTTTATGATGGCTCTTAACATTTTTAATGTGGATGTTTACTGTTTTTTATGATGAATGTTTTCATGTTATTTTGTTAATTAAAACTCAATAACATTAATGTTGTTAATGATGCATTTTAATTGTTGATTTTTTTATGGATTTGTTGATTATGTTAGCTGCCTTGAGTCCCCCAGGGATATAAAGAAAGTATATTTTTATCCCTGACCCGTCCAATTAAGTGGGAGATGCCAGTATTTCAATATTTCTATAACTTTAAACAAAAAGTTCACAAAGCAGTTTACAGTAAAGAGAAAACGAAATAGTGTATTGAATCTAACGCTCACCTTTTTCAGTCTCCAAAATCAGGGTGCACATTAGATTTGATGGTTAATTCGATTTGAGTAAATTCATTATTTTGATTATGAGTATAGGGTATGCATTATATTCATGCACATAAGATTCAAGTACAGTAATACCCCAAGAGAGGCACCAGCACATCCAGTGCTCTGGCACCCCTTCCTCCCAGTACCTCTTGCTGTCATCCTTTGGTGCTGCCCAGCTGGTTGACACACTGAGAATCAGAATGGTGAGAAGCACTTTCATCCTGGCACCATCCAGGGGCTGACCTAGAGAAGAGGGGGGCACAAGTACCCACGTCAGCAGATGCCAACTGGAATGTCCTGATTCCATGCAGCTGATGGGTCCCCCTGGAGGCTGTTCTGAGCAAGGCCTGGCAGGCACATGAATGCCACATCCAGCTGTTACTGTAGCGCCACCGCAGCGCATTGTTCATGAAGGGGGGGCACCATAACTGGCTAAGGCTGCAGCAAGATGCCCCCCCCTTTTTGGAAGAGCACTCTTGGAATGGCTTCATCCAGCCCAGCATTTAATTCCCATGGAGAAGGTTGCACAGCATCACCCAAAAGATGCACCATTCCCAGGGATGGCATAGCTAGAGGGGGCGGACGACCTCCCAATCGGCTATGCTAAATGCCCACATGTCTACTCAAAAGTCAGTCTTCAGATTTCAATGGGATTTACTCCCAGGAAAGGGTGCATAGGATGGTGCCCTAATTCCTGCAGGGAGAGCTTGCAAGCCATGATGGCTCCTGCCTTTGTCGCCCGTCCGAAGTACAGCAGTGCCCGGGCTCTGCCTTCCTGTCCCCGACCCGACGCACCCATCCTCTGCCTACCGCTTTCCTCGCCTCCGTCGATGGGCACCGTGTCTGGATTCAGGCTGCAGTGGCCGAAAAGGAGCGCTGCTGCTGGCAGGACCGCCCTCGATCGCCGCCCAGCCCCACCCGCTCGTCCGCCCCGTCGAGGTTTCCCCAGCAGCTCTTCATTGCAAGCTGCATGCTGGAATCTATCAATTCCCAAATATAGGACACCCAAGAAAAGTGTAGGATGTACAGAATGTAGGATGTACAGAAATGTAGGAACAGGATGAGCATACGTTAGAACCGAAAAAGAGGACAAGCCCCCTCCCAAAAGTAGGACAGTCAAGAAAAATGTAGGACATTTTTGTAGGATGTAGGAACATGCAGAATGTAGGAAAATGTAGGAACAGGGTAACCATTGTGTTATAGCCGAAAAAAGGACAAGCCCCTTGCCACATGTAGGAAAAATATAGGTTGTGACAAAAATAAAAGCTAAAAACACTCATATAGATTACTTTCAGGTGCCTAATTTAGATGCTTTATTATTAAATTTAAAACTGTTACATATATTTTACTACATTTAGAGCACAAGCCTAACCATGTCTACTCAAAAGTAAGCCCCATTGTGTTCAATATGTCTTACTCCCAGGAAAGTGTCTTTAGGATTGCAGCCATAATTTATTAATTTCAAGAAGGCGATGCGCTCACAAGGAAAAGGAGGACAATGGAGTTTATTTTCCAGGACACAAGGCTGAAAAGGGGGACATGTCCTGGAAAAAGAGGACGTCTGGTCACCATAGTTCTTGGTCACTAACACAGATGGCTTTTAAAGTAGACACTAAAGACTTAAGGTGGAGTAGAGTCAGTGGAGTAGCTGGAGGGGGTGCAAAGCAGCAGGTTTTTGTAGGGAGTCTCACTGCAGCAAGAAGCTGTTACTCCCCCGCCTTTTTGGTGGAAGTAAGTCCCATTATGGTCAAGGGTCTTACTCCCAGGAAAGTGTGGTTAGGATTGCAGCCATAGTGTTAATAACATAATATTTAGAGCACAATCCTAAGCACGTCTACTCAGAAGTAAGTCCCATCATGGTCAAGGGTCTTACTCCCAGGAAAGTGTGGTTAGGATTGCAGCCATAGTGTTAATAACATAATATTTAGAGCACAATCCTAAGCACGTCTACTCAGAAGTAAGTCCCATCATGGTCAAGGGTCTTACTCCCAGGAAAGTGTACAATGGTTTCAGCCTTGGCTGCAGTGCCCTGAAAAGAGAAAGCCTTTGCAGCTGATGAGGGTCACATGATCAAAAGGAAAAGGCTAAGAAAGAGGACAATGGAATGAATGGGAGGTGCAGGAGGCAGCAGAGGGCTTGCCCATCTCTAAGATGGCGGATGGGGGCGGGGCGCAGCGACCTGCCCGTCACAAAGAGGGCTGCTGGTGGGCGGGGCCTGGGAGCTGCAGGTGGTTTCGAGCCCTGCCTGGCTCCGCGGACTGCAGGGGGGAAGAGAAGATGCTGGGACTCTCACTGCTGCTGGCCTTCAGTACCGCACTCATCGCCTACTACTGGGCGCGCGTCCCCAAGGTCAGGCTGCAAGGGAGCAGGGAGGGAGCAGGGAGGGAGCAGGGAGGGTCTTTCTGGGCAGGGCTACTCGGAAGTAAGTCCCTTTGTACCCTATGGGGCTTACTCCCAGGAGAGAGTGGACAGGCTTATGGCACAATCCTAGGCATGTCTGCTCGGAAGTAAGTCCTACTCTAGCCTATGGGACTTTCTCCCAGGAAAGTGTGGAGAGGCTTAGGGGACAATCCTATGCATGCACGTCCCACTGTAGTCAGCCTGAGGGTACAATCTTATTCAGGTCTACTTGGAAGTCAGTTCCATTGTAGTCAATGGGGCTTACTCCCAGGAAAGGGGCATGTATCTACTCCTACTGAATGGACTGAGCTGTGTCTCCCCACCTGGGCTCTGCTTCCTTGACTTAGCCTGGCACTGGGGCTGCTCCTGCTTCTTCTCTGTTCCTCCTGCAGCCACTTGGCACCTGTTGTGAAACACCATGAGGTCTATGGATTAATTTGTAAAAAATAAATAACCAATGTTGGGGTTTTGCACAATGCCTCTAAAGTTAGGCGCTCTGCACATACTCAGAGGTTGCATATTCACTCCCTTACCTTTTACCTCTCTGATTTAGAAAACAGGTTTGGGAGTTTTGGTTGGGTGTGTAGTAGAGCAATAATGAACCACAGATACCGGCTGTGTCTCACCTCCCACTGATCACTATTTCTGTCAACACTCTCTGGGTTGGTTCATCCTGGCAAAGCCCTGCTGACCCTCCAAGTTGTCACTTGTGTGGTCCGCTTTGAATTCCCCATCAAGTTTGGAAGATCTTCAATACAGATCTCTTGGTTTTTGGCCTACAAAATCTCTGTGGAATCCAGAGAATTATTAACAATATTTATACATGGCTTTTTCAACTACAAGTTCACAAAGTGGTTTACAGCAAAAATCAAATAATTAATGGCTTGTTTTCAGATGCTGCCCATGAAATGCATGTGTTCTGTTTGCTGCACGTGCCCTTGGCATTCTTCTGCACATGTGTACCTTTGCGGTGACGCTAGCTCAGATTGTAGGCAGGCCAGAAGGTTGCGGATTTGGGGTTCAGGGAGGAAGGCTAGCTCAGTGCTGGAGAATAAGGTGTTGGGGTTCAGGCCCTGGCAACATTGCTAGTCAGATCTTGGGCTAGTCCTCCTGTCGGAGATGCTCTAGTCTAGGAGGATTTCCTGCTACAGGCAGGGGGTTGGACGACATGACCTACTGGGTACCTTCCAACTCTAGGATTCTGTTACATGATTCTATTCTAGTTGGAATCTTTTTAGGATCTTACAAGGAGGGGCATGAGAAGTGAACAGATGGGAGCCAGACCATGATCCTGATGGGTTTGGGGTATTTGTCCTCCGCTTTCACTCTTTCAACACCTTTCCGTTATACCATGGACTCATTCATTCCAACACATGCTTCACTTGTTCAACCTCGCTCTGCTGGTCTAAAGGCTAAAATTGTCTTCCCTGATATTGATTTGCATCATGTGACATGGTGATCAAATGGTTTTTGGCATTTCCTTATAACTTTCTTCAGTAATTAACAAACACATAAGATATTCATTGCTGACACATGCCTTTGTACATTTGACTACAACTTGTTACATATTTTAGCTAGGCTTTTGCAAGTGGTATTTATGTCTTTTTTGTGGCCATTTTGCCTTTACTAGCTACAAATGCAAGGGTTTTGCATTTCAACAGTTTTCATTTTTGGACAGTCCTCCACTCCCTAACCTGTCCAGTAAGTGGGGGATGCCTGTACCATGTATGCATGTATAGGTTGAGTTCTCAAAAACCCCAGAATTGCTTCCTGAGCAGACCTGCTACCTGCCCATTGAAGTTTCCATGCCTTTTTCTTGGAACCTGTGGGTGGGTCTGGCTGTGAAGTGCTTCATTTCTGAGGTGCATGGATGCCCCAGAATGGGTAAAGATCCCAGTTTTCCTTTTCCGCCCCCAAATGGTTTTGATGCACTTCCTGCTTGCCACAGGGACCCATGAGCAGGGATGGTGTTATTGCTGCCTGCATCTTGCTAAATCCTAATGTTCCCACACTTTCTCTTTTGTAGCGCCCTCTGCTGGTGGCATGTGAGCCTTTCCATTCTTTCCTGGAGAAGTATTGCCCCGTTGTGAGTGAGACCTTCTACCCTACGCCATGGTGCTTTGAGGGTCACCTCCAGACGATCGTCCGTGTCTTCCTCCAGTCTCGCCCATATATCTCCTACCACAGGTGGGTCTGAAGCAGAGTGTGGGATCCCAGTGCCATCCCAGGAAACAATTACTGGTCCTTCTCTAGGCTGCACGAGCCAGTCTTGAGTCAGGTGTTTGATGGCCACCTGCTCCACTCTCTGCCTTCTTTCTCTCCACTCCCCTCTCCACTCCACTCTCACCCTTCTTTCTCCATTCAGTCAGGTGCTGCGGACTGCAGATGGAGGCCAACTATTGCTGGATTGGGCTGATGGAGGTGGGAGCATGTCCCACCCTGACCCCGAGAGCTGCCCCATTGTTCTCCTTCTACCTGGCCTGACAGGCAACAGCCAAGAGACCTACATCTTGCACCTGGTACTCAGTGCCCAGCAGCAGGGCTACAGGTGAGAGTGCCTTTGACATGTCTGATTTCCACAAATTTTCCTATGTACCTGAATGGGAAGATTGTTCAACTTTTAGCAAGTACAGACTGCTGGAAGAGTAAAGATAAGCACTGGCCTTGGAAGATGCCCCACTGGATGTGAGGGAGATGGGCCCTGGCATATCTCATGTTCCTCCCTGCCCTTCTCTTTCCAGGGCTGCTGTATTCAACAACCGGGGCTGCAGAGGAGAGGAATTACTGGTGAGTGTCTGTGCAACTGTGTGGTGGTGCTTTTCAATTTCTGGGCCAGATTTTTAGCATTTGCAGTGGTCACCTGAGCTGGTGGTGCTCCAGGCTCCTCAGGGTTTCTTCCAAGGAGAACTGCTCCATCCATGCCCCTCTCTTTCAGACTCACAGAGCATTCTGTGCCAACAGTACTGAAGACCTGGAGCTGGTTGTGGCCTCCATCAAGAGCCAGTACCCTCGAGCTCCACTGATGGCTGTTGGTGTCTCCCTGGGCGGGTGAGGTTCAATCTAAGCCAACTTTTATGGGCTACTTTTCAGTTATATGTATATGAGAGGGAACACAGATTCTGAGGTGCCTTCATGGCATATTCTGACTGATTTTGTAGCAGAGCCACTCTGCCCATGCAAAAAATCCTTCTGTTGGTCTCCCTGACTGGGCAGCAGCCCTCCTGAGCTTCTCCCAGCACTTATGTCTGTGATGTTTCATATCTGTCATGGCTTGACCCCTCATCAGAGTTGACTCCAAGCAAAAGGAACTCATTTGCCACTGAGCAAGGCATAGCAGTCACTTGTGCTAGACTCCATGTCTACTCAGAAGTAAATCCCATTATATTCAATGAGACTTACTCCCAAGAAAGCAGCTTAAGTTCCCCACTGCTCCACTGGATGGTAGCACCCAGCTTTTGTGACCCTCTTGAAATGAAGTTGCAACCTGCCAAAGAACCCCCACTTTGAGAATCACTGCTTTAGTTTAGGGCAAATCAGTTTTTCACATTCATGACTGCTCTTCGCTACCGGGACCTTTTTGTCTTACATCTGGGCCTTGGAGTGGTGGTTGAAGATCAAATGGCCAGCAACCCTTATGGTGTTCAGATGTGTGGACACTGGATCTTTATTTCTCCTGGCAGGATGCTGGTGCTGAACTACCTTGGACGAAAAGAACAGGACAGCGGCTTGGTGGCTGCCATGACATTCTCTGTGAGCTGGGACCCCTTTGAGACTACCTACTCACTTGAAAGGCCCCTCAACCTGGTGCTCTTCAATCAGCACCTCACAGCCAATATGCGACAGCTCATTCAACGGTCTGTACAAAGTCACAGACAGGGGTCAGAAGGGTGAAATGAAGCAGGCTTGGGGAAAGAGGGTGATGCAAGACAGACACGTGCCCCTGTTTCTCTTTCCCCCCACTGCAAATTTCCCCCACTGACTTCCCATTCTGTTTCCAGACACAAGAAAGTCATCGCTGAAAAGTTGGACGTGGATCATATCCTGAAGGTAGCAGCACTATTGCTTTCCACCTTTCCCCGTCATGTTTTCCTTGCAATATATTAATGCCTTATGTGTATCATGATTGTTTCAGGCTAAAAGCATCCGAGAGTTTGATGAGCGTTATACAGCAGTTGCTTTTGGCTACAAATCCTGTGAGGAGTACTATGAGGCAGCCAGTCCACGCTGGAAAGTGTGGAAAATCCAGGTGCCAGTACTGTGCCTCAACTCTTCCGATGACCCCTTCTCTCCTCAGCACAGTAAGGCTTATTCCTCCTTCTGGCCCTTGTCATCATGTGTGCTGCTCCCTGGATTGCTTGGCCTGATTGCTCATGTGGTTTTCTTGCAGCTTTTCCCATAGAGGCAGCCCGCTCCGTGCCTACTTTGGCTCTGCTGGTAACATCCCGGGGGGGCCACATTGGGTTCCTGGAAGGCCTCCTTCTCCGCCACAGGAGCTACATGAACCGTGTCTTTGCCCAGTTTGTGGATGCCGTTTTCAAGCATGAGGAGGAGCTGAAGACTACAGTGGCTACAGCAGGCTGCAGCACAGAGAGAGCTGTGTCTTCCTGAGTGTGGAAGGGGCCAAGGCCTGGCTAAAACAACATGTTCTGATGCTCCCCAAATGCTGCTTTGTATGGTGAAATTGCACATAGGGCCCAAGGAGGGGGAGACTTGCCTTTTGAATACAGACTTGCCTTTTCGGGAAAAGTTGCTTCTTGCTTTCCCACTGTATGCAGAAAAGGCACTGCAACTGCTGCTCAGCACTTCACCGAGGGGGATGTGGGCTGGCTACATACTGCTTGTGCAAGGGGAAAGCAGCTCCTGGTTTTGGCCAAGGAACTTGCTAAGCACCCAAGCCTTTAGGCTGCTCCTTTAAGAAAAGTAAGGGGGCAAAATGGTCCATTCAGTTGATGCTCTTAAGCATGAAGGTGGTTTACCCCAGCCAAGAACTTGCTTGAAACCCAACACCATAGAAGCAGTGAGGATACCTGGCACCTCTGAGTAATAGCAAGCCGGATCTATTGAATGAGGTTGGAACAGTGAACTCTATATGGAGCAGAACCATCTTTACACAGCAGTTTCCTTCCTGGGGGAGCTTAGGGGAGGTTTAGAAGACTTCCTCCTCTCCTAGCAAGTGCCAAGTGTCCTACATCCCGGCAGCAAGGACTGCTGTGTCCTTGTCCCCCCACTGAAATAAGGTATCAGCATTTATTTCTTCTCCTCCCATTCCCCCAATAAGCTGCCCCCATGAGAAGAAAAATGGCAGTACATTTGACTTGGAGGAGAGGGAACAGATTGCACATCTGCTCTAAAGACCCCAAGCCCCAAAGGGAGGAGCAGTAGGGATGATTTTACAGTAAAAACCTGAAATCCCAGTAGTACCCTTAGTGCAAAGATCTGCCCTAGTAAGAGGTTAAAGGCAGCACTCAAGTGCGAGATAACCTGGATTCAGAGTCTACTGCAAGATATGATAGGGAACCACCTCCGAGGCTGAACCTTCACTATGTCCCACAACAACCCTTCCAACAGCTGCAATCCCTTCTTACTTGTATCTCACCTACAGCTAGAGGCACATGACTTAAAATCTATCTCAGGAAGCCAACCATTATTTCTGTTAGCCCTTTGGAGTGGGTAGTAGGGGAAATGGGTCTGCTTTTCACAGCTACAAAAAAAGTGCCTTTGGAAATAGTCAAAAATCATTGGCAGGAACAGGGATGCCTGTGGCAAAAAGCAAATAAATGAAGGGGGTGGGGGAACCTGTGAGTCTCCAGAACTGAGTGGGTAATGGGCATTGTTTGTTCCTAGAATTGGTCAGCTCCTACAGCTTGATGGTGGTAGCCCCTTCCCTTGACACATCCTTACATCTATAGAACAAGGCTCCTCCTCGAGGGCTGGTTTGCAGTCGGGGCACCCTCTTCCATCATGAGAGGGAGGAAGAGGCACCCACGATGCAGATCTTACTCCATCAGCCTGTTTAATGGTTGCAGCAAGGCCCCAATGGTATACTGCACTAGAGCTCTCCTGCTCAGGGCAGAGGTGCCTGGAACGTTGCAACACAAAAATCAAGGTCAGAGGGTGCAGCCCTGCCTGCCCTCCTGCAAGAAGGGTATGAGTTCAGGTCCAGGAAATCCTCCTCTGAAGGGCAGGCCCAGCCCACACTGATAGGAGCCTGGGTTTCAGTCTCTGGGCCAGCGCAATCCTCAGAAGACCTTCAGAGCAAAGGTCCAAACTTTTCTGGAAGCTGTTCAGAGTCAGAGAAAGCCTGGAAACACCAGTTGCAGCAGCAGTACCACACCCACAGTCAGTCCAGCGCAGAATAATAGTAGCAGCCAGATGGGGAAGCTTCCTGTGGAGAGAGTACAGCTATGTGAAGGCAAGTAAAGACTGCATGGTTCTACCACCCCAAATTGCTCCAACCCCACAGTAGCCCCTGCATCCACTTCATGTTCCCCCACTCTCCCCCATCTTAAGACAGACTTCTGCCACCCCAAATTGATCCAAACCCACAGTAGCCCCTGCATCCACTTCATGCTCCCCCACTCTCCCCCATCTTCATCTTCACTCTCCCCCCACCTACTTCTGCAGCGGAGTTGGTGCACACGGCAGCGGCTGTCCACAGCTACACTCAGCAGGGCCGCCTCGTTGTCCTTCAACAATTCTGGGGTTTCAGGCAGGAAGGCCACAGATGTGACCACAATGCTATGTGCTTCCCGCACATAGTACAGCCTCTGTAGGAGTAGCAACATCTTTCAAGAGAAAACTAGCAATGGCAACACTGTGAGAGGCTGGGGGGGGAGACCTCAACTTTTCACACACTGCCCTCCAGCATGTCTATCCATAAGGCCGAAGGACAGGCAACCCCAAACCTTCACCAGGCCTTAACTTGCCATTTCAGCTCCTGGAAAGCACAGCCCCATGCAATCTACCCATTATGGGGCGAGCTCCCCTATTCCCAGATGCAGCCTCGTGGCATAGGAGAACCAAGAGCAGTTAGGCTGTGCCTGGGATCTGCCCTCTAGGGAGTAGGCTGGAATAGCCAGGAGGGTGTGATAGACATGTACCTGTAGAGAAAAGGACACCAAGATGGCAACAGAGCCTGTCACTGTGCCCAGTCCAAGGAATGTTCCTGAATCACTGCAAGTAGAGACAAACAGCAAAGAGCTTTGGCCCAGAATGGAGGCTCCATCTCAAGTATCACAGGAATTGCTACTTGTTGAAGCATAACACCAGCATGCCCAGTGATTCAATCCCCAACAGCATCTCCAGACAGGGCAAAGAAGAATCCCAGTCTGCAATCCTAGAGCATTTATTGACAATCTAGAATTGGATGGACCAGGGCTTGAGCTTACTACAAGGCATCTGAGCATGTGTCATTTGCTCTTCTCTTGCCTCTACTTCCATCTATGACTAGCAAAGAAAATGTGTGCACTAAGAAGGGAGCCAGGTGGAGCACTGAAGCAATCTTGCTGAAAATAGTGTGATGATTTTCCATGCTACCATCCTTTCCTGGCTTCCCATCACCATCAAGGAACAACATAAAAAGAGCCTTGCTTAATAAGGACAAAGGCCCATCTCGTCCACCTTCCTATAATCTCACAGAGGCCCATAAGAAAAGGGGTGGGGAGGAGTGTTTTCCTCCTCTCAATGCTCCTAGTCCTACCTGACAGAGAGGCAGGAGATTACTTCATTTCCACAGGGCCGGGTGAGTAGGGGCAAGAAATTATGCCCATCCCACTTGGTGATGTAGCAGGGGGGTGGACGCCGCTCTCGCTTGTAGGGGATCTGGACTGTGTAGAGCCGCAGTGCTTTGGCTTGATCTTCCACGGTCCCAAACCTGTACCCAAAGGGAATGGTGTCAGAGAACAAGCCCCCAAGGGCAGAACCTGTGTGCAGGGCCCAGATCACCCTCCCAGCAACTCCTGTGACCTGCAGGCCTGGTAGCGATATGCTTTATCTGGGATGCTGGAAAGGTTCTCGTTCCAATGCAGTCCCATCAGTAGGTGGTCCTTCTGCCACACACAGCACTGGAAGTCCCGCCCGACTGTCACCACCTGTGCAATCACAAGATAGCAGTGCTAATAGCAATCCAGGGAGCCTCACCCTCTCCCCTCCAGGACCCCTTAGTCAGGAAGTGGTGGGTATTCTCACATGTTCCAACCTTCCCCAATGGGACCCCTTTCTTTCCCTAACTTTGAAGAAAAGCAAAATACTGCAGTCAGTCCATTGCCCACCTCCTATGGGTCTGGAATTTTAAATTACTGCTTTGATTTAATGAAACATTTTCCACCAAAAAGGATCACCCTCAGGAACTAAATCAGGGAAGGAAAATGCTGGAGGAGATCCTGATGCCAAAGGATCTAGAATGCCATTCCAGTTCTAAACATCAGTTGCTAGCAGAAGTATAGGGTCCTGCAATCTTTTGTATTTGAAGGGTTCAGCAACCTCGTTTTAGGGATGTCACGAGAGGATGGGATCCACTATCTTGGAATTTGGCACTGGGATTTCATGGGAGTATGTTTCATTGAACACAATGTAACTTATTTCCTGGTAGACATGGAGGAGTTCTGATATCGCAGTGCTATCACATCCAGGCAAGTTTGACTGGAAGTCCTGGATAGATTTTTAAGTTTGAAAAGGGGTCCTGGGCTGAAATGCCCAAGTACCACTGCTCTAAAGCAACACTTTCAGGACACCTGCCTTGGCAAGGGTTAAAGGCATGCCAGGTTCCCTGGCAACTTCTTGTCCTGCTGTCTTAAACAAGTTCTGGGCAGCAAATCACCATCCGGGGAACCAATGGATGTGTGACAGCCGAGGGTGATAACCAAGGCCAGCAGCACACTTGATTTGCCCAACAATTCCAGCCAACCCATATATAAGAGATGTACCTTGGCCAAGGTTATGAAACATCTCATGTAGGCTGTGTGGAGGCTTTACCACAAAGGAGTTTGTGAGCTTAGTTGCCACTGATACAGTTTTGATGGGCAAGGTGGGCTCTTCCTCAAACTGAGAGGTTACAAGGTTCCCTTTCCCCCATAACCTCACAGCCTTCCAGGCCAGGAACACTATGGGAGAGTCTGTATTCCAAGGACAAGAGGACCTTTACCTTCTTATCTGGGCTCAGGGCAATGTCCTCAATCTCCCCGTTGTGAGCCTGAAACTCCAGAGTTTTCTTCATACTAGGAAACTGCAGAAAGAGAGATGAGTCAAATGTGCCCCACTTTGCAAGAGCAAGGGAAGGGTACCTACAATTCTCTCCCTCGCCCCATTATGCGCAGCCACCAGGGCCCTCATACCTCCCATAGTCGCAGGAATCCATCCACACCACCTGTGGCCAGAAGGGTATGGTCATCACTGAAGCACACAGCTTTCTGCAGGGCATCAGGGCTGGTGTCCGTCTGGACACAATGAAGTGTCTCCACTGTCACCTCGGTGGCTTCCTTGTGAGTGTCACCACCACTGCCACTGCTGTTGGGCGCAGGACCCTTTCGCCGTCGGGGGCCCTTCTCAGAATTGTCACCACCTGTGGGGCCCACAAAACTGCTGGGGGGACGATGACATGCACCTCAGTCCTTCCACCCACAGGCACCTCTCCCTTGGGTGGGGAGAGAAAGGGTGGGAGGGGTTCTCCTGCAGATAAGTACAGAGCAAGGGCACGAAGATACAAGTGTCCTGTGTGCTCCTTGAAGCATCTAGAAGACCACTGTGAGATACAGGAAGTTGACAAGGTGGGCCTCTGGCCTCATCCAGTGGGGCTACTCCTCCGCTCCTATGTGAATAGTCTGGGGAACTCCTTGCAACAGGATTGGGGATGGCACCAGCACGCAGGTATGTACTATGTCAGTATAGGATACAGGAGGCTGAAGGTGATGAGTGTGGGTCCTGATCCAGTAGGCTGTTCCTATGTGAATGATCTGTGGAACTCCTTGCCACATGATTTAGTAACGAGACCAGGATGCAGGTCTTGTGTGCCCCCTGAGGCGCCTGGTGGATCAGTATGGGATAAATGAGACTAGAGGAGATGAGCCCTATCCTGAGGGGGGCTCTCCTCCTGGGGCCCCTATCCAGAGGGGGCTGCGTGGGGAGGGGGGCGCGGGCCTCACCTGCCTTCTCGGGGGCGCGCTTGTGCTTGTCGCCGTCCTGGTGGAGGGTGAGGCGGAGGATGTGGCAGGAGGCGTCCTGTCCTGCGGCGATGAGGTCTCCTGCCAGTGCCAGGGTCATGGTGGCGCGTGTCTCGGTGTCGTGGGCGTGCAGGAGGGAGGCGGTGAGGGCGCCCGCGGCCCACTCCAGGCGCAGGAAGTGCTGTGGGAGGGAGGCAGAGCTCAGCGGAGGGCCCCGCAGCCTCCCCAGCCGCCCCCAGGAGCCCCAGACCCCCTACCAGGCCGTTGCGGATGCCCGTCTTGGCAGCGCCCCCGCCCCCCGCCACCAGCGCCAGGCCGGCCTTGCGGTGCAGCTGCAGGGCGTAGAGCGGGAAGGGCGCCCGGTACAGCTCCGGAGGCCGGGGCGGCATGGCGGTGAGGGAAGCCGGCCACCACCAGCCCTTCCTAGCAACACTCCTCGCTGAGCATGCGCACTCCACGGTACACGTCGGCAGTTAGAACGCAGACGCCCACCTCGCGCCATCTTTCTCAAGGGCAGAAGCCGAGGGGGGCGGGGCTTCTGCCAGGAGAAGGGCGGGGCGTCTTCTCAGCATGCGCAGGAGTTTCCTGGGGGGGAGGGGCATGTGTCAAAAAGTAGGACACCCAAAAATGTAGGGCATGACAAATAAAAGCTAAAAACACTCATAAGTGTTGCTTTAATGTGCACTTCTTATTAAATTTAAAATAAAACAATTATAAATAGAGAAGAAGCCTAACCATGTCTACTCAGAAGCAAATCCTATTGTGTTCAATGGGTCTTACTCCCAGGAAAGTGTCTTTGGAATTGCAGTCAAAATTTAATAAATAATAAAAATTCAATACATTTCAATTTAATAAATCCGAAAGATACTTTCCTGGTGAGTTAAGAAGATCCACTGAACACAATGGGGCTAACTTTTGAGTAGACATGATAAGGATTGTGCTCATAATTTATTAGTTACAAGAATTCTAAGACAAGGAAAAAGAGGACAATGAAGACTTTTTTTCCAGGACACAGGCTAAAAAAGAGGACATCCTGGAAAAAGAGGACATATGGTCACCCTGACAGTATTAATTATCTTCTCCCATTCAGACAATCTCAGAAAGAGGGGTGCAAATTTATTTATTTGTAGTCTCCTTTTCTCCCTGAAGGACACGCTAGGCGGCTAACAATAATAAAATGCAATCAAGGACAGAAAAATGCAATTCAAACAATAAAATTCAATTAAAACCATATAAATTATTTTACAATTTATAGACAATTGAGTCAGGACAGACAAAATGTTTCCTTACCCAGTGTGTACTGTGGAACTCCCTGCCACATGATGTGCTGATGGCCTTTAAAAGGGGATTGGGCAGATTTCTGGAAGAAAAGTCCATCAAGGGTTACAAGCCGTAAAGGGGGATGCACAACCTCCCTATTTTTAATGGGGCTACCTCAGAATGCCAGACAACGAGGACAGCACCTGGAAGCAGGTCTCTTGAAGCCTTGGGTGCTCCCTGAAGCATTTGGTGGGCCGCTATGAGATGCAGGAAGCTGGACCAGATGGGCCTTTGCCTGTTCATATGTGAATAGTCTGTGGAACTGGAACTCCTTGCCACAGGATTTGGTGATGACACCTGGACACAGGTCTTGTGTGCTCCATGAAACATCTTGTGGGGCACTGTGAGCTGTTGTAATTTGGACTAGATGGGACTTTGCCTGATCCATATGGGGTCTGGTATCAGTGAAGCCTGGTACCAGTAAAAACTATTTCAGGCAACACGTGTGGTCTGGTAGTTAAGTGAAGAGTTGCTGGAGAATGCTAAGGAGAAAAAAATGTTTTTGGATGAGAGACTGAATGCTGATAAAGTGTCATGAGACATAACAGCCCAAGGTGTCTGTTTAAAACTTGGCTGATTTGAAAACTGCTCCTGCTGGTAGATTGGAAAACATTTCCTGATGCCAAATATCAATATTAAGCACAATTGCTAAGAACTCAAGCAGAACTGGGGCACAGGCTGCAATCCTAAAGACACTATCCTGGGTGTAAGACCCATGGAGCACAATGGGGCTTCAGTGGACATGATTAGGATTGTGCTCACAATCTCCTGGTACCTGAAAGAGTAATTCAGATGCTTCCTCCTTTATCTGGTGGTGCTTTCAGTCCAGAATTCTTCAACCTCTTTCATTCCTGTAAGTAGCTGCAACCCACAACTGAGGCTTTGAAACTCCATTGGGGTCCAGCCTGACACCATGATTTAGGATCATTGGACTATGGCTACTTCCTTACAAGTAACCCTGGCACTTATCAATTGTTACCATTAGACCTTGCCCCTAGGAGCTTACCATCTTGATACTGACACAATGGAATTTGGACATAAACATATCGTATAAACAACAACATAAACATAACAGTATTTATATCCTGCTTTTCCACAAAATGTTTACAAAGCCGTTTACAAAGAAAATAAACTGAAACTGTTTCAGTTGCATGTAGCATAGAGTAGGGAATGAAGACTAAGGCATGGTGCTTAAGTCTCTGCAGAAAAAGTAGGTTTCAAGGAGCGATTAGAAAGATGATGGAGAAGGGGCTTTCCACAAGGTTCCTAGGCTTAAGGGACAGCAAGATAGGATGGAGCTATTGGAAGGAATGACCCTTTTGTTTCCTCAGCTGCTGGTGCACTCTTACAAGCTGCTAAAAGCCTGCACTGGTCTAGAACTATTGCTGGGGATTGGATATAGGATAAATAGGACTAGGGTGTCTTCTGACAAGGGTAGTTTGGGACCAGCGAGAGCTGCCCATTATTGGGTTGTAGGACGGTAGCGGAGCATAGGGTTTGAGATCCAAAGGAAAAGGAGATCTTCTTGACTAGAGACCCAACCTGACCCCAGCCCCAAAAGTGCAATGAAGCCTGGCTGAACTTTGACTACCTGCTCTGAACCTATTTGTCCAGCACATTTCTGTCTTGGGGCCTGTGACCTCTTCTTACTTGGCTGCCCTGCTGGAATTATCTGTACGTGATATCAGTGCCCAGACCAAAGCCAGGCTCTCAGCAGGGTAGTGATGAAACAGAAGATGATGCGCAGAGTGTCTCTGCAAAAATGTTCAATGTTATCCAAAAATAATTGTTGAAAGCAGTGTTTACAAATTAACATTTCAATTTTAAAGCATTTTATCAGGTGTAATCACTGTTATTCAGTTGGCATATTACTAATTTTTTTTTACTGTTTTTGACTGCCCCGAACCATGAGAGCTGCATTTGGGTGCTATAGACCTCCGGACTATGCTGGAGGAGGCCGATTGTTTTGATCTTCAGTAGTCTGGGTGTAGGTCTGCTTCAGACACCTGGTGGATGATTCTGGCTTGGAAATGACTCGGGACTCGGGAGAGTGTTGGTTCTGCTGGACTTCTTGGGGCATTTGATTTAGCTTTATCAGCCAGAACAGCCCCTCCACCTTCCTCCTCACTCTCCCCCATCCCCTCCAAATCCCTGCACTGGCTGAGATTGACCAACTTCTCCCTGATGCTCATGTTGGCAAAGAGAGGCTGGTGCACATCCATGTGCTGGTCTAATTCCCTACACAGTGGCGTTAAAGTGTTTTACAGCACTTTTGTGACACACTTGGGTCAGCACAAGGGATTTGCTCCTGCTTAAGGTGCCTCAAGTCTAAGTGTGCCCAGAGAGAGCCCAGTTATTACATGAGCTTCCCTTTGGGCTCTCCCAGAGCTCTGGCAGCATCCCCCTCTCATTGTGCCACTATAGGGAAAGTGGCACACACTTGTGTATGGTATAACTTTCCAGCCCTGGGTCCCACTCTTTAAAATGACAATTTATCATCAGAAAAATTGGGGACCAAATGAATTTTCTTGGCAACCAGTTCAGCTGCACCCTTGGCTGAAACCAGTTGGGTTTGGTCTTCTTCCATCTCTGACTTCCTAAGGGCCAGCCAGCCTCTGTGTAAGTCTTGGGTATTTCACAGTCATCTGCCAATGAATCACAAAGGCTACAATCCTAAAGACATTTTCCTGGGAATAAGACCCATTGAACAATGGGGCGTACTTTTGAGTAGACGTGGTTAGGATTGTGCTCAAAGGGTTGCTGATCCCCTCCCTCCCATTCTTGACCACCATGTGCATCAGCTGCAGAATGCTCACATAGCTAACTGTTCAGTCCATTCCCTTACATGACAATGATAATTATTTGTGAGTAGACATGCCTAGAATTCAGTGTGACCAGATGTCATAACCCCAAAAACAGGACAAAGCCCCCCAAAAGGTGGGACATCCAAGAAAAATGTAGGACATACCAAAATAAAAGCTAAAAAATATATTTTGCTTTCATGTGGTTAATTTAAACATATCACTTATTATTATATTTAAAACTATTGCATATAAATTTATTACATACAATTTATTAATTACAAGGCTACATACTGCCCGCTCACAAGGGAAATTGATTAGAAATAAGATTTCTCCTAGGCTAAAAAAGAGGACATGTCCTAGAAAAAGAGAATATGGTCACCCTGGTAGAATTGTGCTCTAGCACCACTGGCGTTCACCCCCAGCCCAGCTGTTAGCTACAGCCCTGGAGCAAGTAAAAAACCTGGTTGACCACAATCTGCCTTTCGTCCTCACCCTATATGAGGATTACTCATCCTGGATGACCACTACAAGACCACCAGGAACCTGCCTCCTCCATGGGGAAAGGGCAACCATCACTGGGTCGGACTTGATAAGACTGTTATCCAGGCAGCTCACCCTTGGCCACCAGTCCGGCACTTATCTGAATGAGCTAAGTCCAGCCAGCTATCAATGAGCAGGGTGACCATATGACAGGAAATTTCCGAATTGGTCCTCTTTTTTAGCCTGCTGTCCAGGTATCCTCCAAAAGATACCTTTTGGAGGGCTTCATTGTCCATTTTTGCTTCATTTTGGAACTTTGCAATGGTGTGCAGTACACCATCATGTCATATGTCATATTAAAGAGCAGAATCCAATGCAAAAATCAGTTTTAAAATATCTCCTTCCTATCAAATGTTATGGCAAAATAAAACTAAAAATCAAAAATATGCATTGAGCTCTATGTATGGCTTTACTCATGAGTAGACAAATGTTCCATTGTCCGCTGGAAAGGAAAGGCTGAGAGGAACCCAAGACCTTGTCCTCCTTTTAAGGTTTGGGCATCTGGTCAGTCACCCTGGTCTCCCTCTTACAGCTGGTTCTACCGTACTTCCCCCATAAGAGGCCTGATACAAAGCAGGCAAGCTGGGGATCCTAATGCTCATAATATACCCATCTGGAAATAGGACCCTATGAGGCTTCCTTCTCAGTAAGACTGCCATCTTATCCACTTATCCATGGCAGTAAGCCCCGTTGACTAACACTTCTGAGTAGATACACCTCAGCTGGGGCTCTCTGGGGCAAGAATCCTTTCCACCCTTTCCTGGTGGAACCCCATCGTGTCATATATGGTTGGATTTGCTTTAATATACAGTGGCGCTGGAGTGCCCTCGCCTCTTAGTGGTGGGGGACTTCAGTGTCCATGCCAAGGCACCCCAAACATCTGCAGCTCAGGATTTCATGGCCTCCATGGCAACCATGGGTCTGTCTCAAAGAATATCTGCCCCGACTCATGATGCGGGACACATGCTGGACCTTGTGTTCACTGCTGGGTGGGTTGATGGTGATCTGGATGTGAAGGTCATCTCCATCACTCCTGGACAGATCACTACCTGGTGGGATTTAGGCATATTGCTGCCGGTAGCCTCTGCACAGGCAGGGAACCGCATTCCATGGGTCCGCCCCCGGAGACTGATGGATCCAGATGGTTTCCTGAGGGCTCTGGCGGATTTTCCTGCAGCCAGAGCTGGCGACTCACCTGGATCTTTGGTCAGTCTCTGGAACACGGAGATGACCAGGGCCCTGGATGAGATCGCTCCTGAGAGACCTCGGTCCTGCCATAGATCAAACGCAGCTCCTTGGTTTTCTGGGGAGCTGCGGGCTTTGAAACAGCAAGGTCAACGTTTAGTGCGACGATGGCGAAAGACTCGTGTCGTTTCTGATCGGGCAGAGGCCAGGGCTCACTGGCGAGCCTACTCTGCGGCGGTGGCGGTGGCTAAAAAGGTATACTTTGCTACCACCATCACATCCACAGAGAACCGTCCAGCAGAGCTCTTCCGTGTGGTCCAGGGCCTACTCCATCTAGCCCCCCACACTGACGTGGTAGAGCACACGGAGGTTCACTGTGGCAAGTTTGCCCAACACTTTGCGGACAAGGTTGATCAGATCCAGCATGACTTGGACGCCACTTTAACAACATCCAACGATGTCCCTGGGGCACCTGTCCTGTCCATCTTTTGGGATTCTTTTCAGCTTGTAGAACCTGTGGATGCGGACAGGATTCTCTGTAGTGTGAGACCATTTGCTTGCCCACTGGACCCTTCCCCAGCCTGGCTAATTAGATTGGCCCGGGATGGACTGGTCAAATGGACAGGGAGGGTGGTGAACTCCTCTCTGAGGGAGGGGGTGTTGCCTTCTGCATTAAAGCAGGCAGTGGTTCGCCCCCTCCTGAAGAAACCCTCCCTGGATCCTAAAAACCTAAACAACTACCGGCCAGTCTCAAACATCCTGTTTCTGGGCAAAGTGGCTGAGCAGGTGGTGGCGTCCCAGCTTCAGAGGGTCCTGGATGAAGCTGATTATCTGGATCCCTTCCAATCTGGTTTCAGGCCAGGGTTTGGGACAGAGACTGCCTTGGTCGCCTTGGTGGATGACCTAATCCGGGGAATGGACAGGGGGAGTGCGTCCCTGTTGATCCTGCTGGACCTCTCAGCGGCCTTCAACACCATTGACCATGGTGTCCTTCTTGGTCGGCTGGCCGGGTTGGGGATTGGAGGTACTGTTTTACAGTGGTTCCGCTCCTTCCTGGCTGACCAGTCCCAGAAGGTGGTGCTGGGGGATGCTTGTTCAGCACCCTGGCCTCTTCAGTGTGGGGTGCCACAAGGTTCCATTCTATCCCCCATGCTACGTTTTAACATTTACATGAAGCCGCTGGGAGAGGTCATCTGGAGGTTTGGAGTGATATATCATCAGTCCATGATGCCCAGCTCTCTCTCTCCTTTCCTCCTGAGTCCAAGGAGGCAGTTGAAGTCCTGAATTGTTGTCTGGAGGCAGTGGGGGACTGGATGAGATGAACAAGCTGAGATTAAATCCTGACAAGACAGAGGTTCTCCTGGTCCGGAAATCCTCGACTCAGGTATTGGAATATCATCCTGTTCTGGATGGGATTGCACTCCCTCTGAAGGAGCAGGTTCTCAGCTTGGGGGTTCTCCTGGATTCGCAGCTGCTGCTGGAGTCCCAGGTGGCGGCTGTGACCAGGGGAACCTTTGCTCAGCTTCAGCTGATCTGCCAGTTGCAACCATACCTGAGTCGCTCGGATCTGGCTATGGTGACCCATGCCCTAGTGACATCAAGATTGGATTACTGTAACGCGCTCTATATGGGGCTGCCTCTGAAGACTGTCCAGAAGCTTCAACTAGTCCAGAATGCGGTGGCCCATGTGGTTGCTGGGGCTCATCGGTTTGACTCTGTCGGACCACTGCTTCAGCGACTACACTGGCTGTCCATTCATTTCCGGGCTGAATTCAAAGTGCTGGTCCTGATCTTTAAAGCCCTAAACGGCTCGTGTCCAGGGTATCTGAGGGACGGCCTTCTTCCCTATAATCCAACCCGTCACCTAAGGTCATCTGAGGGGGCCCTACTGACTGTGCCACCACTAAGGGATGTGAGAGGTGTGGCGGCCAGAGATAGAGTCTTCTCAGTGGTGGCACCCTGGCTTTGGAACTCCCTCCCCTGAGAACTGAGGAAAGCTACCTCAATACAGAGCTTCAGGCGGAGCCTTTATAAAAAAATAAAAGGTTTTTAAAAAAGCTTTTTAATGGGGGCAGAGGTTGGGGGGCTTTTGTTTTTATCATTTTTTGTTTTATCGTTTTTAGTCTATGTTTTTAGCTTTAATCTAATTGCATTTTAACTACATTTTAATGGTGTTTTAATCTCTATTACCGCATCTAATTTTAGTGGTGTTTTATTGTTTTTTTTATTGTTGTTTGGCTGCCTTGAGTTCCCCCTTGTGGGGGAAGAAAGGCAGGATACAAAATGCTTAAATAAATAAATAAAATTTGTATTGAAAAGCAGAATCCAATGCAAATATCCGTTTTGAAATAGCACCTTCCTATCAAAAGTTATGGCCAAAAAACTAAAACAAAATGCATTGAACTCTATGGAAAGTGAAAATGACCCATATTGTGATTTTACTTCTGAGTAGGCAAATGTGCCATAGTCATTGGAAAGGGAAGGCTGAGAGAAATCCAAGGACACCAGAATTATCCTCATCCAATGAAATCAGATCCCCACAAATCATTCCAGAAATCATCCCTGATGATTGCTTTGAAAACAAAAGAATTGCACAGCCGTGTTTACTAGGGAGTAAGCAAGCAGGCCTGGGCTGGTCAGTCCAGGGGAGTGCAAGGCTTCCAAAATGGTCCCAATCAGGACATCACTATGGTGTTGGAAAAGGGGCATCCCTGAACAGGGAAGACACCTGTACTGACTAAAACAGCTAAAATCAGTTTGTAGAAATAATCCCACGAATGTGTAATTTGCAGCAGAATGCAGTGAAACAAACCACTTTGAAATATATTTATTTTATTAAAATGTGTGGCTAAAAATCCAGAGGAGAAGGGGCAATGCCACAATAAACATCCCCATCATTCAGGTTGTTGCTCCACCTACTGCATGGGGGTGACACGCTGGCCTCCCACACTGGGTGATGCGAACCCTAGCAACGCCCTGTCTGTGTCACTGCTGGGGGGGGGGGAGTTCACCCAATGGACAGACGTGTGCTGTCAGTGGAAACAGGGAGTGGGTAAGTTAGGCAGCCTAAATTGGTAAGGATTGCACCATCAGCCACGTACGCACTGAGCATTCTGACCCCACTCAAGGATTCCGGCTGGTGTGATCTAGGGGCTAGAAGGGATTATCTGAGGGCTGGCACATATTATGGAGGCTGCTCTGGAGGCCAAAGATGTCCCACTGTTACATATGTGTGGGCTGCAAGGAGGCAGAAAGAAACAGGATTCCATGTGCCTCAGTGTATAGTCATGCCTGCCACATGTCTACAGAGAGATAGTCAGACAGCGCTGGCTCTTTGGCTACGAAACAAGGATGAGCAGCCCTCCTACAGTCAGTCATGAGCAATACAAGCTGTGGGGGGGACACCTTTACCTTTTAAGGAGGCAGAAGAACTGGTGGACAAGCCTTTGGAATCATTCCTACCGCAGTTAGCCTCCCTTGCAGTAGAACAGAGTGCATTTTAGATGAGGTGCATTTAGGATGAGAGTGGAAGACAAATGTTCCCACCTACCCCAGTACAAAACCAGTCACAGCAACCAACCATAAGCATTTTTACTAAGAGCAACAACACTGAGAAAGACGAGAAACAAAGGACAAGAAATAGACAAGTTCTTGCAGACTCCAAAGTGCAAAGTACAAAACAGAGAGGAAAGGATGGCACAGTCCTCTGAGGGATGAGCCAGTGGAATGTGGGGACTGTGCCCCAAAGGACCCCACACATAGCAGATGACTGGTCCTGGATCCTGCTAGGAACACGGTTGACAAAATCCCACCCTTGACCCATGTCATGGGTGAGGGAAGGCTGGATTGGAGTTCAGATCCCAGCTGGTCCCAGAACAGGGTGGCTCCACTGCAAGACTTCTTTGGCACGGTAACCCCTACACCTGAGAGCCATCTAGGCACTGAGGGAAGGTGGCAGGAGGCCACTTGTGCTTTGGGTATGGACCCATTTCCCACAGGCTTGGTACTGTCCCAGTGAACTAAGGGAAGCAGCACTAAAGCCTGTCCGGCTGAAGGAAGGCCTCTGCCCACCTCCCACGTAAGGAGCACATGCAGGGTCCTGCAGATGAGCCACATTGATATGAAGAGTCAGGATAGTTGCTGGCACAAGACCGCCTCCCCTGGACAGGTTCTTGCAGACACCACCACTGCCAGCTCAGAGTGCTGTCTCACGCAGAATATAGGTATGACTTCCATCAGTCCGTGCAAACCCCTCGCCCATTTCTGTTTCCTCTGAATTGTCGCTCCCTGATGGCAGGCATTCCATTTGTCCATTCAACAAGCCATTGCTGGGTTTATCCAGGGGCAGGGATGCTGGCTCAGAGCTGTTTCCCTCCTAATAACAAAGACAGAGGACTCAAACACTGCCCTTCCAGAATGCAACTCCCTCCCCTCCGTCCATGGCTTACTGCTCAGATCCACTGCCTTCTCCATCCCAAGCCTACTTTCTGTCCACCTTGGTCATTTTAGTATGCTCAACATTGTACACAATAAAACTCAGACTACCACAAAGACATCCCCACTTTGGTCCAGATGAAACCCCTGGCAGAATCTTCAGGAAAAGCCATCAGAAATGCTTGCCTGCATACCTGAGAGCTTTTGCTACCAGTTATTGGTGGGAAGATGGTGGCAGATGGGCCCATGATAGCCTGACTCAGCAGAAAGCACCTTCATGACTCAGTAGGCACCCCAGCATGAGGTCAAAAATCCATGTCTCAAGAGAGTGGTCACCATTGCAACAACTGTTTTATCAACTTATCTGACACAGTAGGAGAAAGCCCTGTATGGAGTGCTTGCTTGGCACTCAAGAGGTGGGAATGATAAGAGTTGTGGGTCTAAGGAAGTAAGACTGGGACAAATGCCTCCTGGAAGGATTTGTTGGATCTGGGCCTTGAGGAACCATGATACCCCACCAAGGAGATAGAGAGGGCAAGACCATGTTTTCTGGGCACCAGAAAGAGAACAGGACCACCATTCCTCCATGCGCCAGTTTCCTAAGGAGGTGAAGGACTGGCAGATCTTTAGCCACTGGGGACAGTAGAAAAGGCTGAGCAGAGATGGGGATCTGGCAGTCTGATCATCTGAGAGGTCAGGGGTCTGGCAGCCTAAGCTGCCACAAAGAAGCACAAGACAGCTGATCCCCTAATAGGTGGTACCAACTCCTCTCTGCTGGGTGACCTCTAGGTAACTGCAGTAGCCTTTCAGCACTACTCCTGGTCTCCACTGCAGCAGGTCTCACCTCTGCGGGGTCATGGACTCCACAGCTTAGTTTGTTCCTGTATCTGACAGGCAAGCAGCAGAAGAGGCGTGGAAGCACAGGGAAGATGGTATGGGGGTTCACATCCTCCCCACGTGTGTGGCCTGTGGGGCAGAGAACAGAAGGCAGTATTAATAAGAGTAAGAGACCTTGCATTGGCCAAGTCATTCTCCTGGAGCAAATGAGGAGGGCAGTCCCATGTTAGCAGGTGGGATCACCACTGAGCAGAAGGCTCAGAATTGCACAAGAGGCCCCTTTCCAATAATTGCAATTCTTCAAGCCACTGTATGGCATATGTGTTCCTAACTCCTTTCTCCATTCTCCCCAATCACACCATGAGTGACCTGACAGATCTGGTTACATTTTGATACAGCCCGCTTAGTTTAAAGACCAGAGGAACAGCAGGCATGATCTGGCTAAAATTCAAGGGAATCAAAATGAGGATTGTAGATTCCTGGAAGAGTTCCCTCCCCCTTACCCCCTAAATTACAGTCCCAAATTCACTAGTATGCCAATCTTGTGGTAGAAGTAAAGGTGATAAATTCAAATTCTGGGGTGCTCAGGATTGTCCAGGCCTTTCTACTCCATGTGCCTCCCAAATGCAAAATAAGCCCCATTGCTATCATAGGCTCTATGACTTGGTTTTCCAATTCCCCCTCTAAACAATTGGTACATACCAGTAAGGAAACTGATTAGGAGCCCCACAATAATGACAGTGGTGGAGTTATGTGCACTGTACCACATGTAGGATAAGTTGTAGAACTTCTGCAGCCCTGTGCACCTGGATGGAATACAAAGAAAGAGTCAAGAGCTGCCCTATGTGCTGAGGTTTCTGGAATCCATAGCCACTCATTCAGGTGGTTGAGAGGGCACTGCATTCATTTTTAGAGGTAAATGCAGGATCCAGCAACAGCTCTTGTTAATGATGCCTGACTGACTACTCCATGTTCAGAGGCACTCTACTTTTAGAAAGCAACAGCAAGAGGGGGATGCTTGGCAGCTTCTCAGAGGAGTTCCAGGACCACCATGGGAAGAAGCAACCCATCCTTTGACTGATTCTTCAGGACTCTTCTTTTTTACTAAAAGTCCTCCCTGCTTCTTAAATCCTGGGTTCCAGGAGGTACCAGGATCTGGGTACCTCCCTCACTTTCCACCACCCAGCAGAAATTCCCCCCTCCACAAGTTCCTGGAAGCCAGATTTCTCCACTCTTGCACTTACCTCTGGGGGCTACTGGTAGAAGTCATTGGGGTTGTCATGATGGCTGCTGTCAGGTTCCCCTCAAGTGAATGGATGGATGTCTTAAAGGATGCAGACACCATGCTACCAATGCCTACCCAAAATGCCATGGCTAGCCCAGCAGCCAAGCCAGCCACAGCACCCTGAGGAGGAAGAAGGAAGAGAGGATTAGGTCTCATCTGATATAAAGTAGATCAAACAAAACCCAGGAAAGGTCTGGGATAGGTGGATAGCAAAAGTGGAGGGTCTGTGAACTTCTCAATTCTCCTCCCTTCTATATATACACACCAGCAGTTCAGGAAATTACCCACTTGGCATTACTGCAGCAGCTTTCCTTGCTGGTGGTGGGTTGGAGAAATGAGGTGTATGGCCCAGTACTCCAACCACAATTCCTAGCTTCTGAGCACCATTCCTGCTGCTTTCTTCCTGCTCAGACAGAGCTACACACACCAGTAATGGCTTCAAAGTGTCTAATAAGCAGCCCCAAATAATCAAGAATAGGGTGCAGGAGGCTCCTGGGGGAGCAAAACTCACCACAGAGTTGGCACAAGGAAAGAATATGCCTAGGCAGAAGAGTCCCAGCAGCGGCCCTCCCACCATGCCGAAGATACTGATGGCAGCCTAAAGAGTACAATAGGAAGAAGGTGTGACACAGTTTATCACAGCTTCACCGTTAATTACAGCTTAATATAGTCTTAATACACTTCTAGAGCTTCCATTGCTGGTATTTCTTAACTGAACCACATATGCAGGCAACTATCCTGCTTTCTGATAATGCTCAGTTAACCTCTTTGTTCAGTCTCCAATTTGTAGCATATACTGTACCTCTCTCTGTTTTTAAATAAGAATGTTAAGTAAGATGCACCTGCACTTCAAGTTTCAAAAAAACAAAGATACTGTAAAGGGGATTCTATTTACAGTGATTTTCAGCCACTGTGTGATGGCACATTGGTGTATTGCAGAACTTTGGAGAGTGTTATTAGTATGACAATTGTGGGATTTGTGCACCCTTCCTGCAACCTGTTGTACCTTGTCAATGGAAAAAGGTAGTGTTTCTTTATAATTTTAGCACCTTGTCACTGTGCCATGATTTGAAAAAGGCTGAAATCCCTGTTATAAAGGGTTCCCCTATGTCCATTGTTACTGTTGAATGGAACCCCTATGCATAGGGGGAAGGGACTTTGGGGTTCTTAAAATGCATTATAATGTGCATCTTTATCATTTTGTTTCAGAAAATCATTCTCTTCCATGTCTCCTGTCAAGAATGACTGGTTTAAAGTTATCCAGTGTTGCCATGTGATTTTGGACAAGGGTTTCCTGCATGCAGGGCAAACCTCCACAGCAATGGTTGTCTGTGTGGCAGAAGCAAAAATGTTCTTTTCTGCTCTATGTCTTACCTGGAGCATTGGACCCATCATGGAGGAGATGTAAGCCATGCACAGGCAGAGGAGCCCATAACCCAGAGCTGAGGAGAGAACAAGTCAAGAGAACAAGTCAAATCTATGCAACTGAAAGAAGTCCCTGGTGGCTGCAGTAGCACAGATGGACCTTCAACTCTTCCATCCTCCTAAGGAACAACTCACCTAGTAACTTGGAGTAAAGGGTGGCTCGTTGCTCAGGAATGCTGGCCACATAAGGGCGAATCAGGTCCTCCATGGTCACTGTTGCCAATGAGTTGAAGGCTGAGGAGATGGTGCTGCCCAATCAAGAAATAATGTTGTGTGGGAGAAAGTGAGGTCAGGAGTCCCTCTAGGTCCCCATCTGGCCCCGAGGCCAATGGTAATGGGGGAGAGTTCACCTGAGGGAGCCGCTGAAGAGGCAAGCCACAAACAGACCAGGGAGTCCAGGCACTTCCTGCAGTACATCCATTACAAAGTAGAGAACCATCTACAAAATGGAAGCAGAGACAGTAAAACAAAAAAGAGTCAACCACAATCTAGGGCTGTTTCATAAGGAGGAAGCAGATTTTTTTTCCATTTTCTAAGTTTACAGGACAAAAAATGTTACAAGAAAGAAAAATTTCACTTTGAGGATAGTGCTAGTGGCTAGGACTAGTGCTAGTGGCTAGTAAAGATGTGCAGTGGGAGTAATGTGGGAACTGAACTGAAGTTTATGAAAGAACCAAACTCAACTCAAAAATATTTAGAGAATTAAGAACCTGTTGATTCTGAACATCGCACTAGGATAAATTCTGAAGCTGCAATTGCTCTACAGAAATAAAGAGAAAATAGATAGGTGGCATGGGATACCAGCTGGATAAAATGCTGATTCAAATCCCATTTAAATAGGTAGAAGTAACATCGGTAACCAGCAGGCTGGGAGGTCTAAATATAAGCCTCACAACGTTATTTGTGCACCATGGAGAAAAAAATACAATAAAAGCAGAAAAGGGAGAAAATATGCAAACATTTAAAGAGAAAGGAATGAGAACTAACGCTGAAGAAAAGGAGTTGAAGGTCCATCCCATCCACTGGTATAACAGATAAAAAAGCTAATCACTGGTTAATTTAATGTCTTAAGTAGTAAATTAGCCTCCAAAGCATTGGTTTCCAACCTGTGGTCTTTGGACTACAGGTTATCTGTGAGACAATGAGAAGTAGTCCACAAGGTCTCAGGGAGAAAAAACTGTCTTCTCCTACTTCCACCAGAAGTGTCAGCTGCAGCTGTGGATGTTCTGATCTCTGCACAATCTGGCTATCTGTGGGAGGAGTGCTCAGTTGGGACGCTCTTTCCCACAGAGGATGGACAACAGACTGCCCACAGTCACAGCCAGCAACAGAAGCAGTAACCCACAAAACTTCTCTATAAAAAAATTTAATTAATATTATTGACTCATTACAAATTTATTTGTTTTTTTGTGTACAGGTGTGGGGGTTGCATATAGTTGACAACAATTCCAATTTTTTGCCTTTGTGGTCCATGGGCTCCTAAAGGCTGGGAACCACTGCTATAAAAGGAGCTTGGTGAACAGCATTATGGATTTAATAAGATGTCTTTTTAGTTACAAGTTCAGTTAAGACAGTGAGCTTAATGAATTACGCAAACATTTTTATAATTAAGAGGTTTACAGCCCAATCCTAATCTTGGGCTAATCCAGCATACATCCCTGCCCTGACACCTGAGTATTACAAACACAATGTAAGGCATGTTTCCACCAACTTGGGAGGAGGAGGGGCCAATGCCAGATCCAGCCCCTGCCGGCCAGATGGGATAAGTTTGCACCGGACAACATAAGATAGAAAAAGATAGTGGGGGGATTTCTGGGGAAAGGGGGTCTTTTTTGGCCAGGGACCGATGAAACAGGAGGTGGATCCGGTCTTGAAGAAGGAGATTGGAGATTGGCAGTGTGGAACCCACTGCCTGCTCAGATCTGTGCCAGCTAAGTAGCCGACAGAGGTCCAAGTAGCCCCACAATACAGGTTGGTGCTTGACACAGGGTAAAGGAGAAAATATTATCTTACTCCAAGGTGTCCAGCTTGCACCTAATCTATGTTGGACACAGTACAGGTCACTGTGGCCTAGCACAGATTAGGATTGTGCCCTAAGGGAGATAGCAGTTTTTAAAAAATAAAAAATGCAACATATTACGTTACACAGCAGGAGCCTACAGTAAAACCCCTTACAATGAAAGTTTGTAATGAAGGCTTGTGAAATAATTTTTTTATGTTTCAGAACCTGCAAGGAAGCCCACAGGACAATGAGCAAGGCCAGGCCATTGCCATCCTCACCTGCAGGTGCCAGAGTTGTCTCTGCACAGCAGACCTCTGCAACATTAATTAATACTAGGCCACCTGTCCCCAAGTTATGGGGAGCACAAGGGAGGGACATACCCACACATTTCCACCCTAAATAGCAGAAGCTCTGGCAGTCTGTGGAGCTGCAAACCTGGTCAGGGGAGGCGCTGCGCTGCTCTGGGGACAATGGTTGCTCCTGGTAGTAGGCAAACATGACCAAGCCAGTGAGGCAGCTGAGGCAGAGAACAATTTGTTGGCACGGGAACACGGCATAGCAGGAGCTGGAACAAGTGAGGAGAGAATGTCACCTTGAAGCACAGACCTACATCACTGCTATACTGAGGGACTGCTGGAGGTATCTGGAGTGCCCAGCACTATATTTGACCTCACCCCCCAAGCTTACACTCACAGGACAGCCTGCTTCTCCGAGCGGGAGCTCAGGTACCGCTGGACCTGAGCCTGGTTCACACCATAGAGAGACAGCATCATGAAGACACCCCCAAAGGCCAGAGTCCAGAAAGTATGGCGTTCATAAGGATCAGGGTTCAGGCTGCAGAAAGGGAGGATGAAACTGCATGGCTTCCATGTCCTTCCAACAATCCCCTGCTGATATCACTGGTGGGACCTGACACCCCACAAAGAGGTGTCTCAGTAGCCAAATCCCCAAACAAAAAGCCACACTTCACCTAGTGGGGGAAGGAAAGTAGAAGAGTTAACCAAGCCCCAGACTTACTCAATGCCTGACACCTTGCCCTGGTCAGCTGCCAGCTGCCAGACACGACTCATTCCGCCAACCTTGACGGTGCCCACCACAATCACAGCCACCTGTCCTGCAAACATGACGAATGTCTGGAACACATCTGTCCAAATCACAGCTTTCAGACCACCCTGTACGGAGAAAGAGGGCAAGGGGAGCCAACTCCAAATGATTATGAGAATGAGATAAGGTCAAGTTTCTCTCACCCCTACTGAGCACTTACCAGGGTGGTATAAAGGGTGCAGACTAGGCCGATGGTCAGCACTGCTACCCAGAGGTCAAAGTGTGTCACTGCAACCAAGAATAGATGATCAGAAATGGCCAGCTTCTTAATGTTCCCCCCTCATTTTTCTCATAGCAGGACTGGGCTCAGGAATTCATCCTGAACCAGCCAATATATATCCTTACTGGAACTGCCAATTCTCTCTGACCCCAATCCCTCCAACCTCTGACATTCTAGAAGACTTGTCTGTTCTGCTCCTGAATAGCTTAGTCTCCCAAAACAAAGCTTCCCCCCAGCTCCTCTTACCTGCATTGAGAGCTAGTGCAGGCGCATAGAGGACGACCCCCATATACACCACCTGTAGGAGGAAGGCAGATGGGACATCAAAAAGGAGCCCAGTTTAGAACTCCCCGTATCCACCATGATCCCAAGGTCTATATGCTGGACTGTCACCACCAATTCAGACCCCATTAATGTATACATTAAGCTGTGATTTTTTTGGCTAATGTGCATCATTTGACAGTTGCCAATACCTAGCCACACTTGCCTTGTACCCAAGTTGGGGAAGGTCTTTTGGAGTCCGACATTGTATTCTTTGATCTTGGCCACCCAGAATAATTTCTAATTGCCTTGCTCCATGCCCTCTCAAGGCACTACTGCACACTTGGTTGCCCTTCCTCTCACAGCAGTGAAGTCTGATGGAGCAGGACCCATGACACATTAAGTGTTGCACAGATCATCCAAATGGCACATGCCATTTCTTGTTCACCACCACACTCCCCCCCCAAAAGGAGCATGGTTGGGGTGAGAGTTAGTATTACTTATAAATATTACTTTTTATTTTGCTTTATTATATTTAATCCTGCTTGTCCTCCAAGCAAGGAACGTTATATTTGCCCGTACACTTACTCACAATAGTAGTGCGAGATAGGCTAGTTTGGGAGAGAACAGCTTGCCCAGTGTCACTCACTGAGCTTCACAGCTGAGTGGGGACTTTTTCTTTTAAAATAAATTTCCCAGCTTGCTTGAACTTAAACAGAGTAGACGTGGATCTTACTATTCTAGACTTCAGTTTGATGCTTTGACCCACAAAACATGGCTCTCCAGTTAAAAGCAGGAAGCGATGAAGGACAAGTTGTGTGCTTTGGAAAGACTTTAATGAGGAGGGGAAGAATGAAGCAATAGAAACAGGTTGATGGCTAAGAATCAGTAGAAGTGCAGTGGGAGTAACATGGGAACTGAAGAAAGAAGCAGAAAAAGATCAAGTGTTATAAAGAGTATGTGGGAAGGAAGTCAGGAGAGATGAGACAAACAGGGGCAACAACAGGAGAGCCAGCCACATGTGAACTAGACACTTAAGGTAAATGTGGAACATGAGCCAGCACAGAGGCTTACAAGGGTGAAATAAATTCTTATGAGGTTGGGGGAAGGGGGAGGAAGAAAAAAGAGAGGAAATTTCTGAGCCTGAGAGAGAGCCAGGTTGATGTAGTGGTGAAGGGGTTGGACTGAGACCTGGAAGATTCAGGTTCAAACCTTTTCTTGGCCATGAAACTTCCTGGGTAACCTTCCTGTTCCAGTCAATCACTTTCAGCCTAACTCACAGGACAGCAGGAGGGGGGAACTAAACCTTTGTAAGCCACCTTGGGCATTTGTGTTGGCATGGGAAAGGCAGAGAATAACTCTCTTAAACTCACCATCTGAAAGATGAAAGTAACTGTACCACATATTCTCACCACCTTGTTGAAACGCAGCTCCAGGTACTGTTGAGGAGGAACAAAAAGATGGAGTCACTATAGCATAGATGTGGGGGCTTCAAGAACACCAGGCAAATCACTGGCTTGGCACAGAATACTGAGTACAAATGAGGAAATTGCTCCATCATCCAGCCAAGCATGTGGTGGAGGGAATGGGCCCCCAACTTTGTGTAGTCCTATCTCAAGACTTGGCCCCAATGATTTACGTCAGCCCAGTATTTGCTGGCTGATCCACTGCTGGCCAGAACCTAGAAAAAAATATCTTTTTCTAGCTTGTCACCAGCTGCTCAGATACCACCAGTGTAAACATGAAACTAAGATTTTTATGGCCATTGTGCACCACCTGATACTTGCTGACACTGAACCACATTTGCCTTTCACCTAGTTTAGAGAATGTCTTTTGAAGTACTCCAGTATCTGCTTTGGCCTTGGCCACACTGGATAATTTCAAATCGCCTTGTCCATGCATTCTTCAGACACTGGGTGCCCTCTTCAGGCTCCTGGGTGCCCTCCCTATCACAGTATCAAAATCAGATGGGGGGAGGTGGAACTCAATGGGGTGAAATCAGTAGAGCACTGAGTTGGATAATCACTCTTCCCCTGATATATATGAAAGGAACACTACTTGACAAAGGGTTTTATCCTGCTGAAAGTATTCTATTTGCAAAAACTCTTATCAATTCTACAATAAAGTTTGTCCCTTGTCCCTTGCTGAACATGTTTCTTATTTTATAAAGTTGCCTTGCAAAAGAGCCCGATGTTATTTTGCATGAAATATGGCCAAGCTGAGCTGGAACCATTTTTTAAGTCCGTGTCAGAACCAGAGTTTAAAGAAATCCTACTGAACCTGAATTGGTTCTAACCCTTCCTTCAAGACTCCAGTCACAAGGAAGTCAAGGGGAAGTCAATTCTGGGAATTGCCAAGAAAACAGAAAATGCCTTCATTGTTAGAGAAGTATTTTTAGAATATTTTAAGCATATTTTATGCCATTTTAGTCATCTGACCTCTACAATAAGGCAAAAAGCTGCAACTGGTTAAAAAGAAGCAGTAAACTGGGACACAGAGTGTGGGGGGAAGGAGAGAGATGCCAATGATCTGCAGAAATGGATCAAAGTCCTTAAGATTTGAATAACTGGGGATTTTTAACTCAGAAAATGAAAAGATTAGCAGAAAAGAACCAGGAGGAAAGGTTAGAAAAACAAGACACAGAAAAAGCTGAGAGGAAAATTTAATCAGCCCCTGAATACACAACTACATGGACAGCAACACTAATCTATATAACTAATATGGTTCTAAGAAAATTATTTTGATAATGGCTATGTGAATAAATGTAATCAATAACTGACAACACTAATGTATCCCTTTAACTATTATACCTCACCATGTCCTGTTTCTTTGCTGAGCAGGGGATGTGACATTGATGCTTTTCTTTCTTCCCTTACAGATGACAGAAGAGTGGGGATGTCAAAGCCTGGCAACCCAGGAGAGAATAGGAATGGGAAGGTGGAAGCACAGGGTGGGCAAAGACAGTTCTTGGACTTTTGCAAATGTGCTCAAAGACAGTGTAAACTCAACAAAGAGAGACCTGGTGGGCAGTGATCAGCCAGACTGAGAACCCCTGCAGGTAAAGACAGGGCAGTGTGGGTCAGAAAAGGTCAGGACTGAAAAGCCCAAGATTTTACCTAAGCTTATAGGCAGAATTTTAAAATAAAAACATCCTTTGCATCTTTTAGTTGTCTGTTTCCTGAACCACTTTGTGAAGTGGCAAGGAGAAACACTTACCGGTACCTGTCCACATACTTGCCCTTTGGGGGCATTTCATCAGTGCACTCCATTAGTGCAGCTGTGAGGGATGACCCAGAGAAACCACATCTATCCTTGTCCATAGCTCAAGATTAAAGTACAACCACCCCCACCCCAGGCACTTTACCACTCATCAACCCTCAGCCTGGTTTCATCCCAAGGCTACCACTCACCTCATAGGTGCTGGTCAGGCGCAGGCGATAGAAGATAGGGATGAAGATGTGAGCTGGGATGAGGAGTCCCAGAAAGTAGGAGCAGCCAAGAAACCAATACTCTGTCCCAAAACGATAGATTTCAGAAGGGACTCCCAGGATAGCCACAGCTGACTGGAAGGTGGCAAGCAGCGAAAGGGCCACGGGCAGAAAGCCCATGCTTCGATTGGCCAGCAAGAACTCCTGGACAGTGCGCTGCTTCCCACCACTCAGCGCATAGTACAGCCCAATGCCTGCTGAGAACACCAAGAGGAGCACAAAAATGACATAATCTGCCACACCAAACTTTGTAGCCGCCATGTCACAACTGCAGCCACCACCTGGAATTGGGTGGGCTGGTCAGTAGCTGGTAGAAAGCTGAGTTGCCCTCTCACCAACTCTTGCCCATCATCAGTCTTCAAGGGCTCTGCCCATTACTGGCTACTGTTGTGACTACCACCAGGCTGCTGCCATTCAGTCTGTTCCCAGCAAAGCTGGTACCATCTCATCTCCAGAGTGCCAAGTAAGTGCCTGGCATCTTGATGTCTGTCTTGTCTGCCATGACTGAGAAGTGCCAACCTGGAAAAGAGAGGAAGCAGCAAATGAGCAATTGGGCCAGACGCCTAACAAGTTACTCAAGGCAAGGAGCATAAGGGAGACAGATAACTGACCTTCACTCAGCCGCCACTTTCCTCCAAGTCTCAAGGACCAGGAGCAAGGCGTCTTATTGACCCAGCAAGTGTTGGCAGTACCCCAAGTGGGAAGTGCAGACAAGCAGTTGTAACCCCTTCGGGCCCTGAGCAAGCTCCCAGTGGGATCTGGCTTGGAAGTGAGGTCCACCCATCTCCGCACAGCATCTGTTGGAGGACTTTGAGACAAGCCGGGTTAGCTGCCAGGAGTACAGCCCTTCCTTGGATGAAGGGTCAGGGTCCAGGCCAAAGAACACAGCCATGATAGCCAAACATCAGTACCATGCCGAGAGCTCAGCATGCGGTGCTGCCATAGCGGCAGCAACACCTTGTCCCTGGCAAAGCTATGAGTAGAAACACCAGAGCAGCCAGCAAAGTTCCTTCTTACAAATGAGAACATGTGCCTGGACAAAACTGGTTGCAGTATCAAGGAAGCCTCAGGAGATGCTAAGGTGGCTACAAAGAGGCCTCTTGCACAGGCTGGTGAGAACCAAAGGTGTCTACTGGGAACCAATGGAGTGTGCAAGTGGAGTGTAGCCCCCACTCCGCAAGATGCCTCGCAAGAGCACTGAACATCATACAAAGCAGCTGTTTGGGGTGAAATACCAGAAAAAAACATATCTTTAGTCCTCAAGCTCAGCCATGGAGAGGAACCAGTTTCACACATTCTGAGATGAATCTTACAGAGTAGAGGGAAAAAAGAGTAAAGGGGCATAGCAACACCAAGAGTATTTTACATGTGAGGTGCAGGCTCCCCAAAGGCCTTGTCAAGCCTTGTCCAATAAAGTGGGCAGCTCATGGATAGCCCATGAGAGAATGAAGCCACCCCAAAATAACAAGGACGGAGGAAGGGAGTCTGTCATAGGGAGGAAGGGGCTCATTTATTCTTAGCTGCCTCTGAAAGCAGGACTAGAACCAATGGGTACAAACTGCAAGAGAGGAGATTCCGGTTGGATATCCAGAAAAAATTCCTGACAGTGAGGGCGGTTCGGCAATGGAACAGATTGCCAAGGGAGGTAGTGGACTCTCCCTCACTGGGGATCTTCAAGCAGAGCTCTAGGGGAATTTCCTGCTGCAAGCAGGGGTTGGACTAGATGACCTACTAGGTCCCTTCCAACTCTATGATTCTATGATTCTAAGGAGTGAAAGAAAACAGATGAGGCCAAGCCAAGCCCCTATAGGACATCTTTTTGAAACATTAAAGCCCAAGAGGTGGAAAGGCTTCCAAGGACACCTCGATGGTGTTCCGCTAGAAGTAGCAATGTAGGCCAATTTGCTCCTTAAAACCCAAGCTAAGGACCAAAGAACTGTGCTGCCTGACACTCTGCCTCCCTCATGCCACATGGGGGCTCAGAGGATCCATCACCGGGTGATGGAGCCAAGAGTAGGAATAATTGAAGGGGTGGGAATGCCACAGACAGGCCAAGAAGAGGACCACTGAAGCTCTCTGTCTTCCCAAGGAGAAACAGCCATTTCAGCCAGTATAGCCCACTTAGGGCACAAGCCTATCCATGTCTACTCAGAAGTAAGCCCTATTGTGTTCAATGGCTCTTACTACCAGGAAAGTATGCTTAGGATTGCAGCCTTATTAATTTAATTTATTTATTCAATTTATATCTCACCTTTCTTCCTAGGAAGGATACCCAAGGCAACATTTAAAATAACAGAATAAAATACAGTTAAAAGCTATGATCAAAACATTTTTTTAAAAAACCAAATAATTAAAACTATTTAAAAACAATATGATCAGATTATTCATCAGATTTCCTTCATAAGATATCACTTCATCAATGGGGAGGTAAACGATAAACTAATGCCAAAATAAACTGGCCAGACTTCCAGGGACTAAGAAGACCCTCTGTTGTGCTGGACTTATTTTAGTGATAAAGCCAATAAAAAGAAACAGTGCACAAGGTCAAAGCAAGAGCGAAAAACAGAGGCCAGTGACTGTTATTGCACCCTCTTTTCTATCTCTTCTTCAATTGCACAACTAGTACTTCTCAAGACCTCAGAATATAAGAAAGTCAAAACAAGGTCAAACATGTAGGCATACAATCCAACAACACAAGGAAAGGAGGGGAGAATGGAAAGCATCTCCTGCGAAGGCTGCAGGCAAGGAAGCAGCTAGGTAGTCTAGATGAGAAAATAAGAACCCTATGGGATCAGGCCAAAGACTCATCTATTCCAGCTTTCTGGACATCACAAGCTGAATCCTAATCCCTGGTTAGGCTGGCATAAGTCCCTTGCTGGCCTGATAGTGTGGCAAAAGTGGTATTAGGTAGTTCTGTGCTACTCTGGTGGTTGGGTAGGAGTAGAGGTTAAACCAGTGCACAGACATGAACCAGCCTCCCCATATCACCACAGGATCAGGGAGACAGATAAGTTGGGCTGGCCTAAACTGGTTAGGATTGCACCCACAGTGTTCCACCAAATGTTTTAGGGATAAGGTTGCCACATGTCCCGAAAAACAGGAATAGTCCTGATTTGGGGGGATTGTGCTCACATAACTGGCAAATAGGAGAGAGGGTCCTATCCCGATTTTGTGGAAGAGAATTAGCAGGCCTCCGTCAGTCTTGAAAGACTATGGTATCGTGCTCAGCGCTGCATATGAAGCACGAAAGCCTGGTTTAGATTGTTATGGAGGATAGGCTGTTACCCAAGCAGCAAATCCTCCCTCTCCATGCCACTGAATTAGTCCAATGGAAAGGCAGAGCCAATACAATTGGATCCAGCTGGTGTCGCAGAGCTGGGCTAAGGACAGGAGCTCACCCTGTCTTGTGGGGCCAACCCGGGTCTCAAACTCTGGCCTGCTGGTTAACAGGCACAGCGTCTTAACCGCTTGTGCCACACACAGCCCTCTGGAAGAGAATTATGGCAACCCTATTCAGGGGATACACAAGCAAGATACCATCCCCTACATCTTATCTGAAATAAGCATGTTGCACGTACCCATTATGGCTTGTAACCTGTAATGAACTTTTCGTCCAGAAATTTGTCAATTCCCTTTCTAAAAGCTATGATCATCTAGATCAGATGACACATCCTGTGCCAAGACATGCTTGGTAGAAAAATACTTTCTTTTGTTTATTCTAACTCTCCCAAAACTGAGGTATCCAGCAGCTCAAGTTTAGTAAAGACCCTATGAACAGTGGTACTCAAAGTGGGGGTCAGGACCACCTTGGTTGTGATGTTGGATCAGGGGGTCATGAGAGGGTGGGATCTGCCATCGTGGAACTTGGCATTGGGCTTTCCTGGGAATATGTCTCACTGAACACAATGGGACTTACTTCCAAGTAGACTTGGAGGAGCTGGCATCATAGGGAAGTCACATCCCAGTAAGTTTGGAAGGGGGTCTCAGACAGATTTTTTAAGTTTGAAAAAGGGCCCTGGGCTGAAATGCCCCTGAAAGCAGCGAAACCTAGGGCCTGGGCAGGGGACGGAATTTATTTGTCCTCAGTGTGCACGGGATTGCCACTCTCGAATTGGCCTTTTTAGCCACACTAGATGTTGTTTTAGGACCTCCCATCAGAGCACGATACCATAGTCTTTCGAGACTGAAGGATGCCAATGATGATGATGATCTAGGTCAGTTCTTAGAAAACTTCCCATCATAATTTATCACACTGTTCAGGAAACTTCATCTGGGCAGACCACAGCAAAACTTAGAAATTAAACCACTAAGCAGGAGGCTGGGAAGGAGAATTTTTCAATAATAAGCTGAGAATGGTGGTAGAGGCAGAGGGCCAAATAGGGTGAGGAGGGAAAGGTGAAACCTGGTTTATTCTGGAAAAGGAGTTGAAAAGCCTATAGTGCAGTTGGTCTTGGCAATGGGCATATCCTGTACATATTTCCCAGGATTAATGCACTGCAAGCTTTGCTAGGGCTTGCCCAGCCTCTGAAGAGGGAGAGCAGAAGGAAATTCAGGACTGCAAACCCTCAGGAGGGCAACAACCCAGAACTACAGCCTTCCTGCCTGTGGCCAGAACCCAAATCCTTTCATTGCATGGCCCTCAGAAAGAGCAAAGGGTGTTGCTGTGTATCCTAATCTTCCAACACCCTCCAGGTCCCCTCACGCTCAAAAGTCACTTTTCCCTGATACTTCTTACCACCCAACCATCTGGAGAATTTGCTCATTTGGCTTGCAAATCTGTGACATCTTGTGGGCTGAAACTTTGGCCAACACATGCAACATGTAATAAATCTGCACCTGAACATAGGCCACCCATAGGTGCCCCCCCCCCCGACTGCCCAGCATCTTCTGCTTCTAATTATTCAATGCATTTGTTGATTTCTGCCCTTCCTTCAAAGACATCCAGAAAGTGACATCCAGCATGAGATTTGCCTTTGTGGATGAAGGGACTGTGAGTCACAGCAGGAGATATGAGTCATTGCAAGGCTAAGCCATCCATCACATGAGCAGCCAGGAGCCCTTTTTCATTGGGGGAGATCCACTGGGATTGGGGGTCCTAAGCCCAACTAGTCCTCAGGTCCAGAAATAGCATTCAGGACTTAGGCTGCAATCCTATACACACTTTCCTGAGAGTAAGACCCATAGGACACAATAGGACTTACTTCTGAGTAGACATGTTTAGGATTGCACCCCTAATAACAGGTACTGTTCACCCTCTGATCAAGCCCAACCTCTCCTGCGCCACAACAGAAGCTTCTGATGCTGCTCTTGCTTCTGCTCCAAACTGCCATTTAGTTGCTCCATTTAGTTCTCCAAACTACAGAAGCTCCATTAGGGGGTGTACATTAGAGTGTGCATATATCTCTTTGGAAAAATACACAGAGAGAGGCTGACATCATCCACACTTTCCTGGGAGTAAGCCCCCTTGGATACAATGGGTCTTGATTCTGAGTAGACAGCATAGGATCATGCCCTTTTGCAGCCAGAGCTGCCTTCCCAGGTAGAGTTGGAAGCCTCTGCTGCTGTTGCTGCTCCAAGCTGCCATTGCAGTTTTCAGAGATCTCGTTGGAAGCACACAAACACACACAGAGTGCTTTCAGGTTGGCATCCTGAACACTTTCCTGAGAGTAAGCCCCATTGACTGTAATGGGATTTACTTCTGAGTAGACATGTGCAGGACAATGCTCTGCCCCAGAGGCAGTCCAGCTTTCTGTTGTCTAGTTCTGCACATTTGGTGGGGAAAAATTATGGCAATCCTAATTGTGCTCAACTCACAGAATTTCTTATGTGTGTTTCTGGGTGTCTTGCGCCATCCATCCTTCCTGAACTTTAAACAACAGAAAGCAGTGTCTGGAGCTCATTGATTTACGCAGTAAAATTAAATTTTGCACCTGCTTTACAGCTTCGCGTTACAATAGCCGGCACACAACTTTATACATCTCAGCCTTGTACGTTAGGGTGTGCATTAGATTTGATGGAGTACTATTTTAACCCCAAGGCATACAACTTTGACCCCAGGCTGGAACTATACCACAGAACAAGCACCACTCTGGGAAGCCACCCAGAATGCTGCATCCCCATCCTGTCCCCAGATCACACACCTGCCCATCCTTCCCCTCCAGGAGGGCAAAGGAAGCTGCTGTCTCCTCCATGGCAGGCTAACAGACTATTCACACTTCTCTAGGAGTAAGCCCCATTGAATATAATGGAACTTGCTTCTGAGGGGACCTTCAATGGAGGGGGTTCTGAGGCTGCTATCCTGTCTGCACTTCCCTGGGAGTAAGCCCCACCGACTCCAATGGGACTTGCTTCTGAGGAGACCTGCATAGGAGGGGGCTCTGAGGCTGCTATCCTGTCTGCACTTCCCTGGGAGTAAACCCCACCGACTCCAATGGGACTTGCTTCTGAGGAGACCTGCATAGGAGGGGGCTCTGAGGCTGCTATCCTGTCTGCACTTCCCTGGGAGTAAGCCCCACCGACTCCAATGGGACTTGCTTCTGAGGAGACCTGCATAGGAGGGGGCTCTGAGGCTGCTATCCTGTCTGCACTTCCCTGGGAGTAAACCCCACCGACTCCAATGGGACTTGCTTCTAAGGAGACCTGCAAAGGAGGGGGCTCTGAGGCTGCTATCCTGTCTGCACTTCCCTGGGAGTAAACCCCACCGACTCCAATGGGACTTGCTTCTGAGGAGACCTGCAAAGGAGGGGGCTCTGAGGCTGCTATCCTGTCTGCACTTCCCTGGGAGTAAAGCCCCACCGACTCCAATGGGACTTACTCAGAAGTAAGACCTGGGAGACTCAGGTGTGACCTCAGGAGTCCTGAGAGGAGACCTGTGTGGGTGGACAGAGCCTGTCTTCGGGCCCAGCCGCCTCTCCTTCCCGCCCTGGGAGGGACAAGGGTGCTCCTGAGCATGTACAGATTCCCTGCATGGTGCGGGGCAGCCACTCACCGGGGGAAGGAGTAGAAGCGAGGCGGTCCTCGGCCACTCTCTCTGCAGCGCAGTCGGGCGCCCACGTGCTGGTCCCACCGCCGACCTGACATTCCCAAGGACAGGCGCCGCCTCCGGCCCGACGCGCTCCGATGACTTCCAGGGCCGGGCAAGACGCCTCCGTCGCCCTTCCCACGCCTGGCAGCCACAGGAGAGACCACGACGCCCCCTCTGGCCAGCGGAGGAAGCGCTGCCCCCCAGCTCGTCTGCGGCCGAGCCCTCTCCTGTGCAGGTCTACTCAGAGATTAAATCCCATTATAGTCAGTGGGGCTTACTCACAGGTAAATGTGCATAGGATCGCAGCCTGGAAGGAGTGGGGAGCAGCATTTCAAGGACACCCCAGCTCTGCTGCAATCCTACTTCGGCTTCCCTGGGAGTAAGCCCCATCGACTGTAATGGGATTTACTTCTGAGTAGACATGAATAGGATTGGCCTCTAAGACTGCAGTGCTATCCACACTTTCCTGGGAGTAAGCCCCATTGACTGTAATGGGATTTACTTCTGAGTAGACATGAATAGGATTGGCCTCTAAGTCTGCAGTGCTATCCACACTTTCCTGGGAGTAACCCCATCGACTGTAATGGGGATTTACTTCTGAGTAGACATGAATAGGATTGGCCTCTAAGGCTGCAGTGCTATCCACACTTTCCTGGGAGTAACCCCATCGACTGTAATAGGGATTTACTTCTGAGTAGACATGGATAGGATTGGCCTCTAAGGCTGGAGTCCCATCCACACTTTCCTGGGAGTAAGCCCCATTGACTGTAATGGGATTTACTTCTGAGTAGACATGAATAGGATTGGCCTCTAAGTCTGCAGTGCTATCCACACTTTCCTGGGAGTAACCCCATCGACTGTAATGGGGATTTACTTCTGAGTAGACATGAATAGGATTGGCCTCTAAGGCTGCAGTGCTATCCACACTTTCCTGGGAGTAACCCCATCGACTGTAATGGGGATTTACTTCTGAGTAGACATGGATAGGATTGGCCTCTAAGGCTGGAGTCCCATCCACACTTTCCTGGGAGTAAGCCCTGTTGACTGTAATGGGATTTACTTCTGAGTAGACATGAATAGGATTGGCCTCTAAGTCTGCAGTGCTATCCACACTTTCCTGGGAGTAAGCCCCATTGACTGTAATGGGATTTACTTCTGAGTAGACATGAATAGGCTTGGCCTCTAAGTCTGCAGTGCTATCCACACTTTCCTGGGAGTAAGCCCCATTGACTGTAATGGGATTTACTTCTGAGTAGACATGGATAGGATTGGCCTCTAAGGCTGCAGTGCTATCCACACTTTCCTGGGAGTAACCCCATCGACTGTAATGGGGATTTACTTCTGAGTAGACATGAATAGGATTGGCCTCTAAGGCTGGAGTCCCATCCACACTTTCCTGGGAGTAAGCCCTGTTGACTGTAATGGGATTTACTTCTGAGTAGACATGAATAGGATTGGGTTCTAAGTCTAAATGCCTTTCCTAGGAGTGGAGTAAGCCCCATTGATTCTAGTGGGACTTGCTTCTGCGTAGACCTGCAAGTACTGGGATCTCAAGAGTAGGTAGAGACAGGACTCTATGCCTGCTTTCCTGGGAGTCAGCTCCATTGAACTTCCTTCTAAGCAGAGTGGTAAAGGATTGGGCCCTAAGAGAGCCTAATCAGAAAGGAGCCACAACTGAGTCCTGATACTGTGAACTGGGAAGGGCAGGGATGAATGTTTTGATTATTTAAAAAAAAAGTCCTGTGGTTAAAAATTAGCAACAACATTTCCTTTGGTTTCTTTGCTGAGATACGTTAATGTTGTAATTCAGAAACTGAGTGTGATTTGAGATAGTAGTGCATCCCTGATACTGTACATGAATCAGAAAATACATACACAGTCAGTCCTAAAACCCTTCATCTGATCACGCCTGTTGTGAGCAGACAGGGATCCCTCTCCAGATCTTCAGTGGGTCTTAGGATGGGGTGGCCAAACACTTTCCTCGGAGTAAGCCCCATTGACTTTTATGGGATTACTTTTGAGTAGACATGCATAGGATTGGGGGTCTAAGGCTACAAACCAATCCACACTGACTTGGGAGTAAGCCCCATTGACTCTTAGGGGATTTACTTCTGAGTAGACATGCATAGGTTTGGGTTCTAAGAAGTGCTGTTTACACTTTCCTGGAAGTAAGTCCCATTGGCTAGAATGGAATTTACTTCTGAGTAGACCTGCGTAGGACGTGGCTGCAGGAGCACAGCGCCTTCCCCTCCTAGGGCTGGGCTGTGCTGGGAGAGGCGGGGCAGCTGCCTTCTCCGGAGAGTAGGATGGCTGCTCCGGTGCTGCTGCTGGGGCTGAGTTGGGCGGCTGCCGCTTCCGGCTGGTCTCCTGCGGGAGCGCCTTCCTTGGGCGTCTGCGGGGCCGGCTGCTGCGCGGGGAAGGTGCGGGAGGGCTCGGCGGTGGCCTGGCTGTGTGCCTCCCGGCCGGGCGCCTTCCTGCAGGGCCGCTGCTGCTGGGACCGGGACCCGGCCGGGGGGGCAGCAATCGTCGCAGGGTGAGTAGGGTCCGCCCGGAGGGACAGCGCAGCATCCATGGATCATGTCCTCTTCTTTAGCCTTATGTCCTGGAAAAATATTCCTCCTTCTCCTTGGAATTTATAAAGTATACATTTTTATTTCCAAATTTAATTTAATTTAAAAACGTTTTAAATTAAATTTAATGTAAATCGTAGTTTAAAATTAAATTTAATAATGAATATAGTGCTTAAATCAATCACCTGAAATCACCTTTATATATATATAAATATATATATATATATATATATATATATATATTAGCTTTTATGTTGTCATGTCCAGTATTTTTCTTGGGTGTCCTTCATTTTGTCTTTTTTTTAGTTATATCATATGATCGTCCTGCGCTTAATGGTGCTGCAAGAGGCCTTTCCTGGAGCTCAGAGATGAGCTCGTCTTGGATACACCCACCCACACACACACACACACCGATCCAAGTAGGAGTGCATTAGACACAAGTGCTTTCACACACACTCACACACCCTGGACACAGACACACACACATCGTCAACACAGGGACACACACACGTTGGACATGGAGACACACACACCCTCAACACAGGGACACACACACACACACACACACACACACACACACACACGTTGAACATGGAGACACACACATCCTCAACACAAGGACATCCACACACACTCTCGACACAGAGACGCACACACACACCTTCAACACAGGGACATACACACATATGTTGGACATAGAGACACACACACCTTGGACACAAAGACACACACCCCCTTGACACGGGGACATACACAGACACACACATTGGACATGGAGACAGACAAACCCTGGACACAGACAACACACACACCCTTGTCACAGGGACACATACACACACAAATACACACATCCTGGAGAAAGGGACACACAGACAGCCTTGACACAGGGACATACACACACATATGTTGGACACAGACACCTCAGACACAGGGACACATCTTGAAAGGACATAACACACATGCACCTTGAACACGGGGATGCACATTTTGGTTACTGCAACACACATCTCTGATGGACATAAACACACACACACACACAAAACTTTGGACATGGATGCACGCGCGCGCTTTGGACATGCACTCTCACACACACACCCTACCTATTGGCACCAGGAAATAGCATGTGCAGACTGGGCTGAAGCAGTGGAAAAGCCTTCACCGCCTAAAGCACAAATGTGCTTCTCCTGCCAGAAAGTGGGGAAAATCTATGGCAGGACAGCTGGCACTTTGATCCTGCCACAGGCTGATGCTCCTCTTCCTTTTCTAGGCTGGATTTGGGAAACTGCTCTCTGCATCAGCTTTGCCTTGACTTCCAGGAGGCCAGCACCGCTTCTGTTATGTGAGTCTGCTCACCTCGCCTGATGTTCTTTGGGAGCCTTCTCTGCCCAGCTGATCTGTGGTTCAGGCTGGGTGCTTTGAGAAAGGCAGAGTGGGAGGCTTGGCCTGAAGGTGCCTAGTACTGTACAGCATTTCTCGACATTTGCCCTGGCTATACCACTTTGCCTAGTCCATCTATTGGAAGTACCACTGGAATGGGTGATTATGTCATTGCCAACTCAATTACTCTGGGTTTGGAGGGTTGACAAACAACACTAATAGGCTCCAGGTGGGCAGGAGGGCTTCTTTGTGTGCCCCCAAAGTATGCTTTGGAGCTCAGCCACCAAGCCAAGTCTCCTACCATTATTTGTCACATTGCTTTGCTTTGCTTGCCTTGCTGCTGGGTGGCAGGAGGCCAGGCATACCACAAGATGTTACCTCAAGTACTACTGGTGGTACTTGTGCCACTGGTTGAGAAACACGAGTCCAGAATTCTCCCCCCTCCTCAAACAAGGGTTTGCATCCAGGGATTCTGGGTTATGCTTAACCATGTTTTCTTCCTTGCTTGTGAGGTGACTGGTAGTGTGCCCTTCTGTGCTGTTGATTCTCAGGCTGAAATGTGCATCCTCTCTAGCCTGCGTTGGTCAACCTAGTCACACTAATGCACAATCATGCCTGTGTGTGGACCTTGAGTAGGGAACCAAGACTGGTGTGACATTGCCATAATCTCCTTTTTCTTAATGCAGTGATCTGACTGACAATCCACTAGAGCAGCTCCCCGAGAAGGCCTTTCAAGGATTCACCCACCTGGAGACACTGTGAGTACAAGGCATGATGTGCCATGTGGTAGCGGCTGTTCCTGCAAGTCCTGGATATGCTCATGGACCATGGATATGATGGTGGCCCTGAGAATGTGACATGAAAATGGCTGGCTTGGATTAGTGGATAATGCTGGTTTCTGGGAGGAAGCTGTCTGGATGCTTCATGAGCACAGTACAGGTGTAGATCACTAATATGTGAATTATTTATATGCAGTTTTGTCTCAAAGCAACTGAAGTTGGCTCAATAAATTGAAAGATAAGCTTCCCTCCTTAGAGCAGTTAATGGCTTAAAGGCAGCCTACTTACCCTGACAAAGTGGTAGGCAATTTAGTTTTCATCTGTTTCTTTCTTTGTAGAGCCCTTCCCTTCCCCCCAAGTGAATTGCTCTGAACTGAAACTGTTTGCAGACTGCTTGCACATGCTTTCAAGATTTTTGCAAGAGCTCATGTGCTTGCAAGAGCTCATGCATGCGCTTGCAAGAGCTCAGCTCCATGCTGAGCAGTTAGCTGTTAGTGGCCACTTCAAAGGGAACTTGATTCATTGTTGCCTTGTCACCATGATAACTACCGGTAATTGCCTTTGTATAACTGAAAATAGTTAATGATTCTGGGACCCAAAGGTTGTGAATGGGGAGATTCAACCTATATAGGCAAGTCCCTCATGCCCAAGCATCTGGTATGGGTTCTGGATAGTTGGTGAGTGGGAGAAAATCCCCTTGTGGCTTCTTTCCTGACTTTGATGGAACTTGCATCTGATCTTAGGGCGTTGCCAAAAGAAATGGAGTGTCCTGGAGGAAGCCGTGTGTGGAGCAATATCACAATCCAAGAGAGAAGCCGGATCTGCCAGGGCCCAAGGAACCCTTGCAATGGATCAGAAGCACTGGGTATGGGATAGTGAATAGGGGCTTGTTTGCTGGGGGTCTGGTTAGTCTGATGGGAGGGCATCTTTTTTGGTGTGTGTAGGGAATGTCATCACATTGGGGAGCTATCCTGGTACTAAGGCTGCTATTGTTCCATGGTATGGTAAAGTCTATGATGTAGCATCAGTGGGACAATGTGAGAAAAAAGTGTTGAATGACTAGGAACTTGTCATTCTCTTGTTATGCATTAGTGGGGTGTAGTTAAAAACACCAAACACTGTATATTTGAGTGCCTTGAAGTTGGACACTGGCTGAGTTCTTCCTTAATTGATACTTAATTGTTCTTCCTTAATTGATACTTAATTGATACAAATTGATAATTTGGTACTCATTGCATCCTGTGAAGCCCTTTCTTCTCAAGTAATATATGCTTGTTTAGGGCACGATGATGTCAGCATGCTTACGTGATCGAATCTTAACAATCATGGGAAATCTTAAATCTGCCCCTTGATCTGGATTTCTTAACCCAACTGTTAAGTGAAAAAGAGATGAAACAAGTTCTCATCACACAGTAAAAAGTCCCAGTGACTGCTAATGGATCTCCTTGGACTTGTTGCACCAGGTTGTAGAGAGTCCTGGAAAGTAATGGACTTTCTTTCTCTGTTCTTTCTCCACAGCATTGGTGTGCCCAGAGAACTCCCTTTGCATTCCTGATGGGCCAGGCCTGCCCCAGTGCCTCTGTGTAGAACCATACCATGGCTATAAGTGTCTGCGTCAGGTAAGCTGGCTTGGATGGTATTATGTTTCCTGGTGGGAAGCACAACTGAAGAGTGGAGGGATGTTTGTTGCTCAACTGGGACGGGTGGAAGGAATGGCTGAGGGGCTTCTTTGTCCTGGGGAGTCTATGCAGTGGATGATAGGAGAAAGGCCTCCTTCCTAGTTGCACTACAGACAGTCTGTTATTGCATGGGAGGAACCCTGTCCTCCTACTGCTGGCCATGGGCAATAGATTCATCCAAGAAACTTCTGGAAATGTCCAGTTGGCCTGGAGTATCCAGAGATCTTTTGGGGGCTGACATAGCAGAGGGACAGCATGATTCTTCTCTTGTCATTGCTTTGCAGGGCACCTTCCCTTACCTGCTGTTCTACGGGACTTTAGGAGCTGTCACTGCTGCTCTCTCCATTCTGTTCTGGTGCTCCCAGAGAGGCAAGGCCAAGAGCTCTTAGTGGCCTCTCCATTCTCAGTGCTCATCCAGGTGGAACAGTTTGTTCTTCAGCCTCATTTTGCCTTTCCTGGTGGACCTCCCATTTTACAAGGCAGTCAGCCTTTGGACCAGACAACTTCAAAATGGCCACCCAAGTTCCAAATGGTATGTGCCATGGCAGAACTTCAGCATCTGATGACCATAGAGATGTGCCTTCATACATGCATGTGCACAACAAGAGCACAGTCAGGTTGTGCAGATCTTTTCTCCCTTTTGGATTGTATATTGAGTGTGTAATAAAGCCAGCACAACTCTGTTAGATGGGATGTGAACAGAGTCTCTTGCTTTAGAAAATATTTGGAGCCTTTTAGCAGAGAATCACCTGAAGTGATTGTTCTGGAGCTGGAAGGAGCTCTTCTGAGATTTCCAAGAGATACTTTTCTTTATGAAGAGGAGATGCTGCAGTTCACCAGAAAGGAAGCCCTAGTAGGTTAGTCTCAATCTGTCGAGAAGACATAAGAGCAGCTAGACAAGAATCCCAGGTGCAGAGTTGTCAAGAAGCCCAGAGTAGGTCTAAAGTGGTATGTTGGCTCCTGTTAAAGCAAGGGCAAGAGAAGAAGATGAGGTGAAAGTGGAGGGACAAGAAGGCCTCAACAGCAAAGGAGCAAAAGTCAAGGATATTCTCTTCTTGGCATCCATCAGTCTTGAAAGACTATGATATCGTGCTCTGGAGTGTCTTCTCCGGAGCATGAAAGCCTGGGTAGATTAATATGGAGGATAGGCTGTTACCCAAGCAGCAAATCCTCCTTCTCCGCGCCACTGAAATAGTCCAATGGAAAGGCAGAGCTGATACAATTGGTTCCAGCTGCGTTGCAGAGCTGGGCTAAGGACAGGAGCTCACCCTGTCTTGTGGGGAACTGGGTTTTGAACCCTGGCCTGCTGGTTAACAGGCACAGTGTCTTAACCACTTGCACCACTTAGTATATTCATGCTAAGGATAGTCATACTTAGTATATTCATGCTAAGGATACTTCAACTCCTCATTCCACCCATGAAAACACATACAGTGGCACTTCGGCATCTGTTCCATGCCTACAACCTCTGGATGCTGAAGCCTGCAGGTACCAGTAGTGATTCACAGATCCAGGCATCCAGTTCTTCCGAATGTGACTGGGAGGTGTTCTGAGACCTTTGTCAGGCCTTAAACATCACTTCCAGGCTTTTTTTTAGGGGGGGGGGGACCTGGGGAATGACATTTGGAAGGTCTCCTGAGACCAAGCAGGTGGTGAGAGACCTCCAAAGGATGCAGGTCAGACATTGGGTGCATATTTGGAACACATGGTTCCCAAATCTGCAGATAAAGAGGACCAGTCTGTATACCCAAGAACCATCATTCAGTCCCCTGTTGCAGTGGTACAAACCTGAAAAAAATAAAAAGGCTATGATAAGTGTTTGGCCAACGGTAGTAATAGCTGGGGAGCAGATCTTGACTGTTGCATGAGGAAGAAATGGTTTGGCCAACACAGTTGATAGCAAAGAGACATTTAGGGTGCAGTCCTATCCATGACTACTCAGAAATAAGCCCCATTGTGTTCAATGGATCTTACTCCCAGGAAAGTATATTTAGGATTTCAGCTTTAATAATCCTGGAGGAGTGCAGAAGCATTTGAGTGAGAAAGAGCCCCCTTTGTGCATCACATGGCTTTTCACCATGCCCAAAGATATCCTGTGAAAGACCAGCCCCTTGCCCAGTGCCTGATCATCTGCAGTATCCCTGGCAAGGGCTTAAGTACCAACGTGATGTTCTGCCAAATGTACTCTACCCTATTATACTGTGTTGTAGGAAAGTGGGTGGGCAGGGTGCAATTGCAGAAGGTGCAATTTTTTTGAAGTTTTTCTCTTCCCCATCGTTTCCTATGGGGTTACTCCTCCTCCTACAGTTGTGTGGTTGGCATACTATTTTTCAAGTTCTGGGGGTATTTGAAAATAGCCTAGGTTATGGTGTATATTGACTCTTTGTCACTCCCTGTTTTGACCTCTCTATTGACAAAGTTGTGGTGGCATCTCAGTAATGTCTGTGGCCTTGACCCAGCAACCATAGCACATCTATCAACAGGGGGCTTTCTACAGCAGTAGGTCTGTCATTGTACTAGTGCTAGCATATCTTGAGGATAGGATTGGGTTGGAAATATGCTAGCATACCTTGAGGATAGGATTGGATTGTAAACTTCAGGCTGCAAGGCAGAGACAAGCCGCAAGGATGAGGGCCTAAAGACAAGCCCATATAAAGAGACTCTAGAAAATATACACCTCTGGGAACTAAGCTAAAGTGTTACTCCTTCTTACTCAATCACTAAGGGGCAAAGGGCAAGACTGAGAGACATTGGTTTGCTCCTTTCCAAAGCTGTAGGAATTAAGAGCTAAAGAGGGCCAAAGGGTCAGTCGAAACTTCAGGTGGCTGAATATATACAGGATTGAACACAACAGAAGATCTTATAGAAGTTCAGGCTGCAATCCTAAAGATACTTTCCTGGGAGTAAGATCCATTGAACACAAAGGGGCTTACTTTTGAGTAGACATGGTTAGGATTGTGATCTCAGCTGACATTCCATTCCATGAAGGACATACCTCTTACAGCTACTACAGAGGATAAGATATTCCAGCATCTGGACAATATACTGCTCTCCAGAGTCCAGAGACCCTGTGCCTCTTTTCTAACTATAGAGACCCTATTATGTGATTGTCCAGTCCATGGATATTCAATGTAGGTTGACTTGTCTGTGTGCCTGCTGAGCAGACACCATGTGGACGTACATAATACCTTGGTTCTGTTGACAAAGAATACCCAATCCATAATAGATGAAATTTGAATAAATAATACCTTGGTTCTTTTGATGCTTTTCCCCAGGCATCCTGTGGCTTGTTTAGCTTATGTCTGAATCCAAACTCTTACCCTTCAGTGGTGCCCCTTCTGCTGCCCTTTCTCATCTCCCAGAGTAAAAGATAGAAGCAGAGAGCAGTGTAGAGCTGGCCAAGTAGAGTGGTGAGCTAAAGAGTCACAGCTCTGAGATACAGAGTAAGGCCCCACTAACATAGTTAGCCCCACTAACAGAGTAATCCTAAGCATGTCTACTCAAAAGTAAGTCCCACTGAGTTCAATAAAGCGTACTCTCAGGAAAGTGTGGTTAGGTTTGCAGTCTTACTCACTTGTCATAGAACTTATTTCAGAGTAGACATGCCTAGGATTGGGCTGTTAGTTACAGCTCACCGCTTCTCTCTGCACTTTTTTTCCAAATGTTGGGAATGGGAAAAGATAGGATTACTCAGGGGTGAGGTGACCATTCTCATAAAAAAGATGTAAGGGGGTGTTTTGCATGGGGGGGACAGTGTGCATGGGGGTGTTGCATGGGGGGACAGTGTTCATGGGGGTGTTGTACACGGGGGATGATGCACATGGGGGATGGTGTGCATGGGGGACGATGCAAATGGGGGTGCTGCACATGTAGGGACGGTGTGCATGGGGGATGTTGTACAGGGTATTGTGCATGGTGTTGTGCATGGGGAGAGATGCGCATGGGAGATGATGTGCAGTGGAGGGAATTTTACTTAAATTTATTCATGAGTAATTTATTCAAATTACTTAAATTTATTCATAAATTTTACTTAAATTTATTCATTTATTATTTTTACTTAAATTTATTCAAGACTTCAATATGTATGAGAGTTTTCAGCATTGAATGTGTGAATTGTCAGTGTATGTCTTGTTTTCCAGAGGCTATTTAAAAGAAAAAATCTGTGTATGGCTCAAAATTTGCATCATCATTAATGGCTAAAGTGGTCTTTGGGAAAACAATTGGGACTTCTGCATGCCCTAAAACCATTATGATATATGTTGTTGTTGCCAAGTCATTAATTGTCTGCCACATTGCTATGGTAAGCAGACTGCTTTTAAGCCATTAGCTGCTACTTAACTTATTTATGCCTGAGGCTGCAATTTTTTGAATTGCAAAAAACAGAACACTAATGGAACTCAATGCCTAAATGGGTTTTATGCCTGGCCCCTCTTATCTTTCACTAGCTCCTGATGATTTTCAAAATTCTTAACCATTGCTTCAACATGATTGAAATATCTCATCCTCTGCTTTCCCTTTTTTCTTTTGTTAAATAATTTTGCCTAATAGGATTAAAAAAATCTAAAGAGTCCTCCCTTTTCATGATGTGGTATTTGAGCTTCAGTTTCAGTATCAATGAAGTGTCAGTGTTGATTTCCTGGATGATTGACTGATTTCCTTGCAGTCCAAGGGATTTTTCAACAACATTATTCAAAGGCAGTTATTCTTTGGCACTCAGACTTCCTTAGGTATATGAATACAGCACCTATAAGCTTTTTTGCTGGTTTTAAGAATGCTGTAGTTTGACCACAAAGTGTGACATTCAAACCAAATGTATGACTGTAAGCAGAGCGTGGATTTCTTGAAACTTGTATTGAGATACCTCCTGAGCATATTAAAGTATAAAATCCAATTTTGTGTGTGGTTTGCCCTCCTTTTATCTGAAAAAACAACTACTTTTAAATAATGGAGTGGAGTACACAGGAATAAGTTAATTAAGCAAATTGTCCTTGCATTTTCAAGCCCCAAGATCAGACATTTGCAGAGACATTTGCTTGTAGAAACTAGGGTTGGTGCTGTGGGCATAAAGAGGTGCTATGCTCTAGGCTGCCCCTCAAGAGTGGAGCCCAAGCAATTGCTCCATTGAGACCCTCCCTTAGCGACACCAGTGAACTGATGCTTTATTCCTTCCAATTCCAGTCTGCACTTCTGAAGTTACCTAAATGGGAGCACGTTCCATAAGTTAATTCAGTGCCTTGCACTTTCTGGTCCTGCAATGGGCTCTGTGCTTGCTTGGGGCGTCCTCATTGCTGCACCTGCATCCCTCAGTCTGGGTCATCCCAGAACCACTACCTGGGCATGAATGAGAATACTGGGTGGCTGCATAGATGCAGTCTCTTTTTTCCATCGCCCCTCCACGTCAGGCACAGGGTCACCAGCTGTGATGCCCTCACCACTGTTGTCTTGCTGGATTAAATAAGAGAAACCCTTGATGTTGCCATAATTCTCTCCACAAAATCAGGATAGGATCCTCTGTCACACTTGCCAGTATGCGAACCCAATCCCCCAATCTTGGGAGTGACCCAGTTTTTTTGGGGTCATATGACAACCCTAACCTTGCAGAATTTGGTTGGACTAGGGTGTTGGGGTTGGACTAGATGACCTACTGGGTCCCTTCCAAGTCTAGGATTCTATGGTTGCTGACTTCAAAGAAACTTCTTGTCTCTCCTCTTTTCTTCCTGGGCTAGGCTGTGTTTGATCAGATCCTTCAGTTTCCCCCAGGATGTAAACTGCTATGACAATTCCAGCTGGGTCATGTGTGTGCTACTCTCAGGTTGTTGTTAATCTTCTTGCAAATCCAAGAGACTCTCCAGAGTCTTCTCCAACACCATAGTTCAAAGGCATCTATTCTTCATTGCTCAGCCTTCCCTATGATCCAGTTGTGGCCATATACTACTACTGGGAGACCCATAGCTTTAACTGTAATATACAAATTTTGTTGGCAAGGTGATGTCTTGACTTTTTAAATTAAGTTAATCCTAACCTAGTCTGGCATAACTCATTGTTCTTCCCATTCCTGTGATGATGTAGGGAGGCATGTCTGCGCACTGGCCTGACCCACCCCCAGAAGTGGCACAGAAGTGACTTATGGCAGCTTAGTGACACCCCCAGGTCAGCGCAGAACTTACCCCTGGGGCTTAGGCCAGCCTAACTGGAGATTATTGCAGCCAAGGCCTGCCATAGCTTTCCTCTCAGAAGAATTTCGTGGCTGCAATCACTGTTTGCAGTGACCTTAGAGCCCCTCAAAATAAACTCTTACACGACTACAATTTCTTCCACTTCTGTTTACCATGAAGAGATGGAACCAGATCTGGATGCCATGATCTTTCTTTCTTTCTTTCTTTCTTTCTTTCTTTCTTTCTTTCTTTCTTTCTTTCTTTCTTTCTTTCTTTCTTTATTTAGTGAGTAAGTAAGTAAGTAAGTAAGTAACTAAGTAAGTAAGTACAGTAAACTGCATTTTTTCTGGTGTTGCTTGCATGTATTACCTTCAGCAACATTCCTGCAGGGGAGAAGGAGGCTGGCTGCTGGCCATGTGCAATGTGGCTAGAAGGTGTCTACCTCTCTATGGGGCAAGGCTGGGGGGTAGCCTTCCTTCCACCATCTTGGAAGCCTCTTGGAACCAGTGGCGTAGTCTGGAACCAGTGGCTCCTGAACCAGTGGCATAGTCTGGAACCAGTAGCTCCTGAACCAGTGGCGTAGTCTGGAACCAGTGGCTCCTGATCCAGTGCCGTAGTCTGGAACCAGTGGCTTCTGAACCAGTGGCGTAGTCTGAAACCATGGCTTCTGAACCAGTGGCGTAGTCTGGAACCAGTGGCTTCTGCACCAGTGGTGAAGTCTGGAACCAGTGGCTTCTGAACCAGTGGCGTAGTCTGGAACCAGTGGCTTCAGAACCAGTGGCTTCAGAACCAGTGGCGTAGTCTGGAACCAGTGACTTCTGAACCAGTGGCGTAGTCTGGAACCAGTGGCAGTGGCATAGTCTGGAACCAGTGGCTTCTGAACCAGTGGCGTAGTCTGGAACCAGTGGCGTAGGTAGGAGGCTGGACTAGCTACAAAGAGGAGAAGCCCCTTGCATGCAAGGTGACCACATGTCATAACCACAACTGAGGGCAAGTTGTCACCCCCAAATGTAGGACACCCAAGAAAAATGTAGGACATGACAACATACCAGCAAAAAACACTCTCATCTTACTCTCAACTGGTTAATTTATTTCTTATTAATGAGAAATGAAGTGGTTAACAAAGGCTGCAGTCCTATCCACACTTTCCTGGGGGTAAGTCCCATTGACTTAGGCTGCGCTTCTAAAGGCACTTTCCTGGGAGTAAGACCCTTTGAACACAATGGGGCTTAGTTTTGAGTAGACATGGTTAGGCTTGTGCTCTTAGAAATGCTTTCTTCTAAGTAGACATGCATAAGCTTGGGCTCTAAGGCTGCAACCCTATCCACACTTCCCTGGGAGTAAGCCCCATTGGCTATAATTGTGTTTACTTCTGAGTAGACATGCATAGGATGTTCCAATATTTCTTTGTATCACATTTATTTAAAACTGTGACCACAATCCTAGCCATGTCTACTCAGAAGTAAGCCCCATTGTGCTCAATGGGTCTTACTCCCAGGAAAGAGGATTGCAGCCTGCAATGGAGCTTACTTCTGAGTAGACATGGCAAGGATTGCATCTTAGGGCTTCCCCGAGGGGCTCCCAGCCAGGGGGAGTGTCTGCTCCTCTCTGCCCGCCCTCGGTGGGTCACTTCCTCGCGCGGCTCTGCTCTCTGCCCTGCACCGCTCCGCCTCCTCCTCTTTCTCCGGCTCTGCTCAGCCTCTCCGGCTGCACGTGCGGCCATCTGCGGGCCAGCCATGGGCAGCCTTGTCTTGGAGGATGGCACCGTCCTGCAAGGGCGCCCCTTCGGAGCCACCGCCGTCCAGGCCGTCGGGGAAGTGGGTGAGTCTCTCCTGGACGGGAAGGGCCTCTGGGGCTCCACCAGGCCCCCTTCCCCAGCCGCTGTCACCCCACTCCTAGGCATGCCTACTCTGGAGTAAGCTCCATTATAGACAGTGGGGCTTACTCCCAGGAAAGTGTGGGTAGGATGGCATCCTCAGAGCCAAGATCTATGCAGGTCTACTCAGAAGTAAGCCCCATTATACTCAATGGGGCTTACTCCCCAGGAAATTGTGGGTAGAATTGTTAACCTGAGCTCCATCCCATGCAGGTCTACTCAGAAGTAAGCACCATTATAGTCAGTGGGGCTTACTTCCTAGGAATGTATGGATGGTCTTGTAGCATTGCTCCATTCTATGAATGCCTACTCTGGAGTATGCTCCATTATATTCAGTGGGGATTACTCCCAGGAAAACGTGGGTAGGATGGCAACCTCAGAGCTCAATCTTACGCATGTCTATTCAGAAATAAATCCCATTATACTCAACAGGGTTTACTCCTGGGAAAATATGGATAGGATTGTAGCTTTAGTAAATCCCATTGTAGTCAGTAGTCAGTGTGGCTGGGGTTGTAACCCCAGGTCCTGGTTTGCTTCTTAGGGGCTGCCAGTCACTTATCCTTTTGGCTAGTTGTCTCCAGAACTGGCTCCAGTAACGATTTGCTGCGTCAAGCTGGGTCTGATGGGACTTGCTTTGCATTTACTGACCTTCTCTTGTAGCTCAGACAAATTCCTAGAGGAAAGTATCATCACAGGCTATAAGCCATCTTGGGGGTGTGTGTGTGTGCGCACTTAGATAGTTGTAGATGTTGGCAACCTCAACATGCCAGATGCAGGAGCAGGAGACTGCACCTGGATATAGGTCTGGTGTGCTCCCTGTGGTATCTGGTGCACCACTGTGAGTTACAGGAAGCTGAACTAGATGGGTCTTTGGCCTGATCCAGTGGAGGTTGTTCTTATGGCCTGATCTCAGTGGAGGTTGATCCAGTGGTTCATCAGCTCCTAGATAGACCCCTGGCTCAGCCCAACCAGGCCTTAGGGAAGAATGAGCTGATCCAGCTTGGAATTTCCTTTGCTACCCCCTGCTGTGGCTCATGGGGGTCAAGGAAAGACACTGGTGCTGTACCTGCTTTTGGAGGGGGATTGTAAGGTGTGCATGTGGGGGTGATCAGCCTGACTGGATGTCCCAGAATGATGTTAAGCATGACAAGACCCTGCAGGGCTGATCCAGTTTCTTCTTTTTCCCTGGGACTGCAGTCTTCCAGACAGGCATGGTGGGTTATCCTGAAGCACTGACAGACCCATCCTACAAATCCCAGATCTTGGTTCTGACTTACCCACTTGTTGGGAACTATGGCATCCCTCCAGACAACCAGGACCAGTTTGGCCTCAGCCAGGTAAGTGAGGATGCCAGAGAGGAGTTATCTTTGCTCTTAGTGCCTGAGTTTCACAGTATGTTTGCCTGGCACTGAAATGGTTGCGGGTGCTTTGTCTTCATCCTTCTCTCCCTCCCTCTTCTCGGGCTGTCTCCCCCGTCAGCATCTAGACTGCAAGATGGAGTGCCAGGTAAACTGATGGCACTGAATAAATAAATAAATGAATGGCTTGGCTCCAGCATTGGGTTTCTGCTTGCCTAGAAAAGCAAATGCCTGGCATGCTTTCAGCTTACAGGGCAGATCCTGTGGCTTCCTAGCTGTCCCTGGACAAAGAGATGGGCAGCTGTATCAAGATACTGTGTGTGTGTCTCCTGGCCATTCTAGACAGTTGAAGGACCAGGCCATTGGAAGCGTTTCTGAGCCGTCTAGACACAGTTGGGCCCTTTTCTTCCAGTAGCAGTAGCTCACAATCTGTTCTATTGTGCTTGAGATGGTAGCATCCTCCATGGTGGTGGGATCAAGATGAGGACACCCTTGCAGAAGTAGTATTGGGGGGAAGCTCAGATGTGTACTCATCTTCCTGGGGTGGCCTCTGACTGAAGGCCCTGTTTGGGAACCACATGGGGGACTATGGTAGTAATAGTGTGGGATAGCATTTGATCACCTTTTGTCTTTTTTTGCAGTGGTTTGAGTCCAGCCACATCCATGTGGCTGCCCTGATTGTAGGTGAATGCTCCCGCAAGCCCAGCCACTGGAGTGCCACACGCTCTCTTGACCAGTGGCTGCAAGAAAATGGGATTCCTGGCCTAGAAGGTAAGTATAAGTGGTGCCCAGAAATTATTGTGGGTGGTGAGGGATATGCACCTCCCACTCCCTTCTGCCAGCCTTGATTCCCCATTTGTAAGACTGCAATAACAGAGGATCCCCTAGGCAGTTGTAGAAGGAAGAAATACTTTGTCAATGGCTGCTTAATACAGATGCAGCCTCAGGAGTCTGGATGGATAGACAGAGCCTCTCTGGTGCAAAAACAGCATGTGGGGGTTTGTGGGACCAGGAGACAAGTTTAGCCAGTGAGGCACTGGGTACTACTGGGCCGGATGCAACTTTGTATTTTGGATCTCCAGTCTGTATGAGAACTATACTTGATTACTTCTTACAGCTGTTGGTGGAGAGTGTTCAAACTGGTGGTTGAAGTGCCAACTGGCAGTTTGCCATGAAGGGCATGGAACAAGCCCACAGCGAGCTGGCCGAATGCCAGGCACTTATGAGGGTCTCTCCATACAGTGAATAGAGAAGCAAGAGTGGGGCAAACCTCTTTTTGTCATCTGACAAGGCATGAAAATGCCTGGTTTTCTGTGTGCTACTTATTTGTTTGGGCAAACAAACAAGTTTGTTTTGTTCCATGTTTGTTTGGGCAAATACTGCTTTGTGGGTCATACCTGTGTGTGTGTAAGCATGATGTGAATGCAAGAAGATTGGGAGGAGGGGAGAAGTCTGTATATCTGTCTAGGCATGTGTTAATTTGTGTGCTTTGTACCTGAAGGAGTCGACACACGAGCGCTGACCAAGAGAATCCGGGAAAAAGGGACCTTGCTGGGAAGATTGGTGCTTGATGGTGACCATAACTTAGATCTGCCATTTGAGGATCCTAGCAAGAGAAACCTGGTGAAGGAAGTTTCACTTCAGGTATGTGTAAACAGCCCACTATGCTCTGTGGTATGTTGGATGTGATGTAATTGGAGGTTCTAGCTGGCCCATGAACTAGCAACGTTGGTCTAATAGTTTTTCCTCCTCCATCCCAATATCCCAATGTAGTTGGTTAGGAGAGAGTAGAGTGTGAGTGGAAGCACCATGGCAAATGATAGGGAGAAAATGGCTTTTTCCTGCAACTATGAGCTCTTCCCCAACCTTTGAGTAGGAACCCCAGGTGTTCAATCCTGATGGATCAGTGAGGATCACAGCGGTGGACTGTGGCCTGAAGAACAATCAGATCCGGTGCTTGTGCGCGCGCGGTGCAGCTGTGACAGTGGTGCCTTGGGATTATCCCCTTGATGATTCAGGTGAGTAGGGGGAAAGGATGGGTTTGCAGGACCCATCCTAGCTCTGGACTGGGAAAATGCATCTACTTGGAGGGCATTGTGTTGTCCAAGCAGGGGAAGAAGGTTGCACCTTTCTGACCACCTCTCTTCCTTCCAGAGTTTGATGGGCTGTTTGTCAGCAATGGCCCCGGAGATCCACTACTCTGCCAAACCACTGTTGCCAACTTGCGTCGTGTTGTGGAGCTGCCAGCCCCTAAGCCCATCTTTGGTATCTGCCTGGGCCACCAGCTGCTGGCATTGGCCATTGGGGCCAAGACCTATAAGATGAAGTGAGTTTTAAAACAACAGGATTCTGCAAAGCTCTTTCTCTGAGACCCCCTTTTCCATGGAAAATTCTTAATGGAAATTCTGATGCAATGCCTGTTGTTTTCATAGGGTTTCTTAAAAACTGACTTTCATTGTATTGCGTACTTGTAATTGGACATTTTTTTGTAAGTTGCTTTAACCTTTTTAAGGAAAGCAGCCTGAAAATCTGTTAAATTGTTGGGTGGTGGGTGAAGCTTCTGATCAAAACTGTGATGGAGCAGGTTCTTGAATCTCTTCCAAATCTGTGTTGGCCTTCAATTCCTTCCCAGGTATGGGAACCGGGGACACAACCAGCCATGCCTCCATGAGGGTTCCCAGCGCTGCTTCATCACTTCCCAGAACCATGGCTTTGCAGTGGAACCTGTGAGCCTGCCAGCTGGTTGGAGCCCACTCTTCACCAATGCCAATGACCATTCCAATGAAGGCCTTGTGCATGATTCAAAGCCCTTCTTCAGGTGGGAGCATCCTTGGGTGTAAAGAGGGGTTGGGGGAATGTCTCTTTGGCCTACCCTAGCAGGGAGCTGTAAGTGTGCATTTATGTGGCTGCTAACATGTTTGTGGCTTCTTCCACCCAGTGTTCAGTTTCATCCAGAGCACAATGCCGGCCCAATGGACCTGGAGTGTCTATTTGATGTCTTTCTGGAGATGGTGCGCAACACCCTTGGTGGAGGGCAGAGTCCCAAGACAGGTGTGGGCTTTTGGGGTAGGGCTGTTCTGGAGGATCTGGATCTGCCCCTCTCATGGCTTGAGAGGACTATGTACTTCTACCAGGCATTTACCTACCTCTTCCTCCTGGTTGGGTGGAAGCTGAGTACTCTTCAGATACCCAGCTGAGTACTCTTCTGATACCCAGCAGAGCTACACCTACCACTTCCTCCTGATTGGGTAGAAGCTTTGCAGAGATACCCAGCTGATCTTTCCTTCCAGTGCGTGAACAGCTGCAGAGCCACCTACAAAGTGTAGAAGTCCCGCCTGCTAGCCAGGTGCCCCGTCCTCGCAAGGTGCTGATCTTGGGCTCGGGAGGTCTCTCCATAGGGCAGGCGGGTGAGTTCGACTACTCCGGCTCCCAGGTCAGTGGCACATATGGGATTTAAGGGATGGGTACTTTGAAGGGGACTAAGCAGAATGAGATGTTACTATTTGAAAGGGGAGGAATTTGAGGTTTGGAATGAGTGATGTGTGTGTTTTGGGGCATGGATTCCTGGGTTGGAGTGTGCAAGTCTGGCAGCTGACCACTTCAGGTCTGGCAGTTGACCACCCAGGCTTTTCACTCATTTCTCACAAGGGCATGTAAATGGGTATTCTCAACCTCTCCATTAGTTCTCACTCCAGGGAACTACTTCTGGAGCAAGAAATATACTGTGAATGTCTATCCTATTGCTGCTTAGAGGTGGTTGCCTCGATTGGGAAATGGCTGACTAATGAAAGATTTTGCTTTGGCAGGCCGTGAAAGCCCTGAAGGAGGAGAACATCCAGACAGTGCTGATCAATCCCAACATTGCCACTGTGCAGACCTCCAAAGGTCTGGCTGATAAGGTCTACTTTTTGCCCATTACCCTTGACTACGTCACTCAGGTGAGCTCTGCATCTCCTGAAGACCTCAGACAAAGGGTCTTCAGGGTTCATTCATAGAGGCCCTTGTCCAGTATGACATGGATTTGAGGCAGCAGGGCAGTGCATGATGCTGTTGTTACCTGTCTCCCTCCCTCCCCCGCTCCCCGCATGACTACCCTTCTCTCTCTCTCTTGGGTATTGGTGTAATAAACTATGGACCTATGGTGTCTGAACGCCTTTGCAAAACCAAATCCCCTGCTTCTGCATCCTACTGAATTGGGATGGAAAAAGGAAAACACAGAGGAGGCTCATGTTTGCCTGTGTGCTGCATTAGTCAGCCTCTCCTCCAAGGACAGCATGTAAGACTGTGTCTGCTCCAGAGGGATGTACATGTACAGACCTCCTCTTGAGGACTAGCAGTCTGTGCCTTACTTGGGAGGCTGCCTTCCTACAGCCATTTAAACCCTCTTTTATCTGTTTGGTCAGGTTATAAAAAATGAGCGCCCAGACGGGATCCTGCTGACCTTTGGAGGCCAGACAGCCCTGAACTGTGGTGTGGAGCTGACGAAGGCTGGAGTACTGGAGCGCTACCATGTGCGTGTGCTGGGCACCCCTGTAGCCTCCATTGAGATGACTGAGGATCGGAAGGTTTTTGTGGAGAAGATGGAAGAGATTGGGGAACATGTGGCACCCAGTGAGGCTGCCTGCTCTCTTGAACAGGTACATGGCTGGCCTGTGAAATTTCACAGGCATGAAATCTATCTCCTCTTTATTCAGTAGAGGTACACAGGGATACTGTGTAGATTGTAGCATGTTGGCTGCCTCAATTTTCAGAGTGATACAAGGACCATGGGTGTTATTCCCTACCTAGAAGGTTGTCTGTCATGTGGAACAGTAACACCAGAGCATGTTGTAGCCCTCCCCCTATTTTTTCTGCACAGGCACAAGCGGCGGCGGAACGGCTTGGCTATCCTGTACTCATTCGCTCGGCTTATGCACTGGGTGGTCTGGGCTCTGGTTTTGCCAATGGGCAGGAAGAACTGGCAGCACTGGTGTGCCAGGCCCTTGCGCACACATCACAGGTGCTGGTGGACAAATCACTCAAAGGCTGGAAAGAGATAGAGTACGAGGTAGTGCGTGATGCCTATGACAACTGTGTCACGGTAAGGTCCTGGTGTGTTGTGGGGGGGAGCATTCCTTGCCAGGGATGGGCACATGGATGGAGCACAGCTTCCATGCCTCTCTTAGAACAGAGAATCTTAAGGCATTCTGGCTTGATCAGTGACAAAGGAGAATGGTTGCTTGTCTAGGGTTGCCTCCTCTTTTAGAAGGTGTGCCTAGGGCCCCTCATGGCAAAAGAGCATTGCTATGCATTCAAATGGGGTTCACAAACTTTCCCCTCCTTTCCAAGCAAGAAGGTTGTGAACCCCATTTGAATGCACAGCAATGCTGTGTCAGGACGAGGCTAGCATGCCTCTCTTCTGTGGGTTTTCTACCCACATGGGATTTGCATCTAAATATTCATTGCAAAGGATATCCCAGTATCCCAGATACTTCTGCAAAGAATGGCATGGTTTTGAATAGCAGAATTTATAGTGCCTGTCTAATCCTTGCTCTGATCAGTACCAAGGGTGGGTTTACCCCATTGCCCAAATATTGGTTTAAGTGGCACTTGTCTGGTGCCTAAAAGATGCCAATGAAAAAAGCCAAAGTTGCTGACCTCTGTAGGGGAAAAGCACCAGTGATGGGGCAAGTGGGGAGACAGAAGACCAAGAGAGGGAGATGGTAGGAGAGAAAATTGAGATAAGAGAAAAGGCTGTGAACTATGAACACAGTGGAACTAGAAAACTGAGGCAAGTGAGAAGGAGCAGGACAGGTAGAGCAAACAAGAGTGGATGGCCCAAGCCAGACAGGCAGATGGGAAAAGGACATGAGGGTGATTTGAAAGGTCTAAATATCTCTGAAAAGATTAGAACAAGAGCTGGAGAAAGTAAGGTTGAGTGAAAAGGGACAGTCTGGGAGACTACCTCCTTGATGTCAAAATCCATGTTGGTTTTGGCAACCACCTGTTCAAGATCCCATGTGGGAGATTCCCAAACTCAAGGATACACAGCACAGTCCTAATGGTACAAGTCCCAACACGAGTCCCATGCTTGGACTTGTACTGTTAGGACTACGCCCCTTTTGGAGTGGTGTGGCCAGTGCATAGACTTGCGCCGGCCTCCTCACACCACCATGGGAATGGGGAGACAGATGAGTTTCGCAGGCATAAATTAGTTAGTATTGTGTCCTAAGAGGCAGAAAATTCGAAAGAGGTTCTTGACTATTCTGGAGCAAAACAACTCCTGGATGTCTTATGGATAAGGAAATCTATTTGGGTTTTGTATTCAGTGTGTGCTTGTTTCGTGGAAGCCATGACCATATGGGCTTTTTGCATTTGGTTTGGGCCATAATCACTGGTTCATTCAAATTTCTCTGCCTCTCCATCCTCCATGACCTGATGAGCATGTTCTCTTTGGGTCCTCTTTCTTACCATCTGTTTTTTTCCCCTCTACAGCCCCCTTGGCACTTCATCTACTCTTTCTGTGGGTGTTCTGGCTCCTGAGCCTCTTTGTGCTGCCTCCTGTACCTCTCCATTCCTGCTTCTACCAATCCTTTCTGCAAGTCCCAGTTACCATGCAAAGCTTCCTAGTCACGCTGACTTCTTCCATCTCTCTAAAAAACTGCACTGTGTGTGAACATTCAGTTGCTGACACCTTCTCCCTCAGTAATTAAATGGTCATGAGCATTTTGGCAGGTCTACCCTATTTTCACCCCTTATATTATTTGCCAAATACTCTTGCTGGGCACATTCATTCTTCCCTAATAGTGTGAACCATAAATCAATTTATAATAGAGGTTGAGCATAAGTATTATAAGTAGCATAATACTTATAACTGGCATAAGTATTATGCTTAATAACAAGTTCAGAACAGTGTGAATGTGCCCTTGATTGGTCTGGAGTTCTTTAAGGCTGGCAAATGTGTTTGTAGATCTTGGAGATAATCCAATGATTTTCAATCTTTTTCATGCCTTGGCACACTGACAAGGCATTAAAGTTGTCAAGGCACAATATCAATTTTCTGACCACTGACAAGGCACACCATGCTGCAAAGAGGGGGCTCAAATCCCTTTATAAATCCCCTATAAATGACACTCCCCAAAGTCCCATGGCAAACCTGCAGACCTTCTGCAGCATACCAGTATGCCACCGTAGAGTGGTTGAAAATCACTGATCTAGTTCAACTTCTGTTCAGTGCAGGAGGGTAGGACAAGGGACTTCCCTGTCTGGACAGACAAGTCTAGGGCAGAAGGGTGTATGAAATGCAGCCCATTTTTTATCCTCTCTTGACCAGGTGTGCAATATGGAGAACTTGGATCCATTGGGCATTCACACTGGAGAGTCCATTGTCGTGGCTCCCAGCCAGACGCTGAACGACCGAGAGTACAACCTACTGCGCACCACAGCCATCAAGGTGGTTCGGCACCTGGGCATTGTTGGCGAGTGCAACATTCAATATGCGCTGAACCCAGAGTCGGAGCAGGTGAGAGGATCCTTGTGGGGGTGGAGTTACAGCCATCTGCTACTAAGCCGGTGTTTTTTTTGCTGCTTCTGCTATTTCTGCCACTCATGGAAATATTTGCAGGCTTCCTTGCTTTGTTCCCTGTACCTGAAGGAAGAGGAGGATGGCAGCCTCTGCTCATTTTCCCCTTCTCTCTTGCATATCCCACAGTACTACATCATAGAGGTGAATGCCCGGCTTTCACGGAGTTCTGCACTGGCAAGCAAGGCCACAGGATATCCTTTGGCCTACGTTGCTGCCAAGCTGGCTTTGGGGATCCCCCTTCCTGTTCTCAGGTAAGATTTGTATGCTCCTTGAGTGCCGGGTGAGGCCTAGGGAGCATCACTCTACCTGAGTGCATCTCACTATCCCTCAGTGGAGTCTATGGCACTTCATGGAAACACTGGTTCTTTAGCCTATTTTCCTTGACAAATATCAGGACATGTAGCTTTTAAAAAGTGCAAAATGGGGGTTGGTGGGGGGGAAGTATTGCTCAAAAATAAAGGGCCCCCACTCGCTCCTCCCTTTACTCTTGGTGTTCTGTTCCTTGGGTCCTGCGCTTTAAAGAAAGAGAGAACCCAGTTCTTTCCACCCTTTCCCTGTACTGTTTTTCCCTGTGATGTGCCAGTGCTCGCTCTTGCTCCTCTAAATATCACTTCTGTTGCACCCTTTGTGGCTCTACTTGCCCTGCCCGGCTTGCCTCGAGACCAGCAATGCTGCTTGTGTGTTCCATTCTTTGGGTTCTCTCTGAAATCAAGTGACCTTGGCAAAGGTGTTGAGGATTTGCTGCAAAATCAAGATGTTCTTCAACTCTGGGTGATGACTGGAGGTTCGGTTTATAGGAAAACAAGCAAGTGGTGTGAAGGAAAATAATACAGGGATTTGGGAGAAGATGAACATAGAAGGAAACAAAGCTAGGTTGGGCTATGATCCTGGCTTTTCTGAGTAGACATGTTCCAAGAGCACACCACACATCCCACAGATCAAGATGACCTCAGCCATGGCTTCCTGCAGGAGAGCATGCCACTGTTGTGAAGCATGGGGTGTGCTGCCCTTACTCCTGGGAGTGTGGGAAGGCGCCTGCTTCTTGCTGACTTGAGCTTTCCCTGCCCCTACCTTACTCCAGGAATTCAGTCACCAATTCCACCACAGCCTGTTTTGAGCCCAGCCTGGACTACTGCGTGGTCAAGATCCCACGCTGGGACCTCAGCAAGTTTCTGCGAGTTACAACGAGGATTGGCAGCTCCATGAAGAGCGTGGGTGAGCAGGGAAGAGAAGTAGTTGGGGGGCTGGCTGGAACATAAGAGCCTGAAATGGTGCCCTTTTGCCCTGTCCTACACAGAGACTTGGTTCTGGGACCCTAAGAATCCTCTCAACCCATCTACTGCTGTTTTCTCCCACAGGGGAAGTCATGGCCATTGGACGGAGCTTTGAGGAGGCTTTTCAAAAGGCCCTTCGCATGGTGGATGAGAACTGCCTGGGCTTTGACCATACAGTGAAGCCGGCCTCTGATATGGTAGGCTTTCTGAGAAGGGGACAAGCTACTTCAGTCAGCTGTAGGATTGGTGCACAGAGTGTGACCTTGTCACTCCTTGTCATTCAGGAATTGGAGACTCCCACCGACAAGCGGATCTTTGTCTTGGCGGCTGCGTTGCGTGCTGGCTACTCCATCGAGCGCCTGTATGAGCTCACCAAGATTGACCGCTGGTTCCTGCACAAAATGAAGAACATCACAGACCATGTCTTGCTTCTGGAGTCATACCGATTGGCCGAGCCAGGTGTCATGCCGTCTTCTGTGCTCAAGCTGGCCAAGCAGCTGGGCTTCTCAGACAAGCAGGTGGCACAGGCTGTGCTCAGGTATGTCCAAGATCATAGAGCTGAAAATGATCCAAAGACAAGGCAGCTTGTGGCCCCATTGTGCCCCCCCCCCACACACAAGCTATTGTGCATACACATCCACACACACAGATGAGCCTGTCCAGTCCTGAGCTGTAGTTGGAAGTACAGATGTTGTGTGCATAGCAACGAGCTAGCAGTAAAAGAGGCTCCATGAGGAAGAAGGTTAGAATGATCACAGGAAATCACCTTCATAGACTACAATCCTGTAACACTTTCATGAGTAAGTCCCTTTCAGAAGACTTATTTCTGAGTAGACGCAGGTAGGATTGCACTGCTAATCCCGAGTGGTGTCACAAAAAAGACACCAGTTTGATTAATTAAATTTGATGTTGGGGGAGATACAAAAATCTTTGCACTGGGTAGTATTTGGGTTCATGTTGTTTCCCCCTAACACTGACACTGCTACTTCCTCTTTCATTTGCAGCACAGAATTGGCTGTGAGGAAGATGCGTCATGATCTGAAGATCCTGCCTGTGGTGAAACAGATTGACACTGTGGCAGCCGAGTGGCCAGCGCAGACCAACTACCTCTACCTGAGCTACAACGGAAGCGAGCATGACCTGGCATTCAACGAGCCACACGTCATGGTCATTGGCTCTGGTGTCTATCGCATTGGCAGCAGTGTCGAGTTTGACTGGTGTGCTGTGGGGTGTATCCAAGAGCTGCGCAAGGTGATGGTTCTGGTGTAGAGCTTGTTAGTTGAGCACTCAGTGTTGCATGCTCCCCTCTCATTGGCAATGATGTAGTATCAGTCTGATACATATGTGATGTCTGGAGATGTATAGTTGTCTTGTGCCACGACAGCCCTTGCACACACACAGGAATGTATTCACTCCCTTTATGATGATGCTACCAAAAATGAGACCTGGGAGGCCGTTCATGCAAAGCTCTAGAAGTTCTGTCTCAGACCATGGGTTGAACTGACCCACAGGACATCTACTAGTGACTTAGAGGGGATAGTATGGACCAAGACAAACTCGGTGTGATAGAAAATATGGATTTGGATGTCAACCCCTGTTGCCTACTTTTTTTCCTCCCTCTTCCTACAGATGGGATACAAAACAATCATGGTGAACTACAACCCTGAGACAGTGAGCACAGACTATGACATGTGTGATCGTCTCTACTTCGATGAGATTTCCTTTGAGGTGGGTCCTATATGGTAATGTGGAGTGTTCTCGAGAGAGGGTACTGTGCAAGTCATGTGGGTTACCAAAATTAAATAGATCTAAAGCATCCTATGAAGACTAACTCTGAAAGTTGGGAAGCTTTCTCTTTCTGGGATAATCTATGGGAATAGGTTGGACTCTGCTGCTTCTCTCTGAAGCTTGCAGTTGGGAATCAACTCTAGCCCACCAATTTGTAGAAAATATCTAGAAGATCAAATCTAATGGACCTTTGGTAGAACTTAGTTCTCTTCCTTGCAGCCCAAAGACCCAAATTAAGAATAGGGACTTAGGGACTACTATCTGGGCTGCCTCTGACTTCTCAGGTAGTAATGTGTTAGCCCTGGTTAAGCTACTCGACTTTGTTGGGGTGGTCTTCTCCACACAGTCACTCAACTCAGGAGTTGTGAAAACACAAAAACGTCAGTTGCGGTGTTGATAAGAGGCATAATTAAGACATGACACACAACCAGAACAACCAGAAATCCAGCTGAAACTAAACTTACTTGACTAGAATGTCAGCAAGGCATTGCAATATCTCATTTCAGCTGATGAAACAACAGAATGAGATGACCCAGGAGAGGGTCCAGACCAGCAGCATCCCCCATGCAGACAAATGGTGTCAAGACACACAGAAGACTGGGCTTAACTTCCTTATTTCCCCTCTGGCCAGTCATAAAGCGGATGATGCAATGTACCGGTAAATTGTGCTCCTCTGCACGTCCGCAGCCCAGGTTCTGGTCTTATGATCCATTCAAAAAATCAGACCTTCACACCTCTTAATGTCACCTCTCTTCTCTGATTAAACAAGGCTACAACAACAAAAAAACGTGGCTACAATATTGGCTCTCTCTGAGCCACCCTCCTGCCTGGAGAAAGAAGACAGCAAACTGTTTGGAAAGCATACAGCTTTTGCTGTTTGACATCCTGGCCACTTTCCCCTCTTCTGCTTCCATGGGGGTATTTTCTTTGGCTGCTGCTCTCCCCTTCCTTTGGAAAAAAAGTATGAAATGAAATCCTTAAAGCTAGTTTGAAAGGCATTTGCTTTTGGCCACCCTCTTATGACACATCTGTCGTGTGTCACTGTGACGAGTCCCCTTCTGTGATTGACAGGTGGTAATGGATATCTATGAACTGGAGAATCCTGATGGCATCATTCTGTCCATGGGAGGGCAGCTCCCTAATAACATTGCTATGGCACTGCATCGCCAGCAGTGTCGGATTCTGGGCACCTCCCCTGAGGCAATTGACTCTGCTGAAAACCGCTTCAAGTTCTCCCGCCTTCTGGACACTATCAGCATCAGCCAACCTCTGTGGAAGGAATTGTCGGACATGGAGGTGAGGAATTGGACAGGGGACACAGTGCTGCATCTGTAGCGGAGGTTTGTTGGGCAACCCTTTGCTCAATGAGCCACTAGAAGGGAACATGATTCAGTCAGATTTCTCATTGTTAAAAGATTTATAGGGCTGGGGTTGACTGATGCTTTTCTTAACTCAAATGACTGTGTTGCATCCCTGCGTGTTGGGTAGATCAGATGCCCATATGGGCACTTGGAAATAAGAAAACATCTGAGGATGGGCTGAGGGACTTGCCACAAGTGCACTCATTGCAACCTGCTGATACCTGCATCTGTGTCTTGCCCTGCAGTCAGCCAAGCAGTTCTGCTGCAAAGTTGGATACCCCTGTGTAGTGCGTCCCTCATATGTGCTCAGCGGTGCAGCCATGAACGTGGCCTACACAGACAATGACCTGGAGAGGTTTCTTAGCAATGCGGTTGCTGTCTCCAAGGAACAGCCGGTCGTCATCTCCAAGTTTATCCAGGAGGCCAAGGTGGGTGAGCCTAGTGTTGCCAGAGCCAGTCTCAGCATGCTAGCAACACTCCATACCTCATCACCTGGAATAGTTTAGTGTCGCTCACAAACTTATACCTAATTCTAGGTCCAATTGAAAAGTTGTGGTCCCAAGACCAATCCTCAGGGCACAACACTTTTCACTTCTTTCTGCTGTGAAAATTGCCCATTTAAACCTATTCGATTTCCTCGTTTTTAACCAGTTCCTTATCCATAATAGGACCTCCCTTCTTATTCCGTGACTGTGGAGCTCTCTTAGGAGCCTTCAGTGGGGAACTGTGCCTTTTGTGAAAATCCATATATACAATGGAGGCTTTTATGGTCCAAGGCTTGAACTCTTGTTTGTATCCTAGTAGGCTTTATGGGCTTCTAGATGTGGTTTAGAGTCTCACCAGAGCCAGCCCTGCTCCCCCTGGTTCTGAAGTATCATTGACCAGGTAGACCATCCTTTTGGGTGTGCAAATACTTCTGTCCACACAAATACTTCTGTCCACTCTGAGCTTAGGGGCAAGAGTCTGTGGTGCAGTGTGCAGGTGAATGCCAGGGCCAGTCGGTGATGGTTTGGGAGGGGCGCAAGCCAGCACTCCAACCTGACTGATTGAATTCCTCACAAAGGCAACTGTTGCCTGGTGGGAATGCATCTTGTGGGGACCCCATGACTTGTGGGGACATATCTTGAGTTTGGAGGCTTTGTATTGTTCATGGCCCCCTACTCTTCTGTTAAAATGGATACTGGGGCATGTGAGGAGGTCTGTGGGGTTTGGGGATGCTTCCACAAGCCTCCCTTGATGTATTTGTTCCTTTCTACCAACAGGAGATTGATGTGGATGCTGTAGCCTGTGATGGGCAGGTAGTGGCCATCGCCATCTCGGAGCATGTGGAGAATGCTGGAGTGCATTCGGGTGATGCCACCCTGGTTACCCCACCACAGGACATCACACCCAAGACACTGGAGCGGATCAAGGCCATTGTACATGCCATTGGGCAAGAGCTGCAAGTGACCGGACCCTTCAATCTCCAGCTTATTGCTAAGGTGGATGGGGCAGGCGGGGAGGCGAAGAGCAGAGTGGCCAAGAGGCCAGCTGTGGGTGGTGTTCAAGGCTTAGTTAACTTGGTTCCTGATGCCAGGGAGGTGGGATGTGCTGGCTACCTGGTGCTCAGCCAGCCACTATGCTTTTCTCTGCAGCATGACCAGCTGAAGGTGATTGAATGCAATGTGCGGGTGTCTCGTTCCTTCCCCTTTGTCTCCAAAACCTTGGGTGTTGACCTTGTGGCACTGGCCACACAAGTAATCATGGGAGAAGAAGTGGAGCCTGTGGGGCTCATGGCGGGCACAGGTGTTGTTGGAGTTAAGGTGAGTGTCTGGAAATAAAAGGAGGAAGGGAAGTTTTAAGTAGGCCAGGATGGTGTAGTAAAGGCAGGAGTGTAGTGGTTAGGGAATTGGACTGAGACCTGGAAGATCAAGGTTCAAATCTCCCTCAGCCATGAAGCTTCCTTTGTAGCCTTGGGCCAGGCAGTCAATGTCACCTTTACCTACCTCACTGGGTTGTTGTGAGGACAAAAGGATAAAAAGCTCTGTAAGCAGCCTTGGGCATTTGCTTTGGCATGGAAAAGTTGGGGTATAAATCCCATGAGAGTAAAAATGAGTGAGTGAAAGTAAGTAAAAGTGAGTAAGTAGGTAGGTAGTGTGTATAGGTGGGGCAGAGTAACCTGACACATCTCTTCCTTGCTTTATGGCACATCCAGTCTAGGAGATGTATCTGCCTCCTCCCACACATGCTCTCATTCTTCTTGTGCAGGTACCCCAGTTCTCGTTCTCGCGACTGGCAGGAGCAGATGTTGTTCTGGGAGTAGAGATGACCAGCACAGGTGAGGTGGCCTGCTTTGGTGAGAACCGCTGCGAAGCCTACCTCAAAGCCATGCTGAGCACCGGATTCAAGATTCCTAAGAAGAATATCTTATTAACCATTGGGAGCTACAAAGTAAGTTGTGAGAGGCGTAGGAAAGAGTGTTTTGTCGATGATGGGAGGAGGGGTGCCCTCTTTGGAGAGGTGGAACAGCTTCCTGATCCTTAGTGAAGACCTTGGGTCCTTTGCCCACTCTCTGCTTCCTCCTCTACCTTCCTATTGCTCCTCTCACCTGGTCACCAGACTCCAGCTTCCCCGTTCCTCAGACATCTGTAAGGGGGAAAAGCTGTGATCGGTGCTCACACTCTGGTTGGCAAAGCAGTAGGGTGAGTTTGGATACAAAGGTTGTTTAATCAAAGATGCTGATTTGTGTACATGTGCTATGAATTGTCTTGGGTGAGTGGTCAGCTGTCTCTTACTAGGCATCTCTTTCAGAACAAGAGTGAGCTCTTGCCGACGGTGCGTACTCTGGAGGGATTGGGGTACAACCTCTATGCCAGCCTGGGCACTGCTGACTTCTACACAGAGCATGGTGTGAAGGTAGGCATGGATGGAGAGCAAGTGGGGTGGGTGGATGGCACATTTGAGATGCTTTGGCTAGAGTCCCAATCCTACCTTGGATTGCTATATGGGTCTGAACCCCAGGGTGGACATGGAACGATTTATTTGCAGAGCAGGGGAGCCTCTGCCACTGAGCTACGCTCTGCACCTTCCACTTTTGTACACAGTAGTTTATCTACATTCTGCATCCTATGCTTCTAGAAAGGATGGAGAGAGTGGATCATGGAGGCTCTCCTATTGTGCAATGCATGCTGGTTGCCAGGCCTTCTATATTCTATGTCATACGTTTGATAGGAAGCTTTATAAAATGAGGGGGGCCTCTTATGCGACAGGTGATGGCTGTGGACTGGCATTTTGAAGACGCAGATAACAGTGAGACACCAGGCAAAGAGAATCAGCAGCGCAGCATTCTAGACTACTTGGCTGAAAACCACTTTGACTTGGTGATCAACCTGTCTATGCGCAACTCAGGAGGGCGGCGTCTGTCCTCCTTTGTCACCAAGGGGTATCGCACCCGGCGCCTCGCTGTCGACTACTCAGTGCCTCTCATCATTGACATCAAGTGCACCAAACTATTTGTGGAGGTAGGGATGGGTATTAGGGGAGGAAGCAGTGACCTGGCTTCAAAGTTGGGAGTCTTCCCAGTGTAGCCAAGGAAGGGAAGGCAGGACATGGACTCCTTTCTGCCTGACCAGGACCCTGTTTCCTGTCCAAGGCTTCAAGAACATTTCCCCACTTATCACGCAGGCTCTGGGACAGATTGGGGGAGCCCCTCCCTTGAAGATGCATGTGGATTGCCTGACCTCACAGAAGCTCATTCGCTTGCCTGGTAGGTCCATGGATTGGGTGGCCTGGAACTCCTTTGACATCACCCAGGCTTAGTTTGCTGGTATTTTCCTGGTCTTACTCTTGTAGTTGTGTTTGCTTCAGTGGTCTGGGTGGGGATGGTGATGACCTGCTTGAGATCTAGGCCTTTTATGGCTTGTAGTCTTATGTCTTTCATGGGCGTTGGATATTTTTACAAGAAAAGGAGATTAATTTATAAATACAGGTATTAATATGTATTAATTTATAAATACAAGCTGAAATAAATTTATAGGTGCATATTTGTTAATTTATTTTAAAAAGTGTGACCGAAAAAATGAGCAAACATACAACTTTCACATTCATGTGCTTTTCCCCCCTTCCTAAAAAAGCAGTACAAATATCTGATGGTTATTTCAAAGAAATATAGGGTGTGAAGGATCATGAAGTGATATCTTTTATGAATCTGGGATTAAACTTTACCCTGTCATGCAGCTGGTCACTCCATGACCAGAGTGACCAGATAGCTCAAAGGAAAAGCAATTCCTCTGCTCACCTTCTACCATTGCCCCTCTCTTCTAGGTTTGATAGATGTGCACGTGCATCTGCGAGAACCAGGAGCCACCCACAAAGAAGACTTTGCCTCTGGCACAGCTGCCGCACTGGCTGGAGGAATCACTTTGGTGTGCGCCATGCCCAACACATCCCCTGCTGTGGTTGACGCCAATTCCTTTGCCTTGGCACAGAAGGTGAAAATTGATGGGAATGGTGAAGCAGGGCAGTGAGGCGCGAGAACCACTGGAGCATGCAGGGCTTTGTCAGGTCTTTTTGCTCATGCAACAGCTGCCAGGTCCTTGTTCCAGTAGAACATACAGCCTCTGGATCAGTTTTGTAAAGACTGGTCCAAAAGGAGACTCAGTTAGAAAAAGTTTGCTTCTCCTGAAGGGATCCATTCCGAGTATCGCATGTGCTGCAGCCATTGGAAACTGAATTTGTAGTTTTGGGATGGGACTTGGGCTCAGTTTCTGCAATTTGGGACTGGTTCAGTGTACAGAAGGAGATGCTCCGTTACTGCCATGCATACTCCTATGCATTCAGTATCATCTTTTAGGCATGTTTTGGGGCTGTCTGTAGAGGTCTGGATTAGATTTTTCAAGTGGAACGCCTTCAGACCGCTGTTTGTTTGAATATATGGAGCACTACCAAAGATGAAAGAAGAGCCACACGTGTTACTGCTTGGTATGGTGTGAGACTAGGTGTAAGACAGCGTTTCTGAGCATTGTTTCTTTCTAGGCAGCTGAGGCAGGAGCTCGCTGTGATTTTGCTCTCTACCTGGGAGCCTCATCTGACAATGCTGGCTCACTGGGGCCTGTGGCTGGAGCTGCAGCTGGTTTGAAGATGTACTTGAATGATACCTTCTCCAACCTCAAGATGGACAATGTGGCTCTGTGGATGGAGGTGGGTGCTTGGGCGCAGAGTTCCATTGCCTCAGATGGGGATGCATGGGCTGTTGTCCCTTTTCTAAGCCTGAGTGTGCAGCAGGCTTTTGGCAGGCTTTTGGTTCATTCAGCAACCTTCTGCAAGTCACCCAGTGGCCCAGCAGGATTTTCTCTCCCCACTGATGAAATGGATGCATAATCAGTCTCCCTACTACTCTGCTCCTTTCCTCACAGCACTTTGAAAAATGGCCCAAGCACCTTCCGATTGTGGCGCATGCTGAGAACCAGACTGTGGCTGCAGTCCTGCTAGTGGCTCAGCTCTATCATCGGCCTGTTCACATCTGCCACGTTGCCCGCAAGGAGGAGGTGAGCGTGCTTCAAGGATCTGCCCCTATGGGGAGTGAGAGAGAGCAAAAGCAATGCACTGGTGGCAGGGCCTTCCTGAACAGAAATTCCAGCACCTTCCTAGGAGGCCTTGGAGCTGTCTCCCCACCAAGTGTGGGGATAGGAGTGACTGAGGATGAAGGCGACATTTTGTGTGCTTCATTGAAATGATTGAGATTTGTCTCAGAGGAGCACATGCGCAAGGGATGGTACCATCTTGTGCTGACTCCTGTTGCTTTCTTTAGATCCTAATTATCAAGGCTGCAAAGCAGAAGGGCATTGAGGTGACATGTGAAGTGGCCCCTCACCACCTCTTCCTGTGCCAAGAGGACCTAGGGCGCCTTGGAGAGGGTCGGGGCCAGGTGCGGCCTATGCTAGGCACCCGGGAAGACATGGAGGCCCTCTGGGAGAACCTGGACACCATAGACTGCTTTGCCACTGACCATGGTGAGGTCTGGGACTGGTTTGGCTCAGGGCTGTTGGAGGTGGGTGGAGGCTTCCTGGCGTTCAGCTGCTGGTAGCAGGACCTGTGGGGGAAAATGCAATAATGTGTGGAGTGTCTGCTTGTGGTGCCTCACATCACATAGGAGTGCTGCAATGCAAGGCTTCCTTCACTACTGTGTGCATGTCTCTTCTTTTGCCTTCTTGCCCTACAAAGCTCCCCATACACTGGAAGAGAAGCTTGGGAAGAACCCTCCCCCTGGCTTTCCTGGCCTGGAGACCATGCTGCCCCTCTTGCTGACAGCGGTTTCTGAAGGGCGTCTGACTGTTGAAGATATTGTCAAGCGCTTGTATGAGAACCCCCAGCGCATCTTTGGGTTGCCTGTGCAGGAGGACACCTATGTGGAGGTGAGCGTTCAGGCTGCAATCCTAAGCCCCAGTTAGGCTTGCATAAACCTCAGTACAAGTCCCATTCTGGCCTGGAGGTGTCACAAAGGTAATATAAGGCACTTCTGTGTCACTACTGAGGGTTAGGCCAGTGCACAGACATGCACTTGCCTCCCTACATCATCAGAGGAACGGGAATGTGTGGAGTTCTGCCTGGCTTGAGTTAGGATTGCATCCCAAGTTGTAGGAGCTATTTGATGGTATTGGGGAGGCAGGGAGAGGTCTCACAGCCTTTGCTCAGCTGGTCTCTCTGTTTTGTTCCCCTGTTGAAAAGTTGCTGAATGCCAGGGAAGACCCATGGGATTGTGTCAGAGGGTACAAGTGCTCCTTGCTGGCACTGGTCACTCTTAAAGTGGTTTCTTCTGGCAGGTGGATCTGGAGCAGGAGTGGCTGGTGCCCACCCACATGGCCTTCAGCAAGTCTCAATGGACACCGTTTGAAGGGATGCGTGTGAAAGGGACTGTACGTCGTGTCGTTCTCCGTGGGGAGGTGGCCTACATTGATGGGCAGGCAAGTGTAGTTGCCAGGTCTGGGGGAAGGCAAAGGACTTCTGAGCTGTGGCTGCTGGCACCCCACCTTGGCAGTGCTGATGTTATTGTGTCTTGCAGGTCCTTGTATCACCAGGCTATGGGGAGGATGTGCGAAAATGGCATTCAGCACCAGTCAAGGAGGTCCTGAAGGTCAGTGCTGGTGCCATTCTGGGACTGTCCTCACAAGGCATGGGCAGGTGGACATGTGTCCTCCCTGACACTGCCAATGGAGGTCACATAAGCTTCCTCAAGTGGCTGGAATGAATGAGCTGGAGGAGAAGGTCATTTGGAGAAAGAGCCCTGGAGGACAGATGCTGCCACTCCAACCCTCTCTGTCACTTGTCAACCTAGACACCTGAACGTCCTCGCCCTACCCTCCAGCCAGTGTTGGAGTCCTTGCGTGGCCGATCTTCCAGTCCTCGGCGAGCAGGTCCTGTAGGAGATGGACGATTCCACTTGCCCCCCCGCATTCACCGTGCCTCAGACCCTGGACTGCCAGGTGATACTCAGTGGGGTGGATGAGTCTGGAAATAAAGCAAGCAGCCTGTGTTAGGAAGGGGAGATTTGGGGGTGTGTGCAGTTGGTGTAGTCTTTGTGATCTCTACAAATCTTCCCTATCCCTTTCCTTTGGGCAGCTGAAGATCTCAGGGAAAAAGCTGTTGTCAAGAAGACAACTGAAGCAGGTAAGAAGTTCTCCCCTTCCTTCAAATGCACATTTCATGCAAGGGCAGTGCAGCTCAACAGAGTTGTGTTTGTGTGTGTCTAGGGGTGGTGGAGTTAGACTGTGGAAGAGCACTGTGCAGAAAAAGCTCTGTGCACAAGCTGATGCAAGTGGAGACACACAGCCACCTCTGCCTGCTGTTGCAACCCCTTTTCTGCAGCCTATACCTCTTTCCTCACACAGAGCTGGCCATGATTCAGGATGGTCCACTGTACCTGGCAGGCCCGTTACCCAGGCAAGCCTCTCCCCAAAGTCTGCCACATCCCCAGACCTCTCCATTGCTTCATCCCCTTGTTGGGCAACACGTGCTGTCAGCTAAACAGTTCACCAAGGGCCAGGTATCTATTTTGTAGTCATCCCCCCCCAGTTGTCACCCTCTGTTTTCTGTGATTCAGAGGAAAGTGTATTTAGGATAGTATGAGTGTTCCTCTTCTTTTGCTGCAGATGTCTCACCTGTTCAACATTGCACACAACCTGCGCATGTTGGTGCAAAAGGAGCGCAGCATTGACATACTCAAGGTGAGGAAGGACCTGAGAGAAGGGGAAAATCTGATGGAGTGGAGGGACAGTAACACTCACCAGGCACTGTGCGAACTCTTCTTTGCAGGGGAAGGTAATGGCTTCCATGTTCTATGAAGTGAGCACCCGGACCAGCAGCTCCTTTGCTGCTGCCATGTTCCGCCTGGGTGGTTCTGTCCTCAGCTTCTCTGAAGCCACCTCATCCTGCCAGAAGGGAGAGTCGCTGGCTGACTCTGTCCAGACCATGAGCTGCTATGCAGATGTCCTTGTGCTGAGGCACCCCCAGCCTGGTGCAGTGGAGGTAAGATGGGGACAAGGTAGATGAGAAATTCTGGGCAATCTCACTGAGCCAGATGTGTGTTCTGATACCTGCAGGTGTTTGGGACACAGGAAAAAGTCCTCTCAGCTCAGTAGCAACCCTCTGCTTCCTTCTCCTGGGAGGCACACCTAGTCCATCAGTGCCCCATTTTAAACAGGCCTTTCTGTTTCGTCCAGCCTTTCCTTGTAAGTTCTGTTAGTGAAAATGTTTCTTTTTGTGTCATTTTTTAATTGTGTGCCTTCTGCATTAAAGAGTACACTAATAGTGTTATATTGGTGCCCTTTTAATCAATGTTTTAAAAATCAGCTGCAGTTTGTTGTTTTGCACAATCAAGCCATCCCTTGCAGGGGTTCATCCCTAGATCAACAGCTAAGGGGTGTGTGTGTGTGCGTGAACACCTTGATTCTGCCCCAAGCAAAACCTGAATTATTAAACTTAATTGTGTGCGTGTGCAAGGAACTGTGCAGTGATCTGACAAAGCTCCAAAGGATATAGACCCTTTTTCTGCCCCACCTTGCCCCAGCCGTGAAGGCAAGGACTCTGCTTTCAATAGCTGCCCTTTCGGGGGTGGAGAACTATATGCCTAGTGTGACTGCCTGAACACAATTGTGGAATGTGTTTCAGCTTCTTGGCTTGTTCTTCTTTGCTAAGAAGATCCCTGCCCTCAAACCATCTGGTTTCAGGGTACCATTTTTTGTTTAGACCTTTGGAAGACATTTTTATCATAACTACTCATGTTTCTTGTTTGGCACACAACATACAAATTCCCAGAGCTCATAGTTTAGTGACAGAGCATTCACAGCATGTGCAGAAGGAGCTGAGTCCCTGTCATCAGTCCTAGTTCCAAATAATCTGGGTTTAGTTGATGGGAAAGGGACTCTGGGGAGCTGCCAGTCTGGACAGACTGGGCCTAGATACTATTAACAGTAATATAAAACTTTTACTTTCATGTAAAAGTTCCCAAAGCAGTTTACAATGATAATTAACCCTTAGATGACCAACTGGATTTATTGACCGGCAATGATAGCAAATTAGGCTGTTAGATTTGCTATATAGAGCTCATGGGAATTGCTATATAGGGCTCATGGGAATTGCTATATAGGGCTCATGGGAACTACTTTGGTGGCTTATTACAAGGGCAATTTCCAGACAGAAAAAGCTGACTTCATATTGTGCTCTTTACCAGCTGGCTGCCAAGCACTGCCGCAAACCTGTGATTAATGCTGGTGATGGAGTTGGGGAGCATCCCACACAGGCTCTGCTAGATATCTTCACCATCCGGGAAGAGCTGGGCACTGTCAACGGCATGACGGTAAAAGGCTTGGGGCAGGAGATTACAGGCTGATCCCAAAGTGAGTTAAGTCAGGTTAGTGGTGCCAGATATTCATTGTCACCTTCCTTCTCCCAGATAACCATGGTGGGAGATCTGAAGCATGGGCGCACCGTGCACTCCTTGGCTCGCCTCCTGACTTTGTACCGTGTCAGCTTGCGCTATGTCTCGCCACGCAACTTGCGCATGCCAGCTGATATTTTTGACTTTCTGGCTTCAAAAGGGATTAAGCAGGTGAGCAGGGGTGAGAGTTCTGGGTTCATCTCCTTCACACTTTGATGTTGCAACCATGGCTGCTGATGCCTCTCTTTCTCCCCTTCTCAGGAGGAGTTTGAGAATATTGAGGAGGCCTTACCGGATACTGATGTGCTCTACATGACCCGTATTCAAAAGGAACGTTTTGCCTCAGTCCAGGAGTATGAGGCTGTGAGTAGACTGGCACGGGGTATTTCTAAATATGTTACAATGATGGCTCTTAGAACGAGCTTTCCTCACAGGGCAGCATGGAAGAGTGTAGATGGAGGTGTTCTAGTTCTAAACGTCTGTTTCTCTCCTCTCCACCCTCAGTGTTTTGGGCAGTTTATCCTGACCCCTCACATCATGACCAGAGCCAAGAAGAAGATGGTGGTGATGCACCCGCTGCCCCGCGTCAACGAGATCAGGTGGGAAATAACGGACTTGGCCATAATGGAATTGAGCTCCTCAGGCCTTTCTGCCTGCCTAGTGAGGGGGGGTTGTCTCTGTGTAGAAGCAGGTCATCCCCGGGAAGTGGCATAGCTAGAGGGGATGGAGGAGTCAATCTTGGAGGGAGTCTCACCCAGTGGTGTAGCTAGAGGGGGTAGCGCAGTCAGGTCTTGGAGGGAGCCTCACCCCTTCGGAGCCGTTCCAGGCAGGGGGAGCAAAATGGAGCCTTACCGTTTTGCTCCCCCCGCCTGGAACGGCTCCGAAGGGGTGAGGCTCTCTCCAAGACTGGACTGTGCCTACGCCACTACCCCAGGTTCCCTGACCCTTGGATGCCTCCTGCCCTCTCAGCACTGGGGCCCACCAGTGGGCCTTCCAGGACCCACTTGCTTACAGACCTGGGGTCTAGATGGTTGACCATCAGCTCCCACAGTGGTGCTGGGGTGAGGGGTGGAAGGAGAAGAGCCAGGCTGTGACCCTTTCCTCTGCCTCTCCTTCCAGTGTGGAGGTGGACTCGGACCCCCGCGCGGCTTACTTCCGGCAGGCAGAGAACGGCATGTACATCCGGATGGCACTGCTGGCCACAGTGCTGGGACGATACTGAAGTGCCCTACATAGGGATACACCAAAGACTGTGTTGGGGGGAGGCACGAGGACCCCACTCCCTTCACTGTAGAACATTCCAACACCACCTTTTCTACCCTCCTGCTTTTTCAAAATAAAGTGGACTCAAAGACATAGCCTGTTCTCATTGGCTGGTGTTCAAGCTGCTGCTTGCTCATTGGCTTGGGCTTGATGATTCATTGTTCTCATTGTTCTCATTAGCCTGTTCTCATTGGCTAATGGGAAGCTCTCGCCTGCTGATTGGCTGAGGCTTGAAGATGGCGCCTGCTCATTGGCTGGGGGCTTGAGGATGCCGCCTGCTCTCATTGGCTGGCGTTTATGTCTTATTGACTGATGGGAAGCTGCCGCCTGCTGATTGGCTACGCTTGAGGATGATGCCTGCTCATTGGCTGGGGCTGGGAATACGTCGTCTACTCTCATTGGCTGCAGTCAAGTTCTCATTGGCTGGTTTGGCATAGAAGGGGGCGAGTCCTTATGACGTCGCCCGCGTCATCTTAGAGCGCCGCTTCAAATGGCGGCGCTGTGGAGGGCCTACCAGAGGCTGTTGGCCCGGCACCCATGGAAGGTGCAGATTCTCACGGCCGGTGAGCGAAGCGGGGAAGGAAGGGTGGCGGTGAGAGGTGTAGGCGGGCCCCGCTGCCCCCCCCGGGGGGAGAAGGGGCCTAGTGGAGATAGGCCTGAGGCCCCCATGCTGTGAGGCCTGAGTTCCTCCGCGGAACGTCGCTTCCCTTCGAACCGAACTGGGCCTGGCCTCCAGTCTTATTCGAGGGAGGGTATCGTGGAGGGCAGTAGGCCGCGGTTGCCTAGACCACACCAATGGTTCCTCTCTTCAAACTCACTGTCACTCACTACTTTGACCCTCCACCCACCCACCCACCCACCCTCTATGGTTGAACCACCAGGGAAAGATGTGGATGCATCTCCCCCAGCACACTGTGGGGAAGGGAACAGGGAGCAAAACTTCCACTGTACGGGTTGTGTCATGTCCCAAGTCTACCCCATAAATAGATCTGGGATCCAAGATCCCCAAGGGATTGTCACAGTGTAGACAAACTTCTCCGACTTACTCATTGGGTTGTTCTTCCGTGTCTACTCGGGAGTAAGTCCCATTGTGTTCAATGAGACTTACTCCCAGGAAAGCCCGGTGCAAGACTGTCAAGATGGTGGATCCCATCCTCTCATGACCTCCCAAGGGTAGGGGTCCCAAACCCTACTTTGAACACCAAGGCTGCAGCTGATGAACCTGTCAAAGCAGATGCCAGAGCTTCTTCCCAGGTAGGTCTCCAGGACGAGCATCCCCGGAACGTGAATGGTGCTGCATCCCCATCAAGAACATCTTGGACGTCTACCTGCTGATGAGCAGAACTGGCAGCACCTGTGGCTCTAGGGTATGAGCACCACACCTTAGAGTCGGTCACAACTAGCAGGAAAACCTGCAGGGGACATCTTTACCTTTATCCTTGAAATATATCTGCTTCTCAACACATACGTTGGTGCAATATGGTACAACCTCACTTGTGTAGAAGTCCAACCCTTGACAAACATACCACGGATGTTGGCACAGCAATGGAAAAATACCATTTCAGCTTAAGTTGAACAGTACTCCAATGCCTGCGCAATTCTTGCTGGCAGAACAGCCAAAATTGCAAGAACTTGGGGATGATGTGGGAGCAACAGGAAGAAGTCAATGTATGCTTACACTGTATGCTTACCCTACAATCCAGAGTAACTACAGGAGCACATGACTTACTTTGGATTGCTCTATGCTTTTCCCATAGATGGCACCATAACTACAGTGACATAAAATATCCCATTGTTACTCTGGATTGTGTCCTTAGACTGTAACCAATCACAACAGACATGTCCCGGACGCATCAATGAAAAAAGCACCACATCAGAGGTGGCTGAGATGGGATGGATGTAACACCTCAATGAGGTTGCTGACATACTCGTTCCATTCAAGCCCCTGTGGCTTTTGCCACAGCAGACAGTGAACCAACTGCTGTTGCCATTCCACAGTGGCAACTGTTTTTTAGCTGCCTGTTGGATTACTTGTGGAGCACAACAACCCTTCTGAGAGGAGTTTTTTAAGTAACATCACTTGTATGTTTCTCTGTCAGATGTTTCTATCACAGTTAAATAAAGACTTAAATTGGATTATATTTATTATCTCTGTATTTATATCTGGGATGTATATCTATGGTGGGATCCACTTTTCCCACCGTATTTGTTTCCTACTTCAGCTGCCCTCAGTGTGAGGCTCTGCTGGGAGCCTCTCTTGGGTCTCAGCATCTGTATGACAAGACTCTCTAAGCTCTGTCATTACTCAGTGATTATAAGGAGCATTTCCTCTAAACTGTGTGGCATTGCAGTTCCAATTAAAGCTATGCTTCCCTTCCATGCTGTGGAGCGTGATAATGATGTTGTCCACTGCCTCTGCTCAGCTATGAAAAGGCTCTGTTCTTCCATAGGCAAACTAAGATTAGAAGGAACTCTGATTGTGAGTCATGTTCTCTGCTGCATTGATAAATGTTTGGCAGGGGCAAGTGAAAGCAATGAAGCCAAGAGCATGAGGTGTGGCTATTTTGTTTGTTTGTTTGTTTTGGGGGGAGGGGGCTGCTGCAGTCAGTCACCAGATTAGCATATATGTGCTTGCAGTGCTCATCTAACCCAGGCTTTCATGCTTCGCATGCAGCGTACGCAGTGCCGAGCACAATACCATAGTCTTTCAAGACTGATGGAGGCCTGCTTGCTCCTTAGTGGTTTATATGTTTCAGCCTCTTTTCATTATATAAAGATTTTTGAATTACCATAGTTTTTGAAATTTGATCAGTGGAATAGTAGTCTGTCTTCTTCTCTAGTACTCTGTAGTCTGTCCTCTCTTGCAGCAAGTTAATTCAGAATGTAGTTGTATTTCTCTCTTTGTAGATTTTTTGTTTGATTTTGCCCTTTAAAATAGGAAAATCAAATAATGTTGGGCTATAGACTGACTGATGTCCTGTGACTGTTTATGTGCCGCAAGAGTCAAGGAATACACAGCAGAGTAGTTTACCATTAACTGTTTTTAAAATCTGGGTCATACACATTAAACACCTCAGAGCTAATCAGTAATTCAGAGCTCATCAGCTCACTTCTGCTGTGCCCAACAGCTGAGCTCCAACTGTCACCAACTGACAATACCTAACTGTCAGTTTCAAATTCTGAGAATTCCCATCAGCCCACTACTTGCCTAGAACCAACTGTTAGGTTTAGAAATCTAACACAAGCATTTTGAGAAAAATAAAAGCTGACACTTAATTCGAATGAGAAAGTGCTGGGTGAAGGCTTGGAGTCAGTGTGTGACAGGATTAGAGCAAGTTCATGTAGGCAGCTTAGTTATATCCATACAGGACCACCGTAATGCACTTTGCCATAGGACTGCCTTGAATACCATTTTGAAACTTCCCATGATGCAAAACATAAGATGGTTGGTAGGCATGTGTTGCTTGAGCATATCCTGCTTGTCCTACACTAATTACACTGGCTACTTGTTACTTTCTGGCCCCAGTCAAGGTGCTGGTTTTCATGGGCCACGCTTTGAATGACTGTTGCCATTGTGAGCCTATCCAGACAGATAATCTTCTTGAGGTCTTGTCTGGACTGCCACTGATTCAAACTTAACGGGCAGGGACCAAGCAAAGCTTTTTTTGTAGTGGCAATGTGCCTGTGGAGTGATATCTTGCTAGGCCCTTCCATGTTGTCTTCCTAAAAATGTGCTTCTCCTACCTGGTTTTTAATGGGTTTTAGACACTTTTGCAGCTACCTGGGCTATCTTGTTTCAGCTTCATTGATGGTTTTATTTGGGAAGATCTTTGTAGATTGCTGTCTTCTGTTTTTATTATATGTCCATTTTAGATCTGTGTTATGCAGGTTTTATTTGGAAAAGCAGTATTGTAATAAATAGTCATTATATCCCCTTTAGGTTGTTCAGCTTATGCTATAAGCTGCTTTCTATTTGCTTGGAAAAATGAAAGAGGGTGACCCACTGGCATCACTAGGGTGGTGCAGGTGCGACCAGCAGAAGGTGACGAGCCTAGGGGGTGACGCATATTGGGGAGTTGTGGCACCCCAAAAAGCAACTTCGTGATGGTGTGCACTATCCCCTCAAGTCATATGTTGTTGGATTCATCTTGGAGAGCAGAGTCCAATGCAACAATCAGTTTTGAGCTAATGCATTCCTAGCCAAAGTTAAGGCAGTTTTGACTTTTAAAAATATTTTTACCAGATGTCCTCTTTTTCCAGGACATGTCCTCTCTCTCCCAACACTGAAACTGGCTCAGCAGGTAAAGGGAATTTTTAAAAAAATATTATTATTTACTTGATTAACTATTTAAAATTATTTATTTGGTTTAATTTGCTTGATGTCACTTCCAGCCATGACTTCAGTTTTAGTGGATCTTGGCAGGTTGTCCCTCTACAAAGTGGATCCCAAGCTAGACGGTTTGAGAACCACTGCAATAAGTTGTTAGAAAGGTGATACCCTTGAGGAGGCGACACCACTAGTGAACCAAATGGCTAAAAATCATGGTTTTTAGGAATAATCCCATCATCTTATACACTGTTGGATGCGTAATTTGCAGCAGAATGCAGTGAAACAAACCACTTTGAAATATATTTCTTCAATCAAAAGTGTGGCCATTAAACAAATGGAGGCGGAGCAATGGCACATAACCATGCCCACCATCCAGGTTGTTGCCCCGCCCACTGCATGGAGGTGATGTGCTGGCCTCCTGTACTGGGTGATGCGAACCCTAGTGATGCCTCTGGGGTGACCAATAGATGGAGTGAAGATGGATACCTGGGGAATGCCTGTCTACCTGAAGCTGTTCTCTGGCAAAGGCACATGGGACAACTATCACCAGGTAGCCTAAAAACACCTGACTGGTTGGGCTTACAGTAAGCCCTCTATCTGGCCCTAGGGTCAGCTGGCTGTGCAGCAGCACACTATGCAGATTTTCTGCCCCAAAAGGATTCAGGATTAGCTCTGCAAAGACTCTGGACTTCCAGTATTCTCTCAGCTTTCCTGCTGGCCATACCATTGCATGATAGTCCTTCAGGTGTTGCAGAATCCATTCTTGCTGGTGAGAGGGATAGTGGGTGAGCAGAGTTGGCAGCCCCCCAAAGTTTTATCTGGGTGAAGTCATCGTCCAGGGACTCATCAGTTTCAGTGGTGCTGCTGGCACAGAGGAACTTTCCTCCCCTTGCTGTTGGCAGGCCTCCCAGCTGCGTCATTCATGCGTCACCCCTCCCCCTCCCCAATAGAGCAAGGAATGGAGTGGGGGGAGAGCCTTTGCCACTGTGGAATTATCAGTAAGTGAATGGGGAGCTGAGCCAACTCCTTCAGAGGAGTCTGACACTGTATCTTACGAGAGAGGTTGAATTTCCCACCAGGCATAGCTAGTTTATAGGAACATCAATTGTCTTTCTGTTGAATCTTCAGTTTTGGGATAGCCTTCCTGCTCCTCCTCCACCAGCCCTGGGGTCCCTCATCTTCTTTGGTGACTCTGGGCCTTTAATTTCTGAGTTGGGTTTTCTAAGGCTCCCCTGGACTTCTGCGAAGTGCTAGTTAAATTGAGATTAGAATGATGCTTGCTTAATTTTTCTGAGGACAGTCATCCCTGATATGCTCGGATCTTCTCCCAGCACATAGTTGGGCTGCTGAGGATCAAATGAGAGGTGGCATGCTCATAGTTTTTGTGCTGGAGCATGTGGTGGGATCCTGACCTAGGCTGGGCTGCTATTAACTATACAAGGGCATATTTACATTAGAGCTAATTTGGCCCTGTTAAAGGCAAAGTACTAACTGAAGCCAATGAATCACCTGCAAAACCCACCAGTCTTTTAGCTAGACCTTAGAGCTCACAGGGGAGCTGGAGATAGGGCTGGCGGCAACTGCAGCTTGGCAGACCCTTGCTGTCCTTGACTCCGGCTGGGTCATCCTGTGTTTGGCACTGGGCACTCTCTGGAAGCGGGGAGAGGGAGAGAGACTGGCAGCACTTTCAGGCACAGGGATGTGACTGGCTAGACTATGCTCAAGGGCAGGAGACTTGACGTCAGGGGACTCTGGCAAAAACCTTTGTGAGAAGTGGAGCCAAGCATTAAGCTAGAGACCCCCATTGAGACTGACACCCACCTGGCCCAAGATTTCAATTTGTAATGGGCAGCAGTCCCAGCTTTGAAAAGGAATCCCATGATATTAAAGGGCCCCCTTCTTCCTGGGCAGGTGGGATTACTTTGTGCTTTGAGGTCTGCAGAAAGCCAGCATAGTAATCTCACTTGATTCTTCAGGGCTGGTACAGCTGAACTTTCACTGACCATAGGCAGCCCTGTTGAGGGGGGTGGGACAGGACTAACAGAGCCCTTTCCAGAAGCAGAGGATCCTGCAGGCTACTTGGAGCATGGTTGGCACCAAGAAATTTGACATGATCTGCTGTGTCCAAGTAAAGAACATAAAGCAAAAGTTAAAATTTGTCTTCTGTTTTATGCTTCCACTAGCCACTAGGAACTCACCTGTAACTCACTTGAGGCAATAAGTATGAATGTGCATGTGCTGTACCTCTCCCCATAATTGTGGCTTCCTGGTAGTCATTTGGTTCACTGGTTCCCTCAGGTGCTGATGACTCTAGGCACTGAGAACACCTCAGGGAAAGCAGCCCTGAGAAAAGATATGTGTGTGCACCTAAGAGGGACTCGCAGATTCAAGACCTAGCAGCTCTTGGTGCAGTGGTGGGATGTGGTGAAGTGTAAAGGTAACAACCCCACAGGTTGCTCTGCTAGTTGTGAACAAATCTAGGATGTGTTGCAGGGTAAAGAGCCAGAGGTGTCCAAAGACCCCTCCATGGTCATGTGGCCAGCATGACTAAATACCAAAGTGCATGGAATGCGATTACCTTCCCACCTATATGGTGCATATTGATCTACTTGCAGAAGGAGGGCAATTAACAGGAGTTCACACTCTCTTCAGTGCTTAACTTTCGAACTGCCGACCTTCAGGTCAACAAACGCAGCATCTTAAGCACTGAGTCACCTGCCTCCATCACCCAACCCAAACTATTATTTGCCACTTTGAATGCACTGGCAAATTGTGGCTTATTGTGAACCAAGAAATGAGTGGTTGAATTGTAGCACACAGTAAGAGTGAGTGCTGAGCTCCATGATGTGGCTTGGTGTCCAGCCCAGATCTTGGCTTGAACTTGGAGAAGCAGACTGGTGTTTAAAGGGCACTAAACTGTGAAATAAGGCATGGCAGATCCTGGAGAAATCTGGATCTGTGCAGCTTGGCTTCAGGATGCTACAAAACACTCTTCAAATTATTTGCTGAGGAAAGTTGGCCTCTCCAGCTGGAGCAGTTTCCAGACACTCAAGAGAATCTCCAAGAGAAAAGGGGTTCCACAGGAGCCTAAGCAGTAGGTAGAGTTGCCTAGAGTGCTGAGCTTCATTTCCAGGAGGCTTTGAATCTTTGCACTTTGTGTGGCTGCAGGGAAGCCACCACACTTTGTTTGTAGGGAGGAAGCAGATGGCTTTGGATTAAGCAGGCATTAAACAGGATCTGTGAAATTGATTATTGGTTTTGCACAGGGACCTTAGTGGGTGTTGGAGATGTGATCTCTCAGCAGGCAGTGGAACGAAGAGGACTGGCTGGGCACAGTGGTCGGCGGACCTTGAAGATGATGACCATCGGCTTTTGTTTTGTGGTGAGCCAAGATGGGAGAGGGGCAGCAAGTGGGACCATTGGTGACCCTGTGCCAGACTGGTCCTCCTGGCTTTTCTTGGCAACTCTGTCCCCTTTTATCCTTTAAGGTTTGGGTCGAGGCCTTTCCTTGTTCCATTGAGGCTAAAAGGGCTGATGAGTTGCCTCTGGAGTCGATATCTTAAAATCACAGCAATGGAAGAGACGTGGACTCACCTAAGAACTCAAAGTGTGTGTTGCATCCTTGACTGTAACCTGTCCAACTTTCCCTACAGGGGCCAGTGATTGGAAGTTGGTATCAGGTGCTGGATCGCCTGGTGCCAGGCAAGACCAAAGCAGCTGCGTTTCAGAAGATGCTGCTGGATCAGGTCAGGAAAGTGCTTGTAACTCCTGTGAAGTTTCTGCAGTTTGCTTGGCCTGGTACAGCAAGCCATGCTGTGTTGCAGCCCTCACTCCCTCTAGGAGTTTTCCTTTGTGTCGCTTGGCTGCCAGATGTTCTGTTCCTTCCATTTGGGGATCCATCTGGAACCCAACCAGACTGTGGTTGGATTAGGCTTGAAAGCCAGCTCCCAATTTGGAAGATGGAAAAGGGCCCTAAGGCTTGCACCACCAAGCAGTGGAGCATGCTAGATTCCTGAGCCTCTCTCAGCTCATGTCTTTGACAACTGTCCCAAACTAGTCCTGCTCTGGCTTTACACTTTGCGTCTCAAACCCTTTTTCTTCCAGGGTGGGTTTGCCCCTTGCTTTCTTGCCACTTTCCTGGCCGTGGCAGGTGCTCTCAATGGCTTGTCTGTAGAGGAGAACTGGAACAAGATCAGACAGGTGAGTGGACTCTCCTGAAGTCCTGGGGCTTAGGTGGGGGTGGGATTGCTGCCTTCTGCTTTGTCCTATCATCCAGACAGACGAGCATCTTGTCCACCCACATGTTGCTTGAGCTACTGACAGGCACTAAGTTAGGGGCCTTCAGTTTACAAGGCAGGAGCTCTGCCACTGAGCCAAGAACCCTCCCTCAAGCAGCCATAGTGGAAGGTAATTTGATGCAAGTCTGGAAGAAACTACTTGTGCAGTCTGAGTGGAAAGACAACAGCTGTGAATTAGGATGGGCCCAAAGTCACTCCTGTCCCAGTTAGGGTGTGCTCCTGGATCCAACTTACAAAGCTTGTGACCCTTTGAGTCAGTGTTAATTTGCCCTCCCACCAGCCTGCTTTTCTGCCTGCTTTTTTTGCCCTGCCTGCTTTCCTGCCTGTTGTCCAGCAGTTTCCACAGGTGCCTGAGTCACCAGAGCCACGTTGGCCAACCACATGCACACCCACATCCCCTCATGACATGCCAACAATCGGATGCCCTTGCAAGATGAGATATTTACCTTTTTCCCTAGTTTACACAGAGTTCTCTTGTGAATGTGGACTGAGGCCTTTTTCTTGTTTGCCAAACAGATGAAGCATGAGCACATGAATCTCCCAAGAGGCTTCCTTTAGAGGGGGCACCATCAATTGAAGGGAGAGAGGAGTTATTTTATCCACATGGTCCTAAGGTGGGCAGGCTGCTGGTGGGGAGACTGGCATATCTGGACTCCATCCTCCTGTCTTGCATATGGATAGCCTTAAAAATGGATATCCCACCTTTCTTGCCCCCAGGTCTCCCAAGGCAGTTTACAAAGCAGTATTTATAAGCAGCAACAACGCTAAGCAGAAAGGAAGGATGAAGGAAGGTTGTGTTGTACCCAGAAATCCAAACTGGAGGCCACCAACGTGAGCACCTGGCTCAGTCTAGCTTAGCTCTGTCTACACTGACTGGCAGAGGCTTTCAGGCAAGGAGGGGTCTTTCCCATTAAAGTTGAAATGGAAACTTCTTGTGTGGGGTTGGGGGAGCTCTACGCTGCATTTCCATTCCCAAGGTAATTAGCTTTAATCACCACTTGAACTCAAAGCTAATCTTGGCAGCAGTAGCCACTGAGGAGGGAAGGCTTTCACAACAGGCAGTAGTGAGTAGTGGCCTCTTGCTGTTCTCTGGATCTTTGGGTACCTGCTCTACAAGTGAGAGGGTGCCTCCTTTTATGTCTTGCTGGGATCAGGATGCCACTTTTTCACCTTCCTAGAGAACAATGTCTGCTCTCAGCAGTTGCCCCTTCCAATCAGAGTTAGACTTCAAGGTGAGGAGGCTTTACAGTTGCTGTAACACTGAGGACTTTCAAAACAAGGCATGACTTTGGGTTGGCGCTGGGTCAGGCCTTGGATTCTGACCTCTTCTTTGAATCCTACCCAAATTCTGGCCCGGGCACTCAAATGATGGCTACAAGATCCCTCTGCTTCCCTCATAAGGACTGCCTTTTCTGCTATAGCAGGGGTCAGCAACCTTTCAGCGGTGTCATGTTGAACCTATGTTCGACAATGTCTTGCATTCTACATTCGACAATGTCAGCATTCTGACATGATTCTAAAGTGTGTGTGTATATATATATCTCCAGGTGCTATCTGGGATCCCAGGTGGCAATGTAGCTCCCCATCCTCTCCTCATAGGGCAGAGGGTGGGCAGGGTGGGGGGAAAGGCAGGGATGCGTGCCAGTGAAAATCAGTCTACGTGCCAAGCTTGGCATTCATGCCATAAGTTGCTGACCCCTGTGCTGTAGTTTAATTTTCACAATTGCTTTCTGAAACAACTGTGTAACAGTCCTGCAGGGACTTCAAATATTGAGCTTCCCACTTGTCATCCTGACTTCTGCTTCAGGAAACTGCAGAGGGATGGTTTGGGATTGACAAGGGAGAGGGGGGAGGTAAATACCAACAACTGGTAAATATAACAACTGGTTACACAGGAGGTGCCCTTGGGGAGGGCAGAGCCATGGGGTGACATTCCATACCAGCCTCCTTTCCACAGATCTCCTGATTCCATGTCTTTGCTGTTCTCTTGCAGGACTACCATGATGCCCTCATTACCAACTACTATGTGAGTGGTTCTTGGCCCCCTCCAGCTAGGGCCTCTCAGATTACCTTCCTGGGGAGCAGCTGGTTTTGGCATCTCAATTCAACTGTCTTGTGGTTGGGAGTTTGGGAGAGAAAGCAGGGGCACAGAGGCCATGCTGCTTCAATGGCTACCAGGACACTGTGGAAACAGGTTCTGTCACCCTTGGGCCAGAACCACCAGTTCATGGGCTTGGGGTTCTTGATATCCCAGGGCCTTCTAGCAGTTTTCAGCCCTGTCTACCTTTGCTAGCTCTAAGGAGCCCATCCTTGAGCAACTAGCATGGGGTGGATGGAAGGGCAGGGGCTGCTACCATTTTTGGATCACATTTCTGATCTCTTCTGTGTCTCTCCAGATCTGGCCAGCTGTGCAAGTTGCCAACTTCTATTTCATCCCCTTGAACTACAGGTAGGAGATGCCATTTCATGTCAGGCCTCTTTTGCAGGTTAAGTTGGGCCAAACCCCCACAGGTCATAACTGGTAGCAGTGGGTTCTTGCCTTGGCTGTTTCCCACCCTTTTCTCTTTCTTTCCCTTCAGGCTGGCTGTTGTCCAGTGTGTTGCTATTGTCTGGAACGCCTATCTCTCTTGGAAGACCAACCAACTGTAATATGATGCTATGGAGAGGATGGGGTGCATCTGCACATTTTCCATCCTTCTGGCTCCTGCTTTAGTCACTCATTGCCCCTTCTGTAAAGAGTCATGGGACCAGTTTACTCATCCTCTCCACAACATCTCCTGTGGGTACCTGAAAGAGAGAATGGACCTGCAGGCCCTTGGATGGTTGTCTGTGGCCAGGTAAGCCAGCCTGTGCTACTCTACCTCTGCCGCAGCTCCAGGCACTAGAGGCCAGCTGCACATATCACCAACTGCACATATCACCATATGCTCAGTTGTGCTTGGACTTTTGGAAAGCAGCCTAAGCCACACTAGGACACTGCCTTATACCAGGGCTGGTGTCATACTATTTTGTGTCCTAGGCGAGGCTAACTACTTATATCTCCTCCTGATTGCTATCTTCAATTTTTATAATTATAATTGCTAACACCATTGTGGTATTTATCTTAAAATAAATGGATCACAGGGGTTAAGAAAATGAATCTGTATAAAACTGTGACCCTCCAAGATCGGTACTGTGCCTTATGTGCTCGGCAACTCTCTAATGGGACTGGTGCTTGTACCAGATCTGCTTACAGGGGTGTCAAACTCATTTCATACAGAGGGCTGAAGATAGCATTAATTGTGTTTCCTGAGGGCCAAATTAGCATTAATTGTGTTTCCCGAGTGCCAGAGTCCATTCTCCTGCTCTCAGTTGGTTCGATTTAACAAAGGAAAATTCACCCACAGAAAGCCATCACCACCACCCCATCTCCTAGGTCTGACCCCTTTTGCTTTTGGACTCATCATAGCTTTGAAGAAAAACTTAACATCACTCTGGAGCTGATCAGAAAGTTTGTCTCTGTATGCGCCATATGAGCCAGGGCCAATCTGTGACAGACACTTTGTGAGACACTGTCTTTGGTTGGTGGCAGGACAGGTGAGGGAAGAAGTCCACAGTCCATCTGTCTCTTGGCAGGGAGTGCCTTAAGTCCTCCAATGCTAAGATGTGAGGATGGTCTCATTCTCCCTGTCCAAGAGGGAAAGCCTACTCTTAAAGCATATGCAGCTTTAAGAGTAGGCCTCTATTCTGTGAGGGAACCTGGTTGGGTCACCATATGTCCTGTAAAACAGGGACTGTCCTGGTTTTTGGAGAATGCATTCACATACTGGCAAGCTTGATGGGGTCCTGTCCCGGTTTTGTGGAAGAGAATGATGGCAACCTTAGACCACTTCTGGGAGGACCGCATTCAGGTTCTGCAACCACTGCTCAGGCGGCCAATCAGCTGCACTCCTGGCCCTGCCTGGCTGGTGTTTACCCAAGAGCGAAGTGGTCTTGCTTTGCTTGGCTGGCTGTTTGCTTTGCATCTTGCCCACCTGCACTGCAAATAGGCTGTCGCTTTCTTGGGGTCACCGTGCTGTGCTGCCCCCTTCCTGGCAGCCCCATCGTGACAGCAGGCAGGGCCAACTTGGGTGCCTCCTTGTACGTCAAGCGGGGGCGAGAGACCCGCTTCCAGCTCTGGGCAGAAAGCTCTGCCAATGGAAAGGGAGGTAGGACTGTCGCTCTCTTGGGATTGGCAATGTGCTTTCCCCGCTTGCCTTTTGTCCCCCATCAGTCAAGCACCCTGAAGTAGTGGTATAGCTAGAGGGCGTGGAGGAGTCAGGCTTGGAGGGAGGCTGATTACAGCATGCAAGGAGCCCCGTTCCTTCAAAGCCATTTTAGGTGGGGGGAGCCAAATGGAGACCTATGTTTTCCCTGCCTGGAATGGATCAGAAGGGAAGGGTGATGGGGTGAGGTGGCCTCCAAGATCCTCCCCTCTAGCTACGCTACTGACTCGTGCTTCAGACACTGTGGTTGCTGCTCCCCTCAAGTCACAGGGAGGCTTAATGTGGACCAGCTGGGTTTGAGGGTCCAAGAGAGGGTGTCCATCCAAGCTAAATTGGATGAGACCAGTGGTGTAGCCACAGGGGGGCGTAGCACTCAAGTCTACTGCTCCATTATGCTCCCCACTCTTGGAATGGCTCCGAAAGGGTGAGGCTCGCTCCAAGACGTGGTGCTTCATTCCCCCATCTATGCCACTGGATGAGATGCCTGGCTGGGGCTACCCCTTCCTGAACCTGGCACCAAGTCCTCGGATGAGTCCATCGCATCCACTTGGCCTCTTCTGCCAGGTTTCGGGCTCCTTCAGCCTGCCCGAGCCCGGGCCGGTCCTCGGGCCATACCCGCGGCTGCAGCTGCGAAGGCACCGGTGCGTGTGCTTCATGGAGCCTTCAAAGGCCGGCGCTTAAGGACTCGCTCCGAGCCGGCCAGGACTCTGCTTCAGCACCACGGAGAGCGGCAGCGCCTCCTGGCCGGAAAAATGCGGACAACCGAGCTTTCCTCCCCCCAGGCCGGCTCTGTCCGCCCCACTTGCGGCGCCCCTCCTAACCGGCTCCCCGATCCGATCGCGGCCCTGGAAGGAAATCCGGTGCTCGTTAAAACTAAGTCCATTATAACCAACAGGGCTAACTCCCGTGTAGGCGTGGAAGGATTTGCAGCATCGGTCCCCAACATCTGAAACTATAGCACTTGAAGCAAAACAACACTCCCTCCTAAGGCTACAATCCTATCCCCACTTTCCTGGGAGTAATCCCCATTGACTAGAATGGGACTCTTCTGAGTAGGCTTGCATGGGACTGGCTCTGACGCTGCGACCTTATCCACACTTTCCTGGGAGTAAACCTCACTGACTATTATGGGACGTACTTCTGAGTAGACATGCATCGGATTGTGCCCTAAAGCTACAGCCCTATGCACTCTTTCCTGGGAGCAAGCTCCAGTGACTATAATGGGACTTGCGTCTGAGTAGACATAAGTGCGGAGGGAGGCCAGGCACGCCCCCTCTTCACGACCCCCCCCCCCTTTCCTGTCCAGGAGGCTTCTCCGACGGCGCGCCCAACTTCAGCACTGTGGTCAGCGACCATCGCCCGAAGGAGTCGAGAAGAGGAGGGTGGGGGGGATGATCCACCCTCCCCCGCAGGCATGGCTCTGAGGTGCCAGGCTCCCGTCCCCCTTCGGTCCCAGGAGGGTCCTTGAGGGCGCTGCCCGCCCCATCGGCAATCAGTCCATGTCCCGCGCTGACGTCAATGGATCTCCCGGCCCGACTCTATATAAAGGTCCCGCCAGCGGCTCCGCGCACCTCTTTCCAGACCCGGCAAGGACGTTTCCTGGTGAGTTCTTCCCACCGGCGCGGGGCTGAGGCAGGGAAGGACCAGTGCCGTCCGGGGAGGGACTGCCAGAGCGGGGCTCTCCTTCCCCGACGGAGTCCGGTGTCGCCCCCTGCTGGCCTCTGCTCCAGCCACCGCAGAAAGGAGAGAGGGAAGTGGGGGCGGAGTCCCGGGGCAGGGGAGTCCCTCCGTAGGTGTCCTGGGGGAACTGAGAAGGAGCGGCACTTGGTCGGACTCCCTCTTTACTGGGACCGTCGGGGCTGCCAAGTCTCGCTCCCAGCAAATCATCTCTGTGTCTACTCAGAAGTAAGTCCCAGGAAAGCAGGCGTAGGATCGCAGCCTCCCGTGCGACTTGTTCACCGTCCCCTCCGTCTCTCCCTAGACGCAGCATGTGGCGGGTGCCGCTGCCCATCCTGCTGGCCCTGCTTCTGCTGTTGGCCTCGCAGGCGTCCCCGGGATCCAGCGCGGCCGCGGTCCTCGACGGTAGCAGTGCAGAGAGGGGCTTAAGCCTGCGACTGCGGCTGCTGCTCCTGGGGGAGGACGAGGCTGCCCGGTGGCCCGTCCCACCCCTGATACCCGCTCCGGGGCCCGACGGGCTGCGATTCCCGCTCCGGACGGGCCTGACGTGGGAGCTGCGCCAGCGCCTGGCCGAGCTGGGGCAGCGCCTGAAGCGCCACGACCCGCCGCTCTCCATCGACCTGACCTTCTACCTCCTCCGCCAGATGATGGAGATCTCCCGGGCGCAGAGCCAGCAAGCCCAGGCCGAGCAGAACCGCCTCCTCTTCGACTCGGTGGGCAAGTGAATCCGCCCGGACGGACCGGGAAGCGGTCCGAGCCCTGCCCGCCTAGGAGGAGGGACGCCACCGGACCCCGGACGTGCCTGTGCGAACTGGAACCTCTTGCGGGAGGAGATCGGCGCTTCCAGTGGGCTGGGCCGTCTGGGCCCTGCGATGGAGGGCTGGGCTGGGCTGGGCGGAGGGCTGGAGTCCTGAGTGGAGCTGCCAGAGGGGAGCCACGCGGGGGGCGCCTGTGATCTGCCCCGGAGCCCTCCTGGCCAAGGAGGGCAGGACCGACGGCGGGCGTCGAATGCAATAAAAGTACTCCTAGCAACTCGTCCTCGTCCAGGGTGTGAAGTCCGCGCCGATCTCTCGCTTCTGTGCTCCTCCGACGGCGTTGGGGAAGCTTTTCCCCAGCTGGGAAATGTGAGGGACGGCAGGGCTCACTCCAAGGTGCTTTGGCTGGGCTCAGGCTGGCCTGGGGGCCACCCACCCCCCCCCCCCGAACTGGCGTCCTCTCACCTGGGAGCCACCCCCCTGGACTTGTGTCCTCCTTGGCAGCGGTGAATTTCAGGCAGGGTGGCCATATGTCATTTTTTTAAAAAAGAGGACAAGGCCCCCCTCAAATGTAGGACATCCAAGAAAAATGTAGAACATGACAAAAACTGAAAACACATATTCAGGTACCCCCTCTATTGGATAGGTTAGGGACCGGATTCCTCTTAGCCTGGCCTTTCTGGCAGACAATGGCACATTTGCCTATTCAAGAGTAAAGCCCTGATACTGGGCACTTTCACTTTCCCATAGAGCTCAATGCATATTTTTTATTTTTAGTTTTTTGGTCATAACTTTTAACAGGAAGGAGATATTTCAAAACTGATTTTTGCATTGGATTTTGCTCCTCAATACAAATCCAACGACATATGACATGAAGGGGTACTGCATACCATTGCGAAGTTCCAAAATGAAGCCAAAATGGAGGACAATGAAGCCCTTTTGGAGGACACCTGGACAGGAAACTAAAAAGAGGACGAATCTGGAAATTTATGGTCATATGGTCACCCTGGCACAGGCAGTGGTGGGTTCTACTGAAGGAGGGCATGGGATGGTACATTAAGGTACATGAAGTGTATGAAGGTACAGCACTGACTCCTCCAACATGCCACTTGTAAACCTTACACCCCTCCAGGTATGCTTCCTTTGAGAGTAGACCTTGTTTTTTGGTACAGGAAGGGGTTGGCTTTCTCTGCTCTCTGAAGGGCTTTAACTGAGATTGCTGCTGCCTCCCACTGCCAGGGATTGGACCCAAGACCTTCTATGTAGAGCAGTTGTCCAGCTTCTCAACCCAATGCCCTGCCCATGCTGTGACCCTGTTGGGTCTTATGATGGACCAGTCCAGCCATGCCAAATGCCAGGGTTCCAGCATTCCCACACACAACTCTTGATGGAGGTGAGAAACTATGCTCAGAATTTTGCACAGAACTTTGAAACTATGAACAGAACTTTTGTGGAAACTATGCCCAGAACTTTGTTGTGTAGTGATCCCCCAAGCTGTGGCTGTGGGTGGCGCAAGCGATTAAGATGCTGTGCCTGTTAACCATCAGGCCAGGGTTCAATTCCTGGGTCGGCCCCACAAGACAGGGTGAGCTCCTGTCCTTAGCCCAGCTCTGCTACACCAGCTGGATCCAATCGTATTGGCTCTGCCTTTCCATTGGACTAATTCAGTGGCGTGGAGAGGGGGGATTTGCTGCTTGGGTAACAGCCTATCCTACATAACAATCTAACCCAGGCTTTCATGCTTCGCATGCAGCGTATGCAGCGCCGAGCACGATACCATAATCTTTCAAGACTGACGGAGGCCTGCTGATCCCCCAAGCCATGCATCCTGGGAGAAGAGGATAATCTCACTTTGTTTATCCATTGAATGCAATTACAATCTTTTCTGGGCATCTAAGGGCACAATCCTATCAAATTTAGGCTAGTCTAACTCACATGTCATATCTTTCCATGGTGGTATGGGGAGGTCAGCTTGTGCAGTGGCCTAATTCCACCCCCCCCCCCTCCAATGAGTAGAACAGAAGTGCCTTATGGCACTTTTGTGACACCCTCAGGTCAGCACAGGTCTTGTGCTGGGGCTTAGGCCAACCTAACTGCAGCTTAGGATTGCAGTTTAAGCTATGTAAATCACACTTCAAAAACCCAAACACTCCTTGACAAAACTGCTTGGTGATCTGTATTTTAGCTGACAATGCTAAACCTGAAGCATCCCTGTTTACCTACATCCTGACTTTGTGCCCCAACCTGTAACCAAAGGGGATGAGGGTATCCCCAGTCCAACAAGTATCAGCCATCCCTAATATCCTTTCATTGTAGTAAGATATTTTAACAAGCAACTTGTCAGCCGACAAGAGACACCCCCACATCAGGAGAGAGCAGTAGATATAGGGTATGAACTGCACCAGATGACACCATCATGGGGTGGCACTACAGTAACTTGCCCCAGTGACATCCACTTCCACAAGGATCAAGTGCCTTTCTGCCACATTCTACAGAGCACATGTCACAGAGGCGGACAGTGCAACCTGGAGACAACATGCAACATGAAAGGCTTACAGGCTCCTCAACTGAAATTAAGCACAGTCCAAAAGTGAAAACAGATGAAAAGTGGAACCCACTCTTTTTCAGAGTGGGTTCCACAAAATAGGTATCACTTTCAAAAGCCTAAACAACACATATTTATTAACACATTGCCAAAATACATAACAAATTACAGTAAAATGAACAAAGGTATTTGTGGACAATGAATATTTTATATGTTTGAATGATGGTTATTTACTGAGGAAATTCATAAGGAAATGCCAAAGTTTGATCACCATGTCACATGCAAATCAACATCAGGGAAGACCATTTTAGCCTTTAGACCAGCAAAGAGCGGTTGAAAGAGTGAAGCATGTGTTGAATGAATGACTTCTGGGTATAATTGAAAGGTGTTAAAAGAGTGGAACCATCAGAAAATGAACTATTAAAAAGTGGGGGGACCCCTGTGTATAGTTTTCATGTGGCTAATTTAAACACCATATTACTTATTATTAAATTTAAAACTATAACACATAATTTATTACATAGCAATTATAAATTACAAGGTGGTTCAATGCTGCCTCCTCACAAAGAGAAGGAAAGTGATGAAGATTTTTTTCCTGGACTCAAGGCTTTAAAAGGAGACATGTCCTGGAAAACGAGGATATCTGGTCACCCAAGAAGTTTCTTCTGAAGTCAACGCTGTGAGTGTCCGGCCTTTTCCGTCCTGCAAGGTGGGAGGTCCCTGCTCCATCGTCTAGTCCAGGTTGTGGATACTGCTGGTGATGGGGGTGCCTGACTTTGGGTTTGGAAAAAAAAGATTGGGGTCCATGCAGCCACCAGGGGTTCTTCTCATTCCTACTCAGCCAGGGATCCTGGGGCTGGCCAGTCAGTGGGGTGGGACACAGCAGTGGGGATGCTCCACAGGGTTTCCATAATTCTCTTCCACAAAATCGGGACAGCTCTCTTGTCAAATTTCCAGGATGTGACTGAACACAGTCCCCCAAAACCAGGGCATGACCTGGTTTTATGAGACATATGGCAACCTTTTCCAGGCAAAGCAAGCAGACCCTCCCCTATTCACACTGGGCTGACAGAGCAGAAAGAGCAGGGGCGCCCCCTGGTGGCAGCTCTGCTTCCTTTCCTCTGCACCCAAGGGATGGAAGGGCAGCCTTCCTGAAGCTGGACCTCACCCTCACCAGCTTCCCCTCCAGGCTAAAGCATGGATCAGGAGGGGCCCAAGCCCAGATGGCTACATTAGGCTGTAGTCCAAAGCATGGTGCTTCAGAATTTCCTTTCCCCTTGGACTCCCTAGAAACTACCTAACAGTCCAATCCTATGCATGTCTACTCAAACATAGACCCCATTATAATACATGGGACATACTTCCTTGTAAGTACAGCAAGGATTGCAGCTGACTCTTCCTGCAAATTGGAGTCCAATCCAATGCCTGTTTACTCAGAAGTTAAGTCCCATTAAATAGGGCTTACTCCCCAGGAAAGTTTGGGTAGGATTGTAGCCTTAGGGCACAAATCCCATCTGTCTGTTCAGACCTTCTATAGTCAATGGGGCTCACTCCCAGGAAATTGTGGATAGTATTACAGCCTGAGGGTATAATCCTGTTTTTGTCTAGAAGTATGTCCCATTATTAGTCAATGGAGGTTACTTCCAGAAAGTGCAGATAGGATTTGCAAATTTGTTCAGTGGCAGTGCCACTCAATAAATGAGCCTTCCAGACAGGCTGCTGCAGTATCTTAGTAGAGCACAGACTGGCTAAGTCTGCAATCCTAAAGACACTTTCCTGGGAGTCAGACCCATTGAACACAATGGGGCTTACTTTTGAGTAGACCTGGTTAGGATTGTGCTCTAAGGCAACACGGATGTCCATCCTGCCCAACCTGTGACACTCACTCACTCATTATCAAAAAGTTCTTATTTCTGTCTGCCCCAGAAATCCTGGCCCAGGAGAGGGATCCCTCCCTCCCTCCTGAGCTGCTTTCTCCACCATCCATACAACACCATGTAAAGCAGGATTCTTTCCCTGTGTTTATCTCCTTGAGAGCTGGCACAGTGTCGTAGGGAATACACTACGAGTTATACTATAAAGTTACTAATAATCCAGACATTGTTCTTAATTCAATTCTAATTGCCATCCTGACCTCCCTTTTTTACTTTTATGACCACCCTTGATGTCTCCAGGAAAACTATTGTTTCTCACCTTCCCAGCTGCAGTTTGGGATCATACTTTCCTTACAAGTTATCATAAGAATTGCATTTCATGCATCTGAGAAAAAAATCTGTAATTCATAAGTGTTTAGGTTATGAAGATCTGTTTATATTTAGGTGCTGGAAGACTCTGCATTATTTTTGCTGCAAAACAGGCAACCAAGGGAGAAGAAAGAGGCAACAATCTGAGCAGACACTATGCATGGGATGGGAGGATGTCCATAGGGGTGACACCATGAGATACCACACTGGGTGATGGCACCTGGACAGGATTTTCATACGCTGCTCAAAGGTCCTCCAGATGGTTTCAAGGCAATCCTCTTCAGGAACTAGCATCTAACAGATATTTATTTTGAAATAATATTTTAGGGTGAAACATATTTATTTTGCATTTGTTTTTAAGGAAGCTACAATCTTTCATTGGAAATTATGTCTCTCAGTCTCTTCTTTGAGGGAAGGGTCTTTCTTTGTATTAGGCTGCTTTGTTATCCAATCTGTTATCCTTTCTTGCTCCATTCCATGCAGCCCCAGGCCAGAGCAATTCCCTTATCCAGCACCAGGCACTTTTGGCTCTGACTAACCTTCAGTTGCCTCCAGAGCTTTTGGTTTCTGGCCCTTCCTGATGTTCTTCCTCTCCTGTGGCATCAGCACCTTCTGTACCAAGTCCTTCCAGCTCAGCATCTTCCCCAGCAACATCTGAGGAAGGAAGCCCACCAGCTGAGTGAAGTAGGACCTCCTTTCACTTGTCCAGAATTCACTACTGTATCTATTTCACTGATTGAGGAAGCATCTACCTTACCTTCAGAAAGTCCCAGATTCAACACTCAATGTTAAAATGCTGAGGAATATCTCAGCCTGACATCTCAGAAGGACAGCACCACACTGAGATGGGTGGAAAAAGGGACTGATGCAGTGGAGATTGAAGAGCTGGAGAATATGATACAGACCTGTAGCTGACTGTGGGAAATTTTGGGCTAGAGCATTCTTGTTGGACCTCTGTTGGAATACCTCCAGCATGCAGAGAAGGAACTACACTTGAAACTATTCCTGGTGATGTTTCCTCAACATGATGCAATAGCACATAGCCAAGATCTCCCCATTAATACCTCCAGCTTTCAATAGCTGCCAGAAGACCAATGCTGATTTCAGGGAACTTCAAGCTGCACCCAGTCCCAGTCACGTCTGTTTCCAAGGAGCAGGCCTGTGGGCCTAAGCCTGGGATCTCCACAATCCTATGAGCTACTCCATCATCATCTATATAGCCTCACCTGTCTGAAATTCAATGGTTCTTAGCATTTCAGCCACATGGTCCACGTTGACAGAGAAGCGGTCCATGTTTTCATAGCCAGGTTCTGGACGGCTGCTCATGGACACCTTGGACATGTCCGTGATCCTGTTGGGTGAATGGGGAAATAGCCCATTATCTCTGCAGATGCTCATCATTGGGATGCTGGAGGGGGAGAGTTGGGCAAAGGAGAGAAGCCTCTCTTTCCAAAGCAGGAAAGAGTGATCCAGTCTTTGCCAAAAAGGTCAGTCTGCTCTTGAAGTCCCTTATCAGTGAGAAAAGGCTCAAGAAGGAGCCAAAGAGTTCTTTGGAGCCTACCTGTCCTCTGAAGGATGGGGTTTGCTAAAAACCTGCCTGCCGCTAAATACCCCCAAGATCTGGAGACTAAAATTCCATCAGTTCTGACTGCTTGGCTTGCCTCCACTGGACCTGCTAGAAACACAGTTGAGGGTTCCTAAAAAAGAAACTGTCAGTTATCTGAGGGCCACCCCACTCATTGCTTTCTCCCACTACAGTACTTACTTTTTAATCAGCTCCTTTGATTGCTGTGGGGGGAAAAGGAGAGAGGTCTCAGTCTTGGTATCAGCACTGGCCACTCTGTCCCTCTGCGGGACCCAATTCCCCCCAGCTGCCCTGCCCAAAATTTGGTGCATCCCCTTCCCCCCTCCCACATGCACAGACCAGCACCATGTGGGCATGAGTCCCACCACACCTGTAGGTAAACAGCCATCTGGGGTTCCTCCATGGATTGGATGGCTGACTCAACCAGTTTAGAGGAGACCTCAAGGTGGTCCCCATACTGGCGGATGAGCCCTCGCACCAGCTGGACTTTCTCCTCCTGCTCCCGCCCGATCTCTTGCAGCAGTTCCTTCTTGCGCTCCTCCAGGGTGCTGTACAACGAGTCAAAGCGCAGGCAGAGATGTTGCTTTTGACGGCGCCCATTATCCTGTAGGGGAAGCAAAGACATCAGTAGTGCTTTGCATGTAAGTGGTGTCAGCCTGGTGCCAGCTGACATGCTTTTTTATACCACATGAAGCACTGGTTTAGGAGGGATTCTGGAAGTTCCTCCACTCTGTTCTTTTGCCTGAGAGAGAGAGATCTTCTGCTCCAGCACAAATGTAGCTGCAAGATGAGGGCAAATGGTCACTAGCCTAACCCTACTAACCTCAATGGTTTTGCAGATCTCCTCCATTTGGGTGATGATTGCCTGGATACGGTCATTCCCAGCCACCAGCATGGCGATACCATCACTCAGCTCCCCCTGCAGAGATTGGGGGGACAAGGAATTCAAGTCTTCTTCTGGATCTGTTTTCCATTCACAGGTAATTGGGCGAAAGAAGGGATGACTGTCCCTTATTGCTGCATGATCACTATCAGCTTGACCTGGTAGGTCTTCCAGCTGGATGGAGTGGCCACAGGGCCAAATTCAAGCCTCTTTTTCAAACAAGACTTTTATGGGATGGGGCAGGTGTATGTCAGACAAGAAGTCATGGGTTGGGGTTAAAGTTCAGCATGGGGGAATTAAGGATGCAGAATTCACATCTCATTTGGGGCTACGTGGCAGGGAGCAGTGAGTGTGGGGCAAGTGGGGGCTGCAAGATGTGGCGGGACTCTTCCCTCCCCATACCTTCTGGCGTTTGTAGATATTGGTCAGGGGAGCCACTTCGCAGTCCTTGTGAGCCCCAAAGACTTTGCACATGGAGCAGGTGGGGGTTTCGCAGGTCAGGCAGTAGATGTTGATCTTCTCATCCTCATGCTCTTCACACATCAGCTGCTGCTCTGCCTTGGCATGGAGAGGTCTGAAGAAGCAGCACGAAAAAGATGAAGGACTTTTGCTGGCTCTCCAAAGCAAGAAGAGCATCTGGGTTGGTACTGGCCAAGGGTCCACACCCAACCAGTCTACCCAAACTGGTCCCAAACCCCCAGTATCAAGGCTCAAGATGAGAAGGTTACAATTAGATCTAATAAGATATTAGAACAAATCATAAAACACACAATTTGTGTACATCTAGACAAGTACTTGGTGATCAAAACAACCCAGCATGGATTTACCAAGAATAAATCTTGCCAGACAAATCTGATCTCCTTTTTTGATCAGGTTACGAGCTTACTGGACAGTGGCAATGCTGTGGATGTCATTTATCTTGACTTCAGCAAAGCATTTGACAAGGTCCCACATGACATCTTAATTGGGAAGTTGGAAAAATATGGGCTAGACGAGGCAATTGTTAGGTGGATCCGCAACTGACTCAATGGCCGCACTCAAAGGGTTGTAGTAAATGGGTCTGAATCTATCTGGAGATTGGTTTCAAGTGGGGTACCCCAGGGCTCTGTCTTGGGCCCAGTCCTCTTTAACATTTTCAACAATGACTTGGAGGAAGGGATACGGGGGAGCCTGATCAAATTTGCAGATGACACCAAGCTGGGAGAAGTAGCAAACACAACAGAAGATAGGAGAAACCTCCAGGAGGATCTGGATAAACTGGAATCCTGGGCTGTAACAAATAGAATGAACTTCAACAGGGAGAAATGCAAGGTTCTGCACTTGGGCAATAAAAACCAAAAATACAGGTATAAAATGGGGGATACTTGGCTTGGCAGCACAACATGTGAGCAGGATCTTGGAGTCGCTGTGGATCACAAGCTGAACATGAGCCAGCAGTGTGATGTGTCTGCAAAGAAGGCAAATGCCATTTTAGGTTGCATTAAGAGGACTGTAGCTTCCAAGTCACGAGAAGTTCTAGTTCCTCTTTATTCAGCATTGGTCAGACCTCACCTTGAGTACTGTGTTCAGTTCTGGGCACCTCACTTTAAGAAAGATGCAGCCAAACTGGAGCAAGTCCAGAGGAGAGCGACAAGAATGATCAGTGGGATGAAAGGAAAGTCTTACGAGGAAAGGTTGGGGGAACTTGGGATGTTCAGCCTGGAGAGGAGGAGGCTGAGGGGAGACATGATTGTCCTCTTCAGATACCTGAAGGGCTGTCATAGGGAGGAAGGGGCTCACTTGTTCATAGCTGCTTCTGAAAGCAGAACTAGAACCAATGCGTACAAACTGTAAGAAAGGATATTCCGGTTGGATATCCGGAAAAAATTCCTGACGGTGAGGGCAGTTCGGCAGTGGAACAGATTGCCAAGGAAGGTGGTGGACTCTCCTTCACTGGGGGTCTTCAAGCAGAGGCTTGATGAGCATCTGTCGGGGATGATGTAGAAGGATTTCCTGCTGCAGGCAGGGGGTTGGACTAGATGACCTACTAGGTCCCTTTCAACTCTAGGATTCTATGATTCTATGATTCTAATTCAAAGGGCGTCTCAGAATGCAGGCACACTACCCATAGAACACCCCCCAGAAGTCTCCCACACTGTTGCACAGCCTTCTCTTTATCACTGCTTACCGAGAGGATTCCTGCTTGTAGATGTCAATGATATTTTCCACTAGAAGGTTGCGTTGCAGGCCATACACACCATGGCGGTCCAGCACCACTTCATGCCGGCAGGATGGGCACCGGAATCGGCCTCCGGAGGCCACTGAGGTGGACCCTCTTGATTGCCAGAGAGGGTTGGAGGCCTAGGGAAAAGGTGAGGGGAGTCACTAGGGCAAATCTGTCAGCGTCAAAGGCCCACCCCAGTGCCAGCTGGGGCTGAAGGGAAGTTCCTTCTTCAACCTCCGTCCAGAACAAGACCTGATTGGGCTACCAACATTCTCTTACTCATTGTTTCATGAGCATTTCAGCCCAGGACCCCCTTCTGAGAATTGTCATCTTTCTGGGACCCCCAATGTGATGTCACAGCTGGAAGTGATATCACTGTGGTGACATTATTCCTCCATATATACTCATAAGTCCCATTGTGTTCAATGAGACGTATTCTGAGTTAAACAGCTGAAGTGCTCCATTCCACAATGGTGGTGCCGGGTGCCCACTGCCAGATTCCAAGTTGGTGGAATCCTCTGAAATGGTCCTGACCCCCACTTTGAGAACCACTGCTCTAAGTCATGCCAGCCCACTTTGCATGCTGCTCTGCTAATCCTCTCCTCCCTCCAACCCAGTCAGGACCATCTCTTTGCTACTGGAGCTAGGGTTGCCTTGCACTAGGTGTTTCCCTCCCAGATATTTTTACAAAATAGACTCTCAGAGTGTACTTCATGATAAAGATCAGACTAAAAATATCATCCACACCAAAATATATTGCACAAAACCAAACTGAGCAGAAAGACCCCAACACTGATTGCAGCCAACACCAGAGACCCTTTTGAAGGGAGAGGAGTTCTTACAAACCTCTTTGTGGTTGCAATCCTAACCTCCAGTTAGGCTGGACTAAGCCCTGGCATAAGAGCTGTGCTGTAAGACACTCGCGCCACTCCTGTGGGAGGGTTAGTCCAATGCACAGACTTCTGCTTGCCTCCCTACATCATGGGAATGGGAAGACCAATGACTTGTGCTAGCCTCGGGTATGACTGCACTCTAAGACAGGGAAGGAAACGGCCAGACTAGCTTACTGGGAGGGGAAGTGGTAGGACTAGGGACGAAAGAAGGCTTCCAATAAAGGCTTCCTTGAAATGAGGAACACATCATATGGCTTCTCTATATACCGTATTTACTCAAATCTAATGCACATCTTTTCCAGCCAAACTTAGTCTCCAAAATCAGGGTGTGCATTAGATTTAATGGTGTATTAGATTCAAGTACATATGATATTTTTATTATAAGTATAAATCAATAACAATTTTTAAACAATTTACTGTATTGTAATAAAAATGTGGGAAGAAGACCTCCAGGGTAGAGGAGAAATCCCCATCCCATCAGTACATTGGTCATGTCCTGAGTTCTTAACGGTGAGTTGGTTTCCAGAAGTGTGACTCAGCATCCTGCTCAGGTTTAGGATTTTTCTTGGGTGAATCTGCCCAAATGATGAAGCCTTGGCTCACTGTGAGGGATACAGAGGGACTTTTTCTTTAGATATCAGGCCACGGTGATATTGGATTCAGAGAGAGAACATGAGACCAGGCAGTGGAGAACACAATGCCCAAGTACCCAGAGAAAACCAGACATAGCTGAGACTTTGGAAGTGACACTGGAAGCAAAGGGCAGGCCATGCTAGTCCAGGTGTATAATGTTTTGCGTGGTTCACACAACCATAATCTATAGATTTTGAATGTAGAAAAGAAGGATACATTAAAATGAAGAAGTGTGAAATTTTAGCACAGGATAAAAATATTGTACACCGTAGTTTGAAAATGGAAAAAAGAATTTTCCTCCCATTTTCTAGTACAATATTCAATGTTTGCCTACCTCCGTTTTGAGCCTAACATATCTGAAGCCAGAGAAACGGGTCTGTTTTGCATTTTCATAAATGAGACTGCAATCCTAAACTCCAGTTAGGCTGTCCTAAGTCCCAGCATAAGTCCTGTGCTGATCTGAGGGTGTCACAAAAGTGCCACAAGACACTTCTGCCCCACTCCTGGGGGAAGGATAGGCCAGTGAACAGAAGTGCTTGCTCCCTATGTCACCATGGGAAGACCGATGAGTTGTGCTGACATAAGTTTGGATTGCACTATGAGTCTCTTCATAGGTTGCAGTCCCATCCACAATTTCCTATTGTGGTTGGGCTGTGGATGGCACAAGTGGCTAAGACTTCGATTCCCAGGTCGGCCCCACAAGACAGGGTGAGCTCCTGTCCTTAGCCCAGCTCTGCGACGCCAGCTGGATCCAATCGTATTGGCTCTGCCTTTCCATTGGACTAATTCAGTGGCGTGGAGAGGGGGGATTTGCTGCTTGGGTAACAGCCTATCCTCCATAACAATCCAACCCAGGCTTTCGTGCTTCGCATGCAGTGTATGCAGCGCTGAGCACGATACCATAGTCTTTCAAGACTGACAGAGACCTGCTTTTTTTTAGCCCTATTGACTATAATGTGAATTAATTCTGAGTAGGAATAGGTTGGGGCTGTTGGATGCTTTCCTTTTCCAGTTTTTGTCTTGATTTGTTTCCTCTTTCTTGCAAAGGAACTGGGCAATGCACTCAAAATGTGCACTTTTGGGGGGGGGGAGTCAGTGGGCACTGCTGGTCTTCCCTAGGACACCCCTCATGTTTCCTGGGACTGGCTGATGGCCTCCAAATCCTAGGCTGGGGGGAGGAGGACACATGCTGAAAGGCATGCCTGGTCTGGAGGGGAATCGGGGTATGGAAAGAATGGCTCACAGTCATTGTGGTAAAGGGGCAGGTAGTCCACCAACCGATTATGGGCCACAGCTTTCCCCCAGGACATCTTGATAGAGAGTCAAACCTCTGGCTGGACACCACTCCTGCAAGGGAACAGGCAGTTCTGGGCCCTCCCCACTTCTGGCTCACAGTATTCCCAGCCTTTTCATGCCTTGCTTTGCATTTCTTGCCCGCTGGAAGACAGCAAATAATTCTGGCAGCTCCAGAGTGAAGGAGTGTTATTTTCAGAACCAGGGGAACTTGTTTGTTATGGCCTCCAAGTAAGTGCAGAGTACATTTCTGTTGACACTCACTGCAGAGAATCTTTGTGCACCAAGCATCCAAGGGAACAAATTCCAAAGGCCCTCTTCCTGGAGATCAAGACCTGGCAAAAACAGTCCTCCTGCCTATGGTTCTGTCACCTTGGGAAGATGCCTCAAAATTGGGCCACCCTGGCGAGTGGTTCTTGGGTCCCCCAGCTTTCAGGTGTTGATCCTTTTCAGCACCCACCAAACTTTGATTGCCACATTAATCCTACCCCCTATACACAACAAGCAACAAGACCAAGACTTCCTTTGTAACTCACCTCTGCCCACAACACACACCCCTATTTTTCAGTTGTGTTCTTTCTGTGCTCTTTCTCTCTCCCTATGTCTTCTGCATCCATATTTGGGGTGGAGCGGGAGACTGGGCAAAGCATCATTTAGACTTAGCAGAGGCATGAGAGGATCAGCATCACAGTCATGAGTATTGCAAAAGCTCTTCCAACAGCCCATATTGTGGGACAGGAGTCACCCTCAGAGCATCTGGTCACCCAAAGCAGACTTCCAACAGCCATGCTGTAAATGGACCCAAAGGCCTTCAGCATCCAGTCTGAGGCTGCAATCCTATCCACACTTTCCTGGAAGTAAGCCTCGTTGAATCCAATGGGACTTGCTTCTAAGTAGACAAGGATAGAATTTGGCTCACCAACCTCACTGCTGGACTGTTTTGAACCACTGATTTGGCAGCACATTCAACCACCTGAAGCCGCAGCTTGCTGCAAATCTGTGTCTCACCAACACAAAAGTCTTGGGCTGAAGTCCAGACTCTTCCCAAATGTTGTGAGACCCACATTCATATGTTCAAAGCCACCCCACTCCCAGCCATCTCTTGCCTCCACCAACAGTATAATTTTGGGGGCACTGTAGTTTTCCATCCTCTATGGCAGATTATTCTGCCTCAGCTATATAAACAAAGCAGAGATCTCAGGTTTAGGTGTTCCCATTTCCCCCAACACATGCATGAGATTTAAGCAGTAGACCCAACACTGTCTTTTGTGCCTCCTTGCTCACCTGGAATATATCACTGGCACATTTCCGGCAGAGGTTGTGCTGGCAGGGGAGGATCACCACCGGCTTGGTGAACATCTCCAGGCAGATGGGGCAGATCAGCTGCTTCTCCAGGGTGTCCATGTTCTGCGAGGTTCCCAGCATTGGCTTGAAGCCCACCGCAAAGTTCATTCCCGCGGCACCAGTGCTGCTCTCCCACGTACACCAGTGGGCTGATGGCCTTGCCTTGGTCTCAACTGCTTGCCTGCCTTGAGCCCTGTCCTCAGGCTTCCTTCCGACAGTCCTCACACTTGTAATCACCCACTCTCTGACTGGAGCTTGGGCTGTTCTGGACCATACACCCCTGCCCTGGGCCCACAAAGCTATTTTTAGGACAAGCCCAAGTCACATGACCCCATGGAATCTCAGCTTCCATTTTTGTCCCAGAGGGGGAGGGTCAGGGCAGCAGCTGCCAGCAACATCGGGTGACGCTTAGTCACTATTCCCCAACAGGGTGATGACACCTTCTGAGGAGGGCCTGAGGGGTTGGAGACTGGCCAGTGGTGTCCCACGCAGAAAGAGAATGTGGGTCTTCAAGGCCCTAAACCACAGATCCGTCCCGTTTTTCCACATCCTGAATCAGAAACACCAAGACTGCATTCAGAAAACGGAAACATTAGGAGTGACTTTTGGATTACAACATTGTGTAGGAAACACAGGCAAACTTCCACCTTTTTCCAAGTTTACCTTAAGAGAATCACTATCAGTCATGCCAGCATGATTCTGTCTGCGGAGAAAGCTGTTATGAAGGCTACTGGTGCAGATATGAACCCAGGGCAAAGGGAAAAGTCACCAGCCAAAGCTTTTGCTTCACGGGGGCATTGGTTTAGGTGTTTGACTTAATGCAACTTCAGGAAGATGTGGATAGATAGGAAAATATTTGGAGTGGATATGCCTGTAATGCACTGGGGAAATACTGTCACTCTGTCCTTGCCTAGCTGCACTAGAATCACTCCATCCCATAGGAGTGTGGACCAGATGCCATTTGATTCCTGTCTCTTTCATCTGCCTGCTTTCAGTTACACACTGAAAATGCTCTTGGACTTCAACAAAGCACTCCTGAGATGACCCTTTTCAGTTTCAGCCGGTGCCTTTACAGTGGTCACCAAAGCAACTCTGCTTCAGTTCTGCGTTCAGTTCTTCACAATCTCCAAGTGCACCTGGCTCCAAGTATATCTGCAAGCAGGAAGAGTATAGTAGAGGGTAGATCCAGTTAATGGGCTGCAACAATTCAGGCAGGGGCCAATCATAACAGTCTCCTACATGAAAAACATGTGCAATGCTGGGGAAGGGGATTCGATGGTACAGCTACAGTGAAGCATGTCCTCTCATTTTGAGCCTGACCAGCTCAGCCTACTTGTCCTGCTGCATGTGATTAAAGACTAGCAAACTCATCTAGCTCAGTGTTTCTCAACTAGTGATACTCACATCACTGGTGGTGGTGTCTAGTGGTACATACGGGGACCCCCCTCCACCCACCCAACACATGAAGTCTGACAGCAAGTCCACCAATGCAACGCAACAAGCAGAAGTAGGAGGCTCGGCTTGGCAGGCAGAGCTCCAGCATGCACTTTTTGCACACTGTAAAAGTCTTCCTATCTGCCGTGAGCCTCTTGCTGGTGTTTCTTGCACTGTGTTTGGTCTCCCAGTCTGGAAATAAATGGTGAAGATGCCATTACCAGTTACTTCCAATAGGAGAACTGTACAGCTGGGGACAAATGATGAGTAACATTGATTTAGCCTACTATGGACTTTTCTGGCAGGCGAAGAAATGACCCTCTTTGACTCTGTTACCCAAGAGTTTTTAATAACTGGAGTTGCACTCAATTTAGGAGACTTTCAGCCTACAAAACAAGAGCTGCTGGATTCCTGTCTTTCTCACTCTGGAAGCCCTCCAAGAAGAGGCTGCCCCCTGGTGGCCACTTATATTCTTCAACAGCTGCATGTGTCCTTCTCCACTTGCATAGAAGGACATAACCATACAGCAGATGCCTCCCCCACCAGTAAAAGAGCCCAGGCTTCCCCAATAGCAAGGTAGACCTTTTACACCATACAGAATATCCCAGAATGAAGACGTATGCAAAGAGTTTTTCACTGCTTTAGAAGTATTTAATTATGTTGATAAAATCCTGACAAAATTTTTCATCACAGTGTGAAAAACAAGCCTTTCCCACTGCTGCTCCACCGAAAGGAAGCAGATATGCCAGTTGATTGACAATGGCTGGAGCAGCATACTAGAGAGGGTGGGCTGGGCCAAACTAGGCCTTGACACCCTGTCTTCAAATGCAGTTTGGCACTAGTGCACAGGGTAGAACAGGACAGCACTTGCTCAAGGGGTGGCAAGGCAAGGCTGTCCCACCTGGCACCCAGGAAGGAAGACCCAAATCCTTTCTCACACCTCTGGCACTGCCTAAGGTGGGGTGAAGAACCTACATAATAGTGACATTCTGTCTCCACCTTCTCAACTGACACCCACCCCAGAAGAGGAAGAATGCTGGGCAGGTGTCCTCCAGCACCACCCAGAGGAACACCCCTTTTGCGGGGATCTAGAGAGCCCATTCAGCCACTTCCAGGGCTGGTCAGCTGTCTTCAGCACAAAGGTAGAGACCAGCATCACTGTTGTCTCCTCCACTGAACCCAACATCTTGCAAAGTCTGGGTATAGCTGTGATTGTATTCCCTGAGTTCTACATCACTGTCCAACGGTAGAGAAAGTGTCAATATTGCTGTTTGAGGCAAGAGCGTCTGAACATCTCAGTTCGGGGTTGGGGGGCTCCATGGGGCCCAGAGTTTAGGAGTCAGCCTCATCCATCAACCTGGGCCAAGGGGTGGTTTCTGGAATGGCTGCAGAAGTTGGGGAGCGCGCTGTGATCGGCAACCAGAATCCTAATGGGAAGAGAGAAAAAATTAAAAAGGATGAATGGAGGGGCAGGCATATCTGTACCTGTCTGTATCTGTACCATTTGGCTGCTTGGGCCAGGAAGCTTAAGCAGTTCTTTCCAACTTCATGACCAGGACTCAAGCAAGTGTGCTGGAGGAGGAGGCTGGAGGGCACAGAGCAGGATAATCCCTGTAATTCCACAGCAGCAGGGACTGTGGACTGGGAGGCACAAGATTTCTCAGGGGTCAGCTCAGCACCTCAGCAAAAGAGCTCCACCAGACAGATGCCTCCTTCAGCAGCATTTATTAATTAATTCTCAAAGCTGCAACATGGAAAGAAGAATTATTCCCACCCATAAATCCTCTCTGAAGAGCCAAATGAACTATTCAACACCACAGATGTGGCCAACCACTCAGGAAATGCAGCTACTGTACCACCTCAGCACCTGGCTGAACAAATCTGCCCTCCCTGTGGTGTCTTTGCTCCTCAACCTGCCCACATTAGCGCCAGCCCTCAGTAGGCTCACCTTCTGATTGAGGTTCTGCACCTCCCACAGCCCATACTTAGTTGGTGTGGAGCTGACTTGGATCCAGGCTAATGACCTGCCAAGCTTGAGGAGGGTACAGGGGACTTGCGCCCAAGGAGTTGGTGGAAAGAACAGTTCCAAATGAAATGGGCAAGACTTCATGACAGTCCCTCAGTGCTTGACACAGCAGTTATCCTGGCCCCCCTCCCTCTGAAACTGTGGCTGCAATCCTAAGGACACTTTCCTGGGAGTAAGATTCATTGAACACAATGGAGCTTACTTTTGAGTAGACATGGTTAGGATTGCACCCAAAGAGGACTACTCCACTTACAAGGTCATGGCTTAGAAGACCGCCTCTCATCTGTTCTGTGCAGTGAGGTGCTTGGAGTAGGCTGCATCTGGATGGCACCCATACCTGGGCAGGAGGATAAACAAAACCTATTAGAGGACCCCAGCTCCACTTGATTTTATGACAGATGGACCAAAGACAGCTTCCTCAGACACTCCAACAGGAATTCCTGGATACCTCAAGAAAAAATCTTAGAGTGGTCAGATTAGATGACCTCCTTGTTTCCTTTGAGCCAATAGCTCAGGGCAGGCTATTGATACGACATCCTTGACAGGTGGACAACAAGCCTCTAATAGGAAGGAGAGCCCACAACCATGCAAGAGACTTGCTTTTTCAGTGCCTGTGGGGTCTTAGAACATTCTCACTCAAGTCTAGCCTAAATCTGCTTCCTAGTGGCTTCAACCTTTGGTTCTAGTCCTGCCCACGGGAACCACTTCAAGAAACCCCTTTCCTCTTTCAAATACTCGAAGACAGCTATCATATTTCTCCTTGGTCCTCTCTTTTCTGGACTAAACAAGTCCAACTCTTTTAACTGTTCCCTATATGACTTTTTGCATATACTGTCCCTGACAAGTATCCCTGTCCTCTGCTGGCATCTCCAATTCTACCTACCTATATGCAGTACTTTACTTTTCTCTCTGCTGAACTTCAATTGGTTAATGACTGAAGCTGTTGAGATCATTTTGAACCCTAATTTGGTCTTTCAAGGTGTTAGCTAGCCTGGACTGGAACAAAGACCCCTGACATCATCCAACCCATGTTTTCCCATTTTATCCATAAGGATGCACCTTCTCACACTGAAGGTTCTTATTTTCTGTACACTTAGTGTTTGTGAATTCATGGCTGCAGGTGCAACTCCTAACAGAACCAGCCCAGCAGATTCTAGCTGCCAGCAGCTACTCCACTAGATTCTGCTGCACACCCTCTTTCCCACATCCACTTCATGCACTCTTCAAGGGACAAGAAACTGTACAAAAGCCCAGGACGGGGGATTTAAGGATATGCTTAGACCAAGCGTTATCATTAAGACTCCAACTCTCACCTTCATCTTCAGCTCGGATCTGGGCCTCCAAGTCTTCAGGGTTGACATACTTGTAGGACTCCTCATCCTCAGGAGGACGACATTTCCCACAACAGAAGCAGCAGCAGCAGCAACAGCAGCAGCAAGTGATGAGACTGCAGCAAACCATCAGTGGCTGGAGAAAGGGTAGAAACCAACAACTAAGCCTCATGTAGCCAACAGCACCTATGGTACCAAACTGCCTTTGCTGCGTGGCACACCTCCAGGTCCCCTTCCAGGGTCCCTTTGCTGGCTGGACTTCCACGTACCTTAAACCACCACTTGGACATCAGGAAGTAGTACTTGACACTGTCCTCACCAAATTGCTCTGAGACATAGAGGCCCATGGAACCATATTCATCGTAGATTCGTCGCTTTGTGTCATCACCCAGAGTGGTATTGGCATTGTTGATCTCCTTGAACTTCTCTGCAGCCTCTGGATTATCAGGGTTCTTGTCTGGATGATACTTCAGAGCCAGCTTTCTGAGTAGGGAAGAATATAAAACACTCTTCCTTCCATCCCACACAGATGCTTGTAGCGCCCCAATTCAGACCAACTATTTTCACACCCATCTCCTGTTGGAACCCAACTGGGCTGGCCTGGTCATGGGACTGGGTGGAAAAACTGCCTCAAGTGGTGGTCTGGGGAAAGGGTGGCATGTCCCACTGTGTGCACAATGCCTTTCCTTCTCATTCTCCTTCAGAGATGGGAAGAGAGACAAATGATTGAGAAGAAGATGGCAGACAAGGTCTGGATCAAAAAAAAAGAAAGCCTGGCTACCCTCATAGTCCTCCCCCCCCACCCCCACTGAATTACCATGTAAAGGGGAGAATGACTGAGAAGGGTTATCTGCTCCATTCTCATCTACAAACAACAGAAGGAAAAAAATATGCAAATCTTGATAGATTGGGCCCAATCTATACATAGGAATCCTTTTCCAGATCCCCAATGGATACCAAATTCTACTGATAAATTTAGACATGCCAATAGCCAAAGGTGCCTTCCCTATGGCATCCCCATGTCCCAGAACACCTCTCAGCTGTGTTCTTAGGTTTGTCTGGTAGGCCCTCGTTGGCATCCATATAAACCAAATCCACAAGTGCTGAACACCCTTGAGTTTGACAGGCCGACTATACTGTCAGGATATTGAAAAGTGTGTCCACCTTTTCAGCATTGTTGTTTCTGGTCAGACATCACTTCAAACTCTGCAGCACAGAGGTGCTGTGCATGTGAGCAACTCACTTACAGCAGAGGTACTGTTGAGTGATGCCTCAACAGAAGTGGTGCTGTTGCATGATAACTGAACTCTCTTAGCACCTTGGCTGTATCTCCCTCTCAAGCCTCCCTTGGTCTGCTCCTCCACAGTAGCGTTCCTTGCTTCTGAGACCTCCATCCATCTCTCTCTCTCAACACAAACAGCACAGCTGAAAAGGTGACTCTAGGAGAGCACCATTACAATGGGGGTGTGGATAAAGTTGTATGCCTTATGCTTGATAACCCATCTAAAATTCCTGCTCTCCAGGCTCTGCTTTATAGACTCCTGCAATTGGGAGGGGTAGACAGCTTATAAAAAGGAAGCGATAGCAGATGGGATAAAATAAGTAGAAGTGCAGAGCAGAACCACTGAGAAAGGATTTGAAAGAAGGGAAGAGAGGCACCTTTAGACCCCTAAGGGGACCCTCAGGGGCAGAGTCCCTGTTCCATCTCTGACAGCATCCCTTTGGTAAATGTCAGGGAGCAGATGATGGGAAATGCCAGCTGACAGTTACATTAAGAGAATGAAGGTCTGATGGGATTCAGCCACTTCCTCTGTTCAAATAAGTGTAACTCCAGAGGCAGAACAAGTACCTGGTGCATGGACAGTCACAAATGCAGCAAGAAATGTAACTTTGAACCTATTTCTCTAGTGTATAAGACCTCCTAGGGTTCCAGGAACACACAAATATGAGGTATTTATTATGTATCTGCTAATCATGGGGAATAGGAAAGGGCCATATTCTAGCTTCCCAGAGCCTCCAACTGTCCACAACGCTCTCAGGACTTGCTTGGCAGCAATCTCAAGAGTTTGCTGCTTCTCTTTATTAAACACAAAAAAGGAGTCCCTCCTTGCACAACCCTCTCACCTGTACCAGATTGTGCCTAAGAGCACAATCCTAACCATGTCTACTCAAAAGTAAGCCCCACTGAGTTCAATGGATCTTATTTCCAGGAAAGTGTATTTAGGATTGTAGCTTAAACCTCATACTGTGTACAGAAAGGTACACTCTCTTCTCTTGTTCATTTTCCTTCTGTGGTCTCCACTGATGCTCAAAAGTCCCCATGAACACTATTTTTCAGGCAACAAAAATACCACAGAAAAGGAGATGTAACATTTTAGATGGATATTTCCTTACAGCAGCATCTGATCCTTTACAAACACTATATTAAAAATAATTTTCAGCACATCGACTGTTACCATCAGGTATATATGAGCAGAAGGAGGGAAGATGCCAAGTAAAAAAAAGGAGCAGGAAGTACAGACTCTTCGAACATGTGCGAATTTCTTTTCTCCAGCATTAGAACTCTAAACTGAAAAGCTGCCACCAGAGCTGGAAAATATGTGTAACAGAGCTACTAAGGGTTCGTCCTATCCAACTTTCTTACACAGATGCAGTCATGCCAATGGAATATGAATTGCATCAGGCAGTGGGGAGTACTCACAGAAGCTTTCTCAAGATATATTCCCTTGTTTTCTTCACTCAGGGCTGCTGAAAATTGAATAGAATTGGTCCCTAAGTCAACCAGGGTCTCTAACACTTTCTTAGGAGGGAAGATTATAATTGTAGATTTTCTGCTTGGAAAGAAGAGAGGGTAGGAACAATCCTGATGCAACAAGGCTCCTATCCCACCCTGATCAACAGTGGACTTATCCAAACCAGCTTGTTACATTCTTTGGGAAACTCCTTCTCATGCAGAAGCTTTAGAAGCTTCCCTGAAATCCCTATATGTAGCAAGGGGAATAGTTTGACACAAATAGCAGAGGCAGGGAAAAGGATGAGTTAACATCTACCATGGGAGAAGTTTTTATGCAACAGAGCAAAGAAAAACAGAAACTCAAACTATTAAGGTATTTTCTCTAAGCTCAGTTATAGCAACAGAGATACAAGTTATTTCACTGACTCGCTTAAGAAACTAAAATTATCTTAAACAGTTGCGTAGATAAAAGCAATAGTTTCAGATAGCTCAGTGCTGCGATCTGAATCCCAGCACCACCACAAGGCAGGTATTCTACACACTCAGAAATGCCACATGGAAGTGGAGTGGCCAGAAAGAGGCACTCTCAACAAAATAAGTGGCACCTTGTAAAACAAACGCTTTGTAAGACAAACTAAAATTTCTAAGAAATTCTGCTTTGTAAGACAAACATTGCCTTGTAAGACAAATAGTTTTGGCAGAGTGTCATTAGAAGGTTCCTTGTCAAAGTTGCTCAAAAAGACACCAGTGACTCTTTTAGTGAAAATTAACCATCCTTGGCCATAAATATTTTCTTTTCTGTTTTACTGTACAGTACGTTACAGTGTTTTTTTAATTAACGTTACAGTAATCGTGCTCTGCATTATATTACAGTGTTTTGAATACAATTACAGTATTTTGTCATCATTTTTACATACGGTTAATATTTTTATATGAATATTTCTGGGTTGTGGAACCAACCATCTGAGTTTCCGTTATTTCCTATGGGAAAATCCGTTTTGTAAGAAGAACGCTTTGTAAGACAAACGTGCTTCCAGAACGAATTGTGTTTGTCTTAAAAGGCACCGCTGTACCTGACTTAGGTGCAGTTCATTACTAATAACGTATAATGTTATAGTCAGCAGTTGAATACCCCAGAATGCTACTTGTTGAAAACAGAGGAGACGAAAGAGAAGGATGCTTAGGTGGCTCCGGTGGCGTAGCTAGAAGGGGTCGGAGGAGTCAAGTCTTGGAGGGAGTCTCACCCCTTCGGAGCCATTCCAGGTGGCTCTGTTTTGCTCCCCACACCTGGAATGGCTCCGAAGGGGTGAGACTCCCTCCAAGACTTGACTCCTCCGACCCCCTCTAGCTATACTACTGGGTGAGACTCCCTCAGAGACCGACTCCTGCACCCCCTCTAGCTACGCCACTGGGTGAGACTCCCTCAGAGACCGACTCCTGCACCCCCTCTAGCTACGCCACTGGGTGAGACTCCCTCAGAGACCGACTCCTGCACCCCCTCTAGCTACGCCACTGGGTGAGACTCCCTCAGAGACCGACTCCTGCACCCCCTCTAGCTACGCCACTGGGTGAGACTCCCTCAGAGACCGACTCCTGCACCCCCTCTAGCTACGCCACTGGGTGAGACTCCCTCAGAGACCGACTCCTCCACCCCCTCTAGCTACGCCACTGGGTGCTGAGGGGGGGTGAAGGAGGGCAGAGAAACGGATGGGAGACCCCTGAGGGCCCCACCCTTCCTCACAGAGACAGCCCTACCTGTAGGCCTTCCTGATGTCCTCGGAGGTGGCGCCCTTCTCCAGCCCGAGGACTCTGTACAGGCTCTCGCCGGCTCGCGACATCTTCCTCTGCGGCCGCTCCGCCATCTCGCCCTGAGGGGGAAACAAGGGTCGGTCAGTCAGTCAGTCAGGGAGGAGGCCTCTCAGGGACGGGCCTACCCCGCGCGCGGCCTCTGGGCTCCCCCCTCCCTTCACCAACCGGCGTCGCCTCCTGGCCGCTTCCTGAAGCACCTCTCAGGAGACGGCTCGGCCGCTCCCTGTGCGCATGCGCGGAAGTGCTCCTTTCCGGACCCGCATGCGCAGTGTGGACTCCGCAGGGAAGGACCCTGGACTGGAGCAGCTGCGCCCTTAGTGGTTTGTGACGCCTGTAGCCAGGCTGCGCTCCTCCTCCTGGGAGAAAGCTGCGCTCTCTCCTCCTGGGAGAAAGCCCCATTGACTAGAATGAGGCTTACTTCTGAGTAGACCTGCACAAGGCTGAGGCTCCATTTTTCCCACTTTCCTGGGAGTGAGCCCCATTGATTAGAATGGGGCTTACTTCCGAGTAGACCTGCATAAGATTGGGTCTGGGGCTACAATTCTATCCACACTTTCCTGGGAGTAAGACCCATTGACTAGAATGGGGCTTACTTCTTAGACCTACACAGTGTTGCTGCACTCCTCACACTTGAGTAATCCTGCACAAGGTTGGGCTCTGAGGCTGCATTTTCCCCACTTTCCTGGGAGTAAGCCCCATTGATTAGCATAGGGCTTACCCCTGAGTAGACCTGCATAAGATTGGGCTCTGGGGCTACAATTCTATCCACTTTCCTGGGAGTAAGACCCATTGACTAGAATGGGGCTTACTTCTGAATAGACATGGCTAGAATTAAGTAGGCAGCCTTTTGGAGCCCTGTATTTTTCAATAAGGTTGGAGGCAAAAGACCCAGCATGACCTTCTCCAGCTGGAAGAGACACTTGTTCAGCAGGCTGAAGCAAAGAGACAGACCCAGAAGCAGTGAAACCTGGAGCCTGGGCAGGGGACGGAATTTATTTGTCCTCAGTGTGGAAGGGATGGACACTCTCAAATTGGCCTCTTTAGCCACACTAGATGTTGTTTCAGGACCTCCAATCAGAGCACGATACCAGGATGCCAATGAATGAATGCAGTCCAGCTCCATCCTAAGAAGTGTGGATAAATTACAGAGATGAATGGGAGAATGACTGAGGCTGGATCAGATAGCAGGTACTGAAACACATGGAAAAGAACCCCATAATAACCTTAGGAAGGCCCTTGGACAAGACTGACTTCAGTTTCCCCAACACAATATTTTCTCTAAATCAAGGACCAGAATTCCTCCCTAGTGAAAAACCCTCATTTCTTTCTTGACAGTGCAAATGTTGGCTGACCTGGATAATTCATCCAAGCTCTAGTCAGCATCACACACACTTTCTTTCCTTGGTGGTTGAGTGAAGGGCTGCCAAAGAAAGCTAAGCAGGAAAAGACCTGGATAACTCTTGGATGGGAGACGGAGATCTCAACAGGACCAGAGGTGTTGCTGTTTACAGCTAGGCTGACCAAAAAATTCCTAGAAGCTTGGAAGGCATTCCCTGACGTCTACACCATGAAGGATTCCACCTGGAAGAGTTCTACAAGCTGCCCATAGAACAATTACCTACCTCAGTGTTGTTGTGAAGACAAAAAGGATAAAAGCTATATGTAAGCCTCCTTGGCATGGGAAAGGCAGGGTATGTGTTTGTATAAACAAACAGAAGCAAACTGGAGCCTCAGAGGACTGCCTGATGTCAACACACCAAGTCTTGGAGGCCCAGGACTACCTTGACCAAAAACATGTTTACAGCTGGATTGAGTGAGCATTGCCCAACTTGAATATCAAAGCTTGTGGAGACCAGGCTTTCCGAAAGGGGTACAAGAACAGATGGTGGCTGTACAAGATGGGAGTCAGACTTTACAAGATGATAGGAGACTGCATAACTATGAAAAGTTAACTCAAAGAAACTCTAAATCAGGCTTAAAGTTAGGGTATTTTTATTTTTAATTCAAATATTGGCCTCCACTATAAAATCAGATTAGATTTCCCCTCCATCTATTTAAAATCCAAATAAAATAATTTCTCTTAGAATTATTAAAACCAACCTAATACTGGAAACCACAGAGCAATTGGTCTCCTGTCTTTGATGCCTTGCAGCTACCCAGAGAAGACCAGGCTGTGGGTGTGTGGTTGGCTACAATTGTGTGGCTATGCAAGAAGCAGGATGATTGGTCAGGAAACTCCCACTCTCGAGGGCTCTTGGCACACACCTGGGAGAGTGGGTGGAAGCGTGACCTTATGTCACATTTCTAGTGAAAGCTTGGATAACCATTAAGTACTGTGAGAGTATGAATAAATGCGTGGTTCTGATGCAATACCAGAGTGGAGATAAGCACCACATTTCTCAAAGGAGATCTTAGACCTTCTGAGCCCTGCACCAAAAATCACCAGGTAAAATCAGCAACTGAAGCAATACCTAATTACTCTCCCCAACAGTGCCAGTTTGAGGCAGAGACATTGGCTTTTCTGATTAAGCCCCAAGCTTTGGTACTCCCTTCCTCTAAAAATCCACCTTAACCATCTTTGTTGACTTTTTACCAATTGTAAACATATTTTTCCAGGTTTCAGTTAGATTAATACTGGCTCCACTGCCCACCGACATTTCAGTTGGTAATTTCAATTAATATTCCAGGGTAGATTTTTTTCAGGGGGTTGGGATTATTTTGTATTTATTCTGATATTTTTAATGAAATAGTTTTTACTGCTTTGAGCTACTGTTTCCAATGAACTTCCTTCCAGATCTAGCTAACCGGTTTCCCACATCTGGAGAGCAGAAGCAGCACTGTGCAGAGAGTAAACTTCAACCAGGGTGGTGGTGGGCAAAAGCAGCCAGGCCATTGCTTCTACAAACACCACCACAGGCAGTTGGGGAGCAAGCTAGCAAGCCAGCCAGGTGATGCAGAGGGAGGTGCCTATAAACTCTGCAATGATCCTCCTGGATCACTGTGACACTATGGCCTTTCAGCTTCTCCAGTGGGAAAGAATAATCAGGCTTTTGCACTGTGACCTCTTTTTCGTGGGACCCATATTGTTCCACAGGGGAAAGGGGTCATTAGCCCCCTCCTCTTCCATCTCTCCAAGAGCCAGGAAAGCAGAGAGGGCAAAGGAGTGGCCTTCATGAGCCTCCAATAACCACCATCCAGAAAAGCAACATATGAGTCGCTTGAGGTCTTTATTCTCACATACAGAAGCAAGAAAGGCAGCCAAGTACAGTACTGAGAAAGAGCAGACAGTGGGGTAAGGCCAGCCCCACATACTGACCCACCTGCTGAGAGGAACAAGGAGTGCTGCCGCCCAGCCCCATGGCAAGAAGGCAAAGGACAAAAATGATGCGCAAGGTTGATGCCATGGCTGCTGGAGTGAGGTCCCTTATTGCCTTGTCTGTGGTCCTGAATATGGCAGTGCAGCCATTCATTTGCTCCTGCCTCCAAGGGAAGGAGAGAGGCAGAAAGCCCAAGGCCAAGCACAGAGGCTTGTTGCCAATGGGCTCTGGAAAGCACCCTAGCTGGGCAGTCTGGAGTGCTGGTCTCTGCAAGCAATATCCTGTTGTAGTACATCAGGGCTTGCTCAAGCCAAGGCACAGCCATTGCTTGTGGGGTGAGGAAAGGGCTGGAATCAGGCCCTATGGATACTGAGTGGGGTCATGAACTTGGAGGGAGCAACATGCCCCACACCCAGGCTCCAGCTGCTGTAGAAGAGGTCAAGTCAGCTGAGGGGCTGGAGCAGCTGGGCTTCCCAGAAGAGGCAAGACCCTGCCCTGCAGAGACCAGCTTAGCAGTCCATGCTGTCGTTCTCGGGCCAGGACACACTGCCATCTGTGCCAAAGTACCTGTCGCCAAAGTTACCTGGGGGAGAAAGCAACATGAGCCACACCCTGTCAGAAAAACAGTAAAAGAAGCACGAAGCTGTTCCAAGAAGCAGAGGAGATGCCCCAGAGTGGTCATCTGGAGAATAACAGACTTCTCCTGCCTTGATACCACTAAGCCAAGTTGGCTTTGTCAGCTTACACATTTCTGTGTACTCACTGCAGGCCTTCTTACCAATACCAGGGATGATGTGGAACTCCTCATTAACCCTCTTGTCCACAGCGGTCGTGATGATATGCACACGTGGAAAGGCATAGGCCACAGAATGTACTCCCATCTCAGCCATTAGCAGTGAGAGCAAGAAGATCTTGTCCTCCTGCACATCATGGTCCTGCGCCAGAGTAAGTAACTGTGAGCAACCCACGTACACACCAGGTAACATGACATCGGAAGCACCATTCCCAAACACCCAGTAGTAATCTGGTGGGTATGGACACACAACCAGGAGGCTGCAACTATAGGAGGCCCTCAGCACTAGCCTAATTTGTGTCCCACATGTCTGTCTGCACAAACAGCCCTGATCTCACCACTGCATTGCAGAAAACAGGGTTACAACCTACCAGCAACACTCGCACTGCCATCATGGCAGCAGCCCCTGTGGATACAGTGCTGTCCATCAGGATGACATAATCTTCACTGATCTCCTTTGGCAGCCGGAGGTAGTGGAGCTGGCAAAAGGAGGGAGGGAACAGAGACCGTTTGACCCATTTGCACTGTTTAAAAAGTGCCCTTCCCCCTCCCATGAGACACAATCCCCCCTCACTCCACCTCTGGTTCCCCTGTGTCATGGTTGGTCTGGATTAGGATTTTGCCCAAGCGGATGTCCTTGCAAACAGCTGTAAGGGCTTGCTCCATGGTCTCGCCTGCTCGTAGAATGGAGACACCAGTGATCTGGGTAGAGAGAAAGCAGCATCCAAATCTGCTCCAGGCATGCACACACACCTCCACGCATGCACACACACCAAACCCCATGCCTTCTGATGTCCATACTAATAGACCATCAGCTCCACAATACGGTGTGATGCCAGTTTGCCTTCTCATGGTGTACCCCAGATAGCACAAAAGTGTGATCTAAATAACTAGCAAGAATTGGCAGCCAAACTACAGTGAAGAATTGGCAGTTGGTGACAGCTGACAGCCAGACATCATTTTGAACTCCTGGCTCTCTCCTGGCAATGAAAAAACAAAATGAGCCTTTTCAGACCAAAAAGACAAGACAGTTGGATGACTATCAAAATATGCCAAATTAATGTTGAAGGGCTTAGTAAATCTAAGAGCCAATACATTTTCAAACTTCTACCTGTGCATGCTGATCTTCATCAAGTGGCAGGCTTAAATCCAGGAAGCCCTCTCTGGCACTCGCATAACAGCTGTCTAATTAATGTCAATGTGCAATGTAAAGGTAAATGGGCTGCTGAACACCAAGATACAGTAGTAACATATATGACACTACATGAAAGGTGCCAGGTTTTGACCTACCTTGCCAGCACTGGTCAACTCTGAACTGGATCTGTACCCAACATCGTGTCTGCCATGACTCATTGTTTAAGTAGGGACTTGTAGCTACCCCTCAGTGTGACTGTTGTGCTCCTTGAGAAAATATTCATCACACTGTATTTGTGTGTCCTTCAAGAGCTTACACCGGCCCAGGGTCTGATTTTTTTTTTAATATAGACCACTCTCTCCTTGAATGGCTGGATGGACTGGACATCTAATTTACTATTAGTCCATGCATTTGCCATAGGCCAAATAAAGCTCCACAATACATGCAATCCCCTGCACCACCTCCGGGAATGCAGCAGCAGGCAGGTGAAAGACCTGGGAGAGAACTGGCAGTTAAGAGGAATAAATTCTGGCCAGAAGGAAATGCAGGCAATCACCTGAAGTATTCCTGTCCCCATCTCTTTCCAGCATGTGAACTCTGCCCCCTGCCTAAAGAGCTCAAAAGAACAGGGATGAGAGCTTAGTAGGAAGAGGCCACAGGTTCACTCCCTGGTTATAAAGGAGATCAGATGGCAGGGCTGGATAATCCCCTTTCCTCCCAAGGCCTTACAGAAAGCAATCCTGGGCTATGTGGTCCCATGGGCTGCCTTGCTTGCTATCTGAAGAATCTTTAGACGTAACCTCTGAGATATCCAGAGATGAAATGGCTTACCCGCTGCCTGTGAAACCGCTTGCCCTCATAAATCGTCCCCTGCGGTGTCTCTACAGTCACAGGCTAGAAAGTCAAGGAGAAAACTGCAGGTTTGGCATAGGGAATGGAGCAGCAGCAGCTCCAGCTCAAGTCCCTTGAGGCACCCAGAGCTGCTTGGCCCAGGTATGTACAAGGCAAAGAGGAGGGGGTACAGACCTTGAGTGGCAAGAAGGACAGAGCGTGCTCAATCAGGAGGCGCATGAGGCGCTTGGAGTAGAAAATGAATTCATCCCTGCTGGTGTCTTTGTTCCTGCAGGGCGAGCGGAGATGTCAGAGTGGGAGGAACACTGTCTGTCTCCCATGTAGAAACACAGAATACTAATCTGCCCATACCCAGGTTACTGGGATTTCTCAGTGGTGGCGGTGACACTCCAATTAAGCTTTGTAGCCAAAGGCAACCTCCTATGGATGGGACAGCAGAGCACCCGTCCTACCCAGTACCTGATAATGGTGTGCATCCCACGGACCTGTGGTGTGCTCTCCAGGACACTCAGGGTCTTTGGCAGTGGTTGCCCCTGGTGGGCCGAGGCCAAGGCCGCTCTGTGCAAGAGGAAGATGGAGTTGCAAGGAAAAGTTATCCATTGGCCCGACAGCAGCACTACATACAAAACTCTTCCTGCCCCTTTTAAGTGGCAAAGTCTGGCAAGACTCATGCCTGACAAGATCAATTCTGGCAATGCTGGCAGCCTGAATGCTGGCCCATCCCCACCCCCTGAGAGTAGAATTACAGCCTTGGAAACTAGGTCTACCAGGGAGGGAAAGGGAGGTTTGTCCTCTTCACCAAACGTACAAAATCAAGATGGAAGGGCATGGCTGACATAGCTGAGTCTGGCATTCCTGGGCACATACAAGGATTTGGTGCCTTTGGCCACAGGTCAGGCACAACTTTATCCTTCATATAATTTTTAAATATCATCTGAATACGGCAGGAAGAGTGCTTCCTTTCCCCTACCCACTGCCTGACCTCATCCCCCCACCAAGCACCAAAAATAGGGAGAGGAAGGTGCAGTAAGGGGCAGCCTCCTTTGGCCAAGCATTCTCACACAGACCAGTGCAGCTTCCTCTGGTAAGGATGCCAAGGTCCAGCAAGGACAGAAGAGAAACAGGCAGAGAATATTAGGAGGGACAAGAAGGTAGCCACTTCCTGACACAGATGTAAGACAGAAGACCTGCCCCATAGCACTAAATCAGAGGAAGCAGCTGGGTTCCCAACATCTTAGTGTAAAAAGATCAGCAGCAGCTGCTAACTTCAGTTGTCCCTCCAGGTCAGCCAGGCAGAAGAGGAGAGGTCATCCACAAACACCTTTTGTGGACCTTGGACCTCACACTGGGAGTGTAGAGGACAGGAGATGGGAAGATCTACCACCAAAAACAGGCTACCTCCAGGCAGTACAGCTCCAGGAGGAGGAAAATATGCTCCCAGAAGCAGACCAGCTGCTGAGTGGGAAGGAGAAGGGCTGCCTGGAAGACAGCCAAACTCCCCTAGCCATAGAAAGGTAGACAGTGCTGCCCAGTCAGCAAAGCAAGCCCTTGTCCAATAAGCCCCAGCAAGGACTAGCAAGCAAGCAAGCAATAATCTCATGGAAGGGAATAATCAGGTAAGAGCCCAAGCTTTGGCCAAGAAACAACTCCTGCAAGAAGTCACCCAACTGCCCCCCACATCACCTTCTGATACTACTTTCAAGTCATCCTGGGATGTCCTCCCCCAGATGCTTTGGAATGAGCCTGTCCACCCCAGCCCAGCTGCTCTCACACTGGCTGACTTGCTGTATGGCAGGGGGGAAGGGAGGAAGGAGAGAGATCTAGCTCTGCTTCTTTGGAGCTGTCATCATACCTGACTGTAATTTCACGCTGGGCGGTGACAGGAGAAGCCCACATCAGGAGACAGCAAAGTCATGACAAGGCAAGGGATGGTGGAAAGAAACACAGAACAGCCAGTCACTGCACACAGCAAACTCTCCCGAAGGCTTGGCCTGGGCCTCCAGCTCTGGGGCTCCCCACAAACCCATTCCCACAACTCGCTGACTCAAAGACAGCATTACAGCAAGGAGAGTCTAGGGCAGGGGTCTCCAAACGGTTTGACAGGAGGACCACATCTTCTCTCTGACATAGTGTCGGGGGCCAGAAAACTAATTTACTTTTCAAATTTGAATAAATCTACATATAAGATTGTATTGGAGTAGATTACAAAGCTTGCCTGAGGGCCGGATACAAGGGTCTTGCCGGGGGCCACACTGAGGCTCTCCAAGGGCCATATCTGCCCCCAGGTCAGGGTTTGGAGACCCCTGGTCTAGGGATATCCAGGAGCTTTGGAGTAGGAATGAACCTTGTTCAGTTCTATTGAAGCACCACTCAGGATTTGGGATAAGTCTGGGATTGGACAGTCATTGGAAGAGATGCAGTAGGGAGAATAGGCCCAGGAGATCAAACCTTGGGCATTATGGGAAGATTGGACAGAGAGAGTGAGAGCACTAGGCTGTGGAACATTGTATATCAGTGGAGAAGTTTCTTCCCTCCCCAAAGGGTCCATAACCACTCACCTTCTCCAGTTGGCTGTGCACATGCTGAACAATCAGGTCCAGAGCCACAAAGTTCTCCCCACCTGCAAGAAGAAAACCAGACATTCCACCTGCTTGCTCAATGATGGGAGCACAAATCTGATGCTGGTGTTTCCCATGTGGGAACTGAGAATCCCCAAACATAAAGAGGAGGTGCTTCACCTACTCACAACAATGGCACATGAGAGCATTGCACATGAGAGGATGACACATGAGAGCATTGCACTTGCAATACCAAACATTGGGAAGAAGAGAGATGTCGACATGTGTAATGTTTCTCACATTCGAAGATGAGGAAACTGAAGAGAAGGTTCACATAAAATCTGAAGGGCAAAATCTGAATTTGGATTGGAGAAACTCCATTCTGCTTTCATCTAGTTGTGAAAAGCCGTAACTCAGGCTCAGAGTTGTGCAGCCAGCCACTCCAGGAAATTCAACACCTAAACTAAGCCATGGGGTGGAAGCAGTCAGCCCTTTAGGTGGGCTGAACAATTAGCAAGTGCCCTTGTATGGATCCTTCTGGAAGAGATCACTAGCACTTCTCTAACACAAAGCAAAGGCCCACCATGCAGAAACATCCTTGGGCTTCAGCCCTCTCACCTCGGGGCACAACAATATCTGCTGCCTGCATCGTGGGTTCGATGTACTGCTCAAAAGATGGCTTCACAAATTTGCTGTACTGCTTGATGACACCAACCACATCTCGTCCCCGCTCCATGATGTCCCGTTTCAGCCGCCGTACCAGTCGGATGTCCGAGTCAGTGTCCACAAAAACTTTCATGTCCAGGAGCTGAGGAAGTGCAGGAGAGGGGAAGACTGCAGGCTCAGTCACTTTACCCAATCTGACCCTCGATCCAGGCCACAAGCCAGTCAGAAAAACTCATGAACCAGGAGCAGCCCCTGAATAGCCACTACCCTCTCTTCTCTACTTCACATATCTCAATACCTGGAGAAGCTCCTTATTGGCAAATGCCAGAATTCCTTCAAACACAATGACATTGGCCCCATAGATTGTTTTCTGTGGAGAGAAGAAAAAGAATATATCAGACTCCACTGAAGGGCAGGGAGTGGCTCTACCTCTTGTCCTTATCCTATGCAAGGACAGCCCAAAGAGCCTCTGTTTCTTGGCTGACATCGTGCTTCTTAGGCACTAACAAACAGCCCAAAGCCCTAGGTGCCCTTTACACGTGACACATCTCCAAGCTGCCAGAGAGCCAACTCTTCCTGGAGACCTTACCCAAGCGAGTTCAGGTGTGTTCAGAGTAGTATGGCCATAGTCACTTGAGACCTTACCCAAAAGTGCAAACACCTCCTAAAGGCATCGGAGAGGCCTAATGGCTGTGAGAGCAGAATGTACAAAAGAGCTGGTTTCTGACAATCAGTGAGATATTCTACTTTACTTAAACAGTATAAGAAGTAATGGATAACAATTTCCAAAGATAGTTCTGGACACAGCATTTTCATTCAGCAGCAAATCTAAGCCAATCTTCTAATGTCCAAACCCTAAATCTTATCAGATTCCTGCAATAATAGCAGTTGCCCTGGCACAGTACACTGTACCTTGATCTGCTCTTTCAGGAGCCACTTTTCTGCATTACATATTATTGTCAAGTGCTTCAAAGTCCCTCTTTATGGCAGAGAAGCTTGAGCAATTCCCACTGCCTGATTGGCCCCTACTGACCAAATAGTTAAGGGCATAATCCTAACTGTCTCTGAGGCCAGTTGCATAGTGCCATTAGGCACTGAGTTAGAAGGTTGAAATTAGAGCCCCTGTTCCTGCGGTTAGGTGAGTGCCACTGACCATCTTGGGAGGGTGTTCCCAGGGTGTTAAAGGGGTGGGGAAGGCAGGGCATCAAAGGGGCGGAAGTGGGCAGACTAGGCTCAGGTGGGGGTGGGGCCACTATCAGGTACTTAGGCTGAATCCTAACTCCACTCCTGGGCAGTTTGGCCTACAGCTTTAGTGCATCATCCCTTTAGTTGGCACAGATCTGAGTATTCGCATTAGGGCCTGCAGCCTTACTCTGGGTAACGGGAAATAATTCCTCTTGCCTTTAGTTGTGCAGCTGACAGGCCCAACCCTGTACTGGATACAGCACAAGCTAGCCAACCTATTACATCTTGAATTAGCACTGTAAACCAAACTGAGATTAAAAAAGAACACATTTTGGAACAGATCAACAAAGATAAAGAAGAAGTTACTGAACTCATATGCCATTCATAAGGAACTCACGTGGCATTACTGATCTTCTCACTAAAGTATGCAACTTTCCCCATAAAACTTCAAAGAGCCGGATTAGAATTTAGCTAATGACATATCAATTTTTTTAAACGGGTAAATGGAGACATAGAAACTTCAGAGGTAGTCAGCCTAACATTTCATTAAAAAAGCCTAATCAAGGATTAAATCTTCAAAACTCCACAAGCACAAGCTTTGCGGAGACATGATGATTATGGCTTTTGTAAAGGTTGTTTAGGGCTTCTTTAAGACATGTCTGATGAACAGGGACCTGCAAAAGGCACGGTTATTTTTCCTGACAAAGGATAACACCCCTTTGTCAGGAAAATTAACCTCAACTTCTGCAGGTTCCTAATCATGAATCATTATGAAGTAAAAGGTCAGCATGCATTCAGATACTGGCCAACCAGTCAATATTATATATCTGGACTTTCAGAAGTCATTTGACACAGTTTCTACCCAAAGGCTTTTCGGAAAACTCCACAGTTGGGGCTAGAAGCCACCAGGAGTGGTTTCATTCCTGCTCATGTGACCTACACCTGTCTCTATCAGGTTCTTTCTGGGGGTGCTTCACTATCCACTTCCCTAGCGGCTGGAGAGGCATGATAATTGGCTTCTTACATGTTGGGCTAGAGTCAGGCCAACATCAGCCCGACACTCCTTAGCAGGTGGGCTGGATCAGAGTCTCTGTGGTCACTGGCTGTCTTAGTGAGCAAGCTGCACCAGAATGCTATTACTGGGTCTCTTCCTTCCCCCTCCTCCTTCTTCCTGTCCTGGATAGGCTTAGGCTACAAAAGATATCAACTTGATGCAACACAAGTGTAACTTTGTTGGAGAACTGTACTGGTAAGCAAACAAAAAACAAGGTCACACATTCCAGCTACAAAAGGTTCATCAAACTCAGAGCTCATACAACTTCTGGAATGCACTCGCATTCAGTCCTTTCAGAGTTCTTGGAGGAAAAGAGATCCTAATGACACCGACCACATCTCAGAAGATGCCCAACTCAGAAGAAATGAGCCATCACAATTTTGCACATACATTCAAGCAAGCTCATATTGGAGGTGGAGCATCTGATCTGCCAGCAGAGGGCTCCTGAGCCTCTCAAAGAAAATCTGGTTGAATAGAAGATAGCTTTTGTTCAAAAGACTGACTCTGGGAAACAGGCCAAGTTGAAAAGTATCTAATTACAGAATGTAATTAAATAACATGTTCTTCACCCATAGGGCTGTGGGTGGCGCAAGTGGATAAGGCGCTGTGCCTGTTAACCAGCAGGCCAGGGTTCGAGACCCAGGTCGGCCCCACAAGACAGGGTGAGCTCCTGTCCTTAGCCCAGCTCTGCGACGCCAGCTGGATCCTATCGTAGTGGCTCTGCCTTTCCATTGGACTAATTCAGTGGCATGGATTTGCTGCTTGGGTAACAGCCTATCCTCCATAATAATCCAACCCAGGCTTTCGTGCTTTGCATACAGCGTATGCAGTGCCGAGCACGATACAATAGTCTTCCAAGACTGACGGAGGCCTGCTATCTTCACCCATATGAACAAGTCAGGAGCTCTCTTTTTCAGAAATGGTGCCACTTACAGCCCCACTTTTGCAAGCCCAAAACTTGCAGAATATGATGCTGGCACTTCATGAGCAGCTTAAGTCTCTGTAACCCTTAGATGACCAACCGGATTTTTTGTCCAGCAATTATAATTTATGCAAATTAGGCTATTTTTAGATGGTCATCTAAAGCAGGACTGCTCAACCTACAGTGGAGGCCGGATCCAGGTTTTGGGCAGATTCATCCACCCTGTGAGCAGACCTTTCTGCTCCACCCAGTCGCTGATCTTCTTGTTTGGGGAACAGGGATGCTCTAGGCAGTTGTATAGACAGGACATTATATCAGCAGCCTTCTTGGATGCCTGCCAGCTGATACAACTGCCCAGGCATTCCTGACCCTTGAAAGGGGGCATAAGAACATAAGGAGAGCCACTGCTGATCAGGCCAAAGGACTATAACCCCGTTAGGCTCACCTAAAAATGAACATAGGAATGGGCTTGCAGGATCAAGCAAAGGTCCACCTAGCTCAGCTACCTGCATCTCACAATGGTCCAGCAGATGCCTCGGGGAGCATACAATACAACAAGAGACCTCCATTCTTGTCTCCCTCCCCTGCATTTGGCATTCTGGGACAGCTAACATCTAAAATAAGTAGGTTGAACAGACCTATCAGGGCTGACTTTCGCCAACATGTAACATACCCACTCTTTGCGCCTGCTGTGCGTGGTGAAGTCGTAGACAGGGACTTTGACGCTCTTGCCTTCCTTGAGCTTCCGCAGGACACAAATCAGAAGGTCAAAATCAAAGGCATCCGGGTGGTCAAAGTTGTACTCGTTCTGTGCTGCTTGTTGCTGCTGCTCTTTGTTCAGCACCTGGGAGAGCGCCAGAGAGGACAGCTCAGGACAGGGGCAATGCTCCCTACCTAGCACTTGCCAGGGAGGGGCACTCACCTTGTAGAAACTGTCCATGGAGAGCAGCACCACCCAAGGCACGTCCAGAGCTTCAATTATCTTGTTGGCCACCGTGGTCTTGCCGGAGGCGCTGCCACCACATAGGCCTGTGGAGGGAAAGAGATACTCACTGGATGAAATTCTCCCCAAGACTGACTCCACGGCCCACTCCAAGCTACGCCACTGGCTGAGACTCCCTCAGAGACCGACTCCTCCGCCCCCTCCAGCTACGCCACTGGCTGAGACTCCCTCAGAGACAGACTCCTCCACTGGCTGAGACTCCCTCAGAGACAGACTCCTCCGCCCCCTGCAGCTACGCCACTGGCTGAGACTCCCTCAGAGACCGACTCCTCCACTGGCTGAGACTCCCTCAGAGACAGACTCCTCCACTGGCTGAGACTCCCTCAGAGACAAACTCCTCCGCCCCCTGCAGCTATGCCACTGGCTGAGACTCCCTCAGAGACAAACTCCTCCACTGGCTGAGACTCCCTCAGAGACAGACTCCTCCACTGGCTGAGACTCCCTCAGAGACAAACTCCTCCGCCCCCTGCAGCTATGCCACTGGCTGAGACTCCCTCAGAGACAAACTCCTCCACTGGCTGAGACTCCCTCAGAGACAGACTCCTCCACTGGCTGAGACTCCCTCAGAGACAAACTCCTCCGCCCCCTGCAGCTATGCCACTGGCTGAGACTCCCTCAGAGACAAACTCCTCCACTGGCTGAGACTCCCTCAGAGACAGACTCCTCCACTGGCTGAGACTCCCTCAGAGACAAACTCCTCCGCCCCCTGCAGCTATGCCACTGGCTGAGACTCCCTCAGAGACAAACTCCTCCACTGGCTGAGACTCCCTCAGAGACAGACTCCTCCACTGGCTGAGACTCCCTCAGAGACAAACTCCTCCGCCCCCTGCAGCTATGCCACTGGCTGAGACTCCCTCAGAGACAAACTCCTCCACTGGCTGAGACTCCCTCAGAGACAGACTCCTCCGCCCCCTCCAGCTATGCCACTGGCTGAGACTCCCTCAGAGACAAACTCCTCCACTGGCTGAGACTCCCTCAGAGACAAACTCCTCCACTGGCTGAGACTCCCTCAGAGACAGACTCCTCCGCCCCCTCCAGCTATGCCACTGGCTGAGACTCCCTCAGAGACAAACTCCTCCACTGGCTGAGACTCCCTCAGAGACAAACTCCTCCACTGGCTGAGACTCCCTCAGAGACAAACTCCTCCGCCCCCTCCAGCTATGCCACTGGCTGAGACTCCCTCAGAGACCGACTCCTCCACTGGCTGAGACTCCCTCAGAGACAGACTCCTCCACCCCCTCCAGCTATGCCACTGGCTGAGACTCCCTCAGAGACAAACTCCTCCACTGGCTGAGACTCCCTCAGAGACAAACTCCTCCGCCCCCTGCAGCTATGCCACTGGCTGAGACTCCCTCAGAGACAGACTCCTCCGCCCCTCCACCGCAGCCTGGACCTCGGGGGAGGCGGAGGCTGACCGATGACGAAGGCCTCCTTGAAGGGGGTGCCGGCCTCGTTGTACCAGGGCGGGCGGCCTGCGGTGTAGATGGTGCGCTTGCTGGTCCTGAGCAGCGGAGGCTCCGTCTTAGACTGGCTGGTGGTTCTCTTCCGCGGGGAGAGCGTCGAGCAGCGGCGGTGACGGGGAGGGCCGAGCAGCAGCAGCGCCTCCAGGGCGTCCTCGGGGGTCCCGCTGCGGGCGAGAGGCGGTCAGGCGGCTGTTGGGCCTTTCCCCGCCCTCCTGGCCGCTGTCCTCCTCCCTCCCCCGCCGCTCACCTGCCTCTCCCTGCCACCTCCTCCACAGCAGCCCCTCGCTGGCCCGAGTCCGCCATCTTGCCGGCTCTCCCGCCACTCTCCACCTGCAGCCGCACTGCCTGCCGGGTACGCGTACGTCGCATACGTTACCCTGAGAAACTACAATTCCCGGCAAGCACCGCGGCACACCTGTACCTGCATAGTGCTGGGCTCTAAGGCTATCCCAACAGTACACACTTTCCTGGGAGTAAGTCCCATTGAGTACAATGGGACTTACTTCTGAGTAGACCATGTCTATGACTGTGCTGTCGGGCTGCAACCCTATCCACACTTTCCTGGGAGTAAGCCCTATAGACTATAATGGGACTTACTTCTGAGTAGACCTGTATAGAGCTGGGCTCTAAGGCTACAATCCCAACAGTGCACACTTTCCTGGGAGTAAGCCCTATAGACTATAATGGGACTTATTTCTGAGTAAACCTGCATACAGTTGATGCTGCAATCTTAGCCACACTTTCCTGGGAGTAATCCCCATTAACTATAATGGGACTTACTTCTGAGTAGACATGCATAGAATTGGGATCTAAGGCTACAATTCTGTCTAGTCCTTCATAGGAATAAGCCCCATTGGCCATAATGGGCCTTCCTTCTGAGTTGGCATGCATAGGATTGGTCTCTCCCAAGAGTAACCCCCATTGACTAGAATAGTGATTATATCTGAGTAGACATGCATAGGATTGGACTCAAAAGCTAGAATCCTATCCACACTTTCTTGGGAGTAAGCCCATTGAGGGCAATGGGTTAGACATACACAGACTTTGATTGTCCCTCTTTCCTAGGTTAGATCCTTGTGTCACGCAGTGTCTCCTATTTTGTAAAGCTGGAAACTAGGAGCACAATCTTAACCACGTCTACACAAAAGTAAACCCATTGTGTTCAATGGGACTTACTCCCAGGAAAGTGTCTTTAGAACACTTAAAGACACTTTCCTGGGAGTAAGACCCGCTGACCACAATGGGGCTTTTTGAGTAGACATGGTTAGGATTGTGCTATAGATATGATTTGTGGGCTGAATGGGAATACAGTGGACACACTTAGGCTGCTGACATCCTATGGACATTGACACGTGTAACAAAAGGAAAAGTCTTCGGAAAGGAATCAGTAGGAAAACCAATCCCAGCATGGAAGTTCTATAACCTTTGGAACTTCTTGCCACAGGATGTGTGATGGACCCTGCCCACATAGGGGGGCCATGTGTCCCGTTTTGACATGTCCTGGATTTTAGCCTTCCGTCTTGGGAAAATACTTCATTGTCCTTTTTTCTTGTGAGCAGGTAGCATGTAGCCTTTTATATTAATGCAATCCTAAGCATGTCTACTCAGAAGTAAGTCCCATTATGTTCTATGTGACTTACTCTCAGGAAAGTGTATATAGGACTGCAGCGTTTATGAAATAGTTTTATATTTAATAATAAGCAATATAGTGTTCAAATTGAGCACATAAAAGCAATATATGTGTGTTTTTCGTTTTTATTTTGTCATGTCCTATATTTTTCTTGGATGTCCTACATTTTGGGGACCTCGTCCTCTTTTTTATTATGACATATGGTCACCCTGTGCCCATCTCTCAGGGCTTATATCAGCCCAGCACAAGCAAACTGGACTGGGTTGGCAGTGGCACCTGCTAGCCTCCGCTGCCTCTCCATCTTACAACTGCCAACCCTCTCCTTGCACTTTATAGGGCCATTTTATATAGGGGCAGAGCTTCTTATCTGTGATTACATTGGAAGATCTGGAGAAGAAGGAAGTCACCACTGCCTCCCCCTTCTCTCACCCAATCTAGTGAGTATTGGACCAGTTGGACCAATTGCTCCCAACTGGGTCTCATACCCAAGAGGACACCACCATTAGGGTAATCATTAGGGTTTCAACCCGTTGCAATGAACACTTAACACTACGTTACATGTTTGGGATGCCAATAAGAAGAATAAGAACATGTTTGATTGACTGCTAAAGAAAATTGTAGTGTCTGTATGTATTTTGAAATTTTTGAACTATACTTGAATTATATAACATGTTAATTATAGAACAGTATAAACAGTTCTGTTGCTCTAAAAAACCGCTGAGAAGACAGATCTGTAAATATATCTGTAAGATTTTTGATGGAGACATGATTGATGCCAATGAACTTGCAGAAGAGACCTAGATGTTAACTGTGTAGTTATGATTCTGAGTACACAAAAATGCTTAACCAGCTGCTGCTCAGTTAAGTTGCAAAAAGGAGAATCTTAAATAAATCTTTGTCAGATCCCCCCAACAGCTCTAAGTGGAATGATTTGATCAAGAGATAGATAAAGGTTGCTGCAATCCTAAAGACATTTCCCTGGGAATAAGACCCATTGAACACAATGGGGCTTACTTTTGAGTAGACATGGTAAAGATTGTGCTCAAAGCCCTGCAAATACTTGAGCCACGGTTTGAAAAACTGAAAAAAGCATCAAAATTTATTTGGGTTTTTGTGCCATTTTAAGAACCTGGCTAAGGACACTATAATCCGTGGCAGGAAGTGGCACTGACAGATGTCAACTTGGAGCAGGAAAAAGAACAAATTAAAATTTTAAAAAAACTGGTTGACAGAGATGGTTTCATGTTATATGTTTTGTAAAGAAATGCAGGCACTAAAGCCAGTTCTTCCACCAGATATTCCAAATCCCATGAAAATGCTTGTAAAAACAGGAGTACTGCATTTATTTATTTATTTATTTATTTATTTATTTATTTATTTATTAGATTTGTGCTCCGCCTGTCTCCCCAAAGGGCACCCAAATTTATTTATTGTCCTTTGAATTTCTTTGATAATTTGTTGTATAGGAGAGGGAGAAATTTTCCAAGCTGAAACTGATCAAAACAATTGAAACTGAAACAAGCTGAAACTGATCAACAATTTAGCATGAACGTTAGAAAAATCTGGCACTCTGAAAATAGCAGTTGACAAAATTCTAAAAGACTTTGCAGAGGAATTTAAAAAAAGCAATCAAGATAACGTTTCATAATAAAAGGCAATAATAATAAAACTTGTGTGTATTTTATTAATGTTAAGTGATTTTTTAGAAATCCAAATAAGACAACTTGTTCCATCAAAGCTTTTCAGTTACATTTTGTTTTTTCCCCAAAACACAACATATGTAAGTATATTTATTAAATCATTTCATAGTCACTAAAAGAAGTGGTTTGGTAAATATTTACTTTGCAAAGGTAATCTATACCTTTTTGTTTCCTTATGGCTTATATGGATGCGATATACGGCTTATACATATATATGGCTTATGGCTTATATGGATGCGATTTTATATAATATTCAAACGTACTTTCATTCATTAAATCTCATGCACTTTTTAAAACCCACATTTTGATTCCTTTTCGTTCTACCATAAAAGAATCTTATCGATGTTCATCATCATCATCATCATCATCATCCCCTGTACATAAAAACAGATGAAGGCTCGACAGAGCCCTAGAGCCTCGACGCCCCCTTCCAGCCTTACCCAGTGTCCTTTTAATAGGGGTCTCTTTAATAGGGGAATGGAGGGTCCCCCCAGCCTGGAACCCCCCTAGAGCAGCAGCCTCTCCAACCCACATTTCACGCCTTATCCACAAGGATATAATCATGGGAGGCTTTGGAAAGGCGATCCCAAGATCAACCGGGCTAGGCTACAATCCTATCCACACTTACCTGGGGGTAAGCTCCAATTTCTATAATGGGACTAACTTCTGAGTAGACGTGGGGAAATAAGAGATGGGCAACTGCTCTACGCGCAAGACTAAGGCTGCAATCCTAAAGACACTTTCCTGGGAGTAAGACCCATTGAACACAATGAGATGTACATTTGAGTAGACATGGTTAGAATTGTGCTCTATACTGAAGAATCCTTGGTGTGGCCACTCACTGCAGCAGTCACTGGATCAAGAGCAAAACGAGACCCGACCGGGGGGGGGGGGGAAGGAAAGGGTTGAAAGGCCCTTCCCCGAATCCCCGCACGCCTTCCTTCTGGCACAAAGGGGACTCCTCTTCCTTCCGTGGCTCCCCCTGCCCTGCTCAGCCCGATCCCCAGCTGCGCTCCGACAGCCCAGCAGCAGTCATCGATGGAGGGCCGCCCTGTCCCCTCGAGGGGGATCGGCAGTAGCGGCAGCACTGCTTCTCCTGCGGAGGAGCCGCTCGCCTCGTCGTGCAGCGCTGCCACTGCGACAGCACCGTCGGACGAGGAACGGTAGCGAAGGAGGGCCCCGACGGCGGGTTCCTCGGACCGGTCCTCCAGGTGAAGCATTTTGCCAGCTCCCTCACCCAGCCAGCCGTCGGAAGTCCTTCCGTGGACTGACTCCAAGCAGACTCCCTCCTTATCTGGGGCTGCGACGGAGAGGGATCCCCTCCCGGGGCGTCAGTGGAGGGAGCCCCGGTTGTCTGCAGGGGGCGGGGCCAAGCTCGGTCCTTCCCCCCGCCCACCTGTGTCTCCCCCACCGGAGAGTGCAGCAGCAGCGGCAGCAACAGACGGGGGAACCTGTCGCCAGCCCCATGGGGAACATCGGCTGAGGGTCCAGACCTAGCTCCTTCTCTGCTCGATGGAGCCCCCCTCCGAGACCGCCCGCTTGGTGGGCACCGGCGGTAGCCTCAGCGGCAGCAGCCTCCGCCTCCAGAGGTAAGGGGAGACCGCGACCCCCGACTCCTTCCCCCCTCGGATGGGAGACCCTCCCCAGCTTTGCTGCAGCTCCACCAGCCAGCTGGACGGCGCCCCCATTAAGGAGACCCGCTGGCTCTGGAAGACCCCTCCTCACTTCTTTTCCAGACCAGCCCCTTCTTGTCCCTTCCCAGGCCTCCCAGACTGGGCATTGGCCTTCCTCGACGGTTCCATTTCCAGCACTGGGACCACCTTGGCCCGCCCAGCCTAAGGCTTCTCTGCCCCTACTGAGCTTTCTCGGATTTCCCCCCTGCCTGCTCCTATTCCACCCCCCCAACCAGTCCAGGAATCTTCCGCCTCCCTGCCTTCCACGGGTGTACGTGCCGTCGATTGCCTGGGATTACCCCCTCCAGACCTGGATGTTTGCCCCGAAGGAACGGGGGGCCTTCCTTGCGGCGACTGCATCTTAACCACCCCTCCCGCCGCCGGCCACTGCACCAAAAGGCCTCGACGGAGCCCACGGGTGCCCGCAGTGGGATGCATGCGAGGCACAGGTGGGGTCCGACCGCGTGGTATGCGCAAGGGTTGCGGCCCTATAAATCAGCTCACTCACTTCCCTCAACTCCCCCCCCCCCATGTGATCCACCCCGAGAAGCCCCCCACCCAGATCCCCTGCACGCATAGCCACTCCTGCCAGCAGCTCCGACGTGAGCCCAACTGCGGGCAGGGAGGCTCTCGGAGTGGCTGCCTGGAACCGAACCTCAGCCTCTTCCCCCGACGTGCCCCTTTGGCAGGCTTAGGGATGGTTTGAATCGCCTGCCTGGTTGCCAAGGGTAGCTGGGTGGTGAAGCTCGCGCTGCCTCCTTTTATGGCTGGGATTGGACGGGGCGGGAGGGAGGCAGACACTGGCACCCACCTCGGGCTCCTTCTTCCCCTCACCAGCTCAGCCCATCAGTCCTCCTCATCTCCTAGGCCTGGCCGGGGAGATAAGTCCTGAAGGTCAAGGGGGTCGCTTGCCTTGGCAGGGAAGGACTGGAGGCTCCCTCCTGCCACCCGACGGCAAAAGGGGGAATCCTTCCTTTTATCGGATCCCCCTCTAGGAACCTGGAAGGGGCCTTCCCCAGAGCGCTCCGTCTCTCCAATCTGGGGTGTGTGTGTGATCCCTCCGGCCCCCCGATTCAGGCAAAGCGGCAGCCCCCCGGGTCTCCCACCCTTACCTTGTCCCCTGCGTCCTCGGAGTCCGTCTACGGACGTGAATCCAGCTCCTGAGATTTGCCCCCCCCCCCGCCTTCGCCCCCCACCTCTTTGGCACCACATCTTGTGGCAGAGAGTTCCACAGCTTAACGTTCTATCGGGGCAGAAGAGCATTCTTGCCTGTTCATCTCTTGCCCGACGGGCGAAGTGAACATCTCTGACTCTCCCCATCCTTGCCCGTTCCTAAAGAAACCTAGAGTTTCAGCCCTATGCACGTCTACTCGGAAGTAAGTCCCGTTATAGCCAATGGGCTTACTCCCAAGTCAGTGTGAGTAGAATCGCAGCCTTACAGCTCCAACATAAGCACGTCTACTCGGAAGTAAGTCCCATTATAGTGCTTACTCCCTTACAATCGCGCTTCCTCGCATGTAATGTGGATCGGATTCAAACATATATACGTCTACTCGGAAGTAAGTCTCATTATAGCCAATGGGACTTACTCTCAGGAAAATGTGGATCTGATTGCAGACTTAATGAGCAGCCCTGGGATTCTCGCTGTCCCCTGGACCTGTTTAGTGGACCAGAGGTCTATATCCTGCTTGAGCCCTTCCAGATGCGATAACCTGTACCCCCATTTTCACGACAGCCCCGACGTGAGGGTGGTGCACATTTGCACCCACAGCAGGTGGGGCCTCCCCTTCACCTGGACTGAAAGGGATGCAGATATAGCTAGGACTGTTTTGGGATGTTCCCCAGCAACAAAGCTGTGCCCCCGTCACATATGACTACATTGGGGGTATGTGTTGTATGAATAGGGCCAGTTGAGTGGAAGAGTGGAAATTCCACCCCCCCCCCCCAGCTCCCCAAATCAAATGAGCAGAAGAGACTCTGGGAGCTGGTCTTGGGGGGGGGGGGCAGAGCCTGATCGCTGAGACGGGGGCGTCTAGTGACAGAGGGAGTGGGGGCCGTGCTGTTCCGCAGGCTGTAATAAATGGAGCCATTTGGGAAGCGCCCAGGCATGAAATAAGGAGGAGGAGGAGGAGGGTGAGATCTACTGGGCTGGACAGGGAGGGGCTCACTCCTGCCTTCAGCCCAGTATCGCGATGGGGGTGTGCCCAAGTTGGGGTGCCCTCCCACATCCCTTGCCTAGGGGGTTCAGTGGTGGTCGTGCTTGCCCCCTTCTCTTTCAAGGGGTTCAGAGATGCTTCATCACAGGACCCTGCTGCCCTCCAGGTCTTACTTCAAATGGGGGGGGGGGGGTTTGTAAAAAGCCCACAGCCTTATTGTAGCCCTATGGGATTGTAGCCCTAATGGGAATCTGTGGTCAGTGGTCTAATTAGGCAAGGAAGCCACGAATGAAAAAGTTTGGGAACCACTGAAGTTGTGGGTTTTGGGGTCCCCTCCTTGATGTGTTAATGTGTGAACAAAATTTAAACAAGTAGTGACGTGTTAAAGTGACAAAATACAAATGCAGGCAGAATCAGAGATCAACAGGAGATGGAGGGAATTCAGTGCAATCCTAACCATGCCTACTTAAAAATAGACATGTCTGATTAAAAGTAAGTAAACATGTGTTCGCTGTGTTTAATGGGTCTTCCTCCCAGGAAAGTGTCTTTAGGATTGCAGCCAGGATTTAGCCAATGGCTGCAATCCTAAAGACACTTTCCTGGGAATAAGACCCATTGAACACAACGGGCCTTACTTTTGAGTATACATGGTTAAGACTGTGGTCATTATCACAGTACTATTAGATACAGCATACTCATAGTATTTACTCAAATCTAATGCACATCCATGCACTGGCCTAACCCCCACCAAAGCGTGGCACATCCCCAGGCCAGTGCAAAGGACTAGTGCTGGCTTAACTGGGGGTTAGGACTGCGCTGTCAGGTAATGATACAGAATGACATCAAACACACAGCCATAGCATTCTTCAGGGCTGCCTGGCTGTGATGAAGCTTGGGGGTTGTTGCCATGTCTGTGTACATTGGTTGGAAGGTTGTTGCAATGTTCAGGTAGCTTGCCTTTTGGGGCACCACTCAGACACAGTCGGTTAGGCTCATTTACGCTTCTTAAGGTCCATGATATGATGGTTTTCATGCTGTGATCTTCTCTCAGTCTGTTTGCAGGCCCTCCCCAGAATGCCTTTTCTGACCTCCCCCCAGAGAAGAGGCCTGCAGAAGTGCCTGTGGACCTGGAGATGGAGCATCGCCTGGCCCCGCACTGCCACCTGGGTCCATGTTCCTCCAGCCAGAGCCAACAGAAGCTGCAGGCTCAGCGGAAACTCAGCATTGCCTGTGTGGTCTGCTTCCTCTTCATGATTGGAGAAATCATAGGTCAGTGTTACTGAAAAGAATTTGGGTAACACTTTTTCCTGACCCTTGTTTCAGAGCATACAAAGAAGCGTGAGCATCACAGTGCAACGATGATGGGAACATGAGCTGAGCTGGACACACCAATTGAACCTTACCAGGGCTTCTTTCTTAGCCCAGGGCTTCTTTCTTAGCCCCTTTCTTAGCTTCTTTCTTTAAGACTCCCTTAAAGGCCACCCATGGGGAAAATCCACAGCACATGCCAAGGAGTCACTTAATTCCCTAAATGAAGACTCTGGATCTGTCTTCCACTCAGAAAAATTCAAAGGGACACATGGGTTGGTCCTTCTTACCCTCACAATCCGAAAAACAAAGGGTTCAGTCCTATCCAACTTTCCCATCTTGATGCAGCCACAATGCGACCTTGAGTTAAGGAAAAAGCATTCCCTTAAGGATGTGCCTGATTGGCATGGCTGCATCAGTGCTTGAAAGTTGGCTAGGATTGGCCTCAAAGTACAGGTAGCTCAATACAGTATGTGAGGAACAGACGAGAAATCTGGGTTCCAAACAAACTTTCATCTCCAAAGGCCAAACAGGGCAGAAATACTCAAAGCATTAGTATAAGGGTGTCCAAACCAAGTCCGGGGACCAGATGCGGCCTACAGTGAGCCTCAGTGCACCCCGTGGCAAGACCTTTCCAACTGGCCCTTGGGCAATCCTTGTAATTCTCCCAACCTATCTCTAATATACTATGTTAATTTATTCAAATTTGAAATGTAAATCATTTTTCCAGCCCCATTACACGGTGTCAGAGAGATATTAAGGCCCTCCTGCCAAAAAGTTTGGACAGCCCTGGGTTAGCACATCAAAAGAGCCAAGGGTCCTGCTTCCTGTATCTCTCACTTGCCCATCAGGTTTTTCTGGGAGCTCACAAATCTCTCCCTTTCACCTGGCATTTGGAGACCAACAACCTCTGAAACCCAAAGAATGAATACCGTCATCATGCCTTTTGATTTGTGGTGGATTTTCCTTTATCAATATGTCAGTCTCCTTTGAGTGGCATCTTGTCTAGGTGGCACCACCACATCTTGTGACAAGCAGTTCCACAGGTTAATTACGCATTATGAAAAGAAAAATGTCCTTTGATCTGCTCTGATCTGACTCTGCTACTAGTCAATTTGGATGGATGTCCCGATTTTGGTGTTATGTAAAAAGGAAAACAACTTCCCCATTATCCCATCATTTTACATTTAGAATGATGGAAAGAACCCACAAGGCCATCTAGTCCAACCCTCAGGAAACCAACTATTTCTAGTCCAACCATCTAGTCTAACAGGAAATCCTTCTAGAACATCGTCAGCAGGTTCCTGTCAAGCTTGAAGGTCTCTGGTGATGGAGAATTCACCACCTTCTTTGGCAATCTGTTCCACTGTTGAACCACCCTTACCATCATGAATTTCTTCATGATGTCCAAGTGGAATCTTCTCTCTTGAGTTTGCACGCATTAAGTATAGTTTCTTATCTTTCCCCCCTGCCCTTGGAATGTCCCAGCCCATCCTTGCCACAAGAAGTTGACCACCTTGGATCTTCCCAAGTAAGGTATGGTATAAAGTTATTCCAGGCTGGAATCTGATGGAAACGTACAAAGTCCTCCTCCTGGCCCTGCCTCAGTTCTGCCAACCTCAGAGCCCCAGCCTCTGCCCACATCCCTGAAGCCTTTTTGCTTGCTTCACAGGGGGATACTTGGCACACAGCCTGGCTATCATGACGGATGCGGCTCACCTGCTCACGGACATGGGTAGTATGGGTGTCAGTCTTTTCTCTCTCTGGGTCTCCACTCGCCCAGCCACCAAGACCATGAGCTTTGGCTGGCATCGCTCAGGTATGTTTGCTCATGTTCCCCACCCCAGTATCAGACTTGCCAAAGTCAGGTCACCGGACCAACCATTGAACACAGCAGCCTTGCAACACACCAACCTTGCAATCAAATGCATGATAAATAGCCCACTGATTCTTTCTCCTGGGCCAGAATCCTTCTCCAATGGGAAACTGGTCTATGGCAGCCTGGAATCTCTCCCTGCAAGTGGACAAAGCCCAGGCTAAGCTGGTCCAAGGTGCTTATTGCATACTTGATGGAAGAGACCAAAAGGATTCCTTTCCTTTTATACTGCTCCACAACATGTTGATTGATGTTCACAGTAGTGCTTCCATCCCATGTCAGCAAAAAGGAAAGGCTCTGTGGGCTTCTCTTCTAACCCACTGGGAGGCCTGAGCTCAGAAGCCAAATCGACCTCACAGGCAAGGGAAGAGGTCTCTTCTTGCCCCATGAATGGTCTATGCTTTGTAGCTCCGCAATTATCAGGTAGTGTGTGTTGAGCACCAGATGAACTTAACAGCTGGTGGGGACTTGGCGCAGAGCCTTGCCAGTCTCCCACCTGTCTTCTCACTGTTTCCCTTCACTTCTATGGAGAAATTAGGCAATTAACTCTTTGGATCAGGCATGATGGCAGCTTGGCCACCAAGAATGCCAAGCAGAATCCCTCAAACTAGTTGAGTCCAGCAGTAGCCTCAACAAGCTGAACCTGCTGGGAATGGGAGGGTGTTAGTGGGTACTGCCCCTGCTCTACCCTCTTATGCTGCTGAATAAGGGCAGTCAATGGTTCCAGAAAGGTGGAGGTCCTAACTGATAGCTGCCTCTCCCCACAGAGACCCTGGGTGCCCTCGTGTCTGTCCTATCCATCTGGATTGTCACAGGGGTGCTGGTCTACCTGGCATCGGCCCGCATCATCAGCAATGATTATGAAATTGAAGCTTCTGCCATGCTGGGCACTTCGGCCTGTGCTATAGGAGTGAACATCATGTAAGGAGTGGTTGTTGGAGGGTGGGTAGGTGGTCGATGGGGCATGGGTAGGTGCTGGCCACACTCCGCAGATAGGGCAGATCTGGGGTGACCATATGTCTTGTTTTTCCAAGACATGTCTTGGATTTTAGCCTTTTGTCCTGGGAAAAAATTCATTGTCATTCTTTTCCTTGCAAGCAGGCAGCCTTCTTGTAATTATATGCAAGATTATATGCAAGAAATTATGTAATTGTCTTAAATTTAATAATAAGTAACATACTGTTTAAATTAATCACATGAAAGCAGTAAACATGAGTGTTTTCAGCTTTTATTTTGTCATTCCTGTATTTTTCTTGGATGTCCTATATTTGGGGAGCTTTGTCCTCTTTCTTGAATTGTGATATATGGTAATCCTGGGCAGATGTGGCTTGGGATTGCTAGGGGGAGACCAGTCATTCTCATGTTGAGGGTCCATCCCATGCACTTCCGAGCCCGTCTTCTGCCTCTGGCTTTACAAAACTGAAGAAAGCATGTAGAGGCTGCCTGAGGAGCTCCATGTTCAGAGGAAGCCTAGTGGACAACATCAGACTCTTTGATGAGCAACCTATTAGACAGTGCCCATGGAGTTCTACCAGGTCCTACTGCCCCATGAGAGTCTTTTGCCACCCTTAGATCCCTTGCCAGGGTGTGTTGCTCCTTAGCACTGTTAAAGGAGGGTTCAGGGTTGCCATATGCCCTGAAAAATGGGAGTCCTGATTTATGAAGATTGTGTTCACCTACTGGCAAGTGTGACAAAGGGTCCTGTCCCAATTTTGTGGAGGGGAATTATGGCAACCCTATATTAAAGATATTTGAGAAAGGCTGTACCCTGCCAGGCTGGGCATTCTGAATGTCTAGAGGAAGGAGAACCCCCCTGCTTCCTTGCTTGGGCACCAAAGGAGTGATGTCCACAGCTCGGCTTGGCCTTGAACAGGGGTGGGAGTGAACACTGGCTGGAAGATCCCAACTTGGATGGGGACTGTCAGTGGATTCACTGAAGGCAGGAGCACCATGTTTCTTGTCTTGTGTGTTCCTTAAAGGAACAGGCAAATCACTCCTGAGATATAGGAAGCTGGACTTGACACTACATGCATCTTTGGTCTGATTCAGCATAGCTCTTATGTTCATTTATTGTGTCTCTTGCCAGCATGGCCTACCTCCTCCACCAGTCTGGCTCCCCACACAGCCATGGCATGGGTCCTGGAAGCTATGAGCGCCTTGGCGAGAGTCCCTGCGGACCCTCACTGCCCACCCCTAGCAATACCAGTGTCCGGGCAGCCTTCGTGCATGTGGTGGGCGACCTGCTGCAAAGCTTGGGTGTCTTTGTGGCCGCTGCCGTCATCTACTTCAAGGTAAGGGGCCCAAGGGTTACTGTCAAAAGGGAGACTGGCCCCGCTCCATTCTTCCACCAGAGGGGTTCAGGCCGAAGCCCTCGGCTGTCAGCGCCTCCTCCTGCTCTCCGCAGCCCCAGTACAAGATTGCAGATCCCATCAGCACCTTCCTCTTCTCCGTCTTCGTGCTGGGCTCCACCCTGACTGTCCTCCGTGATGTCATCCGCGTGCTCATGGAAGGTGAGCGGGTGAGGGAAGCCTTGACTGGGAGGCCTGGAAATCCACTGCATGTGCTTGGGACAGCCTCCCACTGGGTCCGCCTGTGATAGGGCCAGCTATCTGCCTGTGAGACTGCCTGTTCGGACTGGCCCCCATTTGTCACAGAACCTGGCAACTTTAGCTTTGCCTCTAAATAGGACTGCCTTATGTCCCCCCAAACCGGAACAGTCCCAGTTATTGGGGACTGCACTGTGTTCACATTCTGGCAAGTTTGACAGGCGGCCCTGTCCTGGTTTTGTGGAAGAGAATTATGGCAACCCTACCCCTAAACCCCAGGCTGGTCCACCAGTGTGGAAGCAAGGCAGTGCTGTCCTGGATAGCATTTTACAGAACCCCCAGAGCACTGCAGGATCTTTCAACATAACATCCCTATTGCTTGATGAAAAAGAGGATGGGGACAACAATCAAATCTCAGATATGGCTTGTATGCCAAGGAGAGGTAGGACCCAGGCCTATGCCAGTGAATGGCAAGGATCATATCTATGGGAGGAAACGGGATAGAGAGCCTTGCAAATGGAGATAGTTCAGACATATATCTGATAATAGTAGAATCTGCACTCAATGGGGGCAGCATGCCTTCACTGCCACAATGCATCTTTCATCCTGCAGCACAAGGGCTGCTAACCACATCAGCTGCACCTGAAGACCAAACACTGCTTTGCCCCCAAGACCCCCATCATTCATCCCTGACACACAAGCCCCCCATCTACTACCCACTGAGCAGGACCATTACATTAGCAAACGGCACTTTTGCAAGTGGTGCGGGTGCGTCTCTTATATTTTGTAACAGATTACATGGCATCTTTTCTGTCATGCATCTTTTCCATTGGCTGAGGTCTGTTCCACACTTTCTAAGGTTATAAGCCCTTATTTGGTTTTTCTCTGTAACTGCTTTGTGAATGCTTTTGCTGAAAAGAAGTATATCCTGCATTCTTAACAGTCATAGCGGCTGCACCCATGTTCGAGACAAAGCCTTGGAATCTTGGTGCAGGATAGTGGGTAGCCCCAGGTGCCCAAAGAAGAAGACAGCTGGAGTCGGGGATGGGAGAGAGAGGGAGCCAGATTTGATCTGGAGGAGAAGGCGTGTAGCACATTGAAACAAACACACAAGGCTGAGTGGGAGTAAAAGCGGGAGGGAAATGTGGGGAACAGAGTGACAGATCTTACACAGATTGACAGGAAAATTGAAAAAGGGGGGACAACAACGAGAACAATAGAAACTTTGGCATTTGGGATCCCTGCTCCCTCCCTTCTGGCCAATGTTATGAGTCTGAATAGGAACACTGTCCCACCACATCCAAACGTTCGTCTGTGATACTCTGTGTTGTTGGGAAGTTTTTTTCCTCTCAAGTTCACATGCAAGAAATCTCCATTTCTAAACAAGTGCTAAATAATACAATTGGATCCAGATTTGTTTTCTGAGATTTTCTGACCATTTTAAATGTGGGCACATACAATTCAGTTTAGGAATGAATCCATTGGGTTGGTTTTGCTAGTTTCTGAGATGTGGGTGTATTTTGGTGAGCCAAGAGAAGTGTGCCATATTGCAAGTTGTTGGCTCCCCCACCACCCTGTTTGATTTTTTTTTTGCAACTCTTCACATTTCCTATTCCACTCTGTATGTACCCAGCCATTCTTAGCTTGTTAGCCAAAATATTCTACATGTACCGCCTTTGTCCCAATGCTGAAGCATTTGTTTTGGAAGGAGGAAAGGCAGGATATAAAAGCAAACATCTGCTTTTGACCGAAAGGCTGAAGTTAGCATTCATGGTACCAGCTGAGGGCCAGAAGTGACATCACATAGAAGGAATTGGCAACATTTAGCAGGAAGTGACATCATTAAGTAGCTGTTGACCAGATATAAGTACTTTGTTCCAATAGAAACTAATTGGGGCAAATGACAGAAGAAAAAATGTGCCATTATCAAACTGGGATTGCCCTATTATAACAGGGACTGGATACTTCTGGAGGCCACATTTGGCCACCGGTCCTTATATTTGATACTCCAATATAAAGCTTAAAGAAATGCACAGTGTCAAGGGACTAGTAGAAGTTTCTCACAACTCAATATGCCAACTTTTTCCCTTCACATGTTTGCTTTTCTCCCTCATGTGCCTAAAACTGAGAATCTAACCCATTTTATTTTGGCCAAAAGAAATGCAGTACATTTGTGCCATGGCTCCTTCTTTAAAACCACCACCACAATATTGTCCAAGCCTTGGTTGTGAGGATCAGTCAGGCCTGACAAGCCGTAAGACACATTTTTTGGCTTTAACTCTGGGAGTTAAAACTTCAGTTTTGACTGAAGGCCACAATATCAGAACCCCAGGCCATTATTCTGAAGGCCACAATATCAGAACCCCAGAAAAACATCAGAGGCAACGCATTTAAGGTGCAATCCAGAGTAACCACAGGGAGTCCTTGATCCGACCTAAGAACAATTTACGCTGGATTATAATATGAATTTCCTATAGGTTTTCACCTATAGGCCATAACTATGTCAACGTAACTATGCCATCTATATGGCATAACTATATGCCATAACTATGTTGACGTAAATGTCTCTTACGTACTCCCATAGTTACTCTGGACTGTAGGGTTAGTCTATCATCCTGTTCCCCACAGTGGCCCACCAGCTGGCGATTGGGGAAGCCCATAAGTGAGAGAGAGGCACTTCCGTCTCCTGCCTTTGCTCCCAGACTGGCATTATCATGATATAATGATATTAACCTCTTTTATAATGATATTAAAACACCAACTGCTCTGTGGGAAGGACACAGGGCCAGAGATGCTTTTCTCTTGTTGTGATCTTCAGTCAACTGCTTTGGGAGTTTTGTCCAAAGAGTTGGGTATTATAAACCAGATATTATGAACAAACAGGGATGTAGCATTGGGACTAGCAGTCATGGACTAGTAGCCACTGTCTTCTAGGAATTTATCCAAACTCCTTTCAAGCCATCCAACTAGTGACCATCATATTTTGTGGCATGAGTTCCACAGACTACAGTGTGTGCCGTGTGAAGAAGTATCTCCTTTTGGACTGCCCTAAATCTCCTCCCAATTATTTCATTGGATTACTCTCTAGTTCTAGTATTATGAGAAAGGAAAATAGAGGCCCCCCCATTATCTGTTGACAAGCGGAATAACCCAAATGAGTGAAGGTTGCTGTCTACTGCACCTTTTGCAACTCTACTAAACCAATACTGTATTCTCTGGATTTGGTGACCAGAACTAAGCATAGTTTCTTCTTCTAATTAATTAAAATTAAAATCCTGCCTTTCCCATGCCGAAGCAAATGCCCAAGCAGCTTACATACCTTTAAAAAAATTCTTTTTTGTCTTCACAACAACTCTGTGAGGTAGGTAAGCCTTCAAAAGCCTTCACAACAACCCTGTAATTGTTCTATGGGCAGCATGTTCCATTTCTCTTCCAAATGGAATCCAATCATTCAATGAGGTTGAAACAGTCTCCAGACTGAAACTCTACAGACACAGGCAGACTTGACTTGGTGACTTGAGTACAAGATTCAAATCAGTGAGGTCCCGACTCAAGTGTTTTTCAGAGTCTTCCCACAAGAACAACTCTTGAGACGGCAAGTCATCAAAAATGGCAAATTTTCACGACTTGAGTCTGAGTAATTTGAGTCAAGTTCCCAACACATTTACCATTGAGTCATGTTTTGCTCCTGGGGTAAATGGCTCTTCTGGGGTCTGCTCTCCTATCTGGTGGCTTAGAAGGTCATCAGTGGTTTGGAGAGTCAAAGGGGTTTAAGAGGAGATCCTTCTTGAGCAACTGCCAATTCTCTCCTGTCTTCCAGGTGCACCACGGGGTGTGGAGTTCCAGGCAGTAAAGGAAATGCTGCTTTCTGTCAAAGGTGTGAAGGGCACCCACAACCTGCACCTTTGGGCCCTGACTCTCAGCCATCACATGGTGGCCGTGCACGTAGCTATTGGTGAGCACTCCTTCCCCCTTGTTCTGAGCTCCTGAAACATACTGCACAAAATGCTGTGGCAGAGGTTTTGAGGGCATGATAATGCTTTTTACATCCTCAGATTGTGGGTATGGATCCCAGACCTTTCCTCTCACTGAGGATATGAATTTAGCTTTTGGAGTGGTGAGATGTAGAGAAACAGCCAAGTGGTACATGGGAAAGCCTCCTGGCACAGATGCCTCTTTCTCCCCTTTTCCAATGCGGGTTCCCAGCGCAAGTGTCAAAGATCCTGCTTGGTATACAGAAGGGCAGACTCCAAACAAGTGATTTTCCCCTGTTCTACCTGCTGGAGAAGCAGGCTGCTCCTATGTCCCCATTGCCTTAAAAGTGGTGGGGGTTGCTCCTTCTTGCCCATTTCTTGAGACAGACCAGGACACTTCTGGATTGTTGCCAGCCTAGGTCCTGATGAGCACAACTCAACCATTGTGTGTTTTTGGAAGGGAAAAAACAGAGGGGTTTGTAATAATCCTGGGATTTCCACACTAACTGATCCTTCCCTTTTTGTCTTTTTCCCCAGACTCTGGTGCTGATCCAGAGACGGTGCTGCAGGAGGCCACAGCCCTTCTGCAGAGCAAGATTGGCTTTGTTTCATGCACTATCCAGGTGGAACGATATCGGGATGACATGGCTGTCTGCTGCCAGTGCCAGGACCCCCGGGACTGAGCCGGCTGCTCTTCAATGCTCTGGCTGCTCCCTTCCACTGCCAATCCCAGGAAGTGCTGTCCCCCATTCATAGCCAGGCACCCCTCCCCTTGACCAAGCCTCTGTCTAGGAAGGCAAGGTGGAACAGAGCTGAGAGGTGATGGGGAATTGAGCCTGTGCTCTGCAGCCTTGCCCTTTGTGCATTTTCAGGTCACATTCCAAGCAGGTGGGGGGCTTTCCTGGCCCCCTCTTAGCTTAGCCATTTGCCTAAGTGTCTTTGATGTGCAAGCCTCACCAAGTTGGGGATACACCAGAGCAGGACTGAGCCAGCTTCACTGAGCCTGTTCCTGCTGCCACTGCCATCTCTGGTCAAAAGTCGGAAGCAGCCGTTAGGGCTCCTCTGGTCTAGGCCAGACCTTTCATTGTGTCCACATCTCTGTTGTTGCACGCAAACTTTCACCAGCATGGATGTGAGGTGGGTGTGGTGGAGGAATTGGTGGTCTCACTCCTTCCCACCCCATGACTCATTTAGAAACTCAAGGGGTATTTCTTGCTTGAGAGAGTTCCATATCAGAAAGGAGTTCACATTGAATCCATATGTGATGCCATGGGCAGAAGCAGCAGCTTGCCATTACCGCTGCCAAAATCAACTAGCAGCTTTTAAAAAGCCCATAAGTACTGGGGCGACCTTGCGCACCTTTGCTCCTCCAAGCAAGTGCTGGTCAAACCCCTCTGCAAAAGACTTCTGAATAGTTAGGTACTCCTTGCATGAACGCGCAGCTGTGACCTCTCTTCTCGTGACAAGCTCTGGGAGGTCAGGCTGCAAGATTATATGTGGGAAGCACCAGGACCTTTTTCCAGCTGTTCTGGCATCTCTGCCTAAAAAGATTGGAGAACTACAGGAGGATGAACAGTGGCTGTAGGGAAGCTGCCATCACCTTCCTCTCAAAAAGGGAAGAATCAGGGGAGTTGCTCACAATGGCAGTCTATGCAGGAGAGCTCTTCCTTCTCCCTTGGCACATGAGTAGCTTTTTGTCCCCTCAGCACTGCATATGATATCAAACACAGCTAGAAAATCCTGGAGGGGAGTCACAATCCCAAGTAGTCACAATTAAAGATCCCAGATATCTTTAAGGGTGCAAGGGGGAAAGCAGCAATCCAGTTGCTAAGATTGTGCCCCATGGGGGAATAGAAGGGCTATTTTTTGCCTCCCTGGGGGTCATGGCCAAGGTGAAAAATGGCTTTTTCAAGTATGATTAACAGGAATCAGACTTCTGCTTCAGTCACACATTAAATTTTCCCTTATTTCCAGCTGTAGGCAGCTGGAAACCTGTCAGCCATCTGCAAGGATCCCCAGAGTCCCAAGACCTTGGCAAGGCTGAAAATAGCCCCCCAATTCCTGCAGAAGCACAATCTTGGTGATCGTGACCCTGCCTCCCAAGACTTAGGGAGAGAACAGGGCTGCAATCCTAACCACACTTTTCAGGGAGTAAGCACTATTGAACACAATGGGACTTACTTCTGAGTAGACATGCTTAGGATTGCACTGTAAATCTCTTCCACAGTTTTGAGAACCACTGATATAGTCTATTTAGGGCAGGAGCAGATGCTGATCAGACCACTAATGATGGCACCATGATTCCCTTCAGCTACCCTCACTTTCTCCAGTCCTTCCCCTCTGACTGAAGTGGAGAGCTGCTCACCTGCCCCAGATCCTCCAGACCATTTTTGAGCACTGCCCCATATCCTAGGAGGAGTATTGCCTGGGCTGTTCTTTCAGGAAGGGGTTCCTCTCCACCCCTCCTCGTAATCTTGGAAGAACCATAGCAAGGACCACAGCCCCAGCCCCCTGCAAAGAGGGCTGCTGCAACTAGCAAGTGGAAGATCCTTTCTCCACATTACCCCTCTGCAGTGAGAGTGTGAGCCAAGGCTCCCCACACGCACCTGTCATGCCCATTTGCTTGTGGAATACATGTTGCTTGTGGAGTATGGGGCTTCCATATAAATACACACTGGTGTGTTTTGACAAGTACTGTCCGGATGTGTGTCCAGGTGTTGTTTTGTGTCCAGGTGTTGTTTTGACCAAATGCTGAAAGCACCAATCAATCCAATAAAGCTACCTGCGTTACTGGAACCAGGAAGACTGTTCTTGGGATGGGGTAAGCAAAAGCCAGTCTGGGGTAAAGATGCATCAATAGCAGAGCCCAGGACGGCCACGTCTCCCAGCCACTCACTTGTTCATGCTGCCTCAAAGCTTCTGTCTCTTTAAAACAGGTTCTGGCAGACTTCTGCTATTGGGGGAGACCAGTAGCCAGCATCCAGACTTTGCCTTAGACTACCAATACTCCATCTTTGATGGCCAAACAAGGCAAAACCCTGGAAATTTTATCCATGGTGGTTGACTACAATGGAGCTCTTGGCTTGTGCAGCAGACACACAACCCACACATCATGAAGTAGGCTGGGTGCTCCTGCTGGCTACCGTGTTGCCTTTTGACACTACACATGCATTGTGAGAATAAAGGAATATAGTGCCAGGATAAGAAGCAGATCAGGTAAGGGAACAGGAATGCCTAACAATGGGATTCATTTTGAGCTGTAACTGATCCAATCCATTTCACTGATAACATCTCACCATGTGGAGCACAGAAAATGCCCAAGGACTACCAAAGAGGATTGGGATGCCTCAGTGACCAAGCATAGGAACCATGGAGACTTTTCTACTCCATGGAGACTTTTCTACCCCTTTTCTACTGCTGCAGAGAAATCTCTTCTGTGGATTGCACCCAGGGTGGCAATGCTCGCCTGAACTTCAGCATTCTGGAAGTTGGGGGTTACCATGAGAGCCTTGATTTTCCAGGTTCTTGTACTGATTTAAATGTAAAAAGCCTGCCTCTGTTTTGCAATCCTTGGGCCCAACAGCTGCATACTTTCACCACTGAGTGCAAAAGCAAGATCAAACATGGTAGCATTCTGAATGGGACAGAAGATCATCCAAGGGAGACTCTGGCAGTAGGGTGACATGCCCCTCTACCCTAGTATTTCAGGTGGTCCATCCCTTGCCCCAGTCTTTGGCACCACTGTCCCACTGGTCAGGTAGACCAAACCTCAGAGAGGAAAGAAGGCAGTTCTTAAAAACAAACACACAGTTTACTAATAAGACAACAAAGCAGCTCAATGTGAGCAAGGTTGTTGCCCCCAATGTGGTGGAGGGGCAGGATAAGGGAGGGTGGAGGCTCTTGAGGGCATCTGACTCATATGAACTCATATGCCCAAGTTGTCATGAAGTCCATATGGATGGGGTCACTGTGTGCAATCCCGCTGGATCAGGCAAAAGCCATAAAAATGCCCTCCCTCCCTCACTTCTGCTTTGCCCAGTGCACAGCCTGCAGCTTCCCAGCAAGAATAAAAGCACATATCACCGAGCAGAAAGGTCCTATGGGCATGTGTGTGCATCCTCACGTCTAGCCCATAGGCATACATGTGCACCATCAATGAGTAGTACTAGACAGCTCAGTGCCTCTCCACCTGCCCAGGCTCCCCAGCAGTGATGACTGCCTGACCTTCCCAGCTCTGTGTCAATAGTTTGGTGACTTGACCGAACCTGCAGTTCTTACTCGGGATCCAGCTGGCCTATGATGTCCCCACCCCATCCCACCCATTGGGATGCATGCCATTGCAGAGATATTCCTTCTCCTGGGTGCTACTCAACTGCCAGCTTCGTGAAGCCCAGATGGTTCAGGTGCAGGATGATTGCCCTGTTCTTCTGTATTGAACATGGTGCTAAACTGGGCTTGGCACTCACTCTGAAGTTTCTGGCTGGTAGGAGAAGCCAATGCTTGGAGACAGTGAACCCGCACAAGGCCGGACTGGCCCCCTGATGCCAGCCAGCTGTGGCAGTCCAAGTTAGGGCTGAAGCGAACCTGCCAAGAGATGAAAAGTAGGGAAGAGGGAGTGAGGAATCAGGGAAACAGAGGGATCTGCCTATCACCTGCTCAAAGAGAAGGATTCCTAGGATGCAATGTGATGCTGCTTCCTTCCCTCCACAGCCCATTGGCTCACTTTGTGAATAGCCTCCAGTTGCAGCCGTCCTATGGTGTACCCCTGTTTCCTTTCTTGTGCCGGCATTTTCTTCTTGGACTTCTGCTTGAAGAAATTCTTGAATTTCCTCTGAAGGGAAGAGAGCCAGAAAGTTAAGAGGTAGCACAGGCATGCAAGCAGAAGAAAGGGGGTGGGCAGGCTGTCAGACTAGTGACTGATGGGTCTGGGAGGGAGTCCTTATCAGCTAGAAACATGCCCAGAAAGCTGGCTTTATGGATGAGATCTGGGAAAAAGAAGCCACCACTCCCAGGCCAGAGAAAGAAAGAGAGGACAGCCACAACAGACCCCTACATCTTGCCATCCCTGCCTAAAATCTTGGTGGGTGAAGGCAATTGCTGGAGCCTGGCTAGAAAGCTGAAAGCTGCCTCTCACCAAGTCAGAGTCTTGAAAGATGATGTAATTCTGGGCCACCAACTCCTTGTAGGTCTTGCTCTCCACCTTGCTGGCTCCAGCCTTTGCCTCTTTGCCGACTGGCACATAGGGCAGTAAATCCGTTGTGAAGATGGGCTGTGGGAGCAAATGGCTATTACTACTCTTTACTGATGTAATCAGCATTTTCACAAAGGAGAAACAATTTGGTGCCAGGCTGAATGTGGGAAACAAAGAAGACAGAGGAGTCAAGAAAAAGCCAAGAGGTACATATATAGTCTGTGGGGTGGGTAGAGAATGCAAGAGGAAAGAGGGTCTATCACAAAAGGGGAAGGAGTACAGTCCTGGACACACAGGTTTGAGACAATGATGAAACATCCCAACTGAATTGCCAGACAGGATGTTGGAGATGTGGGACTACAAGGAGGGGCAAGGACAAGGAGGGGAGAGAAGCTCCATGTGCACATGGGCAGTGCTGAAGGCCACAAGATGTGATGATAGTATATCCATAGAGAAAAACCAGGGACCAGGAACCTAGCGTGGGTGACCCCTGTGAAGGGAGGGGCTTCTCTGTGGAAACCCTGAAAGCATGCTTAAGCAGGTGCCTCAATATGAAGCACCCATTGGAGCAGGCTAGCACAGAAATCTGCCCTTTACATTAATTAAATGCAATAAGTCACCCACTATCCTCCTGACTGAAGCCAGCAACAGCAGTGGTGGCAATTCTGTCTGCTCCATTATAGGCTAGAGACTATAATGGGACGCAAACCCACCAGCAGCAGGCATTTGCGGACCTGATCCACTCCAAATGACACTATGGTACCCATGAACTGAATGCCGTGGGCTAGCTAAGGTCCAGCTCTCATGCTACTCAGTGGCAGTGATACCTACAAATCGGCGCTGGGATGATCGTTTGAGATTGTTGGGGTTGACGGTCAGGTCAGGCATCAGTGCTGTCACCAGTTCCCCTGTGACGTCACCAGCAGCCACAGAGTTCAGCCAATCAGATCCAGAGATGCTCTGCATAAGATACACAGAAAATCATTCCTTCTGGCCCAACTAGGCTAATAGTGGTTACACTAGCCAGTTTTTTAGGGAATGGTTTGGGAAGGAGAATATTTATTTAAGAGATTTATATCCTCCCTTCCCCACAAAGAAGCAAATGTCCAAGGTGGCTAACAAAGCTTATAAAATAAGTACGAGAAACATCAAAGTAAAGCATTAACAACAAATTCTTAAACTTAACTAAGGCCTATATCCTACAGTGAAATTAAGCCCCTTGCTCTGGAGCAGTTAAGATGACTTTCCATAAAATAACACTAGAGGGTGACGTAAGTGCGTGGACCCATAACTGTTATGAATTTAGTCCTAAGTAAGTCCATGGACGAAGTCAAGTCACAGTAGCAGTATTTTAGAGGCAGAGGGCAATTATCCATTCAGGAATCAAATATGAGAAGGAACAGGAACAGGTACTTTTTGAGCCCTTGCTGAAAAGCCATGGGAGATTTCTCAATTCCCTGGGGAGATAAATCCATAGCTGTGGCACCACTACAGAGAAGGGATGGTCCTTAACTGCCGCCCCCTCACTTGCAACAAAGGTGGTTGTTCAGCCTCAGCATGAATATTGAAATCCCCCACAATTAGTGAGTATGGGGACCTCAATATTTTCTCCAAGATGACCTTTTATAAGCTAAGTTGGAAAATGAAAGACATACCCACACAGTGCTCTCCCGAGGGGCCACAAAATAGGCTCGGAAGCCTAGATAACCAGCGTCCAAGTAGTGGATCCCACAAAGACCAAACCTGCAAAATAAGAAAAGGACACCCCTGTTACTGGATCCTGCCTGAATTGGCTTGAATTTGTGCATCTGAGCTTCTGGTTAACAAGGGAAATAGGCTTGCAGGAAATGAAGGCCCTCTCAAGAATGGATCTCCTAGCATTCACAATGATCTGACTTCTTGGGGTCTTTTAAGGCACCCAGTAGGATGAAGGTTGGTTCCCAACAATGTCACACTTATCACAATGGAGCAAAACACTGACATCCAGAATATGCAAATAAGGAACAAATACCATGCAAAGAACAAATGTGCTTAAAAACACCATCTGCCAACTTTTAAAAATATGCACATAAAACAAGAACAACAGGTTTTTGTGTTGCATACTCCAAGGACATGTCAGGCTCCAAATGGGGCATCTGTCAGCTGAAAAAAACTTGGCTGCCAGGAAGGGTAAACTCTGTAAAGCCTTCCTCCCTGCCTCACCTCAATGGAGAGATCTTCAAAAATCAAAGGAAGATTTGGCTTCTCTCTGAATGTAAGGAGGAAAGCTGTACTAGGGCAAAAGCAGTGGGAGAGGCTGAAGAGCAAGGAAGAACATCCAAATGGTTTGGAGAAGATTGCTGACTTCTGGCCAGAGTCTCAGAGGCCAATCCTATCCAGCAGCACTAATATAGTCTCAAGGTAAGAGAACAAATATTACTTCCACGAATGCATCACCATCACAGAATGTACATGCCTTTATGCCCCTGCAAGTAAAGGCTAATTAATATAGAGAAACTGCACCCAAAGGTGAGTAGTTCTAGGGTTTGGCTACTGACTACTGTCAATGCAAAATAATATGCATATGCACACTCACGAGGCATAGCAGTTGTCCTGTGCAACCGTGATCCCGCAATAGGGCAGTAGCCAAGCTATTTCTGTGCTCAGGAAGCGCTTGATGCTGTTGACGGGCTCATGCACCCGGCGCAAATCCCAAAACTTGATCTTGCGGTCATTGCCAGCAGTCACCAGGAAATTACTAGGAGCAAATGAGAGGGGTTGGGTTTCAGGGACCAAGCATGTTCAAGCCTTGCCAGCCCCCCCCCCCCCCCACACCACCCAAAAGGTGCCAAGATGAGGAGCAAAGATGAGAAGGAGCCTTGGTTAGAAGCCAGGAAGAACTCCAATAGTCAGAGAATGGGTAAAGGCCACTAGGCCTCTGCCTCTTTTCCCAATCTGCAATGGAGACAGTGGAGAACAAACAGCCTTGCTTGGACAAGTAAAAGCTACTCAGTCAGAGCAGGCTGGTCCACAGGGAAGGGGAAGGGGTCGAGTAGGCATTTGCTCCTGCCCACCCCATACCCTTCAGCTTCCCACTGCTCCACCTGTTGGCCTTGCACCACTGGATATTGCGAACAGCATGGTCATGGGCTGGAAAGCAGTGGAATGGGTAGAGCTTGAGGGAGCCATCTGGCTGGCGGACTCGCTGCAGAAGGGACTTGCTGAGGAGGTTCCACAGTGCCACAGTGCCTGGAGAAGGAAGACAACATGTATGATGCCGGGCCCATGAATAGAAAGCCACCCTCCACACACTTCTGCTCCTGCTCCTTCTCACCATCATAAAAGCCAACTGCCAGGTGCTGGTGAGGCTTGGTTGGCATCCATGCCACAGTGAAACACTGCCCACAGTCAGAAAAACTCCCTGCCTGGATGGAGCCCACTTGCAGGGAGGCCACACTGCGCACCTGAAAGAGAGGAAATTTTAGGAGGAGTTGAATGGCATCCTCATGGGTGACAGGGAAAAGAAACAGGCAGCCTCCTCTTGTCTTTGCAGAGGGATGAGCAGGAAAACAAGGGGCCTGAGCAAGATCCATACGAGCTTCACTACACTACAAAAGATCTCACTGTCTCCATTCCATCTTGGGTCTGGGGAGCCTGAAGGATTCAAGCCACAGCCTATGTATCTCGCCCCTGTCTGGCCACAGGAAAGTCACATTAGACCACAGTGCTGGATGATGCAGGAACATACCTTGTAGATGGCATGCCGGGGGGAAGACCCATCTGGGGGGTTGTGGAAGGGGAGAGAAAGAGAGAGAAAAAGATCATGTTAGACAGGACACAACTTCTACAGGATCCACCATAACTCCTTATTCCATACAGCACTGGAAGGCTTGTTTTGAGAGTAGGCTCTCCCTTTCCCTGAAATCACAGTAGCTGAATTCAGCAAATTAGCAACACCCCCAGCAACACAGGCCTCTGTGACCTGGATGCCCCAAGGACAGCTCTCTTCCAACTTGATCCTCCCATCTCCTAAGATCTCATGCACGCACTGGAAGCAGCATGATTGGCTCTGAAACACCTTTGCCCTGAGAAACACGCAAAGGCAGGTTGAACTTGCTTTGGATGGCACGTCCCTAACTTATCAACACATCACTGGCCTTGAGAAACTGCAAGAGGGAGTGCAAGAGAAACTGCAAGAGGGACTGCTTAGATGACAGTCGAGCCCCAGATGGCCATATGCCATTCTGCACAGGATCATGTTGCCCCAACTCTCTGTTAACTGCACTGACTACTAGCTCTCTTTAAAGTAGCCAGGTCTATTTCTAGACAGTTGACTTCTGCTATGACCTGGGCAGCATCTAAGGCAGTGATTTTCAACCAGTATGCTTTGGCACATTGATGTGCCGTCAGTGATCCACAGGTGTGCCTTGGGATTTGGCAAATATATTTATTAAACAAATATCATTTATTAATGGGGTTATCGAGACAGTAAACCCCCCCAACCAGCAGTATGGTGTGTCATGTCATTTGTCCAAAAATTGAAGGTGTGCCTTGACTATTTTAGCACCTCGTTGGTGTGCCATAAGATGGAAAAAGCTTGAAGACCACTGATCTAAGGGCTTGCCCCTTCTGAAGTATAGTGGGCAATCACCAGAAATAAGGTCCTTTCTGACCTACCGGCTTTTTCCTTCAAGAGACACAGGTAATCGGATTTCCCATTTTGCATAAAGATGGGTGCTGCTGGCTCATGCTACACTTGTGCTCTTTATCTATGGATATCACTATGTTGTTCACTACTATATATTTCTTTATAGATGTATCACATTTTATTACAATGATCTTGTTTTGGTTTTGACTCTAAGGCTACAATTCTAACCTCTCATTAGACTGGCACAAGTCCAGTGCTGACCTGACAGTGTCCCAAAAGTGCCATAAAGCACTTCTGCACAACTACAGGGTGGGTTAGACTGGTGCACAGATATGCAGCCTTTCCTGGCCCTGGTGGGGTCAGTCTCCCCACACCACCACAGGAATGGGGAGACAGGTGAGTTGCGCTGGCCTAAATTGGGATGCTTTGGGATGCCATAGGCAAGGAAGGTCAAATGTTTTGAAATAAATTTTGGGAAGTTTAACATTTTTCTCTCTGCAATATTTTTAAGTTTTTACAAGGCTGAGCAATACTGCTACTCCTGATAGGTCACTTTGAAAGCTCCTGGATCAAATGGGTGCAGGGAGAAAACACTGCAAAACACTGAAAACCTTACAGAGGAATGGATTGCAATGCCAGGACAAAAAAGATAAAAGATCTGATTTTGCACTGTGTGAAGACAATCTTGCTTGCATGCAGAGATGCTGCTGCTTTGGGCCATTTCAGGGTTACTGTCCATGCTGAAGCTCTACTTGCGTTTCAATTATGCAGCTGGCTGCCAAGGCTTTGTGAGTTTCAAAGCACTAGGAGGTTAGCACACATGTGTGTTCTTTTTCACATGAAGTGGCAGCTTGGGGGGGGGCTCAAGTCCCTGAGGATCAATTCTCCATTATCACACCCTTGCACAAAAGAGGCCATGGCTGAGTGGCCACCAATCTTGCAACTGCAGCCACTGTCATCCATCATTCCTATAGACAGAGATCATTACAAGCATCATTACCCGATGCAGCTGGCTGAGCACACAGGCTTCTCACACTGCACCAGGCTAGGGGAGGAGGGGCGAGAAAGGAGGTGATTCTTTGTTGGCCCTTCACTCCTACTCAGCAGAACCCACAGCCTCTCCATGCCCTGGTGGGAAATCAGAAAGGCTGAAATGGTGCCACTCAGCAATAAATCCTTAAATTTTTACAAGTGCACAACTCTGCTCTTGTAAGTTGGGGGAGGGGGGAACCAAAGGTTCATCTTTGCCAGCCAGTGCTGAAGAACTACTGCTACCCATTGAGGCCAGGCTGCTTCCATCCTGAAGGCACATAAGCAGAGCGGTTAGAGTTCAAAAGCACATTTTTCTGTGACAGTTAAGAGGGAAGCTGCTGTGAGCCAGGCTAATACCATATGAGACCACAGAGAGAAGTCAGCAGCAAAGTGCCACCCTGGCCTGATGCCTTTCCCTTTGTGCACCCATTAAAGGGAGACTGACAGTTTGAGGATGTTATCATGTGGTCCTTTGCCTGCCAGTGTCTTCTCATGCCTTTCTACCACATAGCCTGCCATGCCAACCTCATCAGCTTTTGTCTACCTGGCCACAATGAAGGCCAGGCTACAGCATAGCATTAAAGTCTGTGCCAGTCTATACACATAGATTGTCCTCCATTTCCCTACCCCAACCTGTTGGGACTCACCTAATCCCCCAACTCTTCTATAATTAAAGGTGAAAAGGTAAAGATGTCCTCCATAGCTTACCCTGCTAGTCATGACTGACTCTAAGAGAGGTGCTCATCCCCGTTTCTTAAGCCACAGAGCCAGTGTTGTCTGAAGACGCCTCCCTGGTCATATGGAAGTAACTAAATGTGGTCATGACTAAATACCAAAGTGCATGGAACGCTGTTACCAGGACAGGCCCTGTCCTTTCACTATACCGAGTCAAGACTTTCACCGAGCTACCCACTGCTACCCAAGATCTTTCTCCAGACATCATCAGCATGTTTTTTGGGGGTGGGTGGGTGAAATGTGCACTACTTATACTAAAATGCATCTGCCATTTTACTGTCCGTTCTCCAGTTTAGACAGAGCCTACTGGAGCTTTTTGCAATCTATTTTAGACTTCACAACACAGAAAAATTTAGAATTGTTCACAAACCTTAGTGATTATCTCCAACTCCAAATCATATATAGTATAAACAAATTAAAAGCACCTGTCCCAAGATTGATCCTTGGGACACATTGTTTTTCACCTCCTTCCACTGTGATAATTGCCCATTTACACTCATTTTTTGTTTCCCGGTCTTCAACCAGTTAGTTCCATAAAATGACCTGCCCTCTTATTTGTTGGGGGAAAAATGTTGGTGGAGAATCATTGACATGACTACCATGATGTCTTATACATACCAAGGCTGCAATGAAAGACCTTAAGTGTGCCTCAACTTAAGAAGGGGTTTAGTGTGAGGTTTTTTCATGAAAAATGACCCATTTTCAAGGACAATAAACTTGTTGTGCAAGCTTTTTTGCAGGATGGTGTATATGCTTTAGACCTGGGGCATGATAGAGTAATGTCTGTAAAGGAAAGCAGCAACAAGAGAGTAGTGCCCCATTCTAAAGTTTGATTCTAGTCTCAGTCTTGATTTATGCATGCGCCTAAGCAAACAGCCAGCCCAGATGGAGGGAAATGTTTCTGAACCACAGAAGATTAGTACGGTTTGGTCATCACTCTGCTGAGTTGATTCACCATCCGACATTATTTCCTGGACAATTATTTCCTCCTAATTTTCTTGGAGATCCTTGGAGTCATGTGACCACAGGAATGCGCAACCAGCCACCCTCTCTCCTTGTAACTCTGAAGCCACTATACTCAATTTCTGTTTCCTATGCCAAAACAGTGTCTCTGTGACCTGGCCAACTTCCCTGCCTTGTTATACTTCAAACTCCCTCCTTCACCCCCTCCTGATCCTTGCAAACAACCATTCACCAGACGATAGGAATACTAGCACTTTGCAAATGTGCTGTGCCATTGAGGTAGCATTTCCTTGCTAACTCCCTTAATAGACACTGTCTCTATCTCCAAGCAATACTTGGCAAACATCAATTTCTGTGACTAACCCTACAATCCAGAGTAACTACGGGTGCATGTAAGAGACATTACGTGTACCCGTAGTTACTGCACCATCTAATGAAAACCTATGGGAAATTTATACTGTAATCCACAGCAAATTGTTCTTACACTGGAGCAAGGACTCCCCGTAGTTACTCTGGATTGTGCCCTATGAGTGCTATCCCGATTGCTTGGTTAAACTGATGGAAGAGATTTATACTGGGACAGGGTGTCACAAATGTGCTGTAAGCCACATCTGCAGTACTTAGAGAGTAGGAGAGGGGCTGAAGCAGGGAGTTGCATTTCCCTCCCTGTGCTGCTGTCAGAAGCTCAACCAAGTGAGTAGTCCTTGCCAGTGTGGAGGGGGGCAGGGGAGGGTTGACAGAGCAAGACTGTGAGTGGGTGGGGACCGGGAATTGGGGCTTGGATCCAGCAGTTATGTTGGATCCAAGCCTTTGTCCCCAGGCAATTGGCCAAACATCTATTCAGATGTATGCCACCGGTGGACATGGTTTAGATCCAAGTAGACCCTTTGGGGCTGTTCTTACCTTACCCCAGGAAGGGGGAAATGTTCCCATTCTTTGCAGTAGTAGCCCATTCTTTACACTGGATACAGTGAAAAAAGCCAGCCTGCCAGTTCCAACACAAGTGAGGATTGTGCTGTATATTGCTCAACATCCTTCAATTATGGCAATTAATCTCCTCACAAAACTATGTACTGTTAAGACAGAAGCTTTGTCTCCCTCTTGTGCCTAATTGAGAGATGGGTGCACAACATTCATAAGTGTTTGGGAGTAAATTTGTGAATGTTGCTACAAGTGACTCACTGCAGTTGGAAAACACATGCCAGGTGCCTGTCATTTGTAGAGGAAATCTTGGCAGAATCTGGCCTCCCTTCTCACAGAGTTATGGTGCCAGAGTAGCAGCAAATAGCTCTCTCTTGAGTTTCATAATACACTGGTTGTGTTCTGTCTCCTTGCGGGCACACACCTCAATTCTTAAAACACCAAGCATCCTCCAGGCCAATGGTCACAGCCATACCACTATCACAGCCAATAATCACTATCTTGCTTGGCTGGCTCAACTAGTCAAGGACCTTTCCTGGGGCAGAAGATCCCCCTTTACTGTCTGACAAAGCTACTCTGAATGGGGGAAGCTTCCGACAAAGTAATGGGATACATGGGGCCAGTGGCAAAAGAGAGGTCACCAACTAGGATCACTTGTTCTGTTCTAGACTGGGGATGGTGGTGGGCCAGACAGGATCTACCTGTCATAACCCCATGACTACGCAGCTCTTCCTACCTGTTACCTGGGCTCTCCTGTAGGCATAAAGGTCCTCTGCATGTGGGAGACTATACAGCAACACCTTGCCATCAGAGACTGCTACAGCAAGCAGACCCAGCCGACTCATCTGGGGTGACTGCAAGCAACAAACAAGAACTAAAGGTAGGCAGGAAAGCACATGCCTCTGAGCCCCACACCCAATTTCATGCAAGGCCCAAGATGAATTTCCAATCGACAGTTCCCACTCTACACCGTCCCTGGTTCTTACTTTGCAGCGGGTGACTGGGCCCTCCCAGGCTCCACTTGGACAGAACTTCATGTCCCAGATGCAGCCATGGTCCATGGCAATGGCATATGCTAGCCCAGGCTTGGTGGTTGACCTGGGAGAGGCAATGAGAGAAAATGGAGCCCTGCTCACCACTACATGGGCAGGGCCTGGCTATTGTGTCTTTTTTCAAAGGAGAGATGGTTTGCTTCTACCATGTTGTGGAAAAGGGGGAATGGCCAGAGGAAGAAAAGTCATTTTCTAAAATGTGTCACACATGGCTAGATCTACATTTCTCTTCCCATTAACTATTTTGAAAAGAGGATCTTACCAGCCATTTTATGATTAGCACCAGAAGTGATGTTTTCTATCTGGCTCCTTCATAAAAAAATATCAAAGGGCTTCCAGTAAAATCCATTCCAAAAGTATAACTATTATAAAAATAAAAGCAAACTCTGCAGGGCCAGGTCTGAATAGTACACCACAAGCACCAGTGCCTTCAGCTCTTTATCCCACAACAACGGATTCTTCTTGTGTCTCTCTTTTCAGTTGCAGGTAGTGGTAAAGAACTCCAGCCTTGGGTGAGGCTTTGACCTTTGAGCTGCTTGCACTATTCCACAGAAGCATACAGGCCATACCAGTACAGGACAAATGGAATATGGGATGCAGGCAGCTTGTCCCTACACACTGCCACCCTACCACTCACCCTGTTTTCTGCTGGATGGGCCCCAGCTTCCAGAGCTGCAGCAGAGCTTGTCCCGAATGGATCCCTGACAAACTGTGCTGATCATCCATAGACGAATTGCAATAGACTGCCAAGTACTGGGATGCCATAGAGCCTGCAGGGGTTGGGCACCACTCCATGGCCCAGACAGGGCCCCCAACAAAGAAGGTTATGTCTAGCCGTTCCTTATGGGGCTGCAAGGCATTAAACCTATCAGGGAGAAAGGAAAAATCATTATAAGGAAATAAAGCACAGGCCATGTATGCAGATGGTCTTGAGTTTAGAGATTCCCAAGTGGCACAGCTAGGAAAGAGACTGTGGAGAGCTGCTGCCAGTCAGAGCACTAAATGGACCACAGAGTCTGATTCTTGCCAGACTGCCAAGACAGCTTCCCATAGAAAAGAGAGGCTGCTGGGCCAAGGACTCGATAAGAAGTCCCTCTCCTCTGGAAGGGAGAGCACCTGCTTCAAATCCTGGATTGCCAGGAGTCCAAATTCAACAGTCAAACTCATGTCAGAGACAGGCTAGACAGAAGTAATGCTGCAAAAAAAAATCTCATTTGCAAAAAAAATCAATAACTTGTTCTCATTTGTGGATTTTTTCATATTTCAAAATACCTGCATATGCATAATGACAGATCTTGAGGATGTGGCCCAAGTCTAAACACAAAATTCATTTGTTTCATATACCCATAATATACAAAGCCAGAGAATAAACTTATCAAATTCTACATACGAATCAAGGTTTGTGCATGAAACACAGTTTATTTTATTTCTTTAGGCAAACTAATAAAAAGGTCACATTAATGCACGGGAAGGTTTCTTATTTCAGAATATTCTATATTTTTCAATTCCATATAAGGAATGCCCATACTGTACAGGCAGGGCAAGGGGACAGGTGTAAAGGGATACAGCTGCTCACCAGATGCCATGGTGGTTGGCAGTAATGTCATCACTTAGTGCCAACTAGCTAAATAGTGGGAGAAGAGATGGGTTACTGGTACCAGACAATAAAAAGGGTCACTCCAGGGAACTGAGGGCAGACATGGGACCCAGTCAAGCCCTGCTTGTATCCAGTTGCAAGCATTCCTGTACACCCATTTCTTCATGAGGATTTTTCCTTTTTGTTTTTCTGAATTTGCCTTTTAGAATTACCAAAAGGTCAGTTAGTACAGGAATAAGGGTGGAATCCCAACCAACTTTCCAGTACTAAGGTAAAGGCAATGCAGCTATGAAGAACAAACATAACCTTACCTTGAGGTCTCTGAGAGTGCCACCCAACTGCAGGATGCAGCACATGTCCCATTGATACTGTTATGTCAGTGATGGAAAGTTGGTTAGGATTTGGTCTTAAAAGAACACCAAATATTCTGCAAACTCCACCCAGGATTCTATAAGTATGCACATTTATGCAGGACCTATTCTGATCACCAATTGTGGGATAGAGTTAAAGAAATACCACAGAGCCCTTCACACAGTCTAGCACACCTGTTGATGCGGTAGAGGATGCTGTCTTCTTGCAGGCCTTCCCGTTTAATGGAGAAGAGTGGAGATCTGGTCTCTCCAGGGAGGTAGCCTTCCGCTTCCCTATGTGAGGGAAAGGGAAATATGGCTGGAGATGTGTTCTGGGAAATAGCAGGTACCCATCCTCCACCAAAGGGCAGTACCCATTCTCCACCAAGGGCTGGGCAGTACCCATTCTCTTGGCACACATACCTCTTCTCCTCAAGAGGGAAAACTCCTGATATAGCAAACCTCTCCTTTCCATACGTGCCCACTACCAAGATCCATCCTCCCTGAAGGTCTCTCCTGAGACCACTCATCCATGCCCCTTTCCCCACTCTGACTGGTTGCTTTCATGAGGCCACTCACCTCTCAGAAAGAAAGGTCCACTTCAGGACAGAGGGGATCCATTCAGGAAATTCCCATGGAGAGTGGAACTGCTCACGCCTATTGGAGAAACAACCACCACCACACAGTCACAGGGATGGAGCCTACAACCCAGAAGACAGCAAGTCTTCAGCCCAGTGTCCCACTCCAGAACGCAAAAAGGAAATACTCCACAGGACTCCAAAGGAAAGCTTGGGAATGACCACCTCCCAAACTAGCGTCAACTAGCCAAACGCTCGTCTGAGTACTGATCAGACATGCTTCATTCCAGAAAGGAAATGGCTGTGCAACATGTCCTGGAATGGTTTTGTCACTGCCTCACCAGTCCAGTGGGGCCAGCGGCAGCAACATTTGCCCAGGAGGACACTGCTATGGACGTTGAGCTAGGGAACTCCACCTCCCTAACTCTGGGGAAGAACCAAAAGGACCCTGATTCTCTATCTTGATACTGCAGACCCAAATGTCAGTTCTCCTGCTCTTTCACACTGTGAAAAGCAAGCCACATACATGAGGACCTCCATACTTACAAGCGGTGAGTGATATCCAGAGACTTCCACACTGGATACATTATGGAGTTGTGCATACCATTGGCGGCAAACCCTCGGTGTGATTTGGCTCTCTAGGGTAAAGGAGAAGAATTGAACATCCAATGCCGGCTAAGCTGAAAGCATCATGGCAGCCCTTTGTAAGTCATGAAAATGAACCCTCATCTGAAGGTCCTCATTTCCAAGGAAAGACTAAAATTGTCAATTCCCAGAGGCCCCAATGAGATGAATTGGCTCATTATCGCCATCACCTGTGGGACAGGCAACCCCACAATTCTGATTACCGATGCTTCATGCAGGCTGAACTCCAGTTCAGACTCTGATGCCTCGCTCAGCAACAGTTCATTCATCTCCTCTTCTTCCTCCTCCTCTGCTTGCTGGAGCACATCTTCAGGGGGGACAAAGTCTGCATCCTCCTCACTTTCCAACTTCTGGCTGAGAGGCTTCCGGCCCCGCTTCTTCTTCGGCTCCTGTGGGGCCTCATTGGAAGGAGGGGCCTGATACACAGATGTCAATTCCTCCGCCAGCTCTTGCAGGTACAGAAGGGCCCTGGGAGCACAGAAAGTCACATGATGGGCTGCAGGTTTGTTGGGCCAAATATTCCATCCTCTCCCCTCCCATGTTTGGGAAAGAGAATAAACCACCTCTTGGCACCCCAAGACTAGAAAAAGAGAATATTATGGAAATGCATCACATTCAGAAGTGTTGCTGGTAAAGCCTGCATGCACCCTCCCCACTTGGACATATAAGCACAAGCCTGACTTTTAAAATGGCAGCCTGGGGCATAATCCTAACCAACTTTGCAGCTCTGGCATAGACATAAATCTAGATGTGCCAGATTTATGCATGCAACTCTTGAGGCATGGCAACAAACATGCCTTACCTTGAGAAGGCCTCCTTGACTGCCCAAAACTTCAAGATGCAACACATGCACCACTGGCACAACTATGCTAGTGATGGAAAGTTGGTTAGGATTGCTCCCTGAGAAGCCCAGCCAGAAAGGTCAGCCCTGTAAATGGGATTGGCTGCCTCAATTCAAGCCACTCTCAGTTCACCTGGCAAGAGATTAAGGAAAGTTTGTTACGGTTTTCAACCTGAATTACTTTGAGGGTAGGCTCCACACTTGAGGAAGTCCTGTGAGTCCTCCTCCTCCTACCTAGGAAGGTCTATTAGCCTGCTCTAAGACAAGAACAGTCCAATACTTCAGAACTTTAGTTCATTAGGGCAAACAACTGATTGCTTAAGAGGCCATAAATAATTTATAGGCAGTTCTATCCCCCCTTGCCCACAGCATATAGTGCCACCAATGGAAAGTGAGCTGCATGTTATAGTGGGAAGGATACAACCAGAAAGTCCAGAAAAGGCAAGTAACTATATAAATACTATAAAAATCCTCATTGTTTTAACTGTTCTCCTCCAATTCTCTTTCTTGAATCCCCTTCCTCAGCAGTTTTTCCTTAACTGCCCTCTTTCACCTTTCTCTTCATGTCCCAACTTACTCTCTTCAACTGTCATCACTCAACAGCCCCCCCACAACTGCCACATTGATAGACAGGTCTTTGCTATCATGTATCTCTGCTTAGGGAGAGAGACCCACATACTGTTACAGTAACTTTACAGCAAAGCACATAAAACTATGCAGTACTGATATTCAGATATCAAAGTATAAAGTACCTATTGTTCAACCTCTAGTTCTTAATATTGCATGTTTGTATTTTTGAGAGCTGGCAAATTTTTGAGACTCATTTACTGTCTTGTTTGTAATATATTTCATTTCAAATGTATACACTGGCACTGATTGAATGCATGGTGAAAAGATTGAGTGTTGAGTTGTGATTGAACTTCCAGGAGAATCTGGATAAACTGGAATACTGGGCTGTAACAAATAGAATGAATTTCAACAGGGAGAAGTGCAAGGTTCTGCACTTAGGCAATAAAAACCAAAAACACAGGTATAAAATGGGGGATACTTGGCTTGGCAGCATGACACATGAGTGGGATCTTGGAGTCGCCGTGGATCACAAGCTAAACATGAGTCAGCAGTGTGATGCGTCTGCAAAGAAGGCAAGTGCCATTTTAGGTTGCATTTAGAGGACTGCAGCTTCCAAATTGCGAGAAGTTCTAGTTCCTCTTTACTCTGCATTGGTCAGACCTCACCTTGAGTACTGTGTTCAGTTCTGGGCACCTCACTTTAAGAAAGATGCAGCCAAACTGGAGCAAGTCCAGAGGACAGCAACAAGGATGATCAGTGGGATCGAAGGGAAGCCCTACGAGGATAAGTTGGGGGAACTTGAGATGTTCAGCCTGGAGAAAAGAAGGCTGAGAAGAGACATGAATGCCCTCTTCAGATACCTGAAGGGCTGTCATATGGAGGAAGGGGTTCATTTGTTCATAGCTGCTTCTGAAAGCAGAACTAGAATCAATGGGTACAAACTGCAAGAAAGGAGATTCCGGTTGGATATCCGGAAAAAATTCCTGACAGTGAGGGCAATTCGGCAGTGGAACAGATTGACAAGGGAGGTGGAGGACTCTTCCTCACTGGGGATCTTCAAGCAGAGGCTCGATGAGCACCTGTCGGGGATGCTCTACGATTTCCTGCAACAGGCAGGAGGTTTGACTAGATGACCTACTAGGTCCCTTCCAACTCTATGATTCTATGAACTATAAATTTTTATTTATTTATTTTATGTATATTGAGTCCATATCATGACAGGTCATCTGATTTTTATTGTATATCTTTGTACAATGAGATTCAAGTATCTGTCTACAATCAACATCTCCTCTCTCATATAGTTCTGATGTTCATAAATCTCTGACAATGGTTCTCAAAAGTTTAGGGAGATTTATTCCCTTAGTAAGCTTTGCAAAGGACGGCTAGGGTAGTGATGCAATCCTGAGGATCACATAACTACTTTTCCCCTGCCTCCACCCTTAAAAGGAATGGGGCACCTTTACATGAACTGGGGGATATCCTAGTCTGAGCACTATTGCTCTGGTGCCTCTTTATAAATCTGACTGTGAAAATAACTGTGAGTTGACAATTCCTGTGTTTGCTTAAAATCTTTTCTGTGCTCTCTCAGCTATGCCCTTTCTGTGCTCTCTCAACTCCACAGTGGCCATCTTTTCAGCTTGTTCTAACCAGCAGTATCTCTTATGGGGCCATACATACTCCTGCCATAGGAGGATCTATTGCATCCCTAGTTGATTTTAAAGCCTGGAGTTTACCTGGCCCATGCTGTTGTGGACAGGTATACATTGACATTATCTTGAGGAGTATAAGCACAAGGACAGCAGAACAAGAGAGATACTATTGGTTATAACAAGCTGAAATTTAACTTGTTAATTTCATAGTCAACAATCTTTTTGTTTACCTCTCCAAAAAATACCCTGATACTTAGCTGATGTTAGCTCAAGGAGTTTTAGGGGAGCAGGCCAGGAAAAAGGGGTAGGGTCTTGGTGTGTGCTGCTCCAAGAAAGAGATTTATATGGTTGGAAAAGCAGTTGGGAAGGAACAGTTAAAACAGCAGTTGCAAAAGAATGTTAGGGAGAGAAACTGTTTCTTTAAGGCAAACTGCTTGTCAGGTGCTTTGGTAGGAGCCAAGGTACATCTGGAAAGCACCACCAAGGAGCGAACCTCCTGGAGAATATACTTTAATTCTTATTTTTAATTCTTTTTTCAAGCTTGACTCACTGTTATAAAACTTTTAATAAAATTCCTTAGAAGCAATCCTACTGGGTCAGTGTTAATTAATGGGGACCAACAACTAACCTGACAAATCCAGTTGTTACAGAATTGGTCTTGGTAATGTTACCAAGCAGAAAAGGGGTTTCGGCATCTCTTTGTTGTCACAGAGCCTTAAGGGGGCAGACCAGGAAATTGGGCAGGCATCTAGTGTAAGCCACTACACTCCTATAGGACACAGCAGTCCACTAATTTAATCATCTCCAAAACTATTAGAGTTTAACATCTCTTTGGTGTTAGAGCCTTAAGGGAGCAGACCAGGAAATCGGGAGGCATCTAGTGTAAGCCATTACACTCCTATAGGACATATAGTCCACTAATTTAATCATCTCCAAAACTAGTAAAAGAACAGTAGTGTTAGGTGACGCACTGGCACACGTGACATCTATGGCCATAGGCCCTTCCCTGATTGAGTTGTAAGGCCAATAAGCCCTGTTGAACTCAATGGGGCCTTGGTTCTGGGAAGACAAGTACTGGAAGAGATTATGAATCAGATGACAAAACAAAAAGGACAGAGAAAAGAGGGCTTATGTGTTGGACATGTATCACAAGCTCCAGGGCAAGCCCAGTTTAACCACCCGAACCTGACTTCCCAAAACAGAACCTGCAAGCATCATGCCTCCACTTGCTCTGTCCCCTCGTCCTTACGCTTTTGCTGCACGACGCTTTGGGCGCCCACTCGGAGTGGTCTCAAGGCAAGCTAGTCCCTCACTGATGGCTGGAATCTTCTGTGGGCAAAGGGGATCTGGCGACTGGCACTCCAGCCCCTGTGACAGTTTCAGAAGGAGCATTTCTGCCTTGGACTTGCGCCCTCGCTTCTTTGGCACCTTCACAGGTGGGACGGAGTCCTTCTCTGAAGGCCCAGGGACCTCGATTTGGCCACTGGGCTCCTTCAAGGTGGGGCCTTTGCAGACAACAGCTTTCTTTTTGGGCTTCCTGCCACGGCAAGGCTTCTGAAGAGATGGAATGGCTACCAAGACTTCTTCTGGATGAACTGAACCCATAGTTGCTGATGAGTGGAGATAATCTGCTTGAAAAAAATGGAGTGGGTTAATTCACATACCAGGGGGTTAATTCACATGCCAGCACATGCTGTTGCTGAGAGGTAGAAGAGAGAAAGCTGAAATTATTTCATAACCCTCTTTAATCTTCTTCCTTAGCCCTCTGCATTCAGTGGGTTTTAGAATCTGTTAGTCCAACATTTCTTATGAGCCACTGGTGGATTGGAAGTCCACATTTGGTGGCCTGTGACCCTTATTACCTTGGCCCAATACAATGTTCCTGGAGAGGGATAAAAGCTTTCAGTATTCCCCACAGGACTCTTCCAGGTTATGACAGGCTGGCAACCCACTTTATTGACCGCAAAAGACCTCAGAATGGCACCCATAGGCGACTGGAAATATCTGCCCTTTTTTCAACTTAACTTCCAATTTGAAAAGAAGTTGCTTCTGTTCACTTAAGTCCATTCTAAAGTCTGCAAAGACCAAGAGAGTGGATTACTGGCCCAGCAGGAGCTGAAAGAGGCCTATGGGGCTTCCTCACAGTATTCTTCCTCCACCAGAAGCATCATGTCACTATCTAATATGGAGAACAAGATGAGTTGTGGTGCCAAAAAATGTGGAAGTCATTGCAGTAGTCACACCCATTCTATCCTCTGCTCCAGAAAGCTTCCAACTTTTTGACCCTGCAACTGGAAGGAACTTCATGAGCCTGCAGGCTCACACATCTACAGGATGAGAAACCTTTCCCCCAGAGGCTGAAGCTGCTATGGCAATACCCCAAGCCCTCAGTTATCCCAGACCCTAAGAGACAGAAAATCTGGCTCTCCTGCTGCATAGATTGCTCTCCAGATATACTACAGAAGGGGAACATGCATTTTTAGGGTTCACACAGTACACAGTACAAACGATGGAAGGAAACTGATGAGCCAAGTGGAGGAGATGGTATAGGAAAAGCAAGGAAAGTAGGCGTTCAACACTACATGATTCTCTCCCATGACCACCAGAAAGACACTGAGCCATCACTCCTCCCCTCTCCAAGCAGTACTTAAAGACAAGAGACCAATATCATCAGCTTGTCAAGACAGAAGGAATGGTCTACTACAGCCAGAAAAGCACACAGAAACATACCTAGGGCCCCCTGAAGGCAGGTCTCCTCACTTTCTTTCTTCAGTGGCCTTGGAAGTTGTTTGTCTTCTGTTGCATCTGGAATTGTTTTCTTGCAAAAGGGGTTCTGCTGCTCTAGCTGTTCTTCCTGCAAACAGCTTTCCAGAGGGATTTGGGGTTTTGCCATCTCTTCTCCTGTTTCTGTCTTGCTCGAACACATTCGTGGCAAAACCAGCAACTCCATGGTTGCTTCATGCTGCCCAGTCCAGCAATGGTTCCCTAAGCAAGGCTTCAGACAAAGAGTCTGGCTGGCGCTTCCATCTGCTTGGTCTGTTGCTTCATTGGCTATCCCCATGGCACAGCCTGGGGTAGGGCAAGATTCCATGAAGGCACTACAGCTGCTCAGTCAGGTGTTACTTCCCTCATCTTGCACATGACCCTGCCTGCAAAAGAAAAATGAAATAAGAAGGATCACACAAAATCACCAATGGAGGTGTTACTCATGAGGTTGCATAATTACAAAACCAATCTGTTATTATTGTCATATAAGAATATATTGCATAAGCAAGGATATATTTTTCCCATAAACCTCAGGTCAGACTGAAGGCCTAGTCAAGTGTACCTCTTCTGACTCTTATCCTTGTGCTGTATATTGTAGCCCCTAATCTGGTCTAAGACAAGTCCCATTGTCTTGCTAACAGTCAACATTCTGTCAACACTCCGACAGCAATCAATGCAAATTCCTATCTGGTCATCAAAGTAAATTGTTTTTTCCTGTCTGGTAGCCCAGTAAACATTCAAAGGATTAACCAAAAAACAACCAGACACATAAATAAGGTGCCAAAATATGTATAAACAGAGTTATGGTTTTGGCTCAAAGTGTGCGTGGAGCTGGTCCCTCACCAAGAAAGACTCTGCCTCCCTCGAGGAGTGCTCTTTCTCTCTCTCCCCAAAGATGGCAAGACCAATGAAAGGATGCACTCTCTGGACAGGTAATATGCCATCTTTTTAAAAGCTTTCTTTTTCATCCCCCCCTTTCTACTCTCTCAGTGGTTTATACTAGTTTAGACAGCTAAGAGCATAAAAACTCAATTAATTGATTGTATTTCATTGTTATTTGTGTTACCTTGCTGTGATTATTCATAATAAACCTTGCTAAAATGTATCTTCTAAAGCTCATCCTTCTACAAAAGTTATATGAAGTGATGCCATTTGATTTACATGTCTAGCTTTCAGTCATAGGACCAAAGAGGCAGTGCTTAATTCCCTTTACAAATATTGTATGCTGCTCTTTTGGTAACAGAGAGAAGATGTGCAAATACTCATTAAAGACATGGAAAACAACACCAGTGTCCTATCTCAGAAATAAACTGAAAGATATTGCAAAACTGGAAAAGATTCAGGAACTCGCAAGAAGTATTTTGCAGATTAAATTTGAAAATTACACATTTTGCTGCAAAAAGCAACTTAAATAGCCTTTTTATGCAACTCGGTGCAATCCTAACAAATTTTCCAGCACTGACAAAAGCACAATGTGACTCTGAGGTAAAGGAGCTCCCTTACCTAGAGGAGGCCTCTGCATCCTCCAACTGCAGGATGCAACAAATGCTCCACCAGTGCTGGAAAGTTGGTTAGGATTGGGAACTGAATTTTTTTTACATTAAATACTCTTTTAATTGTACGAGTTCCTCAATGGTAAATTCCCTTGCTCAGTTCACTCTGTCCTGTTAGTACAGAATAAACTGAGGCAGAAATAGTCAATGTCCAACTCTCCTCCAGCTCTATATTTTCCAAGCTACAAAGGGTTGTTGTCAAATCAATGATGGCCCCAAACGGTATCTATTTCTTAAGAACATAAGAAGGGCCTTCGCTGGATCAGGCCAAAGGGCCATCAAGTCCAGTTTCCTGTATTACAGCAGCCCACCAAATGCTTCTGGGAACACATATGACTCCTGCACCCAGGTGCCCTCCACCTGCATCTGATTTTGAGGTTGTCCTCCTTCACACACATTCCATCTGGTATCCTTTTAGCCTACCTTCTTGTCAAGTCCTAGAAGTGGATTTCAGCATCACTAACACTCACTGAAAAGGGCTGTGGGTGGTGCAAGTGGTTAAGACACTGTGCCTGTTAACCAAAAGGCCAGGGTTTGACAGCCAGGTCCCCACAAGCTCCTGTCCGTAGCCCAGCTCTGCGACGCAGCTGGAACCAATCGTGTCGGCCCTGCCTTTCCTTTGGACTATTTCAGTGGCGTGGAGAGAGGGAATTTTCTGATTGGGTAACAGCTTATCCTCCATATTAATCTACCCAGGCCTAGTGCTTCACATGCAGCATTAAGCATGATACCATAGTCTTTCAAGACTGATGGATGCCAAGAAGAAGACTTACCAAGACTCTCTGTTTTCCAGACCTGATACATCCCCAGAGACTCCTCAAACTTATTCCAGTTAAATAGCTAATGTAAGCCTGAAAAAACTCATTGATGACCAAATGTCTTGAAACTTTTACTTATCTGGCCACCCCTAACTGTTGCACACAGTTCATGCTTTGATAGCACAACTTCATAAGATAAACTAGTGGGATTGTGCTGTAAGCATGTACAAATGGCATGTACCCAAATGTTCTTACAGAAATTAAATGCAAAGCTACTAATCTTCTAATAAAAATATCCAACTTGTTCTTAAAATTGGCTTCTGTATCAAAAGATCAGAAAACAGCTACGGCAACAAACATTTTCCAGAAGGAATCCAGAACATGGCAAAGCCACATAAAATCAGAGCTGACTGGCAGTTAAATCCTAACAAAGATAAAATTGGCAAACATGTTACACAACATCACTTGCTGAAGCAACAGTTGTTTCTACCAATACAGTCCTGCCTTATGAATCTTCTAGAGTTTTTTGAGATCAGTAGCATATAGATAGGGATCATTTGGTGGTGATCGTTGTAAAGTTTTTGACAAATTCTTCGTAGCTTACTTTGGGGTCATGGTACAGAAGGACCCATCTGTGGCCTTGGATCTTACGAAGTATGTGGATAACATTAATAAGCTCAGGATGAACCATGCGGGTGTCGGCTGGGTTCGCTGTGATGAACAATTTCGCATAAGAAAAAGCAAGGAGCCCCACCTTCCTTGGGGCGCTCTGGTTAAAGATATTTTAGATACCATGGTTAGGGTACCCGCTGATAATGAGGATTTCTCCCCTAGTGGACACCATTTCGCCAAGTCCAAGGGGCGCAGGCAGTTTGGACATACAGTAAGCCAGAGGGTTCAATCCCCCAGCGTTTGCTATACGTTTAACTCGCAAGGCACTTGCCATAAACCAGGCTGCTCATATCAACATTCTTGTAGCATCTGTGGGGGTGTTCATTCCACCAAGTTCTGTGGCAACCCCAAGTCCAGTAAGCAGGGAAAAAGTGGCATAAGAAAGGGGGTGGCCGAGGTGGGGGAAATGGTGGTGGCAACAATACTGGGGCAACGCAAGCTACCGCCCCGCCTCCCAAGGGGCCAAGTCCAATTAAGCTGCCAGCCTTGGCCTCGCTGCTGAGCATTTACCCGGACTGTACAGCAGCAGATCGGATTTGGACCGGTTTCCGTGATGGCTTTTTGATAAATTCCTTCGCCAAAGGCTCATGGATAACCTCGGCAGGCATTGCTAAGAAATAGAAAACAGGAGAAGGGAGGCTTCTCAATAGAGAGGCAGAAGGTCTGGTCTAGAAAGCTGAGCCACTGTTTATGTCCAAAGATAATGTCTGAAGGTTACAGAGGAAAACACCGAAAACTGTGTGAGGAGAGACCTTGATGCTGAGCTGAGAGAGAGTGTGTGAAAAGATAAGGAAACCAGCTACAGATGAGTATTTACAGTGCGGCAAAAAATAAAAACAGACAAGAAGAGAAATCAGACATTTAAAGGGAGCCTGAATAGGACATTCTTGAAAGAGAGAAACTCTTAGTGAACTGTAAAACCCTCTTGGTGGTTATTTATTTACGAGATTTCTATCCTGCCTTTCCTCGGCTATGCTGACTCAAAGCAGCTAATTAACATTAACAACAACATACAGTGGTACCTTGTAAAACAAACACTTTGTAAAAAGAATACTTTGTAAGACAAATTAAAATTTCTAAGGAATTTTGCTTTGTAAGACAAACAGTGCCTTGTAAGACAAACATAAACTGGCAGAGTTTGGCAAACAAGGAAAATTTGTTGTAGAATGAACAAATTGATGGCTCTGCATTGTGAGCAACAGCAAGAGGTTCTAGAGGAGATCTCATCTGCAGAGGAGAAGGAGAATAAGAAGGAATCACTCACATGAGATTAAGGTCATTTGTAAACACTGGGAAATTGTGCATAATTCTGTAGAAAAGCACTACCCAAATAAGGCTGTAGCAGTGCAAGTGATGCATGTGTTTAATGACAATGCAATGGCACATTTCATCAAGAGTCATTAGAAGGTTCCTTGTGAAAGTTGCTCAAAAAGACACCAATGACTCTTTTAATGAAAATTAGTCATCCTTGACCATAAAGATTTTTCTTTTCTGTTTTACTGCACAGTATGTTATACCCAACAATTCAGAGTATCTATGGGATACTCTGACATTATGTGCACCCCGAGTTACTGCACCACCTAGTGAAAACCTATGGGAAATTCATATTGCAGTCCTGAGCAAATTGTTCTTACACTGGATAAAGGACTCCCTGTAGTTACTCTGGATTGTGCCCATAGTGTTTTTTTATTAATATTACAGTAATTGTGTTCTGTATTATATTACAGTGTTCTGATTTCAATTATAATGTTTTGTCATCATTTTTATACAGTTAATATTTTTATATGACTATTTTGGGGTTGTGGAACCAGTTGTCTGAGTTTCCATTATTTCCTAAGGGAAAATCTCCTTTGTAAAAAGAACGCTTTGTAAGACAAACGTGCTTCCGAAACAAATTTGTCTTAGAAGGCACCACTGTATACAAAAACATTTAATACATCTAAAAACATTTAAAAATTAGATTTGCCTGCCCATGTAAACCACCTTGAATAAAGTTGGAGGAGAAATCCATGCACATGCACACTTGCACATGGAAAAGAAACACATGCACACTTATAGGGCCTGAGCTGTCAGAGATAAAAATAGCAATAAGAACTTAAGAAGAGTCTCCACTGGATCAGGTCAAAGGCCCAGCTAGTGCAACTTCTGAGTAGACATGGATAGGTTTGGGCTCTGAGGCTGCAATCCTATCCATGCTTTCCTGGGAGTAAGCCCCTTTGACTAGAATGGGATTTACTTCTGAGTAGACATACTGCACAGAGGATTGGGCTCTAAGGCTGCAGTTCTATCGACACTTTCCTGGGAGTAAATCCCACTAATGGGACTTGTTTCTGAGTAGACCTGCATAGAATGGGTCTGTGAAGCTGCAATTCTATCCAGGATTTCCTGGAAGTAAGCCCCTTTGACTAGAATGGGATTTACTTCTGAGTAGACATACTGTACAGAGGACTGGGCTCTAAGGCTGCAGTCCTATCGACACTTTCCTGGGAGTAAATCCCACCGACTATAATGGGACTTGCTTCTGAGTAGACCTGCCTACTGTGGCGCTGTAAGTGGGATGGGGAAGGACCTTGTTCTCCATTAAGGGCTGGCGCTGTTCTCTCCCTGTTCTCCTGCGGAACTCCCTGCCGCTGGAGGCGACTTCCTCCGGAGGCTCGTTCCCCGGACCGAGGCTCCCTTCCCTTCCTGGGGCCGGTGTGGGAGGTCCCCCTCGGAGGAGAGGCCGCAGCCCACCCGCCCAGCGACCTCACCTGGCGGAACAGGGCTGCGGGCGGCGATGACAACCACCACCAAGATGGCGACGACCGGAGCAAGACCGGCAGGAGCTTCTGTCGCCGCGGCCCTCTGAGAGTGAGAGCCGGGGAGGCGGCTTCGCTGCCGCGGAGCGTCATGGGAGGGTGGCTGCTGCCGGCGCCACAGCGACCCCGTGCGGTGGCTCCTCCAGAGAGCAGGCCCAGCCAGGCCTTGGGTGTGGGGAGGACCCAGGCCCCACGTCTCCCCTCCCTCAGTCCTGGCCTCGCTCCAGCCCCACAGGGCTGCCCCCTGGTCTCTCCTCTCCCAGGAGGGGGAGGCTGAGGAGGGAGGGCAGGGGGTCCACAGTCACAGTCCTGTGGGGAGGGCTCTCCAGGTCTACTCACAAGCAAGTCCCATTATAGTCAGTGGGATTTACTCCCTGAAAGTGTAGATAGGACTGCAGCCTTAGAGCCCAATCCTCTGTGCAGTATGTCTACTCAGAAGTAAATCCCATTCTAGTCAAAGTGGCTTACTCCCAGGAAAGGATTGCAGCCTCAGAGCCCAAACCTATCCATGTCTACTCTAAAGTAAGCACCATTAGAGTCTATGGGGCTTACTCCCAGGAAAGGATTGCAGCCTCAGAGTCCAAACCTATGCATGTATACTCTAAAGTAAGCACCACTATTGTCTGTAGGGCTTACTCCCAGGAAAGGATTGCAGCCTCAGAGTCCATATTGCAGTCCATATAGGATGCTGGGAACCAGAATGACCATATGTCTTCTTTTTCAGTCTTGAATCCTGAAAAAGTCTTCGTTATCCTCCTTTTCCTTCTGAGCAGGCAGAATGTAACATACGTGTAATAAATTATATGTAACAGTTTTAAATTGAATAATAATAATAATAATAATATAGTGTTTAAATTAACCGCTTGAAAGCAGTATATATGAGTGTTTTTAGCTTTTATTCTGTCCCATCCTACATCAGGAAATGGCTTCCAACAGGAGCAGTTTCAAGTCAGCTTTGGGCTCTGTTGTCTCACTTTATCAGTTCAGTCTCCCATCTATAACAAATACAGGTCTGTTCATGATTAGCAGTCTTTTGGCAACCCTCTTCTCACCCACCCCATGCCATACACTGAAGGCTCTACCAATTCCTCTTGCTGACCCCTGCAGACCTCTATTTGAGATTAGGGAAAGGCATTTGTATTCCACAGTAGAGCCCTGCAGCTAAAGGCATGGTGACAAAAACCTTAAGTCCTGGCAAGATCCGGAGAGGGTGGCAGAAAATCACATCACTGTCCCAGTTCCTCTCCCACAAAGACTAAGGGAGAGAAAAAATCTCTCCCCTAAATTTGAGAAACAGTGCTCAGGTAGAAGCACCTTGCACAGGGGCTGCATAGTTATTGCTGAATACAGTCCTGAATATAGAAGGGACTGGTCCTCCTTTTAAAGGGGCTGAGGAGGGATGACGGCATGGCTCACATAGTACACATATACATGCACACACAGGAGACGCAGCAGAGAAACACAGGTTTATTTTACAACCCCTCCTCACGTTACTGCTCCACGTTCTTGACACGTAGCACAACAGGGACAGAGGTGCAAGGGATCATCCCCAAGTCTGTGATCACAAGATCCACCAGCTCCAAGGGGGTCACGTCATAGACCAAGTTAAGGAGCCGCAATGACTTCTGCTCCTGCCACCCTGCCAACACTTTGCGCCCCAGTCGTGACTCAATCAGGTCATCAGGATCATCTGCAGGCAGAAGAGGCAGTTAAAAGAACAGCATAGCTCCCTAAAGGCAGATTGGATCAAGCTTTCACCTCTTCGCTCCCCACTCCCAAGGCCAAGTTTCCAGGACAGAACAGGAATTTTGGGGCTGGGGAAGAAAAGAAGAAATCTCTGCCTCTTCAGTGTCTCACATGTTCTGGTGCACCCTTTGTTTACTGCAGCTTGAGGGCCCAGCCCTGACTTTCCTTTTGGACAAGTTAAAGAGAAAGCAGTTAACAGCTGCTCTTATATAGGGTTGCCATAATTCTCATGCACAAAACTGGGGCAGGACCCTCTGTCACACTGGTAAGTGTGCCAGTATGTGAACACAATCCCCCCAAAATCAGGACTGTCTCTGTTTTGGGGACACACAGCAACCCTATTCTAATGGCCCGATTCCTTCAGCCCTATTCCCTCAAGCAAGACGTCCTGCTTGCTCCGACAGGCCTAACAGTCTTCAGAGATACCTTGAACTAGTCTTTCCCCACAATTCAGAATAACTACAGGAAGACATAAGAGGCACTCTTGATTGCTCTTTGCATTTTCCATAGGTTTCCCATAGATGGCACTGTACCTACGTTGGTGTAAAAGGTCCCATAGTTACTCTGGATTATAGCTTTAGCCTAACAAAAAATTTACAGCTTGCTATGATCCTGCAGGGTTGACCATGGAGCAGGCTGGATAGAATTCTCTATCCCTGAATGGCATACCAAGCTCATTGGAGACGAAGGAGTCAGTCTGGACCCGCTCACAGAACTTGTAGGTTTCACAGCAAACCAGAACTGGAACGTTGTGGGCCTTGGAAAGCAGTGCAATTTGTGAGGTGCCCATCCGTGACATTACAGAGCCGTTTGCCAATAATGCATGAGCTCCCAGAAGCACCTTCGAGACCTGAGGAAAGGTATGCAAAAACTTGAGTGGTTGAAGCCAAGACTCCTTCCCCAGAGAAATCCCAGGTGGTCAACCGTCTCAAAGTCAAGATGGCTCCCTTGGGAAAACTGGTGACATGCCTCTGTCTGTAACCTGCATTGCCATCCTTATCTATAGACATGCCCCAAGGTTTGCCATGCAACCCCAGACAAGTCCCTCCATACCTCAGGCAACACATAGGAGATGGCGTTGATGAGTACGTAAGTGCAGCGAACACCCTGCTTCACCAGACGGCGCAGTGTCTCCCGACCCTCCAGCCGGGGCCGACTGTCCACCACTACTACCCGAAAGGCACAACCCTTGGCGTAAGCATTGCACAAAGTGCGGCTCACAAGGGAGGAGCTGCCAAAAGACACAGGTGACACATGAGAAACATCAAATGCAGACTCGTTTCACCCTGCACCATTCTCTTGCGTCAGGAAAAGAGGAGCACTGATCACAGCTGGTTTGCCCCTTCCATCACAGTAGATATGCCAGACTTGACCAAAGTCTCTTCCTCATTGGAGGGGTGGCAACCCAGACCCAGTCCAGCCCTATCTTTCATAGGGACAGATTGCACTTTTGCTGGTCTCCCAGAGTTCAGCTTTTCCTCCTCAATCTCCCTTATTTCTCCTGCCTTCCTCTTGCTTCACCCCCCATTTTCCCTCTCTACCACCCTTTCCCTACCTAACCTAACCTCCCTCCAAGGCAGGTAAGCAGCAAGGATTAAGCCTTCCAAGATCTCTCTGATCCAGCCTCCCAGGTCTGTAGGCTCCAGTCCCCAGGCAGGCCAGCTGCTCCCTCCAGCAGTCCCAGGCCAGCCCCAAAGAATTGCCACCTGAGTGACTGAACAGGTGAGGGGGCAAGCGACTCAGCTGGAGCCTTGCCACATCACTCTGTCCCCCTCACAGTGCTGGGAAGCACATCTCCGGCATGGCTGTGGGCCCTGTCCATGGCGCAGGGACTGTCCACCAGTCCCTGTGCATGCAGGAAAAAGCCTCTCCACCACAGCTTCTGCTGTGGCTCATGGCCACGCTGGAGAGGCGTCTCCCACCGCTGTCCCGGGGGTGAAGAGCTGTAGGGCTTTTGCCCCCGCAACAGCAGTGGGAGGTGCCTCTCCAGCGTGGCCATGCAGGGAAACACCTCCTCATTGCTGCCTCGGTGCAGCTCCCATCACCACTGCTGGGCATCCAGGCACCACAGGGGACCCTCCAGAGGCATGACTGATCAATGGATGCCCCCCTCTTATACAGCACAGCCACAAGATGCCCAAGCCTGCAGTCCCCATTGACTCTGGACCATGCAGAGTCTGGTAGCAGGCACCACATGGCAGTGTGCACCCGTTCACCACCTTGCGTGCCCGGACAGCCAGAGGTCACAGTTCAGGCTTGAGCATGAAAAAGCAGCAAATTCCAAGGAGCACACACCACATGCCTCCTTGGCCATGCTTTTTTGTCCAGAATTCACCGCCTGTTTCAAAATTAAAGAGCTAGCATATGCCAAGGCTACACAAAACAGTCTCCTCCTTAAATGGCTCAGTTCCACTCACCACCCACATTAGCAATTCTGTTCTGCTTCCCCTATCTCTACCACCATCACAACAGTTCCTTTCTATCTCCTTCTTGCTCCCCTTCTTCACACACTGCTACATACCATCCATAGACCAGGATGACGTCTCCATCGTTGATCTTCTCAAAGGCTGACTTGGAAATGGCTTCAGCTGCTAGGACAATCTTCTCCCGCACATATTTGTCAATGGCATCTTGCAGAACTCCTTTAGCCTGCAGCCAAAAGGTGGGCCTAGTCACATTTGACATTTGAAGAGCCCTCACCCTCAAACACCCCATATTATATTTCCCTGTCTGGATCCTTCTCCCCCAAACTGTGCCAAGTGGGAAGAGCATCCTGCAGCGGATCTCGAGCATTTCAGTCCAGGACCCCCTTCTGAGAATGACAATCTGTCTGGTTAAATATGGTTTTTTTTTATCTCTTTCCATATTTAATCTGTTAGACTAGTTATGTGTCTTGCTATATTGGTAAGATTTGTTCTTTTATTAGTATTATCAGCTATGTTTTTTTGTTGTTGTTGTTTATATGCCAATAAAGGTTACGGTAACGGACAATCTGTCTGGAACCCCCAGAAGTGATGTCATCAACGTGAATGTAATGGCCAGAGATGACATCACTGTGATGCCAGAGCTTCTACAAGTCTGCTCAGAAGTTAGTCCCATTACGGTCAGTAAGATTTACTTCCAGAAAAGCAGTCTTACCTCCTCCTCTCGCATAGACCCAGGCAATGCAGAGATCTCCTTCTTGAGGAACTTGATGGCATTACCCATGCTGGCAGAAAGGGGCCGACACTGGTTCAAGAAGCTGCAAAAAACAGGCACATTCAGCCCAGCCTTATGGTCACCTCTCCCTTGCCTGGACAGCCTGCCCTTCCACAGTGTGGGAGCCAGTCTCCCGTGCCTGTCACCTGATGTAGGGCTTCAGCTTGTTCACTAGGTCCCGTGAGAGCTCCTCGTTGGCAGGAGTGACATAGTCCCCAATCACCTGAGGAGTGGATATGAAAGACATATTTAATAACCAGAAAAGCAGGCTTCTGGAAACATACCCTTCCCAACACAAACCTGCTTGAAGACATGCAAGAGGGCAAGGCATCGGGCATTGGAACCATTGATGATGCCCTGGGAATACTGGAGACCAAGGCGCACCACTGCAGGATGGATGGCAGACACAGGAATGCTGTGGGTGAAAGTTGTTGGAAGTGGTCAGGTTGAGCTCTTGAAATGATGCTCTGGCCACTTTTTGCAACATCATAAAATCACAAAGAAGCCCAATTACACAGTGCTTAGAGAGGAAAAGGCTAATAACTGCTAGTTAGAAGCCTGTTACGGCTGAAGTTTTCCGTCAGGCTTTCGCAGATATGTCAATTTTTGTCATCTTGACTTTCTTCACTTTCAAACATCATGTCTATCAGGAATGCTAAACAATCCCCAGCATATTTAAACTATATCCCTGTGCCACTTCTGGCCCCTTAAAAAATTGCAACACTGGTCCATTTTGACTTTCCTCATAGTACTAGCGCTAGTCCTAACCTAATGAAACAGCAAAGAATGAATCTACCAAATTCAGCAAAAAAAAGTTATACATGAAGAAAGAAAGTCATAGCAAGAGCCTGACCAGGACATAGGAAACAAGAGTTTTGTGTCCTTCCAAGATGGAGCAGATTGGAAAAAGCCTACATACTACAGGCCCTGCTTGGGCAGGAAGGTTGAAACTCAAGGAACATCTCAAGCAGGAGCATCCAGAGCTGAAGCAGCTCGCCAAGTCCCACAGATGAAGCCAAGAAAATAGCACAAAGCTGATGCTCTCCAGCTCACCAAAGTAGTGGACAGAGAGAGAAAGTGAACACACTGGAGGAAAGGGGCCCATCACCAAGCATGGGCCTTCACCAAGAGGATCCAGATGTGTCACTGAGACATCCAGCTTGCTATAAGCAGGATCTACTAAGAGTTGCCAAGAGCACTTTTCCAGCAACCTGGATGTAGGCTGTAATCCTAGACACTTTCCTGGGAGTAAGACCCATTGAACACGATGGGGCTGATTTCTGAGTAGACATGTTTAGGACTGTGCTCATAGTCCCTTTTGTGCAGTCCAGCCCCAACAGGCACTTACCTCATCTGCTGTGTTAGCAATTCTTTGCGGCTGTATTGGTGAAGGTGTGAGAAGAGGCTGACTTTGGCACCATATTCTGGTCTGAGAGGCACCTGGACAGGTGAAGAAGAACAGAGCTGGAAGGCCAGTGCTGGTCTCTCCTTTATGCACACGCTTCTCCCACCACACACACTCCCTCACCACTTTTAACGCACCAAGGGCTCTGTGCTGTTACCATCTACTATATAACCTCTGAGCATCCTATCAGTGTTGATTGTAAAATGCATCTCTCTTTTTTCCTGACTGCTAGAAAACTCATTACTAGGATGCTCAAGGTGGCATCCAACACAAAAATGATTCAAGGTGGCATCCAAAGCAAAAATTTGTACCATGAACCTCCTGTTCTGGGATGAAGGGATTGATCTCAATGGGCTTACTTCTGAGTAGCCAACCTTGCCCTGCCACATCTCACCTGCTGGCGCTCCAGCTTCTTGGCCAATTTCTTGAGTGCCGCAGGATCATCAACTTGCACATGCTCTGGGAGCCGTTTCAGCACTGAGGAATTGGAGAAAGGGGTTGAGAGCCTGATCCTGGGTATGACTACTTAGAAGTAACCCCCATTATACTTAGGCTGCAATCCAAAAGACGCTTTCCTGAGAGTAAGACCCACTGAACACAATGGGGCTTACTTTTGAGTAGACATGGTTAGGATTGTGCTCTTAATGGCTTTTACTCCTGGGTAAGTTGTGTATAGGAGAGCAGCCTAAAGCTGCACCCATTGGATCTTACTCCCCAGTAAAATCCCAGTAATGGCTCTTGCTCTCTACTGCTCCACAGTTACTTACAGGTAAGCAAATCCCAATGTACATAATGCAGCTTACTTCTGAGTAGACCCACAGAGAGCCGTGCTTTGTCTAGGCACTCAGGCATCCTCCCTACCTGGCTGGGCATCACTAGGCGAGGTCCTTGGCTTGGAAGGCGCGGCCGCCTGTCCCTGCGCGTCTCCCCGCTTGGCCTGCTTCAGGGCACGGTCGGCCTCCTGCTTGGCCCTGCGCTCCGCTCGCAGCTCGGCCTTGCTTTTCCCAGGGGGAGCCGCTCCATCGACGGCTGCAGGGTTGGGAAGAGCCGCTCCTACGGGGAGGAAGACGGTCAGCCGGGGCCAGCCAGGCAGCCTTTCCCCCCACCCCAGGACCCACTAAGCACCTGCTGGCGGTGGCTGCTGCTGCTGACCGTCGGGGGCCGGGGAAGCCTCAGGGGGCGCCCCTGGGGCCGGAGCCTTCTCTCCTTCGCGGCGCTTCTTCTTCTGCTGCTTCTTCTCCCTCCGCAGCTGCGCCTTCTCCTCCCGAGTCAGCTCCACCGCCTGCGAACCACACGGACCGCGGGGACTTAGACGGGCACCGGCGGGGACTCACGGGCACCTCCGCCCTTCCCGGGTCCCGGGCAGTGCCCCTTACCTGGCTCGACTCCACGCCCGGCGCTGTCTGCACGGGCTCCGCCATCGCTCTCTCTCTGCTCTGTCCTGATCGCTTCCGACGGCGCCGGCTAAGAGAGCGACCCCTGCCGGTCGCAACACCCTTCCGTCCACGCCTCTCCCCGCAAGGGAGGGAGCAGAGGAGACCGGCGAAGAACCCTTCACTGGACGGGGCGACCGGGGTGTGCCTCCCCTGCGCCCCCACGTCCAAGCGACGGGCCGCGGTCAACACTTCCGTCCCGCCCCGTCCAGCGCTGCAGCCTTAGCAGTGCTGCTCCCGGGGAAGGAGAAAGCCTTGATCGGTCCAGCTCCGACGGAGAGTACCGGTTGTCCTCGCAGCTCCATCCTCCCCGCTTGGGGGCGCTCCCTTCCCGCTTCCACCCCGCCCCTTCCGCGCTCCGCGACGCCCGCTCGGACCTCCTCGACGGGGGCGGAGCGGCCGCGGCCAGGGGGTGGCACCGCGGCGCTGCCTCTCCTCTCCTCCGCCCGCAGCCCAGCGTGCGCCCTCCCCCGCGGCGGCCCTGCAAGATGGCGACGGTGGCTGGATCCGGCTCTGGCCTCGGCTGGAGGTAGCGGCGGAGGAGGAGACGACGGGGGTCGGAGCGGCCATGCACTTCTCCATTCCGGAGACCGAGACCCGCGCGGGGGACGGCGGCACCGCGGCCTACGTGGTGGGTGTTGCCGGTCCGATGGGGCGCTCCGGGAGTGCTGGATGGACGTCACGGGACGGGCCGTCGAGGACGGGCAGTTCCCTTGCCGGGTCTGGGCAGCCCGGCTGGGAGGAGGCCCCGTCGGTGCCCCCGTCCAGCCTCCCTAGTCCCTGGAGGGAGAGGAAGGCAGTAATCCTATCCACTTTCCTGGGAGTAAACCCCACAGACTATAGTAGGACTTACGTCTGAGTAGACATGCAGTGTTGGGCTCTGAGGCTGCAATCCTATCCACATTTTCCTGGGAGTAAACCCCATTGACTCCAGTGAGACTTACTATTGAGTAGACAGGCGCAGGAATGGGTCCTCTGGCTACAGTCCTTTCCACTTTCCTGGGAGTAAGCCCCATTGACTCCAGTGGGACTTACTACTGAGTAGACAGGCACCAGATTGGGTTTTTAGGCTACCTTCCTGGGAGTAAGCCTCACTGACTCCAGTGGGACTTACTACTGAGTAGACAGGTGCAGCAATCGCCTCAGGCTACAGTCCTGTCCACTTTCGTGGGAGTAAGCCCCATTGACTATTATGGGACTTACTGCTAAGTTGATAGGCACAAGATTGGTTTTTTAGGCTACTTTCCTGGGAGTAAGCTCCATTGACTCCAATGGGACTTACTTCTGAGTAGGCAGGCACAAGTTTGGGTTATCATGTGATTTCTTGGCAAGTCAAGTAATTTCTTGGCAAGTTAAGGCTGTGGGTGGCGCAAGTGGTTAAGACACTTCCTGTTAACCAGGAGGCCAGGGTTCACCCGGGTTGGCCCCACAAGACAGGGTGAGCCCCTGTCCTTAGCCCAGCTCTGCAACGCAGCTGGATCCAATTGTATTGGCTCTGCTTTTCCATTGGGTTTTCCATTTTCGTGGAGAGGGGGGATTTGCTGCTTGGGTAATAGCCTATCCTCCATATTAATCTACCCAGGCCTTTGTGATTCGCATGCAGTGTCAGCGTCAAACATAGTCTTTCAAGACTGATGGATGCCAAGTTTTTTTTCTTGGCAAGTTGTACTGGTCAGGTCAGCAGCCCTAGCGGGGCTCTTTGCAGACCCCAGGGCAAGATCAAATCCTATCCAAATTTTTATCCATGACTCAGTCAACTGATATAAGGAAATATTAGTCCCATGTTAAGCAGGCCTTCATAACAAGTGTGCGCGTGTGTGTGTAGAGGTGGAAACCTGCAAATGCTGGATGCAGGTGTTTTGTGTGCTCTCTGCGGCAACTGGTGGGCCGCTGTGTGAAGCAGGAAGCCGAGACTAAATGGCCATTTGACCTGATCCGGTGGAGGCTCTTCTTATGTTCTTAATGCAGCACACAACCTGTTAGCATGGCTGCATCAGCACTGGCATGTCGGGCCCTGAATTCTACCCCCCCCCCCCAACCCTACAAAGGGACCACTGGAGCTCAATGCAGAGGTAGCAGCTGCATGATATTTCAGGCAGAGATGGAAAAGATTGATGGGAACCAGACTGGTGGAGACCAACAGCTGGGACCTGGACCCTCTCTCTGATCCCACAGCTTGCAATGAGGACTGCACTTGCATATGCTTGCTTGTGAGGAACCCTTGTTGGAAGGGACCCTACTTCTTTGGAGGAAGGTAGAGGTGAAAAATTAACTATTGGTCCGTTGGGAAGATGAATTGGTCATCCACTCCCCCTCCCTCACTTCCTGTTTTAATTGGCTGTGGAAAGCACTTTTCAAGGGAAACCACAAGCAGGGGAAATTTGTCTTGTCCTTTGTTTCATAGAATCAGAGAGTTGGAAGGGACCCAGCGGATCATCTAGTCCAATCCCCTGCCTGTAGACAGGAAATCCTTGTCTTGTGGGGACCCAGGTCTCCAACCCTGGCCTGCTGGTTAACAAGCACAGTGTCTTAACCACTTGCACCACCAGTTGATTACATTTAGAACCAAATCCCCATAAGCTGACTTTAAACTATGTGAAAAGTGTTAGTGGAAACCCTAAAGGGGTGACATCTTGGATCTCTACTCAGAATTGCTCCTCTGTTCTCTTGCTGTGGCCCAGAATTTCACATTCAGAGCTGCAGCCCTGATAGTGCTTTGGAGAGGGAGAATGACAAGTGACTGTTGGTCCTCTTGGCCTTGCAGAAGACCTTGACCCATGGCATTGCACACCTGGAAATATATCTGTGGGAATGTCTCTAGATCTTATTGTGTTGGTCAAGCTGCCACTTTCTGTTGTTACAGGCCTACAACATCCATGTGAATGGTGTCCTGCACTGTCAGGTGCGATACAGTCAACTGCTGGGCCTCCATGAACAGGTGAGGAGTGGAGCGGGGAGAGGCTGTTTTACATTTGGTGATAATTCTTCAATTATAATTCCATTAATTTCCTCACTTCACTCTTGGGCAGTAGGGCAGCAAGCCCCTTATCAGGAGCCACAAAGGAGGCTCACTGCTGCTTTAGTCATTAAAAAGCTTTTAGTCTGTGATTTTAAGCCATAAGTGTTGTTCTTTCTGTAGCTAAGGAAGGAATACGGTGCCAATGTGGTGCCAGCCTTTCCCCCCAAGAAGATTTTCACTCTTACCCCAGCAGAGGTGGAGCAGCGGCGAGAGCAGCTAGAGAAATATATGCAGGCAGGTGAGTCCTTTGAAGATAGGCATGACAAACAGGAGGGTGCCCGTGTCACCCTGAAAGCAGTGGATGTAAAGCCTTTTAGACTGGAGTGCCCATGTTCTGTCTCCCCACAGTACGCCAGGACCCTTTGCTGGGAGGCAGTGAGATCTTCAATGGCTTCTTGCGTAAAGCTCAGCAGGTAGGACAGAGGAGGAGATGGAGGCAGGGGAGAGTATCACTGGAACAGCAGAGGGGCTAATCACAGCCCTTGTGTTGTCCCCAGGAGACCCAGAGGATCCCCACTGAGGAGGTGCAGCTGGAAGTGCTGCTGTCCAATGGTCAAAAGGTGAAGGTCAACATCCTTACCTCTGACCAGACGGAAGATGTCTTGGAGGTCAGTGCTTTCTGGGGATGGAAGTATGCAGCCTTGCTGGAAATAGCAAGTAGTAGTGGGGGAACAAAGCTGCTCTTCTAGTCAGCAGTTCCCAGTCTACTTCCAGCTGGAAGGCTGAGATTTTAGTGATGCCCCCCTCCTCCCTCTTCAGGCTGTTGCCTCAAAGCTGGATCTACCAGAAGACTTGATTGGCTACTTCCACCTGTTCCTGGTGCGGGATTCCAAGGATGGAGCCTTCTCCTGTGAGTGCTGTGATGTAGGGAAGGCTTGGTGGGCTGTTTTGGGGCTGCCTCTGACTGCTTTTTTCTCATCAGTTATTCGGAAACTCCAAGAGTTTGAGCTGCCCTACGTGTCGGTCACCAGCCTCCACAATCCAGAATACAAGATCCTCTTGCGTAAGAGGTAAGGGAGAGTGTGGGAAGCAATGGCATAGCTAATGCATCTGCTACCCAGGGTCAGAAGGATTTTGTAGCTCGTCCTCATTAAATCAAATTTAACTCAAGTAAATAAATTAAAAATTTCAGGTTAATTGACCATACCTTTTGACCAAATGCAGATATTCCAACTTTGTTTAACTTCATTCAACGATATCTTTCCAATGATATTGATAATATTAATATATATTATCAACAGTATGATGGTACTATTGTACATTTCACAATTTTACAATATTTCACAATATTATTGTACGTTCCACTAGTTTGTTGCCCTCTCTTTAGGTTTGTTGCCCAAGTGCAGTTGCTGTACTCCCTTAGCTACACTATTAGTGGGAACAGCTACTGTCAGCCCTTCCCACACTCAGAGCTAAACAGTTTTCTTCCCAACAACCTGCCTCTTCTTCCCCCCAACAGCTACTGGGACTCTGCCTATGATGAGGATGTCATGGAACAGCGGGTGGGACTGAATTTGCTGTACGCTCAGGTGAGAAGAGTTTTGCTTTCGGAAGGGGGCAAGCATCATAGACCTCGCTTATCTCTCATGCTCCTATCACATTATAGACAGTAGCAGACATTGAGCGGGGCTGGATCCTTGCCAGTAAGGAGCAGCACCGTCAACTGAAGTCTCTACAGGAGAAAGTCTCCAAGAAGGAGGTAAGTCTTGGCTTGGACTATTGGTAATAACTGCTTGCTGGCTTTGTTGGGAGACAAACAAGGCACAAAACCTAGGGGTGCCCAGCAGCCCTTTTTCTTCTTTATCCCAGTTCATCCGGCTGGCACAGACTCTCAAGTATTATGGATATCTCAAATTTGACCCCTGCATTACGGACTTCCCCGAGAAGGGCTGTCATGTCATTGTTGGGGCTGGGAATAGCGAGCTGAACTTCCAAGTCAAGCTGCCTTCTGAGCAGATCAAGGAGGGGAGTTTCAAAGTCACACGAATGCGCTGCTGGCGGGTCACGTCCTCGGTGAGTCAGTGGTTGGCATCCACCCAGTAAGCCTGCTTGCTTTAGGGGGATATACTGCATCCTAGCTTTTTCAAGCATCATGTTTTTCAAGCAGCTTCCTCACAACTTCACTTCTCCCACTTTTCATTTACACTAATTCTCACTCTGGAATTACTTTGCTGTAGCTGCTCCCCCTACTACCTGACTCCAGAAACTTCACCAGGCTTGAGCATACAGCTTTGCTTTCTGATTGGATGAATTACCTGTCTCTTTTTCTCAGTTCTGTATTCTGAAATCTTTTTTAGTCAGGGGCTAAAATCACCACCACCCTAAACATCTCTGGGCAGAAGCTCCTCCAGGAGCCTGGTGGATATGCCTAATGCAGCCAGGAGTATGAGGGATCCTCACAGGCTGCTCTCTTCCAGGTCCCTGTACACAATGGGACATTGGGCCCAACCGCTGGCAAGTCAGAGGTGAAGTTAGAATTGGCTTTTGAATATCTGATGAGCAAAGATCGCCTGCAGTGGGTCACCATCACTAGCCCACAGGTAAGAAGGTCCTGTGTCTTAGAAAGGAGATTCTTGATCATATGATACAGTACAACTAAAACCTGGCCTATCAGCTAAAAGAACAAAATCAATAGCACCTGTTTCTCCCTCCCTTGGTTTGGCACCAAGATACTGCATTCATTCCAAGCTAGGCATACTTTAAATTCCTCTGAAGTCTGCCAAAGAACAGCATTTTGGCTGTAGTTCCTCCAGCAAATTTTGCAAAATCAAGTTCCACTCTTGCACTAGGTAACTGACAATTTTTATCCTCCTTAGGCTATAATGCTTAGTATTTGCCTGCAGTCTATGGTAGATGAACTGATGGTGAAGAAATCAGGTGGCAGCATCCGCAAGGTGAGACTGTGGCTTCCTTCTGCAAACTCTTGCTGTGGGAGACCCAAAACCAGGGTAGAGTGCCTGTCCCGAGACTGTGGAGTCTTATAAGCCTCTTTGCTCCCCCTTCTCAGATGTTTCGCAGGAGAGCCAATGTAGCACTGCAACGCTCAGATAGCCAGCAAGCTGTGAAGTCTCCCCCACTTTTGGTAAGTAAATCTTGCTCTCATTGGGCTGTGCACGTGTGTGTGTAACCTTCCCTTTCACTTCCCTGTCTGTCTTGGCAGGACTCTCCTGATGCCAACCGGGAATCAATTGCAAAGGTCTCGGTGAGTGACTCACAAGTCTTTTACCTCTTCACCACACTTGCATGTCGAGGACTTTTGTTAATTTTCTCTTCCTCTCCCCAGAGCAAACTGGGCTCAGTCAGCCTGCGGGCCATCAGTCATTCCAGCTCTTCCACCAACATCGGCACCAATGACTTCCATGGCAACTATGCCTTTGAGGGCATTGGAGACGAGGACCTGTAGGTGCCCTGCCCTGCTGCATTTCTGTGGAATGTATGACCTGTTCCTAGGTTGATCTTAATGTGCCTCAACCCTGGCTGGCCTTACCCTGCACTGCAGCCTTTTCCCAGTAGGGGGAGGCAGGCAGGGGATGACTGGTCAGCGGCTTCTGCTTCATACGTGCCAGATGACGGCAGAATGGATGCTTGCTGCCCCTAGGCTCCAGCATAATCACTAGGCTTATAACCTCTTCATTTCTCTTCTTTCTGTTTACAAGATGAACATTTAACAAATGTTTGTGGCAATGATTAAATAGATGATGACTGGTAATAGTGTGTGAGCTATTCCCTCCTCTTGCGCATGATAGCATCCTACCACAAAGGAAACACCTTTTTTCAGCACTTCTCTCCATGGTCTGCCTTGAAGCAGCTCAGGCTAGAGGTTCTTTTGCTGTCACATGCATAGGTTCACAGCTACTGTTCAATCCCTATACTACCCCCCCAGCCAAAATAAAGCAAGATATGAAAACAGTTTAATGCGTTAATACACCATATAAATTACACAGACTCAAGCAGCAACCACAAAGGGAAGGGGGAACGACAGGCACAAAGACAAAAGAGCACCAGGAACTCCCCACCCACCAGGTGCCACTCTTTCTCCCTGCATGAGAAAAGCTGTCTCTTACTGTTCAGGAGTGTCTGGCCAGAGAGCTTTCAAGCATGCTCTCCCAAGGGAGAAACAGTTGCTTTCCCTCCTCTCTCCATGCACCACTAAGGCATATTATTGTCCAAACCAGGCCTCTCCTTGGGCAAGTCTTGTCCATGCACCTTCTGGTGCCGCTTGTAGTTGTCCCAATGGCCAGTAGTGTAGGGACAGATGTGGCACTGGAAGGGCTTTTCACCTGTGTGCCTGAGCATGTGCCGTTTCAGGTTCATACTCTGGTTGCAGGAGTAGGAGCAGAGGCGGCAGCGGAATGGCTTGTCGCCTGAGTGGATACGGCCATGGCGCTTGAGGTTGGCCAGGTTGCCACAGGCGTAAGGACACAGAGGGCACTTGTAGGGCTTCTCCCCCGTGTGGACCCGCTGGTGGCGCTTGAGGTTGTCCAAGTGGGCGGAGGCGTAGGGGCAGAGGGCACAGGCAAAGGGCTTCTCACCACTGTGTGTCTTCATATGGCGGGCCAGGTGGTTGGGATAAGTGGTGACAAAGGAACAGAGCTGACAAGAGAAACCTTTAGGAGAAGCAGTCTCACCCCCCAGCACTGTCAGGCTGCAGCGCCCACACAATGGCTCACCCAGGCCCTCGTCGGCCTCCAGAACCAGTCCACAGGCCCGACACGTAAAAGGAAAAAGCAACTCAGGGAGAACTGGGGCAGAGTCTTCAGGCCGCAGGAAGGGGGAACCTGGCAGCAGCGATGCTGTAGAGAAAAAGCAACTGTGAGAAAGAGTGAAGCCCAAGAACAAGGATCTCCAAACGCTCTGTCTAAAGGGCTGCATCAAATATCTAGCAAAATGTTGAGAGCCAGAAAAAATTAAAAATAATATTTCAATAATTACATTAGAGATGGAGCTTAATAAATGGGCTCAAATTTCCAGGATTTCTACAACCTCCAACACAAAGTACATACTTAAATGGAAACCCAGTCACCCACCCATTGAAACTCCACTCATGCTTGGTCAACTGAGCCAGAGGCTTGCCAGGGGTTCTGTAAGAGGCTCGCTGCAGGCCACATCTGGCCCCCAGGCCAGGGTTTGGAACTTTAGAAAATCCTCATATGAGTATCTGAAAAGCCCTACTGGATGAATCTAAGGCCCACATAGCAAGCTTCTTTCATCTTGCAGTGTGACCTCCCCTCCCCCTGGTGTTTATGGGAGTCCATAAGACAGGACAGCCTACGACTAAGCTGTTTCTCCAGCGCCCACCCATGCAACAGATTCAGGACTGAAGGTTTGCCCATGTCAGCCTGCCTCTGCAAGTGGACAATGTTTCCCTAGAACAAAGGTGTCCAAACGTTTGGGTCGGAGGGCCACATCATTTCTCTGACACTATGTTGGGAGCCAGAAGAAAAAAAAAGAATTGATTTACATTTCAAATTTGAACAAATTTCCGTAAATGAATATCTTAAGAGATTGAACTTGCAAATGAATGAATTCAAAGGAGTTCATAAACATTTTCTAATGCAGAGAAATCTTCAAACAGGGCAAGATTTTCAAACCAGATCATAAGCACTTTTATATACAGAGTAAAGTGTGTGAAGCCTCCTCAGCCCTCAGATTATCCTCCAGAGGTGCAGAGAGCAGTTTCCCTCACCTCCGGAGGATTACAGGACTTGTCTGTGGGCCAGATAGAGGGAGTTTGTATGGGCTGTACGGAGGCTTTCCAGGGGCTGAATACGGCCCCCAGGCTGGGATTTTGACACCCCAACCCTAAATCTAAGATTACAAATTCAGCACTGAGAGAAAAGGACAAGGGTAGCTATACCCCATCCCTGATAAACAGAAAGGGCAGCCCCACTGAGGGATACCTGTCTCTTGGTCTGCGGCAGGTGGTGCCTCTATCTCAGGTTCAGCCTCAGCCATGCCTGTGACCCCCTGGCTGTGGTGTTGTAGGGGAGTGCCATGGGCGCAGCGGCAGTTGCAGTTGGAGCATGGTGAGGCCCCTGCCCGCTCCTGCCCATGGACGCGCTGGTGGCGCTTGAGGTTGCCGAGGCTGCTGCAGGCGAAAGGGCAGGAGGGGCACCGGTAGGGCTTCTCTCCCGTGTGGGTGCGCAGGTGGCGCGTCAGGTTGACCAGCTGGGCCGAGGCGTAGGGGCAGTGAGGGCATCGGTAGGGCTTCTCCCCATTGTGGGTCTTCATGTGGCGCTTGAGATGGCTGGAGTAGTGGGAGGCAAAGGGGCACAGCTGGCATGAGAAGACCACCCGCCCCTCAGGTGGGAGGAGGGAGCCTTCTTCATCTTCCTCTTCCTCCTCATCCTCCTCTTCTTCCTCAGTGGGGACAGAGCTGAAAGGAGGAAGGCCGCAATGCTGGCAGTGCAGACCACTGACCCTGATCCGGAGGTCCTCTTGCCGGGGTGGTGCAGGCAGTATCTCCCCGTCAAAGGCGGACAGGCCCAGAGGAGCCCCGAGAGAGTCTGTGGGACAAGAAGAGGGGTCAGAGGTGCTCACCCTAGTGGGGATGTCACCAGCCCTCACCTCAGGCAGGTGTTCCCCCCAACATCACCTCAGGGGAGCCTCTCCTGACCTCGCCTCAGAGGGGGCCTCACCCAACATCACCTTAGGGGGGCCTCAGCTCACCTCTCCTGACCTCACCTCAGGGGAAGCGTCTCCCCCGGGGAGAACCTCACCCTCGCCCCCTCAGGAGAGGCCTCACCAGGCCGTCCCCTCCCCCGCCAGCCACCCGAGGGGGCCCACCTTCTGCGTCCTTCTGCCGGGCGCCGCCCTCCCCCTCGCTCTCCTCCTCGTCGTCCTCCTCCTCCTCAGGGTCCGTGTCCGGCGGGCAGCCCCTCCGAGGCTGCGGCTGCGTCGGCTGAGCGTGAGGCGGGGGCGCCGGGCCCTCCTCCTCCTGCGGCCCCCCCGCGGGCTCTGCCTGCGCCCCCGCGGCCTCCACTGCGAGGGAGAGACGGAGAGCGGGTCGGTCTGAGGAGACCCTCTGGGGCGGCCGCGACCCACTCTGCGACCCACCTCCTTCCACCCCGCCCCCCGGGACGGCCTGACCTTTGACGGGCTGCGGGTGGCGCTGCTTCCGGCGGGGCATCCTGCGAGGCGGCGGAGGATCCAGCCCCGGCCCCTTCCCCCTCCCCCGCCCCGGCTCCCTCCGCTTCCGAGCTCCCCCCGCCACCGCCACAGCCGCCGCCGCTCCCGCCCATCCGCGGGGCTGGCGGCCGGGGCAGCCCGTGCTTCCGCTTCCGCGCGCGCGGCATGACGGGAAAAGCAGTCCCAGCCGGGCCGAGTCCCGCGCATGCGCAAGAGCAGCCCCGCCAGGCGGCCGTGGCGACGGCGCCTCCGCCATGATGGGACCCCCGCTCGGTCTGCTCGACCCCCCTGACCCCAGACCCCGCCGGCTCCGACCGGGAGAAGAGCGCAGGACGTCCGGGCACGGCGTCGCCGGAAGCCGCTGCTGCGCCTGCGCTGCCCAGGGAGGGAGGGATCGAGCCCGCGTGGCCTCTCCGAGGACTAGCCCGGCCGCCTTTCGCCTCCTGAGCGCCTCCTTAGCCTGCTCGGGCTTCTCCCAGGCTTACTCACGAGTAACAGCACAGGCCTACGCGTGTCTACTCAGAAGTAACTCCCTTTGTTCTAAACGGAGCTTACTCACAGGAAAACATACATAGGATTGCTGCTTACATCCTGGCTTGTCTACTCAGAAGTAAGCCCCATAGTGTTCAATGCAGCTTACTCACAGGAAAGCATACATACTCCATCCTGGGCATGTCTACTCAGAAGTAAGCCCCATAGTGTTCAATGCAGCTTACTCACAGGAAAGCATACATACTCCATCATGGGCATGTCTACTCAGAAGTAAGCCCCATAGCATTCAGTGCAGTTTACTCACAGGAAAGCATACATAGGATTGCAGCCTACCTATACCATACTGGGATGTCTACTCAGGCTAACCCTGACAGAGGCTAACCCCACTTTTTAATATCTGGGTATTTTGAAATACCATCATATTATATCACTTGATGCATAATTTCATGTAGAGATACTTTGAAATGTATCTCTTCTATCAAACATTATAGTTGCCCCAAAAAGCCAGAAAAGAAAAATACAACTGCCTTGTGTAACACAATGGATTACATTGAGACTCATGTTACAAAAGGTGCACACTGTTAACAAAAAGTGGGTTGCCCTTCGATTTCTACTGGGAATAATTTGTTGCAAGCATTAAAGAAAGCCAAATGCATCCTTCATAATTGTACTTACGTTTTGATAAACATTCCTTCCCTGTTTTGTTTTGGATTATGATCTCTAATGTTCACTATGTATGCAAAACATTACATATCATTAAAGAACACGTTCACTGTCAGTGCTTTGTCTCTGGTCTTTATTATTCATTTTATATCATATCAAATAAATCTTTCATTTTTTATCAAAATGATAAATTTTTTATTATGGGATATGCCAAAAATTTATATGCCCCAGGTGCCAAATGACCTTTGTACAAACTGGGAATAAAAGGAGGATATACAACCCCGCACCTTTATTCTGATGCTGTCACACCTCCACATCACCATGTATATTAGGTGCCAATGAAACTCCACTACCAGCCCTTCCATTGGGGTTGGGTTCCCTGTCCAGCTATGGCAGGGAAATCATTACATATCAATGAATCACATTGGCTTAGATGTGACAAAACTCCCTTTCGATCTAGCCACACACACAATCCCCTTGGCATCGCTGATAGCAGTTTTTGTTTGTCTTGTTATTACTGATTACAGCTAAGTTGCCCTCCTCAAACCTGTTTCAAACATCCCCAGCTAGAAAAATGTTAGCATAATCAGGAATAACCCCAATAAACAACAATAATGATTAGGAAATAGTTGAGGACCAGGAAGCAGAATTGGTGTCAAAAGACAAGTTTCACAAGGGAGAGAGGTGAAAACAATGTGCCTCAAGGATCGGTGCTTTTCAACCTGGGGACAGATAAGTAGGAAGGTGGCTAAGGCTGTGGATGGTACAAAATGTTTGAGTGAAGACCAGAAAAAATTGTGCAGAGTCCAGCTCCAAACTGGGAAAATGAATGGGCAGCAAATGTCAGATGTGTTTCAATAAGTACCATATATGAATCATAGAATCATAGAGTTGGAAGGGACCTAGTAGGTCATCTAGTCCAACCCCCTGCCTGCAGCAGGAATTCCCCCTAGAGCATCTCCAACAGGTGCTCATCGAGCCTCTGCTTGAAGATCCCCAGTGAGGGAGAGTCCACCACCTCCCTTGGCAATCTGTTCCACTGCCGAACCGCCCTCACCGTCAGGAATTTTTTCCGGATTTCCGGCCGGAATCTCCTTTCTTGCAGTTTGTACCCATTCGTTCTAGTTCTGCTTTCAGAAGCAGCTATGAACAAATTGGCCCCTTCCTCCATATGACAGCCCTTCAGGTATCTGAAGTGGGCAATCATGTCTCCCCTCAGCCTCCTCTTCTCCAGGCTGAGCATGAGTATATAAGCCTAGTTTTTGGGCCCAAAAAATGAGTCCAAAAACCCACCTCGGCTTATACCCGAATCAGTAAAAAAATTAAGAAAAATGGCTGGCACGACCTCCAGCACACGCCCTCAGGCTCTGCAGCCTCTCCAGCTGCTGGCACTGGCTCTCCGGGCTGCGGAGGAGGTGCACGGCGGCAAGACATGGAGCCCACTGCAGCCAAGCCCCTCCTCAGACTCAGGTACTACTTTGTGGGCCTTACTTCGGAGTAGACATGCCCAGGATTGGGCCCTGAGGCTACAAGGCCAACCACACTTTCCTGCTGTTGCTGCATTTCCCACCATCAGCTTATACTCTGGTCAATAAGTTTTCCCAGTATTTGTGGTAAAATTAGGTGCCTCGGCTTATACGCGGGTCAGCTTATACATGGGTATATACGGGTAAATGTAAAGTCATGCACAGTGGGATATAGAAAGGCTGTAAACTGTAAAGAAAGGCTAATGGGTTCTGAGCTGTCTGTGACAGATTAGGACAGATATCTTGGGGTGCTACTGGATAACTGGATATTATCTGACCCCAATGTGCAGTGGAAATGAAGGTTAATTCCATACTTGGGGTAGGGTTACCATATTTCCCCCCCAAACAGGGACAGTCCTATTTTGGGGGATTGTGTTCACATACTGGCAAGTGTGACAGAGGGTCCTGTCCCAATTTTGTGGAAAATAATTATGGCAACCCTAGCTTGGGGGCTGTCAGGTATGACTCTGCAATGGGCAGAGCAGCAGAGTGCTGATGCAGAAGAAGATGCAGACACCAAAAGCAGTTTAGAACCAGAGTATATTCAGTAGGCAAAAACAAGTCCATTAAACGTTCCAAGTCATACACCAGTCCAACATACCAGTCCAAGTAACCAAAGTCCAAAGAATAGCCCAAAGAGCAGTCAGTATACAGTCCAAGTCAAAGTCCAATTCAGTAGGCAATCCAACAGAGTAACACACTACAATACTTCCACCTACTCCCACACAGGCAATTTCAGAGACCTCAGCTTTATTGTATGTGGTATACAGAGTAACCAATCAGGTTGCACCTCATTAAGTATCTCTTGGCTAGGTATCTCTTGGCCAGGATACTACTGGAGAGAATTCTTTTTACACTTACTATTTTCCTGACCCAACCTGCTTGGGAACTGCATGCCCCAACAGGGGCGTTAGAAAATAAAATTGTTAATATATTATGTCATAATATGTTCAATGTTGTTTAATGCTTCTTCAGTTACTGCATTTTCTGTGGAGTATAGCTCAGAGTAGTGCTGCACCCAGCGTGCCATCTGCTGTGCTCGGTCCTGGATGATCTCACCTGTAGCAGACTTAAGCGGGGCAGATTTCCTCACTGTTGGACCTAAGGCCTGCTTGATGCCATCGTACATCCTCTTGATGTTGCCTGTGTCAGCTGCTACCTGGATCTGAGAGCAAAGCTGCAGCCAATAATTGTTAGCACATCTCCTGGCAATCTGTTGGACTTTGCTACGGGCGGCTCGCAGGGCTTGAAGGTTGCGCTCACTAGAACAGACTTTATATGCTATTATAGCTCTCCTCTTTTCCTCAAGGGCTGGTGTCAGCTCCTCCGAGTGGGCTTCAAACCAGTCTGCTGTCTTTCTAACCTGCTTACCAAAAACTGACAAGGCGGTAGTATAAACAGCATTCTTGAAATGTTCCCATCGTTCAGAAGCGTTTGCCTCAGCCGGGCCCGGGAGAATTTCCTCGAGTGCTTGGTCAAATTCCATCACTTTTTCCAGACTGCGGGTGTTGCTGATATTGATTCGTGGTCTTCCTTCCTTCTTTGAGTGATGCAGCCTCTTTGCTTGTAATTTTACTCTGCTGCACACCAAGAAGTGGTCAGTATCGCAATCAGCACTCTGATAGCTACGTGTGATCTTAATGCTGGGAAGGCTGGAGCACCTGGTGAGGATCAAGTCAAGCTGATGCCAATGCTTCGATCTTGGGTGTCGCCAAGACACTCTGTGTTGAGGCTTTGTGTTAAAGAACATATTGCTAACGCAAAAATCATAATAGCAGCAAAACTCCAGCAAGCGTTGGCCATTTTCATTCATCTTCCCAATGCCAAAATGACCTAGACAGACGGGCCAAGAACTATGGTCAGATCCAACTCTTGCATTAAAATCACCAAGAATAAACAATGGTTCTTTCTCAGGGATTTTCTTGATAGTGGCAGCCAGATCATCATAGAATTTGTCTTTGGATTCTGCTGAAGATGATAGTGTTGGTGCATATGCACTAATAACTAACCCTACTGATGACTGTAGCTGCAGAGACAGAATTCTTTCACTTCCTCCAGTAGGTGGAATAATGAATCCAAGTAGGGTGTTTCTAACTACAAAGCCAACTCCATATTCCCTAGTCTCACTTGAGTCTGACAGCCTTGTCTCTTGAAGAGCAACTATGTCCATCTGCAGTCTGCTCAGCTCCATATCAATGACAGCTGTCTTACGTACGTCATCCAGTTCTCGCAAATTGTCAGAAAAGCCGGGGGTCATTGTCCGAACGTTCCAGGTGCCCAACTTAAGGGCTGAAGTTTTCTTATGTTTGTTGCATGGTGCTGAGTTGTTGATCTGCTTGTCGGTTTTCACCCCAAACCCCACGCACCCAGTGAGGTTAACAGACCGTGGCGAGGCAGCATCTTACTGGCTGGGGGCTGCCCAGCTTAAGGGGGGCGATAGCTGCCCAATGAGGCACGATGACCTCTCCCACCATTGGAGGTAGCCCGTGGCATCACGCTCTTCGCCAGTCGAGCAACGACTTATAACCAGTAACTGCCACTTCCCCTGTTGTTTCCACACTGTATGCGAGGCTGGAGTTCCTCTCCAGAGCACGAAGGCCTGGGTAGGTTATTATGGGGGATAGGCTGTTACCCAAGCAGAGAATCCCCCCCTCTCCATGCTGCTGAAATAGTCCAATGGAAAGGCAGAGCCAATACGATTGGTTCCAGCTGCATCGCAGGAGTTACCAGAACATGACTGTAACACAGTCACGAACTGCTTTCGGGACTCCGGCTCCGGATTTTTTCTCGAGGTTTACTCCTGAAGCCTTTCCCATAAATGGGTATAGCCACAAGGCAGCAGAGGTTTAGTAGGAGTTTTCCTTCTCCTAGGTAGGTTCGACATGGACTCGTTCACATGATTTGCACACCCACATGATTCACCCTCACGTCCCGTGATGGGCTTCAAAAAATTTAAGAACCGGTTCTCTGCCCATCTGGCAGCCACTTTTAAATGGCTATTTTTAAACTTTATATGTCCTATCTCTTGTTAAGAACCGGTTCTATAGAGTAGGTGCGAACCTGCTAGAGCCCACCACTGCTCACGTCACACTCAGTCTCATGCTCCACTACCAGAGGCAGTACAGAGCTCCCCTCCAGTACAAACAACCAGCAGGGTAAGATCCAGACTGATCTTCCTCCTTCCAAAAATAGGCTGCAAACATTGAGGCATAAAAGGGACCTCCCCCCTCTCCCCTCCCCCCCTTGAGTGCCTGCCTGTTTTGGAGGAGCTTGACAGTGAACCAACCTTAGAAGAACTAAAAGAAGCCCTGGATTCCCTTGCTTCTGGCAAGGCACCCAGGAAAGATAACATCCCTGCTGAAGTTCTGAGGTGCTGTAGAGGGACCATTTCCACTGAACTGTACGAGATATTCTGCCTTTGTTGGAGGGAAGGTGGAGTTCCACAGGACATGAGGGACGCTAATATCGTCACACTGTACAAGAACAAGGGTGACAGGGGTGACTGTAACAACTACCATGGCATCTCTCTTCTTAGTGTTGTAGGGAAGCTGCTTGCCCGAGTCATACTGAAGTGGCTTCAGGTGCTTGCAGAGAGAATCTATCCTGAATCACAGTGTGGATTTCGAGCCAACAGGTCCACCACTGATATGGTATTTTCCCTTAGACAGTTGCAAGAGAAATGTAGGGAACAAAGACAGCCACTCTTTGTAGCCTTCATAGATCTTACAAAGGCTTTTGATTTGGTTAGTAGGGATGGCCTTTTTAAAATCCTCCCCAAGATTGGATGCCCACCTAAGCTCCTCAACATCATCAGGTCCTTTCATGAGGACATGAAGGGCACTGTAGTTTTTGATGGCTTAACATCAGATTCCTTTCATATCCAAAGTGGAGTGAAGCAGGGCTGCGTCCTCGCACCAACTTTATTTGGGATCTTTTTTGCAGTCATGCTGAAGCATGCTTTTGGAAATGCAACAGAGGGAATCTATCTCCGGACCAGATCAGATGAAAAACTATACAACCCTTCCAGACTAAGTGCAAAGTCCAATGTCCAGCTGAAATGCTTGCGGGATTTCCTCTTCGCCGATGACGCTGCTGTTACTGCTCACTCTGCTGAAGACCTTCAACAACTTATGGACTATTTTAGCAAAGCCTGCCAAGACTTTGGTCTAACAATCAGCTTGAAGAAAACACAAGTCATGGGTCAGGGTGTGGATCCACCTCCCTGTATCACAATCTCTGAACATGAACTGGAGGTTGTCCATGACTTTGTGTACCTTGGCTCAACTATCTCTGACACTCTCTCCTTAGATACTGAGCTGAATAAACATATTGGTAAAGTGGCTACCACGTTCTCCAAGCTTACAAAGAGAGTATGGCTTAATAAGAAGCTGACGGAACATACAAAGATCCAAGTCTATAGAGCTTGTGTCCTGAGCACACTCTTGTACTGCAGTGAGTCTTGGACCCTTTATGCATGGCAGGAGAGAAACGCCTTCCATATGTGCTGTCTCTGACATATTCTTGGCATCACCTGGCGTGACAAAGTTTCAAATGACGCAGTCTTGGAACGTGCTGGAATCTCTAGCATGTTCACATTTCTGAAACAGTGGTGTCTACGCTGGCTTGGGCATGTTGTGAGAATGGCTGATGGTCGGATTCCAAAAGATCTCTTATATGGAGAATTAGTGCAGGGAAAGCGCCCTAGAGGGAGACCACAGCTGCGATACAAAGACATCTGCAGGAGGGATCTAAAGGCCTTGGGAATGGACATCAACAGCTGGGAAACCTTGACCTCCGATCGTTCAGCGTGGAGGCAAAAGACCCAGCATGGCCTTCTCCAACTGGAAGAGACACTTGTTCGGCAGGCTGAAGCAAAGAGACAGACCCGAAAGCAGCGAAACCTGGGGCCTGGGCAGGGGACAGAATTTATTTGTCCTCAGTGTGGAAGGGATTGCCACTCTCGAATTGGCCTTTTTAGCCACACTAGATGTTGTTTCAGGACCTCCAATCAGAGCACGATACCATAGTCTTTCGAGACTGAAGGACGCTGATGATGAATATGTTCAAATCGATGTTAAAGTCACATCTAGAGTATTGTGTCCAGTTCTGGTTGCCACACCTCAAAAAGGATACAGCAGAAAATGTAAAAGCTGGAGAAGAGAGCAACCACAATGATTATGAGATTCATTGGGGCACCACAATGTCATCTGGCTTAGATGGCAATCCTTATGAGGAAAGGCTACAGAAACCATTTGGAGCTCTTCAGTCTAGAAAAAAGCACCTGAGGGGGGATATGAATGAGACAGGGACATGAATGAGATATACAAAACTATGCAAGGGATGAATAGATGCGTTTTCTCTTACTTAACCTCAGAACTACTAGTAAAAATTGAGTATTGGGACTCTCAATGTGAATATTGGGACAAAAAAGAAAACCTCTTTACCCCACATATAATTAGTCTATGGAACTCCTTGCCACAGAATGCAATGATGGAATCTGGCCTAGACACCTTTAAGAGGAGATGAGACAAATTTCAAAGCTCATCTTGAGTTGTATCAGTCAGGACGGATCTGTGCAGCCTCCTATTTTTAGAAGTAGGCCATCTCAGAATACCAGACGCAGGGGTGAGCACCTGGATTTAGGTCTCTTGTTGTCTTGTGTGCTCTTTGTAGCATTTGGTGGACCACTTTGAGATACAGAAAGCTGGACTAGATGGGCCTTTGGCCTGATCCTGCAGGGCTCTTCTTATAATGGGGCTTCTGAGTAGACATGGTTAGGATTGTGCTGTAAATCACAGATTACATCACATAGACATTGAGATATTCTGGCCTGGCTTCTTATTATCTTAAATAATAATTATCTGGCCTGGCTTCTTATTATCTTATTATCTTCTGGCCTGGCTTCTTATTATCTTAAAGCATCAAAGGGTAGCTATGGAGTTTGGGATCTAGGAGAAAAGGGCACTTGGACGAAACCACATCTGGTCTCTCACAACGTACATGGCAATGCATTTTACTTACTCTTGGCTTCCCCAAATTTTTTATTTCATGCATTCTGCCTCAGAAAGTCTCTCCATACAGACATTCAATAGAATCTCTATCACCTGCCCTGGGGGAGCAAGTAAGAGGAGCATCCATAGATAGGTAAAGGGGGAAGCAAATCCAATGGTGGGATTCAAATAAAGTAACAAGTTCTATGTCCTAATAAGCTAAATTAACAACAGGTTCTATGTCCCATTGGTAACCAATTCTCAGAACCAGGCACTCATTAGCAAAGGGTTCTATAGAAACTGTGAGAACCCCCTGAAGCCCACCACTGAAAATCCTATGATGCAATTTATTGTTACTGCATCTCCATCTTATGTCGCTACCCAACCCTCTACCTCCCAGGATTATTACATGTTTTACAATAAGCACGCCTCTGTCAGTTTGAAAAATTTTGGTATCGTGCTCGGCGCTGCATATGCTGCATGCAAAGCACGAAAGCCTGGGTTAGATTGTTATGGAGGATAGGCTGTTACCCAAGAAGCAAATCCCCCCTCTCCACGCCACTGAATTAGTCCAATGGAAAGGCAGAGCCAATACGATTGGATCCAGCTGGCATCGCAGAGCTGGGCTAAGGACAGGAGCTCACCCTGTCTTGTGGGGCCAACCCGGGTCTTGAACCCTGACCTGCTGGTTAACAGGCACAGTATCTTAACCACTTACGCCACCCAGAGCCCAATAAGCTTTATTTATTATAATGTGCATTTATTGTCATCCTTTTCTTTATGCATCTTAGAGCAGAGATATATGCATATTTCTTTCTTACAGCAGAGTCCCTCTCCTCTTCTGCTTATCTTTGTGGGGTCCATTAGCTGGCTCCCTCTATGTCCCATTCCATATTATACCTTCTTTTTAATGCCCACTTTTTTTGTCAGTTAACATCTCCCTTCTCCAATAGCAGACATCACAATGTATAAAAAAGAAAAAAAGAACAAAAATCTCTTTACAGTTTAAAAGAAGCAGTAATTAGGGTTTATTACCACAAAACACTTCCTTGTTATTGCACCTGTCCAGAGTATTTTTCCTCTCCCCAAAACGCCACTTAAGGCTTAGGAGGATTTCCTGATGCCGGCAGGAGGTTGGACTAGATGACCTACTAAGTCCCTTCCAACTCTAGGACTCTATGATTCTCTGATGTGGTGAAGGGACATGAGATTTTCTTGTGTTTCCTCTTCAACATTCTTCTCTGTGATTTCCCATTCCCATACTAGCTTTGTCATTAACTATTTGGGGCTCTTCAGTATTGTATTTACTTGAATCCAACGCTCACCTTTTTCAGCCGAATTCAGTCTCCAAAATCTGGGTGTGCAATAGATTCAATGGTTAATTAAATTTGAGTAAATACAATATTTTGATTATAAGTATGGGTTGCACACTAGATTCGATAGTGCATTAGATTTGAGTAAATTTGGTAATTTTCTTCTGTATTGGGAGTGTGTTCAACTTTTGGGGGGATCTTTTTCAGCTCCTACCCACCACGCTGCCTTTTTACATTTCCACAAGTTATCCTTCCACTGGATTCAGGGACTTGCTTACTGGTTGGCTGTCTGCTTGTTGTTGGTGAGACTGTCATTGCACTGGCATCTTCTTGGGACTTATGAGATGGAGTCAGATGGGTATGGTGTAGGCTTGGGATTGAGCCCAGTGTGTCTAGTTCTGGTCATGACACATCATGGAGAGTATTGTAGAGGTTAGAAGGTGCAAAAGGGAGCGAGCATTCACCATGAGCAGACGACTAAACCTTGAACCTTCATTATTATTTTTAGTTTTTGGCACATTTGGGGCTTTCTGGCTTTGGAGAAAGGGCAACATGATTGAGGGCACAATCCTAACCAACTTTCCAGCACTGAGATAAGGGCAACGCAGTTCCTCCTAGATACGGGTAAAAAACTTCCTTGCTTTGAGGAGGCTTCTGTGACTTGCTCCCCAACTGCATTTTGAAGCACTTGCCCCATTGGTACTTGTTAGAGCTGGAAATTTGGTTAGGATTTTGGCCCGAGACTTGTAAAATTATGCCTATGGAGAAAGAAAAGCTTTTCTCCCTCTCGAGAGAAAAGAACCAGGCTGGGTCATTCAGCGAACCTAATTGGTGGGAAGTTTAGGGCTTGGATAGTCATGGAATGAGCAGAGGTTTGCTTCCAGTAATATACACTGGGCAGCAGGCCTCTGAGGGTACAATCCTAACCAATTTAGGCCAGCACAACTCACCCACTCACTCACAACTCATGGACAACATTTATCAAATTGATATTTTGTTTCATCATAGCCCAGTCCTGTGGAAGCCCAAGCCACAGAGATTTTGTCTGGATGTTGGACTAGGACAGGCTCCAGAACCCATACTTTACATGCTTGCCTTTTAAATTTGCCTCTTTACTCCAAAGGTGGGCCAACCACAGGGTGGAAGTAGAAAAACTTAGGGTGCAATCCAAACCTAGCCATTCATTACTGGTATTTCAGTTTCTCTATAAACGGCTTTGTGAACTTTTTTGTTGAAAAATGATATATAAATACAGAACTATTGATTGATTGATTGATTTTCCAGGAGAATGCAACCTTGAGATAAGGGAACAAACAATGCGAAGCCTCCTTGAGGAGGTTTCTGTGATTGTCCCCCAACTGCAGGATAAGGCACATACCCCATTGACACAGCTAAACCAGTGCTGAAAAGTGGGTTCAGATTGCAACCTTACATGGTGACCATATGTCATAACCGGAAAAGAGGACAAGGTTTCCCAAAATGTAGGACACCCAAGAAAAATGCAGGACATGATAAAATAAAAGCTAAAAACACTTCAATATACTTATTAGTTTTCGTATTAAATAATATTCTAAGAGCACAATCCTAACTGTGTCTGCTCAAAAGTAAGCCCCATTGTTTTCAATGGGTCTTACTGTCAGGAAAATGTCATAAGGATTGAAGCATAAGGGTGCAATCTTAAAGACACTTTCCTGGGAGTAAAACCCATTGAACACAATGGAGCTTACTTTTGAGTAGACACAAGTTAGGATTGTGCTGTTAATTACTTAATTAAGCATTATACACTGTGGCTGCAACCCTAAAGACACTTTCCTGGGAGTAAGGCCTATTGAACACAATGGGGCTTACTTTTGAATATCTGTCTATCTGTCTATCTATCTAACTACAGTATTTATATACCGCTTTTCAACTAACAAGTTCACAAAGCGGTTCACAAAGAAAATGAAAAAATTAATAGCTAATTAATAGCTAATGGGTGCATGTCCCAAAAGGGCTCACAATCTAAAATGCAAAAAGAACACCAAGCAGAAGCCACTAGAATAGACATTGCTGGGGTGCGTAGGGCCAGTTACTCTTCCCCTGCTAAATAAAAGAGGAACACCCACTTGAAAGAGTGTCTCTTGCCCAGTTAGCAGGGGTGGTAATAATAGCTATATCTATCTATCTGTCTGTCTGAACATGGTTTGTGCTCTATACAGTTGTGCCTCACATAAAGAGCTTAATTTGTTCCAGAGGCATGCTCTTTAAGTGAAACACTCTTTAAGTGAAGCGGATTTTCCCATAGGAAATGATGGAAACTCAGATGATTGGTTCCACAATCCCCAATATATTCATATAAAAATATTAACTGTCTGTAAAAATGACAAAAACACTATAATTGAATTCAAAACATGCGTTCAATGTGCATGATCCTATGAAGTCGACTTAGGCTGCAATCCTAAAGATTGCACAATGGGGCTTACTTCTGCGTGGACATGGTTAGGAGGCTGCAATTAAAGACCTGGGAGGCTTAACCTGGGCTGCTGCTGGAGGTTCAAGGTGGGGACACTCGGGGGCAGTTAGGGGCAGCTGCCACAGGCACCCCCAGGCAACTGTCCCCAAGTTGGGGGCAGTTAGAGGCAGCAGTGCTGGTTGGCAGCCCTTTTAAAGAGCCTTTGCGGCTGCATAGCACGTGTGCCCATAGCACGCTTGCTTGTTAAGTGAAGTGGAACTTGTTATGTGAAGCAAGATTTCTTGGAAATTTATTATGTACGTATTATGTAGTGTACACTATACAACACTATGAGCACAATCCTAACCATGTAGGTAGATAGACAAACAAAACCAAAACAAACAGACAGAGAGATAAAGAAACAAAGAGACAGATAGATGGACAGACAAAACCAAAACAAACAGACAGAGAGATAAACAAACAGACAGACAGCTAGATAGACAGACAAACAAAACCTAGATAGATAGATGGATGGAAGGGGGATCTGTCTTCTCCGCCCCCTCTAGTAAGGCCATCGGTGGCAGAGGTTGGGGGGCGACCCCTCCAGACTCAGGAAGGAGGGAGCGGACTACGATTCCCAGGCTGCTGCTGTGCAGCTGTGGAGGGTGGAAGGTGCGGGGGGAGCCCGGCCAGGCTGAGCCATCCTGCGGTGCCGTCGATGGGCAGAGGGGAGGCTGCGGGATGAAGCGTCCCAAGGTGGGGCCCCCGTGCTCGACGGGGCGGGAGGCGGAGGCGGAGGAGGGGGAGACGATGGAGGAGCCGGAGGGCGCCTGGCTGGAGTGTCCGCTGTGCCTGCTGAGCCAACCCGCGGAGGCGCTGCCGTCGCTGCCGGGCTGCGATCACCGCTCCTGCATTGGCTGCCTGCAGCAGTACTGGCGCCTGGAGCTGCGGGAGAGCCGCGTCCCCCTGGCCTGCCCGCACTGCCCGGCCCCGCTGCCCCCCGCCGACCTCCAGCGCCTGCTCCCCGACGCCGGCCTGCGGGACAAGTACGAGGAGTGCCTCCTCCGGCGCCTGCTCCTCGCAGACCCCGGAACGCGCTGGTGCCCCGCGCCCGACTGCAGGTGGGCTCCCTGGGATGGCTGGCTGGGCGGGACGGGGCCCTTCTGCCGCTGCCGCCTTGCGGGCTCCCCCCTCGCACAGCCGGCAGGGCAGGGGCGGTAGCTCCAGGGGAGACTCCGCTGCTGACCCTGGACACGAACTCTTCTGCAGCCTTCTGTCCCCCGGGGAAAAACCTTCAGGGTCCTCCACGTCCTTGTGAGCAGAGAACCTAATTAGTTAATTAACTGCGTCTAATTAATTACATTAATACCTACCTTCCTACCTACCTATCTGATCTACCTACCTAACCTACCTACTGACTTATCTACCTACCTATCTAATCTACCTATCGATCAACCTACCTATCTAACCTACCTACCTACTTATCTACCTATCCACCTATCTATCTTATCTACCTACCTAATTTATCTATCATAGGCTGCAATCCTAAACACACTTTCCTGAGAGTAAGACCCATTGAACACAATGGTGCTTACTTTGAAGTAGACACGGTTAGGATTGTGCACTAACTTATCTATCTACCTTCCTAACCTACCTACTGACTTATCTACCTACCTACCTATCTAACCTACCTACCTATCAACCTACCTACCTACTTATCTAACTTATCTACCTATCTATTGACCTACCTACCTACCTATCTATCTTATCTACCTACCTAATCTATCTAACTTATCTACCTACCTAACCTACTTACTGATTTATCGACCTACCTATATTACCTACCTACCTAATCTAACTTATCTACCTACCTAACCAACCTACTTATCTTACCTAATCCATCCATATATCCATTTATCTATATACAGTATTTATGTACTGCTTTTCAACTAAAAAATTCACAAAGTGGTTTACAAAGAAAAATGAAAAAATGACTAATATTAAATCAAATAATTAATAAACTATCAGTTTAATCCTAAGCATGTCTACTCAGAAGTAAGTCTCATTGCATTCAATGGGCTTACAGGAAAGTGTGGATTGGATTGCAGCAGTAGTTTAGGCACAGCAGTATATGGAATAGTTTTAAATTTAATAGTAAGTCATATAGTGTTTAAATTAAATACATGGAAGCTATATATATAAATATATAAAGTGTTTTTAGCTTTTATTTTCTCACGTCCTACATTTTTCTTGAGTGTCCTACATTTTGTGGTTATGACATAGTCACCCTGAACTTGGGCAGCTTAGAGATGATCTCCCTTGCTTAGGAGAGCCCAGCTGTCCATCAAGCCCTGGCTGCTCTCCCCGGTGCTGAATAAACCAGGCCTGGCAGAAGGAGAGCAAGAGGTTCCCTTTCTCCCTTCACCCCACACTCCAGTTCCATTCCCTCCACACCAAGCCTTTCTCCCTCCAGGGAAATGTCCTTCAAACCTATTCTCCACCTGCTTAAGATTAATAGCAGTGGCATAGCCAGAGGGGGTGCAGAGCACTAAGTTTTGCAGGGAGCCACACTGCAGCGGGCATGTAGCCCCTCTACTTTTGGAGCCATTCTGGACAGGGGAAGCAAAACTTAGGGTGCAATCCTAAACATGTCTACTCACCTTCTGTTCTATGGGACTTACCCTACAATCCAGAGTAACTACGGGAGCATGTAAGAGACTTTACGTGCACCCGTAGTTACTGCACCACCTACTGAAATCCTATGGGAAATTCATATTGCAATCCAGAGCAAATTGTTCTTACACTGGAGCAAGGACTCCCCGTAGTTACTCTGGATTGCACCCTTACTCTCAGAAAACTATGTTTAGGATTGCAGCCATAAGTGGAATGGCCGGAATGGCTACAAAGGGGATGGGCACTGCCCAGGGAGTTGGCACCAACTTTGTCCCATGATAGGCATTGCTGGTCTCTGGGATGGTTTCCTCATTCTCCCTTCTCTGGGACCCCAAAGAGCCACTGAGAGGCTGGCTCAATGGAGCACAATTTGTAGGACCCTGGAAAGTCCAAACCCTAATTCTCTCCTTCTCCCCATTTAACAAGATGATGATTGCTGCACTCTTTGCCACAGGATGACGCCATCTGCCCAAGGGGATTGAATCAATTTTTAGAGGAAATGTACATAATGGTCTATAAGCAATGATGAGTTTGTACATTAAATGTAGGCTACCTCAGGATGCCAGATACAGGATGCCAACCTTGCATGCTCTTGGGAGGCATGTGGTGGGCCACTGTGCAATACAGGAAGCTGGACTAGATGGTTCCTTTGGCCTGATCCAGCATGGCTTTACTTACATTCTTATGATTCATCCTGGGGAAAATTGTGAGGCTTGGAACGAGGGACTTGTAGGTAGAAGATGCTTGCTGGCCAACATTTGAGATTATGTCCCTTCCTCTTCATTCCAGCTATGCAGTCATTGTCTATGGCTGTGCTGAATGTCCTCGGCTGGTCTGTGGGCGCCAGGACTGCAGGACCGAGTTCTGCTACCACTGCCGGCAGCCTTGGCATCCTAACTCCTCTTGTGAACAGGCCTGGCAGGAATGGAACCGGCAGACATCAGGTGGAGTGGGACTTTCCACACAGCTGATCGAGAAGGAAGAGGCAACCACCCATAGTGAGTGAACCGGGATGCGGGGGGAAGAACCAGGAAAGAACACCCTGCTGACAGCAAGATGATGGACATATTCCCTCTACTCTGTCGTGACATCTCACACTCCTAGGATTGTGAGGCAAAGACTGCCAGGTAGGGATCTGTGTTCTGCTCCACTTCCTGAGTCTGGCTTCTTTTCTCTCAGCAGACACCGATGTCATCAAGGTGTGTCCACGCTGTGGTGCCTTTATCATGAAGGTCAATGATGGGAGCTGCAATCGCATGAACTGCACTGTCTGTGGGTGCCTCTTCTGCTGGCTCTGCTTGCGTGAGATCACAGATGTGCACTTCCTCAGGTGGGAATGAGAAAAAAATCCAGATTGTGAGGCAAGGGTGACTGGATTGTGGCAACTATCAGGACTTGCCACTTGGGTCCCTTTGTGGAATGTATTTACAAACCTAGGTATTGGTACTGGGAACATGAAAAAGCAGCTGAAGTACAACAGTGGTACAAATATTAAGCAGAAAGAGGAGCTTTATCATAAACAATCAGGATCAAAAGAAAGGGGACGTTAGGACAACAAAGGTACCAATCCTACTCTCCACTTAGGCTGACCGAAGTCCCAGCATAAATCCTGTGCTGACCTGGAGGTAACACAAAAGACACTTCTGCTCCATTCCAGGGGGTGGGCGGTGGTGGTGGTTAGGCCAATGCATAGGCATATGCCGACCTCCCCATACCATCACTGAAAGATAGGCCAGGTGAGATAGGTTGGCCTAAATTTCTTAGGATTGCACCCAAAGTCACAAACCAAGACGTCCATTAAGAGGGTTTTTCCAAATTATGGGTGGGAAAAAGATTATATAGTAGGTTGGGGTGACTTCTGGTATGAAAAGGTATCTGGTAGCATGGAAAGAATTGGATTTCACCAGTGCATTGGACCATCATCATTGTTGGGTCATCTTCTCCAGCTGGCCACTTTTTGGCACCTTTTCCTTTATGGAAAAGGATGTACTGTACAGTTACTAGGCTGTTAATAGACCTGGCCTGATCCAGTTGTCAAGTCATTCTCTTGCTCAGTGCTCTACAGTTCTCATGAAGCTGTGAGAGGTGAGTGTGGGAAACAGCCTGATACTTATTATTCTCTTTAGTTGTGCTTGTATTTAATGTGTATGCCACATTAATGTGATATGGTGGTTTGCCACACACAGGAAATATAAATCAGACAATTGCAGTGACAGACTTTCAAAAATGAATAACTGCTATTCAAGTATAAAATGCAAGGTAAAGAACTCGTGAATTGCTCCTTTAAATGGGAAAGGGTTTGGGGTTTGCAGTTTGCCTAGATGTTTGTGTGTAATGCAAGCTTTTGATTCTAGTGCCAAAATAAGCAGGGATGGTTTTCACCTTGTTCGAAATTGGCCAGCAGTTGTGCAGATCTTTCCTCTTTCAGAATTTGGAAATGCGTACGGCAGCCGAGCCTTCAGATTTGAATTTGCCAAGCAAAATCCTTTGGCCTGATGGCCTCAAGGATCGCTTATGAAGTGTGTACGCATTGCCTACAGTCAGCTTGCAAAGACTTTCCTCTGGGTTGCTCTACTATTCGCCACTACCACCACTGACCCCCAACTCCTGTCTCTCTCTCTCAGCCCTTCTGGCTGCACTTTCTGGGGGAAGAAGCCCTGGTCTCGCACTCGGAAAATCCTCTGGCAGCTGGGGATGGTGTTAGGAGCCCCAATGGTGATCTCGCTTGTTGCTGGCATTGCTGTTCCAGTCATCACTCTGGGCATACCCATCTACATGGGAAAGAAGGTAAGGAGACGATGACTTTGAGAATGCATCCTTTTCATCCTACACGCCTTCAAGGTCCTCATTTGAGTGGTATGGGTAAGGCCCAGTGCAGTTGTGGGTCTTGCTTACAGCACCACTTGCCACGTTCTGTTCTACCTCTAGGTTCTGAGTCATGGACGCAAGAGCAAACTGTCAAGCTGCCAGCAGTGCCTATCTGTTGCCAGCAGTATCCTCCTCTCCCTCTTTGTATCCCCTGTCATCACAGCCATAACTGTTGGTAAGAGATGAGGCAGCCTTTGTATTGGCACTGGGTGGCACTGGGCACCTCCTGCTTCATAGGGTTGGCCTCCTGAGGCCCTTCAGCAGAGATGGTTCTCATTGCAAGCTCTCTGCCTACAGGGGTGGGGGTGCCCCTGATGCTCACCTACGTCTATGGGGTGGTGGTGCTTTCTCTGTGCCGGAATCGCTGGGGGTGCAGAGGTACCCGAAGGAAAGCTGGGGATCACACCACAGTGGAACTGGAGAATCTCACCAAATGTACGTGAGTAATAGTGGAAAGATTACTGAAGCACTTTAAACAGGCTGGGTTGGGGAAAGTCTATAGACATTTGGACAACAATAAGGGATTGTATCATAAATTCCAGCCCTTGGCTGAAATTCATTTGAATTGTGATGGTTGTGTTTTTACCCCATATTTCCTCCAAGGAATTGAGGGCAGCCAGCAGGGTTCTCCTTCCTCCCAGCAACCCAGGTTGGTTAGGCCAGAAGATGGCAGTCAGCCAAGCAGGTTCTTGGCTGAACAAGGTTTTGTAACTAGATTTCCCTGCTCCTAGCCCAACACTCTATTTGCTAGTCATACCACTTCTTGCATTGAGAGAGAAGCTTCTGGCTTTAGGAGCTGATGCCTTCACAGGGTAAGGAGAACTCCCTGCCACAGGATGAGATGATGGCATCCAACCTCGATGCCTTTAAGAAGGGATTGGACAAATTCCTAGAGGAAAGGACCATCACACATTACAAGCCATGAGGGGTGTTTGTAGAGGAGGACAATAGGGTGGAGTGAAAAAAAACTTTTTCTCAAAATTCACTTTGCCTAATGCTGCAATCCTAAAGACACTTTCCTAAGAGTAAGACAAATTGAACATAATGGGGCTTCCTTCTGAGTAGACATGGTTAGGATTGTGCTCTAAGTCATTATATGATGTGAAACTGGCTGGAACAAATTGTCTCCAAATTTCAGCTCAAAATGTTGCCACCTTGAGGTTCCACACCTAAGCGAATATTTGTATTGCCTTTTTGTATGCTTATTGCATACTAATGAACTACCTCTTCATCGCCTTTTCCAGAAGACTGATGGAAAGACATCTGGGCCACACTGGGAAGTTTTTTGAGTCAGAAAATAAAGCTATTGTAAACATTAAAATTTAAAAAAAAAAATTAATTTTTGAGTTAACATTTCTTTCTTTGAACCCCTGTGTGGAACCTGAAGAAGATGAGTGACTGTGCTGGGTTTTTTTTTTTTGCAGTGTCTTTTTTGCCAAACAGCACCCTTTGTTGAGTTAGGAAATATTAAAATTAAAACAATTTTTTGCCTTTTTCACTCCGCGCTAGTGGACAACCTCAAAATGCCAGATGCGGGGTGGGGGGTGGGGGGGCACCTGGTTGCAGGTGTCATATGTCCCTGAGGCATCTGGTGGCCCACTGTGTGATACAGGAAGCTGGACTAGATGGACCTTTGGCCTGATCCACTGGAGACTTCTCTTGTTAGATCTCTAGAATGACCTTCTCTTGTTGGACCTCTAGAAAGACTTTCTGCCTTTCACTTCAATCCATCAGTGCAGTTGCTCAGTCTAGCAGCTCTCATGTCAGTAACAATTAGCATGAGTTTGGAATCCTTGTCAACACTGTTCGGGGTCTCAAAACATAAAAAAGCATTTTCCTTTGGACTGGAAAATATCGGTCCATTAAAATGACCTCCTTGTCTAAGATGAGCCTTGAGGCTTCCTACCTGAATTTGGAGAAGGTCTGAACTTGCAAGAGATAAGCTGGCAGTGCCAGAAGGAATAACCTTATTTCAGTGCCACATCTCAATTTGTACATCCACATTTAGGCATACAGGTCCCTCCTCAGCTTTGTGGCAGGTACAGATTCTATAAGTATTCCCTATGCATCCTTATCAAAGTGATTTGTAAAATGTTGAGTAGCACAGGGCCCAAGCCCTCTGGCACTCCACTCAATACCTCCTTCCAAGTTGATATGGAGCCATGGAGAAGCACTTTGCTGAGAACAGTGGTTCAGCCAACTTGGAATCCACCTATCACTAGTACTGCCTACTCCATTACTGTGTACCATTTTATGTATTAAGAAATAATAGAAGACTTTATGAAATGCTTTGCTAAAATCTAGTGTGGGATGTCCACAGTATTTGCATGCTCTACCAGACCAGTTACTCTATCAGATTTTCGCCCACTGAACAGATACAGATTCAGTAGTTGTGTTAAATCCTAGTTAATCACCTTGTCCCTGCCTGATTACAAACTAGTTCATCCAAGGAAAACAGTAATCAAACCAAAATGATCAAAAAATGCTTTTGCCTTCATTTCTAGGCCTGATTCCATGTGTCTTTTCTCTTAATTCCACATTTCTAGGACATGCAGATATATTCCTTCACAACGATCCCATACTCATAGTTGTCAGAAATAATATAGATAGCAATCAATTGGTTATAGAGAAAACTTCTGTTCCCTATTTCTTTGCCAGGGCACATCCCTTCTTGCTTCATTTCTCCCCCTTACTCCATGCTCGGGTCTCATAAACCAACTCTATAAGCTTGGAAAATCTGAGGCTTACCAGCAAGCCTGTCATGCTCAATTTTAACATGTGCAAATTTCACTTGCTTGGAACAGGGACTTCACACCCCTGGAGACTGTGGTTCTACAATTTCTCACAGCCATGCAAAACCAAGTGCAGAGCTCTTTTGGCCAAGGTCATCTTTCCTCTCCAGATGGAAAGATGGTGGGCAGTCTCTTTTTGCAGTTCAACACTTTTTGCACTTCAACACTTCAGGCTACATTTTAGGATTCAGGGAACTGGAGATTCTCCTATAAAAAACCATTCCCTGGGCCTTGAAAAGCAGCGTGGTGGTGCAGTGATTTCATCTGCACAGCTGCAGGGTTGGGATACGCTTGTAAAAATGAGCTGTCAAACTGACCTGAATGCTACCTTTGGCTACCATAGACCACTGCAGCTTCTCTCCTCTCAGAGAGAGTTGTCCAGCTGCACCTCTGAATCCCTTTGAGATCTTGAGGGCTGATCACCAGGAAACTCTTGCAAAGTCAACAGTATCTCCAGACCAAGGAAAGGTTTGCTTTCATCCATCTCTCTGCCTTTTCTAGTGACTGAGCTGCTAGCTGTGTTTCCCAACCCCACAGTGGCCGAGGTAAGGGGCTCTGTTGCTGCAGCCACCTCCTCGCGGCCAAGTAGCAGCCACAGTCAACGGGATGAGCCATCACCAAAGGAGGAGGGGAGCCAGTCAGCCAGCACTATGGCCCTGTCCAGCACCCTGCTGCATGGAACCCAGGAAACATCTTACAGGTCAGTAGACGAGGCTGGTTTGGAGACAGCATGGGACATAACTGTCCCATCCAGCTGTGGATGCTGTTGAGCAACATCTGGCAGCAGGATCCACGTTCAGGGCTTGGAAAGACCCTTCAGTATCTACAGGGCTGAAGGGCTCCTGCCAGGTAGTGCCTCCACTGCCATTCCCAGGGTGGTTAACTAGTTTGAGTTGGGGCCCAGTGGCCTTGACACAGCTTGGGTCACTAGCAACTTTTGTTTTCTTTCCTGCACAGGGATGTGCTGAACTTTGAGGTGGAGGTTGAAATTGAGGCCGAGCCACAGGCCAGCCACGTGCACAGCCTCTGCAGCGAATCATCAGGCCACGGCTTCTCCACAGACTCACTTGACTGCACCAGTGACAACTGCAGTTTGGCAGGAGTGACAACCGACTAACAGCTTGATGTATCATTGTGTCACCAGATCCAAGGCCAGCCTTGCCTTCGGCCCATGGCAAATCCTTTCCTATTCCTGCTGCCTGACCATCACCTTGCATCCTTTGGCCCCTGCGAGTGCTCAGAATATTTGCTGCTTTTGAGGCAATAAATCTGCAGCTAACAGAGGCACCCAATGAGCCTTCCTCTCCACTTCATGCAGATCTCACCTGGTGCTTGACCATTCACTTTGCGAAAGTACAGTATATATAGCATGAAGCAGCTAAGAACTGATGAGTGACTACACTTCCTGTGTACGCAAAAAATGGGCAAGGCGTAGGAAGGAGGATAAGGGGGAGATTTAGCCGACCTCTGAACTGGAGGACAGGTGGCTTCTTCTCTTTACTTGCTGGGCGGGCATATATCTTACTCCATGCAGGAGCTATTTTGGACCTCGCCCCGAGCCAAAGTTGAGAGATAGAGCAACATACTACATTCCGGGCCTGTCCAACCTCAGTAATGCAATGTTGCCCAGTGGTGTCAGTCAAAATCACCACCAGCTCAGGAGCAGAATCAATCCAAAAAGCAGATTATAAGGAGCCACATAACACCAACAGGAAGCAAATGCGGTCAAGAGATGTAAACGTGGACAAAAAATATGAGCTTCCTGGATCATGCTGGACCCAGAGAACACTTAAGACACTTGTATCTTCAACTACTCCCTAGCATCTGGTATTCAGAGTTTACTTTTATTAGCCAGAACATGCATACAATTGTTATGGGTTGTAACTTCTAATGAAATTTTCCTCCATAATTGTCTTATAACTTTAAAAGACATCTAGGCCAGATGTCATTACCATATCCTATGGCAAGGAGTTCCACAGATTAATAACACACTGGGTAAAGAAATATATTCTTTTGTCTATTCTGTTTGGCCCATTAATGTTAATGGATATCCTCTAGTTTTGATGCTATGCAAGAGAGAAAAACTACCCTTTATCCACCTGATGCTTAATTTTATGTCTCTCTTCAGGCACCATCTTTCTAAATCAAAAAACACCAACTTCCTTGTGAGGAACGGCCCCAATCTACAATATCATTTTGGTTACTCTTTTCTGCAGTCTTTCCAGTTCTATTAAATCCTTTTTGGAAGAGCTGGGTACAAATAATCCAGAAAGGCCTTGCAGCTAAAACTTATATGAATCCATGGTGCAGGTGTATTTGACAAATACATATGAAATTGTTGCCCTCACAGAAATAATAGTGTGGAGGTATAAAAAGGGCAGTTTAAGATATTATGAAGATAGATTTCATCTTGAAGGCACAGACAACTATGTGGTTGTTTCTACATGTAAATCCCAACAAGATAGTGATGCCTGCCGAAAAAGGATTACACACATTCCATAATGCCGATTCTATAGTGGCTCTGTAGCCTAGGACACATGGATCACTGGCAGCACAATCCAGAGCAACTAATCTGTCCACATAAGAGCCCTTGGGTTGCCCTATCTATCACTAGGGTGGAGCAACTGCAAGATGCTCCACCCCAGTTACTCTGGAAAAGGCTTAGGGCAGAGCAAGGCAACATAGGGTGCCCTAAGAGAGGTGGACCTGTTCTGCCCCAGCTGCTCTGCCCTAGGCAGTTCAGGAGAGGCATGTTGAGGGCATGTTTAGCACTGCCTAGAGCAGAGCAGTTACTTTGTAACCAAAGCCTGTTTCCAAGGCAGAAATGCCCTCTTCCAACTCCTCAGAGTTATACTACCTCAGGAGGAGGTATAGTAATGAGTAGACCCATAGGGGTCCATGATAAGGCCCGAGTAAGAATGGCAGTGTTGATCAAAAATCTGAGTTCTTGGCCAGCCTAGCTGCAACCCCTGCCTCTCAACCTCAGGATATGGAACAAACTACGGCTACCCACAAACCTCAGGATACAGCAGGCCACTCCAAGAAGCTCCTTGTATTCACTGTATAACGTACTAGCATCTCAACAGGGACTCCTTATAAGGCAGGCACCCAGTGGTGTCACCAGACTGGTGCGGCTGGTGTGAGCTGCATTGGGTGATGCACTCCGTATGGGGTGATGCACCAGAGGAGTTTGACTGTCCTTGGGCAGGACCAGGGTGTCAGCGGGCCCATTCAGGCCTGTTCCAAGGCGGAGCAGCAGCCAGAAGTTGCCACTTGTCCGTGGGGTGGCCTGAACAGCCAGCAGAGGTGCACTGCACAGAAACACAATGAGCATGACGAACAGCTTCAGAGGAGACTTGCTTAGAGCGGAGGAAGTCTGCGCTGCTGCTCGGCCATTTGGCCTCACTCAGGAGGCGGAGTGGCAGCCGAATGGCTTCAGAAAGAGTACTGCACAGGCACCAACTCTGATGCCTGCACAGTCTCCTCTGAAGCAGAAAGTCTTCACAAAAGTACTGCGCAGGCGTCAGAGATGGTGCCTGTGCAATACTCTTTCTGAAGCCAGTTGGCTTCAGAAACAACTAAGCAGGCACCAACTTTGGTGACTGTGCATCCTAGGGGTGACGCACAGACTTCCGCACCGGGTGATGCGCAGAGTCGTGTCACCACTGCAGGCACCACAGCTGTTCTTGTTCAGTGTCTCCTCAGAAGCAAGTCCTTCCCATGTGTCAATTAGCATGCTATGGAGCAGTTAGGGCAGCCCAGGCTTCCTGACTCTCTGGATGCAGCATAACTTTCTGCTCTGGATACAGAATAGTTAGGAGAGAGCAGTTAGGGCAGAGCAGGCTGAACTTGCTCTGGATTGTGCCCATAGATACCTACAGCAGCACATTGGATGAGTCTACTCATCTAGCATATTGGATGACAACCTCCTCTTTAAGTACCAGCTAAGATGATTCTATAGTGAGGAAAGCTTCAAAAAGGACCTCCATATTTATAGGCAACACCTACCTGTTATCATAGTGTGATCCTGGGAAGAAAGGTCAGAAGTTTTAAAATCTTTGAGCCCATGATCACTTGGGAGGCTCCCTGGTTTGGCACTTTAACCACTGGTGAAGGCAGAATAGTAGGTTAGGGTCAAAACACAAGGTAAGGAGTGCAATATTTTCCAGTTTTTCCTTTTGAAATGAGAGGTAGAAGGACATGCAGAACACCACCAAATCACATAAAAAAAGACACTGGGCACAATCCTAACTATGTCTACTCAAAAGTAAGCCTCATTGTGTTCAATGGGTCTTACTCCCAGGAGAGTGTCTTTAGCACCTATTGTGCAGGAACAAGAGTTCAGTGTTTTGTTAAATAGCACGTGGTTTAACACAACATAAACTACAGCAGGTATAAGTTCTATAAAACACTTGTCCATTTTCGTTCAGTGACATCTTGTATTATCCTTGGCACTATTTTTAAAAGGAAAAAGGGTCAAATTGTTTTGGTGCATGTTGTTTTGTCCTTTGGTGAATTAGTGCCTTGTAGGTGCCAGTGGGGAGTGAAGAGGCCTCAGAATGAAGGAAGCCTGACTGTCCTCAGTCTAGGACAGATATTTTCAACCAGTGTGCTGCAAATGGACCTAAGTGTGCTGCAGGAATTTGGGGAGGGTCATTCATAGGGTAGTTGGGGGTGTGCCAAAGGATGGTGTGCCTTGTCAATGTCAAAGAAATAAACTGATGGAGTGCCTTGACAATTTCACTGCCTTGCCGGTGTGCCATGAGATGAAAAAGGCTGAAAATAATTGGTCTACGAGGATGTTGGAGACAGTGCTGAAGGTTTCCCAAGAGAACAAGGAGCAAGGAAATAGGTGACATTCCACAAAAGGCCCCCCCTGAACAAAAGCACACTACCAGCACTATGATTTCGGTCTTTTAGTTTGAAAAAAATCTCAGCTGAAAGTGAACAACACAGAGTGAGACTTGGTGGCCAATGTGGGGGGAGGGGCACAGCCAGTCCCACAAATAAAAAAACAGAAGGCCTTAAATAGGGGTGCAGATTAGAAACCTCCACAAAGAAAGACTGCTTTCTGCCAACAGAAACATCACAGGCACAGAAATGGCAACAACCACACGAGACACTGTAGGGGGAGGGGAGGGGATGAGAAAATGCAGGTGGGTCAGCTTCTGGGCTCTTTCTGGGCCCTGCTTCTTCCCTCCCCGCCACTCACTCTTTGGAATGGTTTAAAAAAACAGTGTGATGATTTGTAGCCCCCCTTCCTCTCACCTGCTCCCCCATGACACAGGCCTCCCTAAGGCTAAAAAAGGCCTAAATCAGGCATCAAGAGTTCAGCATTTTTTAGAAAACAGGAGTCCAGCAAGAGCATGGGCCATTCCAGCCCAACTGGCTGCTAGTCCCTCCTGGCCTTCTTGTTGCGGCTCTCTTCCGTGGGGGCGGCTGTAGCTGCAACCACTGTCTTGTCTTCAAGTTTCCGCTTGATGCCCTCAGCAGAGGAGTCCTGGGTGGAACGTGGCTTAAATGAGATGATGATGCAGGTCATGTTATCACAGCCTGTCCCATCGCCCGATGTGTCGGGAGCCAAGCAACGGTCCAGCAGCTGACAAGAAAACAGAGCAGTTGTTTCATGGGTGTCATCTTGATGCTGCAGGCTACCCTTGAGGAGGGCAAATATACTTATGCCAGATCCTTAATAAATCCAGACTTAATAAACCCAGACTTGAACCAGGGCTTTCCTGTGCTGCCTGCCAATAACCAGATGAAGCAAAAAAAATAACAAAGAAGAACAGCATCTGCCTCTGCAGCTGGCAGAAAGCTTTTCTGAATTGCCTAAAGCTAGTATTTGGTATATGTGATGTATTTGGTATATGGGATGCAGGCAGCTAACCCTAGCAAGTTAGAAAAGCAACCCACTGATGGGCAGCCTTCGATGGCGTCTGATGGACAGCAAATTCTAACTGCTTGGGTGCAGGAACCTCAGAGGAGCACCAAAGACTGCCCAAAGCCTCAGGACTATCTGACTGGATAGCTCAAAAATCAGATTTTTGAAATATAAACTTGTGGCAATGCAATACATGAGACTTGCACAATCATGAAAGTTAAAAAGGTAACAGCATTCCTAACCGAGGGTGTTCTGGGGATTGAGCTCAAAGATCTAAGGCCAAATGCTGATGGGCAGCCAACTCTCCCTGCTCCCAACTCACTTCTTCTACTATAGATGAAAGGGATCGTGGTTCTCCACTCTCAGTCTTCTGAGTTATCTTAGACTGGACGAAGTCTACTACCTCTTGGCTGCTCATGACGTTCCTAAACAGGAGAGGAGGAGGAAAAGTCATCAAATTCAGGGTATATGTATGCACTGGACATGAGCAGTCGCCCCCTTGACTTTCCTTCAGCTCATGACTTGGCATAGGAACGCGCAGCCTGCTTACACCACCTCAACAGCACTCTTGGTGCCAGGAATGATGACCAGAAGTTGTTCAGGGTAGTTGTCCCCAATCCTGCCCAACCTCCACCTACCAGATGCCATCACAGGCAATGACCATGAAATCATGGTCATCATTGATTGTCAGCACTTTGATGTCTGGCAATGCAGAGATCATTTGCTCTTCTGGTGGCAGGTTCTTGTTGCGTTTGTAGAAATGATCTCCTGCAAAGTATATAAGGATATGTGTGAGGGTATGTGTGCATTCCAGAAAAAAAATAACCACCACAAATAGGGAAAGGGGAGATTTTGTACCACAGAGACGAGGGTAGGGCCCCACAACTGGTGTGGGCCCTACAACTAAGATACTGCCCTCCAAAATAGAATTTGAATCAACATTCCCTTCCCACAGCCATAGGCCACCCCACTGCCCTCCAAGCAGCCACAAAATGCAATTGTTAGTAGCTCATTAGGTTTTAAAGACCTATGAATGGCTCCAAAGAAGACTGGTCTACACAACGTAGACCAAAAAAGGCTGCAAAAGTAACACTTGCATGTAATGTCCATATTTGGAGATGCTCTTGTATCCTACCTCTTTAGAGATGCTTTGATGCTATAGATGCCAAATGCAGAATTTTGGCCTCAATGGGTCCTAGATCCAAGGAACCAGTTGCTTCATGCTCTGGCACTCCCCTTCCCCCTCCCCCCAAAACCCCAGGCCACTACTAGAGGTGGGGAAGAAAGGCCACTGACAGGTTCCAAGTCTCACCAATGGCTCTGGAAAGGTTGAGGCCACCATTCACACGGCCATCCATGGTTACTTTCCCTCCAGCATTCTTTATCCTGGCCAGCTCCACCTCGTCTTCAGGCTTATGATCATAGGACATGTCCACGGCCTTGCCGCCCTCCGACACCACACAGCGGGAGTCCCCTGCATTCGCCACAATGAGCTGCTTGCCCCGAATGAGCGCTACCACTGCCGTCGTGCCACTATCTGAACCAGGCTGGAGACCAAGAGGACTGTGAGATATGCTTAATGCAGAACCACAAGTGGGACAGCTGAAAGCCTTATCCCAGCATCAAGGCAAATAGGACTCGCCATACCTGACCCCCTGCACTTTTGTGCTGGCAAGCTGGGACCTCTGCATCTTGGACAGCTCTGAGCTCTTGGACAGGGCCATGACTCAGGGCTGAAGCCCCTGTCACATTGCACACCAAAGGGCCAGGTTCAATCCCTGGCAGCACTTTCATGACAAACCCTGCCAAACAGTATTGATATTGAGCTAGATGGGCCCAAATATGCCAGCTTTCTATCTATCAACTTCACCACCTTCTCTTTCCTATGGTGTCTACTGCCTCACTTCCCCCTCTAAGCACTGACCTTCTCCTTGCCCTCCATGCCTGGAAGCATCATGTCTTCATCCTCATCTTCCTCAGCTTCTTCTGTGTCATCATCTTCCTCATTTTCTGCTTCCTCACTGCTGTAGCCATCCTCATCCTCACTACATTCCTGGAATATACAGAGTGCCACAATCACCATGCCAGAAGAGAAGATGGAGCCACAGCACACTAACTAGTTGCCCTTTTGCCAGCAGAGGCCAATGGCCACAGCCAGTCTTAGCGAACTCCCTTAGCAAGAAAAGTGGTCTAAGCTTGGCTCCTGCTCTGTTCAGGCCAGCCAAGAAAGTCCTCCACCTCTACTCCCAGCATGCTCAACTGCAGAGGGGTTACCTCACTGTCATCTTCTTCCTCCTCCTCCTCCTCTTCTTCCTCTTCTTCTTCCTCCTCCTCCTCCTCCTCTTCTTCCTCACTGTCCTCAAAGAATTTGGACTTAGCAGTTCGCTGAGCCTTGCTGGCAGAGGAACAGGATGGCTCAGCCTCACCTGTAGCGGGTACTGCTCCCTCAGCAGGAGCTGTTTTTTTGGAGGGGGGACTGTTATCCCCACCAGCAGCCACATCTGGTACAGAGGAGGCACTGGTAGATTCAGGGCACAGCTTGCCATTCTCCTCTTCCTCTTTCTCCAGATCCTCAGCTTCTCCATTCAGGCTCTGTTCCTGGGAACCTGCCTGGCCTGGCTCTTTGCTTGGTGCTCCCAGCTTGCCCTTGACACAGTTCTGACCATAACGCGTGAGCAATTCCTCGATGGTCATTGTGGCCTCTTCATGAAGCAATGCAGCCTCCTCGTTGTCCACTGAAGGGTAGAACAACACCTCAGCATCAAGCCCTCCTCCATGTTACAAAGGGGATGGTGTTACAGGTGCAGGTCTCTCAAATCCACAAATGGGGACATTTTTCCACATTTGCCAGAAACATAAAATGGAGAGCAGAGAGCTTTCCTGCCATCACCTCCCCAAGATCAAGAGGGCTGAGAGTACAGCGGCCCTGCCATTGTCAAGACCCCAAAAAGCAGCCACCGATCTCCCAGGCCCAACCCTGCTGCTGGTTCAACCCTGCCTTCTTTGTTATGGTACAGCATAGTGGTTCTCAAGCATTTCAATCTGGGACCAACTTCTGAGAATGGCGAACTGTTTGGGAACCCCTGGAAGTGATGTCATGGGTGGAAGTGACATCAAACAAGAAGTGACATCACTGTGATGACAGAGCTCCTACATGACTACTCAGAAATTCAATTGTGTTTGATTATACTTACACCCAGGAAACATCTTGAGCACTCCATTCCAACATGGCAGCTCCCAGTGCCAGATCCCAAGATGGCAGCACCCAGCTTTTTGCAACCCCCTCTGAAATGAAGTCATGACCCTCAAGGGGGTCCCAATCCCCACTTTGTGAACCACTGGCATAGAGTTTGCATGCAAATGGCTAACAGCTTACCTGCCATTAAAAATTGGCCCTCTGGAGCTTGCCCCTCCCATCCCAGCTGTACTCTCAAGACAGATAGCAGCTATGCTCACCATCATCTTCGTCAGCCACTCTCTCTTCTTTCTCATCTCCACCTTCTCGGGGCCGTCCTGCCATTAATGACAGTTCCTTGATCACCTCTTCTGTTGTCAGCTTGGCATCAATCGCTAGAAAGGCATCCTCAAGAGCCTAAAGGCATTTTAAAATGTATGGAGTTCAGTGACAGAACCACCTCTGATTTGAATGCAAAGCATTCTGTGTTCAAGACCCAATGATAGTTTGGCATGGCAGAAGAAACTATTTCAGCAAGATGTAGGCAGTGGTTCCTTGGGCTCAAGCGGAGGACAAAGAACAGGTACACAAAACTCATAGCAGCAAGAATTCTAGAAGGCACAAGCATAGCATTTGCATCATTGAACTGTTCCATACTATATAGGACTCATCTAAAAAGAACTACCAGCTTTTGCTTCGCCTGGAGATCTGGCTTTTACTTATGAGGAGTGATTACAAGAGCAACTATCACTCCGACCCTGCCAAAGCTGCTCATCTTGGCTTTTACTGCAATCTTTGCCACTTTACCACTGATGGTGGTCCAATAGCCCCTCAAAGGGCTATGACAGTGCTGATTTCAGCAACTTAGAACAAACAGGTTAAAAGCATCTAGAAGACAGAGACTAGGCCAGGGGAGTCAAGATCTTAAAACAGTGTCAACTTGGCTCCAAAAGTAAAGGTAGAGGATGGCTGGCTGAGCGGAACCTAGAATGCTCATCTTCACCCCACCTGCCCCTAACATTTTGGGGTGCAGGTGCTAAGCCCTCTATTTTAGGCCATCTTAGGATTGTCCCAGTCTATAGGAGCCCTGCTGGAACAAAACTAAGACCCATCACATTAGCACGTATATAATATTTACATAGCTCTTGATTTGTAAAAATAAAAAATGTATTGGATAGAATACACTTAATTCAAATATACTCACATTTACTCAGATCTAATGTGCCACTGAATCTAATACACACCCTATCCTCATAATCAAAACACCACATTTACTTGAATCTAATTAACCATTAAATCTAATGTGCACCCTGATTTTGGAGTCTAAATTCAGCTGAAAAGGTGAGCGTTAAATTTTAGTTTATTTTCAAAAGACCAAAAGTCACTTATAAACTTCATACTTGATTAAATTCCATTCTAAAGCAATCACAAATAGGAATTGTATTCCACACATCAACAATAATTGTGCAAATCATCTTTTTTGTATTTGTGCTGGCACTCTTGCCCAGCAGTTTCACTAATGTCCCTGGGTTCTCTCCCACACAATTCCCCTCTTCCTAAAGTGCACAAAATGTTTTGACCTCCTAGGGAAGATGCTGAAGTGTCCTGACAACCTAAATTGTTGTTTATTGCATTTTTACTTTGTCTCCCATATCCTTTTCAAATCTAGAGCTGCTCAAGTGTGGTTATGTCCTAAACAGGAACACGAGCACTGCTCCATTCACGGCACACATGACTGGAAGTGCTCACACTTTCTGTAGTGACCTTAGAGAAACAACAGAAACGCGATTAGATAGGTTTCAACCGAGGCAGCTCTTTCTCACCTTTTGTAACTTGCCTTCCTTGTAAGCCTTCTGGTCCTTGATGATTTCTGGAAGATATTTGGCACAGTACAGAGCAACCTCCTCCCCTGGGTGTACAGGAAAACAAAACAACACAGTGAGAGTTCTCCCCAATATCCTCCTCTGTGTTAGCCTAGTGACTAGGCACTTCAAAATAAAAAGGTCACATTGGCCAGACCCAAGCACATAAGAAGCTCCTCCGCTGGGTCAGGCCAAAGGCCCATCTAGTCCAGCTCCCTGTACCTCACAGTGGCCTACAAGATGCCTCAGGGAGCACACAACAAGACAACAAGAGACCTGCATCCAAGTGCAGTCCGCAGCATCTGGCATTCTGATTGCCCAAACCATTTTAAAAAATATAAAAAACCACACACCCTCATCATGGCTTGTAATCCTGGTCTTTTCCATGATTATCTTTCCACCTGAGCGTGTGCAAATGACAAAAGCTGACTGGTAGGCATCAGAGAGTCTGCTAAAGCCTAAAAAGTGGCTGTCTTATGACCATCAAATCAGTAGGAAGGGAGACTGGCTCTAGCCTCTCTAAGGCAGTGGTACTCAAAGTGGGAGTTAAGATCCCCTTGGGGGGTTATAACCTTGGGTCAAGAAGGTTGTGAGAGAGTGGATCTGCCATCTTGGAATCTAGCACTGGGCTTTCCTGGAAGTCTTATTGAACACAATGGGAATTATTTCCGAGTAGACATGGAGGAGCTCTGGCATCACAGTGATGCCACATCCCAGTTATGCCGAAATAACCAAGTACCGCTGACCTCAAGGCAGGGAGCCTGGATTAGAATATATTAAGTGCTCTACTGGATGAGGCCAAGGAAGGCCCATTTAGTCCAACCTCCTGTGGTCCACACCACAAGGAACACAAAAAGACAACAAGAGACTTACATCCTGAGGTACATTCTGAGGGATGCTCAGAAGAAGGAGGGAAGGGCACAGGTGACTCACAGAGGAACCCAGGCCCAGCTGAAGATGCACATGGGGAGGGGGAGAGATTATGGCTGGCTTTATGCTGCTCCCCAATGCAGGAAACCAGGGAAACCCTTGGTGGGGGTGGCTCACCTCCATGTCCATCGTAGACAGAGAACATGGCAGTCTCGCTGTCCAGGTCAGGGATACAGTTGTGGGCATCCTGAAAGTTAAGCAGGAGGGAGTCAGTGGGGGAGGGGTGAACAGGGGGAGGGGTGAACAGGGGGGGCAGTGGGGAGATGGTGCCAGTGCGAGGAGGGGGGGGTCAGTGGAGTAGGGGTGAGTCGGTGGAATGGGGGAGGGAGTAATCAGTGAAGGTGGACCGTGGGGGGAGGATGTCAGCATGTGGAGGGGCAAGCAGAGGGGAACATGGGGATGGAGATCAGTGGGGGACGGGTGTCAGGGTGGGGATCAGTGTGGCGAGGGGTGAGAAGGGGGAGTATGGGGAGAGGGATCAGTGGGAGAACGGTGTCAGGGTGGGAGGAGGTGGGGTGGGGCTGGGGGATCAGTGTGGTGAGGGGTGAGCATGGGGAGGGAGGTCAGTGGGGGATGGGGGTCAGGGTGGGGAGCGGGAGATGGGGAGAGATGAATCAGTGGGGTGGAGGTGAGAAGGGGGAGGATGGGGAGCGTGGGGAGAGGGGTCAGTGGGGGTAAGGGCGAGCGTGGGGAGGGGGTCAATGGAGTGAGGGACAAGCATGGGGAGGGGGATCAGAGGGGGTGGGTGTCGGTGTGAGGGTTGAGCAGGGGAGGGGGTCAGTGGGAGGAGGACATCAGGGTAGGGGCAGGGGTCAGTGGGGGGATCAGTGGGGTAGGGGCGAGCAGGGGAGGGGATCAGTGGGGGCCGTGAGTGAGGGGTTGGGCGGGGGAAGGATGACCGTTGGCCGCCCCACCCCCACCCGAGCAGTGAGGGCGAGGGGCCCCAGGCTCACCTCCATGGAGACACGCCAGCCCTGCATGGCGCTGTACCCGAAGTGTATCGGGGGCGGCCCGTCCCCGGCTCCGTCCCCGGAGTTCTTGGTGGTGCTGGGCTGCGAGAGGTAGGCACCCATGTCCGGCCAGCCAGCCAGCCTCCGGTGGGCGGGCGAAGAAAAGAAGGGCGGCCCGGCTCGGGCAGGGCAGGACAGGCAGCGAAGAAGGCGGGCGGCAGCACCAGCAGCGGCGGCGGAGTGAGAGAGGCGGAAACGGAATGAGGGAGGCACCATGGAGGCCCGGCGGGAGGGAGGAGAAAAGAACGACGGGCCTCCACCATAGAGTCGCGCCTGCGTATTAGTCCGCCGCCGCAAGGGATGACGGGAAAGAAGCGGTCCCTGGGGCGCCTCAGCCGCTGAGATTCCGCTGCTAGGCAACGGGAGCAGGCCCTGAGGCCTTCAGGCCTACTGTGGGGCTCCCACAGCCCACTGATGCCCCCACAGCCCCCCTCAGGTCTCCAGCCTCACAGCCAAGGCCTCCCCTCACCTGACCCACCTCCGTGGTGGTTGTGGGGCTCACAGCACAAGCCTTTGCATGTCTACTCAGAAGGAAGCTCCATTGCGTTCAGTGGCGCTTACTCCCTTGTGAGTGTGTACAGGATGCAGGCCTGGAGCCCTGCCTTCCTCCTGCACCCCATAATACCCAACCCAGTGGACAAGACGGTGCTCCTTGTTCGCTAACAAAGCAACACAAAATTGTATCCTACCCACACTTTCCTGGGAGTAAGCTCCAGTGATCTAATTGCACTTACTACTGAGTAGACATGCCCTGGATTGGGCTTGGAGGTTCTAACACAGTGGTTCTGAACCCCACAAGTTTCACACGTGCATTCGCCAAACCCTTCATAGTTGGAAAAATAACAAAAGTATACACCGTAACAAAAGTATATTAATGCACCTGGCCACCCCGGTAAATAGAATGGACACACACCTCCACCAAACCCCTGAGATGGACCCACCAAACCCCTGGGGTTCAACTGAACCCAGGTTAAGAACCACTGCTCTCATAGAACAGCTGCAGTGTGGGGTTTCCTCCATTTCCTCCCTGCAAGGCCCTCTCCCTTTCCTACCCAACACATAGGATAGTAGCAGGTGTCAGTCGGTTACTTTACTGGTTAGTTTACTGCCTGTTATGGGATTTGCAATACAGCAGAGGCCAAGCTCAGAACAAGCAGGTCATCACCCCACTGGGAAGATCTGCTGGTGTCAGAAAGTGGTGCTCATTGTTGGGGGTGGGGGAGTCAGGGGTAGAGGGGTAGGGCCGTTGTTAAGCCCAAAGATAAGAACTGAAGGTCACCACTTCACCAGCCTCAGAACATCAGAAGGTGTAGGATGTAGGACCATCAGAAGGTGTAAGTGTAGGACCATGAAGCTGAGCTGAGTGAGCAGTAAAGAGCCAACAGGCATCTCAGTCTCGAGGCAAAAACACAGCCAGGAAGATGACCAATACAAAAAAGATCCTTCTAGCCTCTGTAGCAAGTTCTTGAAAGACAGACCCTACAATCCAGAGTAACTAAAGGAGCATGTAAGAGACATTACATGTACTGCACCACCTAGTGAAAACCGATGGGAAATTCATATTGCAATCCAGAGCAAATTGTTCTCACACCGGAGCAAGGACTCCCTGTAGTTACTCTGGATTGCGCCCTTTGTCTACCTTACTGCCACAAGATGAAGCACATGCCCTGGTGGTGAAGCACTGGAAAGTTGGGTAGGATTGGGCTGTGTGTGTTGCTCATGCTACCATGTCTTGGTATGCAATTTGTCATTTCAGAGTTTTGTTCAACAGGGGAAGAGGACACAGCACCTTTCATATGTTGTGCAGGCCACAAGGGAAGCCTGCAGCATGCTAGGCAGCAGTAATTAGTGTAAGAATACAATTGTTTTTGTTTAGTCGATTAGTCTTGTCCGACCCTTCATGAACAGTCTGCAGCACGCCAGGCCCCCTTATCCTCCACCAGCTTTTGAAGTCCATCCAAGTTCATGTCCATTGCCTTGGTGACACTGAGCATAATCCTAACCATGTCTACTCAAAAGTAAGCCCCATTGTATTCAATAGGTCTTACTCCCAGGAAAGTGTCTTTAGGATTGCAGCCACTGTCTAACCAACTCGTCCTCTGCCATCCTCTTTTCCTTTTGCCTTCAGTTTTTCCCAGCATCAACATCTTCTAAGGAGTCCTCCCTTCTCATGATGTGGCCAAAAGATGAGGGCTATTCCATTTCTCCTAAGAGATTCTTGTCCACAATAGTAGACAGTATGGTCATCTGAATTAAATTCATCCATCCTGGTGCATTTTAGCTCACTTACCCTACAATCCAGAGTACCTACGGGAGCATGTAAGAGACATGTGCATGCGTAGTTACTGCACCACATAATGAAAACCTATGGGAAATTCATATTGCAATCCAGGGTAAATTGTTCTTACACCAGAGCAAGGACTCCCTGTAGTTACTCTAGATTGCGCCCAAAGATGCCTCTTTAAGACAAAGAAATGTTTGCTTCCATAGCTTGGGGTCACCAGCTGCAATGGTGCTGGAAAGTTGGATAGGATTGGGTCCCATTCTCTGGATCTGAATGCATATATTAATTGGGTGGGAGTGCATATATAGGAGTACCCGCTGGGGGTGGCCAATTACGAGCCCAATTCTATGCATGTCTACTGAGGAGTAATGTTCCATTATAGTCAGTGAGATTTACTCCTAGGAAAGTGTGGATTGGATTGCAGCATTAGAACCACAATCCTGTGTATGTCTACTCAGAAGTAAATCCCATTATAGTTAATGGGGCTTACTTCAAGGTAGGTTAGCACAGGCTTGTAGCCTTAGGATGCAACCCTATGCATGCCTACCCAGAAGTAAGTCCCACTGTAGTCAATGGGACATACTCCCAGGAAAGTGTGGAATGGATAGTAGAACCACAATCCTAGGCATGCCTACTCAGAAGTAAGTCCCATTATAGTCAGCGGGGCTTACTCCTAGGTAATTATAAATAGGATTGCAGCCTCAGGCTCCCCCCTACAGCTGCAACCCTTATAGACAGTCCTCAGGGCAACAAGGCCCAAAACAGAACATGACACGTGCCAAACAAGGCTGCAACAAAGGAGTGGGCTTCGGACTTCAATTCCCAGAAGGCAGTTCGCAAAGATCCCGCCCCGGAGCGACACGGAATGCGTCATATCCGGACCCGCCCCAAAGGGCTCTAGTGCTACTGCGGTCCAATTGCGCAAGCGCACATCTCTCCCTCAGCACCATCCCGCAGGCCAGGCAGACGGATAGGCATCGGCGGAGGGTGATTGGCAGGTTCTCCTACCAATCGAAAGGCGCTCGGAAGCGCAGCGCGGAGACTGATTGGCCGGCGCAGGGCCCGCCCCCCGCGGCCCGTGCGCCTGTCAGTCGGTGGGTGGGTGGCGGCGGTTGAGGGTGCGCGCTGGGCCGTCGCCACTTGTGCTGCCGGCCTCTCGCCCGCGGAGACGGGCCTGTGCCCGCCGCCCTTCGTAGAGGTGAGCCTGCCTGACTGACTGTCTGACGGACTCTCCCTCTCCGGCCATGTCCGAAGGCGAAGCCAAGCAGGTCCCCGGCAGCGGCTCCGACCCCAGGCCCGAGGCGGTGGCGCCGTCGTCCTCCTGCGGGCCCGGCATGCCGTCCCTCTCGCCCCCGCTCGCCTCCGTCGCCCCGCAGCCCCAGCAGGAGGCCGAGGAGGAGGAGGAAGAGGAGGAGGAGGAGAGCGAGGACGAGTCCGAGATCCTGGAGGAGTCGCCCTGCGGCCGCTGGCAGAAGCGCCGGGAGGAGGTGCGTCATGCGCGGCACTGCGGGGGAGGCCCCCCCACACGCCCCCTTCGCCTGGTCTCGGCCCCACCGCCCTGCCCTGCCCCTCCAGCCAGCCTGCCCTCCGGAAAGACACTGCGGAGACCCGGCTGGAAGGACCCTGAGCCCTCCCAGCACCCGCCTCAGTCCTATTCCCCACTTTCCTGGGAGTAAGCCCGCTGACTCTAATGGGACTTCCTTCTGAGGAGACCTGCGTGAGAGTGGGCTCTGAGGCTGTAATCCCATCCACACTTTCCTGGGAGTAAACCCCACTGACTCTAATGGGACTTCCTTCCGAGTGGACATGTCTAAGGTTGGACTTTGAGGCTGCATTCCTACCAACGGGAGTAAGCCCATTGAGTGTTATGAGAGTTGCTTCTGAGTAGACACACATCAGATTGGGTTCATGCTCAAGCCAGACTCAAACAATTTGGAAGGCTGCTGGTCTTTGGAGGCCTCCTCCATGGTGTAGGTCAGGGGTGCCCTTCTCCCGGGGGCTGCATGCGGCCCAGGACGAGGGTGCTCGCGGCCCTCCAGCATGCCTACGAAGAAGTAAGCTCCATTAAAGACAATCCAGGTAGAATTTGGTTAGGGTTGCAAACCCCTTCCATTTCCCCCCAGAGAAATCTCCCCCTCCCCCAGAAATCCTCAGCCACCCTTGCTGCCTGCAGCACCCACTACCCCAAAGAAAACCAGTGTTGGGGTCTGTGTTTCCCATTAGGCTGGGCTCACACAACTGATTTTGGAGCGAAATTGGCTGCAGATTCCGTATCAAAATCTGATGACATTCTGCTTCCCATTAATTTGAAAGGGAAATCCACAGCATAGTGCACATAGTAATCGCATTGATTAATAAATCTTGCTTTATTAATCTTGCTCTATCTTTGCATCCTACATTTTGTCCTACATTGTTTTAAAAAGTCGCTTTTGGGTTACCATGTCCTATGCTAACTGAGCAAGAGGTACTCTTTCAAGTGGGTGCTTCTCTTTTATTTAGCAGGGGAAAGTAACAGGCCCTACACACCCCAGCAGTATCTGTTCTAGTGGCTTCTGCTGGTGTTCTTTTTTTGCATTTTAGACTGTGAGCCCTTTTGGGACAGGGACCCAACAGCTATTATTTTTTATTTTCTTTGTAAACCACTTTGTGAATTTGTTAGTTGAAAAGCAGTATATAAATACTGTAGGTAGATAGATAGATATGTACCTTCCAAACCAACTTGTCTTCTTCCAATGCGGCCCAAGAAAGCTATAAGGTTGGACGTCCCTGGTGTAGGTAGCTATGGATGGACCTGTGCTGTGGTCTTTGTCACTTTCTAGCACAGCGCTTTCAAAAATGTAGCATCTCCGAATCCAACTGCAGCAGAGAGCAACTTTCTTGCAGTTTGTACCCATTGGTTCTGATTTTTTTTCAGAGTTTTGGTCATTTTAGGAAGAGCCAGGATTTAGTATCTTCTTGGAAACAGCTCCTGATAGGGCTAGAGAAGATGTTTCCTACCTAAGAGATGTTTCCAGATGGATCGGTCACCTGAGTCAATGAAGCCACTTCCTGCTGCCATCAGTGTTTGGGTTTGGTTTGCCTCCCTGGCTTTCAGTACAGTACAATCTTTGCCTCTTGGAAAGGATGACCAGAGATGGAGGCTGTGTATGGCAAGCTTCAGTTAGTTCAGACACTGAACTAAAGTATCATTGTGAGAAGGGCCTGTCGTGGTATGTGTTTTTCTGGAGTAGTGCTTGGCTCATCACATCATTCCTGAGGACTAAAAGGAAGAGGAAAAGGAAAATGGAGTTGAAATTTCTGGGTCCACAAGGGACTGGATTTGTGGTTGTGGCCAAAGAAATGTTTCCTGTTGTGCCTTCAGAATCTTCTTTAAGTTCACCCATTTCTTGCTTGCCACTAGTCTAGAGCCGCTACATTGTAGAACTGAAGGTCACTTTCCATGTGGTATGGGCTTTGCTCTTTGATTTACCCAATGAGATTTTGTAATCTTTTCCAAGGGTGCATATTTTGGTATTTGAGGAAAGCATTTCATGTTATCTGCTGATTCTCAGAGATGAGAAGACTCAGCCAAATCTGTGTGGTGCTTTAATCCAGCTTGTGTGCAGCTTATGGCTGTGTTCTTGACTATGCAGTGTAGGCAGCCTCTGGCAGTGCTGTACCTGGGGGTGGGCATGAGGGAAAATGCCCTGAGTGCTAGATTTGCGGGGCTGTGTCACGACCTTCTTCTCTCATGCAAACTGAACTAACGGTGGTTTCACTCCTGCAATTTTCTATGTCAGTCTGAGTGCATCTGCTTTCTTTCTCCTTCTCTTTAAAAGGATAGGTGGTCCTCAACAGGGAATCACATATAGAGTGCTGTACTCCTGCAACCACTGTAGGTGTAGTTTCTGTCCATGTGTGAGGGGTGCCCTCTTTCCTTTGAAAAAAGAGGGCCGCCCTCAGAATGGCCCAATAGCCCCAGATGCGCCCCAATGACCCCAGATGCAGTATTCACCTTCTATTACAGAGGAGGTAAAAGCAGATTGTACTATGCAAAAGGCTCCATCAGAGCTTTTAATTGTTGCTGAAAACTTCATTAGAGCCTGGGCTGCCTCCTTCCCCACCTCTTTTTTCAAAAGGAGAAAGGAATAGGTAGTGGCAGCAGTTGCAATTATTTTGTGAGATGGCTGCAAATGGGAAGTGGACCCTCTTGCAAAGACTACCATGGGCCCTGGTATCCACAGTTTCAAATATCTGCTGATCTAGAGCAGGGGTCTCCAAACTTTTTGACAGGAGGACCACATCATCTTCTTTGAAGCTGTGTCAGGGGCCAAATAAACTAATTTTACATTTCAGATTTGAATAAATTTACATATATTTACATATAAGAATGTATTAGAGTGGATTACGGGGCTTGCCGAGGGCCGTGGTTTGGTGACCCTTGATCATTTTAGAGGATACCAGGGGCACCTTTGAAAAAGATAAAAGGGTGGGGGAAGTTAAAAATAGCAACTTTGGAACATCCAGGAAAATTCTGTAGGCAGCTTGGAAGATTGCCTGCAGCCCTGGAAACAGTGGTTTTGCTGTGATAGGCTTAAGGCAGCTATTTTAAGTCTGCCCTTCCTCTTAATCGTTTATAAAGGAGTTTTGGCATCTGTGAGTAGGGGGCCTGGAAAGGAACTCCTGCAGGTACCACGTAACTAAGCATATTCGTGAGCTATTGTACATGCATCTTCCCATATAATTGATCCAGATATGTGAGGCCTCCATGCCTGTTAATTTTGTTTATCTGTATAGTTTCATGATGGAATCATATACATTACTTGCTTTCACCAGTTGCTGTAAGCAGAAAGCCTATAGACACACAGACAGCTGCAGCCACAGGGGATGACACAGCAAAAGTTAGCAGGGAGCATGTTAGCTGAGTTGTCTTTTTTAGCTACAAGCTGTCTGCCTGTCTACATGTCTTGCTATAAGCTTTCTATCTGTAAAGTCTGGTTAAAGCAATTGCCCAATTCATTTGTGTGACTATAAATAATATAAATGAAGATTTTTTTTCTTTTATCTGGTTTCCTCTATCCACGGTGGGGGTCAAGAATGCATCTCCTATGGCAGTAGCTCTTAGGCATTTCAGCATTGTATTCAATGGGAATAACTCCCTGGAACGTATGGATTTTTCTGAGATGGTGGTGCCAGACTCCAATATGGCAGTTACCATTTTTTTGTGACCGCCCTGAAATGAAGTTGCAAGTCCGTAAGATGGTCCTGACCTCCCACTTAGAAAACTACTGTCATATGGATACCATCAATTGTGTCCTGGACAGGACACAATTTTTGAGAACAGGAACCCACGTACAGTAAATAAAACAGGCCTCCGTCAGTCTTGAAAGACTATGGTATCGTGCTCGGCACTGCATATGGTGCATGCGAAGCACGAAAGCCTGGGTTAGATTGTTATGGAGGATACGCTGTTACCCAAGAAGCAAATCCCCCCTCTCCATGCCACTGAATTAGTCCAATGGAAAGGCAGAGTCAATACGATTGGATCCAGCTGGCGTCGCAGAGCTGGGCTAAGGACAGGAGCTCACCCTGTCTTGTAAATAAAACACTGCTGGATGAAAAGCGATGCCTGTTTGGAATTTGGGAACCAGTTCTTAATAAAGCAACTACAAATCAAAATAGTTGGCCCACCTAAATATCTATGCTGCTCTTGGTTGGGAATATGACACCATTATTTTGAAGGGCCATAGTACACAAACCCTTTGGATTTTTCACTTGATATTTGGAATGTGGCCATTATATGTGGAGAAGTACCAAACCTGAGTTGTGGAGAAGTACCAAACTCAGTCAAATCTGAGTTGGTGATTGTGCAAGATTTTTGAGACTGGTTGAATTCATATGGCATCATAATCACTTTGATTAGTATGAAGTCATCTTCAAATCTGGCCACTTTGTTCTTTACTCCTAACTTCAGTTTATTATGAATAATTTAAAAACAATGGGTCCCAATATAGATCCTGGGGGTATTTTACTACTTTCTTCCTTCTTGTGTGAAAAGGGCCTATTTCTGCTCTCTACATTTTGTTCTTTAACCAGTTACCAATCCTAAAAGACTGTTGTCTTACTCCATGGCTACTCACCTAACCCAGGAGACTTTGGTACAGGACTCTATCAAAAACTTTTTGATATAGGCTATCAAAATATAGACTATATAGACAATCCAGGGTTGTCCAAACTTAAACTTTAGGGCTTGTTAACTTTTAACAAGTGTATAAAAGAGGGGATTTCAGGTGGTGCTGTTTCTCCTTTCCCAGATAACAAGCTGTACTTGCTGAAATTCCCTCTTCTACACATGTTAAAGATCCAGGAACCCTAAAGTTGAAAATTTGGACAGCCCTGGATTGTCTATATAGTCTATATTTTGATAGCCTATATCATACAGTGGTCTAAGCATACAGTGCCTCTATCTCATGGCTGTGGTCACTCTTGTCTTCTTAACCTTCTAGACTTTAATTTCTTTATGTAAAAGCCATGCTAATTCTCCTTCAGCTAGACTTGTTCTCTTAGAAACTGGGAAAAAATATCTTGTGTAACTGGTATACTCTGTTAACTGGCATTTCTTTCTGTGTGAGCTAGCGGGCAGAGATGCAAGGTGATGATGTAACAGATTGTTAGTCTTCAAGCCCCATCTCACATTTACTGGGCAGTGTTCCCTCTGTGGTACTGCTTTGCCCTGTTTCCTTCTTCACAAGGACCCTGCTTAAGAAGTACTGTAGTCTCAATTCCTAGAGAGCCTTTGTGATAAAAGGGGGCCGAGTGGCACAGGGGAAGTGAGCCTGTCTGGTATGTGCAGGAATGGATGTTTTTTGAGGACTGGATGTTTTTTGAGGACTGGATGTACATGCTTATTTAACTGGCATATTTGGTGAACTAGTAGCTGCTGTTCCCCATGGATATTGCTAACAATGCTTTTACTGTACTTTGTAATTTGATCTTTGTGCCGTCCTCAAGCCTCTCAAGAATAGACAGTAAGTTGACTGCCCTGAAACTTCCTGGATCCATTAAATCCTGGCATTACACCGGCTGTTTTTTCAAAGGTAGGCGAAAGGATAGGAATAAGCAGGAGAGACTTCACATCAGGCTGACCTGATTGTCCACATTGGAGCTGCAATGACCTGGAGGTGGGAGTGAATGAGATGACACAACACTATTCAAGTGGTTAAAGCCTGTTTAATATATGAAAAACTTCAGAGGTCTTCCTGAACTGTGTCTTCATTTCTACAATGCAAAATTTGGCTCATGTTTGAAATTGCTTGGGCCGTTCTTGCAATGTTGTCCTTGAGATAGCCCAGCACTGATAAGCAGCAGACAATCAGGGTCTATGATCACCTTCTCATGTGTGTAGATTTAGGCAATCTCAAAATGCCTGATGTAGGGGATGGCACATAGATGCATTTGTCTTGTGTGCTCCCTGAGGCAACTGGTGGCCGCTGGACGCAGGAAGTTGGATTATATGGGACTTTGGCCTGATCCAGTGAAGGCTCCTCTTATGAGAAAGACAAGTTAGAGCCTTGGTTGCTGTGGTGGCACAAGTGGTTAAGACACTATGCTTGTTAACCAGTAGGCCAGGTTTTGAGACCCGGGTCCTACAAGATCATGGTGACCAGATGCATGAACTTAAAAAGGAGGACAAGGTCTTGGATTCCTCTCAGTCTGGTATTTCTGGCAGACAGTGGCATGTTTGCCTATTCACAAGTAAAGCTGCGATATTTGGCACTTTCACATTTCCATAGAGCTCAAGGCATATTTGATTTTTTAGTTTTTTGGCCATAACTTTTGATAGGAAGGAGATATTTCACAATGATTTTTGCATTGGCTTCTGCTCTTCAATACAAATCCAACAACATATGACATGATGGGATACAGCGCACTACTGCAAAGTTCCACAATGAAGCCCAAATGGAGGACAATGAAACTGATTTGGAGGACACTCGGGCAAAAGGCTAAAAAAGAGGACAAATCTGGAAAAATCTGGTCATATGGTCGTCCTGTACAAGATGGGGTGAGCTCCCATCCTTAGCTCAGCTCCTGCCAACCTAGCAGTTCAAAAATATGGAAATGCAAGTAGATAAATAGGTACCACCTTGGTGGGAAGGTAAAACAGGGTTCTGAGCACCTTCGGCAGTCATGATGGCCCCATGACCACGAAAGTGCTCTAAAGGCTTAGAAACGGGGATGAGCACTGCACTCAACAGCCCATCACAACTAGCAGTATAACCTGTTGGGGACACCTTTACCTTTTAATTAGAGCCTAGAGGACAGTTGCATGAAGACAGGTGTCTCCATAGCTGTGCATTTCCATCTCAGGTCCACAATTCCCTTAAGGATAATAAAAGGGACTGGCAGCAGATTCAGACAACATGTTTGTGTACTAATTAAGGAGCTTAGGGCGTTTGTTTCCACAGGAGGTATCTGGGGCCAGTGGAGTGGATGGCTTTTGAGAATATTCCAGTGAAGGCATCACTGCTCATTTTGGTGTTAGACATTAGGAGAGGGTACCTCAGAAGGCCTTTGTTTTTGTCTCCTGGCTGCCTCCTGGTAAAGACTCGCATGTCTTCAAGATCTGATTTGGCCAGTCCACCTTGAATGTGTTTGTTCAAAAGTCTTTGTTCCAGGAGAGACAGTTTCTGTATTTATCAGTTACTTTAACTTGGAAGTGTCCAAATCCTGGCCCAGGAGCCAGATGTGACCCGGAGCAAGCTTCAATGTGGCCTGCTGCTAGATTCCTCCGTCTGGTCCATGGATAAGTTTTGTATTGTGTCTAATACACTCTTATATTTAAATTTATGTAAATTGGTTCGTATTTGAAATGTAAATAATTGTTCTGGCCCCAGACACTGTCAGAGAGATGATATGATCTTTCTGCAAAAGGTTTGGACACCTCTGCCATAACTGCTTGAGAGAGGCAAATGTGAAGCTTTGTCTAGCCCTTTACTCCAAGTTTTCCCCCATACCATGGGACCTACCAGTTCTGCTTCCTTTCTGTTGTATTAGATAGGTCATGCCCAGGTTATGTTGATGACAGCACACAAGTGACATGATTTTGTAATCCAGGGTTGGCTGAAGGTCTCCTCATTCGGAAAGGAAGTGTGTGGGCAGCTGCAGTCATTGACTGCGATAAGCTACTCACAAATTTCATCTGTCTGAAAGGTCTCTGTCCAGGATATTTGTCTGTTTTTGTACTGTCAGTGGTTAGTGTGCAAATGCACATGCCTTTGGGCTGGACTTGGTGGCCAGTCAAAAACTTAAGAGAATCTATAGTCCTGCACCACATCTCCAAAATTGGTCTGGTTGTGTTTCTAGTTCAGGAAAACAGGCTTGAGCTTGTTCTTGGAAGTGCAGTGGAGCTGCTGCGAAGATGCCACCTTGTTCCTCTTGAGCTCCAAGATTAGGATGAAGAACGGGGTGCACAAGGTTGTGGAAGTGGTGTTCTATACTGCATAAAGGTTAAGCTTCTTGTCCACATGTAACTGTGGCTTTCTTTCTTTAACTCTCCCAAAATTCTTATCAACAGCATCAAGTTGATGCTATCAATTTCTGTCCCCACGCTCCCCCAGGTCACTTATACTCATTGAAAAAACAGATTGGGATTTCATCCAGAGTGAACAAGAGTTTTTGTTTCAGGTTCTGAAGAAAAGAATGGGGCAGCTTGGCATCAGTTGGCCTGTGTGTCTCTTGGGCATTGAGAGATTACCCATGCGATGTGTTGAATACAGCCCTTGTACATGTATGCCTTCTAGAATAATCCATGCTGGTGCAAGGGTATTAAAGAGGTGAAGGAGCCCTGATTTTCCAAGAGACCTTACATGGCCACAAGTCCTTACATGCCATTCTAGAAGTAGGACAAAGGCAGTTCGGTTCTCACTCCTTCCCCCCCCACACTTCATAGCTCCCTTACTCTCTTCTTTTTCCATCTCTAGGTGAATCAGCGCAATGTTCCTGGGATTGACAGTGCCTACTTGGCAATGGATACAGAAGAAGGTGTGGAAGTGGTTTGGAATGAGGTTCAGTTCTCAGAACGCAAGAACTTCAAGCTTCAGGAGGTGGGTGAACTTAAGGAGGGGTGAAGGTGTTCACTGTTGCTGAGCAGAGGGTCAGCCCTCACATGAGGCCAGCGGGAGTGGCCAGCTCAGGCAGCAGATAGTGAAATAACATGACACTGCTTAACAAAAGGACTTTGTGTCTAAGGTCCTTTAAATTAGCTTTTATTTAAGATAAAGGAGCTTGCTTGCTTTCATTTGTTTATTTTTACAACATTTTCTATTTCTATTATATTTCTACAGTATTATGTCAAGAAGGTTGACAACAAACAACAAATTGTATTAAAATAGAAAAATAAATTGCATTGTGCAATAACAGAATAAATCTTGCCTAGCTAAGAGTTTTTGGAGAGTGTCCACAGGCATTTGTATAGAGAAGATCCAGTTGATTTATATGTGTGCTTGGACTTTGAAAGAGCTTTGACAGGTTAAGCTCCAAGGGCATTTGATTAAACTGAATTGTCAATACTTAAGGTAATTGGTCCTTCTATGGATCAGTAGCTGCTTAAAGCATAAGAAGCAGAGAGTAGGGATCCATGGATAATTTTTGCAATGGAAGTAAGAAAGAAATGGACTCTGTTTCAAATCATGTGCTTTCTAACTTATCTATAAATGACCTGCAGCTGGGGACAAGCAGCAAAGTGACCAAATTCATAGTTGGCACCAAATTATTTAGGGTGGTGAAAACCAAAGCAAGTTAATGATGGACTCCAAGAAAATCTCTTCAAACTGGGTAAATAGTCAACCACAGGCCAAATATGATTTGGCAAGTGTAAAGTGCTACCAAAAAAATAATCTCAGCTTCACATACTGATGGGTGTATTAATAACATGATTAATCAGAAAATAGATCCTTGAATTATGGTGGATAGCACAATGATAATGTGTACCCAATGCATAGTAGCAGTGAAGAAGGCAATTCTATGCTAGCTAGAAGTCATTAAGAAAAAGGGATTGAGAATAAGCCTGCTAATGTTATCTTTTCTCTGTACAATGTCTGTGGTGTAGCGTTGTTTGGAAGGCCATGTACAGGTCTGATTGCATATCTAAAGAATATTGTAGAGCTGGAAAAGGTCCAGAAAAGAGCAACCAAAATAATCAGGGATTAGGAAGAAAGAAGAAGCAAGGCTCCAATATTGGGTTTTGGAAGGGATTTAGACAAATTCATTGAGGACCAAGGGACTTTCAGTTGCTACAGGTAGAGGGTAGCTATTCTGAGGAAGAGGTTTGCATACATCTTTTGTCAGTGTTCTTCCCAAGGTTGTTTGTGTTGGCCACTGTGCATAAGCCCAGTTGAGCCTTTTATTTGATCCAGAAGGGCTTTGTGCATGTTCTAATAACATTTGCTTTGCTGCAGGAAAAGGTTAAAGCTGTTTTTGACAATCTGATCCAACTGGAACATCTGAACATTGTGAAATTTCACAAGTACTGGGCTGATGTAAAGGAGAACAAGGCCAGAGTAAGTAGGGTGTTGGCTCCCCACTCCCTGAATGTCCCTTTATTGCGCCATGCTATGCTAATAATTTCTTGTGTCTTCTAGGTGATCTTCATTACTGAATACATGTCTTCTGGCAGCCTGAAACAGTTTCTGAAGAAGACAAAAAAGAACCACAAGACAATGAACGAAAAGGTTAACTCATTTCTTTCCCTTCTTCCTACTCCCAACACATTCTTGAGGCAACCAGTTATACTTGCTCTGCTGTTTCCAAGTGGCAAACTCTGTTTGCTGCTAGGAGCCCCAGTTCTTTTGGTGACTCTTGCCTTTTCAGTGTCTGCTGCAGGGGAATTGGGGCAGAAGAGGGGACTCAGCTTAGTGCCTCTTGAGAGGGAGCTGATCTCTGATATGTTTTTCAGGCCTGGAAGCGTTGGTGCACTCAGATCCTTTCAGCCCTAAGGTATGTGGTTTTGCAGGCAGAGTGCGTCTTTGGCTGGGTGGTGGAGGTGTCCATGATGGTAGTACTGTGAGTGTTCATGCAGTTGGTCAGTGTGTCTGGAACATAAGGCTTTGGAGGAAGGAGAATATAGTTAGTGGACAATGGATAGTCTTTTGGGAGTGCTTGGTCCCTTCTGTGGGCATGGGAACCACAATAAATAGGGTGAAAAAGGTTTCCTTGGAAGGTGGGAAGAAAATAATTTGACTGTCAAAGCATTCTTATGGTGTTTGGAGACAGCATGTTTGCATTTACGGTTTTTGGAAGCTTACATTGGACTCAATTTTGCCTGCTTGTCTGGTGCTGAGGAAATGTGTTCCCCCCTCCCATTCATTTTTTGTGTGGGGCATTATAAACTTCTGACCTGGGGAAATGTCTTGGCATCTCTAGACGCTGTGGGGTGCCCCCCTCCAGTTGCATGGCTCTCACACTTTACTGGTCTTGTCTCTTTAGTTATCTTCACTCCTGTGATCCCCCCATAATTCATGGAAACCTGACTTGTGACACTATTTTCATCCAGCACAATGGACTGATCAAGATTGGATCAGGTAAGGCTTCTGTTATCTTTTAGCTTCTGAATACAGGATGGTACAGGGGTGGAGAGTGGACCTCAGTCCTATCTTGGCCTGCCTTAGAGCACTTCTTAACAGCTGGGGCAAGGAACACACTGGATGTCTCTAGTGCTCTTTGACCCAATCAGTGCACCTCTTCATAGCTGTGGTTGCTGATCTTTGGGAACCTCCTGGAAATGTTTGCTGCAGGGCCGGGGGGCCCTGAGCTGCTGCTGCTGCTGCTGTTGCTACAGGCTGCTTTAATCTGTGGCCTTAGACTGCTAAATTTCTGTGCCTGCCTGCTAGTTAGGGAAGTAAGTCAACCCTCTTAATAGAGTTGCTTCCTGTTGGCTTGTCTACCATTTAAAATAAGTTGCTTAGAGCTGCCTAAGAGTGGGAAAGTTTTGTCATTACGAGACTTTGAACCCGCAGGAGTGTTTTGTGTTTTTTGGTGGTCTCTATGCCAGTCTAGTGTGCAGACAGGCAGCTTCTTTAGGGTAAGGAGCTATACCAGGGCTGTTGGGTAGCAGGGGAATTGGAGTTGTCATCCTCCTGGATATTGCCTCTTGGGACTATCATGACAGCAATGGGGCTGTCATCTGCTCTGGTTCACAAGTGTGTGCTCAACATCCTGTACCTTTGTGTGACAGTGTGCTGGTTCTTTTTTTCTGTAGAATAGGTGAGAGAAAACCATTTGAAATTCTTTTTGGAGCTTGTAAAGCAGGTTGGCTCCTCCACCAAGTGGTGATGCCTTTGTGCGGTGGGCAAAACACATGTAGAGCATGGGGGAGCCAGGAGACAATGTTGACATCATAGCATGAGGCTGGCTGAGGGCATAATCCAGAGTTAGGGCGGTGAGGAGTGCCATTGCTGGGCTGCCCCAACTATTCTGAATCCAAAGCAGAAAGTTATACTGGATCCAGAGAGTCAGGAAGCCTGGGCTGCCCTAGCTGCTCCAGAGCTAGCATGCTCAGTAAGCACCAAGTCAGTGAAACCTGGGGAGGGCTTGCTCCTGAGGAGACCCCCCCTCAGATCACACTGAACAAGGAACAGCTGTGGTGCCTGCCTTATAAAGAGTCTCTGATGAGATGCCAGTACAGTCTACAGTGAATACAAGGGGCTTCTTGGAGTGGCCTGCTGTATCCACAGGCGTCTATGGCTGCCATAGTTGTGACATATCCTGAAGTTGGGGCAAGGGTTGCAGCTAGACTGACCAAGAACTCAGATTTTTGGTCAACACTTCCATTCTTACTCTGCCTTATCATGGACCCCAATAGATCTACTCATTACTATACCTATTTCTGAGGTGGTATAATTCTGAGGAGCAGGAAGAGGAAATTTCTCCACTGGAAACATGCTCTGGATATATAGCATATATATGCTCTGCCCTAGGCAATGCAAAACATGCCCTCAACATGCCTCTCCTGAACTGCCTAGGCTGCCCCAGTTAGGGCCGCCTACGTCCAGCTGTCTTGGGGCAGCCTATGTTGCCTTAGGCTGCCCCAAGCCTTTTTCAGAATAAGTAGGGTTGCCGATCTTGCAGTTGGGTCAGCCCAGTGATAGGGAAACCCAAGTGCACTTCTGGATTGTGCCCATAGTCCGATTCCTATTTAAGGGGAATTTTAGCATTCAGAGGACAGGAGAGAAGGACTCCTGTCTATAGCAGAGAGTTCTTGATTCCTCTGCCAAAGCACAGTTGTGGGTTCTGCACATGCCAAGAACAAATCCAGGAACTTGCTAGACCTCTAGCCAAGTTTTGTTGATGTCAGGCATATGTATCTACTGCTTTCAAAACACAGCAGTTTGCAAATGGTTTACATAGCAAAATGAATCAGTTAGTGATTCCCTGTCCCTAAAGGGTTCCCAGTCTAAAAGATGCCAGCAAGAGCCACTGGAAGAGATGCCAAGCTGGAGTGAAGAAGGTCTACTTGGCTCTTCTTGCTAAATATAAGAGAACATCACCTGAAAAGGGGTTTCTGCCCCAGCAGTGAGTTCAAGGTTTGGCTAAAAAGAGGGCACATATGTTTGTTGAATTAGGAGACCTGTCAGCTGTAGGTTTGTTTTCCAGAACATACATCCTAAGCTGGACTGCCAGTGAGGCAGGACTGCATTGGGGCTGAGGGTTTGTGTGCATTGACAAGGCCTCTGATGGCACAGGATGGCAATCTTGACCTGACAAAGCCTTCACCTCAGTGTGGAACAGGCTGCCTTTTCAGAGTGGATGTTTTTCAGATGCTCCAGGGAAGCAGTAAACTATTGCTGTGCTATGGGTGGCTTTCAGACCTTGAAGCTCTCTTTCCCACTGTTCTCTGGCAGACCTAGTCAGCATTTCTGGGTCCCCTTTCTACAGGAAATTGAGATGAAAGCTTTGAATTACTGGCTGGAGTAAATGGATTCCTGGGGCTGCTTGATGGCTTGTTCCCCTTATTGGGAATTGCATTGCATCTGCTGTTCCCCAAGTGCTCCAAGAAACAGCTCATGCTTTGGGGATGGAAAATCTCAAGGGCATTTCAGACAGTGGAGTTCCCTGTATTGGCATCCTACGGAGGCTCTAAAATTGATTCTAGTTTGTTCTTCTTACATCAGTCTCTTTGATTACCTGTTTCAGCGGAATCTTTTGAGAGCTATATTTTGAGTGGTCATGTTGAGAAAGCATATAGACTGCCTTTAGTGCCACAGCCAGAGTTGGGGTGGGGAAGAGTGTGCCAAGTTTCTGGAAAGTTGTGTGTCTGGGTCCATTATAGCTAACCTATTGGCCTGGCAGAGGACTGTTTGGTGGGATGTGTTGGTTGATTGCATTGGGGGCTTGTTTCATACTTGTGAATTGCTTGGCATTCAACCATACTGCACTTTGGGCCTCCTTCTACCTTCTGAGTTGGTTGCATCCTGGAGCACTCTTGCTGTGCTAATTTCTGTGGTTGCTGCCTGACTGCTTGAGATAAACTCCCTTGTTAAGTGACCTTAGAGATAAATGCTGTCTGCCAACATCGTCTCTGAGGCTGCAGTCCTAACTTCCTGTGCTGACCTGGGGGGCTTGTGCTGGAATGCACTTCTGTCCCACTCTTTTGGAGGGAGTTAGGCCAATATACAGGCATATACCAAGAGGAAAATATGGGAAGATATGCCAGGTGAGTTATGCCAGCCTGAATTGGTTAGGATTGCGCCCTTAGTTGTCACTTTTGTGTTGACTGCCTTGGATTTTATCCTATTCAGGATGGGTGCCTATTTTCCTCTGTCTTTGAGAATAGAAAAGAAGGAAGAGGCTGCAGTGTCCATGCTTTATTTGAGGGGTGGGGGGAGGAGGCAGAAGGTGCTGTGCTGGTGGTTGCTCATGGCAGCTGCTCTTTTTCCCATTATCCCAAGGATGGGAATGAGTGATGGTCAGCCACCTTCACCTTCATGTTTTCGAGAGTTCCCCTCCATCTTGGCACATCACACCCATCAACTGTGGGATCTCATGACCCTTAGGGTCCTCTTGCTCCACCCAGCTGCCACCTCCTCTTACCCCTCCCACCTTTATGATGTTGGTTTTGCTGAAAAACACAAACCTTTCTTCTGCCCCCATTTCCACTTGAGGGGGCCCTGTGGTTTCCATCACAGTTGGTGCTGTCCAGGAGGTTCCCACAGCTCAGCAACACATGGGGTTGCCTGTGAAGTCATGCAGGTGCGGTGCAGAGCCTGAAGGACTATGGGGAGGGGAGTCTTCCAGTTTATGGGAAGGGGGGAGAACTATGTGAGAATGTCCAAGTGCTTCTGAGTCCTGGGGAGGACAGGCACAGAAGGAACCTGCCTGACTCCTTCCCTCCCACATCTTTGGTGTGAGGGGCTTCTTGGAGTGGGGTTGGATATGCTTCAGAGGAGCCCCTTCTCTTCTGGGAGGGTGGGAAAGAGCTGTGCTTAAAAAGGTTCAGAGGTCTAGCATGCCGGAACTGGACCTTGAGGTCCTTGACACTGAAGCTTGGGGAAAATTTGGGGTAGGAGGTGCTAGGCAAGAAGGCACCTATGCCTCTCTTCTTCCTTTTCCCCATTAATGAGTTGTATGCTAGGAGCAGATAATGGGTTGTTTTCTGGCTTGTTGGCCTGGGGCAGAACCATTGGTCTTGGTTTTGCAGCACAAGCGGCTCCCATTTGCTGGAATGTCCATGTCTTCTTCTTGGAGGAAGAATGGAGGCCCTGCTAGGTGCTGAATGCTAATCTCCTGTATGGGTTTTACTTGACCCATGGTGGGATGGGGTGAGCAGAGCAATGGTCTCTGTTCAGCTGTGGTGGTGAAGGGCTGGCTCTTCCATCCCTTTGACTTATGGATGGATGCCTGCCTTGTTCTGTTTTCCGCTTATGGGCTGCCTCTCTCTTCCCCTTTCTCTCTTCCACCAACAGTCTTTCATAGGATTTTTGCTAACGGTGAGCACATCTCTCTGCTCTGTGACGTGACTGTGATCTTCTCTAAATATATATATGAGAGCATCATTTTATATATATTAAGCTCCTCTTCCTCTGATATCCCTTGCTTATGAGGCTGGTGTTTTGTGACTTTCTCTAGAGTAGCTGTGCCCCTTCCCTAGACTTTCCAACCACTGGGAGCCCTTGCTGGGGGTAGGGGGAGAGAAGTGTCCTGCTATCCCTTCCCCACTGCATGCTGCTCTTGCACGTAGCCTGGGTGCTCATTCTGTCAGGGAGCTGCTGCTGCCTCCATCTCCTCTGGCTGTAGCTGGGACTGCTTGCCGCTTGCCTTTGGCTCCTCTTTCCTGTGGCTCACTGTGGAAGAACTGCTGTCCTAAGCCTTTGGTTGCCTGATAGGGAAACTGGGTGAATTGGAGCAGTGTTGAGTCATACCTGTTGAGGTTGTGTGTGTGAGAACTGGCTGGCTTTCTCTCTTAGGGGAGGATCCTAAGGAGATGACTTGTGGATCCTGGCTGGAGTGGAAAGCCAAGTTGACTCTGAAAGGCTTACTTGCTGGAGAGTTCCTTCTGCAGTCCCCTTCACCTTGAGGGTTCAAGAATTCTCCTTCATGTTGGCATATCACACCCACAAAGTGGGGGATCCTTGTTGAAGGAACAAGGCTGCAAAGGTGGCATCTGAGTGGAGGATTTGGAATAGCTGAGCTTTGAGGGATATTCTAACCAGGATCTCTGAAGAGGGAGGATTTCCAGCAGCATCCAGAGCACTGGAGAAAGTATGTTCTAACCAGATGGGTGCCAAGTTTTTTTGGCTGAAAGCTAAAAACCAGCCCTTGGTCGGGTACAAAGACACCTTGAGTGTGTCCTTTTAGGAAGAAAGGTGGGATATAAATAAAATAAAATAAAATAAAATAAAAAGGCTTATTGGGCTTTGGGCATTGTATTGTAAGTGAAATGGTGCAAGTGCCTGGAGGCAAGTTAGCTTGGAGGTGGAACATAAGCAGAGGTGGAGACACTGGAGATGACAGTGATAACCCTTGGAAACTAATAGGGAAGTGGGAGGAGCAGAGAAGCTGGGGTGGGCAAACAGAAGCAAGTTTCTGCATACTCTGGTTGCCCCAGATTTATTAAGGACTTTGGTGATGTATCTAGCAGAGCTGCCTTTCTTTTGTGTTCGTGTTTAGAAAAAGGTGTAGAAAAGTGGGTTGTCAGGAGCTTGTTGGGATAAGAGTGCAGAGTACACTTGAGACTAGAGTTGGGATTCCTGCATAGCTTCTTGCCCCACCACAATGTGGAGAAAGGTTTGCAAAACACAGGGTGCAAATTAGGGAATGCGGAGCTGTTGAAAGTCTTATTGGCAGGTCTTCTGGCAGAGTCCTCTCTACCTCCAGAGTGTGGCCATGGTAGAAAGGCTGCTCATTCTGTGTGCTCTTTCCTTGTGCAGTGTCTGGACTAACTGCGGCAGAGCTTCACAAGACCCAGGTGCTGCCACTACATATCTTCTTTCTCTTCAGGGGCTCCTTATGGGGATTGAGGGGTTTCTTGATGATGGCTGCAAATGTGTGAAAGTATCCCTGGTGGTGCTGGCCCCAGGCTGCCTCTTGTGTGACAGACCAAGGCTTCCTTCGGAACTGAACTCTTGTTTAGTCTAGGTCACTATCATTGATATTGGTTGGCAGTCACTTCTGGCTCTTCAGGCAGAGAAATCAATTTTCCAGCCCCATCTACGGGCAGAAACATTGACATGCAGAGTTGGGAGGGGGGCTCTTCACTGAGCTGTAGCTTCTTTATACTCTCACTTTGCATGCAGAAGGTTTGTGGTAGAGCAGAGTGACATTCATGCCTGAAGCTCCAGAGAGCCAGTGCCATACTACGGTACTTAATCGGGTGTGCTTGTGCTATTGGATGTGAGCATATCTTATTTTTTACCAGTTGGGAGTTGAATGGAAGTTGCTGAGAGGACTGAGCCTGTGGCCTCTTTTTTGGAAAGAAGAGGAAAGTTTTGTGTGTGTGAGGACCTTTCGAACTTTTTATGTTCAGTTCAGAAACAAAACCGGTGAATATGTTCAGAGATAATTGTTTTGTAATGGAACTAAGGGGAAACATGCGCAGAACCTGGATTCAGGGAGCTGTTTGTAGTGTTGCCTCATTGTATGTAGTAGCCAGCTAGATTTATATCTTACTCCATTCAAGTGAGCCATAAATCTTTGAACTCTCATCTGCCTTAGTGTCTGAATAGACCACTAGCTTTCTCCTGAGGCTTTTAAGATTGATGGGTGTCCATAAACAGAAAGGTTGAGTGAACTGGAAGAAGTCTCATGGCTTTTGTACGTCTTTGCCTTTTGGTGGTATGGAGTGATTTGTAAGCCTCCTCCAGCACAGAAGAGATCTGTGAGTCCTTACTTCCACCCATTCTCCCAACTGCTGTGCTTGGCAGACCAGCAGTTCCAGCAGCCTTCCAGCACTGAGACCTTGGAACGCTGCCATTGATGAGTAAACCCAACCTACTAGTACTTCTGACATTGTCCCTGTGGCTTGGAATGCTTCTATCCTTGCCGCCTCTCTGGTGTGGATGCAGTCAACTTAAGGCATTCTTGCTCCTTGTTTCCCCCATTAGTTGGGGACTTTGCACTTTGAGACTTCAGCTGGTTTAGGCACTCCTTCCAAGGGAACACAAAGCCAGAGTGTCAGAGGCCTGAACTTGAAGCAATCCTGCTCTTGAAGCAGCTTTGATGTCTAGGAAGAGCTATTTGCTAGCAACATAAAAAGCCCAGTTGGCTCAGGTCAAAGGCCAGTCTAGTTCAGCATATTCTTTCCCACAGTGACCTACCAAGTACTCTTAAGTGTACATCAGCAAGAAATGAAAGAAAGGAATCGTCCCCTATTCCCAGTGCTCAGGTGTAGACTGTTGCTGAGCTTGGTGCCTTCTTCCTCCCCCATATTTCTGGTAGAACTGCCAAAAAAGGCATGTGTCTCCCCTTCTGCCTTGAAGGAGCAGCATCAATTGGCCATGATAGAACCTATCTTTAAAAACTCTTCAAGTATTCCTCTCCTGAGAGAAGCTGTTTCATATGTGTTCTTCTAAATCCATTTTGCCCTCATTTAAGTTACAACAGGAGTGTGTCTGGCTTGCTTATTTTCCTTTGGTTTCATTTCTGCAGCTCTACACAGGAAGACCCTCCACCCTGCTAACTTTCCTCCTTCCCAGCCAGTTGTATTCCTGCCTCGGGGCACTCAGTCGCATCTGCTTTCTCCTTACTTTCTGAAGCTCAGTGAGGGATGATAGAATGGCTGTGGAGAGCTAGTAAGGACTGCTCAGTGACTGCCTGCATTTTTGCTGTTGTCTATTTTGTGATCCTACCTAAAGCAGAGTGTTGCTTTGGTGGGGAGGCCCCTCTCGGGAGAAGAGGGGAGCAGAGACTGGTTTAAGTGTGAGCTGAGTGACCCTATGAAAATGGTGACAATATCTTCCCCCTCCTTTGGAGACTTTCCAGAAAAATGTGGAAAGATGTTATTTCATTATGTCTTTCCCCCTCCCCTAAGATGTGTATAATGAGAATTAGGATCCCATTTGTGTCCCTTCTCCAAATTCAGGTTGATGAAAAGGTCCTTCCCATGGGGAGTGATCAGGAAGCTGCCACCTTTGCTCAGTGCTGTGAGGGGTTGGTGGCCAGACAGCAGCAGTAGCAGCTCAGAGTGTCTTTCCCTCTTGCAAAGCACTTCATGCCTACCTGGAGAGGTGGCTACTTTGCAAAGCTTCTCAGGGTCAGTCATGGTGGATGGATTATGCTGAGCAGTGGATGTCCTGGAGCCAGCATGACCTCTCTTGCTTTCAATCCTTGAACCTGACTTCCCTGCGAGGGGCCTTTCATTTGCTCTGGTTCCCATACCACGCTGGTGTGCTATGTGTTGAGGGACTGCTTTGCCCTTGGGACTTGAGCTGATATTATCGAAAAGATGGCAGGACTCTGCTGCTGGAGGGAATGTGGGCACCCTCCCTTCTCTCTTTCTCTCCCCACCTTTCTGTTTCTCTAGTTGCTTCCTGCTGTTGCTTCCTTCTTCCTGCTTTCACCTTCTTGCCCTTGTCATGCACCTCTACTATGGGGCTGCCTGAAAGCAAGGGAGGTAGGGCAGGAGTTACCACCCTTACTCTGTTCTGGCTTCCTTGCAGAGGTGATTCTTGAGAGGATTGCCTGTGGCTCTGCAGTGGCAGGAAGGAAAATGTGACCTCTAACTTGCTGTGATCCTTCTCTTCCAGTTGCTCCAGACACCATCAACAATCATGTGAAGACGTGTCGGGAGGAGCAGAAGAATCTGCACTTCTTTGCTCCAGAGTATGGCGGTATGGAGAAAGAAGGGGCTGGGTGCTTGCGTATTTGGGATCCTCTCCCACCCAGGCTCCCAACTGGTGACTTCCAGGGGAGAGGGGAGACTTGCTCTTCCACACACATTTCTAACTCCTCTTTTGTCTTCCAGAAGTTGCACATGTGACCACAGCAGTGGATATCTACTCTTTTGGGATGTGTGCACTAGAGGTGAGATCAGGGAGATTGGGAGAACCACATAACAAGAGTCTGTCTTGAAGAGAGCAATCCTGTCTTTGAAAATGAGTGCCCATCTCCCCATCTGGGTTAAAATCTGAATGTATGACCTATTTTGGCCAAATCACACACAAGTCTTACCATGAGACTGCCTTTGACAGATGAGTCTGGGGTGAGTCGGGGGTGGTGCACACCTGAGCTCTACTTCTGTCTGCAGATGGCAGTTCTGGAAATCCAAGGGAATGGTGAATCATCTTACGTGCCCCAGGAAGCCATTAACAGTGCCATCCAGTTGCTGGAGGACCCCTTGCAACGGGTAAGGACTTAGGACACTCTCCTTTCCATTCTGGATTGGCATGACTACTCTTCCTCTTCCTTACTTTTGGAAGACCCAACTTTTATTTTCCCTTCTCAGGAATTCATTCAGAAGTGCCTGGAGTTGCAGCCTGGCAAGCGTCCCACAGCCCGGGAGTTGCTTTTCCACCAGGCCCTGTTTGAGGTGCCCTCTCTCAAACTCTTGGCAGCCCACTGCATTGTGGGCCACCAGCGTGAGTATAGCCAGTAGGAAAGCAGTGGGGCAGTTTGGGGCAACTGGATAGTAGTGCAAAAAATGTATTTTCTTGATTTAAACTTAGTCCCCACCCTGTGACTGGATGAATTTTCAAGTCCGCTTCTGAAACAAGTTTAGAAACAGGATGTCACAAAAGTAATAAAAGCCACAAAAGCACTCTGAACATGGAGCTAGACATGTAGCTGCTTAGTCCATGTCTTTTTCAAGCTGGGTGGTCTTTGCTGCTCTGTTGAGCACTGAATTACATCTGTGTGGCAGAAAGTGGTTTCCTTCCCTGCCACTCTGCTGTCAGTCCGACTTCAGTAAGAGTCACCAAGTTCTGGCAGGAGAAGAGCAAAGAATACTTTTCCTCTCCGCACTGTCTTTGCAAACCTATGAAATGTCCCATTGCTCTTCCTTCCCATTTAAAGCAGTGGTCTTTCTTTTGACTATTCATAACAGTACACATACGTAGACCACAGTGTTCTTTAAAAGTTGATAGATTTACAACAAAAATTACATAAAATCTAATTGCCTTCAGCAATAGAATTGCAAATATTTAATGACAGACAGTTGTTTATTGTATTAGTCATAAGCCATCACAATCGACTTTAGAATACAGAATTTGAATTCATCAAATTCAGAATACAAGCAGAGTTAAAAATTCAGAATAAAGTAAAAACCATATACAGACAAACATGTGTGCCCCTTCATGTCAAGGAATCTTCTTTACAGTCTATCACAATGGCTCCCAAAAAATCACCACAAATAGTTCTAGCAGCTTTAGCAAACAGCACTGTTCTATAGGTGACAATTGGATCATTGAGAGTAGCCTGGACATTCTCATGTGGGGGCTCTCCCCTTGAAGAGTAGCCAAGAATATGTTTTAGAAGTCTTTCCATGGGGTTTTGATAAAGCTGGTAGTAAAGCAGGTAATGTACTATATCCTCTGTCTAACCTGCCCCACAAATACAAAACCTTAGGTGCCTAGGAATTGACATGTTGCCATCTAAGATAGCAGTTGGCATAGTTTGGAAGCGCAGTTCAGTGAACGCATTTTTCAGGGTGGCAAAAGTATATGTAGATATTGCACTCTTGAATGACTTATTTTCAATAGATAATACAACTGAGAGAAGTTTGAAGATTTTAATGAGGCTAAGAGCACAATCCTAACCATGTCTACTCAAAAGTAAGCCCCATTGTCTTCAATGGGTCTTTCTCCCAGGAAAGTGTCTTTAGGATTGCAGCCTTAATCCAGATCATTATCTAATTTATAAATCCAATCCTTCAGCATTTGTTTGACTCCAGAAAAGATAAAAATGTCTATAGAGAGGAATTTGGATTTTAATAGAATTTATACTGATTTAGCCCCGCCACCTCTCCTCCATTGCTCTACCAGATGAAGTTTGGAGAGATGATTATCAGGCATGTCCATCACTCTCTTATAATAAGAAAGTACTGTATAGCTAAAGCTGCCCTGGCCTTTATAGATACCATGCCTGTCCCTGTTGTAAGAAATGCTGCTGAAGTGCTTGGGGAAACTGCCAGAATATGCCTCAAAAACTTATTCTGGGCAACTTCAAGATTGTGTAAATTATTCTGATTTGTACGTCAGATAGCATTACCCTGCCTGAAAAGCTGGACTTACCAGGCTACCTTGTCTAGAATGGAAAAATTTGAGTATTTGAGATTTGTCACCTTTTTTATAAATTGGAGAAATTATACTCTGCCTCCACCTGTTAGGGAAGGAAGATTCCTGTGGCACTCATATGGGTAAAGAGTTTTGCTAATAATGGGACCCACCAGTCAGAATTGCTCTTATACACCTCGGGAAGAATCATATCCTCACCAGGTACTCTGGGTTGCTATTGCATCAATAAGTTCACACTCTTCCTGTTCAGTGACTGAGGGCCATTCTGGTATGATGGTTAATAAGGTCTGAATAGGTCTTGCATTACTAGACCTAAGATTGGAATCAATTTCAAATATATTACTGAAGTAGAAACACCATGGATAACAGTAATACAGTTGTTCAGTTTGCAACTGTAACCTGGATCAGGGAGTGAGATTAATCTCCAGAACTTTTATTCTTCCCTTTCTAAGGCAGCCTTCCCCAATTCCTTCCACTGGGCTAACAGATACACACACTTTTTTCGTTTAAGAAGTTCAGTGTAGTTTGAGCAGCGACAAGCCAAGGCTTCCAGGTTTGAAGATGACCACATTTGTGTCGTCTTCTTAGTTGTGCCAGATGCTTGTTGGCTAGCCTGCATTCTTAATCATACCAGCTGTCTCCATAAGGGGCCAAACAAGGCTCCAGTGTCTTTTTAACTAAAAGAGGCCTTAAAGTTACAAGTATTTAATGAATTTGTGCCCCACCCTTCTTCTAGCAAGGGAGTTCAAGATAGCTTACAAGGTTAAAAACAGACAACAACATAAGCATTAAAAGCAATGGAAGCAAAACTCCCTGTGGATCACTTAAAATTAAGCCCTAGTTCTGCATCCATATCCATAGGAGTTTGCCCAGCTTGCATTATCTCCTCTCCTGCCCTTGAGCCAGTGACCAGAACAGGCATGCAAAGGAGAGAAGGAGCTTAGCCTGTTCCATGAATGGTCTCAAATAGGATGGTAGACTAGTGAGGGGAACCTGGTACTAAGTGTTTTATATCTCTTGCTAGACATGATCCCAGAAAATGCACTTGAAGAGATGACTAAGAACTTGGACATGAGCGCTGTGCTGGCGGAGATAAACCATGTTGACCGGGAAGGCGTCCGTATGATGTGAGGATCACTGTGGGTAGGAGGTTGGTGGGGGTATGTGGGGTGGTGGGGGTATGTGTCTAGGGCTTCTTTAGAAGGGCTTGGATGGGACTTGGGATTACAAAGGGTGAAGTGTGAGGCATGTGGGAGTTGGCCAAGGGTCACCTGCTGACTTGCAGTTTCTGTTTCCAGCTTCTCCCAATCCCCAGCGCTGGAGTTGGACAAGTTCCTGGAGGATGTAAGGTAAGAGCGTAGACTGGCTGCCTATTGAGGGGATGCCTTAACTAGGCCAGTGTGGGCTTTATTACTGTTTGACTCCTCCTGCCATTCCCAGAAATGGAATCTACCCCCTCACTGCCTTTGGCCTGCCTCGACCTCAGCAGCCACAGCAGGAGGTGGTGAAATCACCCATTGCTCCCCCATCAGTGAAAACACCAACGCCAGAGCCTGCTGAAGTGGAGACACGCAAGGTGAGTGGCTTCTCCACACCTCCTCCCTGACAGTGTATCCTGCCCTGCACCTCTGTTCACTTGTGTCTCCCTCCCTTTTCTTTTGCAGGTGGTGTTCATGCAGTGCAACATTGAATCCATAGAGGAGGGTGTCAAGCACCATGTACGTCTTTGTGTCCAGAGCAGGACTCTATTGGACTAAGCTGCTCTTTGTCCCTTGCTGACAGTTCACTTCCTACTAGCTACTCCCAAAGTAGATGAAAACTAGACAGCGCACAGTAGAAATCCAATGGCAGAGCAAGCCTTACAAGGCATCACTAATGCACCCCTGCCATTAGTGATGGGGTTGAACCAGGTTGGAGCATCCATTAGTGGCCTGGCAAGTAGATTGTGCTCAGACACTGCTGAAGGATGATTTGGGAGTACTCCATTCTCTGCAGCAAGGAGTTCCAAAGCCAGGGAGCACCCTAGAGAAGGTGGTAGCTCAGACTGGCGGAGTCTCCCCTACTTGGCATGCATCAGGTCTCATTGAGTTCAATACCTAGTACCGTCTCGGGGGGGGGGGGGTGTTAAGATGCTACTCTGGCTGCAGCCCTGAAGACCCAAAGCTGTTAGCATCAAGAGTGCTTGGCTAGCTGGACCTCACAATGTCACCTGCCTTGGGAAAAGGCAGCCTTCCTGTTCATAAGACAGAAATCCATCTGCATGTTGCAGTCAGTGATGGAAGTTAGAGCAGAGCCTGCCCTCCAGACTTGGCTTAAAGCAACCCTGGAGGGATCTTTACTAAGGCTGTGTTGAAGGAAACAACAGCAACAGAGATGGAAGGGCAGATAGTGCAATTCATTTTGGGTCAGCTGCATGGGTTCCAGTGGAGGCCTCCACTAATCTAGCTGCAGCAATATGCACCTGTTATAGTTTGTGGCGGCTTTTTGGAGATAGCCTTCCATAGAGGATATTGCAGAGTCCCAGTGAGAGAAGGCTGTGAACCAGGCACACTTCCTTTGAACCAGGTTGGAGCATAAGCTTAAGCCGAACTTATGTGCTTCTATGGTCTATTTCACTGCTTGGCTATACAGGAAGATCTCCTTAGGTGAGCCCCAAGGGACCCCAGCAGAGCTGAGCAATACTTTTGTGATGCCTTCTAGAAGCCTGGCTTTGCATCTCAGAGGAGCATGTCTGTCATGCTGGTGGAAAAGATGGGACCAAAAACACATGTTTCTTTCTCTCCCTGCCAGTTAACTTTGCTGCTGAAACTAGAAGACAAACTGAACCGACACTTGAGCTGTGACCTGCTGCCCAGTAAGTCCAGGCCCTTCCCCTATCTGCCTCCTGCAGAGTAATGGGCAAGAGATGGAATTCCTGCTGTGGTAATAAACACTGAGAACTCAGGCCCCTTGCTCTTTCCTCCCCAACAGGTGATAATATTCAGGAGCTGGCAGCTGAACTGGTCCAGTTAGGATTCATCAGCGAGGTAGGCTCCTTCCCCCACCCCCCCAACAGGTATTTTATACTGCCTGACCCTTTGTTCCCCACCTGCTAGTGCACCACATCATTTCCAGCTTCCTCTGGCAAAGCCAATTTTTCTGTTTTCAGTGGGGGTGGTGCTCCTTCTCATTATCCTTCCTTATGCAGGGTGACCAGAGCCGGCTGAGCTGTTTACTTGAAGAGACGTTCAGCAAGTTCTACTCGCGGAACGGGGCCCTGGCAGCAGTCACAGTGTCCTCCTAAGGACCACCTCTGCAACTCCATGGGAGACATGAGGCTGCTGTCAACACTGATGCCATGCTTGGTTGTGCCTCTCGCATGTGTCGTAGTAGCTGGGTCCTGCAGACAATCGCTGCCACTGTTAGGGGGAGTGAGGCAAGACGGGGGGCTGTGTGCCTCATCAGTATTATTTCCCCTGTGGCTGAGGGCCTCCTCTCTGGCCCAGCTCACACGCATGGAGTTTTTGTTTGGCTTGAATTGTACAGAGTTTTTTGCACAGCACAGAGATGTCTGTCTTTTTATTTAAAGGTGGGTGGGAGGGAGGAATTGGTTTTTTACCCCACACCTCACCGGTGTTCCACCTTGCTCCTCATACACTATACACATTTTTTTCATTTCCCTTTTTGTTCAGGCCCTCCTTCCAAGTAGATTTCTGTTCTCCCCCCACAAATGAGCATTTGCTGCACTTCTGGTGTGTTGGGCTGCACCATTTGAGGGGGAGGCCAGAGAAGCACCACTTGCTGCAGAAGGCTATGGTTGGTGTGAGCCAGCCCTCCTTCCCTCCCTACGCCTGGCTTATTAGTCTGATTCCTGCAGGCTTGGTCCTTCCCAGCTGGTCCATGAACGATTCACTTCCTGCCCTCTCCTGTTCTGGGGTTGCTCTGAGTGTCATTTCTGTTCCTATTTTTAATAAACTGTTTTGTAAATAACTGCAGCCTGTTTGTTCCTTGTTTGCTTAGAACACGGGGAGGGGCTCCATGTGGTCTCCAATAACAGTCCAGTATGTGTATTCAACAATGGGAGGAAAAGCAAACAGCAAGACCAGGGCATTTCTGCTAAATTGAATGAGGGAAGAGTCAAAACACATTTATTTACTCACTAATTGACCTATGACCATAAACCACACAAGTTTGTCTTAAGATGTGGTGATGCTGCCTGGCTGAGATGCATTAAAAAGGGTGTTGGACAGATTTATGGAAGGAAAAGTCCACCTCTTCACAGCCATGATGGCCTAGTGGGGTATTTATTACATTCTTAGGCAAAGAGAGTTCTCTGAATTTTATCTGCCAAGCAGCTAAATGCATATAGATATGCTATATCTTACCTGGCCCCTGGTTCCCAGGAGGCTCACTCATAGGAAGGTTTTAGTTCTATATTGTCTAGCTCTTTCCCCCTACATAATAAAGCCTGAAAAAGCTGGCTTTCAAGAGAGTGACCTGCAAGCTTTAGCACAGCATTTCACATTGATCCCAATGTGCACGCAATGTAGCACCACCTCTCCTGGATTGTACTGCCCTAGCACTTAACTACTTTGGCCTATCTGATTTTCCAATATAGCTTCCAGCTTGATAAGTAATTTACAGTTGCTCCTGTGGCCCATTCCACAAAATGATAGCATCAAAGAGGATTGAGATGACCTTGCAGGAGGTGGGTGTCTTTAATGAGGGAAAGGAGGAAGAAATACAGCTGTGGCTGAATGGACAGACCACAGAAAGATGGCTGACAAGTGGAAACTGGCACTAGCTAAATCTCTTATTCAAGTGGCCCTTCTTGTGTCTTCTGTATCTTCCTTACTTGGGATCCCAGCCTACCTTGCCTGCTTCCAGCTTCTACTGTGTTCAAGGCATAGGTGTTCCAGTGCTAGAGACTATCTGCTTTCCTACCATGTGGTCCAGCAGTATGTAAAAGAAAGAACCTCCAGTGGTAAAAGCAGTGGGGTTGGGCTGATGCTGTACAAAAGAGACCTGTACAAATAATAAATTTAATAACACAATTTGTGTATAAGGAAGAAAAGGACCCTGAAGGAAGGCTCCATCTGAAGTTGCTGGCACAGGAGATTGGGCAGCTCACTGGAAAGAGAAGCTGGTGCTAGGTAGCCCTCCACACCACTGGCTTATGAATTTGAGGACATCCTGGCAGGCAGGACTATGTGACATCTGTAAGGAAGAGCCGAGAGTCAGGATTGCAGGATGGCTCTAGATTTCCCACTCTTGCCTCCCTGCTGCTGCCTACTGTGTCCCCTTTCTGCTTTGTGGGGACCTTGCCCCCTCTCACCTTGACAGCCATCAAGAATGCATTCCAGCTGTCCTTGTTTGCTTCTTTACCAGGATGCTTGAACTCCACCTTGTTTCTCAGCACAGGATAACCTAGGGATAGAGAAAGGAAGAGAACACCCAGAATGAGCAGACTTTCTTTAGCCAGGCTATCCTATGACAGTGACTGGGTTGGCACCACCCAGACCCACTGGCTTAAAAACCAGTAACCACAGTTAGTAAAGCAAGTTTTTAACTAAATTACGAAGTCACTCCTCACAAAAAAATGGAGCTAGTTCTAGTAGCTAAGAACAGCATTTGGAGAACAGAGTTGGATTGAGCTGTAAGACTTGCTTCAGTGAGAGTGGGTGGAATGAGCCAAGCAGTGGTAAGCTTTTGAATGGATCTTCATCTACTGCCTGCTAGATAAGGCTGCTGGATTGTCTTTTTAAACATCATATAACCATTGTGATAATTGGTCATTAAATACTGTTTGGGAATACACTGACTATTTCCTCATGCAAAATGAACACATCACTGGGGAGTGGCAGGGAACTGCTGTAAAGGAAGGGCACGTCATGCACTTTACTGCACAGGCATATGGGTCACTGCTTGTGCCCTGGATAGCTTTTAATAGTTCAGAACAAGCAAGGTAGTTCCACAACACCACAGCAGGAACGGTATCCCCCACTGGGGAGGGAAGGTCTCCCATGGAATAGAACCTGCTTTGCTGAGACCAAGGCAATAGGTCCTGATACCATTCTGCTCCCTCCTTTGCAAGAAAAAAAGTGAAGCCAGCTGTTGCTTGTCTTTCATGTGAGACTTTAGAAATGGCCTCAATGAATAGGAGGTACACCTGAACCAGTCATCTAGGCCTGATGATGGAGTAATATTTGAAGAGAACCTGAAGGCATACAGGACAGGGAGCAGTCATTGGCTCAGCATTCCAAGAACAGTGCTGGGTCTCCAGCTGTCAATAACCCCCTTTGTATTTTTGCACCCATCCCATTCCCTCCAGCATCTTCACCTGTGATGAGGCACGGTAGGGAACGCACACCAGTGCTCACTGCCACCAGTGAGGCTTCGTAAGTGTCACGTTCATCACGGGGCAGCACCTGCTCCAGCCGCTGGTCCATGGACACAGTAAGGACCCAGTCACGGATCTCTTCCCGCTGTTCCTCCTGCCACAGGTAGGCAAGTGAATATTGCTCAACAGGAGGGAACAGATGCTATACATACCCAGCAACAAAAAGCATGTCAAAGTGATCTGCCTTCCCTGTCAGTGCTCACCGACACATGCTGCTTGGCAGGCAGTGGCACTTCAAATGGAATGTCGGTGTTTTGGAAGTCTGAGTGGTCCAATGCATCAAGTGTTCCCTCCTCAATTGCCTGGGCAACAGAGACACCATCAGGTAGACAAAAAAGCAGGCCTCTGTCAGTCTTGAAAGACTATGGTATCGTGCTCGGCGCTGCATATGCTGCATGCGAAGCACGAAAGCCTGGGTTAGATTGTTATGGAGGATAGGCTGTTACCCAAGCTGCAAATCCCACCTCTCCATGCCGCTGAATTAGTCCAATGGAAAGGCAGAGCCAATACGATTGGATCCAGCTGGCGTTGCAGAGCTGGGCTGAGGACAGGAGCTCACCCTGTCTTGTGGGGCTGACCCAGGAATTGAACCCTGGCCTGGTTAACAGGCACATTGTCTTAGCCACTTGCGCCACCCACAGCCTTCAGGTAGACAATGACAATACCATCAGAGTCCTCCCACCCCATTTTCCTGGCTCAAAGGCTCAGCTCACATCAGTCAGGTCAAGGAAACGATTCAGGAAGACAAAGGCCATGTTCTCCCAGGCAACTCCCTGCAGAGCAAAGAAGAGTGAATGAGGCAGATTTGAGAAGATTGCCTAGCATGATCTAGATCAGCAGATGTCAAACTACTGCCAGGTGAAACAGTAGTCCTTATTTACATTAATTTGGACTACCTTAATTAAAGCTTAATTCCCTCCTCCACATTACTTGTATTCTGAGTAGATGGGCACCAAGATGCTCTTGGTTGTTGCCTAACATCCCAGAAGGCTGTGCAAGGATGTCAGGAAAGACACAACTAAGCTGAAAGGTAAACTCCACTCATGGAGCAGGGGACCTTCCCCAAAACCCAGATCCAGATCTTGCACCATGTTTTGGAGAAGCCTGCTGTAGATCACTGGCTGATAAATTATCATAAATTAGCAAGTCGCAGCCCACCAGCAAGGGAAGCACTTGTCTCTGACCCTTTAAGGTCAGAGGGGGAAGGCAGACATGTGATCTCCAGGATCATTCTGTTTAAGGGGGAGATTTTATTTTAAATACTTAAGGAAGTGCCGGTTTGGGGGAATGGATGTGTTGGGAGCCCTGTAGACACATTTGCAGGGTTCCTCCCCCCAAAAAACCAAAAAAACTTTAAAAATTAAAAAAACTTGTTTTTGGAGGTAAAGGCATCAGTGGAGCCACACTCACTCCTGAAGGCTGGCACTCTTAGGTAAGTTTAAAAAAAACCTTCCACCTGAATTGCAGGAAAGCATTTTGAAATCTCATGGCCCTGTGGATAAACTAGCAGTTCCCAAATAGAGTTGTGACTTGCTTTTGAGTGGGTCACAGTATAACGGAGCCCCCAATAAAATGATGAAAAGATCAGATGCCTCAAGGCTTGAGAATGTTCAAAAATCAGATAGCTGCTGATTGACCTATAAAAAGCTAAGCTGAAGTTTGAAAGTGAGTATTAAAAGGGTATTAAAACACACTGAGTATCTTTTTCTGGTTACTACTGCTTGAAAATCAATAAACATCTTTCTAAAATCTTTTTTTGAAAGTCTCAAAAACCTAGATGGGTCCTATAGATGGTCATTTTTAATAAAGAAAAATAAATGCAAAATAAAGAAAAAGATGCAAAATAAAGAAAAAGAAATGCTTTCGAATCACTCCCAGCCCTGCTTCCTGAGATCCTTTGGGCAGAGATATGCTCCCTTCCCCTTCTTACCTTGGCTGCTATACCAGCTTCATAGAAGGCCTTGTCTGCAGGGATGATTTCTGTGTGACGCAGCAGGGAGATGGAGAGCTTGGCTGCCACAGTGTCCTGGGGGCAAGGAAGTCATACCTTAGGATCTCCCAAAGGGCTCCAACAACCCAGGCCCTTTTCTGCCTGCCAGCTTTTTTCCCTATTCCCAAACATAAACCCCCTCCCACCAACTTGATCTAGCTGCCTCCTCCTTCACAGAAAAGGTGAGCACTCCATCTGAAACCTAGAAAAGGAATAGCCATGCAAGGTGTCCTAGAACTGCCTTTGCTGTCCTGCTCAAGGCAGTGTAGCCTTGGGCTGAGATGGCAGCCCTAGTCACACACTTCAGCACCCAATTCAAGCTGCAACTTGGGAAAGCTTTGCAAGTCATATCCCATATCTTGAGAAATGCATGTGCAAAGATCTCTCCTACTACTGAGAGCTGTTACTGGCTGTTTCAGGCAGTGTGTGCAGCTCATCCTGTAGTGTACACACTCCAGGGGCACTGCCTGGAGTGGACAGGGGCATCTGTCCTTATGGTTATGGTTCGTGGGTGAAATTGGAGCCCTCATTGCTGAACCTGCACTCCACACTCTGGGCCTCTACACTCAAGGGAGAAGTCAGGGCTGGATGGAGAGCTGCAACACAGCCAATGCTCCTAATCTCTGTTCCTTTCATCAGGCAGCCTGACCAGGACAAAACTGAAGCACAGAGAGACTGGTTGCTGCCATGACTTCTCTGCTAGAGACTCAAAGGAGGATCCTTGAGTACAGGCCTGAGCTAAAGCAGCAGATGTGGTCTGCCTTAAAAGACTGATTTTTCGCCTGCTGCCACACAAATCAGGACTGTGGTCATGGGAAGGAAAGGGACCACCCCTTCCAGAAACCTTGTAGGAATTCTGCCTCCCTCTCCCATTAAGTAACCTGTCCTAGCTAGTGTATGAGTTGCAAACAAAAGTGGCTTGTAGGGGAAACATACTGAGTATGGATCCAAGGGACAAGGTTGGTATCTGATAGGTCATGTTTTTTTCTTTTGCTGGAGCCAATCAGAACAGATCAAACAATGTCCCAAGAGGTGCCTCATAAAGAGGTGGACCCCCTTTGAGGCTCGGACTACCTAGATAGCTCAGTGCTCCTTGGAAGCTTCAAAAGTTGCCTTTATGGATAAACCTTGCCCCCCATCATTCTCTCACCAGCTGCTTGATGCTCTGGGCTGCAGACCGCGTGGCGTAATAGTGGGACACAAGCAGCATCACCTCAAACTCTTCATGAGCAGGAGAATTGGCTTCACTTGACTTCACCAGGTTCTCACACTGGAGGAGACAGATGTGTCAATCTGGGAACATGAACATATGACCTTTCCCAGCTAGAAAAGTGCCTCCCTCCCTTGCTCTATTCACCCAGTTATTCCAGACAGAAGCAGCCCCAAGATGTACAGGCAGTGTGGCGACAAGGGGTTTTCAGAAACATGCCAGTCCTGATGCAGTACCTTGTCTGGCATGCAGTTCCAGGGCCCAATCCAGAAAGACACAGGAAGAACACTGCTGGATCAGGCCCAAGTGGGTCTGGATCAAAACCCAAATTCTAAGTCCCAGAGTGGTCCACAAGGCTAGGGAGCTTAACAACTGTAAGCCTTCTCACTCTCTCTCTCTCTCTCTATATATATATAAACTGAAAAGTCACTGACGGATTCACTGACTGATTCATTCACTGACCCATCAAAGTCCAGCCAAAACCACCAGGCCTAGAAATGTGAGATTTGGGGAGGTTGTTCCTTCCATGATGGAGGCATCCACTAAGTACCAGTTTTTAGAATTTCCAACTGGAAGGGGATGAAAAGGGGCGCAATGCATCTATACTTTACATTGAAGTGCATGGGGAAATATTGCACATGGGGGGGTTGATGCACATAGGGGGTATTTTACTTCCACAACACAGGTACATTTTACTAGTCAAAGATGAATTCTTAAAACATACTAAAGTACAAGCTTTGTTAAGAGAGACAGAACGTTTTCTGTAAAAGTCATGCATCACAAATATTTTACAAAGCTCAACTAGAATGTGGATGTGAGTGAACTTGTTGAATTTAGATATCTGGATATCTTTCAGAAGATGTGTCTGTCCCATACCAAAGGTTCCTGGTCCTGACTCAATCCTGGAAATACTCTTAACTGGGCCCATCATCTCCCATTCCTGTAGCTGTGTGTCACTGATGCTATCCCAGCCTACATTGCTTGGTACTCACCAGGTTGAAGAGCACATCCCGCAAGTCAGCCCAGCTTCGATAGGCCTGTGCACAATTCATGCCAGCCACATTCACCATCTCCACAAAAAGCCGCTTGTAAATGTTGAAATTCTGAGGCAAAAAGCTTGGTTAGACGGTTCAGTGAGTGCTTCACCCCTGCAAAGCCCCGGCCCTGGCCCCACCTCTCACCTGGGAATTAGCAGGAGCTCCGTGCTGAGCATAAAGACTCAGGGCTTTGTCCCAGCTGCCTTCCCGAATGAGGTGAGTGGCATAAAGAGCTACATATTTATGCAGTACTTTGTAGTTCTGAAAAGAGAAGCAATGTGTGTTGGGTGGGGGCTTCATCCCCCCAGCACCTTTCCTGAAACTGGTTTTCCTCAAGATTCCCCAAACAGTGCAGGGCTGGGGAGCTCTGGAACTCTTCAGAACACTAGTGGACAGGAAAGAAGAGCCCTGAGAAAATTCTGCAGCCCACAGACTAAGCATGAATTGCCAACCAGGGCTGGCTTCTAACATGAGCCAGATCTCAGCTCTCAGCACAGCTCTCAATAACATCTTCTGTTAGTTTGACTGGTCTTGCTGCACTCACTTTTGTAAGGGTGGTGGTGGTACTGGATTGTGCAGACCTGTTGCATGGAGCTAAGCAATGACCAGTAAAATCTGGCTGCTCTGGGCTTTAGGACCCTTAGGGCCAAAACATCAAAGGGGAGTTGAGAAGGCACAGTGGACCACATCACGCACCTGTTTGGCAGCTGTCTCTAGGCATTTCTCCCACTGCTCTCTCTCCACATACATGTCAAGGGCAGCCACAACATCCACTCCCACCAGCTGCATAGAGGAAAGGTGAACTCAACCAAATGGCATAGGGCACAATTCAAACCAATTTTCCATTACTGAGGTAAGGGGCAATGCAACTCTTAGGCAAGTGAATAATCACTGCCTTACCTTGAGGAGGCCTTCATGATTGCCCCCTCCCCCATAACTGCAGGATGCAGCACATGCCTCACTGGCACTGCTATGCCAGTGCTAGATAGTTGATTAGGACTGTACCCTCAAGACACTGGTGGGGCAACTTGAGTATGGGGTTTCCATTTCTCAGGCCATGCAAAAAGGGTGCCTGCAAACACACCAAGCCTACAGCAGGCTCCTTACCACAATAGTCCTTCCTACCAGGAGTTTTGTGAGCAGTTTGGATTCAGGCTTTCATTGCCTCTTTAGCTGGCTCCTTACTTGTTTCCCCCTCCTCCTACGATGTTTCTGGCTATCTTTCAGATATTACCAGTAAGCCAGGCAGGAGTCAGTTCCAGCCATCTTCAGAGCACCTGCCTTTGCAATTTCTTTTTGCCTTTCTTGAGGCTCTTGCACAACATTATGAATTCCTGCCCCACCTCTCCTCCCTCTCACCGAGTCCACTTTGCCTTGGTCCTTGAGATATTCCTTGTAGTGCTGATCCACATATTCTTCATACCTGGAATTGAAAAGAGCCTCTCAGGCAGAGAAGTGCAGAATCAGTGGCCCACAGTGCTGGTGCCCCAACCTTCACATAGAATATTAAGGCCTGGCTGACCAACCCAGTGGCCTGACTCATCACTTCACATGAAAAAGAACATGTGTGATTCATGCAAGAGGTAGAAAATCAATACCTGGGGTCAAGCTCTTTCGCCACCCGCTTGGCTTTGTTCCATTCTTCTCCCTCCATGAACGCATCAATGGCCTCTTTGATCAAGTCCAAGTTGAGGTAGAGCTCTGCTGCCTTGGGGACAGGAGAGGAACCAAGGGGTTGCTGATTCCTTTTTGTGGAAACTGGGGTAAGAGTATGAGGGGGAAGGGCCAACATATACAGGCTTGGCCTGGAGGTATGTGAGAGCAGGTAGCTATGCCCAAGGAGCCAGGACTCTAATCACTTTGCTCCAAACACTCCTTACCACACTAAATTTTCCAATGCTGACCAACTGCGGCCCTACTGTACGCATCACCTCAGTACTCCGGGGCTGGCCAAGGAACTTGATCGCAAGCTCAGCTGCCTGCCATAAGAAAAGATTCATCAAATGAGTATGGAGGGGAGTGGTTCCATTATAGGTTCTATAATTTTTCAGGAGGGGGTTCAGGCAGGGAGCAGTCCCTGCCTCCTGAGATACAACACAGTGCCAGATTAGCATGGAAAAGCTCAGGCAGGGGATGCTCAGTGGACCCACATACCACTTGACCTACCTTCATCCAGCACTTCTCCATCAGGGCATTGTTGCCAGGGTCCCTCACCTTGAGGTAGCAGTCCACAGCCCGAGTGTATTCACCTGCTTGCTCCCATTCACGGGCCTGCTCCAGGATTCCCTCAACGCCCCTACCAGCCAATGAAGACTTGATCAGTGCCCAAAGACAGGCAAGCATGGGAACTAGTGCTCAAGGCAACCAATGAATAGAAACCTTTCCAAAAGGAAAAAGTAGCAGGAGGCCTTTCTAATATTCAGGGATATGGCAGTGAGGAAGCTTGGACAGAACAATTCCAGCTCTTGGCTCATAAAAGGAGCCTAGTCATGGGGTTCATCTGACAAGATCTTAGGCTGGCAGCTGCCACCCATAGGAAGGGGGCTCTGATCTCAGGGATAGCGGAATCAAGCCTCTGTTGCTCCCACCACTATGCTATGCTTACCTAGGCCCCTTTTTGGCCACCTCTCGTTCATACTCCTCCTGCAGGACCTCCAGATCCCCTGGCAGATATTCCTTACAGACCCGTAGGGCATCTGTCCACATTCCAGACTCCTGGGGAAGCAAGTGATGACTAAAATACTGCAATAAAGTTCTCCTTAATAGACATTTGAAGGAGATTTTGGGTCCATCAACAGAAAAAGAGAAGTGTCATCTTTCCTAGAATATCCTATCTATCATCTGATGCCCCTCTTCTCCCATGAAGCACTCTTCTATACAAGTATATCTGGTGTTTCTACAGGGAAACAAGACTGCTCTATGCAGCACACAATAGTCAGATGGACAGCTGGCTACTAGGAAGAGAAAAAGCCAACTTCTGAGCGCTTTCTTTTCCATGGTCCTGGGCCTTTTGAGGTCCACTGTAGTGGACTACTGAGATACAAGAAGCTGGGATGGGTGAGCCCTTAACCTGATCCAACTGATGCCCTTACGACCCTTCCCATGCCACTTCACCTTGTAGTGCTTCACAGCCAAATCCAGGCGTTGAGCACGCAGCAACAAGGCCTCTGCTTTCTGAAATTCCTTTTGCTTGAAGGCTGCATCAGCTTGACCCACCAGCACAATCACCACACTGTCTGGGTCATGGGCCTCAGCCACCCTCTGGGCAGCAGCCCAGTTCTGGCCATGTGCATACCTGGGTAAGGGCAGAGCATTCTAGATCAACAGGAGAAAACAGGTAGAAAGAAAAAAGGACAGTCATAAAGGTGTGCAAAGTATTAATTGGAGAGTCTAGGAGCACTATAGAGGGTACCGCCAGGAGAGAAGGAAAGAGGGAAGAAAATGCAAGATCACAGAGGAGGGATGGTATCCAGGAGAAATGGCCTCAGCAATCCAGAACAGCGGACCCTGTCACTACGCAAGATAAATGCTAAACAAAAAGAAGCCAAGGGAGAGTGATATAACTCACATCAGAACTGCCTCCTTTGGCTTCCCAGCCTTCACAAACTCCACTTCAGCTTCTTCAAATTTGCCCTGAGCAAGGGAGAGGAAGAGGGCATTGCATAGACCTCATTTGCTTGATGTTCCCTAAGATGGATAGCAAAAAGTAAGGGCAGCCTGCCCACTAGCACTTTTCCCAAGAAAGAGCACCTACCTCATCTTCCAAGAAGGAGCCATACTTGAAATGGATCTCAGGTAGTTTCTGTTTCAGCGAGAGTCGAGCCAGCTCAAAGGCAAAGTCAAACATGCTAAGGAAGAAGAGCAGAAGCTCAGACAATGTGACAACACCGACCCCCATCCCCGATTCCAAAACAGGTCCATGTTGGAGGATGACCTCAAGAAGCACACGGCCATGCACAGAAGAACTGTAAGGTGCACAAATGTGGCAAGATGACCTTGCTGAACCAAGTGCCTCGTGGGAAGCTGTAAGTTCTAGGCATCCTGCTTTGCACCTGTGTGAGTGAAGTATAGGATGGACACACGTGTGACACTCCCCCCGGCTCACTTGTTATCCGCTGCATGGTCAATTGCCATTTCAAGGAGTCCAAATTTGTTGAGGAGTTTCACAGCTGCTTCCCCACCAAGGCTCTTTGCCCAAAGGAAAGCCACGTGCTTGTGGGAGTTGGCCCCACCATGAGACTTGGCCACCTGGCAAGCAAACAGATAGTCTGGAGCATCCTCCCACAGAGGAATTCCCCCATCCCATCACTATGCAAGTGGCCCAACAAGCCACGTCTCCTGAAGGCCATGTGGGAAGCCCCACAGGGCACAACCTGCAGAGAACCATCCTCAGCTTAAGCTGGAGCTCCAGCAGTCCTGCCACAAGGAGCATCTTATGCTGGGTGCTGCTGCCCCATTCCTTACCCTGTAGGCTTCATCCCACATGCTGTTCACACGATACATGTTCACAGCAGCCTTCCAGTCTTTGGCTTCCAAATAATGACCCTCAGCCTCCTGCAGACGCCCATCAGCTTCCAGCTCCTGAACCAAGAAACGTCCTGTTACCACATGAGCCCATCTGGCCTCTGCAACCTTGTTCCCCATAGCCTCCATCTTATTTACCTTGCCCAAGTGAAGGTGCGTATCACTCAAGAGATCTTTGTGGTATTTGGCCAGCAGACGAATCATCTCATCGTACATCTTGAATTTTTTGTACATGGTAATTGCCAAGTCTGGTTCATTCACTGTGATATACAGCCTGGGAAGTAGTATAGCACTTTTAAGTTCCACAGTAGAAAAGAAAACCAGCCCCAGGCAGTCTCATGCAAAGTCCACTGCTGGAGAATCTGGGCTAACCCTTTTCCTTACCCACTCTTGCCACGCAGGCAGTAAGAGAAATACCCACCTCTCTGCTTCCCTGAATTTTCCCTGCCGCTCCATCTCCTGGGCTTGTGTAATGTACAGTACAGACACATCCTCTGGCCTCATGCACTTAGATGCCAACTGCAAAGTCATTCAGAGTTGGAAAAGGTTTTTTTAAAATGCCATTGGCTAAGTAAGGGAGGACCCACACACTGCTGTATGCCAGGAAGGGCTCCCCAGAGATCTCACCTTGTGTGCTTGCTCCCAGCGTCCAACCTGTGTGTACATGTCAATAGCATCCTTTGTGCGGTCACCTTTGACATATAGCTCCTCCGCCATCTGGAAGGGATGATTACCATTAGCCATTCCCCATACCACCAAGTGGCACCATGTATCTGGGTAAGAAACAGCCTTACCTCGTACTCCTGCAAAGCTGCATAATGCTGGGCAATCTTGGCATAATATTTGGCTGCTGTTTTCCTGTCCTGTGTATCCAGGATGTAAGTTGCTTTTTTCCACTGTCGTGCACCTATGGCTGCCTCAATGGCCTTGATGGCACACCTGGAGCAATAGGTCATGTTTTAGGGCAAGACACAGACTCCAAAACCCCACAATGATACATCAGGAGCTAGGAATGCTACCAAGCCCCCCTCCCCAAGAGGACAGGGCAAGCTCTACCTAGCCTCAATGTAGTGGTTGATGGCAGCATCCAGTTGTTTCTGCTGTACAAGGTGGTCCCCCCAGCTCTCTTCCAACTTCACTACTTCTGCTGGGAAGATTGAACGAGCCAGCTCCACTGCTGCCGGAAGAGACCACACAAGAAATCCTTAAACCCCCTTCACCATGAGTAGCCTTCAACATTCAAGAGGAGACAATCCAGATGGAAGACAAACCTCTCTACAAATGGAAAGCAAGCTTAAGGCCTCCTTTTATGCCAAAACTGGGCATGAGGGACTGGGGGGGGGGGGGTCCTGATTCTGGCTGAAAAAGTTGAGGTTGATATGACAAATAAGGGAAGTCTCCCAAATGCAAGAATCCAAGTGGAGTACACTGAAGAAGCAATGTGCTAGTAGCAAATTCTAGGGTATATGCTCTGCCACCTGACAATACTTGCCTCTCCACCTGCTTCCAGGAGACGTGGCCATACTTTGAATCCTAAGATGAAGAATACCATTCCAACCAGAAATTGGCCTTCACAGGCCAGCAGCTTTAAAGGAGCTTCCCTCCCTTGCCCAGTACCTTTCAGGAAAGAGTTGCCCTTGCGATAGCATTCTAGTGCCCTTTGTGGGTTCCGGATTTTCTCAAAGAGTTCCCCAGCCTGAGAAAACATAAAAGGGCTGTCATTGGGATATCTTCTGGAGACAAACTCTCTAGAACTCAAGGTGTAGGCAAGTCCTTAGCAGCCTCAATAAGGACACCTTTGTCAAATGCTCCTTGGGTATTCACTGCCTCCTCCCCACAGAGATGAAGGCCAGCTGCATTTAGGTCTTGCTCCTTCATATGCCATGACCCATCTTCCTTTCAGATGATGCATCCAACACTGGAAAAATAGTATGCCAACAGCAGAGCTGGCTGAAGTAGAAATAACACCACAGGGAACAGGGAGAAAGAGCAGAAAATTGAAACTTCTGCCATCCTGGCTCACCCATATTACTATGACACAGCATAGGATACAGATAATATTTGGCAGCTGATCACTACCTTGACCATGGAGACTACAGCTTAAATAATCAGATGCACAACAGCAAGCTATACTAGTTTGCTAGCTGTTCAACAAATGACCTCTGGTCCCTCACTACATGAATGGCTAGAGAGTTGAATTTTTGTCTTCTCAGAATTATTATTCTTCCCCAAAGAAGAATCGCGGGCGGACACCCAAGTGGAACTAAGTACAATATAACTTAGTACAATGTAACATGGGGAAGTCAGGAAAACAGAAGGAATTGTAAGTCGACATGTATTGATACTGCATCTCTCCCCCCAGTCCTGAACAAACTTTTACTCTTGCAACAGTCCCTTTTGGGGACTACCCAGGACTCTTAACCTGGGTAATGAATGCTAATGATGGTCAAGTACATATCAGAAGAGCTTTGAAAGAAGGAGAGCCTGACATCCTAGCACTTTTCCATGTCTGGCAACAATGGTTTGCAATGTGCAGCCCCCACTCTTCTACCTTTCTATGAGGATGTTATCTACAGCAGGTTACACTGCACTGAAATAAACTCCAGAGTGTTCTTCCCATTGGGAGGGACCTGAATAATTCAGCCAAGAGCTCTGAAGCCTGACAGCTGCCAATATCCAGAAGCCACTCTTCTTCAGAAAATGTGGTCCATCAGTTCCCTTGAATCCACTGCTTCTACCTCAAAGTTCAAGGTTACAGATTATCTTACCTGCTCAAAGAGTTCCCCTCGAATAAGGGCTGTGGCAATACGGTTGACAAGGTCAGTATTGCTTATCAGCTCCTCTCGGCCCATGGCCAGCCGTGCTGCTTTGGCTGGTAGCCCTGCCTTCAAGTAAAGGCCAATGGCCACTTGCAAATCTCCTTGGCACTCCTGCACTTCTGCAGCTCGTTCTTCCTGCTGCGTCTGTAGCAGCCATTCATAGTATCCTTGGCGCAACTTCTCCAGGGCAGGATGACTCTGGGAGAAAAGTGACAGCAGCACAGTGAACTCCTGGCTGGTACCCCAGTCCCTAAAGTGCTACTCCAAGTCCCCTCCCTGGAGTAAGAACCCACTCTTACTTTGGCCTCTGCCACAGCAATACACTCATCCCACATGTGTAGCTCTTGGTACATCTCCATGGCTTCCTCAACAGCATTCTAGAGAGGAGGAAAAGAGAAAGCTAGAGAAGTCTCTAAAGGGCCTCAAGGGGAAGGCGCAGCACCAACAAAGCAGCCCAGTTCCAACTTCACCTGCTCCAGGAAGATCATCTCTGCCAACTTGTAGTTCTTTTCCAGCATGGCTAGACGGACTCGAACCTGGTAATAGTCTGTACCATCCCCTCCCTAAAAAGAAGCGGGAGCAGCCCCCAGTCAGACAAGAAACCTGCTATAAACTTCCCACTCCAGGTGGCACTTGATGGCTTCAACATGGCTGGTCAGCAGGGGAGCACAGTGCACAATCTGTTCAGGGTAGGGGACCGTTATTTCCCTTGAGATAATCAGTTTGGTGATTACAGCCAGGCAGTGGCCAAATCTGGCCAGTGTTACACAAATGCTAGTCAAAATCAAGATGGGATGACTTTTGCAAAGTACTAGGACAATTCAGCAGGTACAGAATACAGCAGCAAAAGCTCTTGTTGGGACCTGGGATCATGCAACTCCCATTCTGTTCATGTCCACTGGTTGCAAGTTGGTGTCTAGGTACAATTCAGGGTGTTGACCTTAAAAATATGAATGGGGAGCTGAATATTTGAAGAAATGTCTCTTCCCGGTTGACCTTCCTATAGCTTTTGTTCATATGCCAAGGCTCTGTGTTCCTCATCCAGAAGTAGATTGGATAGGGGCCTGACATGGACAGAGCCTTTTCAGCTAAGGCTTTCAGATTATGGATCCCCCTAAACCCAAAGACCCATTATGTTCCTTTGTGGCAGCCATTCTGGCATCTGAATGCCAACAATTTTGTTGTGTCAGGAATTTCAACAGATTTGATGACATGCTGCAGGTTTGTCAGGCTTGTTTCCATTCTTCACTGTCTGTTTATTAACAGTTTGACTTATTTTTAACTGCTGTTGATTTTGCTGTTAGCAAGCTGATACTGTTACCATGAATTGAGTTGTTAAATTTCAGTGTGGTTGTGAGCTACCATTGGGGCCCTTTTTGGAGGCCAAAAGGCAATATACAAATTCTTAGATAAATTCGTGAAATAAGGAGAAAATGGGACAGCTGCCTGGACAGCTGCCAGCAAAAACAGTCTGTTGTAGGCAGCCACAAGACCAGAGCAAAGCTCTTGCCCAGAGAATGAGATATAGACACTCAGTGCGCATCCCTAACCACTTTCCAGCACTTTCATTATTGTGCCAGTGAAGCACATATTGCACCCTGCAGTTGGGATAGTTACTGAAGCCTTCTCCAGGTAAGGCAATATTTGTTCCCTTACCTTGGAGTTGTACTGCCCTTATTCCAGTGCTAGAAAGTTGGCTAGGATTACACCCTAACAGGACCAATCAGGCCAGGCTCTTCCTAGAGCCTTTAAAAGGAGGTGGGAAAGGCAGTGGGCACAGGCCATCAAACACAGCTTCTACATCCACTCACGTATTCCTTGGCCACCTGGTCAGCAATCTCATTGGTCTCATGGAGAAATCGGGCCTTGGAAACATGGCCAAGAGCAGCAAAACACCTAAAGAGAGAATGAGAAAGACTGAGAATCAATTCTGGGGAATGCATTTAACTTTTGAGTGGTCTCCTAGGATATAGTGACAGCCTGCAACAGTATGGCATCATTATACCTCTTAAAGGCCTAAGCATTTCAGGAAATGCCAGATGATCAATAGCAATTCCATGTGATTCAATGGTAGAGCCCTGCTTACTTTACAGGCAGAATTTCCCCTGGTTCAAAGACTGTTGGCTACATCTCCAGAAAAGGGTGGGAAAGGCCCATGCTTGCCTGAAACCAATCTGTTGGCCTCTCAGAAAGTTAGCCAAGCTAATCATCTCATCAAATTGGTTATTCTGGTCAAGAAGCAGATAAAGCTAGAAATAAGCAGATCTAGCCAGTGAGGTTACCCATCACCAAGGTGATAAAGCAAGTCTAGGCGTGAGACACAGATATTCACCCACCTCTCAGCAACATGTAGCTGCTTGGCCTCCAGTGCCAGCCGACTCAGGGTCTTCCACATAGCCTCAGTCTCAGCAGTCATTTCAAGCGTCTCTAGGAAGGCAACAGCTCTGGGAGCACAAAGCAAAGGGACTGAAAATGATGGCCCCAATCATAGGATGGAGGGGAATAGGATCCCATGAAAGGAACTTCTGCTTGGTCTTCCCCCCTTCCCCTAGGGCTCACTTTCAAGAGCTGAATTTTTGCTATTTTAGCTGCAGTTTTGCCAATGGCTGTTTCTTTGCATAACAGGGCAACACATACTCTCCTAAATCTGCTTGCATCTCCTCTCACCTGTGGTAGTCACCATCATCAACTGAAGTGCCAAACTCAATAAGACCTTCATCCAGGGCATATGACATGGTGTTGACCCCCTCAGTCACAATCACATTTGTTTTCCCGTTGCTCCTTTCCAGATCCACGATGTCACCCTGATGGAAAGCAACCCCTTCTTGCTGAAGTACGGCATGTCCTTCCCCAAGCCATAGAATGCTTTATTTCACCAATCCACTGCCCACCTTCACTAGCCAATCAGCTAGAGAGGCCAGACAGCGCCATGGCACCAAGCCCTAGTCTCAAGCCCTGAGACTAATGGCCAAACAAGGAGGGCTTACCTTCATGAGGAACATGGTCACTCGCTCAGGGGCATCAATGTTATACCACACACAGAGGCTGTTTCGGTTCTGGGCCACCACCACATCACTCCCTGGGACCCACTGCACATAGGAGCAGTAGCTCAGAATGGTGGTCTTAGTGGCGCTCTCCAGGTCATAGAGCTGCAGCTGAAAATGCCAAAGAAATGTGGGGTTAGGATAAGGGCATATGTGCCTCATGGCTCCTCCCTCCTGTTCTCCAGGCCTTACTCTCATCTTCCTGTCTCGGAAGAGCAGCTTGTGACCAGTCTCGTTCAACTCCAGCCAGTCAATTTTGCTGTCATGGCTGACAGTGCCAACAGTGTAGCCACCCACAAGGTCCACTATAGTGGAAAGAAGGGAGACAGAAAAGCAACATAGTTCAGAAGCCAAGCCTGGGGACCAGTTGTATATAAGAAAGAAGGAAAAGGACTTGCTCACCAACTGTAATGGTCTTGATGTCCGCGAGGTAGGCCAGCCGTTTATTCTCCTCCATCCCCCGCTGCCTTCTTTCATTGATGCGGATGCTGGAAAAGAAACAGGATAGGAATTGCAGGACAAGATGGGGGGTCACTGATATGTCTTGTTCCCTCATAGGGGTTTCCTCACTCACCTGATGAGATGGGGGTTCATAAACTCAGTGCGCACTGAGCCCAGAATCTCATTGCTACCATACTCCACGAGAGTCAGCTCCCCTGCATTGAAAATCATGCAGACCTAGTACAAAAGAAGGAGGAGGAATATATGGATGTTTTGCCTCCAGCAGCCACAGGTTCCACAGCTCTAAGCAAGATTCCTTTGGCTTGCCCCACAGAAATGCCATCTATAAAAGAGAAGCACTTGGGTACTTGGGAGAAAAGCCCATCAGCAGCCTGCTTCTCCTACTGCAGCAGTTTCTACAGAGTCACTCCCCACCACAGCCTACTCACATTTTCATTGTCAAAGAAGAACTTCTCATTGCCACCAGATCCTTGCCAGGCCACCTAAGAAAGATGGGTAGTGCATGTGAGCTCCAGACATGTGCTCCTTAATGACACGTGTTCTGTGCCAGGGACTCCCTGTATGGCTGCCTCATCACACAGCATGTTTTGCTGGAATGCCAGAGAGTAATGGAGCACACAGTCCCAAAGCAAGGTGTTTTGCATGCAGGCTTAGACCATCAGTAGACCAGCATTCAAGACTTCACCCGCTGGCACATCTGGCCTGAACCAACAAAGCACGACTTAATGATCCAATCTCTGGCATTAGAAACAGCTGTCCATAGGGAGGAAGATGAAATGCTTGGCCCAGAAGGGCAGAGTCACGGGGAAAGACAAATTCCTGTCCATGTGAACTGCACTGAACCAAATGGGGTCCCATTGAATTTGCCAACCATGCCCTGTGTGGGTACCATCCGTCCAATCTCAGACGAGCAATACGTACCTCACTGAGCTTGTTGCAACCAAGATCCCCTAGCAGCAGTGTGTCAGAAGTGTGGGCCACTAGGTAGCGCTCTTTCCCCAGGATTTTCACCTCATCGATCTCATAGCCGTAGTGGGATTTCAACACCACTCGCATTCCTGTGGACAGGTTCTTCACAATAACCTGGAGAGAGCACACAGTGACCTTAAGGATTATGTGCCGGATGCCAGGAAAAACACTCTTCCACCACTACAGTCCCCAGGCCAAAGCCAATTTACAACCTGAGGCACAGAATCAGGAGCTCTCTTATCACATACCTGACTGGGCCCCACATATGTCATCTCAAACTTGTTCTTATAAATGCTTCTGCGAAGACAGCAATCAAACTGCTCCACTCCACCACAGAGGGTGCCCTGTAGGAAACAAAGTGTTTGGTTCACGGACCAACTTTGTGAAGTGCTTGATTCATGGACCCACCACTTCCAGCCAAGCCTTCTATCTGTACCTCACACTGTTCTGGGCTTTCTATCCTGGCACACATATCACAAAGAGTACACTCAGTCATGTCTGTTGCTCTAAATGCCATACGCACCGCACAGAGCCGTGAACCATCCCGTTTCCAAGCCAAGGCAGTGATGGTGTACAGGTAAGGAATCTCTTTGGGTTTGGCTTCTTCCCAAGCACTTCGACGAGGACTCCAGTTGAGCACTCTCAGTCTGGGGGAAATGAAGAAACAGAACATTGACAGAAAAGTATGGAGGGACAGGCTTGCGCAATTGTGCAGCCCCACCTGCGCCTGTTGCCAAGCATCTAGCATCACACCTGTCAAAGCTGCCGATGACCACTGACTGGCCACCAGGGCTTGCTGCTGCTACAGTGAACTCTCTCTCCAAGGAGTCCCGGCTGTAGTCAAAAGTCTGGATCACATGTCCCTCCTTCCCGTAGGCCACTATTTTCTTGTCACAACCAGCAGCCACAATGCTGTTGGAGGCCCATGCCATGGCATAAGGTGGGCAGGGGTGCATCACTAGCTTGCCCTGTTAAGGCACCAGAGACAAGAATGCAATGAAAAGCAGGGCAACGACCAGGTTAGGAGCAGCCTACAGGTAAGGGCAGTGCCACCCCCACATTCCCCAAACAATCATTTCCTAGCAGACCAAAATGCATCCAACTGTGGCTAACTTACAATTGCACCTACTACCAAGACAAATATGTCAGAGCCTCTTTGCCGGCTTCCATAGCTTCCAAAGTTAATGGGAGCTGGAGAACAAGGAAGACCACAAGAACCTGGGAGCCCTGCTGCAGATGCCAAGCATTGTTGGTCAGCCTGCTCTGAGTCCTCATGTTGTGTCATGTTTCCTGCCACAATTCTTTTCTCCTTCCCTGCTCCCCATCCAGTGCTACCTGCTGGGCCAGAACCATGATCCTTCCAATTTAGTATTGGCTGTCCTACTAGGCAGTGAACCGTCAGTATTTCAGACAAAGAAGGGTATTTCCTAGCCCAGCTGGAAATGCTGCCAAGAACTGAACTGCAAGTAAAGCAGGTGACCTGCTACTGATATATCATATTCCCTCCTGGAAGTGCTGCCATAAACCAGTTCTTCCTTCTTTGGTTGCTTGGAGCAGATTTTTGCCTTACAAGCACAGGTGTTTTGTCCAGCATAAGAGGCAGCATAAGCACATCCTGCCTAAGAGGCTCTAGCTGTCCAAATTAGACTGATGCTCTATTATAGGAATCTAGTCTTAATAACGGTTGACATACCCTAACAATTGCTTATACCAAGTAGGATCACCAAGATGTCCTCTAAATACACCTTCCAACATGCTGTGATTCTAAACCATAGATGCAAAACAAACACTGTGAAGGAAAATATGGGGCTCCCCCACAATTCTCAACAGGTTTACTGTCCTTTAGAATCTCATACCTGTGATTCCCCAGAGCCTTCATCATCAAAGAAGTAGCGCACAATGGTTCCATCTGCATGTCCAGAGAGGATTCCCTTGCCTGAGATGCTGCAGAGAAGATTATCTACCCTAAGCCCAGGTGCTTATTTCTTAGAGGAGGGGGTGAAACACAATAGACCAGAAAAGCATACCCAGAGTGGGTGAGAACAGAAGGTCCCAAGCAGCAACAGGACCCATCAATACACAGGTGACTCTTTTGAGTCACTGCAAAGCAGTACTGTGCTTTGAGAATACTGTGCTTTGAAAGTACACAGCAGTACTGCGCTTTGAAAGATGCTGGTACATTTCAAGCTGTCAAGGGATGCAAATTGGGACTTTGCCACCCAAGCAAATAGCCAAGGTATACTACTCATTCCACACTCACTTGGAGGCCAAGGAAACCACATAAGAGTCAGTCCCATAAATGGTGGATGATTTGTTAGTCTTGGTATTTGCTAGGCGAACCTTCAGAAGAGAAATACTTGCTTAGTTCAACAATTTATAATGGGGAAGGGAAAAGTATAAAGATGAGAAACACTTCACCAACCCACACAGACCTCAGCCATCAAACCAGCTGAAACTGATCACCCAGCCACTGAATAGCATCTGGATATGTTATTTCCCAAGTCCCACCATGCACCCTGGCCACAGCAAACCTCACCTTGCCCTCAACAAGTCCAAAGACAATAGTGTTCTCCTCTGGCCATAGTAAACAAGTCACAGCACTCTGTTGAAAAACAAAGTGATAAGAGGAATCAGCAGAAGAAAGAAACAGCCCACACACTTTCCCCTACACACTACTTAATAGGGAGACTGATGTGAAAGGTAGGCCTGATCACAGAAAGGCCTGGAGAAGAAGCTCTTACATCTGCAGCCCCTAAACACTGGCAAAGATACACAATGCTGCTTCAGTTTTTTGCTTAATGCCAAGATACACAGCTGCTCATAAAGCATTCTCTCCCTTCTCCCCCCAATTAAATCACCAACTTCAAGAGCCCATCCTCAGTACCAGAAAAACATAGACAGTCACAGTAGCATCCAAGAAAGAAAGTCATGAGGGCCCACTTGAGAGAGACTGGGTCTTACCATCTGGATGAACTTGTTACAGATCACCTTCTTGTCACCCCTGAAGAAAGCAAAGAAAAATGGAGTCAGGATCACTGGGGGGCCCAGGAGCTAAGGCAGCAAAGGCTTCCTGGTGGATGATGACATTAACACTGGCCTAGCAGTAGTAAGGAGCTCCTTCCCCCTCCCTCCCCTCCCCCCAGTTACAGAAGTATTAGTTTTCCTGAACAGGACCACCCTGGGAAAGGGGGCCAGATGTCCTCTTTTTCCAGGTCAAGTCCTCTTTTTCCAGGTCAAGTCCTCCAGGGGGCAGAGGTCCTCCTTTTCCAGTTTCATGTCCTGAAAAAAGTACTTACATGTGTCCCTTCTCCTTGTGCCCCCCCCCACCCCGGCAGTGCATAGCCTTTTTGAAATTAATTTAATAATAAATAATATAGTATAGTGTTTAAATTAAGCAGTCAAAATCAATACATGTGTGTTTTTAGCTTTTATTTTGTCATGTCCTACATTTTTCTTGGATGTCCTACACTTTTGGGGTGCCTTATTCTCTTCTGCAATGGTGACATCTGGTCACCCCGTTAGGGGAGTGGGGGTTTCCTACAGCAGGGAGGGTGTGTGTAAGGAAGGCACAATACTCCCTCCCACACTGGCTGGGGCTGAACCCACACCTGCTCCTAAAGCTTTTACCATTCCTCCCCGATCTTATAAACGAAGATGATGTTGTCCGTTTGCCCAACAGCGATCTTGGTAGAGTCTGGGGAGAAAGCCATGCCTTTCACCATGTAGCTCTTCCTGCCATACTGGAGAGAGGAGAGGGAGGAAGGAGAGAAGGGAAGGGAGAGTGAGGACAGAGCACCCAAACCCCTTCTGCTGTAGTTAAGCCATTTCAGCTCAACATTACATAGGCCTGATACCACCACTGTGACCAGTGGCAGGACGTTTCACAGACCACACTTACTGGCAGGCAGTTCCCACCGGCCACCCTCCTCGTGTCCAGTGGGGAGGAGTCCCACCGGCCACCCTCCCTGGGTCCAGTGGGGGGGAGTCCCACCGCCCCACCAGCCACCCTCCCCGGGTCCAGTGGGGGGGGGGGGGAGTCCCACCGGCCCACCTTCCCCGGGTCCAGTGGGGGGGAGTCCCACCGGCTACCCTCCCGGTGTCCAGTGGTGGGGAGTTTCAAGGGCTGCATGCAGTGTGAGGCGTCCCAGCAGGGTCCTGTGGCGGGAGTCCCAGGGGCGGTGGGAGGGGGCGGGGGCTGCTCACCTTGGGGTCTGCGGGCTTAGTGGAGAACTTGTCTCTGCGCTCTCCGTGCTCGTCGTAGAGAAGGACGACGCGGTCGACGGTGCAGACGGCGAACTTGGCGTTGTTGGGGGCCCAGGCCATGCAGGTGACCTTAGCGGCTCCATCCTGGGGGGCGAGGGGAGGGCCGTGAGGTCTGAGGTCCTGCCTCCCGTCCCCCTCCCTGCCTCCCTCCCTGCCTCCCTCCCTGCCTGCCTCCCTCACCCACCTGCGGCGTCAGCAGAGTCCGTACGTGTCGCAGTTGCATGGCCGCGTCCACACCCGTCTCCACGGCAACCGTCCCCCGCGCCCGGCTCGCGCCGATGACGTCAGCCACCGCGGAGCACGCGCACTCCGTCCTGTCCGGAGAGGCGGGGCGCGCACAAGCTCCGCCCACTGGCCTGGCCACGCCCATTCGCCCGATGGAAGCGCTGAGAGCTGCCGGGCGCGCCGTCCTCCGGAGCCCCAGCCTGGCCCGACACCGCCTGGGCGTCTCCCGCCTCCGCCGGCAGCGGCAACGTGAGCAGAGGGTCCCTCCGCTTCCCTCCCCCGCCACGCCCTCCCCGGAGGGATCCCCTCAGCCCCAGCACGCCTCCACCCTTTCCCCGAGGAAGCCCATTGACTAGAATGGCTCTTACTTCAGAGTAGACCTCCATAGAGTGTGCTGGGGTGCAGTCCTAGCCACACTTTCCTGGGAGTAAGCGCCATTGACTATAATGGACTTACTTCGGAGTAGACCTGCATAGGATTGGGCTCTATCCACTTTCCTGGGAGTGGGTCCCATTGATTATAATGGACTTACTTCTGAGTAGACCTGCATAGGATTGGGCTCTATCCACTTCCCTGGGAGTAGGTCCCATTGATTATAATGGATTTACTTCTGAGTAGACCTGCATAGGATTGGGCTCTATACACTTTCCTGGGAGTAGGTCCCATTGATTATAATGGACTTTCTTCTGAGTAGACCTGCATATGATTGGGCTCTATCCACTTTCCTGGGAGTAAGTCCCATTGATTATAATGGACTTACTTCTGAGTAGACCTGCATAGGGGCTGCAGTGCTAGCCACACTTTCCTGGGAGTAAGTGCCATTGACTATGATGGACTTACTTCTGAGTAGACATGCATAGGATTGGGCTCTATCCACACTTTCCTGGGAGTAATCCCCATTGACTAGAATGAGAGTTGCTTCTGAGTAGATCTGCATAGGATTGGGTTCTTAATGCCCTCCTTTCCCTGTGAGTTGCATGATTTCTCGCCAGGCAGCCCACTGCATTCTTGTAATTAATCAGTTGTGTGTTATTAAGGCAATTAATAAATGATATGTCAAAGAGCTTTAAATTAATGTGACATATAAATGAATCACCCAAAAACGCATGAGTGTTTTTAGCTTTTATTTTGTCTTGCCCTACTTTTTTTTTGCATGACCCACATTTGGGTGAGCAAATGTGTCCTCTTTTGCAGTTATGACTGCATCTGCTCATGCTGGTCCACCCGTTTAGGGAAGGGAAGGGAAACTGGGGAAGATTGCAAGGGGTCTGAGGGTGCAGCATATTCAGGGTGCGCTTCGCCCTGATTCTGTCACTGCCGCCTCCTCCTCCTGCTACTGATGCAAAGGCTTTCCCCGAGCGAGAAGAGGATCATCTACCGCTTTATCTTTCAGTAGATATCAGGGCATTATCTATTGGGGCATCTATCTTTCTTTCAATCATTTTCATCTCATGGCACACTGACAAGGCACTAAAATGGTCAGGGCTCACCATGAGTCATTAGACACCTTGGTGAGGCTTCATATCCCACAATGGCCCTGTTAATAAATGATATTTATTTAATTAATAAATTTACTAATCTTACATAGCACACCTGTGAACCACTCGTGGCACAGTATTAGGGCATTATCTATACCAACCCTCCCCCCCCACTTGCATTGAATGGGGAAAGAGGTCCTTAAGGACGATGAAGGTTTGGATGTTGTAAGCCAGGAAATTCGGCAGTTTCTCTCAGAATTGGGGTCTGCAGAGCCGGGTAAGCCTCTGCCCTGCTGTACCACCCCTGCCCCCACTGATCCACCCCTTTTGTTTTCCAGAGCTTCCAGAGACCTGGGCTGACATGCGTGAGCCCCTCCTGGAGGGCATGGGGTTCACCCTCAAATACCTGGGCATGACGCTGGTAGAGAAGCCCAAAGGTGAAGACATGGCAGCAGCTGCCATTCACAGGATCATTGCCACGGTAGGAGATGCTTTCTGTCCTTCCCCTGTTTTTTAGAAGATAGCATGGCTGAGGAGCCCCCTTCCCAGTGCAGATGCTGTCTTAGCCCTAAAAGGGTCTCCTGTCTCATTTGGAGACTCCCCATATGGAATGATGAACAAGCATTACAGACTGGGGTGGGGACCACATCAGATGGCACTTAAGTGGACCCCACGGTGTGAGCAGCAGGAGTATGCTGCTTGTTAGTATGATGTACTCCTCCCCAGTCTTGTTTCTTCTCCCTCTTCTTCCTGCTCTCAGGCTCGGGTGGGACCCAAGAAATTCCAGAAAGTCATTCTGACTGTCTCTCCGCGAGGCCTTTCTCTCCAGGATGCAGAGACCAAGGAGACCATTGAGAATGTTTCCATTTATAGGTATGGAGCCAGGAAGAAGAGGGTCAATCCTGGGGGAGAATATATATTACTGAAGCTAGGGTGGGGTGGGGGCTGGGCAGAAGTTTCTCATAGATTGCACATAGGAGATGTGAATGGAGGGGGCAGATTCACACAACTACTATGCCTCTCCCCCACCATGGCAGAGGGGCCTTCTGGTCTTCCACTTGCTTTTACAGGGTGGATCTCCCTGCTCCCTTCCTCATGGTCCTTCTGGCTCAGTCAGTTAGCACTGGATGAATATGGGACAAGGTTTGCCCTTATCATGCCCCATGATCCCATATGGGACTGTGCTTTTGAATAAAAAATGTGACACCATTGCCAGTAGGCACTGAGTCTCTTTCCTGCTTTCTTGCAGGATCTCCTATTGTACCACGGACAAGCTGCAGAACAAAGTCTTTGCTTACGTGGCACAAAACCCCCAGAGTGGTGCCCTTGAGTGCCATGCCTTTCTCTCGCCCAAGAAGAAAATAGTGAGCTCTCTCTTGGGTTGCATACCCTTGCCTCCCTCCCCCCGTTCTTGGGCTGGGTGCCTTGAGGAGGCAGTGCAGGGAAAGGCATCATCGGGATGCTTGCCTGCCTTTCCCCTTCTTGGATGTCTTCTCAGGTCTTCTTTCTCCATACAGGCTGAGGCAGTGACTCTGACGGTGGCCCAGGCCTTCCAGGTGGCCCTTGATCTCTGGGAGGCTGCACAGGCAGGTAGGAACTAAAAGCAGAGGTTGCCCATGACTGTCTTGCTGTCTTGTCCCCCTGAGCCCTCATATGGCCAGAGTCCCCTTCCGCCCCTTTCCACTCCCCTTTCACAAGTGGAATAGGTTTATGGCCCAGAGATAGGGCTTAATTTCCAAAATCCTGGAATGACTTAAGTGGTTGGGACAGACTTTAGGGTGCAATCCTAACCTAGGCTGACACAAGTCATTCATCTTTCCATTCCCATGGTGGTGTAGGAAGGCAAGTGCATGTCCTTGCAACGGCCTAACCCTCCCCCAGGAGTGGCACAGAAGTGTCTTACGGCACTTTTGTAACACAGGACATATGCTGCGGCTTAGTCCAGCCTAACTAGAAATTAGGATTTGTACCCTTAGTTACTGAGCAGTAATTTCCGGGAGAGGGGGAAACTCTTCACATGCTCAGAAGCCCTATCGTCTTTATTGTGACATTGGTGGAGGGAGGAAGCTCAACATACTGGTCCCTGGGCAATCCCCCTCTCTCTCTCCCCTGAGTTTTCATTCTTTGAAAACATGAAAAATTCATTTGATTCTTCCTTGACTGTCTCAGGTACCAAGCAGGAGCACCCCATGAGGACACTGTGCCCCATGGACAGCCCTTGTCAGCCAGTCATGCCTCCTGTGGGCAGCCCTCCCTTCAAGGCAAACTTTAAGGTATGGGTCTATGTTGGGCACAGCGCTTTTTTCTCCTCCCTCCAGCTCAGAAACTTCAGGCAGGCTCTGCCTGTAGCACTTCTGCCAACCAGGTCTGACTCTAGTAGGAGTGGGGATCAGAAATGGGCAGTGGGCAGAAGCTATGGTGGTCATTGCCTGGCCTTGGTATAGGACTGGCACCTGAGAGACTGTTGCCCTGTGGCTTTCTCTGGCACCAGGAGGAAGAGGATGAGGATGATGAAGAGGAGGAGGAAGGAGATCTCAGCCCCACCTTTTCTGGGTAGGAGATGGGCATCTGAGGGGTAATGGAGCTATGCAAAGACAAGGTTCAGGGTTGAGAGCTGCTTGGGTTGCTTTGTGATGGGCATTTGGGGGGCACCCAACTGTGGGAAATGCCCAGCTTATGGCTGTGGGAATTGTGTTGCTTCTCTGACCTCTCTCTCTTCTCTGCTCCCAGCTGTGCGGAGGAGGGGGTCTGCCCCACCACAGGTAACAAGTGTGCTGGCTGACACTGCCCTCTCACACCCCCACCCTTTTGCTAGGTTTGCCCTCTTGATTGGGGCCTCTTCCTACTATCTCTGTGCCTCTGGTTGGGAGTACTGATGTTGAGCACCTCAGGAGATTCTTTTCCACCTGCCTGTGTGAGAGTCTCATACGATTGTCTTTACCTGATGCTGCTCTTTATCTGTTTCAGGTGCAGGGGATCTTTCTTTTGGGAGTCCCCCAATCACACAGTTTCAGCCAGTGGAGACCTGGGGGTACGGTAACCAGAACACTGGCTTGTCTCCAGGGTCACTTTTCTAAGATTCAGGCTGACTCAGCCATTTGTTGTCTTCGCTGTCATCTCCAGCACTGCACCCCCCTCCCTCGTCTGGTATGCACAAGGGACTGGACTGCCCATCTCTGCCAACCGCAGCACCCCCACGAAGGAACTTTTCCCTGCCCCGAACCTTTGGGCAGTCTCTCCCTTTCTGTGGCATCTGAGCTCCAGTGGGGCCGTTTCCCAAATCTTGCGGCATCAGGGTCTAGAATTCCCGTGGGTGCTTGGTGCAGGCGCCAGGCCCGCTCCATGTGCTGCAGAGCCACCCTTGGGGGTGGAGTGGCATGGAGTTTGCACAATTTTAGCCAGAGCTGGGGTATGTGATCATCCCGGCCTCCCTCGCTTCCCTGGGCTCCAGCATTGAAGCAGCCCCATCCCAGGCTCCCCCTCACTGCCACATCACAGCTTTGTAGTGAAAGACTCGTTTTTAATGTCCTTTTCCTACAGGGAAATAAATCATTTTTACGATTGTATGTTTGCTTCCTTCCTTCCTTGCAGCACCCTCAGGCCAGAAAGGGGAGTGACTTCAACACAAGTGGGTTCTGTGGCTTCCACCTTCTTGCTAGCACATACCCTTCAGCTGCCCCACTGCAGTCCGAAGCATCATTGAAGCACATTGTAGCATCAGATTCTGCAGGATGGGAAGGTTGGAACTCCAGGCTTTAGGTTGTGTAGATGTTTCTTCCACATGTCCAATGTCCCATTTCTTCTTTCTAATTGGGTGGAGGTAGAGACCCTTTTGATGGCCCCCACCCCGTTCCTTCCTCACTTGACAAAGTGAGCACTACATGCCAGGCTGGATTTTTGTTTTCTGGTAGGACTAGGCAGAAATAAGCAGGCTGTGGAAACAGACTCCAAGGCTCCCTCTTTCATGCAAGTGCCCCTCACCTCCACAGCAGAATGTGTGCTTAGTGCCCTATCCTATACATATCTACTCAGAACTAAGTCCCATTAAATTGGGCTTACTCCTAGGAAAGTGTGCATAGGTTTGTAGCCATAGCAGCTTATAGATGTGCTTCCCCCGCCTTTCTTTCCCGTCTAAGGCTGCAATCCTAAACACACCTTCATGGCAGAATATAAGAGGACTTATTTCTGAGTAGATGGGCTTAGGATTGCACTGTAAGACAGTGAGATTGGTCCCACTTGGGACCAATGCAGAATAGAGGAAGCCACCTTGCATTGAGTCAGACCATAAAAGGGTCCATGACAGTGCTTGGCAGTGGCACTGCAGAGCTTTAGGCCGGAAACCTCAAGCTGCCCTTGGATCAGCTGGCAGGGTTGGAAGCGGGGAAGCCTTTCTACACACCATGCGAGTATAACTTCGCAGCCAAGAACAAAGCCTGATGTGGAGGTGCTGGGGGGGGGAGGGAGGCGCACAGTACCTCCATGTGCTGGGCGCCCAGCCCACATAAACCCATCTGATTCCTATGGACAATCTATCTAAGAGTTCTCAGCACCACCTGTAGCAGATGTTATTTGAACATCTCTTCCACCATCAGCTTGTTATGAAGAAGGTGAAAGCAACATCATCCACAGAAAGTCACTATGGTGTTGGTTTCAATTCTAGGTCATGGAGTGCATGGGAATGTAGAGGCCAGGCTGTACACCTATGCTAGAGCATGGTAGTGGCAGTTGCTCTCTTTTCTTCAACAGCACCTGATGGAGCAGCACTTTCTCCCTGATCCCACCAACAGGGAAGAGCTCACCTATCCTTTTCTGTCTTCAGATGGTCTTTCTCCTGCAGCCCTTGTGAGCAGAGGTTTCAGGGTGGAAGACTGGATGCTGGTGCATGTGTGCCTCAGGCAGCCTGCTGGCTCCAGTTGGCAGTACAGGGGGTGGCAACACAAGTGAGGGCACTAGCTGGCCCTTTTGCCAGTTGGTGAACGTGCATGGACTGAACATGGCTGCTGGCCTCCAACATCTGCCAGCTGGGAGTCCTCCACATCCTGTAATTTGTTATGAGGCTGCTGCTGGAGTGGTGTGGGAGGTCAGGACCTTGGAGCTGAGGTCATAGGTAGGGACCTTTCCCACTGGGAAGGGGGGAAGAGGCATCAGACACCAATCTTTGCTTGGCACAAGGGAAAGGTCAAGCGACCCATGTGGGCAGCTTAATGCAACCCAAGCAGGATGCAAAGGATGCACAGTGGTGTGAGCGAGAGGAGAGAAAGCAGCTTTTTCTCTAGGCTGGTGATTTCCAATTAGTATGTCCAAGAAGCAGAATGGAGACTGAGCCCATCATGCTCTGGAGCTGGGGCCAGTTGTCCCATTCCCCAATGACAAGCCGGAGCTCCCACCCCATATGCCACATTTCTCTGTTCTGGAGAGCCCCAACAAAGTCCTTGGGTTCAGTCCCATCTGAACCATCATATTCTGTCGCTGGTGCGGTCAGATGTCTCCCAGTTAGGCCAGTGATCTGGTCTGTGCAGAAGACCTACATGAGTCTCTGGGCCAGGGGTAAGGAGAAATGGTGCCTTCAGCTTATATGGTGTCTTCAGCAGCAGAGACGTCTGCTGCTCTCTTCCAGTCGTCACCGGACTGTTCCTTATGCTCTGGAATCAGGCAGCGTCTCCTGTGGCTGTTGAGCAAAGGGTTTGAGGTCGGCTTCTGCATGCACTCTGTCCTGGCTAGCTCCATGCAGGGTCCATTGTTTGGGCAAGAAACATTCTTTTTGCATGCAGGTGGGGAGCCAGGTCAGGAATCCCACAAGGTCCCAACATCCCAGAGCACAGTGATGGTTACACCTCAATGATATTGACAGACGGCGATTTCTTCTGTAATAGAGAGACAGTGAGAGTGCACAAAAGTAGTACCTGGGCCAAGCAGCAGTCAGGCTGGGGGCCAGAGTCTCCTGATCAGGCTTATCTAAGCCAGAGGTCCATTGGATGTCTCTGGGGAGGCCACCACCGCTGGAAGTCAAAAGGAGACCCCTCTCATGCCCTTACGTTGCCACTTCCCCCAGAAATAGCTTATCACCATCAAGACATGGATCCCTGCAATGCCATATCCTTCCCGTCCAGAGCCCTGCCTGCCATGGCCTGCTTGGTCACACACCCAACCCTTTTTTTGCTGTTGCTTCACATGGAGTGTGGGGCACCACTGGAGCACTCATCAAATACAATGGATATCCAACATGGATACCATAGGAGATTTTCGCTATAATCCCATACATTTTGACTCAAGAATATGTCTCATTACATACAATGCATACATTGTACCAATGGTACAATGTAGTACCATTATACGTAACCAAAGATTACAGCCTTTGTCAATTGCTTTGCTGAAAACAATTACTGGTAGAGTTACTCATCAGAGTTACTGGTAGAGTTACCCAACCAAAAGCAGCAGATTTAGAAGTGTGAAATTCGGGAGGGTACTCGTTCTGTGATATGGGCACCCTCTAAGAACCAATTGCTAGAAATTAACCTCTAAGGGGTGAAAAGGGGTGCAAAGTGTTTTCATCCCTATATTTAACATTGAAGACTGACTGAGCAACACCCAGCCTCCTAGAAGCATGGAATTTGGGGAGTGATGCCCAGTGATGCCCGCTGTTGCCCACCATTGCACCCTTGTACTTTCCGGTGCCCTGTGCCTGTCAGTGCCCAGCACAGTCCACTGGGACCCACAAATATTCTTGAAATTTTACTTCCACAATGACGAGTAAATTCTGCTAATTAAAGATAAACTTATTATGCAGTAGGTTCTCTTGCTGAAAGAGAATCAACATGGTTTTTGTAAGGTAAGTCATCTAGCCGTCTCTGAGAGTGTCAACAGGCATTTGGATAGCGGAGAACCACCTGACATTGTACATCTGCAGTTTCAAAAAACTTCTGATAAAAATCCTTGCCAAAGAGTCCAGCCCAGACTCAGCTGTTGCAATTGAAATGAAAGGACAGGTACGTGGGATACAAGTATTCTTTAATGCTGCTTTTTGTTGGCTGTACAATGCATGCACTGCCCCCTAGTGGGTGCTGTTGAATTTCTGCATTTTTAAAGAAGGATCTGAAAGTGGATGCAAGACTGGAGGAAAACACCAGGCAACCTCATTTGAGTTGTGTTTGTTCTGAATTTCTCAAAAAGCACCTGCCATACAGAATACAGATGCATCTATGGTGGCTCCAAACCAGCAAGGATCTGGGCTTACAGCATGTCTTGGCAGAACCCATGTCTGCACATCCTGCCCTACCAGTGTCATAAAGATGCATCCCACAGAGGCCTTTAATGTGCCATGAATTGTACCATTGTGTACCATTATGGTCCTCCAGCAGTGTTTTCAAGGTTCAGCAATGGGCTCATTCATCAGCGCTAAACAGACAGAATGGCCTGGCAGTTCTAGCTTCTAACAGGACCTTATGTGCCTGTCTGTCACTGGGGCAACTTTGAGCCAGTTGATGGGCAGGAAGTGAGGATAGTTGGTTTGGGTGTGGATTGAGTCACCTTGACATAGTCCACCTTAGATAAAAGGAATAGTATCCATCTTTTCTTTCCTGCTCTCCAAACACCCCTGCAAGGTAGGGAATTATTCTTTCACCTTTCCTCTGTAAGGCACCAGGTGCAAAGGCATTGGGAAGGATGCTGGCCCATGAAAGTTCCAACAAAGTTAGGTTACTTCAAGGTCTCCAGGCCCCCACCCACGTCCATGGTGGCTGCTTCTTCTCCACCATCACTTTTCCTGTAGGGCTATATAGCATTTCTATCCCCTTTCTCCTACACACAGTCCTCTGCCTGGCAGTACTGACCTTGCTGCGTAGGAGCCCCCCGGCAGGTCGCTCTGGAGTGCTGTGTTCAGATGAAGGTTTGGTCTTCTCTTTGTTGTTGTTGGAGTCGTTGTCCTTGATGATGTCATATTGTTTGCAGAAGAGCGCAATGACCGCTGAAGAAATGAGGGGGGTGGGGAGAAGGAAGGAAAGGAAGAAAGGAAAGTAAAACAACCCTCTTCTGTTCTGGCTGACCTGACTGTTTCTCCAGAATCTGTCCCAACATACCTGGTCCAGATGCTACAACATCTTCCCCTGCCTAGAAAGCCAGGATTTCAGGAGCTCTCCTGACAGAGGCTGCTGGGAAGCCACATTGCCTTGCAGGCACAATACTAAACATATCTACTCAGAAGTAAGCCCCATTGTGTTCAATGGGTCTTACTCCCAGGAAAGCATCTTTAGGATTGCAGCCTTAACACAACTGGCCTAAACTACAGGTAGTCATACATAAGCATAAAAGCAAGATGTATTTTTTATTCCAACCACAGGAGGGCAAAGCCACTTCATGTGCTTGGATACACAGGGAGGTGGTCTTGTTCATGCAACAAAAGGAGGTCCCTCCCTACCACCCATGCCATCTGACCAGCCATGCACACTTCCACATACCTGCCCACATCAGTAGCACAGCCACAATAATGACCATTTCTCCTGTCTGCAGTTGGCGCTCCTTGTCCAGCCCCTCCATAGTGATGTCTCCTGCAGAGGCACAAAGCTAGGTCTAGAGGGCCTGGTGGGCAGCTGGAGCTCAACAGGCGGATGTTCAAGCAGTGTGATGAGGAATAGCCCCATCCTCCCATTTTTACTCTCCTTTAGATTCACATTGCACGAACTGCTAAGAGTGGGATTGCAATGGGGTAGCAATGGCTAGGCAGGAAGAAGGCCCATGTCCACACCCCATAACTTCTATGTCCACACCCTGACACGGGTGGAAAATATACAGTGGAAGTTCTAAGATGTTGGTCCATTTGCCCTTCTGACCACTGTGAGAGTCATGGGTGATGGTAGGGATGAGACAATAGAGATGCTGCCCTGGGACCCTTTTGCTGACTTTGCTCTGCCTACCTTGGTTGGAGCTGTTGGAAGGAAGGCGGTCGCTCTGTTTCAGGGTGCGGAAGTGGACCCTTTTGCTGGCCTGACTCTCCCCATAGAGGCCAATGCTCTGGACCTGGATGATGTAGTCGGCATCTTCGGCCAGATCCCAGAGCACGCATGCCCGGTTTGTGGTATTCACCTCTCGGATGAACCGCTGCATTTGCCCGTCCTGGCGCTGCCACAGAAACAGAGAGGCCAGTCAGGGCTTCTAGCCAGGCAGGCCCTCAGATTAGGGGAAAGGACCCACTTTTTGCTTCCCTTGAGGAGACTGGTGTGTGAGAGAAAGATGTGACAAGTTGGCACCTTGTCTAGGGATCTCCAAGATAGACAGTCAAGAAGTCCACAGCGTATGGACTATCACAGGTGCAGAGGCAGAAGAAGAGTGTGGAGGGTGTCCTTAGTGCAGGGCAGGCCTTGTCTGTGGACCTCTTCAGGCCAAGCTTACTGTGTACCAACCTTGTTTGTGCCCAGCCTTGTCTGTGGACCTCTTCAGGTCTCACAGGTCTTGTCTGTGGACCTCTTCAGGCAAAGCTTACCTGCTGTGAGATGGCATAACCAATGACGACATCTCCCTCCGGCACATCCCAGGAGACAGTTGCTGAGTTTGCCTTCAGCTGGGTGACAGTTACATTGACAGGTGATGGAGGCCGGTCTGAGAAAGAGAGAAGAAAGAGAAGGTCCTATCAGAAGAACCCCACTGCTGTTGGAAAGGGCTCAAGGAGATCATTCTAGTCCAGCATCAAACTCCTTGTAATGCCCCACCAGGTTCCTCACTGGAGAACAGATGCTTTTCCCCTCCAGCTGAGATTCAGAGACACACTACCACTGAAACCAGAGATGGTTCAGAGCGATGGATAGACTCTGGTCCTCCATACATTTGTCTGTTTCCCTTTTAAAGCCAACCAAGATAGTGGCCCCTATTATCTTGTGGAAGTAAATTTCCTGGATTAGGTGCTGTTGTGAAAGGGTCTCTCCTTTTGCCTGTCCTAAATCTCAGAAAAGCCATCCTATCCATCCTGACTGGTATTTGCCATGCTGTGATTGCTCTCCCAATCTAAAAGTAACTGTTGATGTTTCATTGGATCATTCATTGGATCATTACAAGGCAGAGTAGAAGACTTCTTTACCATGCATAATTTTATATGCTTCAATCATGTCCCTCATGGCCTTTTAAGGTGCCAAAAAGTATCTAATGTTCTAGCAAGGACTCAGCTCCATGATAATGTTGGCTGCTCTCTTTTGCACTTTCCTCAACTTTACACATCCTTCTTTGGGGCTCTGGTTCTGGCAACCAGAACTGCACACAGGATCCCAAATGTGGCTTCACCATAATGCTGATGGGGTACTGCAACATAAGCAGTCTTATTCTTCCTTTCCCAATGATTCCTACCATGGAATTTGCCTTCTTTGCCACTGCTGCATATATTGAGTTGGTCTTTCCAAGGTACTGTCCACAGGACCTCAAGGTCTCTTTCCTGGATGATCACTAGCAGCTCAGACCCCACTGATAAAGATGTGAAACAGGGATTTTTTGCACAATATGCATAAATTTACACTTGCTGCCACTGATCTTCTTTTCACTCACTATGTTCACCCACTATGGAGAGGTCCTTTTGGAGCTCTTTCCCAACTGCTTTGGTCTTTACTGTGCTCAACTGAGTGGTGCCATCTACAAAACTGACCTCAGTTTACTCCTAACTCCTAATTCTTTATGAACAAGTTAGAAAGCATGACTCCAAATGCAACTCAATTGGGTGCCCCACTTCTGATTTCCTTCCACTCAGAAATGTTCTCCTACTCTCTATTTACTGCTCTTTAACCTGTTACTGATACACAGAAAGATCTATTTTCTTATTCAATGACTGCTCAGTTGACTCACAAGCCCTTCTTGAAGTACATCATCAAAAGTTTATTGAAAATCCAAGTACAGAATAATATCCACACACCTGTTGACACGCTCCAATAACTCAAGAATCTAGGACAGGGGTGTCTACACCCCATCCTGGGGCCAGAAGCAGCCCATTGCAAGTGTCAATGTGGCCTGTGGCAACTTTCTTCTATCTCATCTGCAGGCAAGCCTTACAGTCTTCCAGATCTATCTCTAATACACTCTTATATGAAAATTTATGTAAATTTATTCAAATCATTTTTCCAGCCCCCAATACAGTATCAGAGGATGTGGTCCTCCTGTCAAAATGTTTTGGACACTCCTAGAAGAATAATGAGGCAGAAAATGCAGCAGAACCTCTGCTGATATTCCAGCAACAAAACTTGTCCTTCTATATGCATCATCATCATCATCATCATCATCATCATCATCATCATCATCATCATCATCATCATCATCATCATCATCAGTTATGCTTTCCATCAATTTGTACAGAACAGATATCTATCTATCTATCTACAGTATTTATATACTGCTTTTCAACTAAAAAGTTCATAAAGCAGTTTACAAAGAAAATTTAAAAAACTAATTACTATTTAATTGATCTCTGTCCCAAAAGGGCTCACAATCTCAAATGCAAAAAAGCTGATTGGTCTGTAATTTGTAACAAATTCCCTATGAGTCCCTTTTTAAATAAAACTAGCTACTGTCTAGTCCTTTGGCACAGAGGTTCTTATAGTACACAATACATTTTCATAGTATTTGATCAACACTTTCATATTTAAATTCTTGGGTGGATACCATCTCAACCAAATAATTTGTTCATGTTTAATTTGTCAATATTCTAGAACCTCATCTCTTGTTACATGTTTCACAGAATCATATAAGATTCTTGGAAGGGATCTTAGAGATCGTTCAAAAGGCTGATTGAAAGCAGTGGTTTCAAGTGACAGATTGGCTAGGGGCATCCACCACCCACCTGTCACTGTCCTTCACTAATGCCTGGGATGGGAGAGAAGAGGGATAGAGTAGTAGAAGATAAAGTGTGATGGAGAAAGAGTGGTTCTTGGAGTTGATGTCAACTCAACAACAGACCTACTCTGGATGGACAACATGAGGACAACAGACCTACTCTGATGACAATGACTAAGATCTAAGAAGGGAGCCCAATCCTATGCATGTCTACTCAGAAGTAAGTCCCATTATAGTCAATGGTATTTACTCCGAGGTAAGTGTGGATAGGATTGGGATGTAAGAGAGCTGAAACCAAACCGAAGTCCCTGCTCCCAGTCAAATCTCTGAGTAGTCCCAGGCATACAGAACTGTGCAAAGAAGTAAGTGAGACAGGTCCCAACACAGGCGCACAGACTGGAAGCTGTCCCAGCAGAACTGGACATTTCAGCCACAGTTACTGGACTGGGCTCATGACATCTAAGGAGGAATGCAACAAAATACAGTGGTACCTCACTTAACAAGTACCTCGCTTAACAAGTGATCCACATAACAAGCAAAAATTTCTCTAGGATTCTGCCTCACATAACAAGCATTGCTTCACCTAATAAGCATACTTGTTGGCAGTTGGGGCAGATATGCTGGCCGGCAGCCCTTTTTAAAAGCCCTTTTAAAAAGCTGCCTAGCGCATCTGCCCATAGTGAAAGCAACACTTCAGTCCTGTTCCTCCTCTGGCAGGGCATCTGCTGGGCAGAGGGAGAGAACAGCAGTGGAGAAGAGGGAAGCAGCTCAGGGCTAGCCAGAAGGGTGGAGGGGAGTGAGAGGCTCAGGATGAAGAGAAGGAGAAAGTGGGAGACACTTTGAAAGTGTCTTGGATTGCAGAAGAAAGTGTCTTTGATTGCAGCCTCCTAACCATGTCTACCCAGAAGTAAGCCCCATTGTCTTAAATTGGGCTTACTCCCAGGAAAGTGTCTTTAGGATTGCAGCCTAAATAGACTTCGTAGGATCATGCACACTGAATACATGTTTTTAATTCAATTCCAGTGTTTTGTCATCATTTTTATATCCAGTTAACATTTTCATATGACTATTTTTTGGGTTCTGGAACCAATTGTATGAGTTTCCATTATTTCCTATGAGAAAATCTGCTTCACATAAAGAGCATTTCACATAACAAGCATGCTTCTGGAAGGAATTAAACTTGTTAAATGAGGCACCACTGTAGGCAAGCACCAGAGGCCATGAAGACCATCACCAGAGACCATGGAAACCAGCACCAGAGACCATCATAGTGACACTAAAATGCAGGTACTGAAGAACTCGGGGAACTGGCTGCCTGCCCCCTAGTGTGTGTGACCCCCCCCCCACATGTTACCCGAAACGGATCGCACCACCCCAGTCATATCCCTGGATTGCTCCCTGCCTCATCCTACTTCCCTTGGGTCAAGGCTTGGGGAAGAAGAGTATCTTCTTGCCTCATCACTATTCCTCCTGGGTTAAGGCTTGGGGAAGAGGAATAGATTGCTCCCTGCCTCATCCCTACTCCTCTTGGGTCAAGGCTTGGGTTGCTCCCTGCCTCATCCCTACTCCTCCTGGGTCAAGGCTTGGGGAAGAGGATTAGGTTGCTCCTTGCATCTTCCCTACTCTTCTTGGGAGTAGATGCCTCATCCCTACTTCTCCTGGGTCAAGGCTTGGGAAAGAGGAATAGGGTACCCCAACTACCCCCCCCCCCCCCCGTTGCAGTGTGCCAAGCAAATCCTTCCAGCAGAACTTTGTAAGTGACAGTCAGCAGGATCTGGGCACAGGCTCAGCAGCACTTAAGAGGAAGCCTGGCAAGGCCAACCGATTTGGGCTTTTACTCTAATGAAATTGGCCTGGATTCCGATCCTGGCTGCTGGGAAGGAGAAGATGGGGACGGGGCTTCAACATAGGGATATTTATTGGAGGGGAGACCTTTTCCCTAGGCAGGCCTGTGACGCAAACCACCCTCTCCGCATGGGCCAGGCCCGGTCAGCACCAAGGCCAGCGACGGGAGGGGCGCAGAGGAAGGGGATATGGGTTCCTAGCCTGGATCGTGTCCCTCCCTCCAGTGGCGTAGCTAAAAGGGGGGCGGAGGAGTCAAATCTTGGAGGGAGCATCACCCCTTCGGAGCCATTCCAGGCAAGAGTCTTACGGCTGGAACGTTGGGAAGCTGAACGTTCTATGGGTGGAACGTTGGGAAGCTGAACGTTCTATGGATGGAACGTTCGGGGCTGAACGTTGTTTGAATGGAACTTTGGGGGGCTGAACATTCTGAGTGGGAAGCTGCGGTGGCGTAGCTAGAGGGGGTCGGAGGAGTCAAGTCTTGGAGGGAGTCTCACCCCTTCGGACCCATTCCAGGTGTGGGGAGCAAAACGGAGCCGTACGGCTAGGCGGCTCCGTTTTGCTCCCCACACCTGGAATGGCTCCGAAGGGGTGAGACTCCCTCCAAGACTTGACTCCTCCGACCCCCTCTAGCTATACTACTGGGTGAAACTCCCCCCAATACTGACTCCTGCACCCCCTCTAGCTACACCACTGGGTGAGACTCCCTCCAACACTGACTCCTCCGCCCCCCTCTAGCGACGCCACCGCTTCCCTCCATCCCTCCCCGTCGAGCCACTTACTTGCCCGCACCAGGCACAGGTCGCAGCTGACCAGTACCAGCACTGCTGCCGGTCGGAGGTACGTGGGGAGCGGAGCCATGGCCGGGCACAGATGCTCATGGAGCCCGGCTTGGTGGAAGGACGGCCGACGGGCTCTCAGGCCCGGGTGGGGCGAGCAGGCAGAGAGCGGGGAACAGGTGTGATCGCCGCGCTCTCCCGGGAGGCTTCTCGACGGCGCCCCCGCAGCTCCATCTACGCGGATCTCGAGTCCAGCCGGCCGCTGCGGACCCGGTGGACGGCAGCGACCGAACGGAGACCCTGACTCGCCACGCCCAGGCAGCCCAGCGCCGCCTCCGACTCCGGCTCCTCCCCCGACGGTCGGTCCACCGAAGGACGCGCAGGCGGAGGGCTGAGCCGGAGGGAGAAGCAGCCGCAGCCCCTGGGGGGAGGTGGGCAGGTGGGGACGGGCAGTCCCTTGGTGCGGTCTTATGGGGTAGCGTTGGGTGGCTGAGCAGAGACAGTCGCATTGTGAGACAGCCAGACCTTCACTGGGGGGAAGGAAGATCCCCCTCTGGGACCTACTACAGACTCCCCACTGAGACCCCTCACTGAGACCTTCCCCACTAACCCCCCATTTAGATCCCCCACTGACTTTCCATTGAGACCCCAACTGACACGCCCCACTGAGACCCGCTGCAGACTCCCCATTAATACCCCCTCTGAGACCTTCCCCACTAACCCCCACTTAGATCCCCCACTGAGTTTCCACTGAGACCCCAACTGACACGCCCCACTGAGACCCCCTGCAGATTCCACACTGTGACCCCCCCTGACTCCCAACCGAGACCCCTCACTGACTCTCCACTGAGACCCCCCACTGTGACCATCCCCATTAACTGCCCACTGTGACCTCCCACTGACACCCCTCATTAACTCCCACTGACCCCTCCAGTGAAACTCCAACACTGGGACTCCCCCTATTGAGACTCCCATATACACCCCACATACTCCTAACTGAGATCCCCCATAGATCCCCACTGAGCAAGGAACAGATCCAAGGGGAACTTGGGTGCATGCCCCCCACAAATTGTCCTACCAGTGGGGAAGGATGACTATATGTCCTCTTTTTTTAGCATGTCCTGGGGGAAAAAAATCTTCATTGTCCTTTTCCTTCTGAGCACACAGCAGGCAGCCTACATACATACATACATACATACATACATACATACATACATACATACATACATACATACATACATACATACATAATTTAGTGTTTAAAGTAACCAAATGAAAGCAGTATATATGAGTGTTTTTATGTTTGATTTTGTCATATCCAACATTTTCCTTGGATGTTCTACATTCAGGAGGGGGCCTGTCCTCTATTTTAGTTATGACATATAGGCAGGGTGACCAGATGTCCAAACCTCAAAAGAAGGACAAGGTCTTGGATTCCTCTCAGTCTGGCGGACAGTGACACATTTGCCTATTCACAAGTAAAGCTACAATATTGGGCACTTTCACTTTACCATAGAGCTCAATGTATATTTTTGATTTTTAGTTTTTTGGCCATACCTTTTGATAGGAAGGAGATATTTCAAAACTGATTTTTGGATTGGATTCTGCTCTTCAATCCGAATCCAATGACATATGACATGATGGGGTACTGAACACCATTGTGAAGTTCCAAAATGAAGCCAAAATGGAGCCCTTTTGGAGGAGACCTGATCAGAAGGCTAAAAGAAGACAAATCCTGATAAATCTGGTCATATGGTCACCCTGAGGCATAGGCACCCTATTCAGAAGGGTGCACATCAGGATGGGGAGCAAGATGCCCAGGTCTACCTGCCTAGGAGAGGGTGAATAGGAACCTTGATTTGTACATTTCAGCTACTGGAGGCCAGACAAATCTGCATCCAGCTCTGACCACTAGGTAAATCTGGGCTCTCCAAGTCTGGGCAGGAGCTAAGGTCTACCCACCCAGCTGTGGAAGCTGTCCAATAGTCCATGTCTAACCACCTGGAAAAGATATTTCCATAATGGGAGCCAAGACTACATGGCAGGAAGATCTGGGCTCCAAATCCAGGCAGAAGCCAAAGGCTTCCTGCCCAACAAACTTTGGCCACAAATGCCACAGTTCACTCAGAAGCCCTAGTCTACTGCCTGATTGACCTGGCCTCTGGACTTAAGGTCATACTGAACGAGTGCTGAATTATGACTATTTCTTTTTGGCTGCATCAATAAAGGCTTGGAATTGAGTTTTGGGCTCCATATTTTGAAACTTTGGTGAAGAGCCACCAAGGTGTTGAGGGCCCTAGAAACAAAGCCTAATGAGTAGAGCCTCCCTGCCCATATGGTGCCTATTCCCTTTACAAAATCTGTCCTAACCCCCAGTGCCACTTACCTGACACTAGCAGGGATAATTCCCTGCAGTGATCAGCTTTTGCAGCCACCAACTTTCACACTGGCAGACTTGCTGTGCTTGCATGGGAACATGTCATTCTACCACTATCATCATCCTTCCAGGCATCCCTTTAGATATAGTGTACCATCTATATATGAGAGGATCCTGCTATGAGAAACAGTTTAAATGGTGTGTATGAGAATCAGTTTAAATGGTGTGATTCACCTGGAGCAATCTAGGGAGGACAAGAGACACCTGCTGTACTGGTGTCCCTCATTATCCACTAGGGTTCAGTTCCAGAACCACCGTGGATAAAAAATCAGTGGATTAAAAAAGTGGGAAAATATATTTAAAGACCCATTTCAAGTTTCTTGCTCACCCACTGAGCCTAATGGAATTAGGTCATTCTTAGCATCCATAGAGTTTCAATTCTGGGGATCACTGCTGATACAAAAACGTGTTAAATAAAAGCATTTGAAGTGGCTAACTGCAAGCTCTGCATGGCCCAGTTACAGCATATCTCAAGGACTTCCTTCCTCTAAGCCTCCACCAAAGCTCAAGGGGACTTGCCTAAAAAAGGGCTTGTTTGCTGGAAACTGCCTCAAATCTTTTTGCTAAAAATGGGGTATGCATTTGAAAAAAAGATAGACATAAGAGCGTAATCCAGAGTAACTACAGGGATTCCTTGCTCCAGCATAAGAGCAATTTACTCTGGATTGCAATATGAATTTCCCATAGGTTTTCACTAGGTGGTGCTGTAACTACATTGATGTAAATGTCTCTTACGTGCTCCCGTAGTTACTCTGGATTGTAGAGTAAGCCTCCCCTTCATCTCTGCACTGAATTACATGTTGGGAGCCAAGGCAAAGTGCAGCACTTAGAGTGGCCTATCATGGACTGCTGGGTTCCACTGTATCTGTTGATGCAAGTCCATTATTTTCCTACCACCAAGGAAGCCATTACTGGTGTTGTGAAAACCCCAGCCATACTCTGAAGGTGCATTTGCACATGCTACATTGGGTTTCTTGTTGTTGTGCAAGTGTAACCAGCAAATCCAGTGTGGTGTCACCTCTACAGGCAGCAGACAGGACGCCCACTTCTCTGGACTTGTGCAGATGCTTCACGCTTTGAGAGGAAGTGACAGACTAGTGAAGCCAACAGGAATTTTATAAAGTAGCTAGCAATCTTTTAAGTTGCCCAAAACTTTTCTTCAAGCTGGATGCTTATTTACTTGGGGTCCAATTCAACATTCCAGTGCAGACACAGTCATGCCAGCAAAGTGTGCACTGCATCATGCGACATGGATGCCTGTTCGAAGAAAGAGCATGCTTGTTCCCTTACTTTGGGACTTCATTGCAAGTTGCATTGGCATGGGAAAGTTGGATAGGATTGGGCTCTTAATATACTGAATTTACTCAAATCTAACGCCCACATTTTCCAGCCAAATTTAGGGTGCAATCCAGAGTAACTATGGGAAGTCCTTGCTCCAGTGTAAGAACAATTTGCTCTGGATTGCAAAATGAATTTCCCATAGGTTTTCACTAGGTGGTGCAGTTACTACGGGTACACGTAATGTCTCTTACATGCACCCGTAGTTACTCTGGATTGTATGGTTAGTCTCTGAAATCAGTGTGCACATTGGTTAATTAGATTAGAGTAAATATGGTATTTTTATTATAAGTATAGGGTGCACATTAGATTCAGTGGCACATTAGATTCAAGTAAATACGGTATTTGTGCCCAGTGGTGGTGCTAACATTAGCCTAACTAGGCAGCTGCATAGGGAACAAACCTCAGAGGGGTGCATTATTGACATACAGTACACAGTATAGTTTTTTGTAACCAATGTAAAAACACAACTCACAATTTATATATACAGTATTTTAAAAATAAATGCCACAACAAAGATTAGAATATAATTAATTTTTCATTACTCATAACTCTTATGAAAAATTTCTATTTCAGTTAATCTCACTGAGGTGCAAAATAGTTTCTCATGGGTCTTGATTGTAAATCCCACCTTTCCCCTCCATGCAGGGGTGCCCAGCTGAAAAAAATATAAAACATCAAGGGATAACATAGATCTTTGTGGCACCTTGTATAACAATGGTCAGAGTGCAGAATAGAACCACCTTCGCTTATAACCACCTTCTGAGATCTATTTGCCAGGAAGACACAAAACCACTGCAAAATACTATCTTCAGGCCCCAACCTGGCCAACCAACCTGGAAGAACACCATGATCAATGCTGTTAAAAGCCACTGGAGTCCAGTAGGACCAACAGGGATGGGTTCCCCTTCCAGCCTTCAGACCAGGCCTTTACCAAGGTGACCAGGGCTGTCTTTGTCCCAAAGCCTATCCAGAAGCCAGACTGAAAAGGATCCAGATAATCTGTTTAATCCAGGACCCTTTAGAACTGAGACACCACCACCTGCTCAATCACTTTGCCCAGAAAGTGCGGCATCCAGATAGGATTAGGCCCTTAGTCATGGAACTGGGCAGAGGAAAAATGTTCCTGAACGTAATCATTGCCTGATATGATATTCCAAGTGTGGCTGAATCACTCAGGAACAGGGATGACCAAGCTCTGTAATTTAATATATATGTAAGTGGGGGAGTCCAAATCAATTAGATGTGACTTCAGGAGGGAAAATGTTCTCCTGAAAAGGAAAGGGACAGCCTAAAGGATTAAAATTCTCCAAAATGCTTGGAGGCAAGGATGACAACAAGGTCAATAAAGCAGAGGAAATCTATAAAAGGCAGGAAACCACCTTCAGAAAATGGAAATTGTGCTCAAATGAAAGAATAGAAAAGGGCATAAAGAAATGTGAGTTGACAACTGGAACAAAAGAAAACACAGAGATATTTTAGATTGACAATCAGCCGTTTTTAAAGCAGCTGAAGCCTTGCAGGAGCTGCAGCAGCAGCAGCCTTGCAAGGGCCTTGCCTGTGAATCTGGCATAGGCAGGGGGTGGGGGGGTGGGGTGGGGTAAGGTAGCATGAGGGGATCACATGTTCCACTGGCCTTTGCCCTTGGCATAGATCAAGCAAACATGTTTTTCTGTCCCAGCCTTGTGGTCCTGGTATATGTTCCAATAGGTGGCGTGCCCAATTGATCTCTGCCCCGCCAGGCACCACCACCACCACTTGCCTGGGAGTCATGGGTGGTTGTCTGACTGCAGAGGAAATTCCACAGAGAAGAAATCAATGGAATCAGCTTTCATGGAGTTAGCCACGCCACAAAGAAAGTCACCACATTCCAGATCTGTAAGCTCCATGTCCTGAAGTGTCACTCTGCTTTATTCACCCCATTGCCGATGTGTCCAGTGGGTGTCACTACAATCACAGTGTCCTTTTTGAGCCTTTGCCAGGTCTCATGATTTGCTGCTCTCGTTGAGTCATCTGGAACTTGGGGCCTTTGATTCAAAGGGAGTCTTGTGTTAAAATAAAACACTTTGTCCCTATGCCTGAGCTAGCCCCAGAGACCCCTGAAGTGCCCTTCTGCCCATTTGTTTATGGGACTTCTCCAAAATACTGCTGTCAGATGCACGCTGGACATCTGTTTCCTCTGTATGGAAATGACGCAAGTGTTTGGCCATGCCCTCTAGGAGCTATCGGGGGCAGAGATTGAGGTCTTTCTGAAGATAAGCAGGGGATCACTGCCCACCAGTGGGACACACAGAGAGAGTGAGACACAGAGACAGACACAGAGAGAGCAGCTTGAAATATAACTGCCCAGATTAATGATTACAACAGAGACCTGATAAGGCTACGGGGCAAAGGCAGCCACCTGGAGCTCAGAGCCTATTCTTGGCCGTGATCATGAGGGGCACAAAGAAATACCCCCATGTTATTGACACACCAGACACTGGAAAATGGGAGGTAAGAAGAACAAAAACAGTGACTGAAAAAGGGAATGGCTGATACTTAAAGACAAAAAGGCAAATAAGAGGAGACAAATGAGTGACTGAATGTGTTGCAAAGGTCAGGCTGGTCACATTGATGTGACCCGAGATGAGGAATGGGAACTCCAGCAAGCAGATCTTTGATAAATGGAGACTAATGTTTGTGGGGTCCTGCTGGTCCGAATGAGCCGCTCATTACATGCCCCTCTCTACAGGTCCTTGAGAAAACGTACATCACGATTGCACTGTGTTTATGTGGATGTCTCTTTTCTTTCAGAGACATTTCCTGGGCTGTAGTGTCTGGTAATGATCCAGCTTGTATTATAAGAGGAAGCCATATGTTGCTTTGCATTGGACAGGAAGCCTGAGTTGTAGGTCCAAATGGCAACTCCTCCGGTTAAAATACATCTCAATTACTAGAAAGGGTCTTCTTGAGATCCCAGAGGATTGTCGACAATTTCTAGAGCAGTGATATTCAAGCATTTCAGCCCGGTATAACCTTTCTGACTTAAAAATCTGTCCAGGACCTCCTGCCAATCTTAGTGGGATGTGACATCACTTTGATGTCAGAGCTCCTCCATGTCTACTCAGAAGTAAGTCCCATTGAGTTCAATGATACTTATTACCATGAAAGCCCAGTGCCATATTCCAAGATGGCAGATCCCACCTTCATTCTGCTGACTCACTATGAAGTTTGGGGGCTATTTTGTCCAATCTTGATGTATTTGATGGGTTTTTTGGATTAAGTCTTTGGATTGCTTTGTAACAACTGAAAAGATACATGAAAGCATTAACCACTTATAGGGTTAGGATCTGGAGCACTATCCAAAAGTGAAAACCATTGAAAAGTAGAACCCTGTCTTTTTCAGCTTGCAGATGCAAAGTGGCCACTGAAGAAGACATAAATATCACTTGCAAAAGCTGAAATAATGCCTACTTATGAACACAGTCAAAATACATTTTAAAAATTTCAGTAAAATGAACAAAGGTATATGTGGGCAATGAATACTTACGTATTTGAATTATGGTTATTTACTGAAGAAATGCCAAAAACAGTTTGATCACCATGTCACGTGCAAATCAACATCAGGGAAGACCATTTGAATCTTTAGACTAGCAGAGAGAGGTTGAAAGAATGTAGCATGTGTTGAATGTTCTGGGTATACTTGAAAAGTTTTGAAAGATTGACAGAAAACAAACTGTCAGAAAGTGGGGGATGCCTGTACTTTGATCAGTTATCTTGCACCTACCCACTCAGACATAGGATCCAATGTTATAACTGAACATTGGGAGGAGGTGAGGAGGGTGAGGAGGGTCTGCTCTGTCCCATTGAACAAGAAACCCAAGATAGGGAGGCAATATCTGCTTTGGGAAACACTATTTTCAGTGGGCTTTGAGCATTTCTTCAGGGGATCACAGCAAGCAACACAAACTGAATAATGCTGTTGTTCACAGCATCAAGTCTTCTGTTTAAAAAGTGGCGAAATGCCTTAGCCAAATCGCTGTTGGTGCTGCAGGAGGGAATCAGGTTGTTCCAACCTCCAGGAATGAGGCAGCAAAACAATTCCAAGAAACTGAGGAAACAGAAAGAAAATATCTATAATCAACTTCTCAGAACCCTTGTAGGGATGGCAGATGGTGTGAGCCAGTCACTCTGCAGGCCCTAGAACAGGTTTTGCTTCCCAGGGAACCTTGCTGGGCACTGGAATTCTCAGCCCCCTCACCAAATTACGGGATTCTTGGCAGGGGAGAGGAATCAGTACAGGCTGGTGGTAGTGTAGATATATGTGCCTATTCCATCACCAAGGCTGAAGATACATTGAGAAGCCACATTAGGAAAAGGCCTCTTTAGATTCCAAGAACTGCATTCTGACCTAATTGTGTTAGTGTTGAAGGGGCAAAAGAAAGTGAGGACCTGGACAAGTTCCAGGTTATGGGATTTCTTTGCAAAATGCCGTCTGTGGCCATCCCTCTTCCGGAATGGGCCTCCAAAGTAGGCTGATTACAGGAAGGTTTAGTGATTTTGGGGTCACCAATGGGCGCTGTTGAGGGTACAGAGTCCTCAGCAGCTGGACAACAGTGCCAATGCCTGATGTCAGCTCAGCCATCCTGCATTGGCACTAGCGGGGAAGCAAGCTATGGTGCTTCAAAGAGTGTCATGCATTAAACTTTAGAGGAAATGAGATAACAGTATTTCATCATAGAATGGTGGTGTCCATGTTTAAATTCTTAACCAGAACATCTTTTTCTCCTCTGGGATACTTATTCCCCAAGGAGCAATTTTCTCAAGACCAAGGCTGCAATCCTATCCACATTTATTTGAGAGTAAGTCCCATTGACCAACACCTCTTACTTTAAGTAGACATACATAGGGTGGGACTCCAATGCAATCCTAAGCATGTCTACTCAGAAGTAAGTGCCACTGTGTTCAATAGGATTCTTTCAGGAAATTGTGATTAGGATTGCAACCCAAATCAAGTTATTTATTTCATTAAGAGCACAATCCTAACCATGCCTACTCAAAAGTTAGCCCCATTTTGTTCAGTGGGTCTTACTCCAGTTTGCCAGTTAAGTAACACTTTGTTTGAACTGTTAGTTACTCAAGATACTCACAGATTTTAATTTCTCTGTAACCCATAACATTTTGTTTACTATTCTCTGCTATTATGGGTCCACACTTTTTATATTACTATGGATCCTATAGTATTAGTTCTTTATATTGCTATGGGTCTTATAATATTGTACTGTAATATACTATATTATATTATATACTAGCGAAAAGCATACCAGCACTGCGGGAGTAAAATTCCCCGTGCGCCATCCCCCCATTGCGCATCAATCCCCCATGCACAATAACCCCCCATGTGCATCCACACCCATGGGCAACATTCCCCATGTTCATCCACCCCATGCACATCATCCCCCCTATGCACATCAACCCCATGTGCATCAACTCCGCATGCACAAATCCCCATGCACAAACCCCATGCGCAACATTCCCCATGTTCATCCCCCATGTGCAACATCTCCCCATGCACAACATCCCCCCATGCGCCATCAACCCTCATGCGCTTCAACCCCCATGTGCATCAACCCCCATGCACATCAACCTCCCATGCGCAACATCCCCCATGTGCATCAACTCCCCATGTGCATCAGTCCCCCATGTGCAACATCCCCATGCACAACATCCCCATGCACATCAACCCCCCATGCACATCAACGCCCCATGTGCAACTTCCACCATGCGCATCAACCTTCCATGTGCAACATCGCCCATGCACATCAAACCCCCATGCGCCTCAAACCCCCATATGCATCAACCTCCAATTGCATCATTCCCCCATGTGCATCATTCCCCCATGCACACTAACCCCTCATGTGCACCAACCCCCATGCACACCAACCCCCATGCGCATCAAGCTCCCATGCGCAACCACCCATGCGCAGCATCCTCCCCAGTGCAACCTCTTGCTCCAAACAACATTCCCCCAGTGCACTAAATTGTCTGGAGTTTGGTCAGTCTTACATGTTAAGTATAGGACAAAAACACGTTGCACCCCTTATCAGCCCCTTAAGGATTAAATTTCTCCACATGGGTTCTTGGTGGGTGTTCATGTGACAGAAGGAACACCCTCCCTGAATTTCATGCTTCTAGGTCTGGGGTTGGGGCGGAATATTGATGAGTCATCAATTCTTCATTGCAAACTATAGGGAGGAAAATGCGTTGCGCCCCTTTTTAACCCCTTCTGGTTGGAATTTCCGAAAACTGGTTTTTAGTGCACTCCTCGATCACAGAAGGAACACCCACCCAAAATTTCACGCTTCTCGGCCTGGCGGTTTTGGCAGGGCATTGATGAGTCAGTCAGTCTGTGAGTGACTTTTCTCTTTTATATATATAGATATAGTTGGACCACACTTTTAATATGGGTCTTTATACTACCATGACCGGGAATCTTTGGTTTGATGAGGATTGAGAATCCTCTCGTAGGCTACAATCCTAACGACACTTTCCTGGAAGTAAGACCCATTGAACACAATGGAGCTTATCTTTGAGTAGACATGGTTAGGATTGTGATCCTAGACAGAAATCTCCAGCAGCACTGCTGTTGGAATCCTTAAGTTCCTGGCTCATTAAACTGGCTTAAGTATGTGGCATTGATACATACTAGTACATACCGATAAGCAGAGCCCTGCCGGATGAGACACATCTAGTCCAGCATTCTGTTTCTCACTCTGGCCTAGCAGATAGCGCAGGGGGAAAGTTCTCAAGCAGGAGAAAAAGGCAGACCTCTCTCCCACCACTGCTCCCCAGGATTCAGAAACATGCTGCCACTTAACTCCGAGTTGATGCAGAGCATCATCACTAGCAGCCATGGATAAACGTCTGGTCTTTAATTTTGTTCAATTCCCTCTTCAAACCACCCAAGCTAGAATTAGGGTAAATAGAATGCCATTTTCAGTGGGATGCAAGTATTGTATCTTGGAATCTGTGTGCCCCTGAGGCATATGGTGGGCTGCTGAAGATGAGCCCTGGGCCTAATCTGGCTTGGCTCTTCTTACTTTCTTACATTCTTATGTTCTTAATGGCCATCACCGCATCTTGTGGCAATGAATTCTAAAGACTAATTTTGCACTGGTGAAAAGTAGCTTTTTGGTCATCTGCTGATTTCACTGGACGACCCTGCTTCCAATATAGTGGGAGAGGGAGAAAAGCTTCCCTCTAATCTTTTCCCATACTAGGTCTATTGTTATATGTCTCATAGCCCAATCCTATATGCATGTTTACTCAGAAGTAGGTCCCACTATATACGACCAACTCCCAAGTAAGTTTCCAAAGGTTTGCAGCCCCAATCATGTTCCCCCTTAATAGTTATATCCCCAATCTAAATGTGGCAAATGGTACTGTCCCCAACCAAATATGTCCCCAGCCTAAATGTGGCAAATGGCTATACATGACATTGGCTACAATTTGTGGTCTCAAAGAGGCCCTCAACCAGAGATTCTCACTAATGGTTGTCACGCTGTTACAGGAATCGGGACCCTTACCAATCAATTTCTGGACAACTCAGGTGCAAAGAGAAAGAAAAGTTTATTTAGGCACCGGCCTCCAAGTCAGGTTCGGCTGCAGGCATGAACCTAATCTTAGCAGACCAACAAAAGGACAAATGGAGGCCTCGATAAGTGGGCACCAGTGTTGGGCTCCAAAGAAATTAACAACCGGTTCTATGCCCATCTGGCAGCCACTTTTGAATGGCTATTTTTAAACTTTATATGTCCTATCTCTCATTAACAATCGGTTCTGTAGAGTAGGTACGAACCTGCTGGAGCCCACCACTGGTGGGCACCTCCTCTTTTATACTCTAACATCTAAGAGACTTAGAATTTACAGCAGTTTTGCAGCAGTTACTGAGCATGTCACATTACATCATACTATACATTCTGACTTTCTATTTGTTCATCCCATCAATAATTTAAGTCTGTTGTTTGTGGATATCTCACGCCTCTTGTGTATACAGTCTTCCATTGTTTCTAGGGCTGGCTAACGCCAGCTCTGGGCTTGGAATCTCATTTTTTTCAGATGCAAGGCCACCAGAACTGCTTCAAGTCCTAGGCCAGGCTTGTCCAACATGAGGCTCGAGGGCCGCATTTGGCTTAGAAAGCCCATAGATGGGGCCCTCAGGGCCCTATGTTGGACAAGCCTGTCCTAGGCATTAACCAGAGATTTACACTTGATACATTTGTATCCACACAAGATGCTTTTGTACCTTCCCAGGGATGTACGATTTAATTCCTAGGCCTTTGGGGACTCTGAGAGTGTCTGAAGGACTTCATCTTAGATTTATGGCCTAGCTGAAGTTTGGTTCTGCAGTTTAGTGTAGCCAATCAAATACCACTAAGCTAACCAATAACCAATCAATTAATTTACCTATATCAATGCTAGACCCTCTAACCCCCTTGTTCTCTCAAGAGGGTGGCAATGCTGTGTAGTGCCATGCATAGAGTCTGATGTGCATTGTGTCATGCATAGTGTCATGTTGTGATGCCACCTCTGGATAATCAGTGATGTCTTCAAGCATCATTGCTAATGTTCCCAGTTGCTGAGCACTGAGCGGCATGGCCAGGCAACTCAGCAGAAACAGTGTAACTGCCAAGTCTTCATTCATGTGCCCATGCTTAGGTTGTCCTGGTTACCATGCAAAGTCAAGAGTATACCAAAGCTCAAAGAAAGCTCTAATTGCCAGTTTGTTATGTTCACAGAGGTGACTGTGGGGGTGAGGCGAACGAGATTGGCCTTTTTCTTGATATAGAACACATGAGGTGGAGACTCTGTGGGGTGACAGGAGAGCCTTTCCTTTGGATGAAAGCGAGTGCACAGCGTTCAGGCCCACAGAACACATAGGAGATGGATGCGTCAGCGTGCTGTACATACCACGCAAACATCCCAGCCTGATTGCTTTGACACACTCCATAGGGCCTCTGAACTCAAGAAACATCAAACTTTTTGCAATATGGATAAGCCAAACTGGCCAAACGGAGCAACAGTCTGAGATAATGCCTTTCTGCCAGCAATTCTCTAGGGTCTGGGAGCAACCATTAAAGCAGTAGTTCCCAAACTGTGTGCCCTGGTGCCTGGGTCTAAGGATGCCACAGAGAGACGTGACAGGGGCACAATGAGATGGTCTCTTCCTACGGGCTCTCCTAGGCACTGCCATCTTGAATCGTACAAGGTTGCACAATATCTTCTGCAATCTCATGAGACCTATTGCAGTTTAATATGGCAGTGCCTGAGTGACGGCACTGCCATGGGATCAGTGATCGCAGGGCACTTTGTGACTGCAATAAATTTTGGAACTGCTGCATTAAATCCTTTCACTTGAAGATCTTAACGGAAAATGCCCCTCCACTTTGTGAGCCCTGTTTGTCACAAAATATCACTTTTGTGTTAATCCTATCCCCACTTGACAGCCTGGCTTCTGGAAAGCCTGTCCAAGAAGCAGTGAAGACCTTGTGCTTGGGAAAGACTTCTTGATGTCTATTGGTTTCATTGTATGCATAGCATTGCTGGATCCCATGTACTCAGACACTGAAGGGCAACCTGACTCTCCAGTTGGACTCTCAGATTTTGTGTTTATTGTATTTTACAGTTATGCATCTGTCATTAGAACAGGTCATTAGGTGGTTTCAACATCATGGTGTGAACACTCTTAACGTATATTGCCATCTAGTGGCAATCTGGTATAGCTTAGGCTTCAAACCTGTACAAGCCTCTATTATAATCTTATGGGACAGCCATATTTTATGAGATCTGTTGTTGATTGGAACGTCATTATGCGGCACATAGCTGTATTTATTTTGTTAGATATAAGGAATAATTGTTAAAAGAACTAGGTGCACAGAAAAATATTCTCACACAAGAGTGCTCCAGATTCTGACATGTTTGAAGCTCTATAGACCTTCTCCAAGAAAGTGGATTGATGCCTCTAATAACACCTCCTCGGACTCATATAAGCTTCAACTTAGAAGGATCAGATGACCATCTCTGTCCATGTGTCCTATGCTGGGAAGGATTCAGCACTCTGCTGGACTCTGTCCAGCCTTGACCAAATCCTAATGACTACCTGTTTCACACCCCAAAGTTATAGAGGTGGCTGTGGGTATGAAAATTAGGTTCCTTAGTAAGATTCTGTTGTGGAGAAGTGGAATCTGTGCCATTTGGGGAATTCTGTGGACGAATCCTGAAGGGTCTGCAAACTCTGGCAGCTGTGCAGGTGTACTGGGATGTTCAGGTCTTTGCAGCTTTTGTTCTACAGAGTTTAACTTATTCCTATAGGGGACCTTTATGCCACTGCCTGCTTCCTATCTACCTGAGGTCTATAGATCTTACCCTTACATCTCCTTTGTCTTCTAGTTGGCAGGATATGAGGCAGCCCTGCCCATCACAGAGAAGTCAAACCCCCTCACCCGGGAGCTGGACAAGGCTGACCCTGCACAGATTGTCCAGCTTCTTAAAGACTGTGATGCAGAAATCTTCCAGGAAGAGGATGAAGCCTTGGTCAACTACAAGGTAACTGTGATCTCGCTTGTCGAGCTGTCTGGAGGGGTGGTCGGATTCAGAATGGGGGCTTTTGCCTGCATTCTGGGCTGAACAGAGTGGCCTCTTCTTGGGATTCTGCACTGAATAATGTTCTGAGGAACCTGATCATTCAAATGGTGCCCAGTCGCACTGATAAAATTTGTACTACCCTCCCTTACGCATTGTCCATTCTGGGGTGAACCAGTGGTGGGCTTCAGGGGGTTCTCACAGGTTCTATAGAACCCTTTGCTAATGAGTGCCTGGTTCTGAGAACCGGTTACTAATAGGACATAGAAACTGTTGTTAATTTATTTGAATCCCACCACTGGTTCTATATCCTAAAAACCTAAATTAACAACAGGTTCTATGTCCCATTAGTAACCGGTTCTCAGAACCAGGTGCTCATTAGCAAAGGGTTCTATAGAAATCCCTGAAGCCCACCACTGCATAGAACTTGTTGTTAATTTATTTGAATCCCACCACTGGGTGAACCCCATGAAGCGCCCTGCCAGCTTACATAAGGCTGGGGGTGGCATTCAGTGGTCTGCTATGGGACACCACTCTTGGAAGGATCCACAGGGCCAGGGCCAGACAGAGGGTCTTCTGGGATCTATCCAGATTCCAATATTTGGGATGCACCCCAAAATTTACTTCCCCCCTTTCCAATTCACAGAAATATGCATTTTACCTTGCCAGTCTCTTGGTCAGAGAATGGGACAATGGTGAGCTGGATGTGGAGGACAATGAGTCCCTATTTTCTTCTCTTTCAGAGGCTCTACAGTGATTCAATACTGAAGACCATGATTGACATCATTGGGAAAGTGCAAGAGGTGCTAAAGGTATGGGAAGTGGTTCCCCCATAGAGTGAATGCAAAGTTCTTGGGCTCCCTTGTAATTGAAATGAACTGCTCTTTTCTTACTGCTGAATAGTTTCCTGTCTAAATAGGGAAGGTATCGGCTTATGTACCCTTGAACGGTACACCTTACTGTGCATAGTTCACTCTATTTTTCAGGCCATGATCGGGGGTGGAAAGAGTTCATGTAAAGATTTCATGTATTTTGTGACAAAGTTGATGCCTCTTATTGTTATTAAGAATATTTATATATCACTTTTCTACAGGAATAGTTCACAAAATCAGTTTACATAGTAATGTTTTGGAAAATTGAGGGAAATATCCGAAAGAACCCAGAAGAGGCTCATGCAAGCAAGAGATTTCTTTATTGGAGCTCCAGACCTCAGTCGGACAGAGTTTTGTCCCTCAAAGACTGAGATCCTTTGCACATTTTGCACATACATTTTATACCTTTTCTGTCACGTAGGCAACCTTTACAAAAAGATTATTTCTTTGTGTCAGAAGGAATTCATACAGGTGTAAAAAGGTTTTACTCTAGAGTTTCCTGGCATATACAAAGAGAGAATGGGAGAGATACATAGTTACACAATTCACTATGGAAAACATTTACTATTACCATATAAAGTCTAGCACCTATAGGTTTTACATTCACTTGATCCATTCGGGCTTCCGTTTACACAAGGAGAAAGGATTAAAATATTATTTTAATTTTATAATCTTTGGGCTCCAAATAAGTCTTTCCGTCCTGCCTGGCAGTTTTCATTTTGTTTTATAATAGCGCTTTTGCCTAGCGCTGCAGGGTTAGGTAAGGACAAAGGGGGAATCCCCTTTCGCTTTCACAGGGAAGTTGGCTGAACTTGCAAGGTTCAAGTGGGCTAATTACCGCTGACCGCAAGAATGCCCGGAGAGCGGTATTCCAGGAAAGTAGTGTATTGTGACGTCATAATCCCCTCTCCGCGGGAGCTTGTGAGAGTTGATTGAAAGCCTTGGCTGGGGCAATGTGTGTTCCTAGCCATCATTGTGATGTCTGCAAGGTGCCCGGCTGCGTGTCTTTTTACTATAGGCAGTTTTACAGAATGATTCCAAGGGTTTAAATAATTCTAATAAATTCTAATAAAAATCTAATATCTAGCTTCTTCCATTATAGTAAAATAAAGTAGATCAATATTTTAAATGTATTTTAAATGTAGGTTGGGGACTCGGGCTATTGCAGAGCTGCCTTTTTGAACCTTAAAATTATTCTCTGATTCTAAATCTGTAGAGAATGTCAATGGTTTCTCTGTGGGAAAGGTACATGGTCTGTGACAGATACTCAGAGTTATCCATGTTCCAGAACTGAGCACTGGTGTTCAAAGTTTGGGTGGGCTGACCTGTTCCTTAGCAGGTACTTGTTGAAAGACAAAAGGGGCTTTGCCCATATTTTGGGCATATTTAACTTTGCCCATATTTTGGTGCTGCAGTTCATTGCATTACATCAGTAAGATACATGTGAGATGCATACACACACACAAATGTGTATATGCATGTATGTACATGCCACCCTACAAACCTGCATGGGAGAAACCCACTTTCAAAGTGGTGAGGAGGGAATGCAGGGGGAGGGCAGGTGTCCAACCATTCTCAGGGAGAACTTTTGCCAATTGAGATTCTGGGTCTGCTAACCTTCTGCTTTGTTTGCACTTCTTCTTTTTCCAGGAACCCGACAACACCCTCATTGTGCTGAGTGGCGGTGGAGCCTCTGGCCGACTTGCTTTCCTCATGGCTGTGAGTCACTCTTCCCACCTTCTCTGCCTTGCACCTGTGGATCATTTTTGTACTGGTGAAAGACTGAGTGATGCCAGTGAGCCAGACTGATTGAAGGCCTTAAGAAAAAGCGCAGGGTGTGGGGTTGTCGATGTGGGAATCCTATGGCACCTGTCATTGAAACCTGTTGGTCAGTTGGCACATAACACTGGTTGAAGGCTATGAAGGCATGGAACTTTCCTTGGGGAGTCCAACTGATGCATGGCAGTGACTGTTCAGTCAAAGATAGTCCAAACTACTCACTATCTCTGCTTATCTTTCCAGGTGTCCTTTAACAAGCTGCTGAAGGGACTGGGGCGAGAACCACAATACACATACATCATTGCAGGGGGAGATAGGTAAGAATGTAATGACAAGAGCCATGGTCACTTAAAAGCTCTGATGAGTTGAATGCTGCTGTACTCCTCTGGGGGTTTGTCACTGCAGCTGGAAGTGCAATGCTATGTACTTCCAAGTCAAGGGGTGATGAATACAGCTCAGGTCCTTCTCAACAGGTCTCTTGTAGCCTCTCACGAGGGGCCTGAAGACAGTGCACTCCTGGGCATTGAGGATTTGAACAAGGTGAGCCATCTTGTCTTTGTGCGTGTGTGTGTGTGTGTGTGTGTGTGTGTGAGAGAGAGAGAGAGAGACAGACAGACAGACAGACAGACAGAGACAGAGACAGAGACAGAGAGTACCAGCACCTTCAAACCCCAAATAATCCCTTCCATTCTCCCAAGTAGACAGATCTTTGTATTTAGCTGCAATGAAAATGCAGATTCCAGACCTCTGAACTGGAAAAAACACCTCCCTAGTGCTGCCATGCCTAATTTCACTGTAGTAGAGTGTGTGAACATGTACACATTCTGAATGCATCATGATCCCAAATGGGACTGATGGACTTGGCGGTGGGCTTCAGGGGGTTCTCACAGGTTCTACAGAACACTTTGCTAATGAGCACCTGGTTCTGAGAACCAGTTACTAATGGGACACAGAACCTGTTGTTTATTTAGGTTATTAGGACATAGAACCTGTTGTTAATTTATTTGAATCCCACCACTAGACATGGGGCATAGTGAGTAAATAATTCTACCCTTTAAGCCACCATGTGCCAAATAAAAGTCCAGCAAGTCACTAGACAAAGAGGAAGGAAGGGACAGAGAGACAGCCAGAGACACAAGTAAACCAAGTGCCATAAAACCACAATGTCCTACTTACAACCTGTACAGTTTCACCTGAATCTGAACAGAGCATTATAAGCATATTATTCTTAATCCAGACAGCCCCTTTATCTCAAGAGGCAGCCATCGTAGCAATAATAAAGATACAAATAGGCAGTGATATCAGAGACTTAAAGATCAGGTCAAACTCTGCTATGAACTACGTACTATCATATAACAAGACACAACATCAGGCATACTGGCAACGGCTCATTCACTTGCTCATCCTTCATCACATATATGCTGCCAAAAGTGTCCTTCAGCTGTCTAGGAGACGAGCAGGGCAGCAACTGCTACTACAAATCAATCAATCAATCAATCAATCAATACTGTATTTCTGACAGGGGACCATCCATCCTCTGCTTGTAAACCTCTGATGAGGGACAGTCCACAACTGTTGGAAAGACAGTGCAGGAACCTTCCATTGAAGAAGGTGATGGTGCTGGAAGCTTGGACTGCTCACTCCCATTTTTTCCTAGGTCTGTAAAGGAAAGAAGAAGGTTATTTTCTTTGGGATTTCATGTGGCTTGTCTGTGAGTATCTCTGGCAGCACTTGGGTTGGAAAGGGGTTATATAGAAAGGAGAGGGGCCCCTAGTTTGGGGAAGAAGGAGCAAAAGAGAGAGACCCCCAAAGCCCTTAATGAACTTGGAGATGCAGGAAGGACACTTGGTCCTGGAATCTGTCATCAGTGCCTTTGAGGAAGAGTAGGGAAGATGGGGAAAGCTGTGGTGACAAGGAAGCACCCCTTTTCCCAGAAGAACCAGCACAGATGGAACAGCCCAGGTTCTACTTTCATTGTATAAGTCTAGAGAACTTCAGATGATAATGAGAAGATAGGGAACTTCAGACAGATGATAGCCTGGCCGAGGACTGTGCCTCTGCTTTGGACAATTGACCAACTTGCTTGCACCTTAAACGGTCAAGAACGTCTTACTACTCCACAGGTTGACCAACGGTAACCTCGCTCCATAGTACACCTGGTGGTGTCCAGAGCAGAATGCTTGTGGCATGATGCTGTTCACCAGCATGCTTCTTTCCTAGTTTCAACTCACCAGAGTTGAAACTGGCAATTGGGGCAGTGGGTGACTGGAGACTTCACAGGGTTGTAGGCCTAGGAAAGACTTGACTTTTCCCGAACAGTGTCCTCTTCATAGTGTCTGGACCAGAGGCTGGAGAGATGCAGGTGGAACTGCCTCCCTCACTTGCTTTGCTTACAACAGGCTCCTTATGTGGCTGGACAGCTGGACTTCTGCATGAACAACCTGGACATCTTTGTCCCAGTGCTGGTGGGATTCAACCCCCTCTCAATGGCCAGGTAACCAGGTGGGCGCAACAGGGTCATCATTCCAACCCTGATTGAGATCATTTCCATCCATGTAGGAAACCTGCCAGGACCAGAGGATCTGGTTTGGGGAGTCTGGGAGCTCTTGACCTGGAAAGGGCAGAGGGCAGGCAAGGAGTTGAGGATGGCTCTTTTCTGTTGTGCTGGTGCCTTGGCTGAAACAGCAGCAGGTCTCTGGGGAGCTGTTCCTGGCTGCTATCCTGATCTCTACCTCCCATCAACATTGCCTGGAAGCCAAGCTGAGATCTTCTCCATCTTCCTCTCTTCCTCAGTCTATGAGGGGAATGGAGGAAGGACCCAGCTTTATGTCCTTCACTTTATGAGTCTCTCCTACTCATTATTATATTTAAATGAAACGTTCTTTTCCAACATTTATTTGTAATGGAGGTGGCGTGGCTTATTGTGAGGAGTATTCTCCCTTGAATGAATGTTAGATGATGGTCTGATGATATCAAATGGTCTGATTATGGTCTGATGATGATATCAAAATTTCTCACACCATGACTTCACGCCCCACAGAACTGACAAGATTGAGGGGTTCCACTCTACCTTCCGACAAGTGGCTGAGCGGATGGAGAAACTGCAGGAGTCCCACCGTGCCTTCATCCTCAATCCTGCAGTGGGGGTAGGCGGGGGGACCTGCCACCTGCTTCTATCAGGACAGGGGCTGCTGTACTGTTGTAAGGGTGACCATAGGACCAGATATTTCTGGATTTGTCCTGTTTTCTTTAGCCTTATGTCTGGGTCTCCAAAAGAGCTTTATTGTCCTCCATTTTGGCTTCATTTTGGAACTTTGCAATGGTGTTATGGTACCCCATCATGTCATATATCATTGGATTTGTATTGAAGTTGTAGCCCCCCTAAAGCTTGTAGCCTGGTGCAGCTGCACCCTCTGCACCCCCCACTTAGCTACGCCATTGTGCAGGTGTCATATGTGCTCCCTGAAGCTTTTGGTGGGTTGCTGTGTGATACAGGAAGCTGGACTAGATGGGCCTTTGGCCTGATCCAGTGGAGGCTTTTCTTATGTAGCTGGGCCCTGTACTTTTTACTTTTCCCAATATGCTGCCCAGTCATGTATTTGTCTCTCTGAAGCTACACCAGCCATTTTGCTAACTTAAGTCTGAAAAAAGATAAGGGTCAGGGAGGCCTGGGAAATAGGATTTGGCTAATGATGGAACTCCCTCTATTCTCCCACTCTCCACTCATGACATTCCTCCCCTGCCAACTTACTAGTGCCAGCAGATATTCTGGGAACTGCTGCTGTGCAAGAGTACAAGAATATGGGGAGGAGACATCAATCCATCCATCAATAGTATTTATATACCGAAATGAAAGTACTGTGAACAAAATGTTCACAGAGCAGTTTACAGAGGAAAATGAAGTACTAATGACTAATGATTTGGGGGGGGGGGAAGGTAGGAATTTCCACCTTGGATGCACTGTGAATCCTCAGGCTGAATCCTCAGGCAGGCATTTTGAGATATAGATTTGACTGGACATAAAAAGTTTTGGGGTAGTGAAGCAGAGATGGATACTGTCATATAAATGGCACTGAAAATCCATGAGAACTGATGAAGCCACATGGATGGTGGGGGACATCAATGGAGAGAAAGATGAGGAAGAGCTTCCTCTTGAGTAAACACGGCATGAACAATAGGAAGAGGAATGCATGAGGCCTGCACATAGAGAATCAAATTGCTCCATTTGTAAAATGGCCCATTGGTTGTTTATTTTCTGGTTTAAATAGTGCATGGAGGTGGGGTAGTAGATTGCAGACTGTGGTGAAAGTAAGGGAAAGTAGGTGGACTTTAGTATGTCTGCCCTGTAGTAAGCTCTGATTATAATTGTGTATCCATGTGCTGTTTTGCTAGGGGGTGGGATTCCATCAGAGTTCAATGGAAAGCATTCCGGGGGAAAGGCTGAGCAGATATTACCTGTTTCAGATCATGTTTTATATCCCTGAAACTCTAACACTGAGGCTGAGCCTCACTGACAGATCCCCAACCTCCACACAAGATGCCAGCTGCCTATCCCATCATCTCAGCAAGCTTCATCCCTCCATTTCCACTCTTTTATCTTGTGACAAGGACCATAGTCAAGACAATCAGGGCACACCTTCTCTGGCCAATGACAATCTTGGACATGAACTTTCTCAGAGAAACTGATATGAATTAGTTTTATCAGCCACTATCACTGATCACAAGGAGATAGGCACAGGATAATAGCCTCAGTCCATGGCCTCTGATCTGGCACATCCATGAATGTGATGTCCACCTAAAGAATTGGGGAAGGTTGTCTTTCATTTGATGTCTATCTTCTAACATTTACCCTTTCTCAGCCTGAAGGAATCGCTGGCTCTTCGAAGATGAAGGGTGGTAGTGCTACAAAAATTCTTTTGGAGACTCTTCTCTTGACAGCCCATAAGACAGTAGCCAAGGACAGTGAAGTCTCAGAGAAGTGAGTTTTGTGTGGGAGCCAGGCATGGGAGGCCTTCAGGTGAAGGTAGCTTGGGCTCTCTGGTGTTGTACCAGCTAACTCAGGAAACCTATTAAGTTTCACAATTAAGTCTCAACTGTCTCCCACCAGGTATCTTCTTGAGATCCTGCGTACTTATGAACGTGCCCACAAGGTCACCTATGGCCAGAGCAAGAAGATCGCTGCCCTAGTAAAGCAAGCAGGTACCAGGTAAGCTTGGGATCAGTGAGATGGGTGAAGGGAACCCTTGCATTCATGCATGGGAGGTCAAAATTATTTGCACAGCAGCCAGTATGGTGTAGTAGTGGATAGAGCACTTGCACTGCATTTTGCGGTGTGGTGGAAGTCATGGAGGCATCATCAAGGTAATGGAATGTTTCTTCCTTAACCTCAGGGCTGCATCAGTGCTGGAAAGTTGGATAGGTTTGGCCCCTTAGACGGCAATTCTAATCACACTTTCTTGGGAGCAAGTATGACTGAACACAAAGTGATTTACTTCTGAGAAGTCATACAGAGGATTGGGCTATTAAGGATCCCCTGTCTTCCTGGCTCATATGATCTGTCAAGAAAATCCCCTTCTGGGTTCTGCCACCTTCCAAGATTTGATTAGTGCTGAACCACAAGAAGGTTTTCTCAGTAGTGGCTCCTCATAAGATACAGTTGGCATCCTCCTGCTGGTGTTCTGGTGTCACCTGAAGGGGATTATGTTTCAGCAGCGCTTTGCAAATTGGGTCTAGTTTTAAATTTTATGTTCTTTATTTATGGCATGGGTTTGCACTTTTATTCTTTGTTGCCAGCCACTCTGAATTTGATGAGGATTGAATCACCCTGAATTTTTCCTCAAAACCTAAGTAACAATTCAGTTTTCCCACACCACCTGGCCATGGTGCATGCAGACCCTGGTCCATCAGCATCTCTCCCTTTTCTTCCCAGTCTACAGAAGAAGGCCTATGTGTACATGGTTGGCTGGCACACACTGGGAATCATTGCAATCATGGATGGTGCTGAATGCATCCCCACGTTTGGAGCAGGTGAGCTCACTCAGGTGGGAGTCTGGAATCACTGAGAGGGTGGAACATCTTTGCCCACCACCTCTTGACAAGAGGCCCTTTGTACTCATGTTAGAACAGGGCTGTCCAACCTTTCAACTTGAGGGCTCCAGGACCTTTAACAATTGTACAGAGGAGGGAATTTTAGCAGGAGAAGCTTCTCATCTCACAGATCACAAGCTACACCTGCAGAAATTTCCTCTTCTACAGAATTGTTAAAGGTCCAGGAGCCCTCAAGTTGAAAGGTTGGACAGCCCTGCGTTAGAAGATGTGGTGATCATGATAAGCCCTTTGTGGAGAAAAATATTCACTTCCCTGTTTGTCAATTTATGGCACAGACATCAATGACGTCCGTGGCTTCCTCATCGGTGACCACAGTGAAATGTTCAACAGGGAGGCCGATCTGATAGCACAGGTGAGTGGCCAGAGTCAAAGCAGAGAGAGAAGCAGCAAGTCTATGTGTGGGGAGGCTTCTCCCACCTCAAAGCCTCTCATGGAATGGAATCCAAACACTCTTGGAAGGAGAATAGTCACTTGCCTCTTAACCTTGCATCATCAACTGTATTTATATACTGCTTTTCAACAAAAAGTTCACAAATCAAATAACTAATTGCTAACTAATAAATTAAATGTAATATATATATAAGGAAGTCCTGGTAACACGTGGACATACTTGAATAATTTCAACCGTACTGGGGTATACAACAGTACAGGACATTCCAGATCAGGTTGGCTGACAAACAAACAAGATGTCACTCAAGATTGCCTGTCAATAACTTCCTTTTGTCATTGCCTGACAGGGCCCAAAGTTTGCCTTCTCTGAAGAGGACTTTGTGAAAACCATCCTCCCATCACTGACAGAGCTCGACACGGTCCTCTTTCTTTTCACAATGGATGGTGAGGCTTTGGGTGAGAGGGAGCCAAGACAAGAGGAGTCCTGAGATTAGGGATCCCTGGGCTGGGGAAGAGCACCTGGATTGGTGTTCCTCAATTTTGCAGGAGTTTGGGGCAGTTCAACTTCCATGCAAAGTCCACTAGTCCAAGGTGAAGCAAAATCTACTCTACTCTGCCTACTCTAAGGGGCAGAGCTAGAGTAGAAGTTGGTCTGACCTGTCACCTGCAAGATGAACAAAAGGTTCATCTATCACCTGCAAGATGAACAAAAGGGCTGGAGAGGCTGCTGCTCCCCTTCCCCTCTTTAGGAAGTAGAAATGGTGAATGGAACTGAATGCCTCCTGATCTCCTGCTCAATGTCTTTTGTCTCTTCCCCACAGATGACCTTGTTGAAGTGGAGAAGCTGGTGGTGCAAGTAAAGGAGAGGACCTCAAATGTGCAGGCACTGACTCATGGCACAGTTGGGCAATATTTGCCGGTAGGTTGCATAGACAGGTCAGATGGACCCTGGAGTCTGGTGGTTCACGGACACATTTGACTGCCACCCTCCTTGATTGCCTTCTCAGTTAGATTTGGGATCTCTAGGACCAAGCAAATGGTGAATTCTATGAGGCCATGGCCCATGGGCCTTTTCAGGGTTTGGTGGTTCCTCTACTGCTGTGTGACATTTTGCAGTGGAAGGAGACTCTGCAAGCACGTGAGATCATCAGAAACTCAGCAACTAGGGCTGTAGCCAACAGGTAAAGGAAGGCTGAAGTAGCAAGTCAAACCTGTATGTTTGGCGTATATGTAGTGGTGTATGCCCTAACCAACAGAGCATCACTATCTTATGCACCCAAACAGCAGCATTTCGCATACACAAAAATGTAAAGCACCACAGTGCTGGGAGAGATGTAGATGTTGCTTGCACAAACCAGGGAGAAGCCTACAGATGCATCTTGAAAAATCCAGATGTGCCTCTCCTCCAAGAATACATTTTATAGCTTGGTCTCAAATCAGAAGGTCTTTTCTGCCTCTTCTTTCCTTCCCACACAGGCCTCTCTCAAGAAGATCTTCTCTTCCATCATCAGCATCACGTGGCCTATTTTATTTCTGGAGTATGAAGGCAATTTCATCCAAGTGAGCCGTGGAGCTTGAGGGAGGGGGCAATAGTAAGGGTGGCAGCATGGCATGATTGGATGGTGCATATTTTGGCACCTGCTTTTCCTGCAATGTCCCTTTGCCATTTATCAGTGGAAGGCTCCTGGCAGCACTACAGTTGCCCATTCTCCTGCTCATACCCTTATCCCTTTGTGGTCTGTGCAGAGATTTCAACGGGAACTCAGCACCAAGTGGATTCTGAACACAGTCAGTACTGGGGCTCATGTGCTGAAAGGCAAGATCCTGCACAATTACATGGTGGATCTGAAAGTGAGCAACTCTAAGCTCTTCTGGAGGGCAATCAACATCCTGCAGGTACCAGCTTGGAGGTTTGGCTTAGACCTGGCACAGCATATGGCTACACAACTGGCAGGGAGCTGGTAGGACCTTGGCACTAGAGGTCCAGAATTGGCTGTGATCCAGCAGCCTGTTTTCAAGGTTGACCAATTTGGAAATGTAGGTCCCAAGACAGCAAAGGGCTTCTAGAGGGTAAGAGGCCTCCTTTGCCCTCCACTACAGTGGACATTGGATCAGTGGCCCAGTTTCTCCAAGGAGCTCAGGGTGGTAAACATGCAATGTGGCCCCTTCCAAAACATAGTGCTCCCTCCAGCTATGCCACTGATCCTCTCAACAACCCTGCGAGGTAGTTCAGAGCTTTTCCTACCCTGACAATCCTGTTCCTTCCCTCCTTCCAGAGGTTCACAGGGCATTCACAGGCCAAGTGTTTGGAAGGGCTGCTGCAAGTCATCTACCACCCAGAGCCCCTCTCCGAGGAGATCCTGAAGGCAGAGGTCTCAAAGCACATCGCAGTGGCCACAAACCAGAGCAAGGCAAGTGGATTCCAGCTTGTAATGGCCCTCCAAGGGAACAGAGGGCCGGGGGCTAGTTAAAAAGGGTGAAGGAGTCAGTCTTGGAGGAAGGCTTCTGGAAGTGGGTTCTTGGAAGGCATCTGGAAGTGGGTTCCCATATGTCCCGGAAAATCCCCCAGTTTGGGGGGATTGTGTTCACATATTGGCAAGTTTGACAGGGGGTCCTGGCCCGGTTTTGTGGAAGAGAATGAGGGCAACCCTCGGGCTGGTTATCAGGGGGTATCTCCATGGTCTTGGCTGTCTATTGTGCCCCTTCTCTGTCCAGGTGGTGCCCACTGCCCTGCTCTGCCTGCTTCGGAACTGCACTGTACCAGAGTCCCGTGCCCGCCTTGACGCCAGCCCCTCTCTCCGTGTCGCCCTGGATTCAGCCCTGAATGCCCCTGGACGGAAACGTCCAGCTAACCCGACAGAGGCCGAGGAACAGAGCACGTAGCCTGGCCGGAGGGGCATTGGGGGCCCTAAGCCCCCTGCATCGTCTTCCCGTCAGACAAGCTCACAGTGTGCCCCCTACATGTAGATCTGGGACCCTAATGCTTCCTTCCTTCTGTTAATAAAGAGACTTCTGTTAATAAAGAGTGGAGAAGCCTGACTTTCTTGCTGTTTCTGGGGTGGTTGGGGGGCTTCATCCAAGTCATAGGCATGTTTACTCAGAAGCAGGTCCATGGGTAGTCCTGCTTTTGACTTCCTTTTGTCTTACTTTTCCATGTGATCAGACAGCATGTAGCCTGCTTGTAATTCATAAATTATAATTTACTAATCAGTAATAAATTAAAGTTACAACATGAAAACAAATTAAACAGGTGGCTCTCATTATCCACTAGGTTTGTGTTCCAGAACCTCCCATGGATAAAAATTGTGAATAAAAAAAAGTGGAGAAATAGATTTAAAGATGCACTTCCAGGTCTCTTGCCCTTCCATTGCTCTTAATGTAATAAGGTTGTAACTCAGTATCTGGAGGGATATGATTCTGGGACTCCCTGCTGATACAAAAAAAATGTGTCAAATGAAAGTAGTTTATATCTATCTAACTATCTATCTATCTATCTACCTACCTACCTACCTACCTACCTACCTACCTACAGTATTTATATACCGCTTTTCAACTAAAAAGTTCACAAAACGGTTTACAAAGAAAATGGAAAATTAATAATAGCTAATTAAAAGCTAATTGGTCGCTGTCCCAAAAGGGCTCACAATCTAAAATGCAAAAATTCAAATTTAATTTTGATTTAATTTTAATTTAAAATTAAAAAGAGGGCTCCTTTGCAAATTAGAAACAGGAAGGACCACTTCTTTTGTCTGGGCTCAACTGAAGAACTGCTTGTCTACAACAGGAGAAGCAGTTTTAAAACTGTGATTTGCAGTATTGAATCTAATCCTTATATAAAAAATCAGTGTATAACAAGGCTGGACTTGTATGTAAATTTTTCAGCTTTTTTTCTGCCATGTCCTACATTTTTCTTGGGTGTCCTAAATTTTGGGCGGCCTTGTTCTCTTTTGTGGTTATGACATCTGGTCACCTTGAGAAGGGCTATGACACCTGGTTCATGGTACTTACTCCCAGGTAAGTGTGGATAGTATCGCCATCTGAAGCTGCAAGCCTAACCACAATTTTTAGTAGGGAGTAAGCCCGATTGATTATAATGGGACTTAGATCTGAGACAAGCAAGCATGGTCTTGTGTTCCAAGTGTGTGTCGTTTGGATCAAGAGTTGTGCACAAACAGGATAGAAAGGTGGCGACTCAGTATATTGCACCCCTTCCAGCTGCACCCCTCATTGCACCCCCATGGCACTGATCCATGCACCTCAAAGATCTCAACCTGGTTCCCCAGAAGCTGCAAGACCTTTTCCATACAGATTTCTTCCATCAGCCCCTCCCTTAATGATCTGCAGGGTTGTATGTGTCCCTTACAAGCCCTGGAGGATCCCCCAATTCTGACCACTCTTCCCCTTCATGCTCCTTGACACCCCCCAGAGGGTGACCAGATGTCCCCTTTTTCCAGGACATGTCCTCTTTTTCAGCTTTGTGTCATGGAAAAAATCTTCATTGTCCTCTATTTCCTTGTAAGCATATAGTCTTCTTGTAATTAATAAATTATGGCTTTAATCCTAAATACACATTCCTGAGAGAAAGACCCATTGAACACAATGGGGTTTACTTTTGAGTAAACATGGTTAGGTTTGTGCTCTATATGTACTAAATTATATATAATAATTTTAAATTTAATAATAAGCAATACAGGTGTCCCTTCCTATCCACTAGGGTTCTGTTCCAGAACATCCCATGGATTAGAAAATCCATATATAAAGAAAACTATGGAAAAACAGGTTTAAAGATCCATTTCCAGGTTTCCTGCTATTCTATTGTGCCTAGTGGAATAAGGTGGTGCCTCAATACCTGCAGGGATTTGATCCTGGGACTGAAGAATGGAATGATGGCTTGCCTGGCTACTTCTGTACAACAGCAGAAAAGCAGTTTTTAAAAAGTTATTGGCAATAGCCATTTGTGTTGCATCAAACGCGTGTATTAAAAAATCTGTGTATAACAAGGTTGGACCTGTATAGTGTTTAAATCAACCAAGGTAAAATAGATAAGTGGTTTTAGCTTTTATTTTGTCATGTCCTACATTTTTCTGGGATGTCCCACATTTTGTTCTTTCCGAAATCAGAAAACAGGTATCAGTCTATTACCTTTTCAAGCAAGGATTTTTTTTAAATACATGCGACATAAATTTTATGCTCAAGGATTTCAAAGAAATCTGTTACTCTGGATATAATCTATCTATTTACAGTATTGATATACCGCTTGTCAACTAAAAAGTTTACAAAGCGGTTTATACAGAAAATGAAAAAATGGTAACTTATGACATATGGTCAGTCTTAGGGTACCATATGCTCCGATGGGGCTGTCCTGACTTCTCCAGGTCTGCAGCTTCCCCACCTCCCTCTCACCACCCAGCGCAGGCACCGCCCAGCACACACCCCCAGGGAGCAGGAGGGCTCCCCACTTGCCCAGTCACCAAGCGACCAGCAGTATCAACACAATCAGGTCCTGCCCTGCCTTCCACTGCAGCTGCAGGCAGGTAAGGTGTCCTCCTCCCCTCAAGAAAAACCTGGCCAGATCCTGCACCCAGGGTGACCAGATGTCCTCTCTTGCCAGGACATATCCTCTTTTTTTTAGCCTTTGTCCTGAAAAAAAATCTTCTTTTCCTTGTGAGCAGGTAGCATGGAACTTTCTTGTAATTAATAAATTATATATGTAATAAATTACATATATTGTCGTACCATATGTACTGTACTACAATATGTATGTAGTACCATATTTTTAAATTTAATAAGTAATTATATAGTGTTTAAATTAACCACCTGAAATCAATCTAACTAACGTATCTACCTAACATTAGCATATCTGTCTAACATATCTGTCAACTAACATATCTACCTACCTACCTATCTAACATAGGCTGCAATCCTAAAGATACTTTCCTGGGAGTAAGACCCTTTGAACACAATGGGGCTTATGTTTGAGTAGACATGAGTAGGACTGTGCTCATATCTATCTAACATATCTACCTAACATACCTACCTATCTCCCTTCAGTGGTGGGATTCAAATAAATTAACAATAGGTTCTATTTGTGTATAAAATTTATGTCCCATTAGTAACGGTTCTCAGAATCAGGCGCTCATTAGCAAAGGGTTCTATAAAAACTGTGAGCCCCTATAGGGTTCTATAAAACCCCTGAATCCTTTGCCTGCCTGCCTGCCTGCCTGCCTGTCTGTCTGTCTGTCTATCTATCTATCTATCTATCTATCTATCTATCTATCTATCTATCTATCTATCTATCTAATCTGCATCCAGAACATCATCAGGTTATATTGCAAAGGGAAACAAAGACAACCAAAGGAAAAGTGGAACCCAATCTTTTTAAATTTATAAATCTGCTTCCAAGGTTTTTTACCTAGCAAATTGCAAATGGCCCTTTTATCTTGCAAATTCCTGCTGCCACACAAAGATTTCTGCAAATGAATTCTCATTAAAACTCTTTCAGGGATGGGATTAGACTAGGAGCTACATCATGGAGCAGGGCAATTTTGGCCTTTAGAACAGCAGGGATATATGCCAATAAAGGTTCTTGAAATTGAATTGAACAGCAGGGAAGAGCTTGAAAGAGCAGAACATGGATTGAATGAATGAGTTCTGGGTATAACTGAAAGGTGTTGAAAGAGCAGATTGCCAGAAAATGAACCATCAGAAAGTGGAGTATACCTGTACTTAATTTATTTTCGTTTACATGCTTTCAAACTGCTAGGTTGGCAGGAGCTGGGATGAGTGATGAGAGGCACTTCATGTGCTAGGCAGGACTGCAGAATGTAGCAAGGGTGGTCCTGGTGATGGCCACAAGTTAGTCACAACCAGCCCAGAGTTCCAGTATATAGGCATCAACTTGGCATCCATCAGTCTTGAAAGATTATGATATCGTGCTCAATGCTGCATGTGAAGCACGAAGGCCTGGGTAGATTGATATGCAGGGTAGGCTGTTACCCAAGCAGCAAATCCCCCCTCTCCACGCCACTGAAATAGTCAAATGAACAGCAGAGCCAATACGATTGGTTTCAACTGCGTCACAGAGCTGGGCTAAGGACAGGAGCTCACCCTGTCTTGTGGGGACCCGGGTCTGGAACCTTGGCCTGCTGGTTAACGGGCACAGTGTCTTAATCATTTGCACCACCCACAGTGCTATAGGCATCAAAATGTCATGTTTAACATCTATTTTCTAAAAACGAAAAATCTTTCTGCTTTGAAATGTGAAGTCTTGGCATCTTTCGGATATTTTCATTTGGACTGGGATCAAGTAGGAAATGGTATCAGCTGTCCAACACTGAAATATTACTGTCAATTTCCAAATTGTGGTCCAAGAACATTGCTGCCAGCACAGGGGAAATCATCCTCAGCACTCTTTCCCCCCCCGCCCCCGACAGGGAAGGAACTGCCAGAGACCGCAGACCCATCAAGGAGATTGGGATGGTGGTTAGTGCTCATGTTCCTGCTCTCTGCTTTCTCTTTTTACGAGGTCAGCAACCTAGAGCACAATCCTAACTGTGTCTACTTAAAAGTAAGCCCCATTTTTTCACTGGGTCTTAGTCCCAGGAAGCTTTGGGATTGCAGCATTAATGGGGAAGAGCTGGTAGAGCAATCTGCTGCCACATCCCAAATTAAGGAGAGTAGTGTGGCAGAGAGAGGGGGCTGCCGGGCATACCTACCGTTTCCTGTATATAGCTGTCCCTCTCATTTCAGGCTTCTGCTCTCTTCTCTTGTGGACCACATCAGCCTCCATCCTGTTTTTCATCCTATAGGCCTTGCAATGCCCCGCAAGCGAGAGAAGAAAGAGCAGCCAGTCAGTGCAGGACCTGCATCAGCCACAGAGACTTGTGTAGAAGATTCTGGGCCCACACCGGAAGTGGTGCTGCTGCAGCGAGAGTATGAGCATGCATGCCAGGCCCTGGAAGGCCTGAAAGGGCACCGTGCCCAGCTACGGGCACAACATGAGTTCCTGCAGCAAGAGGCACAGACCCTCCGTGCTGAGAACCTTGAATTCATGGGCTTCCTGACCAAGCGAGTTCAGCGCCGCCAAGATGTCACCATCTCCCTGAGCGAGGAAAATTGGAAGATGCTGAGGGAGATAGAGCAGCGGCAGCAGGAGGTCCTTGCCCACTTCCAGGAGCAAGAGGCAACTCTGCGGAGGCAACTGCTGGATAAGGAAGCAGAGCTCAGCCACCTCAATTCAGAATTGAAGGAGCTGGAGGGTGTCCGAGCCCTGCAACAAGAGCAGGAGGCTCGCATTCGGGAGCTGCGACAGGAGCTAGTATCTTCCAGGAAGCAGCACGTGCAGCGCTTGCAGGAGGCCAAGGCTCGCTTTGTGCAGGAGAAGGCTACCTACGAGCGAGAGGCTCAGCAGCAGGCCAGGCTCCTGGCCCAGCAAGCACACAAGGTAGCCATGCAGTGCCTGCAGGAACACAGCCAAGCTATTCACCAGAAGAACCAGGAGCTGCGGCAGGAGTTGCAGCACCTGGTCAAACGGGCCCAGGAGCTGCAAGCCCTCAAGCAGCAGCTTCAGGGTCAGGTGCAGCAACTGCAGCAGGAGCACCGTTATCTGCAGGATCTGTCTCTTTTGCGCTGCAAACGGGCAGGGGCTAGGCAGAGAATATCAAGTCATCCAGGGGCAACTACAGTGACACAAGGACATGCTTGACCCCCTAAGCCAGTGATTTGCAACCACTGTGCAGTGGTACACTGATGTGCCACAGACAGTCAGCAGGTGTCCCATGTTACATTTTTGTAGGGCATTTGGGCAATTTCAGGCTCCTACCAGCAATATGGTGTGCTTTCTCCATGGTTAAAAACTGACAGTTTAAAAAATTGACAGTTTTAGCTCCTTGTCGGTGTGCTGTGAAATGAAAAAGGTTGAAATCTCTGCCCTAATTAGACTCACCCCAACCTTGGTACAATTTGGTGAAGCTGCTGTTTCCTCAGTCTTTGTATGTACTTTGTTTCTGATTCTGAAAAAGACAGCATGTATTTTTAAGACACTGCCAGATTTTGATTTTCTATCTCTTGGATTCAAGGCAATTCCAAATATACATGGTTTTGACTTACTATGCCTTGACTTGCATTTAAGGCCTCGCCGAGAAAAGGAGGAAAGAAATCCAATAAATAAATAAATTAAATGAGTGAACACCAAGTACAGTGCTACCTCGCTTAACAACTGCCTTGTTTAACAAGTGATCCACATAACAAGTAAAAATTTCTCTAGGATTCTGCCTCACATAACAAGCATTGCTTCACGTAACATGCACACTTGTTGGCAACTGGGGCAGATGCACTGTCCGGCAGCCCTTTTCAAAAGCATCAGGGCTGCCTAGCACACCTGCCCATAGCAAAAGGAACACTTCCGTGCTGTTCCTCCTGTGGCCTGGCATCTGCTGGGCAGAGGGAGAGAAGAGCAGTAGAGAAGAGGGAAGCAGCTCAGGGCTAGCCAGAAGGGAGCAGGAAAGAGAGGCTCAGGATGAAGAGAAGGAGAAAGTGGGAAGACACTTTGAAATGTCTTGGATTGTAGAAGAAAGTGTCTTTGATTGCAGCCTCCTAACCATGTCTACCCAGAAGTAAGCCCCATTATGTTAAATGGTTCTTACTCCCAGGAAAGTGTCTTTGATTGCAGCCTCCTAACCATGTCTACCCAGAAGTAAGCCCCATTGTGTTAAATGGTTCTTACTCCCAGGAAAGTGTCTTTGATTGCAGCCTCCTAACCATGTCTACCCAGAAGTAAGCCCCATTGTGTTAAATGGGGCTTACTCCCAGGAAAGTGTCTTTAGTATTGCAGCCTAAGTAGACTTCATAGGATCATGCACAGTGAATGCATGTTTTGAATTCAATTCCAGTGTTTTGTCATCATTTTTACATATAGTTAATATTTTTAAATGACTATTTTTTGGGTTCTGGAACCAATCGTCTGTTTCTATTATTTCCTATGGGAAAGTCCGTTTCACATAAAGAGCGTTTCACATAACAAGTGTGCTTCCAAAATGAATTAAACTTGTTATGTGAGGTACCACTATATACATGATTTTGACTTTCTGTGCCAACCTTGGAGCACAACCTTTGTGTATGCTACAGGATGACTGTACTGAGTTATGTGACTATCTAGTTTTTTACTAGAACCAACAGGTACAAACTGCAAGAAAGGAGATTCCGGTTGGATATTAGGAAAAAATTCCTGATGGTGAGGACAGTTCAGCAATGTAATCAGGGGTGGGCCTGACCTGGCCCAACAACTGGTTCCCCAGAAGTGGGTGGGGCAAGGCTGGAGTCAGGAGCCAGGGCTGGGGGCAGGGCCGGGGGTGCATGCGCCAGGCTTGATGCACGTGCAATGCATCTCCTGAAGCCGAGCTTCAGTAGACTGAGCTTCAGGAGATGCAGTGCACTTGCGCCGAGCTTGACACCAGCGCACTGTGTCTCCTGAAGCGAGCTAGGCTTGACGCAGACGCAGTGTAGGGCTTCCCGGGCACCGAACCAGTGCACCCGGTTTTCTGGCCCCCTGCTAGCCACCGGATTGGTGGTGGGGGGGGGGTCAGAAAGAGGAAGCGGTTCGGGTGATCCGGCCCGAACCACCCTCTGCCCACCACTGATGTGTAATAGATTACCAATGGACATGGTGGACTCTCCCTCACTGGGGATCTTCAAGCAGAGACTTGACGAACATCTGTCAGAGATGCTCTAAGTGGATTTCCTGCTACAGGCAGGGGGTTGGACTAGGTGACCCACTGGGTCTCTGGGAACTCTTTGATTCTATGATTGTAGTGGTTCAGCAGTTGGACTTAAACAACTTGGAAGGTGCAGCTTTGACTCTCCACTCTCCCATGAAGCTTTCTGTGCAGCCTCACGCCAATCACTATCTCACCTACCCCACAGGGTTGTTGTGAGGACAAAAGAAGGGAACTACATGTACCACCCTAAGCTCCTTATAGGAAAAGCAGTAATAAATAAATAAATACATACATACATACATACATACATACATACATACATACATACATACATACATACATACATCTGGACAGCGAGTGAAGCAGACGGAGAATTGTAGGAGAGCTAGAAGTGGCTAGAAGTCATTGAACGTTGTCTACTGAGGGCTGCAGGATGGAACTGAGACTGTCAGAATCAGGTGGGTGAGAAATATGACTGCTGTGCGCTCTGAGGAGGCCACCAGTGGTGTGTCACCCTACAATCCAGAGTAATTATGGGAGCACGTAAGAGACATTTATGTTGATGTAGTTATGGCACCACCTAGTGAAAACCTATGGGAAATTCATATTGCAATCCAGAGTAAATTGTTCTTTCGTTGGAGCAAGGACTCCCCGTAGTTACACTGGATTGCTCCCTGAGGGTCTTGTCTAAGGGGCCGATCCTATCCAGCTTTCCATCACCAGTGCAGCTGTAATGCAGCTCTGAAGTCAGGAAACACATTTCCCATATCTTGAGGAGGCCTCAGTGACTGTCCCACCATTGCAGGATGTAGCAAACTGTACACCTCATTGGCACCGCTACATCAGCGCCAACAAATTAAATAGGATGAGGCCTGACTGAGTGGAATTAAATAGGATGAGGCCTGACTGAGTGGAATCATAACCGGATGCCTTGGAGTGCTTTCAGGAGCATGACTCACCCTCTCCCTGTTAGCCTTGTGACAGCAGAACCCAAACAGAAGTCCCCCACCCCCGCCACCTCCACACTGCGCAATCTCAGGTTCACCTTGGAGTTATCCTACTTTCTCTTCTGTAATTTGGCATGCCCTGGCTTCAACCCTCCTCTTCACAAAATGGTGCTTGCTTGCTCTTGGGCTCTGTTGCTCTCCACACAGTTGTCGTTGCATGGCTTTCTATGCTGCTGAAATTTCTACACTGCTGAAAAAGAGGAAGGTCTGAACACGGAGCAGACGGAGGAAGAAAATGACCCCGTGGAGACCAGTTGAATATCTTGTTTCCATAGTAATCCTGATGAAGAATTTTAAACCAAAAGTGCTGGACGTATTAAAGTGGTATCTTGTGCCCTCGAGAGTGTTTCATCATCCATTCTGGAGAGCAGGCCCTCTGCCTACTCTCTGGTTTTTACCAGCAGGAAACAACAAGAAATATTATGGTAATTGGGTAAAGATGTTCACACAGCAGAACTGGGGCTCCAGTCCTGATCACACAATTGCCTTGGACTGGCATTAAGGCTGCAATCCTAACCACACTCCTAGGAGTAAGTACTACTGAAAAAAATGGGACTTACTGCTGAGTAGACATGTTTAGGATTGCATTCTATGTTTAGTGGTTAGTAGGCATGATGGATAAGTTAGATAATGCATTCATGTTCCATGGATGTGCTCACAGAAAGAAAGACTTAAAGCATGGAATATGTGCCTTACTGGGCAAGAGACACTTTCAAGTGGGTGCTCCTCTTTTATTTAGCAGGGGGAGAGTAACTGGCCCTCCACACCCCAGCAATGTCTGTTCTAGTGGCTTCTGTTGGTGTTCTTTTAGCACTTTGGATTGTGAGCCCTTTTGGGACAGGGACCTAATAGCTATTAATTAGCTATTAATTTTTTCATTTTCATGTAAACCGCTTTGTGAACTTTTCAGTTGAATAAATACTGTAGGTAGGTAGAGTTGTATGTTCAGTATTGGGTGCTAGTTTCACATTTTAATTTCCACCATATAAGAGTTTCAGCAGCAGCCCAAAGGAGTGGATCTTCTGATGCCCAAGGGCTGGTTTCAGGGGGCAGAGGAGTTGATTGTGTGCCAGAGAATATTTTTTTCCCCCCCAAAAAAATCTCCGCTCTTAATGCTCATAAGAGGAAGGCAGCAGCACGAGTCCTAAGACTACTAAGTAGAGCAGTGATTCCCAAATTTTGGGTTGGGACCCACCAGTAGATACCAAAACTATCTGTAGATCTCAAAACTGACAAGGAGAATGTTTTGAGCCTTATGGAAAGAGAAACTGACCCCCAAATCTAGAGTAACTACAGGAGCACATAAGAGACTTTACATGCACCCGTAGTTACTGCACCACCTAGTGATAACCTATGGAAATTCTATGGGAAAACCTATGGGAAACCAATAGGAATCCAGAGTAAGTTGTTCTTACACTGGAGCAAGGACTCCCAGTAGTTACTCTGGATTTTACCCTAAGCCACACGTATGTGTGCGTTTACTTGCGAGCAGGCAAATGTGCTTTAGGCTGCAATCCTAAACCCACTTTCCTGAGAGTAAGTTGGATAGAACACAATGGGAATTACTTCTGAGTTGACATGCTTAGGATTGTAACCTTAGTTCTTATTGAAGTCCAGGCAAATACAACCCCAAGACCATCCAGAATGTTCCTGATCTAATGAACATGAATCTCAACAAATGCTCCAGAAGGCAGTTCCCAGAACAAGAAAAAAGGATTAAAACAGAGGCTTGAGTGGCAGGTACACTTTTATCTTTTGTCTTATAAAACTAGGTGATTCCTAGTGCTGAGGGGTTTGGGACTGACTGGAATAAAGAGTTGTGGTGTGGATATGAAGCAGCAAAAAGGATATTTGTGTTAATGGATTTCCTTATCTTACAAATGTTACCTTTGTAACCTAAAGGGTGTAACCTAAAGGGTGTGCATGATGCATGGGTGTGCACAGAAGTCTGAACTCAAGTGATCTCTCCTGAAGAGAAGAAATTCTATGTTTGAATATGGTCTTAGCGAGAAGGTCACAGCAAGTGAAGCTGTGAAAACTAAATTGCTTAAGATGCAAGAGGGGAGGTTTTTGTGGAATATCAGAAAGTATTTCTTAATGGGAAGAAAAGTTTGAAAGTGAATACAGTTTTAGAGGGAAGTAGTGGATTCACCCTCATTAGGAGAGGGAGCTTGACAGGCACTCTTTGGAGATGCTCTGGAGATAATTTTCTGCTTCATCCAAAGAAGGGTGGACTTGATGGCCTTGAAGATCCTTCCAAATCTGAGGTGGGTGGTTGAAATACTAGTCCCAAAAAGGCATCTAATAGAAAATATCCCTAGTCTAGAGTCCTTCTAAAGAGCCCTATCCAGCCGAGTCAAGAGTATCCCCTGGATTGGATCCTCAGGTTGGGCTAAGGTTAGTGTTTTTTAGGAAACAGGCATGGATGGATGCCTGCAGACACACAGTGTACAATCTCTTCAGCAGTTTGCATACTAAGACTAAAAGGTAGTCTTGAAAGTGGTAGTCCTAAAAAATACCATCTTTTAGGAACCTAAGAGACTAAAAGATAGTCCTGAATGTGGGTCAAGGGCCAACACTGACTGGGAGAGGTTCTACAGGAAGAAAGTCAGCATTCCTTTTCATGACCACAGCTGCTTCCCCCAAGATCTTCATGCGGAGGTGCACCACATCAGCCTTTAAAGCTTCAGAGCAGAGATCAATGATTTAAACCATATGAACTGCCCCAGTCTAGAAAGATGCAGAATTCCACTTCTATGCATTGTAGAGGGCTTTGGGCACATTCACCACTGAATGGCAACATCTGTATTTTGTACTCAGATTTCTGACCTCAAGGAGGCAGTGGCATGTGAGAAGCAGCCTTTCTGTATTAAATGGGAAACTTGCGTTTGGCCATCTGTTAATGGTAGGACTTCACACCGTCACCGCTAGTCCAGCATAAGGAAGGCTCTTGGCTTCTCCAACTTGCAGACCATGTCAACAAGAGGCACAGAGATGCTCCTGGCAATCAGCACTGCTCATCTTTGCCAGGCATCTGCCTCTCTGATGGGCAATTTCCCCATGGTCATCACAGTCTTGCTGCATCCAGAAGTGCACATCCAGCCAGTGATTCTTGCACCTTCTTTGGTACTCCCCATCGCTGATGCAGCAGCTTCTCACGCAAGTGAAACTCAAAGTACTGTTTTTTATCACTTGCAGGGAGTGACTTGACACCGTGGCTTCCTTGGTGGGAAATCTGTATTGTTTTGGAGGAATGAGCCTTATTGTTCATCCTCTCTTCTGAGGCGGGAACCACTCCTTGTCTAACTCTAGCTGGGTTTGGCTCCCAGTGGGTTTTCTTCAGGAGGTTTGTAAGGCCAGGCTTCAAACTGGCTTTCTGATGCAGCGCACCAGATGAGCAACCCGCTAGACCGATGCAGCCTTGATGCGCCAGTACTCGGAAGTCAGGAGCCATTGTTGTTAGCCTAGATTGCATTTGTCCTCGTTTCAGCCATTTGGTTGATTGAAGAGTCTGAGCCTGGCCCAAAGCCCCCTTTCCTGGCAGGAATGTGGCCCTAGAAAGTGTCTCTTGAGCTCTAGCTATAAGTTTCTTGGCATGGGCAAAGGATTGCAGCCCGGGATCACTAGTGCAACTGGCACGTGCACTAGTAATAATCTGATAATCTGTGAGGTTAGAACTGCTTTGGGTTGAAGCCTCTGACAACGGGAAAGGCTTTTTGGTGGCCCCAGCTGGTTTTAGATGGGTGGTTTGTGCAAGGGGAAGCAGACCTGCAAATGCTGCATTCTGACTGCTGCCTGGCTTTGGTCTCCTTAGCTGTTGCTTGTCCCAACCCGAAAAGTCAATCCTGGATTTTGGTAATCTAGTTATGCTCTGACCTCCATCCAGGAGGGCTAACTCCTCACTTAGTGAGGATGGGTCCAGGCTGCAGTCAGAGCAATCACCATATAGCTCACCTTTCTGCAAATATGCGCCACTTTCAACCTTGGGAGCCCAAGTCTGTGCTGTGGCAATGTCTCGCTGTGGGATGCAGCTGCTATGAAGAGCGGAAGCTGGTCCAGAAGGAAGTGGCCACTTGAGAACTTTCTGGATTCTCTTGGGCAGGCCCCACTTATGGTGCATTACTTTCTCCCTCATATGATGTTCAAGGCACTGGCGCCTTTCTGCCTTGAAAAGGGGTCTCTGGTGACTACTGGTCTCCTGAAGTGCGGTGCATACAAGGAACTTAGGGAGGGTTGGCAAAGCCATCTCCAGTGAGCTTTGGATGATGTGGGGCAAACCCCATAGCAGATGCAGTCTTTTCCTTTGGATATGAACATCAAGCTGCTCTCTGACTTTCTGACAAAGTAGCCCAGGGTCCAGAAGGGGGGATTCCACAACCACTCCACTGCCCCGGCTTAAGGGGGGTGGGTATAAATTGGGTAATTCTAGATACTGTTCACAAGGAGAATCTTCCATCCTTGTTGAGAGATCCTTGGGCAACCCACACATACTCTTTGTTCCAGAAGTTGTGGCAGGCAAGGTCTCTACAACATGGCCATAACCAGTAATGTGCAGCCAAAGAAAAAGGGAGGGATCCTCTGAGTGCAGGTTGGGGGGAGGAATCTGTTGTTTTGGCTCCTGAAGGTACTGTTGGGCAAACAGGGCACTGTACCTCCCAAAGTCTTACCCTCAACTAATCCATGGAGGGCATCACCCACATTTAGCACCCGCTGTTACAAGTAAACTAAGAAACTTCAAAACAAGAAACTTGAAACTTGGGACAAGTGAAGACAGAATTTATACCCAGGGCAGTTCTGTTTATCTCGTTGCTATTCACACCCATTGTGAAGTCACCAGAGCACTCTGCAGGGCTCCACCAATAGCATGAGATAAAATACTTCCAAGAGTTGTGTAAGTTTGTTACAGCAAAAAGAACAAAACCTTAAACTTCCACCACAATAAGTGTATTAGACTTTAAGGTATCACAGGACCTTTTCCTTATAATGTATGAATACATATAACACAGAAAGCACCCTTAAAGCGCAATCCTGTCCTTGAGATACAGTGATGCAGCACCATGTGCGCTGGCATAACAAAAAACTCCAGATGTGATGCCACTCTGCTGACAAGTGCACCACTGACACTGGCATGATGGCATGAAAAAGCTGCATTGTTGTAAACCAGGCACAGCATGGGATTTGGAACATCCTACTAGTGGAACCGCCAAAGCAGGGCATATAACCGGGACAAGATGTAAGAGGAGAATGTAGGAGCAAAGCATGGTGAAGGTTCCTGGATACTGAAGGTTGAGGATACCTAAACATTCCTAATCATTAATTTACTGCTTAGAAAACATGCTTTAAAAAGCAAGGAATCGAAATCTGGAAAATTACAGGTTGGTCACCCTAACATCTGTTCCAGATAAGACAGAAGAAACTGCTCCAGTTCCGCTGTTATTCTAAAAGTGCAGCACCCAGAACTGCTGGATTTCATTTTTAGTTTCAGTCTGGCATCCCATTCTATTATGGTTCTCCTGAATGCTTCTACAATCTACTGTACTGGCCTCTAGTTCATTTGGAAATTTGATAAGACTTCTTTTTTATTTCTGTGTTGATGAAGATGTTGACAAGATGTAACCCTGGAGTGCTACAGTTGAAACTGTTCTCCATGGACAACTCAAGAACACTCTTTGTGTACGATTCCTTGTATACAACCTCTTATGGTTGTGAACACATAATTGCAAATCCATCTTATGGCTGTATAATCTTATTCTAGCGATTCTCAAAACTTTTAGAAGCCTATTCTAGCCCATATTTTATTAGCTTGTTATTCAAGTTGTTGTGGGGAATCCTGTCAAATGCTTTTCTGAAATAAGAAATTACATCTGTAGCATTTGCAACATCTACCAAGCAAGTATCCTAATACCAAAGAGATGAGATTTGTCTGGCATAATTTGTTTTCAACAAATCCATATTGGCTTCTAGTACAGTAAGTAGGCTTCTAGTACAACAAATCCATATTGGCTTTTAGTACAACTTGCAAACTTTCAGATACAAACAATCCTCTGGGACCCAGAAGTGAGTCCCTGAAGCTTGTTCTTACCTCTGGGAGTTCACTAGTTGAATGTTCGTCCCCTCTCTGAAGCAGGCATGGTAGCTCTTCCTGGGTCTTAGTGCCAGCTGACTAATGTCTCAGAGACAGCTACCTCTGCTGGTTCCAGAGATGGGAAGTCCCCTACTGCATGTGAGACTTCTGTTACGCTCACTGTCTGGGGAGGGGAGGATGCTTCTTCTCCCACCGCAGATAGTAAGAGACTCCTCACTGGACTGTCAAGGTCTAAGGAAAAGGGGAGATTTTTTTCATCCCCTCCCCCAAAAGTTCCATGTACTTGGAACTGCCAGGGTCTGGAGGGAAGGAGGATAAGAATCTCACCCTCTTCTCCCTAGACCACAGTACCTGAGACTAGCAGGGTCTGGAGGGAAGATGGGGGAGGCTTCTCCCCTTATCTCCAGACACTTGTGCAGGACTCTCAGTGGCTTTGGAAGTTTTGTTGGCAAGTCCAACACACCTTTGTTGTTTATAAACAAAATGCACTTAGGAACAAGCTCCTGGAACAGAACTTGTCTGTAAGTAGGCTTCCTATAATCATTGCCCTGATGTATATAACCATTGCATCCAGATGTGTTGCAGACTATATGTTTTAAAATTTCTTCTATATTTGTCCTGCTACTGAAGTCAAGCTAACAAGCTTGTAATTTCCCTTTTCTTTCCTGATCTACCACAGAACAGTGCAACCAGATGCCTGTCAGATCTTGGCGGCTACTTTTGAAACTCTGCTTGTGTGTGCATCTGAGAAACAGAAACACTATCCCTTGACCTGAAATAAATTCAGCACCCATTAGAAGCCAAGAGAAATGGGTGATGAAGGCACTTTCCCTTCTCCTCTCTCCTGGACCAAAAAGAAGGGACCACATAGGTCAAAAGAGAGGCTTGTTTTTCTGCCAGTCTCCATGAAGCTGAGGAGCTGAAGTCACTGATGGAAAACCCTGATCCCTCCCAACTTAGTGTCAGAGGTATGAAGTGGGAAATGGCAGGTTTGTAGGAAGAAACTGGAAATTTCTTGTGCCTCTCCTCAGAAGTAAGAGCTCTGTTGTGGCTTAGGGGAGGCAGTCTGGTGAGCAGGGTGACACTAACTGACTTGGGTTTCTCAAGGACTTTGCTCTGTCCCCTCCAGCTCTATGTATTAGGGGCTGGGGGCTTTTCCAAGTCAAAAAGCTTTCTGCTTCCCTTTGTGCATACATCAGGCAGCTACTTTCTCCCCTGCCTCTGGCTATGTTTCAGGGGTTGGGGTGAGTCCTCTTTGCTGCTCCTGCTTTCACAGTCGGCCACTGGAGAACGGCCTGCCTTGAGCTGCCGACGGCGGCCTTGCTCTGGAGCCATCTTTGGTGGCTTCTTTGGTGAGACAGTCCTCTGTGTCCTCTTGCGGCTCAAGGCATGTCTCTTGCGTTGCCTTTTCTGCTCTGTTTCTTTCTGCTGCAGCTTCATTAGCTTCTCAAAACTTTTGGTGGTGTTTGTGTTAACAACGAACCAATCCTGAGGGGAAGAGACATACTACAAATGAGAAAGTGGGGATGTGCAACCAGGCACAGCCACCCCAAGACTAATTTAAGGCTTATGACAATAACTGCCATTACTAAGGAAAAAGAGAGCAGGGAGAAAGGGGAACAAAGAGGATTGGCAGGCACTGCCCTTCATTCCTCACCTCAGCGTGTACAGTGTTAATGTGGTACTTCACCCCACTCTCAGACACAAACTCCTTCTCGCACAGCAGACACTTGTATTTTCCAGCTACGAATTCACCCTGTGATTGATGAAACATATATTGTTCACCACATTCCCAGGAAATGAGATCTCACATTGATCCCTCCATCAGCCCTAGAGACTAGCATATAAGCACCAGACAAGAGAACAAAAGGAAGGAAGAGAAGCAGGGGCATGCCTGTCCCTTCAGGTTAACCAGCAATGTGGGACTCTCCTATCACATAGGGGAAGCATAAGGGTACCTACCAAGGTGCAGGTGCCCAGATGAGCCTTGAGTCCCGAGATACTACCATAGACACATTCACATCCCTGAAGACAAACAAGAGAAGCATAAATGAGACATCAGACCTGCACCCAAGCATATGATGACTGAGATCAAAAGAGGGTTGGACTACTAGCAACAAGAGCAGGGGCCTGTCACGGCTCCCCACAGACATGGTGGCAGCCCAGAAGTATAGCCTCCTAAGAGGAGCCATTAGTCCTGCAGAGAAAAGGGTTGGAGTGAGAAGTCCCTGCTAGGGCAAGGGACAAAGCAGCATCTCTTTTGCAGAAGGTTGCACTCAGTCCACACACCTGGTTGGGACAGTGAACCCGTCGGTACATCTTAATCTCTGATCTCCACTTGCAGAGAACTTCTTGGCTAACTGCAGGCAGCCCTGGTCGAGTGTACTTCAGCTGAGACAGGAGGCAGGGAGAGCAAAAATCAATGAAAGCTGGAAAGGCAGACCCACACCACACCTTCTCACTCCACACCTTTCTTCCAGAAACAATTCAACACTCCAGTGCCCCCTCATAGTTCTCCTCTATCACTTTCCATTGCTACCCAGATGACTGGTCATCAGAAGACAAGCTTAGGGTCCAGTTAAAGGTGTGGCAATGGGAATATTCTGCAAAGGGAAGACTTGAATCCTTTCAGAGGAGACTCTTATGCAAGAGGGGAAGCTGGGCCTGGATTGAAGAGGGCCAGGGTCCCACTGTGCATTGGGTACATAACAGATCTATTGCCTGAGAAGTTGCATGGAACAAAAGCAACTGCTTTCAGAATCTCTTTTATGTAGAATCATGAGCGAGCCGGGGGTAATAAGCACAGGAAAAGAATTTGGCTGCTGCCACTCCCTTCTCGCAGGCCAGAACACAGATTTGCAGTAGAAGTGGGCATGCTGTGTGGCTGCCCTGGCACCCTCCCATGAGTGCAGCTATTTTCCTTTGAGTAGGTCTGTCATAAAGTGCCTACAAATAGGAAGCTCCTGGGACCCTTAATATGTATAAACCAACCCAGACAGCCACGTACCTTCCGGTCATCAGGAACAAGATCCTGCAAAACCTTTCTCTTAGGCCACTCCTTGACCAGCTCCTCATTTGCCAGCTCGTGCAGGTAATAGGCAGCCACCTTGGCAGATCTTCTTTGAACTTTGCCACGACTTCCTCCACCACTGGGCTCTGTGCTGGCATCCTTCAGGTGTCCTGGCCTGCCATTCCCATGGAGGAAAGGGACCTGAGAAGAAGGGACAAGGGAGTCTTCATGCACCGCTCTCTACCTCTGCCAATGCAAGGGTGCAATCCCTATGCACATGCAGGAAACTAGCTTAGAGGAAACACTGTCCCATGCCTATGCAAAATTGTGAACAGATGAAAAAAATGCCTCTGTTGTCCGGTGCACAGGCAAACAGTGTACTTCCTTCTATTTCCAATTACTGGCAGGCACTGGCCCCAGTCAACACCTTTCTGTATCATCAAGGCAGACAGTGGAAAGAAGAAACAACCCTCACTAGCCCTTGATTGTTCAAGGAGCCACAGAAACTCACTGTTCCATGTTCAGACTTCAAATGGTAGGCTAGACCAGCCTTAGACCTGTAGGCTTTGCTGCAGTGGTGACACTTCAGGGCCATCTTCTCCAGCTCAGCTGCTGCCTTCCCACACTTCTGACTGTGGTAGAGATAGCCTGTGATGCTGGTGAAGCTGCCTGTGCAGCCCTGGGGAGGCAAAGAGCAAGATCAAAGAAAAAGTTCCTTCCATTTGTGCCTGTCTAATACAGGCCAAAGGTCCAAGAAGTTGAGAAGACTGCTGCACCCCTTCTCCCAGCTCTGCCATAAGCACAGATGGCTGGGAGATGAATCCAAGTGGAAGACAGTCAGACACCCACTAAGGGACACAGGAAGATCAGGCAACAGCCTGATTAGTTCGCTCTTCCTGGGCAAAGACCCACTCCTGGGCATGAACAGCAGCCCTTTGTCACCTCTCACCTCCCTCGTGCACTTGAGTTTCCCTGTCCGTTTCAGCACTTGCCGCAGACGGTCTCTCTCACTCTGCTCATTGAGCTGGCTGCTCTCCTTCACTGGCGGCTGCAGGCAAAGCAGAGAAAGGAAAGGCTGATTTAGTCCAACTTTTGCAAAGGAAGAGTTACATGCGGTGTTAACAGATCTGGAGGCAAGGTCAAAAGGGTATACAACCTAGCAGGCCAAAGAGAAGCAGTCACTTTATTAGGAAAAACGTTGTAATGCTGAAAGCTGGTTGTGATTTTATTGGATCTGCAGTGCCACAGCTCCAGAAGCGTTTGCTGGGGCAACTCTCACTTTGCAAGCACAGCCACAAAGATTCCAGCCTTTGCTGAGGCTGTGAAGTTCATCATATGGAAGAAAAGGCCACTGTGGGTCACAGACCATGATGACTACATGCAACCACTGGAGTTTACAGGCAGCCTATCTTGTCATTCCAAGATAGGCTACCTGTAAACTCCAGCAGTGCAAGGGAGTGGCAACAGGACACAGGTAACTTCTTGTGTCAAGTGGACCTGGTCTGGGAGATGCAATGCAAGAAGCTGGAATGGATGGGTCCTTGACATGATTCTACGGAGCTTATAAGTTAATGCAGCTAATAACAATATGACAGTGCACTCCTATTTACGTCTACTCAACAGTAAATTCTAGTGAGTTCAATGTGGCTTACTCCCAGGAAAGTGCTCTTAGGATGGCAGCCAGAGTGTTCAGACACCAGCATGTTGATATGCTGTAGCTGACTTTGCTGTAGAAGTGCAGCCAGTTGCTGAGGATACAAAGTGGATACTGACACTCTTCTCCTCTAACACTGCAGGATAGCGGCAGCTTGCCCTCTATTTAGACCATTAAGGGGTCCACATAGCTCACTGATATCATCTGCAGAACTAAATTTTCTGGGATCTAATAGGAATTTTTCCTGCTCTACCCATAGATATCAGCAAGGACTAAGATTGGGATGACCTGCATAAACAGAAGGGGCCCTTCCCACTCCTAGATATCCTAGAAGCCATGAGTTGCCAGGACTGATGCAACCTGAGACTTGCCAAGCTGCCCTACCAGGTTATTATGATCTGCCATGACGTGGTATTTCATTCCCGCCAGAGACCGCAACTGTTTCCCGCAGTGATGACATGTGAACACCTCCTAGGGATACAAAATGCACCATCAGAAGGCTCTTGAAGGCATAAAAAAGTACTAATATCCAAAGGCACATTCTGGCTTCTCAGGATGCACTGCTCCTGCTCATTTCAAACAGAGATGGTGAAGAGGCTGCATGCAAGCAGAAATGCACTGTTCAAATGAAGAATGCCTCTGAATGTCACCTGTTAGACACTCACACCAAGCAAGTGGCAAATAGGAGGATGGTCCTATTTCCTGATCCTGTAGGCTTTCTAAAAGCACATGGCTACCACAGCTGGGGTCGAGATACCGGTCAAAATGGAGCCACCACCACCCCTCGCTCCAACAATCAGAGTAATAACAAACAGCTTTGGTACAAGAGAAATGGGAACTGACAGTTCACCTTCTCACCTGCTTGCAGTTGGACATGTGCTTCTTCAGTCCTTCAACTGTCTTCCTCACTACAGCTCTGCAAGTTGGGCAAGTGACACGGCCTTTCTGTAGGATCTCCAGGTACCATCGCTCTTCCATACTTCCTGCCAAAACAGACAGCCTATCAGTTCTGTAGAGCAGTCTTACTTACCTATCCATCCATCCATAGTATTTATATACCACTTTTCAACTAAGAAGTTCACAAAGCAGTTTACAAATGGCTAACGTTTCTCTGTTCCGAAAGGGCTTGCAATCTAAAATGCAAAACACCAGCAGATGCAACTGTAACAGACATTGCTGGGGCAAGAAAGGCTAGTCACTTTTCCTGTGCAATGAAAGATCACCCACTTGAAAGAGTGCCTCTTACCCAATTAGCAGAGCCTAAACTTCTGATATCCAGATAGCCAGCTGGAGAGCTTTCAGTGTTGACAGAAACATCTTTTGCTGACATTTCAAGATGTGCCTCAGCTAAACTAGTACACTGCTCTGGGTGCTGTGGATTTCTGCTATACTGCAGTACCACAATATCACAAGGATTTCTCTTCACCACAGTGCCCGATATGAGCATTTTATGCCCTGTCCAGCTGAGCTTAATAACAGCACTGCAGCTTGTGATTGGCACATGCTGGTGGTTTGGCCTCAAGACACTGGAGGAATGGATGATGGGATTACTCCATGCTTATTTTTAACTTTTCCCACTTCCACTTCTCTTTATCAGGAATAAATATACAATCTTGATTCTTGACAAAATTGCACAGTGAGGTGTATGCAGTTGTCATGGATATGGCTGTTCAGTCAACAAGCTTTCATTACATACGTACAGTATATCCTCTGCCAAAAAGATCCTTCCACAATGCTTCACAACAGCAGTTAAAGCTTCTTGCTCCCGTTGTGTAAGAACACCTAGATGTGCAGCTTAATGAGTCCTGCACACAGACGCTTTGGGTCTACATGCAGAAGATAACTGTAATGCCAACAGCCAAAATACACTGAAATAATCGCTTATTGGCAACATCAAGAACAAAGCTATACCTCAATCTTCATCAGAGATTATACCTTCCTTCCTTACCTGCTTCATATGCTGGTGGGGCTTTCTGTACCAGACGGCTTTGAGATTTGAGATTCCCAGGATGTCTTCCTGCTTGTTGCTGTTGCCCTGGCAGAAACAAAAGCAACTGTGAGGATTGTATCCTCCCACTAGGAGTTCAATCCACATGGTGACATCCTGGTTGTGGCGCTCCCTAGCACGAGCAATGCAATTGGCTTCCCTTCTACCCACCTTTTGACAACTGAACAATTACTTTCATTAGTAAAGTGCTCTGTATTGCATTGACTTTCATTAATATGGCCTTAGGAGGAATTGGACAGCACATTCAGATTCCTATGAATAACTGAAAAAGTTCTCCCCCTCTCTCTCTAGCTTACTTCATCACTGCCTGAAATTTTGTTTCTGTGAGGCACTGCATTATAAGCAGCCTTTGAAAATCTCCATTTGGGGTAGCCAGTATAAAAGTATTTTACGCAGAATACAAGTATTTTAAAGTTGAGAGACTTCAGTCAGAAAGCCAGTTGGGAATATGGACGTTCAGATAGCACAGTATAAAGAGACCGGTGTAAGAAGCAGCCTCTCATCAGCAAGCAGTGAGCTGCTTATAGTCAATAAGGATTTCTCTCCCTGGAAAAAGTGACAAGCAAATATGAACCGAGGGTGGGGGGAATCTAAATGGTGCTGTACTCACCAAGAACTTTCTGCTTCTTCCTGGGAATCTCCTCATAGTCTTCCTCACTCTCTTGCTCCAATCTGTGCTTTGCCTTGGAAGAGTCTCCAGCTGTGGACAGCAAAGAGAGGCCAGCAGTGCTGAGAAGCCAAGAAGCAAAGGATAGTGCTGGGAAGCCAAGAGCCAGAGTCATCCATGACTCTCAGCAAACTCACATAAGCCTTTAAGAGTTATAGTCATATGTTCATGTACTGCACATTAGTCAATTGCTAGTGACCACAATACCTTTCTGCTGCCCCATGGTTCGGGAGGGTCATTCAGTGCATTTGGAAAACAGGGGAAAAGAAACATACTTCACTGAAAAGGTAGACACATTGGCTATGACAGAGAGTGTGGGTTTTTTGTATATTATTTTGACCTCTTCAGAGAAACCAGTGACAAGAATTTAAAATTCTCTCAGGTTTGAAACAAAGGAAACTTGGAGCCTGTTCTGATGCAGTCTCGGGGATTTACTCTCTCCCTATGTCTTTGTAGGGGTGGATCTGGGGCAGGGACATAAGGCAAAAATAAAGCATTTGCCTTTCCCTGCCCTTAAAAGACCTTAAATGTTTGAGTAGCACTGTTTTAACTCAGTCGGGGATGTCCAAAACCTTTTGGCAGGAGGGCCACATCGTCTCTCCGACACTGTGTCGGGGTCCGGAAAAATGATTTACATGACAAATTTGAATAAGTTTATATATATATATATATATATATATAAGAGACATACCCAGAGTATTACAAGGCTTGCCTGAGGGCCAGATGGAGGAGTCTTGCCATATGGTGCCTCTTTCCAGAAAGCTCATGAGTTCAACCGAGACAGAGACCAAGCACTCATTTTTCTTTTTTAAACAGAACTCCTCATTACCTTTCTTCTCTGTGGACTTGCCATCGCCGGCCTTTATCCCCCTCATCTCCAGCCAGTAGGTGGGTCTGCGGATGACTCCGTTATGGCCGGGTTCAGAGGTCCTGTTGAGCAGACCCTTGGAAGAGGTAGAAGAAGAATCACTGAACGACTCGTCGTATTTACTCGCTGAGCTCTGCGACTCCGTGGAGAAATCTTCGAAGGGCTTGGACCTGGAAGGGGAGGAGCCACAAGGAAAGGATATGGTGGGTGTGTGGGGCTGATGGGGGGCGTAGCAGTCCACATAAGAGAGGCCTCCCCATGGTATGCAAGGAGATCCTCACCTTCAGAGCCATTCCAGATGGTGGAGCAAAATGGAGCTGTCAGACGCCTCTGACACCAACTCCCTTCTAGATACACCCCCTCAGCCCCACATGCCTAGACCCTGAGACAGAAGTGGGGCCCAGAGCTCCCTTTGGGGCCAGGGGGAGTGTGAGGGAACGAGAGAAGTGGGGCCATGGGAGAAGTGGGAGCGGAGGATGGGAAAAGTGGGGCCAGTGGGGCGCTAAGAGAAGTGGGGCCAGGGGGCTGAGAGAAGTGTGGGGCTGGGAGGAGTGGGAAGAAGTGGGGCCATGAGAAGCGAGGCTGGGAGGAGTGGAAGGGCCAGGAGAAGTGGGGCCATGGGGCGTGGGAGAAGTGGGGCTGGGGGGGAAGCTGCAAGAGGTGGGGCTGGGGAGATGGGAAGGAGTGGAAAAAGTGGTGGGCTGGGAGAAGTGGAAGGAAGAAATAGGGCTGGGAGGAGTGGGGCCGGGGAGGCTGAGAGAAGTTGAGGGCTGGAGAAGTTGGGCTGGGGGAGTGAGGAGTGGGGCTGGGGGGCCGGAAGAAGTAGGGGTCAGAGGGGCTCAACCTCAGGCCAGCCCCCCAATTGAGCTGCTAGGCTCTGCCCCACCACAGCCCCCTGTCCCTGCTCAGCCTGTGGAACTCCTTGCCACAAGGCCTGCCCTTCCCAGCCCCACCGACCTTCTGGCTGCAGGGGCTCCTCGACGGCCTTTCAGGGGCCTATCCTGGGGCTCCGCTCCGAGGCCCTGGGGGAAGAGGAGAGCGTCGGGGGGGGAAGAGGAGAGCGTCAGGGGGGGGGAAGGAAGGGCCAGCCTCCACCCCCTCCCACCGGCCTCCGCAGCCACCCCTCACCGAGCGTCCGGCCTTGCCCCTCATCGCTGTTGGGCGCGCTCCAATGACGTCACCACGGCGCTTCTGACTCCGGAGGCGCGGCCTAGAGGGAACTTCCGGTCGCGCAGGGCCGCTCTAGCCGTGGTCTCTGTGGTGCGCGATGGAGGCTGCAGGAGCGGCAGGCGGGCTCGGCTCCTCAGGCTCCCCGCCAGTGTGTCTCCTGGTGCTGGGCATGGCCGGCTCCGGAAAGACGGCGCTCGTGCAGGTGGCCGCCTCGCGAAGGGAGAGCCTGGAGGGGGCTGGGGGTCCTCCCCACACACCGAAGGACGCCTGTGGAACTCCCTGCCTCAGGGGGCGGGTGGCCTGTGAGGCTATGAAACTCCTGGCCTCAGGGTATGGGGGAGGTGTGTGGATCTATGGAACTCCTTGCCACTGGATGTGAATGATGGCATTGGAGTCTGTAGAACTCATTGCTACTGTATCGGGGAAGGTTGATACAGTCTGTATGGTACTCCTTGCCACTGGTCTTGAGGGCTGTGGGAGTCTGTGGAACTCCTTGCTACAGGATGCGGGGGTTGCTTCTGACTCTGTGGAACTCCTTGCCACAGGATCCGGTGACAGCATCAGAGACTGTAGAATTCATTGCCGCAGGGTGTGTGGGTGACATCAAAGTTTGTAGAACTCCTTGCCACTGGATGGGGGGTGTGTGCGAGTCTGTGGAACTCCTTGTCACTGGATCTTGTGACAGCATCGGAGTCTGTGGAACACACTGCCACAGGTTGCAGTGGTGGCTTCTGAGTGTGTGGAACTCCTTACCACAGGATGTGGTGACAGCATTAGAATCTGTGGAACTCATTGCCACGCGGTGTGAGAGTAACACCTAAGTCTGTGGAACTCCTTGCCGCTGGGTGCAGGGGCTGTGGGAGTCTGTGGAACTTCTTGCCACATGGTGACAGCATTGGAGTCTGTGGAACTCAGTGCCACAGGATGCGGCAGTGGCATCTGTCCCAGATGCTTTGAAAAGGGCTTGAACTGATTTTTGCCTCAGAAAGCCAGATTCAGGGAAGGTCACCATGATGCAGGTCTCTGGTTGTCTTGGAGCTCCCTGAGGCACCTGGTGGGCCACTGAGATGCAGGTAGCAGTACTAGATGGACACCCCTGGCCTAACTCAGCAAGGCTCTTCTTATGTCCTTAAAGACTGTTTCTCCTTCCACAGAGGCTGACTTCTTACCTGCACAGCAAGCGCACGCCCCCCTACATCATCAACCTGGATCCTGCTGTCCATGAGCTGCCCTTCCCTGCCAATATCGGTGAGTGAGCGTGGCTGAGCCACCGTAGAGGAGGAAGCAGTGGAGGGTCTAAACCTGTGTATGGTATCAGCAAAGGGACGGATGGGAGTAACTTTCAATACCTTAAATAAAATCATTTTATTGATCTCCTGAGAAACCTGTGTTTGGATCAAGAAGCAACAGTTAGAACCAAATATGGAACAACAGAGTGGTTTAAAATTGCGAAAGGAATGCAACAAGACTTTATATGTCACCTCATTTAATTTATATGGAGTGTACATTATGAGAAAAGCTGGGCTGGATGAATCACAAGCTGGAATTAAGATCGCTGGGAGAAATATCAATAACCTCAGATATGCAGATTATACCACTCTAATGATGGAAAGTGAGGAGGAACCTTTAAGGAACTTTTTGATGAGGGTGAAAGAAGAAAGTGCAAAATGTGGCTTAAAACTAACAAACACCCAACATCTTCTTGTCCTGCGTTTCTCAAAGTGGCGGTCAGGACCCCTTTGAGGGTCGCCTGGAGCTTTCCTGGGGGTCGCCTAAGGACCCCTGGTGCAGGAGGCCAGGTCAGGCTTGCCAGACCTCCAGTTGTAGCTACGCACACACTGGGGCTTCCTTAAAGGCTGCCCCAAGTACTTCTGACTGCTGAGCGGGGCGGGGGCTTTCCCCAGGCACGCGCGCCACCCGCCCAGGTTCTGCAGGGGGCTTCTGTGCGGGCGCGCAGGCACTACCCGCCCAGATCACGCGGGACGGATCTTCCCTCCAGGCGCACACGCTGCCTACCAGCCAGCCCGCCCATTGCCCACCAGCTGCTGCCCGCCAGCTGGGTCTTACTCCCAGGTAAACTGTTGCTGGCTTGCAGCCTGAGAGGCCAATCCTATTCATACCTATTCAGAAGTTAGCCCCATGATAGTGAATGGGACCACTACCAGGAAAGTACAAGGATTGCAGCTTAGAGCCCAGTTCTATGCATGTCTACTCAGAAGTCATTCCTATTGAGTTCAGTGAGGTTTACTCCCAGGAAAGTGTGCATAGCACTTGAGCAGTAGAGCCCAATCCTATGCATGTGCACTCAGAAGTACCGGTAAGTCAATTCAGTTCAGTGGGACTGCCTCCAAGGACAGTGCATAAGATTGCAGCCTTGGGGCCCAATCCCATGTAAAGTAGCAACGAAAATAATTTTATGGTTGGGGGTCTCCACAACATGAGGAATTTATAAAGGGGTCACGCCATTAGGAAGATTGAGAACCACTTTTCTAGTCCCATCAATTCATGGCAAATAGAAGGAGAAGAAATGGAAGTTGTGACAGTTTATTGTTCTGGGCTCTCAGATCACTAGAGATGGTGACTGCAGCAAAGAAGGAGATCAAATCAGTCCATCCTCCAAGGAAATCAACCCTGACTGTTCATTGGAAGGGCAGATATTGAAGTGGGGCTTGGGGAGTGAAGGGTGGGACTGGGTGGCACATCATGAGAAGAGAGGACTCCTTAGAAAAGAGCCTGATGTTGGGAAAAACTGAAGGCAAAAGGAGAAGGGGATGACAGAGGATAAGGTGTTTAGATAGTGTCACTGAGGCCGTGAATGTAGGAAGAAGGAGGCATATTGCAGTCCATGTTTTGCCAGATACTAATTGGTGTGCCCTGTTCTATCACATTTGGACTGCAATCCTATCCACAGCTACCTAGGAGTAAAACATATTGGCTATAAAGTTGTACTATGGTACTTATAGGGTTGGGTTCTAAGTCACATCATGATGCTTGTTTGTGGGGCTGCAGCTTCCAATATGACTTGTTCGCAAGTTCATACATACGAAGACAGATGTGTTGGTGTTGCTGCAGCACACCAAGGTGGAATCAGTATTTACAACACAAGCCTATACTTGGAAAGAAAAGTATTTCTTCCGGCTGGAAATCCGGAAAAAATTCCTGACGGTGAGGGCGGTTCGGCAGTGGAACAGATTGCCAAGGGAGGTGGTGGACTCTCCCTCACTGGGGATCTTCAAGCAGAGGCTCGATGAGCACCTGTTGGAGATGCTCTAGGGGGAATTCCTGCTGCAGGCAGGGGGTTGGACTAGATGACCTACTAGGTCCCTTCCAACTCTATGATTCTATGATTCTAAGAAGGCACATTTTATTCAGTTACTTACTATATACAATAGTATGTATGATTACAGTTTTAAAGGGTGAATGTTAAAGCTGACACAATGTCGTCACTGTCTCCAAATTATTATTAAATTAAAATTAGTTATAAAAGAGAAAACAGACACTAACAGGTGGTTATAACTTGGTTCTCTCTCTCTCTCTCTCAGATATTCGTGACACCGTAAAGTACAAAGAAGTCATGAAGCAGTATCCTTACCTTCATAAGCCACTTTTGGTGGAGTGTAGTTAAAACATCTGAGTTTAAGTAGGATGGGGGGCTGGTCCTATTCTGAATGGATCAAAGGCATTTTGGAAACAGACTGGGGCTATGGACTGGAATGGACTGTAACTTATGGCTGACTAAGTTGATTTCAGATGGGGTTGCTGATTATTCCAGCCCTTTCCTTTGAGCCAGTGGGTAAATAATGAATGCAGAGCAGTTGTCCTTGAGGCCTGAAGGCTACTTATTGCATTCCTCTGCTTGATATCTGAGCAAGACTCAAATGGGATAAGTGCCCCTTGTCCTAACCTCCAAGTTTCACAAGGGTCCCTGAACTCTTTCCCAAGAAGTGAGATAGGTGAGCCTGTGAAACAAGTCTTGGTGAACATACCGATTGAGCTGGACCTGCTCTGGTCAAAGAGACAGAAGCTGCAATCCTAAGAAATTTAGGCCGGCCTAACTCACCTGGCCTATCTTTCTGTGATGGTGTGGGGAGATCGGTGTATGCCAGTGCATTGGCCTAATCCCTCCCCCCCGGGAGTGGGGCAAAAGTGTCTTACTGCACTTTTATGACACCCCCAGGCTAGCACAGGACTTATGCCAGGGCTTAGTCTAATTGCAGTCTAATCCTAGGCTCACCCATCTCTGTTTCCATGGTGGTGTGGGAGGGCAAGTGATGTCTGTACACTAGCCTAGCCCTACAATCGAGAGTAACTATTGAAGCATGTAAGAGACATTACATCCCCCCGTAGTTACGGCACCAGCTAGTGAAAACCTATGGGAAATTCATATTGCAATCCAGAGTAATTTGTTCTTACACCAGAGCAAGGAGTCCCTGTAGTTACTCTGGATTGCGCCCTAACTGAGCCATAGACGTGCCTTGTGGCACTTTTGCTACACCCTCAGGCCAGCATGGGATTTGTGCTGGCCTAACTGGGGTAAGGATTACAGCCTCAATGTTCTGTCTGTGCCCCTTAAGCTTAACTTCAAGCTGGGGTAGGATTAAATAGGCAGGCTCTTTAGGTATCTTTCAACCCTTTCTTCTATGAAGGCCTCAAATATCTGAACGGGAATTTTCTGAATATTCTGCAGATATGGACTGGGCCCAAATGGTGGCATTGTGACTTCTCTCAACCTTTTTGCCACCAGATTTGATCAGGTACACAATTTCCTAGCTGATCTAAGGAGGGGGGAAGGGGTATTGCATATGAAGCTGCCATCTATATCTTCCCATGGTTTTGCACCCCCATAACCCTTTTCTTTGTTGTTCTCCTTAGGTGATGCAGTTCATTGAAAAGCGACAGAGCTCTTCCCAGTGAGTCAAGAGAAATTCAGTGGTGTTCTTGGATGGGGTTGGTTAGAATCCTATCCTGAGAAAATGGCTGAGATAAAACTTGTATTGAATCCTGGATTCAATTCAGTGCAGCTCAGGTTAAATGTATGCCACTGAGTTTGATTATGCTCTTTTTAAAATAGGACTAAACCTTTCTTTTGTAGGTATGTCCTGATTGACACTCCTGGACAAATTGAGGTCTTCACTTGGTCCGCCTCGGGTTCCATCATCACTGAAGCCCTGGTTAGTGCCTTCTGAGGAGGCGGGAAGGTGCTTGGGAAGATCTTCCTCTTTCCCACTTCATTAATGTTTATTTTCTAATGTTTAGGCTTCCTCTTTCCCATCAGTAGTGATTTATGTGATGGACACATCTCGCAGTACCAATCCTGTTACTTTTATGTCTAACATGTTGTATGCCTGCAGGTAAGAATTCAGTGCTAGATGGGATGCCTTACCCAACTGTTTTTCTTCTCTCACCTTCTGGAGCTCTTCCCCCCCCACCCACCCTCTCAACTCACTGTCATCCATTCAGACTAGGAGGGTTCTTCCTACAAATAAGGGCAAAGTCAGTTGGATATTCACAGTTCAGTTTACCTAAGTTTTTGGTAGCCAGATTGGAATATGGGAAGAAGTTTAAGCTTGGGGATCAGCAGCAGGAATATCAATGGTGGTGGATTTTGCCATTCTATTTGTCCAAGTTTGAAACTGAATTTTGTTTTGCTCCGGGATCCATGAGGGGAAAGAAGAGAGGTTTAAGTGACACACCTGACTGTTTTGGGAGAATTAATGATGATTGTGCTGGTCCTGCTTATGGGTTCTGCAACCCTCCGCATCACCTCATCCACTCTGCCAGTGATGTATTTGTATTTGCCCTCACCATTATCGCCTTTTCCCCACAGCATCCTGTACAAAACGAAGCTCCCATTCATTGTGGCCATGAACAAGGTAAATGAAATGCTCTTGGCGTTTTTTGGCTCTGTACCCACCTTTATCCCCAGTCTCTATTTTTTTCCATTTATATCTGTCTATTATTCTCTTCTTTCCTTTTCCCTTTAGTCCTAAGATTAGGACTAGGATCACTATTGATTAGGATCACTATTAGAATAATATGGCACTTGTGTGGTCTTCTGACTGGGGCACGATCTGCTCATGTCCTTTGTCTCCCCATCATTTTATGGTTGTAGCAATAGAAAAAGAGCAATATATATCTGGGAATAGTGGAGGGGGTGATCCTCATAGTTTTCTTGATTGAGTGATCCTCTATAGTTCTCATGATCCTCTTATAGTTCTCACATCTACAAATGTGGCAAGCTGATATTGTCCTTACGCAGCTGGCCTTTAATCTCTCCTAAGGCTTATTGCATGTCCTGTGCTAGAGAAAGCAAAAGCTGCCTCTGTAATTGGCCCACAGGTATACCTATTTGGTCTCTGTTGTTACCTGCAATATTGGATAGAAATGGCTTAAGGGGGCAGACACATAATTCTGCTAAATGAGACAGCCATAGTCAAGGGACAGGAATAGCAGAATTATCTACTTCAGCCAGAGCTATTGGGAAGATATTGAGGGACAGCTCTCTGGATAAGCACTTTGAAGTCAGACCTATAGAAAAACTTAGCAGGCTGTGAGTTGAGAGCCTGCCCAGGTTAAGGCTTGCATGTCAAAAGCACACTGTGAGGAGTGCCAGAGGGGTTTTACTCTGCTTTTATCAGCAGATGCAGTGTTGATTCCAGGAGGCTTAACAACACAAACATTGTTGTACTGGAGCAGCCCATTTGTCATGCTGATTCATCGTCACAGTTTTGTGCTCCCTTGCTCTTCAAAAGCACATTAGACAGTGAATAGTGTCTAGTCCAGAAGACTTTCCAATAGGACCCAGGCATGATGAGGGTGCCAAAGACAAGGACATGACCTTTTTCGCAGAGAGATTTTACGAATAGATCTATAAGAAAGGGGACAGCTGTTGGGGCTGAGGATGCTTCCAGCAGTTGTCAGAGCTTGTTGAGTAGCCTGACCCTTGAGTTCTGTTTTATGGATGCCTGTTTTGAGATCTCCCAAGAAAGTCACTTCACCAGCACCTTCTGTTCTTCCCTGACTCAGACGGACATTGTTGACCACAGCTTTGCAGTGGAATGGATGCAGGACTTTGAGGTTTTCCAGGATGCTCTCAACCAGGAAGCAAGCTTTGTCAGTAACTTGACTCGTTCCATGAGCCTGGTACTGGATGAATTCTACAGTTCACTCAAGGTGAATTATGTTCCTCAGGCAGATTTGACTCCAGAATTGGGAGTCTTTGCTTGTCCTTAATGCTTCTGTGCTCTTGTGTGTAAAAATATGACCAATGACCTGTGCCACCAGTTTGTAGTATGCTAAAAGAGGTCCAAAATGTCAACATTAGTTTTCCACCTGGCATCCTGCCACCAATCTCTTTAGGGAGAGAGGGGCACTGAGTAGCAAGGTTGTCCTGAGTATTCCCAATATCTACAATTATATATTATCATTTACCATCCCATAGCCTTCCCATAAAACTTTCATATACTATCTGCCCATTCTTTGATGACACGGCTTCATAGACAAGGCAGGATTAAGCCAGGATTCTCAGTTCAGATATGATGTCAAAGCTCAGTCAAGGCAAATCCTACTTAACAAACCAGCTTCCACCCATAGATTTGGGCTGTGGTTTAATGCTGGTTTTTGGCTTGAAATAAAATCATGGTTAATTGAAAGTCCATGTTTGGGTGGCCAGACCAACCATGATTCTGTGATGTCTGAAGGAGCCTCGTGTGGGGCTTGGTCTTCTACTTCCTAAAGTGACCTCAGTTTGGCTGCTTCTCTCCTATTTGTAACATTCTTTGTAACAAATTATTTTCTTTTTCAGGTGGTTGGGGTTTCTGCTGTACAAGGAACTGGGCTGGATGAATTCTTTGAACAAGTGTCCAAAGCAGCTGACGAATATGAGAGGTGAGAGAGTGATCTTCAGAAAGGAAGCAGCCTTGAGCTGAAAGACTGGCTAGACTTCCACTCTGATTTTGTTATCACACAAAGTGTGATTCCACCTCCACTCCCTATGCTACGTCTTTCCTGGAACTTGTTCATACTGTAGGTACCTCCAGTTTCCCACAGTCAGTTTCTAGTACCTGCATGAGTGACACCTTCTTCCCAGTGTCTTGGTACTCTGATCTCTGTTGGTGCTCTGTATAGAGCAACTGGTGTAGGTACCACTGTGGCAGGGTACTCCATGCACAGGTACAGGGCCCACTGGGAGAGTCCTCTCAGCTTCAATACCATGTGTATTACAGCCTACTCAGGCAACTCTTATCTTCTAGGGTGGCCACTTACATACGGAGTTGTACTGCCTGTGGGTGAATAAGTGGATCCTGTTTCTTTTTCTTCTTCCAGGGAGTATCGCCCAGAGTATGAGCGCCTGAAGACAAAACTGGTGAGTCTTCTGCTGCATGCACTCAACTAGCTGAACCAGTCTAATTTGTCTTTCAGAGTAATCTTACCCTACTTTGTCCCCAGGATTGAGGTACACAAGATAACTTATGATAATCTCCAAAGGCAGTCTTTTGGCAGACTTGGTCCTTCCTACTGTTTCTTCCGTAAGTTTTAGATAGGAGTTTTAGACAGACATGTTCTGTTGAGTTGTGGGAATGTGGCAAGAAAAGCTTTTAGAATATATGATCAACTACGGTATCTCTAAATGTCATTGAACACAGAAAGCTACCTTATGGAGTTAATCCTTCTTGATATCTTCTTTTCTGAAGTGAATGTAAGCCATTCCTTCTTGCTCTGCCTTGTACAAGTCTCTTGCCCAGAGAGACTTTTTGCTGATTTCCCTGTCCCTCTCCATTTCCCATCAAATTTGTTCCTCCAGTTCTTCCCAAACTTGGCTTCTCTGGTTGCCATTTAATGCCAGGAATCGGAAAATGAAAGGAAAGGGAGTTTAGACCTGTTGGTTCTGGTGGAATTCTCAGTGACTATCACTGTGGTGTCTGTGTGAGTCTGGATGGAGCTTTTGCCATCACTCCATCCATTCCTGGAGGGTGCGTCTCAGAGGTGATGGTGGAGAGTTGAACAAAAGCCTTGTTCGATTAGGCCAATGGCCATTTCTGTCCCAAATCTTGGCGAAAAGCCAGACTGTATTGAGTTATGATAAAATCAGACTTCTTTGGGAATCATGTGGGTTACCAACTATCCTGCCCAAGAAAGGGAAGTTAGAGAATAAGAACATAAGAAGAGCCTCCACTGGATCAGGCCAAAAGCCCATTTGGTCCAGCTTCCTGTATCACACTGCGGTCCACAGGTGCTTTAGGAAACACATAAGACACATGCATCCAGGTGTCCTTCCTTTGGCATTTTGAGGTTGTCCACTTCTACATAGGTTGGATGACTGCCACCATAAGGCAAGGTAGAGAAGCATTTGTCAGTTTCCCTGTCCACTTGGTCTTTCCTGCCTTTCCAGGGCAGAACTTCCTAGCCTAGGTGGGAGAGGGTTTAGTGTGCATGAGGACTATACATCCATATCCTTAGACTATACAACTGGAAGAGAATCCAGAACCAGATAAGCAGATGCAGGAAATGTCATGTAGAGTCAAACAATTTTACCTGTCACTGTGGGCCATCAAAGTTTATCTGTTGGGGCAAATGGTCAAAATAATAACGATACCCAACTCAGAGTGAGGGGGAGGGTTCCTGGGGCTTCTTTTTGAGATCCCAAATGCCTCTTTAAAATAGGATTTGCAAACCATGTATGGGAGGAATTGTGTTCATAAGATCCCTTCTCTTCCCAAGCCAGAAGTTCATGTGATAATTGGGAGTATCTGGTATTGTGAAAGGCCAAGCTTGACCTTCTTGGCTTTTGAACCTGTGATCAACAGCGAGAGGGAGAAGGCAGTTACTTTGAAAGATGCCCAGCTGGACTTGGGCTCTCTGTATCCATTGGAATGGCCTTTCCTCACTTGCAGGGAAAAGTTCAGAGCCAGCAGCAGCAAGAACAGCTGGAACGCCTGCACAAGGATATGGAGACCTGTGTTCTAGAGAACAGTTCAGCTGGAACAGGTAGGGAAGAGCTTAGGCTGTGGACCCAAAAAACCTCCTTAAAGGCGTGCTTAGAAGAACCTGGGAGTGGCTTTGGGGCTGCAACAGGGATATCTGAGCAACTCCCCATGGAATAGACTATCATAAGTCTTGCAGCTCCTGTTCCCAACAGCCTATCCTGTAATCTGCATGGTTGTTTCGTACCAGTCACAGAAGCTTCTGAGCCTGGTGGTTTGGGCTGAAAGGAGCTTTGCTTTGGGCTATGGGAAGAGGACTCTTGCCCCTTAACTCTTTGGGAAGGGAGTGGGGCATGCCATATATCTAGGGAAGGGTTGGCAATTACCTGACTCTTGTCTGCAGGCTCAATATCACAGTCTGCCCCTGGCCCCTCAGCACTGATCCTGACACGAGGAGCTCTGGAGGAAGAGGAGGAGAGCCCAGAGAGTGATACAGATGATGTTGATCATGAAGGTGAGGAAGGTTCGGGAAATGGAGAAGGAAGAACTTCTCACCCCTTTGCTTTTACCACTGATAGCCACAGTGGATTAAAATTTGTCTCTATTATTTAGAGACTTTAAACAGCACAATCTTGTGTATGTCTACTGAGAGGTAAGAACTCTTGTGCTCAATGGGGCTTACTCCCAGGAAAGTTTTATGAGATTTGGAGCACAGTCCTAATAATGTCTACTCAAAAGTATGCCCAATTCTGTTCAATGGGACTTACTCCCAGGAAAGTGTCTTTAGGCTGCAATCCTATACACACTTCCTTGAGGGTAAATCCCATAGAATACAATGGGACTTACTTCTGAATAGACACACTTAATATTTCACATTATGGCAAAAAGTTAGGACCTCTGAGGATCAGACCATCAGCCACCTTGTGAAGTGCTGCTTCTATTTTGGTGGTTGTTGCCTCTCTGCTCTTCTGCAGCTCTGGCTGTCACTGGAGAGGGTATTATGGACTCTGGAGGTATTGCTTTTATGATCAAACATATTCTCAAATGGTATATGCAAAAAGAATGAGAAGATGGTTTCTCTTTGATCTTAAAAAAAGGTGAATGGAGGCAGTAACAGCAAAGCAGTCAGTGGGACAGATGCAGTGATGTGTTCTGCTAAGGATTTATTAATTATTATTTATTAACGGAATTTCTAAATAATATGATAGTTCTCCCCTGCACTCTGTAAGAGAAAGCGCTCAGTGAAGGAATCTTACCTGCTATTTCTTTTTTCTCTAGTGACTGAGGAAAGCCATGAAGAACCTGCCTTCCACAACTTCCTACAGGAGGCCAAGCAGCGCTACCCAGCCAGAAGCAGCCATAAGGAGGGAGACAGAGGAGGAGGAAGCTGAGCAGTGAGATGCCAGCCACCTGGAGAATGGCCCCTGGTGTAGCTCTGGTACCAAAGGATCTTGGCCCTTCTTTGGCAGTCGGCCCTCTGGACTGGTGCAGATGGGAACCCTGCCCATTTACCTTGGGTCTCTGTGGACTGATGAGGACCAGAGATCTTCTATTCTGATGTGGTTTTGCTCCTACACCACTTGTTGTGAATTGGTCTGAAGAATATATATTTTGCTAATAATGGCTGGTGGTTGCTTGGTTCTTCCCATTGGTGGTGTGTCCTAAACAATCTGTTCTGTTGGCAGTGATGGCTACTGGAGCAAGAGTAGAAGCTGTCTCAATGACAGTGAAACAGAGTGTATTTCCCTGATCCCATCCAGACTCACCAAGTATCCTTTGAATCCAGAGTAGCTACACTAGATGTATCAACACAACATGCATTTATGTCAACGTAGTTATGGCGCCATCTAGTGGAAACCTATGGGAAATTCATAGAGCAATCCACAGTAAATTTTATGTGCATCAACCCAAGAAATGCCATAGCTGCTCTAAATTGAGCCCTATGTAGACCAGTAAGCACTGCATACTTGACTTTCCAAAAGGCTTTTGGCAAAGGTCCTCACCAAAGTCATAATGAGATAGGTTGGGAGAAGTGGGGCATATTGAGGTTCACTGACAGTCGGAGGGGAAGCTGATCCTTCACTTGCTGCCACCATTCAGAGGTAGAGAGCCCAGACAGAAAGGCTTCACTTTGGAAAAAACATCTCTCCCAGGCAATTTATTTGGGAAGTGGAATTTTTAAACCAGCCAGTATGGTAGCTTGTGAGAGGCATTCTAATCCCATATCTGGTCACATAGGCACAGACTCAGCCATGGAACATCTTCATGAAGGGTGGATGTGATTGAAACTTCTTAAATGGTGCAAGGTCTGGTGAGAGGTTTATCATCTTTCCAGAACTCTTGGTTATCTGCAAAACCAATTGTAGAAAATTCACTGGATGCGTACCTAGCAGGACTTGATACCACAAGACATGGTGATGGCTGTTCACATTGCAAAGGCTTAGATCAGCAGTCTCCAAAATTCAAGCTGCTCCGTTCCAAATAATGGGCACTTAGAGTTCTGTGGACACCTTTCCTTTCATCCAATCACAGTACAGCCTTGTGCCAATCAGACACTACTGTGGAAAATCAAGGCACAGAGTCACCAAAAGTGCTGCCCACTCCAAGGTTGTGGGATGATCAGATGTAAAGGTGGCTGTGGCATGGAACATAAACCACAGTGCCTGGACAATTTATTCAGAATAGTGTAGGCAGGATTGTTTGGATGTCTCCGGTATAGACAAATTCATGGACAAATTCACCCCTGCTAACAGAGCAAAAGGCACTCTTTCAAGTGGGTGTTCCTCTTTTATTTAGCTGGGGGAGAGTAACTGGCCCTACACACCCCAGCAGTGTCTGTTCAAGTGGCTTCTGCTGGTGTTCTTTTTTGCATTTTAGATTGTGAGCCCTTTTAGGACAGGGACCCATTAGCTTTTAATTAGCTATTATTATTTTTTCCATTTTCTTTGTAAACCGTTTTGTGAACTTGTTAGTTGAAAAGCAGTATATAAATACTATGGATGGATGGAAGGTAGGTAGGTAATTGAGTCATGGAGACCTGCAACTCACTGGTGTTGCTGCTCGTGTTTTGAATGTAGATTCTCCAACCAGACCTGGTCTAGTCCTTTTTGCGTCTTCCTAGCATTTTCCCTTTGGAGGGGAAATGGATCCCCTCCAGGATCTGCTCTTTGGATCCTAGAATGCCACTTTGCCCAATGTTGTAAGTTGTAGGCCTCTACAGGTTGTAAGCTGCTTATAGGCACCTTATTAATGGTGTCATGCCATCTCTGCTTTGGTTACCCATGTGGTCACTGGCCATCTTTTTTCAAATAATAAGCAATTTTTGCAACAATGGAGGGTAGCTCTCTAAGAACATGTCTGTATCTGTGAAGCTGTCTTTCTCTCATTTTTTCCTCTGACTGGTAACACACCTAGAGTCATCTGGAGTCATTTGTGATGTGGTTTAAATAAGGAAATGCCTAATATCCAATAGAGCATATGCAAAGCCTTTCTGTGCTTGAAAATTCTGAAGGGACACTACAGCCAGTGTAAATGGTTTTGATTCCTCAGAATAGACTGCTTCTTCTGTTCCCTTAGCTGTGTGGAGATGGCGTCCTTCTAAATATCAGTTCTTTCTTTTTCTTTCTACAGTTGGTGTGATGCTGGCCTTATAGAGAATGCTGGGCTCTGTTATTTACACATCCCAAATAGAAAGGATCACAAATCGTAACTGATGAGCACAATCCTAACCATTTCTACTCAAAAGTAAGCCCCATTGTGTTCAATTGGTCTTACTCCCAGGAAAGAGTCTTTAGAATTGCTGCCTGAAAAGCACAAAATAGTTTATTAGTTTATGGGAGAGTTAGCAAGGTACACATAAGACACTAAATAAAAGTGAAATTGACAAAGCATCCTATATAAAATCAAAATAATAAATGTAAATCAAAGGATACTACTCTTTTGCAAACGTCCATTTAAATGCCTCCAGCTCTAAACTTCAAGCCTTAAAGCCTGCTTCATTAGGTTCAGGCTGCAATTACAAAAGGCTCCCAGGAACCAAGCTCTACTGCACAGCAGGACTGAGCTTTGACAATCCCAAGCAGGCCTGCACTAGACATTTCCTAATCCAATAAACAATTCTCAACAAGTTAGATAGGAAAAAAATCACATTAGCAGCTATTCGTAGCTATTATCACTTAGTACTGATCGGTGAAGATTGAGAAAGTTTCTGAAAACCACAAAAATACTATAACCCCGAAGTCTGGTCTTTGATAACACTAGATCTTTGAGGTAATGAAAATCACATGACAGAAGTGGGAAAAGGATTTGAACCTTAGCCCCCCATCTGTGCAGCTACTCCACAGATGCGCTCCTTCCACAGATGTGGCTGCAGTGCATCCCCCAGATGCCTAGTGTGCCAGCACATGGGCACAGCAAGTGCCTCACTCAGGTGATCATATAACCAAAAAAGAAGGATATGGCCACCCAAAATGTAGAACACTCAAGAAGATGAGTAGGTAGGTAGATAGATTTATTTATTGGCCAAGTATGAATACCATACCTGGAATCTGATTTTGGCGAATGGCTACATACATACTAACGCTAACTCATAAACAATAAATAATAAATTCAGCAGACGAACAGATAAGGACATTCTATTCAAATTAAAACACTGCCTCGATATTTACTCAAAAGTCACCTCAGCATAATTATGAGTTCAACAATTTCATGGCACAAGAAAAATGTAGGGCATGACAGAATAAAAGCTAAAAATGTATACATATATTGCTTTCAAGTGGTTAATGGAAACACAATATCTGTCTACAGTATTTATATACCACTTTTCAACTAAAAAGTTCACAAAGAGGTTTACAAAGAAAATGGAAAAATAATAATAGCTAATTAAAAACTAATGGGTCCCTGTCCCAAAAGGGCTCACAATCTAAAATGTAAAAAAGAACACCAGCAGAAGCCACTTGAACAGACACTGCTGGGGTGTGTAGGGCCAGTTACTCTCCCCCTGCTAAATAAAAGAGGAGCACCCACTTGAATGAGTGCCTCTTGCTCAGTTAGCAGGGGTCTTGTTATTCAATTTAAAACTACATACTTCCTCCCAATCTTTTTTAGTTTATAAATGTTGCTTCCAATGATTTTTTTTAACTACCAAATTGCAAATGCCCCTTTTATCTTGCAAATTCCTGCTGCCACACAAAGATTTCTGCAAATTCTCATAAACTCCCTCCAGGGAATGGGATTAGACCAGGACCTACAACATGGGAGAGGGAATGTTTGGCCTTTAGAACAGCAGAGAGAGGTTGAAAGAGTGAAATGTGATGAATTAATGAATCTTAGGTATAACTGAAAGGTGCTGAAAGAGAGGAACTGTCAGAAAACTGTCAGAAAGTAGGAAAAACCTGTATTACATAGAATTTATTAAGAATTTGACATGCTGTCTGCTCACAAGGAAAAGGAGGACAATGAAGATTCTTTCCCAGGACACAAAGCTAAAAAAAGATGTCTTGGAGGACATGTGGTCACCCTGATTACATAGAATTTGTAATTACAAGAAGCAGTGGCATCACCAGGGTGGTGCGGTTCACAACAGGTGACACGCCCAAGGGGGATGACATGGACTGGGGGACTTAAAAACTTTAAAATGCACATAACTTTGTTATGGTGCATCCAACCCCATCACGTCCTATACCGTTGGATTCGTATTGAAGAGCAGAATCCAATGCAAAAAAATCTCTTTCCTATCAAAAGTTATGGCCCAAAACCTAAAAATTAAAAATATGCATTGAACTCTGGAAAGTGAAAGTGACCCATATCGCGGCTTTACCCGCGAGTAGGCAAACGTGCCATAGTTCATTGGAAAGGGCAGGCTGAGAGGAATCTAAGGACACCAGAACTGATCTGATCCAATGAACACAGCCGCCCCCCACACACACACCCCAGAAGGAGGTCCCTGATGACTGCATTGAAATTCATTGAAAATGGATGTGAACTGCACAGCTTTGTGTGTACTGGCGAGTAAGCAAGCATGCCTTGCCTGGAGTGGAAGGTCAGTCCAGGAAAGTACAAGACTTCCAAAATGGTCCCATTCAGGAATGTTACTAGGGCGTTAGAAAGGAGGCACCCTTGAAGGGGGTGGCAGCAAGTGAACTAAATGGCTAAAATCATGGTTTGTAGAAACAATCCCATCATGTTAAACAACTTTGAATGTGCAATTTACCGCAGACTCCAGTGAAACAAACCACTTTATTAAAATGTATGGCTTAAAAAAACAAGTGGAGGCAGAGCAATGGCACATAAACACACCCACTATTCATATTGTTGTCCGAACCAATGTATGGGGTAACACACTGGCCTCCTGCACCGGGTGACCTGCACCTTAGTGATGCCCCTGACAAGAAGGCTACATGTTGCTGTTCACAAAGAAAAGGATGATAATGAAGTTTTTCCCCAGGACAAGGCCAAAAAAGAGGACGTGTGCAGAGATGGGCTGGCCCCATCCCAAGATCCGGTACGCCGGAAGTGGGAGGGGCCAGCCAGGTCAGGAGGTGTGGGCGGGGCGTGGGCGGGGCGAGGGGTGGACGACATCTGCGCATGCGCAGTGGCTGCCCTGGAGTGGGCGAAGCCTGCTTCAAGGCAGGCACTGCGCAAGCGCCGACACCGGCGCTCACGCAGAGCCTGCCCAGAGGCGGGCAGGCCGCTTCTAGGCAGGCTCTGCGCAAGCACCGACGTCGGTGCTCGCACAGAGCCTGCCTAGAAGCGGGCAAGCCACCTAGAAGAGCCTTGTGCAGAGCCTGCCTAGAAGTGTCCTGCCAGCTTCTAGGCAGGTGCGGTGGGGCAAAAACATGGCGGACCGTACCGGTCCGCTATGTTTTTGCATTTCCCTGTTGCTCGCGGTTCGCTAGCGGCAGGGAAACGGGAAGATCCGGTACGGGCGCGTAGGCCCGTACCGGTAAGTGCCCACCACTGGACGTGTCCTGGAAAAAGAAGACGTGTGGTCACTCTTATATAGATATATATATATATAGAATTTATTAGGCCAAAAAAGAAGACTTGTCCTGGAAAAAGAAGAAAAGAAGACGTGTGGTCACTCTGATTACATAGAATTTATTAATTACAAGAAGGCTACATGTTGCTGCTCACAAGGAAAAAGATGATAATGAAGCTTTTTCCCCAGGACACAAAGCTTATAAAACTTGGGAAAAGGGGACATGTGGTCACTCTGATTACATAGAATTACAAGAAGGCTACATGGAGCTGCTCACAAGGAAAAGGATGATAATGAAGATTTTTCCAGGCACAAGGCTTAAAAAGAGGATATATATCCTGAAAAAAGAGGACACCTGGCCTGACCACCCTCTTGGGCTGGGGGTCTTTCTCTTGGTCCCCAGTGTGGGCAAGCAGGGGAAGGTGTTGGGAGTGTCCTCTGTCTGGGTCCAGGGCTGCAGGGGGTGATCTTGGCTGGGGCTGAGCCTTGGAGGGATGCCCTCCTGGGGGGCAAGGCGAGGCAGTGCCAGGGCTGCTCCTTTTCCTTCTCCTTCTCCCTCTGCCTGCCTTGCCCACTGGGGTCCCACGTGCGCTCCGTCTGGGCTGCATTGCGGCGCCAGCTGAGCGAGAAGATGCGGAGAAGGTGAGTGCCAAGCAGGGAGGAGGACTTGGGAGGCCAGGGGGGTCCTGTCCTGGGCGGGTCCTGCTGGGTGAGGGGACAAATCTCCCAACCTCTGGAGAGAAACCCCTTGGAAATCCCAGCCTTGCTGCCATCTCCAGGCTGGGGATGCCCTGCGCTGGAGACTGGAAGCCTCCCCAGCCACACAACCACAGAGCCAGCCCTGAGGTGGGGGGAGAATGAGGGGAAGGAAGCCCCCTGCCCTCCAGGGTGCCCAAGCCCAGATCCAGGCTGGAGGGCAACAAAGGGGGTCCTGCACCAAGCAAGCTGGAGGAAGGCAGCTCAGCAGACCCGGGGGTGGGAGGAAGGACAGCATCCAGGGAGACCATCTATCCATATGTCCTCTTTTTCAGCTGGAAAAATCTTCATTGTCCTCAGCCCAATCCTAAGTGTAGCTACTCAGAAGTCAGTCCCCTGATGGTCAATGGGTCTTTAACCAGCCAAACGTGGTTCAGGGGGATCATATGTCAGAGGACCTCCAAGTGCAGGACTCCCAAAATATAGGACATCCAAGAAAAAATGTAGGACATGACAAAATAAAAGTAAAATAAAAAATATTGCTTTCATGTGCTTAATTTAAACACTATGAGCACAAGCCTAGCCAGGTCTACTCAAAAGTAAGCCCCATTGTGTTTAATGGGTCTTGCTCTCAGGAAAGTGTCTTTAAGATTCCAGCCTTTATTACTTATTAAATTTAAATCAGTTACATGTAATGTATCACATATAATTTATTAATTACAAGTAGGTTACAAGTAGGAAAAGGAGGGAAACGATTTTTTCCCCCAGGCTAAAACAAGGCTAAAATCCAGGATACGTCCTGGAAAAAAACTGGAGATACGATCTATCTATCTATCTATCTATCTATCTATCTATCTATCTATCTATCTATCTATCTATCTCATACTAACACAAATGCCCAAGACGGCTTACATCGTTTTTAAAATCTTTTTTGTCCTCGCAACAATCCTACGAGGTAGGCAATGGTTCTACAGGCAGCTTGTAGAATTCTTCCGGATGGAATCCAGATGTGGTCTTCATATTAGGGAATGCCTTCCAAGTTTCCTGCAGGGGTGTTCAGGTCAGCCAAGCTGTAAACAGTAATACCTCTGGCTCTGCCCTCTCATGACAGCTTTATCAGCTTTCAGTCTCCCATTCAGGAGTCATCCTGATCTTTTCCTGCTAGCTTTCTTTGGCAGCCCTGTGCTCAACCACCAAGCCACTCCTCATGCCTATAATAGTTTGAAATTTAATAAGAAATATTAAATAATAAATAATAAGAGTGTCCTCTGTCTGGGTCCAGGGCTGCAGGGGGTGATCCTGGCTGCATCCTAATCCTAATATGGATCAATATGGATATGGATATGGATCAATTAACCATATGAAACCAATCTATCATTTTTTTAGCTTTTATTTTTGACATGGAATCCAGATGTGGTAGGCCACTCTGAGGCATAGAAAGCTGGTCTTTGGCCTTGATCCAGTGGGGCTCTTCTTATGTAGGTGACATAACTCTACGCAACATTTGGGTTTTAAAATAGTGCAATCCTAACCATGTCCACTCAAAAGTAAACCCCATTTTGTTCAATGGGTCTTACTCCCAGGAAAGTGTCTTTAGGATTGCAGCCTTTAAGTGTCAGGTGAGGCAATTTGATGCAGGTATCTTGTGTTCTCCTTGAGTCATCTAGTGGACCATTGTGAGATACAAGAAACTGGACTGGGTGACTTTTTGGCCTGACCTGGCAAGGGTGTCCTGTATTGAATGGAGAGGAGAGCCATCCTGGAAAGAGAGGAGTAACTAATATGTTACTGTCTAGTCACTCCTATTTTGAAATCCTGTTTATTTCCTCCTTGTTTTCTAAGAGCAGATGTCATTCCTGCTCCAAAGGAAGAAAAAAGTTCTAAGCAACCCATACGTTACTCTTAACTAGCATAGTCTGCATTTTCAAGACAGTGGAAAAGAACAGGATCACTGTGGAATTTGCCTGCATTTAAAGGAGATGTGCATAAACACAGGCTCTCTTCCCCACCAGTAACTCAGCAGGGATTGTTGAACCGGACAAGATGGCACACCTTTTTTTTCAAAGACCTACAGGAGTGTCTGAGTCTTTTAAATTTAGAGACAAAGGTAACTGGACACTCTGTACTAGATGCTTATCAGGTTCTGAGAAATTTTTTTGCCTGCCTCTGTTATTGACATTTTGTAATCCAATGGTGGCTGTTCAAAAACTTTGATTTATGATGGAAGTTCTTGGTGTTGGTTCCATCTTTTGTTCAACGAGCTGAAATAGTTCACCCTTTTTTTAAGGTAGTCAAGAGCAACCCACCAGCAACAATTGCTGCTCCATTTCTGGAAGGTAGCAGTAGTATTGTGTGCCATTTTCCCTCTGCTCCAGGCATCTACAGAGCATCAGCGTTTCTTGGCTTGCTTATGCCGTATATCTGTGGGCGGCACAAGCAGTTAAGATGCTGTGCCTATTAACCAACAGGCCAGGGTTCAAAACCTGGGTCGGCACCACAAGACAGGGTGAGCTCCTGTCTTTAAGCCCACCTCTGCAACGCCAGCTGGAACCAATCGTATTGGCTCTGCCTTTCCATTAGACTAATTCAGTGGCATGGAGAGGTGGGGATTTGCTGCTTGGGTAACAGTCTATCCTCCATAACAATCTAACCCAGGCTTTCGTGCTTCGCATGCAGTGTATGCAGTATATGCAAGTACCATAGTCTTTCAAGACTGACGGAGGCCTGCTTTTGTGAGCTACAGCAGTGTTTGAGGAACAGAAAGCGTCCTTGGAAGCCTGCTTCTGCTCGGGGTCATCTGTCTCCAGGAGCATTTGGAAGAAAAATCCTGCCAGCCCTGGGGAGCAGGTTGCTGAGAAGCCTTCCAGTGCTCTCAAGGCTTTTGTTGCCTTGACAAAAGGAGTCCGGAAAAGGGAGAGGGGACACCCACCAATCTCACTCACCAGGGCAGCCAATCTAGGTCACCCCTGGCAACAGCGTTTAAGGACAATTTATTATCTAATAAATAATTATTTAATACCTAATAAATAATTTTTCAAAGTACTTTGAATTAGAGTGTAGAAGATGTGAATAGAGAGATTTTTCTTCCTTCTTGTACAATTGTGAAGTCCAGATCATCGAGGACGTGCAACCTGCAATCATGGCGGCATCCTCAAGAAAACATTTGTTCTTCTTCAAGCAGAGGCTCAATGAGCACCTGTTGGAGATGCTCTAGGAGGATTTCCTGCTACTGGCAGGAGGTTAGACTAGATGACCTACTGGGTCCCTTCCAACTGTAGGATTCTATGATTCTACCTTGGGACCACACTGTGGCTGGATGAGAGCAGGAAAGTTGGATCAAGCTATTCATTGCCACTGAAAGTCAAATTAGACATGCACATCCACTTGCTTTACCAGGCAGCATTCCAACCACAAGTGCTTTCATTCCCTTCCCCCAAGCAGCTACAACGGGCACAGAGACTCAATTCTTTCCCCGATGCCATTTCCTGCCAAATTCCCCCCCCCCCAAAAAAAAGCAAAACATTCTTTAGTGGGAAAGTGGCATTCAAAGAAGTTGGCACCAATCAGGTTGGGTCCTCTTTACTGGTTCCTCCTTTATGGAAAGAGGTGACACTGCTTACTGGAAGCATGTCTGAAAATAGCTTGTTTATGTTCATTTCGGGTTTGACCCTTGGCTAGCTTTAAAAGGAATTGACAGTGTTGCAGAAAAGCAGAGCTCTGACAACAGCAGAATGATTCCTAGATGTGTAGACTAGGGTATATTGAATATTATAATCCTGTGGATTGGTCAGATCCTGTAGCAAACAGTGCGGTGGGTCTGTTAGCACGGTGAAAGCATTAATGGTGGTTGAGCCTGGGCTACACATCAAAGCAGCTTACTGTAATTACAGCACATGTTGTAAGCTAGATCATGTTGTAATAAATTGATTTACTGGTGCCAATCAAAGCTATCTGTGTTGGAAGTGTGTCCAAAATGACTCACTTGCTAAGGTTTACAACTCTTAGGTCCTGTGTGCATCTTCTGGGCATGGGTGGAACAGGGGCTTGCAGCAAGAGAAAATAAGCACCATCATCGCCATAAATGAAGCTCCAGGTTCACTCCCAGGCAGAGTAGAGAAAGACCTCTGAGACCAATGCCCTGGAGTGCCATTGCCAATCAGCACTGGCAGTGCTGAGCTGGATGGATGTGCCAAGGCTCTGATGGGATTCAAGGCAGCTTCCTGTGCTCCTCACTGAGCCAAGAAGGCTGACATCTGTGTAGCCAAGACAGGCACAGCTGCTCTCTCTTCTTCTTCCCTCTGTGGCTATGCTGGCTTCAGTGTCATGACTGTAAAACCCCGTAGGGCAGGAACCTGACATTGGAGGCCTTCCTTGCTGTCCTTGGGTCAGCAGAAGGGAAGAAACCTGTGCCACCAACAAGTTTTTAAGACCCCGGAACATTTTTGGGTGTGTGAGTAAGAGGAGCTAACTGCGGTCTTCAGGGCAGGCAAGGGAATGGGCTCTAAAAAAATCAATCAACCAACAGTATTTATATAGAACTTTTCAACAGAAAGTTCACAAGCCTCTTGCACTTGTGTACAATTAATGGTAAAAAGTAAAGGTGTCCCTTAATACCCATACTCTAATCTTGGAGTCAGACATAGAAGGCAGTTGTGTATATCTACTCAGATGTCCCATTGTGTTCAATGAGGCTTACTCACAGGAAAGTGCATCTAGAATTGCAGCCTTAGTCCACTAATTGCTTCTAAGTAGCTTCAAAACAGAGAAAGCATTTTGATTAGGGTTGCCACAATTCTTTTCCATAAAACCAGGAAGGAACTTCCATCAAACTTGCCAGTATGTGAATGTAATCCCCTAAAACCTGGACAGTCCAGGTTTTCTGGGACATATGGCAACCCTATTGATGGGAGGACGAGTACTGGGTTCTGCTTCAGCACTGATCCGTCCTCCAAAGCCTGGACGTCTGGCTAGCAACCCCCAAAAGATCCCTGGTCTTGCCTGCTCAGCAATTTGCAACTTAAGCTGACCTAACAAACTGGCCAGAGGTTCCAACAATATTTGGTTAGAAGACTGATGTTGCTGACTCTTCTGGCTCTCCTTAGGCCTGTGGATCCATCATGCTGCTTGTGGCCACCATGGAGATGGGGAAGGGGCTGCGTCTGGCTAAGTTTTGCCATGCTGTGCCTGGCCATGCTGTACCTGGTCTGCCTGCAGTCAGGGCTTGTGTTGCATCTGGGTCCCCGTGGACCGGACTTCCCCTCCATCTCCAGAGCAACAGTCTTCCAGGGTACCCAGACCACCTCCAGGGATGACCAAGTGCTGCACCTCCTTCATGCTGGACCTGGCAGCCGGATCTCTGGCTCTACACCACGGTCTCCTACACAGGGCTCCTTCTTCTCCAACATCAGGAATTTCTGGCGCCGCTTCAGGGAGGCTTTCACTGGGTTCCAGCAGCGCCGAAAGTCCTCCCAGCACAACAACCCTGAGCAACTCTTGCCCTGGTCTGCCTGGCAAAAGGAGCTCTCATCTCAGGTCTTGAGCCCACGTCTCCAGCATGTCTTCCAGAATTACCAGGCCATGAACAAATACCGGGTGCCTCCAGGTGCTGGACAACACCATGGGCACCCACCCTTGACCAGGATGCAGCTCTTGTGCCAGCTGAAACGTCGTGTGGATGTATCTACCTTGATGGGGGATGAGGGACCTTTTGCAGCTCCTGAATGGAAGGGACTGCTGTCCCAGAGAAGCCTGGCAGAGGACCTCGGGCCACTGGAGAAGTGTGCAGTGGTGAGCTCTGCTGGCTCCATGTTGGGCTCAGGATTAGGCAAGGAGATCGGTGAGTAAGAAGGGGTCATCACCATAGGATCATCCTGTTGTACCCCCTCCCCCTAGACTGTCCTTATGGGATATATCTGTTTGTGAGGAGGTGGGAGGCAGGGCATCTTACACCATCATAAACTGTTGATATATAGATTCCTGATTCTTCCCTTTATGGCAAAATCCTCATTATAACTGTGATATAACTTGGATTTGACCAGCTTCAGGGGAAAAAAAGCCCTGTTCTCTCTATGCAGTTTGGTAAAAAGTGACAGCAGGATGCAATTCAACCTTCTGGATGTCATCTAGCTGTCAACTGGACCTCACTGCCAGCCTTCTTAAACACTGGAGATCTCCCTCCCTTTATGTAGGGTGATAATCCTGTTTGGATGCTATCATTGCCAAATATCAACCATTGCCCTGTTTCTTGATTTTTTTTTAATTGAAGGGCAGTTTGCATAAAATGAACAAGCCGTTCTCTGACATTTGCCTTTGTGGCTGAGCCCTCAGCTAGCTGTTAGTACATTTGAAACCAACTGATACCAGTGTTGTAAAATCACCATCATAAAACTAGAAGATAAGATCATGCAGAGCCTGCAATTGAATGCAGGAGAGCACATGATGTGGGCAAGCCAAAAATTGTTCTTGGCAATCCTTGGGAACAAATACATAGTGGAGCACAGTTGGTTTCAAAAGGCATTAAAAGGACAAAAATAATGGGAAAATCATTGAACTTTCCAGGACAGGGCATTCCATACAGGGGTGTCACAAGGGTTTGCGTCACCCAGTGCAGGAGGCCAGCGCATCACACCCCATGCTGTGGGCAGGGCAACAACCTGGGTGGTGGGCAAGATTATGTTCCATTGCTCACACACGTTTGTGAACTTCATTTTTTGGGGTCCCACAGTTCCCCCACTGCGCATTACCCCCCCCCCCGGGCGCATCACCTGGTGCGGGCCGCACCACCCGCACTATTCTGGTGACACCAATGATTCCATAGTCCTCGTTTAGTGGGCAGAGAAAGCGGTCCCCACAAGTTCAGTATATAAAAATGAAAAGTCACTGACTGACTGACACACTGACTCACTGACTTATCAATGCCCAGCCAAAACCACTGGGCCTAGAAGCACAAAATTTGGGGAGGGTGTTCCTTCTGTGATGGAGGGGTGCAACGCATTTTCCTCCCTATACTTTCCATTGAAGAATCCCTGACGGACACTCTGCCCCAACCCCTGAACCTAGAAGCATGAAATTTGGTGAGCGTATTCCTTCCATGAGGGAAGCACCCACCAAGAACCCACTTCTATAAATTTAACCCCTAAAGGTCTGAAAGGAAGCGCAACCTATTTTCTGCCTATACATAACATTGAAGACTGACTGATCAACATCCAGCTGATGCACTGGGAGGGAGGGTGCACAGAGGGTGATGGTGCGCATGGAGTGTTCATGCATGGAGATGGTGGTGCACATGGGGGGTTTGTGCGCATGGGTGGTGAATGTGCATAAGAGGTGAATGTGCATGAGAGGGTGTGCATCTAGGTGTGCACATGGAGGGTATTGCATATGGGGATAATGCGCATGGGGTGGTGTGCATGGGGGTTGATGTGCATGGAGGGTTGTTGCACATGGAGGGTTGGTCCGCAGTGGGGGGTTGGAGAGCAGTGAGGGGTTGGAACACAGTGGGAGGTGTGCACGGGGAATGGTGCGCAGTGGGGGGATGGAGCACATGGTGGCTGACGTGCATGGGGAGTCCACAGTGGAGGGTTGTTGCGCGTGGGGAGTTGTTGTGCAGTGGGGGAAGGCATATGGAGGAATTTTACTCCTGCAATGCGGGTACATTTTTGCTAGTTAGGCTAATAATTTGTCATTTAATTCATTTTTATCCCCTCTACATGGTTTTAGAAAAATATTCAGTGGATGCTTCCATTCAGGAAAAGAATATCCACATCCACATAACCAATGGAGCACCAGATTGCTGCTTGGTGCTGTCCAACTTTGCCAAGGCCATGCAAAGGAAGGTTGGGGATCTGCAATTAATGTCATCAACTAGTGGTGGGAATTGCAAGGGAGAAATTTGGGAGGAAGATTTGGACTGGGGGAGGGGAGGCCCTGCCTGGCCATGATCTCTCTCACCCTTATTTCCCTTCTGCTTCCAGATTCCCATGACGCTGTTCTTCGTTTCAATGGAGCTCCAACCGCGGGCTATGAGCGTGATGTGGGCACTAAGACTACCCTTCGTCTTGTGAACTCCCAGGTGAATATTGAGGAGTTGGGGCATGGGGAAGGGAGGATGGAGGACAGGAGAGTAGATCTCCAGTTTAGCAGGACTGGAACTTGGCCCTGATGTATTGCCTTTGCTACAAGCTGATCACTTCAGAGAACATTAAGAGCAGCAGGCCTCTGTCAGTCTTGAAAGTCTGCTCGTGCTCGGCACTTCATATGCTGCATGCAAAGCACAAAGGCCTGGGTTAGATTGATATAGAGGATAGGCTGTTACCCAAGCAGCAAATCCCCCCTCTCCATGCCACTGAATTAGTCCAATGGAAAGGCAGAGCCAATACAACTGGATCCAGCTGGCGTCGCAGAGCTGGGCTAAGGACAGGAGCTCACCCTGTCTTGTGGGGCCGAACTGGGTCTCGAACCCTAGCCTGCTGGTTAACAGGCACAGTGTCTTAACCACTTGTGCTACCCACATTAAGAGCAGTGTTCAAATTTGGACGCAGGACCTCAAAGAGGTTGCAAGGCTTCAGTGGGAATATGGGAATAAAAAGGTTGAAAAATGTTGGAGTACCCCCATGTAAAAGGGGGAGACATATGGTGACCCCTTCAGGCAACAGAAAATTGTGTCCCAGTTCTTAGCAGTTGTGCTGAAATAGCTTTCACTAGTGCCAGGCTTCATGACAGTATTTTCTGCTGTAAACTAATAAGAATATTTGGTTACGGTGAACAGTGCTTGGAGGGTGAAACAAGGGTGGGGAGTGGGCAATAACAGGAATGGAGGAGTGTGTAAGAGCTCTGTAAGGTGGAGGTATATGTTTTTAACAATGATAGTCAGTGGGGCTACTCCCAGTTGCAGTCTTTGGAATGTTTGGGGAATGTTTAAAAACAGATCAGCTACTCCTTGAGAGGGTTAGAATGGTTCTTTTTTATTATGGAAAATTTTTGAACTTCTATTTATTGAAAACCTATAATTTATTTAATGTAATTTTGTTCTATAAGGATGTTAAAAATTTCCTGCTGGATGATGTCACTTCTGACCATGACATCACTTCCACATTAATGACATAATTTCTGGTAGGTCTCAACAGACTGTTATTATAAAAAGTGGAACCCAATGCTAAAAAGCTTGAGACCTACTGGGTTAGAGGATTTGGTATAATTAGTATGTCCATGATACTTAATTATGCCCATGTCCATTAGGTCCAGTTATCTCCTCCATGAATCCCAGTGATTCACGGAAAAAGAAAATAAGCATCACACACATTCCAAAATGAGATTCCACCAAAACATCTAGAAATATCAATACATTCAAGAGCTGTTGCTGTTAACAAGTAACAGCGCAACAATAAAATCACACAGTACCTGCAGCAGGAAGTTTATATGTCAGCCGTAGGGTGCCCCCTGGCGAGGTTAGACAAAGTCTTTCTCAAAAAGTACTTCTTAACCGTCCTTCAGTGTTTCAGGGCAATTTTCAAGGCAACTATGCATACAGCAAGGCAACTATGCAACTATACATATAGACAACGGCAGCCCAGTGCACAATAGTAGCCCCTTCACATGGCATGTCTTTGCATTGAAAGAGATCAGCTGGTTGAGGCAGACGAAGCTGACACTACTAGCATTACCACCACTTGAAGACCCCCCGCCCCGAAGCCCACAACAGACATGTAGAAATCCATTTAGGATTGAACAAACCTGTATGGGTTACCTTACCTGTGAACATGTTGCACACAGAAAAAGCAAAGAACCTTTTGCGCTCTTTATTCTATAAGTTGCAGATTTTTATGGGGGCTTTTAAAGGGTAGCAAAACCCATGTGTTTTTTTATCCATGAGTTTTGAGAGTCTTGAAGGCATGCTAGATTGTCTAGGTTGTGATCACAACTCCTTGGTTGTGGCTTTGAAGGGCAGCTGTTTTCATTACAAATGTTGACCACAATTTATGTCAAAAAATCTATATAGCTTATAGGTTTCATTTTATAACCTTGTAGGTTTCTATTTACCCTTGAGGGTAAACAGAATGCCAGAGGCAAGGGAGTGAAAGCAAGATGCAAGTATCTTGTGTTCTCGTGTGTTCCCTGAAGCATCTGCTGGGCCGCTATGAGATACTGAAGGCTGGACTAGATGGGTCCCAGGGATGATCCATCAAGGCTCTTCTTATGTTCTTATAATCAATGAACAGAACTGATTGTGATTAGTCTTAGCATACCTAACTAATCTAACAATATACCTAATCACAACATGCCTATTATTTAACCTAAATATTAACATAAATGGAAATGTTTTCTGACCTTGGTGAATATATTTGAGCAATATTCCAAGTTAATTTTCTTAAAGGAAAAAAATTAAGGGAAATATGGGACATTCTTTCTGGAGCCCAGTTACACCTTACTGTGTTCCCCAGTTCATAGCTGAGAGCTACGTTGTTGCCTGGCCTGCTGGTTTTTGGTGGGAGACACATGTCTGGAACCCAGATCAAAGAGTAACATTGAAGGCAGTGACTGTTGTGCTCAAACTGAGAGCAGAGAATCTTGTATCACTACAATAAGGAGCTCTAAAAAAGTGTTATGACATTCACTGTAGTCTAATTTGAACACTGAATGTGATAGTCAGTAAAATGTGAAACTGGGTTGACCATGCAGGGCATTCACAAGAGGTGAGTGACCACCATTGCCAAATGGTCAAAGGGAAGAAAGAAATGGTCATTCATCCCCACTGCAGAGATCTCCTTCCAAATGGAGACAGGTGAGCCACTGTTGGAATTTTGGCACCTTCTCTAGTCATCCTAGCGAGATGCTTGGGTTTGCTCCTGGACTCAGGAAAGTTCTGACTTATACTCTGTCCTACAGCTGATGGCTTCCCCGGAGCAGCATTTTTTGGACAGTACACTCTTTGCCCAGGGAGTCTTGGTTGCATGGGACCCAGCGCCTTTCCCAGGGGACCTGCAGGAGGTAAGATTCTCTGTATACAATATTTATGCTTGGGGTAGGAAGGTATCAGGGAAACCAAAGGCTGATAAAGGGAGTGGTGCCTAATGGTTAGCACTCAGGACACTCCTCTTTTTGTCCAGGTTTACTTGGTCAGCAGCTGATTAGAGGGGAAATCAGCTACAAAAATCAGGCAGAAGGGTACTATTTGGGAAAATCTGCCCTGTCTGAGAACACAGAAACCAAGAAGTTCTTATTAAAAGTTAGAAATAACACTGCATCCTAATCTCGTTAGGCCAGCCTAAGCCCTGGCATAAGTCCTGTGCTGACCTGGGGGTGTCACATCTGCCACTCCTAGGGGCTAGTGCACAGACATGCACTTGCCTCCCTACATCATCATGGGAATGGGAAGACCGATGAGTTGTGCCAGCCTAATCCTACAATCCAGAGTAAATACAATGGTACCTCTCATAACAAGCACCTCACATTAGAAGCGTTTAACTTAACAAGTATAAATTTCTAAGAAAACTTGCTTCACACAGTTCCGCTTCACTTAACAAGCTAGTGCACTATGGGCACGTGTGCTATGCAGCCCTGATGCTCTGCACAGAATTTCTTTAAAAGGGCTGCCGGGCAGCACTGCTGCCTCTAACTGCCCCCACCCCGGGTGGGCAGTTGCCTGGGGGGTGCCAGAGGCCACCGGCCACCTTGAACCTCCAGCAGTGGCCTAGGGAAGCCTCCCAGGAAAGTGTCTTTAGAGCACAATCCTAACCATGTCTACTCAAAGGTAAGCTCCATTGTATTCAGTGGGTCTTACTCCCAGGAAAGTGTCTTCAGGATTGTAGCCTTTGATTGCAGCCTCCTAACCATGTCTACCCAGAAGTAAACCCCATTTTGTTAAATGGGATTTACTCCAGGGATGGGCCCAGCCAGCCCCAAGATCTGGTTCTCCGGAAGTGGGTGGGACCAGGGGTCAAAAGGCAGGGAGGTTTTCAATTTAAAAATAAAAAATAAAAAATTACTTACTTCTGAGTAGACCTGCATAGCATGGGGCACTGGAGCTGCAGTCCTCTCCACACTGGCCTAGGAGTAAGTCCCACTGACTATACTGGGACTTACTTCTGCGTAGACCTCCATAGGATGGGGCTATGTGCCTCTCAGCCCCGCCCCCCGCCGGCGGGGAGAGGCTGTGCTGAGCGCGGTGCTGCCGCGGGTGGCTCCCTGCTCCCCCCGCCGGCAGGGAGAGGCTGCGCTGAGCGCAGTGCTGCCGCGGGTGGCTCCCTGCTCCCCCCGCTGGCAGGGAGAGGCTGCGCTGAGCGTGGTGCTGCCGCGGGTGGCTCCCTGATCCCCCGCTGTGCGGGTGCGGGACCCCGAACCGGTCCGACCACTTCACCCTCCCCTCGCCGCTACCTACTCGCCAGCGGCAGGGGATTTGTAAGATCCGGTCCCCGGGGACCAGAGCGAATAGGCCTCTGCCTACCTGTGATTTACTCCCAGAAAAGTGTCTTTAGGGTTGCACATTGAATGCATGTTTTGAATTCAATTCCAGTGTTTTGTCATCATTTTTACATCCAGTTGATATTTTTATATGAATATTTTAGGGGCTATGGAACCAACTGTCTGAGTTTCCATTATTTCCTATGGGAAAATCTGCTTCACTTAAAGAGCGTTTCACTTAAAGAGCATGCCTCTGGAACAAATTAAGCTCTTTATGTGAGGCACCACTCTACAGGAACACATAAGAGACATTACGTGCACCCGTAGTTACTGCACCACCTAGTGAAAACCTATGGAAAATTCATATTGCAATCCAGAGTAAATTGTTCTTACACCAGAGCAAGGACTCCTTGTAGTTACTCTGGATTGCGCCCTTTGTTAGAATTGTACCCAAAGTTGCAGTGACACCTGCAAGCTTACCACTGAATTACCAGTGAACATGCATTAGCCAATCATGGAGTCCAAATGTATTGGCAAGTATGGGCATCCTTCAGTCTCGAAAGATTATGGTATCGTGCTCTGATTGGAGGTCCTGAAACAACATCTAGTATGGCTAAAAAGGCCAATTTGAGAGTGGCCATCCCTTCCACACTGAGGACAAATAAATTCCGTCCCCTGCCCAGGCCCCAGGTTTTGCTGCTTTCGGGTCTGTCTCTTTGCTTCAGCCTGCCGAACAAGTGTCTCTTCCAGTTGGAGAAGGCCATGCTGGGTCTTTTGCCTCCACGCTGAACGGTCAGAGGTCAAGGTTTCCCAGCTGTTGATGTACCAAATGTTGATGTTGATGTCCAAATGTACCTGGTCTATTAAAAACCCTAAAGAAAAAAAGGAATTTAACCAAGTGGGATTGGAAGATGTACAACCAGCAATTTAGTCAAAAATACTGGTATCTGTCTTGCTTGGATGGCTACAAATACAATCCACGTTGTGGACAATGCAGGCAAACAACAGTTAACATTGTCCCAGGAATTGTCTCAGGAACTGGGGAGAAAATGAATGTTTTCTGCACCATCAGCATTGGGTTCCCACAACAAATCTAGTAAACCACCACCAAGGGTCTTCATGTTTGACCAATCAAGGTTTGACGATACTGTAAGAGGAGCTGCTAGGATGAGAGGAAATCTCCTTGCCACTCCATTCAACCTAGACCCTTTTTCTTACATTTAGCAGTGGGAGAGCAAATGTCACAGTCTAAATGAAAAAACAAGATTCTAATCTAAGGGATGTTTGGGGAGTGTCTATGGGAAGTGATCCCAGGCTTCTAGAACCACTTTAACTCAACAGGGAGATGCTATAGTATAGACAAAAGATGCTTCCTAGATTTTATGCTGAACAAAAGTTTGAGACTGGACCATGGGAGCATGCTAACCATGCACTCGCATGCACTGCTCTAGTAAGCACAACTGTAGCCATAGCTTATTGTGGCTACTTGGTTCCCCACCCCCCCCCCCCCCCCGGTTGTCTACTGTGTGAATAACACACAGTGGCTACTGTGTTATTCAATATACCAAACAACTGTGACAAGGCAGCAAACTACAATAAAAGTAAATTCTGCGCTCACACATTTTGGCTGTCATTCAGGGTGTCTGGTGGTATGTCAGGATGTCATTCAGGGTGTCTGGTGGTATGTCAGGATGTCAATCAGGGTGTCTGGTGGTATGTCAGGATGTCATTCAGGGTGTCTGGTGGTATGTCAGGATGTCAATCAGGGTATCTGTTGGTATGTCAGGATGTCAATCAGGGTGTCTGGTGGTATGTCAGGATGTCATTCAGGGTGTCTGGTGGTATGTCAGGATGTCATTCAGGGAGTCTGGTGGTATGTCAGGATGTCATTCAGGGAGTCTGGTAGTACCTTGAGAAAAGGCAAAAATGTTAAGATAAGGTGATATCAGCCTTTGGAGTGAGACTTGAGGTGAGCTTGGCTTCTGAAAGGCTTGTTTGCTACTTTCTCTTTCTTCTCTCCTTAGTGGTTTGAGGCCCCCGACTACCCCATATTTGGCCTTTTTCGCACCATGCGCTCCCGTAGGCCCTGGCAACCTTTCCACCTGCTGCATCCACAGATGCAATGGCAGCTCTGGGAATTGGTACAGGAAGGAGCCAGAGAGCAAATTCAGAGGAACCCTCCATCCTCGGGGCTGCTTGGTAAGAACAATGATTCCCCTATCCACCCTTCAAGACTGATCCACCCAGCAGTGCCCACTCAGCAGTCATCTCTGTACCCGCTTCTGGCATGCAAGAATAGAGGGGGGAATGCCCAGGTATCTTCCCCTCTCGGCACTGATCAGGCCAAGTTTTAGTGAAATTGTGGATGTACCATGTACCCTGAGACCATGACATGGCTTTTAAGAGAGGGATCATTCCCCACACTCTGCCTCCAAAGTGGGCACCGGGTTCAGTGTGGCTTCACTGTTACCTATGCACCTTGGAACACTTTATCCAGTGATGGAGGATAGGGTGATGCAAGGACAGTGACTGCAGTTGGTGAGGCTTTCTTGTCCTCTCAGCTCCTCCACCTCCATGTGCCATTCACCATCTCTGGGTTCTATTTTTTTTTCCCTGCTTCCTCCCCTACCAGGGACAGTGCTGATGATGTCACTGTGTGATCTTGTCCATGTCTATGAGTTTCTACCATCACAGCGCCAGTCACACCGCTGCCACTATTACCAGACCTTCTGGGATGATGCCTGCACGCTGGGAGCTTACCACCCCCTACTCTTTGAGAAGGAGCTGGTTCGACGCATGAACCATGGTTCACAGGATGACCTGGCACAGCTTGGACGGGTGACTCTGCCTGGATTCTGGTCCCTGAACTGCACAGAAGAGGAGGAATCAGGTGGGGTGAGGGGCAGCTGAGGCCATGGCATGTTCTGGGTGCCTCCATCATGAATCATGTGGGGCCCCAAGCAGTTCTTACTGAAGCGGGGGGCTAGTTAGCTGGCAACATGCTCAGGAGTTTGCATGACTGCAAGGTTGAGCTGTAAGTCAGAGCAGCCTCCACCCCCACAGAGGCAGATGCAAGGGACTCTGGAAACTGTGAAGTGAGATAAGCAAGGGTTGCACGCTGCCCTATTTCCCCCATCTGCTCCTGACTCCAAGACCTCACTAATGTCAGGGAGCTGCTGCCTGATGGGTTCAGTGGTGGAGGTCCTGATGGTGGAGGCAGATGGAATTAAAGCTGTTTTTCAATAAAGTGGGTATTAAAAGGAACAGTGTGTGCCCCTCCATGTGACTCATCACAATGAATGTGACATGCAAGTCTTCTCCTTTAGTGATCAGGTGTGAGGCTGTACCTGGTGGTCCCACAAGACTAAATTCAATGTAGTGCTTGGGTGCTCTTATGTGCTTGGGTTCTGCCAGTGAACAGCCAACTATGGCTGGCTGGCAGACTGAAGCCTCATCCCAACCACCTCCTTACGGATGCAAAAGGCAACCCCTGTTCTTGGGCTTGCAAGGTAATGTAGTCCAGGGGAAAACAGAAACTGGACAATAAGCAGGGCCCCTTTTCTGCCTCTTTTTTCTCTCCATGTGGCTGTCAGCAGATGGAGAACGAGAAAGGCAGGGCCAGAGAAACCAACTGAGCATTACTACAGGTGGACCTAAGATGACTGATGCATGACCGATGCATGCTTGCCACCACAGAAGAACATTCCTGGGAGATCTGGGTCTAAGGCCCACATGACTTTGAACCAGACTCAGGAGCAGGCCTCCTGGCAAAGCAGGGTATTGGTGAGCAACATGTAGCACTTCTTGAACATGAACCCTCATCAAATGTGGATGTGCTCACCCTCATACTCTGCATGTGGAACACTGTTAGGGCACTCAATGATTGCAAGTGGCCAGAGCTAGTGAGAATAAGCAGCACTGAGGAGACAAGGTCTGGGCCCACTCACCTCAGCCACACTTTTTCCTAATTGCAAGAGTGGAGAAGTGGTGGAGTTTGGGGTTTTCCCCTCCATATAGGTGATGACAGAACATGACTGCTCAGCAGCGCCAGCTACATTTGCACATAACCGGGGAGGACTTCCGATGGATGTGGTTTCTGTCTCTTAACTGCTGTTGCCAGCACATTTCTGAACGACAGGAAGCAAACCTGTCTTGCTGAAGGCAGAAAAGCCGAATATGGTGTTTGCTCCCTGCTTCTACTCTACCCTTGTCCCAGGACGAGCAGTGCTTCTACTAAGTAAGTCGCGGGTGGGTGAGCCCTTTTTTGGGACTATGGAGGGAGAATTGCATGGGCAGAGAAGTCCCTGCTCCATTTAAAAGTAGTGCCTATATGTCTGAATTTTGTCCTGGCCATTCAGCCTGTAACTGTGTCCTGACTACTCAGCCACCTGAAACTCACAGGCTAGCCCAGGAACTTTTCATCTATGGCCACTGTTAGGGCCATGTCATCCCAATTCTCCTCTTGGACAGATGACGCATGGTAGTACTAGAGAAGGGGCTTTTCGTTCAGGGCGGTGGCCCCTTGTGATATCCCATGTGGGTGAGAACCAGAGGACTCAGCCCTCACTCCAGAAAGGGGAACACAATCATCCGCAGAGGTCAGCAGCCTCTGCAAGTGTGTGCATGGATCCTGCCCCACAGTGCCAGAAGAGCAGAATATTCTGGGTGGAGTGGGTTAGGCACAGAAGATATGTTGTGGTGGCTCAGTCTTGGCTTGAGGTTGTGAAAAGGGACAGTGATTGACATGCACTGGGTGATGAACAGGCAGTGATTTTGGTGCCAGCCATTAATCATACCTGAGCTTGATCCTGCCAAATAGTCTGGGCATTCGGGACCGAGTAAAAAAAGCAAGAGATATTACTGTTAGAGCACTACAGGGCAGAGTTCCTCTACAGAAATCTGCAGAAAGCATAATATAAATACTGTTGGTGGGTCACATAGATAAGGGCCAGGCCAAGGCTGGCCTTGCCCTGAATTGACCCCAGATGGTTGCTCGGAGCAGCACTCCTGAAGGAGCAGCAAATGCACAAGCCTGCCCAACAACTCTGCCAAGCTCTTCTGTCCATTGCTTCGCTGGGGACTGCAATGTGGAAGCAGGTCTCCCTCCCAGCAGCAAAAAGAGAGCTGCCGTAGCCTCAACTTGCTTCTTGCCACCGCTGCACATCCTGAGCTTACAAAGCACCAAGCAGGTGGGGGAAGCAATCTGGAGCCCACCCTAACTTCCCTTTTGCAAGAGTGTGGTGTACAACCTCCCTTTCTCCACTACTTCTCTTTGAAATGAACTGATTTACTTGCCAGTCCATGCCTGTCATTCAAGGGGGTGCATAGTGAGTGAGTGCAAAGGAGATAAAACTGGGGGGGAGTTTGGGGGGCACTGGCTGCTGCTAGCTATCATTATGTAGCTTTAGCATTATATAGCTAGCGACCATTATATAGCTTTGGCTTCTCTGATAGTAAAGGTGGCCAGCCATGATTCCATTGCACTGACATAGATTCCTGTTTGCCTTTGGGATGCAGCTCACAGGGCTCACATACACCATTTGGGAAGTGGGGCAGGCATTGTGACAATCCCTGATTCTGTGGCAATCGACCATGACATGCGGTCTGCAGGTGAACCATTATGGATGGCTTTTGTGTTGATTCTTCTGTACCATTTCTGCCTGATCGTGGTGCACCAAAAAAGGAACTTGGCTTTACGCAAGCTGATCAAAATGTAAGAGAGCAGAAAACAACAGGCAGGGCTGATGTTATCAGAAATTTAGCAAAGGGATCCCCAAACCAGTCCATGGCAATTCTTTTGGGCTATAATGTAGCAAAGCACCCACTTATTCCTTGTTTTCTTGCACAAGTAGGTGCTCAATGATTGGTACTGGACTCAGTGGACACAGCAGCACTTCAAAGTGAGCCGTGTCCCCTCTGGATGGTTGATCCCAGATGATCAGAGATGTCTGCCAATTACAGCAGTGGAGCAGACCTGGCCTTTGCAAGTATCTATTCCCTCATCTTTGTTGGAGGCCTCCCTCTGAACATAGCAGCACTGTTCGTCTTCTGCTTTGGATGGGTAGAGCACTCAACGACTACCATCTACATGAAAAACCTGGCTGTCTGTGACCTGCTGCTGTTAACATCACTGCCCCTGAGAGTGTACTATTACAGCAAGCGCCCTCAGCTGGCACAGGGCATCTGTGATGCCACAGGGTTGCTGCTCCTTGTCAATATGTATAGCAGCATCTTCCTGTTGACCTGCATCAGCTGGGACCGTTGCATGGCACTGTGCTTCCCTCTCAGCCGCTGGGCTCAGGCTGTGCGCCAACAAGCCAAGTACATCTGTGCTGGGGCATGGGTTTTGAGTGTCATGGGGACCATTCCCACCTACTTTGTGTCCAAGGAGAACGTGAACAGGACAAACTGCTTTGATACTCAGCCTAACTACATCACAACACCTGCAGTTTCCAGTGCCATGATGCTGTGCTTTGCCCTGCCACTGGCCATTATGGTAACCTGCTCTTGCAGCCTGTTGCGTGCTGTGCATCAGAGCACAGTGGTCCAGATGGAGGTGGTCAATAGTAGCAAGGTCAAGCACATGGTTGTGACCAATGTAGCTATCTTTCTGGGCTGCTTCCTACCATACCATGTGACTGTGCTTTGCTACCAGGTGCCAGCACTTAAGGGGGAGCACCTGAACATGGCATACAAGTGTGCCCTACTACTGGCCTGTGTCAATGCTACCCTGGATCCACTGGCGTATTATTTTGCCACAGAGACTTTTCAGCACTTGGTCACAGTGGACCATCTCCTTGGGGCCTGGAGCTCCTGCCATACTTGAGAGGAGCTGCTCACCCAGTCCTTGAGGGGCACAACACCCCTTCCACACTCCACCCAGAACTGGCTTCAAGCATGAAAATACAGCTCTTGAAAGGAACACAGGAGCCACCAATGTTTGTGGGGTGATAAATCTGCCAGGGCATTCACAGGGAGGAGAAGGCCAAAATAGATTTTATTTATTTAGCATATGACATACAATATATGTACTTATGGTAAATCATATGGGTGAGAGTTACCAGGGGCAGCAAGAACATCAAAGTTTAATGTTTGGGGACATGGCTAATGATTTTCAGGCATCTCAGTGCCTTTCCCCATAACTACTCCTTCTGGGACATGATCACAACTTATTTTTTAGATTGCCTTGCCAGGTGACTCCAGATGGAATGTTTGGTCTGGGATCCTTTGTTCACTTACTGAGAGGAAGAGGGGTCCCACATGATATCATTGATATGATCATTCAACCATTCTGTAGGTTCCCCATGCCCACACCATCACATTTATGAAAAGATAAGTCATTACTAAACAGAAGGGTGACACCACAACCCAATGACTATAGGCAGGATGGTTGCCCAAATGAATACAGGAAGACTGTAACAGTTCTATAAGTGCAAGGTGGTCATATGACGGGATTTTTCTGGATTTGTGCTCTTTTTTTAGCCTTCTGTCCAAGTGTCCTCCAAAAGGGCATCATTGTCCTCCATTTCGGCTTCACTTTTGAACTTTGCAATGTTCAAACTTTACAATGAACTTTGAACAGTACCCCATCATGTCATATGTCATTGGATTCAGATTGAAGAGCAAAATTGAATGCAAAAATTGGTTTTGAATTATCTCCTTCCTATCAAATGTCATGGCCAAAAACAAAATAAAAATATGCATTGAGCTCTATGGGAAAGTGAAAGTGCCCAATATTGTGGCTTTATTCGTGAGTAGGCAAACATGCCATTGTCCTCCAGAAAGGCCTGGCTGAGAGGAATCCAAGACCTTGTCCTCCTTTTTAGGTTCTGGTCAACCTGTGCAAGTTGCCCATACTACCTGCCTTATTTCTCAGCAAATATTTTCAAGTAGCTTTGCTTGGCACTAGGCAGGTCAGGGTTCCAGTCTGTCTGCCCTCAAAATGACAGGCTGCACAATGGGAATTAGGAAGGTTGATTAGTGCACAATAAAGGCGTGTATCAATGTTGGGTCATTGGCAGTGCTGGCAAGGGATTTTCCTCTCACTACAGGTCACTGACCAAATTGACTCTGTGTGTATGTTTCCAAGCCTGTATATGAGTGAGAAGTAGCAAAACAATGAAGAGGAAAGGAATGAAGGGAGGAAGGGACTGAAGGCACTGGGCACAAGACAATCTCTTGTCAAGGAGGGGGCTTGCCAAAGGCCAGATGGAGGCTTACACATTGCCTCAGGATGAGGTTTTGGAGATCACTGCTCTAATTCTTAATCCTGAATTCATTCATTCCCAACCTTGCCAGAATCTGACAGTATTTCCCAGGCACTGGGGCCCAACAGCCGGTAGTTTGTGCCACGAAAAGTACTCACGTTGTTGACCCGGCTGGCACGCACAGCTTCAAAGATCTCTCGGACAGCAGGTGGCAGGCCTGGGAACCCTCCCATACGAGCGAGCTCCTCTGCATAGCTCCACTGCTGGGCATCCAGCCTCAGAAAATGACGGGCTGCATTGCCATCCTGCAAGTATTGGTGCAGCTGCTTCTGAGCATCTGCCTCCATCTCAACTACCGAGGGAAGGAAGCAGGAACCTCCCAACACTGCCAGTGCAAACAGAACCTGGCAGTGGAAATGTGGGAAGGGGCAGATATTCTGGCAGAGGCCAATGAAAAACAGTGATGGGTGTTGTGGAGGCAGCAAGTGCCTATAGAGGGGACCCACCCCATAGTCTGTCTCCTGCAATCCCAGTTGTGTCAAGTCCAAGAAAGGGAAGCGGTACCGGTATCCAGTGCAGAAAATCAGAACATCTGGCTGCAGCTCCAGGCCATCTTCAAACACCACAGTTTTCCTGGTCATCTTTGACAGGGGAGGCACTTGCAGTACATCCTCTGGAAGTCCACACACAGGAGGCCCCCCATGGCTTAGCACCACTCGAGCAACCACCGGAGACAGCTGCAGGGCCAAGTCAATGCCTGATGCTCTTGCACCCACCAGCACTACAGATAGGCCAGCAAAGGGCTCTGGGTAGCGGTAAGCACGGCTGTGCAGAAGGCGGCCTGCAGTGAGGAAACGAAGGGCAATGTGTTGGCAGAAGGTTGCAAGCAGTTCCCTCTCCTTGGCAACATCCTTGCCTGTATGCTTCCTGAGAGCACACCATGCCTCTCCTGTCCATATAGCTTCAGCTGCCCCTTTGCCCTGCTATCTCCACACTCACAATACAATCTTGCTTTTCTGAGGCTTCACCTCTTACTGCAGGGTGGCATCTTCAGTGGCATGAAATTAAGCCAATCATGCAAAGGACTTTGCTCTCTTTAGTGAGCTCTGCCAGCAAAGCATAATTCCAGGTTGAAAGATTTCAGTGCCTGAAAGACTGGGTGACCACTGGCTCTTGTGAGAGGCCCAAGTTAATAAGATACAGAGAAGGGTTGGAGCTCAGTGCATAGAGCCACCACTGTTCTACATGCCTACACTCATCGGTTCAGTCTCTGGCTACAGCAACAAGGAAGACTAGGAAAAATGCTTCTCAGCCGGCTGTCTCATAGAGCCACTGCCAGTTGCTGCTACAGTGTTCTCAGTGTAGAGAGCCTTGAGCAAGATCAGGGGTCTCCAGACCTTTCAGCCAAAGGGCCATGTCAAATATCTAGCACAATGTCAAAGGCCAGAAAATTTTTAAAATATAACATTTTAATAAAAACATTAAAGATGGAACTTAGTGAATAAATGGGCTCAAATTTCAAGGATTTCTGCAAGCACCAACACACAGCACAGAAATAAATCACACACTTAAATGGACCCTATTTCCCCACCCCTCCATCACAGCTCGAGGAGTGTTTGGTTAACTGGGTCAGAGCCTGTTAGGGAACCAGAGGTTCCCCCTGGGATGGTTAGAGGCATCTGGCTCCCAAGTCAGGGTTTAGAGACCCCTGACCTAGATGGATCTGCTAGAGAGAAAGCACCTGCTTATCTTCTTGAGACACAAGAGTAAGAGACTGAGATCTTACCTTGGAAGTTCTCAAGGCCAGGGATAGATGGTATGAATGGGCTTGAAAAATGCCTGCAGAAACAAGAATGTGGGGGCCTGAGTTAGTCAGATACCAAGTCCCAAAGCCCATTTTTCCTCCTCTCTCATTTCTTCTCAAGTTGTCAGGGATGTTCCTTTCCACCCTAAAATTTTGCATCCTAGACCTGGATATAGCCAAGGCAGCATCCAGTTTCACCCTTTCACTTTCAAACCTGTCACCCACCAACTCCTCAATCAACTGGACTCACCCTGTGCAGACCATGACGGCATCAAAATGCTGTGTGACGCACTCTGTGGATTCAGACCCCTGCAAAGCTGCTCTGACTGACCAGCCACTTCGGCGTCCCTCATCCCTCGGCACAGGCCTGACTTCCTTCACCAGCCACCGGAACTTGAGGAAGGAAGACACTGGATAAGATATAGCTGAGTCCTGGGCAACAACTTATTGTGGTTCCCTTCCCCAATTATTTTCTTTTCATTTCATTCATTCATTCATTCATATCCCACCCTTCTTCCTAGATAGGAAACCCAAGGTGGCTAACAACTTATAAAATACCAGAATAAACTATGGTTTATATAATACAGTTAATCCTCAAGGATGTTTGTTTCCCAGCTCTGACCACCTTCCAGCCTTCCCCCCATTGCCCCTCAACTCTCACCCAGACATAGTCCTGGATGCCAAAGTGTTTTGCGTAGCTCTCCAGGTAGGCCAGCACCTCTGAGTGATGCAGGAATGACGGCAATGCTGGGTCAAAGGGAAAATCTGGGAAGGCCATCACTTCTTTGGGGAGGTTGGTCCTGTGAGAAGGGACAGGATGTACCTCACCCCATAAGCACACATCTTTCCTCATCACATCTCTTCCCATCAATGTCAAACCAGTAGAGAAGTGTGAAAAATGGTAGTGTACAAGCCCTCTCAGAGGCAAAGAGCCATGTGTCCCAGTAGCTACCTGAGGTCACGATACATGCTGGAGTGGATAGACTGGCTTTCAGCATCTTCCCCAGTCTCCTCAGAGTAGACCCAGATGCCTCCCAGGTGGGCAGAGGCCTCAAACACCACTGGAGGAGCAAATGCGTCAGGTGAGGAGAGGATGTGCCGGGCAGCACACAGTCCAGCAGCTCCTGCCCCAATGACTGCCACACGCAGCTTTGTTGATGCCATCTTGTGGTAGTGGCTGAAGGAGAAACAAAGAGAAGGATGTTAATGCAGGGCAGGGGCAAGCAGAGAGGTTTTGTGGGCACTACACAAACTCTCTACAACCAGATGTAGCTCCTTACTGCTTTCTTTGGGCATCTCACAACTTACTTCATAAGAAAAACCTTGTAGGATCAGGCCAAAAGTCCATCTAGTCCAGCTTCCTGTATCTCACAGTGGATCACCAGATGTCTCAGTGCGCACACAAATGACAAGAGACCTACGTTCTGGCATTCTGAAGCAGGAGGCTGTCTGTAACTATGTAATTAATCTGTGGAACTCCTTGCCACAGGATCTAGCCTTAATGCCTTTAAGAAGGAAATGGACAAATTTCTAGAGAAAAGGACCTATAAGCCATGAGGGGTGTAAGTTTGTGTGTGTACATGTGTGCACAGATTGATGTAAAGTACACTGAGGCAACCTCAAAATGCCAGATGTAGGGGAGAGCACATGGATACACATGTCTTGTGTGCTCCCTGAGGCATTTGATGGGCTGCTATGAGACACAGGATGCTGGACAAAATGGGCCTTTGGCCTGATCCAGTGGAGGCTTTTCATACTTTCTTACCCATGCTGGGCTTTCCCTCCAGAAATTGGTCCAATCCCCTTTTCAAGGTCTCTAGGCCAGACACCATCACCACATCCTGTGGCAAGGAGTTGCACAGACTAACTCCATACTTGGTAAAGGAGTGAACAGTTACATACTGGGTAACTTCCCACTTCTGGGTAATGCCATTCTTCCCTCACATAGTAGTCTTTTTCAGGGCCAGGTATGCAAAGCCAACAATTCTTTATTTCTTTCCAGCAGGCCTCAGAAGTCTATAAATATTGCTCTTCCCCATAACAAGGTCAGGACTGGGAGCCCTCAAAACCAGAGATGCCCACCTGACCCAAGTTAAAAAAAAAACCAAAATAAAACAAGCAAGGAAATGGAGCCCATTCCAGTGAGGAAGTGACAGCACAATCCTAACTCCTTGTTAGGCCGGCACATGTCCCATGCTGGTCTGGATATGTCACAAAAGTGCAATAAAGCACTTCTGTACCTTACATGGGGGTTTAGGCCTGGGTGCCACACCACACCACTGCAGGAACTGAGAGACAGGTGAGTTGCACGATCCAGCCAATCTGTTTGGAAGGTGCAGGATCCAATGGGAAAAAGGATTAAGGGGCTCCTGATCCTTAGTACGAGTAAGTATAGTTCTGCAGAGGAGAGAACGGCCTCTACTCCAGCAGTCCAAAAAGCTGCACTTTCCCACCCTGGCACTGAAGGAGGCTTGGCAACACTGTTGAATCAAAGGTTAATCTGGAGACTATTTTTATGGGCTGCAGCCTTCCTGCCACCAAGTAAACTACACAACAAGTGCAAGGATGGGACAAAGACTACATTTCCTATAATAGTTGTTGCTAACAGAGCAGGATGTGTTCATAACATGGGGAGTCACTCCCATTTGGAAGTGTGGACCAAAGCCCCTTATTGATGGCAGGGTGACCATAAGACTGGAAATTTCTGGATTTGTCCTATTTTTTAGCTCCTATCCATGTGTCTTCCAAAAAGGCTTCATTGTCCCCCATTTTGGCTTCATTTTGGAACTCTGCCATGGTGTGCAGCACCCCATCATGTCATACGTCTTTGGATTCCCATAGAAGAGCAGAATCCTATGCAAGTTTTGAAATACAGTGGTACCTTGAATAAAGAGTGACTTGAATAAAGAGCGTTTTGTGTAAAGAGAAAATTTTTCTCAGAAATTTTGACTTGCTTAAAGAGCAGTGTCCTGAATAAAGAGCACTTCTGAGGAAGTTTGGAACAGGCTTTCATAGCAAGGGAACCCATGGGGGGGGGAGAGACGAGGGGACTAGCTTGAGCTACATTGGGGCCCTGGGCACAGTCTGGAATAGGCTTCCATGGTCTGGGGGGAGCCTAGACCATGGAGTCTGGGGGGAGCAGCCTGGGGGGAGCAGCCTGAGCCAGGTCTGTATGTGGGATCTGTGTGTGGCAGTGTGGAAGGTGTGCCTTATCAATGTTCTAGTGCTGCTCCCCATCAGCAGCTTGGGAATGTTAAAGTTGCACATAAAGACAAAGATTCCATTCAGCCAATGGATAGCAGTGACTCCATTAGTGATTGTGAAAGAGCACAATCCTAACCATGACTACTTAGAAGTAAGCCCCATTGTGTCCAATAGGTCTTACTCTCAGGAAAGTGCAGCCAAAGTACAATTCAGTACTGTACAGTATTTTCTTTATTGCAATGTTTGTGTGTATATATATATATATGTTTTGTAATCATTTTTATATACAGTTAATATTTTATGTGAATATTTTTTGGGTTGTGGAACTGATAGTCTGAGTTTCCATTATTACCCATGGAAAAATCAGCTTCATGTAAAAAGCGTTTCACGTAACAAGCATGCCTCTGGAACAAATTAAACTTGTTACGTGATGCGCCACTGTATCTCCTTTCTATCAAACGTTAAAAAACAAAATAAAAAATATGTACTGAGCATATACATATTAATATAAATATATATTGGGCCACAATCATACTGAGGGCCCAGAAGCAAAGGAGAGGGGCCCAGAATTTTATGGGGTCTTACATTTTCTGATCTTTCCTGATCTCGCTTGCATTGTGGGAAGCGTGTTGATGCGCAGTGGCAGCTGCTGCTGCAAGCTATCTCTGCTGGGTCCAGGAATGCATATAGGCAGATACATAACACAGGCAGTTTCAGTTGCATACAATACTGTGACAGCTCTGGAGGGAAACTGACCTGCTACAGTAGCTCATGCTGCAGAAGTAAGTTTTGGTACATACAAGATACATTCCATTCTAAGATGATAATGCTCATTTTCTGCAACAATTTTCTGATAAACCGCATTTACTTGAATATAATGCACCATCAAATCTAATGTGCACTCCATACTGATAATCAAAACACTGTACTTACTCAATTCTAATTAACATAAAATCTAATGCACGCCCTGATTTTGGAGACTGAATTTAGCTGGAGCGTTATATTTGAGTAAATACAGTATTTAGGAGTGTGTTTGGTTTTCCATATTACTATATGTTGGTGGTTCCCAAAACACTGAGCAGGTTGGGGCCACACTGGTGGGTTGCAATCTGATTTTTGATGGGTCACCCAAGGTTGATGGAAAGATCAGCCATCTAATTTAAATTTAAATTATTGAAACATCAGATACTGCTGCTGCTAATTTCCCTGCAAAGAGCTTAGCTCCTGCAGTTTGCAAGAAATAAATATAGAGAGATCAGGATCAAGGTCTTTTTTTAATTACAATCACTTATAAATATTATTTCTCTTTAGATCTCTCTTTTTAACTGTATGGTAAAGCTGAGTGTGTCCCAACAGGGTGCTGTTTTAAGAAGTGGGAACAAAAAAGTTTGGGAACCACTAGCTGCCCATGCAGTACAACGGGGAGGGGGTAGCAGAGACCTGTTGCCACCCTCCAATGCCCAGTTTTGCCCCCTCCCCACCCATGATAACCATTTGTCATAACCGGAAAAGAGGACAAGGCCCTTCTGAAATGTAGGAAATTGTAGGATGCAACAAAATAAATGCTTAAAAAAACTCTTATATATTGTTTTCATGTGGTTAATTTAACTATTATTATTATTTAGTAAATTTATACCCCGCCTTAATAATTTAAATATTATTATTTAGTTAATTTATACCCCTATATAGCCTACTCAAGGCGGCTAAGAATAAATACTATATCATAAAATTTACATATAGGCTGCAGTCCTAAAGCCACTTTCCTGGGAGTAAGACCCATTGAACAAAATGGGCTGACTTTTGAGTAGTTAGGATTTTGAGTAGTTGAGTGGGTAGGATTGTGCTCATAATTACTAAATTTGAAATATACAATATATTACATACAGGCTGCTGTCTATATGTAATAAACAATTTCCTGGGAGTAAGAACCACTGAAAACAATGGGACTTACTTCTGAGTAGACACGGTTAGGATTGTGCTCGTAATTTATTAATTACAAGAAGGTAGGCTGACTGCTTACAAGGGAATGGAGGACAATTAAGATTTTTTCAGGACACAAGGCTAAAAAGGAGGACATGTCCTGGAAAAAGAGGACACGGTCCTGCTCCCTGGGAAGAGCCCCCAAAGAAATTTTGTACCCCCAGAACAAATCCCACCTGGAGGCCCTGGAGCTAGTACAGGGATTGGGGGGACCTCCAGGGACTCCCTTGGAAGGCACAGTCTAGGGGGACACCTACCGATGGGTTGCTTTGGGGCTCCCCACGAAGCGAAGGCGGGCTGGGCGAGGACAACAAGACCAGCTCCGGGTCTCCTGCACTGGAAAAGGGGCAGGGCCCGTAGAAGGGGCGCGCTCCTCCCCCTGCCACGCTCCCTTTACCCAGAGTGTGACTCACTGACCTGTGGAACTCCCTGCCACAGGAAGTCTGTGTAGCTGAACTACATCCTCCTTTGACCTGATCCAGCAGAGGCAAGGATGTGGTCCTCATATGTGATCCATTTGTCCTCTTTTGCCAGGACATGTCTTCTCTTTTTTAGCCTTGGAAAAATTCTTCTTTTCCCTGTGATCAGGCAGCATGTAGCCTTCTTGTTATGGATAAATTATATAAATTTAATAATAACTAATACCACCTTTTCCTTCTTTTTAAATAGTTTTTAATTCAATAATAATAATATCTTCTTTTTCTTCTTCTTTAAAACACTAAGAACACAATCCTAACCATGTCTACTCAAATGTAAGCCCCATTTTCTTCAATGAGTCTTACTCCCAGAAAAGTGTCTTTAGGATTGCAGCCTAAAATGGTTTTAAATTTAATAATAACTTCTTTTCCTTCTTCTTTAGTCATTAGCTGGCAGTTGGGGAGCAGGTTGTCCTCTCAACCAATAGCTAATAAAGTGTTGCATTAAAACCGTATGAAATCCATATACATGAGTGTTTTCAGCTTTTATTTTGACATGTCCTACATCTTTCTTGGATGTCCTTCATTTCAGGGGGCTTGTCCTCTTTTGTGGTTTTGACATCTGGTCACCCTGGCGAAGTCAGAATGCCAAATTTTAAAGAAGGTCACCAGGATGCAGGTCTTGTCTTGTGTGCTCCCTGAGGTGGGTCACTATGAGTTACCAAAAGCTGGACTAGATGAGCCTTTGGCCTGATCCAGTGGGGTTTTTCTTAGGCTCTTGCTTGTGCTGATGGAAGAGGGTCTGCTGCTGCTCATCCCACTGTTTGAAGTTGCTGCTCATCGCTGGGCTTACCTGTGGCTTCCTCCTCTCTCTTTCCATAGGTAGGAAGATAAAGTCAAAGTTGCAGCTCTTGGTTTTTGTTGTTTACATCACAGTCCTACACAGGTCTATTCATAAGTACATCTTAGTGTGATCAATGTAACTTATTCCCAGAAAATGTGTATAGGATTACAGCCTTAGACAGGGCTCATGATTATGCACCACTCACCTTGCCAATAAAGTGCTGTTTAGTTAAAGCAATGGTTTTCCCAAAAGTAATGCTCATCTAGTTGCTATGTGAAAGGATGGAGCTACTCCTATAAATGGAGGACAGTAGCCACACCTATGGGGAGCCTTTGGTGTGAGCCATTTGGGGTCATCTTGTTCAGACTATTCTTCATGAAACCTAAGGCTGAATCTATCGAGCTTTGCTGATGAAGCCGTCTTGGAACTATGCTGCAAAGACTAAGAAAGCTAAATGTTTTCCTTAGCCAGCATGTGCTGAACAACTTGCCATTTGTTGCATAAGGGCACAATCCAGAGTAACTATGGGGAGTCCTTGCTCCGGTGTAAGAACAATTTGCTCTGGATTGCAATATGAATTTCCCATAGGTTTTCACTGGTTGGTGCAGTAACTATGGGTACACGTAATGCCTCTTACGTGCTCTCGTAGTTAAGTCTGGTTGCTGCAGAAGCCAACTTACCACTGTGAAGAATGTGATTCTGTTATGTGATTAGGTAGAATCATAGAATCCTAGAGTTGAAAGGGACCTAGTAGGTCATCTAGTCCAACCCCCTGCCTGCAGTAGTATCAGTTAGATTTAGGAGAAATATTTTATTGTTTTTGTGTTTGAAACTTACCATGCAATGTGTCAGTACCTTGTTTTCCTTAATAAAACTATATAATTTTTAAACAGAGTTGATTAATGCTTGATCAGACCTTCCCAATGAAAGAACTCTGGGGTAAGTGATTGCTGTCAGTGCTTAAGTGTCTAGGCTGGGGCCTGGTGAGTTTTCAGAGGCCCAGGTTCAGCCAGTGACTCAAGGTGTGAGTCAAAGTCTTTCCCCTAAACCGAAATCCCCGTGCTTGAAAATCCCAGGGGTGGCTTGAGCTCTGGTCCCCACACGAGATTGATCAACAAGGGCACGAAACCCCAGGTAACCGCCATATAACTGAAGGCAAAAGGAGAAGGGGGTGGTCGAGAATGAGGTAGTTAGTGTCACAGAGGCTATGAACATGAATTTGAATGGACTTCAGAAGCAGGTAAAGGGTAGGGGGGCCTAGCATACTGCAGTCCATGGGGTCACAAAGAGTTGGACACAACTGAACAACTAAACAATAGCAAGCTAATCTGTGAAAGATTAGTTGTGGGGATGGCACATCCTAGTCCAGACGCTTTACTGATACCTTGAAAGCCCTGCCGTTCTGGAAAGTTATGTCATGGACATTGATTCTGAAGGAAAAGCTCTCTACTCATGGGCAAAGTACTACTCTCAGGTTCAAATAAGCTCTGGTGCTAATAAACTGGTTCAAATTAGCTACATCTAATCATAGGAGCAGAAACTCCAAAACTTGTAGATCAGTGATACTCCAGCATTTCAGCGCAGGACCACTCTCCAGACTTAAAAATCTGTCCTGGACCACCTGTCAAACTTACCGGAATGTGACATCACTATGATGCCAGAGCTCCTCTATGTCTACTCGGAAGTAAGATCTATTGTGTTCAATGAGATTTACTCCCAGGAAAGCCCAGTGCCAGATTTCAAGATGGCAGATCCCACCCTCTTGTAACCCTTCCCCCAACAAGAGATCCCGATCACTGATCTAATTCAGAGGTCTCCAAGCATTTTGGCAAGAGGGCCACATCATCCCTCCGACACTGTGTCAGGGGAGGGAAATTATTTACATGTCAAGTTTGAATAAATTTACATATAAGATTGTTTTACAGACATTGCAAGGCTTGACCGTGGGCTGGATGGGCCTTGCTGAGGGCCAAATTGAGGCTCGCCATGGGTCACATTCGGCCTGAGGATGGGTGTGGAGACTCCTGCTCTAACTCAACAATTTTTACCCACAAGACAGAACAAAAAACATTGAGTCAGCCCTGTATCTGTCTCATCAACCCCCACCTCCCATAGGAAGAAGTTTGTAGGCTGATAGTGAGCCACTAGAGTGTCCAAAAAAAGGCAACCCCCTAATCTGAAGTGGCAAATCAGCAGCAAATGGACAACCTAAGAATGAATGAATTCCACTATCGTTCATGGATTAGATAGCTCATTTTAGTGCCTACTATGTGGTAGTGAGGGTTGCACAGGAAGCTGACGTCTCTGCCACCATCATCCTGCCTAGTTCATCTTATCACATCTTCCCTTACAAGGTGGTCAGGAGGGTTGCTCTGTTGCTCAACATAATTTTGCAAAACATTTTGCATACAATTACTCACATCCATCAGACTTCACAAACAGTATCTACTGATATTCTTCAAGATACTGTGTCCTGTATGGGATTCTTTTCAATTTACACAACCTGCAGATGGGGATGGAGTTCTCTGGAGCGTGAGACAGTTTGCCTGACAACTTGTTTGCCTGTCGACTAGAATATGGATACATTGTGCAACAAAAGAATTTTTTTGTTTGTTTCCTGGAACGTTAGAACTGATTTTTGGGTATATTGGGCGTGCTGATTCTAAATACCTAAACAGTTTTTCTCTATTAGCTATACTTTTTGAGATACAGTGCTAATGAGTGTCTATGCATCTGTCAATCAAAAGTCTAATTTGCCACAGAGTGCCATGATGTTTATATCTCAGAAATTAGAGCTAACAGGTGAAAATTACTGTTATATTTGAAACCAGCACACCAAATATTCATAGAATCAGCTCACAAAACCTCGGAAACAAAACCACTGTTGGGCAGTGTTATCTGCACTGCCAGAGGCTGAGCAAAGGGGAGAGTAGTTAATACATCATGAACTGAGGGAATGTTACCTTGAAGATGGCAGTCAAATGCCTTCTCCTGAAGAAACCCTCCATTGATTGTACTCTGTTGATTGCACTGTGTTGGAGAACTTCCTGCCAGTAATATGCCCCCACTTTCTGGGCCTGGTGATCAAGCGACTGGTGGCACCTCAGCACCAGGGGCTTAGTATCTGGATCTCTTTCAATCTTGTTTCAGGCTGGGCTTTGGGACAGAGACAATCCTGATCACCTTTATGGATTATATTTGCTGCTCCTGTTGGACCTCTCAATGGCTTTCAACACTATGGGCCATTGTGTCCTTCTAAACTGACTGGCTGAGTTGGGGTTTGGAGGCACTGTTTGTCATAGTGCCTTCTTGGATGACTGGGCTAAGAGGGTGGTGCTTGGGGATGTCTGTCAGCACCATGGCCATTTGTCTTTGAGGTGCTGCAGGGATCTATTGTGTCTCCCATACCTTGAGAATCTGCATGAAACCGCTGAAAGTAGGGTTGCCATAATTCTTCTTTTTCTATTCTCTTCCACAAAATCATGGCAGGACTGCCTGTCACGCTTGCCAGTATGTAAATGCAATCCCTGAAAACCAGGACGGTTTTCAGGGACATATGGGAATCCTAGCTGAAGACAAAACTAACAGGGACACAACCAGTGGTGGGATTCAAATATATTAACATGTTCTATGTCCTAATAACCTAAATTAACAACAGGTTCTATGTCCCATTAGTAACCAGTTCTCAGAACCAGGTGCTCATTAGCAAAGGGTTTTATAGAACCAGGTGTTCATTAGCAAAGGGTTCTATATAACCTGTGAGAACCCCCTGAAACCCACCACTGGACACAACTAACCTTTCCCCCCCTTTTAGTCATTCTTTAGGAGCAGTTCATGGGCTTTGCAAATGTAACATCCACATGAACTTAAGCATTACTATTCACTTGTGATTGTTGTGGACTTGCATTTTGTTCAAATATTCTTATAACAGCTGGCTTAGAATATTTAAATGAATAAGGGAAAAATAAAGATTTTGAGTTTTTCTGGTGTCTTTCTTTTTTCCTCCAGCAGGAACAGTGGCAATGGATTCCTCCTATAATGAAAGAAGTTTTCAAATCTCATTTAATACTGAAGGTTGGCTTGGTAGAAGGGCACTCTGCATGATCCACTTTCTGAAAGTACCACCATAAGTAACTTGCATTGATGTCATCATCATTTATTTCTGGACTGGGATGGACTGCAACAAACAGCATAAAGAGGTTCAGGGTGAACAAGAAGCTTTTTCAAGCGTGCAAAAAAGCACATACGTGAGCTTTGCCTGCTGAACCTCCTAGTGCTCCCTGTTGCATTGCACTATTGTTCTTGCTGCTAGACAGCTGCGGCCTGGGGAGGGTCCCATGTGCACCCGTGTGCACCACTTCAACTACCACTGATGGGACAAATACCACTGGTTGAAAATACTGACCCCATCAGCCTTCCTTGTCTGATGGTTGTAAAATAAATTACTGGTAGGTATTTCTTATTTAATCCCACTCAAGGGCAAAAAATTTCTTTTGCCTTTGGCAATCAATTGCAGTTATAGTCCAACAACATTCTGTTTGAAATTACATTTTTATTATTAAAATAGACATTCAAAGGGCCCTGTCAAATTCACGTACCGAACGTCTGGGTCTGACAGTACCCAGTTAACTAAATTACAGCACCAAGGAACATGAACACAACTAACGAGCATAGATAGAAAAAACTATCTTCTTACAAGAAACTCGTTTCAGAACAAAGTGTGAATACATGCCTAAGGCCTAAAACAATCTGCACTCATACAGTGCTACATATGCAGACATTCATTTAAGAACAGAGGCTCAGTCTGCTTACGGTTTGGCTTATTTCATTGGTAACAGAATTAAGCTAAACCAAAAAAGTATTTTTTAAACATATGGCATCAGCACTGAGTACTGCATATTTAAAATAATATTACCTAATTTCTGTTTTCCCTCCACATTTAAAAAATATATTTCCTAAATTTAGAAGTCAGTTAAAAATATTTGCTTAATTTATGCTTCCTCTGCCAATTACATAAATATACCCTCTTCAACAAGGCCACTCTGTGCAGATCATTAAATGTGAATAATCTCATTGCACAACATTAGTTATGGGCACTTGTGGATGTAGGTTCAATTCCCTACCATCACTGGGATCGTTAGAAGAAAAATGTAAGTCAGCCTTGCACACCTTACATAAATTAACATGGCTACTGTTGTTTGGGCATGGGATACAGAAGTGGGCTTTTGGTTAGCAGCAACAGTTTTGCATCTATACATACACATGGTACCTAAGGTGACAAAGGCCCTGAAAACAGTCAAACTTACATTAACTTTGGTATAGGAAGAACAATGTTTAAAAACTGAGACTAATGCCAGAATTTACGGATTAGGAAGCAGAAGATGATTATACCCCAGATTTGAACAACGTTGCTCAAGTCTTGCATACAATCTGCTAATTTTATAACCAAAGATTTTGTTTTTAACTAGTTCCACTTGAAAGCAAGGAGCTAGAGTTGCTGAAGTTTCATCACATTGGAGCCTTGCAGATTCAGAAATAAGGAGAAGAGCTAAGAACCACTGTTACGAAGAGCGATATCTCAAAGAGTAGCACAGAACAGAGCCTTCCAAATACATTTCCACAACGGTTAATTTTCTAAGCCCAGAGTATGGCAAGCAGAGTTAAAGCTTAATCAGAGCAGAATGCATATGCAGTATCTAAAAGTTTCTCACCTTGGTTTTAGGTAGACCCACCACTTTGAAAGCTTGGCTAAAAAGGGAGACATCTTTAATAAACTGAGGGCCCAAACATTCCAGCACTGATGCAGACATGCCAAGAGGACACATACTGGATCCTGCAATTTGTGGAGGGGGGTGGAATCAAGAAGGCCTCCTTAAGGGAACATTTGCATCGGTGCTAGAAAGTTGGTTAGAATTGGGCCCAGAGTAACATTTTTGTCCAAGAGCTTTTTAGATGAAGTTATACCAGAATGCCATTATCTTTACTATACCAAGATGGAACATTTAGTCACTACAAGGTCATGCTGAAAAATCTGATATTTGTGTAACCTGAGCTATTGTGCTGTTGAAATAGAATAGTGAGGGGTTGCAGCAAGAAGTTACCTCCGGACTGAAAAGATGTACCGGTAATCCCACACTGGAGAGTCTGCCTACTTGCACTACTTTTCATGGCAGGTAATTGGGAGAGGTAGTAGTAGAGACAGAAATTTTCTTTTTCAACTTGAAGTGCTTACAACAATGCATCTAGATTGAGATGCAATTTTTGAGGGGGTTGTTAATCTCCAGAAATTATCTAAAGCAGCCAGAAATAAAATGTTTACAGTCAGGACACAAAGCAAGGGAGACATCCCCATTCTTGGTGGGGTTTCTAAAGCCTTCCCTCCCCTGCCACTTTTGGCTGGGTAATTAACTGTGATGGTTGAAAAATCAATCCAAGTGCCAGCCTCTCCTTAAGCTCAATCAATGGCATCTTTCCCCATTCTTAAGAATCAGCTAGTCCTAAAAGCTCAAGCCATAAACCGCCAAGAGGAAAGCTTGTGCAAATAGAACATTCCAGTTTATTTTTATGGCCAGAAATAAAGTGGAGCAAGATAATTATCAAGATGTGTTGGTACCACATGTGTATAAATGGTTCAGCTGAAGACATGCCTGAGCTCCTTCAGTAACATCAGTTTCAAGACCACTGAAGTAGAGTTCAGGCCCTTTGGCAGTCAATCATAGAGTTTTTCCGATTACCCGAGAATGATCCATCTCACTGTAGCCCAGAATTGCCCATTCCTAAAGGTAACCATTTCCTTTGCTTTGGTCTGTGCCTGGCTATACACCAGTCACCAGCCCTTTCTGGTTTCCAAAAAAATTAAGTATCTTAGGTGATGCCTTTTCAGTGAGAGAGTCCCAAAGATTGCAAAAGGTGAAAAGTAGCACCCAGAGCCCAGCTTGTCTCTATGTTGTTCACCTTCTTTGCTAGCTGTAAAAAGGAAAAAAAAAGAATTCATTGCCCCTTGATTTGATTAAGTACGTTATTTTAGGATGCATATAGTTTTACTGTAAATTCTGATGAATGTCATGGGAATTTTCTGCTTTGGAGTACTGAACTAGTAAGACGGCCACCACAGTAGGACCAAAAATTAAAGCAGACCAAAAATTGCTAAATCATTATGTTTGTTCTTGGCCAGTTTGTACTGGCCCAACTATCTTTTAAGTTTCTTAATCCACCCATGTAGTTATGGAATGTAGTAGTGGACCAGCAATTTAACCAAAAGAAATATAAAGATTTTCTTCAACCAATTTACTGTACTCACCTGTAGTATTGTGCTATCTCCAAATCCAAAGCCTTCTTTCAATAATGCTGTAATGTAACTGAGATCCATACAAAGAAAGGGACTGGCAGAGGTATAGTTGTCCAGATTGTCACACACTACAAGGAAAAGAACCCTTTAATATTAAAATACTCAATATTTTAATAATTAAATATTTTAGTATTAAAATATTCAATATTAAATTAAAATTATTCAATAATATCTACAACCATTGCTGTCATAGACACTGAGCGATGATGCATTTACAACTTTATCCATCTGCTTTCCTTTGCTAAGGAACCCCTTATAATGATAAAGCCATTATAATTATATAATGATAATGATGTAATAATAAAGCTGTTATCCCAAAGCTTCTTTGCAATCCCTTAGCCCTGATAAAATCATGTCTGTACCTCCACTTGCCAGAATGCTCTCCACCCAGATAAATTCAAGGGCCAATCTCAATAACCTGTTCTTCGATTGATAGGTAAACATGAACAGATACTCTGGATTGTAGGGTAAGTCTGAAATCTTGTCATCACAGTTCTTATCAATTTGGCAATATTTTATTCAGAACTGCATAATTATTCAAATTGTTTTATATTGTTAGACCAGGGATCTTCAAATGTTTCAGCCAAAGGCTGCATCAAATATCTGGCACAGTGCTGAGGGCCAGAAAAACAATTTAATTGTAAAATTTAAATAAATACATTAGAGATGGAACTCAGTTGAATGAATAAATGAATGAATAGGCGTTCAAATGTAACAAAAAGTTACTTCTGGTTTTTATGGGGAAAAAAGCAATGATTTTTTTGTTGGTCCTCAGAACACTCTGAAGTTATCACATTTCAGTCATGTGGGTCAGAAGCTCGAAGGGGACCAGAGATTGGCTACAGGCTGGGTAAAGGCATGCCATAAGTCACATCTGGTTCTTTGGTCATGGTTTAGACTAGAGACTCCTGCATCAGACCATTAATCCCTCTTGTCACTTAATAATAACTGCTCCTATAACCTCACTATAGAAAATATCCCTACAATCCAGAGTAACTACGGGAGCACGTAAGAGACTTTACATGCACCCGTAGTTACTGCACCACCCAGTGAAAACCTATGGGAAATTCATATTGCAATCCAGAGCAAATTGTTCTTACACCGGAGCAAGGACTCCCCGTAGTTACTCAGGATTGCACCCAAAGTCATTAAATGACCAAAATATTTCTTCATCTGAAAACAAACATGAACCCACACACGGTCCTGAAACTGATGTAGCTATTGGCAAAGTAAACTGGTAGGTCCTTGTATCACATCTCCAAAAATGATTTTACCTTCTTTGGCTTTTCTTTCAAAGTCCCTGACTTCTAAAACGCCACCTTTTTCATAATCTAGAAAAGATCAAATGTTAATGTGCAGCGAATCTGAAATCTAGAGTTTCTAGTCTCACATATAATGGTGATTTATAGCCCAATCCTATCCTTCCCTCCTCCTGCTACTGATGCAACCATGCCAAAAAAAAGGTTTGAACTGCATCTTGTGATAGCAAGGGTGGGCAGTCCCAGAGGTCTCTGGGTAACATTTTCAGCTACCCAGGGTAAACCTCCATTTTTGCTGGTAGAATGCTAGTTGCACCAGTGAATTAGCCCAATAGGAATGGGCTTTCAGAACAGTTTCTGATAAAGGGGAGGAGGACAAATTTCTTACCCTTTTCAGTGAAAACATGTGGACTGTATTTTTCCATAAAGATTTGGAAGTCAGAGTCAGTCCAAATGGGTTGAGGTAGTAAACTCTATGTTCCCACAACTGACACCTCTCTTACAATATGCCTCAGTGTTTAAAGAAAAAAAGCTCCAGCATGGCTTCCTGATGCATCAGAATGTAAATTGGGTTATAAAGGGTTTCTGTGCCTTACAAAAATAGGAGAAGCATGGCAGTTGAAGAATGGCAGTTGTTCTGAAAGGTACTTTAGTCTTGCAAATGTATTATTTTTTGTTTATATCAGTGGTTCTCAGTCTTCCTAACACCATGACCCCTTTATAAGTTCCTCATGTTGTGGGGACCCCCAACCATAAAATTATTTTTGTTGCTACTTTATAACTGTAATTTTGCTACTGTTCTGAATCGTAATGTAAATATCTGATATGCAGGATGTATTTTCATTATTACAAATGAAATGTGTGTTCTATGCACTCACTGAACACAATGGGATTTATTTCAGAGTAGGCATGCATAGGATTGGGCCCTGAGGCTGCAATCCTATCCACATTTACATGGGAATAAAGGCCTCCCTGACTATAATGTGATTTTTTTCAGAATAGGCATGCATAGGGTTGGGCTCTGAGGCTGTCAGTCAGCCCCAGTGCGCACGCAGCTACAGCCGGAGGTCTGGCAAGCCTGACCTGGCCCCCTGCACCAGGAGTCTTTCGGTGACCCCCAGGAAAGCTCTAGGCGACCCCCAAAGGGGTCCCGACCCCCACTTTGAGAAACGCTGGTTTATATAGTACCATCAATGTGCTTAATGCTTTATACACTGTAAAATGCTATTCGGACTGTTGGAGCTATATAAACATATTTGCCAGTTGTGCTGGCTTAAATTGGTTAGGATTGCACCCCTCTATCTTCAAGAAGGACAAGAGCCACAGAAGAACCAATCTATAGTTTCAAAAATTATTGGGAATCCAGGAGGATCAATCCCAGTTCCCTTAAAATAATCTACTAGGGCAAAAAAATTCTATTTTATCCCCAAATATTGGATTTTTAACTCGGGGAAAATTATATATTCCTACAGCAAAGTTCCGTTGTTTGAAGAAAGATGCAAAGATCTTCAACAACAAAATAGTAATAACCAAACTGACTGTATGGGAACTGGAATCCCACTACACCATACCAACTGAAAGAGAGATACAGTAACCACTTTCCAAAAGTAACAAAGCTCAGATGAAACAATTCTTATTTACCTATCAAGTCAGTGTCCACAGCCCGATCATAGTAATAAGAAAAGGCATAAAAGGAACTCCTTTGAATCTCATCTGGTTGGTGCAGTTTGCCTTGTACAACCTTCAGCACTTCAGAATAACAAAGTTCAAATCCTGTTTCCCCTGCCAGGGTAAACACACAAATGTAATCATGGCATAAAAAATTAACACTTCTTGAGGTGATCAGATGTCATAACCACAAGAAAGGACAAGGCATCCCAAAATGTAGGCCATCCAAGAAAAATGAAGGACATGATTTCATGTAGAACACTCATTTCAAGAGGTTAATTTACACACTTTGTTCCTTATTATTAAATTTAAAATACCGTATTCACTCGAATCTAATGTGCCATTGAATCTAACAGACACCCTATACTTATAATCAAACCACAGTATTTACTCATATCTAATTAACAATCAAATCTAATGCGCATCCTGATTTTGGAGACTGAATTTGGCTGGAAAAGGTGAGTGTTATATTTGAGTAAATACAGTTTTATATATAATTTGTTAATTACAAGAAGATTAAGCACTGCCCGTTCACAGGGAAGAGGAGGACATCTTTTGGACAGGAGGCTAATAGACAGATGTCCTGGAAAAGTCTGGTCACCCTGAGCCCACTGCAAATTTATTTATTTATTTATTTATTTAAGCAATTTGTATCCCGCCTTTCTTCCCCCACAAGGGGGAACTCAAGGCGGCCAAACAACAATTAAAAAACAATAAAACACCACTAAAATTAGATAAGGTAATAAATAGAGATTAAAACACAATTAAAAGGTAGTTAAAATACAATTAGATTAAAGCTAAAAACATAGTCTAAAAACGATAGAACAAAAAATGATAAAAACAAAAGCCCCCCAACCTCTGCCCCTATTAAAAAGCTTTTTTTAAATAAAAGGTTTTAAGGCTCTGCCTGAAGCTCTGTATTGAGGGAGCTTTCTTCAGTTCTAAGGGGAGGGAGTTCCAAAGCCGGGGTGCCACCACCAAGAAGGCCCTATCTCTGGCCACCACACCTCTCACATCTCTTAGTGGCTGCACAGTCAGTAGGACCCCCTCAGATGACGGGTCGGAATGTACAGAAGAAGGCAGTCCCTCAGATACCCTAGACCCGAGCCGTTTAGGGCTTTAAAGGTCAGGACCAGCACTTGAATTCAGCCCGGAAACGAATGGGCAGCCAGTGTAGTCGCTGAAGCAGTGGCCCGACAGAGTCAAACCGATGATCCGCAGCAACCACTCGGGCCGCCGCATTCTGGACTAGTTGGAGCTTCCAGACCATCTTCAGAGGCAGCCCCACATAGAGCGTGTTACAGTAATCCAATCTTGATGTCACTAGGGCATGGGTCACCGTGGCCAGATCCAAGCGACTCAGGTATGGTTGCAGCTGGCGGATCAACCGAAGTTGAGCAAAGGTTCCCCTGGCCACAGCCGCCACCTGGGACTCCAGGAGCAGCTGCGAATCCAGGAGAACCCCCAAGCTGCAAACCTGCTCCTTCAGAGGGAGTGCAACCCCATCCAGAGCGGGATGATATTCCAATACCCGAGTCGAGGACTTCCAGTCGAGACCAGGAGAACCTCTGTCTTGTCAGGATTTAATCTCAGCTTGTTCACTCTCATCCAGTCCCCCACTGCCTCCAGGCAACGATTCAGGACTTCAACCGCCTCCTTGGACTCAGGAGGAAAGGAGAGATAAAGCTGGGTGTCATCAGCGTACTGATGACACCTCACTCCAAACCTCCAGATGATCTCTCCCAGCGGCTTCACGTAGATGTTAAATAGCATGGGGGATAGAATGGAACCTTGTGGCACCCCACACCGAAGAGGCCAGGGTGCCGAGCAAGCATCCCCCAGCACCACCTTCTGGGACCGGTCAGCCAGGAAGGAGCGGAACCACTGTAAAACAGTGCCTCCAATCCCCAACCCGGCCAACCGACCAAGGACACCATGGTCGATGGTGTCGAAGGACGCTGAGAGGTCCAGCAGGATCAACAGGGACACACTCCCCCTGTCCATTCCCTGGCGTAGGTCATCCACCAAGGCAACCAAGGCAGTCTCTGTCCCAAACCCTGGCCTGAAACCAGGGTTTCAGTCTCTGTCCCAAACCCTGAAACCAGGGTTTCAGTCTCTGTCCCAAACCCTGGCCTGAAACCAGAGTTGAAGGGATCCAGATATTCAGCTTCATCCAGGACCCTCTGAAGCTGGGACGCCACCACCCGCTCAACCACTTTGCCCAGAAATGGGATGTTTGAGACTGGCCGATAGTTGTTTAAGTTTTTAGGGTTCATGTATAGAGCAAGATACATGAAATTAAAAAGAGGAAGTACAGTATTGGAGTTTTAGATGACCATCTCCATCTCCTAATATTCTAGCATTTCTTTTGTCTTAAAATGGCTAAAGCCTGGAACCGTTTCCATTCCAATCCTTCTTCCTTTATGACTACACATTCAATTCTTTTAAACACACACACACAAACACAGACCCTAGGTGGGGGAAAAAGGCTGAGGACAAACATTCCTCCACAACATGACCCTATTATAACAATGAACACATTCTGAGATAAATATAAGAGATGTCCAGAAATTGTGTGAAGTAACCCTATTGTAACAATGATCAAATATCCATGACTGACTGTAGTGGGGGAAAAGTTAACATTCTTCCTGAACCCAATACTTATGTGTGCCCTTACCATAATATGAAACGGAACTTTCAAGAGAGATTGGATGAAAGATAACACACATGAAGTAAAACCATGAGAAAGACAACTCAAGGCTTTAGTTTACTGACTATTAATGCTCCTACAATAATACAGTAGCTGGGACTTTACATGGACACCACTTCTTTTCTGCGCTGGAGTAATTGCATTTTGACTTATCATGAGATATCTTTAGTCCTCCAATTCCCAGCAGCTACTTTTCTCTGACATTTGCCTTTTCTACACTGATTTCTGCTTTTACAACATTGTAATATAAAGACATTATTTTCATTCATGATTCAATAATGCTTGTTTATCTCTCTTTTGTTTTTTGAAGAGGTGTGAAACCCGGTTAACAAGTACCAAATTTTTAAAAATACTGTCACATTTTATTCAAAATGCCAAATTTAAAACAGCAAAATACTTCAAATGGTAAGAGAAACAAATAAAATTCCTGGCAACAGACTGTTTAACTGAGAATCATATTATGGATTTCCAAGCTAAATTAATTTTTAAAAATGACATTGTTCCCTAATAATTCCTAGTGGTTGAAGATTCTCTAAGGATTTTCCTTTTTCAGTGTGATCATGGTAAGATATCCAGCCTATGGACAAAAAAGTATATTGTTTCATTTCCAGTGTTACCAGTTTGAATCCTGTCATGCAGCAGATATTCTTAGTAAAGTGTATTGTCTAAATGGCCACATTATTTCAGTGGTAATGAAACATTTAAAAGAGCAGGAATGATGGCTACAGATCTGATGATCATTTGAGGCTTTTTTTTCAAATCAGGGACCACATTCTACAAAGACATTTTTTAAAATACAGGATAAAGATAAAGGGACCATAACCAAGAAGCTCTTCATTTGCATCCATCTCACAAAATAACACATTTTTAACTTACCGTCTTTGTTGCCACCATACCGATATTTTACTCCCCCAAAATGCCACTCTGCTTCTAGTTGTTTTGGCAAACATGAACTTCGGAACATCTGTCTGTCTGGTGCTGAAGGAAATACAGATAGGGAAAGTAATGGACTTTGTTTTCCAATCTCTTTGCAATTGCAGGTAAAGGAAGGGAAAAAAGTTTGGCATTTGGACAAAATTGAGATTTACCCAACTGGGAATACAGTGGAAAGGCAGAGCCTCTCCCTTGACTCACTTCTGAATTGCTGCCTCTGAGCTGTAACTCAGTTATTTTTAGCCACTTGAAAGGGAACTTGATTCATCTTGATTCACTGCCTGCCTTATTACCATGATAACTAATTAACTTTGTAGAAGTTAATCACAGAGGTTTTTGGAATCAAATGTCATGAATGGAGTGGTTCAACCTGTATAGATTTTCTGATATATACTTTATAGAATGCTCTGTCTTGGAATCTACTGTACTCCCAGTTACATTATGCTACATTTCTTTTCCTTAATACATTATTGCTTCACTAGAAATATGCACTACCCAATATTTCTAGACAGATCACTACTAATAAACATCAAGCCAAATACCAGACACCAGCTAGCAAATAGCTGCCACCTGCCACACGATTAACACCCAACTAAGTTATTCTGGTTAACAGTACCTTCCATTTCCAGGGCTCCCAATGTTGCTAGTCTTGCAGCCTTCAGCCCCAAACCCAAATAGCTGAGAAGAAAAATGGCATATATTTATAAATTGACATTTGTCTCCCACTCCATCCTATGAGCAAGACTATGCATGTCTATGAGTATGGTTTGAAGGGGCTCTCAGAAAAATGGGCATTGGATTGAAGTGTAAGGGGCCAATCCTATCCAATTTTCCAGTGCTGATACAGTTGTGTCAGTGGGGTATGCTCTGCATCCTGTGCTGGAGGTGCACAGTTAGTGAGGCTTTCCTCAAGATATGGAAACATATGTTCCCCTACCGTAGGGCTGCATCATGGATACATGGAGCTAGAAAATTGGATAGGTTTGTGTTCAAGATCAGTGTTTCTGAAACTTATAGGTCACAGTTTGCCAGCCTAGGAAGCATTTGTCCCTGGTCCCTTAATACACAATACCCAGATCTGGTCACTGCTGGAGAAAGAGGCTTTTTTCACTTACCTTCACCTGTGCCAATATCAGTATGGTGGAAGTGGTTCACAATCACTATTTTTAACTTTTCTCAAGCTTGGGGAACCCTGTAGAGACCTCTGGAGGGTTCACCATACCCCACCTCAAGGCTACCACAGGCAGAAGTTAGTGAAAAAAATCCCTCTCTCCCTGGTAGTAGAATGATCCTTCAGATTATGTTGCTGCCTCTCAATGCCCCTGCAAATACTTAGTGGTTCATCTTCTGAGGAGAAGTTTAGGAACCACTGAACTACGTAGCACACTATTAAAAATAGGACTTAAATTATTTGTTAAAATAATTCCCAACTATATAATCCTTTCACGTAAGTCTTTACAATAATCCAAGTACTGTATACTTTAAAATAAATGGGAATACAAATATTGAAATCTCGCATTTCACAACAGGTGTTTAGTTTTTAAAAATTATTCTGCAAACATCAACCAGCAGTGATTCTCATGCATTTTAGTTTGGGACCCCTTCTGAGAATGAAAATCTGTTCAGGATCCTTGAAGTGGTGTCACGGCCTGAAGTGACAGCAAAAGGAAGTGATAACACTGTGATGCCAGTGGTGCTTACTCATATTTGTTTGACTATGAGCACAATCCTAACCATGTCTACTCAAAAGTAAGCCCCATTGTATTCAAAGGGTCTTACTCCCAGGAAAGTGTCTTTAGGATTGTAGCCTCTGGCTGCAATCCTAAAGACACTTTCCTGGGAGTAAGAGCCATTGAACACAATGGGGCTTACTTTTGAGTAGACATGGTTAGGATTGTGCTCTAAGTCCCATTGTGTTCCATGAGACTTACTCCATTCCAAGATGGCAGCATCTGGCTTTTCGCAGCCCTCCTAAAATGAAGTTGTGACCCACCAAAGCGGTCCCGATCCCCAATTTCACTTGCATACAGAATGGTTTTAAGAACTTAAGGTAGAAAGATAAATTTTGTTTCTGGCCAAAGTTTAATTAATACCTCTATGAATCATGTGTAGAACACCTTCTCACTTACCTGTGTGTGTAAAGCTTATAAGTGCTGTTGAACATTTCAAATGAAGTTAGGAAATCCATTGGTGTTTGCTCCAAGGTTTCCTAAACATTTGGAGAAAGTAAGAAAGTAATTTCATGAGAAAACTTGTTGCTTATTTTCAGATATACCGTGTTATGTGCACAGACCCAGAGCCAACTGGAAAGAGAGGTTGGCCTTGCCAAGATCATTTTTGCTGCTATTTGTAGTATCACAGCATCTTCAATGTCTCTTACTTTCTACGTCAGGCTTAACAAAATTAGCAAATAGTAGAGCTAGAGCACAATCCTAATCATGTCTACTCAAAAGAAAGCACCACTGTGTTCAATTTAGATCCACTCGATTCTTTAGATCCATTAGATTGTCAAAAGACCTGAGTGATATAACTGCAGGATCTAACAGATTTTAAAGACATTTCTATTCTTTCTCCTTAAGAGAAAATAAACAATCTGTGAGGAGTTAGTTCCTTGCTGTTTGATTTTTGAATGGTGCACTCACTCATCCATTGTGAGGTGGATTACCCTGTTTAGAGGCAATATGCTCTAACCTAAGAAGTCTGCACCACTGTACGGACCCTTTAGGCTGCAATTGTAAAGACACTTTCTTAGGAGTAAGACCTACTGAACACATGGGGCTTACTTTTGAGTAGACATGGTTAGGCTTGTGCTCTTAGGCTGCTGCAGTGCAACATTTCTGGACACAACAATGACATAATATGTCACTACCAGATTTGTAGAACCCAAACCTCTCTGGAGCTTGGCTTCCAGGGCTTTGAGCAGGTTGGCCACATGCTTATACAGCTTAAAGGGGACAGTGTCTCAACACGAGTGGAAGTGCTATTTACACAGAATCATTTCCACAAACCTTGTGATGTGATAAAATCAGAATGGCTATTTTGCAGGAGCAAAGATCTCCTTCAGTGAAGGCAGATGAAATGTGGTGACATTTCTGTATAATTAAGGATGTTGGAAACATCAGAGCCATTTTAAGATACAGATACTACACAGTTATACAGATACTACACAGCTATCTTATATCTGTAAGATACAGATACTACACAGTTATACTGTATGCATTTTGGAATAGCAACATCAAATATGTATGATTTCATAATTTGGGAGCAATGTCAAATGTGTATAAATTCATTTTTCCTCTATTAAAAACTTTTGAGGAAGCCAAACAACACAACAAATTAAAGCTTCTGTAGCCTAGATCTATCTGAAACTAAATACTAAATATAGGAACACCAGCACACTGTAACAAGAAGATTTGGCAAGTGCAACATGAGTTACATCTACACCTTACCTCTAGTTGGGGTAGGAATGTGATCTGGGTTGAGGCTCCTCCCAAGTCCAGTGTCCCCACTGTCTGCTTGTTCCGGCCATACAGCTGCCCTGCAGATGACATAGCAGAGGTTCAAAGTTCTCATATACTTTCATTCTTAAAGTACATTGTTTCACACATTGTTAAATCTTAATAGCTCGAGATGGGCACTTGCAGCAGAATAATGTGAATGCAGTAGATACAAAGGAAAAATACTTTGCAATCAGTGAGTTATACATTTAATGTTTATGGAACATTTTCTAAGTAAACCTTAAAACTGAATTGCACAACAACAGTTACCTGTCAAGAAGTTCACAGTGATCCAGGCTAGAATACCTGAATGGAAGAAGAAAGAGTCACTGAAAATCCCACCTTTTCAGCCTCAAATGCAGTCAACAAAGACATTATTGCATCTCTGCTGCGTATCATCTGCACTTGTCCAAAGAAAATATTCTTTAATTCTCCGCTTGGGTTGCTAATATGCTCTTGGATTTTTTTCCCTCCTTCTCAACCTTCATTTCTGTTTTTCCACCTCTCATAAGTTTTACCTCCTTAAAGATATTTAAGATACCATATCTCTTATCTTCCACTGACCTGCTGAAGTATTGCACTATTTATATTCATACCAAAGCTAAAGGCTGCTCTTACATCTCACTAGTTAGTTAGGCACTAGCCGGATTAGCATGGAACATATGCAGATTGAGAGGATCCAGGCTGAGTTTGGCATGCAATACACTTACAGTATTTGCAATCTTTGCCTATTTTCAGTGAACACCACAAAATTAGGTAAAAAGAGCTTGATAGTATGGTAAATGTAGGCTCATAGAATCATAGAGTTGGAAGGGACCTAGTAGGTCATCTAGTCCAACTCCCTGCCTGAGGCAGGAAATTCTCCTAGAGCATCTCCAACAGGTGCTCTGCTTGAAGATCCCCAGTGAGCGAGAGTCCACCACCTGTTCCACTGCCGAACCGCCCTCACCGTCAGGAATTTTTTCCTGATATCCAGCCAGAATCTCCTTTCTTGCAGTTTGTACCCATTGGTTCTAGTTCTGCTTTCAGAGGCAGCTAAGAACATTCCATATGACAGCCCTTCCTCCATATGACAGCCCTTCAGGTATCTTAAGAGGGCAATCATGTCTCCTCTCAACCTTCTCTTCTCCAGGCTGAACATCTCAAATTCCCCCAACATTTCCTCATAGGGCTTCCCTTCCATCCCACTGATCATTCTTATTGCTGAGTTGTTGATGAGTTGGATTCCACATTTGTCCATTTTATATAAGCACTCAAGCGATAATTCGTCAGAAATTACAATTGCTGTTGCTAGCTTTTTAAATCAAATTATTAAACTATCTCTCTCCTACTAGTACCCTCCCCTCCCTTCCCTTTATTCCTCCTTGAATTTATTTTCCTATTTCTCCCTTCCACACTCCAACCCCTTCCCTATGATATTGTTCTTTTTCTTTTGATGCTTTTGTTTTGTTGTAATCTTTAATGCCAATAAAGGTATTCGTATTCGTATAAGTACTCAACATCTCACTTTGATGGTTCATCTGAAACAATTCTAATTGCAAACTTTGCAAGGGAGACAACATTGCTGCTTCTGTGACAACATGTCACTGCTTTTCATCTGATAGCATCACCAGTAAGGAGCCACTTTGCTCTATATGAATGGAATCCTACATCTCTCCTACATCAATATCTTTAATGGACCTCATAGAATACTGTCATTTTAAAAACACATTTTAAACACTTTTTAAAAAACGCACACTTTTCCTATCCTTTTCTTTCCTAAGACCCACCTTCATAAGATCCATCCATGATGCTAACACTGTTATTAGGAACTAGGAAGGGTGATTCCTCAAAGACCATCCTGACCTGTGGGGGAAAAACAGGTTTTTGTCCTAGGATTAATTCAAAGAAAGGGTGTGCAGATGCTTCAGCCTTACACTCCTACAAGACAGGGAAAACTAAGGGAAGGTAGGTACAAGATTATTACTTTTAACTCAATCTCCAGAAGCCAAACACAGCCATCTCTCACCTTTATGATACATATCACCTGGGTCAAGGTACAATTGTACTGATCAAAACTGTCGAAGATACAGATTCCTCACACAAGCTTCACAATTCTAAAATGCCTAATTCATGCAGCTTAAAGCACGGAGGCAGGCACCCAAAAGGGACATGAAAAAGTCCCCATTTTTTGCACAATGATACCCCCTTTGATGATCACAATCTATTAATACCTTGGAGAGCAGAGCTTGGGCTTTGTGTTCTGCTAGAAGCCGCAGACCCGCTGTGGCTTTCAGTACTACTGGGGTCCTATTCCAGTGGCTGGGTGGCACAGCTTCTTTGGCCATTTCCAGCAATTCTCTGACAGTTTCAGCACCCTAAAGATTAACAGAAACAAAGAAATCAATATTTCATTAATAGTATAGAATAAAGTACCAGATGGCAAGCTTTCTTCAGAGCTCCTTCAACTCATGTGAAGGCTGCTGCTGTAGAAATACTGTACTCCTCGCAAAGCCTGAAAATTCCCATTAGCTCCTTGACATTCCTTTCTTCTTCTTTGGAGAATACCTCTGTTTCTGTGCTACCTCACAACAGTGAAAAATATCTCCAATTTTTCCTGTTGAGCAATGGGTTTTTTGCAACCCACTATTTTTCCCATTTCAACAAAGGGGAAAATAGCACCATTTCTTATGCTGCCTCTGCAAAATTAGTGGAGGAGTGGGTACTAAGTGGGTGGAATATTTTTTTCCCCTGCAATGCCCCAAAAGTCGCATTGTGACTTTAAGGGCACAATCCTAACCATGTCTACTCAGAAGTAAGCCTCATTGTATTCAGTGGGTCTTATTCCTAGGAAAGTGTGTTTAGGATTGCAGCCTAAGTTGCATTGTGAAAAGGGAAAATGGTAGGCCCCCCCCCAAAAAAAAACACAAACAAACATGATGGCCCCAGTTGGAATCTACTATCTTCCAACACCAACCCTGAATCATGCAAAGTACTGGGGAGAGGCATGGAAGCAGCTGCATATTTGAAAGGAGTGCTGTCCAGGGCTGCCTCCTGAATTGGGCTGGTCCCTTAACTCTACCTCCAAACATGACTGGAGTCATGCTCCTTTCTTATCCAGAAGGTGTTCTGCGATCTCCAGAAAGTCTTCCAGTTTTGGCCATCACCCGTTACAAAAAATGAATAGTGTTAATGAACAAAGCAGGCCTCCGTCAGTCTTGAAAGACTATGGTATTGTACTCAGCGCTGTATTCGCTGCATGCGAAGCACGAAAGCCTGGGTTGGATTGTTATGGAGGATAGGCTGTTACCCAAGCAGCAGATTCCCCCCTCTCCACTGAATTAGTCCAATGGAAAGGCAGAGCCGATACGATTGGATCCAGCTGGCATCGCAGAGCTGGGCTAAGGACAGGAGCTCACCCTGTCTTGTGGGGCCGACCCGGGTCTCAAACCTTGGCCTGCTGGTTAACAGGCACAGCGTCTTAACCGCTTGCGCCACCCACAGCTAATGAACAAACTGTTAATGAACAAACTGTATGATTAATATGTTAATGATTCTCATAGAGAGCTTCATTTAGAAATGAATAAAAATTTGAGCTGAATGAACCTAATACTATTTAAAAGTTTTATTTGTAGCAAAATTTAATGCATGAATACAAATTGTTTATTTCTTGCCATGACCAGAATAATAATGTAACCTCTTTTTTAATGAGATAACTTTTGGCCCAAGGGTCTTTTAAAAAGTGGGTTGAGCATTAAAAAGGTGGGGAACCACAAGTCGAAATGGAAACCACTGGGGAGAATTTGGTCATTAGAGCTGTTTAATACTAGAACACTCCACTGCATGCAGTTGTAGGGAGTCCCTCTTTGTAGGTTTTCAAGAAAAGGCTGTATGGCCACCTATCATGGATAGTAGAAGTTGTCTACTACTTAGCAAGAGGCTGGACAAGATGACTAGATGGTCTCCAAGGTATTTCAGTTTTAACGTTCTCTGAAATCCATCTGAATATCTTACCTTCCCAGGATGATCAGCATAAGCTGACAGACCAGGCTTGACTGATTCAAAGATTTCCCCTTCCAATTCTGGAGATTTTTCTGCAAAATTAAATAAAGCGGTTTTTATGATAATATGTATTTTCAAATAGAAAGTGCTAAATCGATTAAAAATATAAATTACAGTGTGTGTATTTATTTATTTATTTATTTATTTCCTCACACCCATGGGGTGGTGTGTGTGTGTGTCACCCTTAATAGCTGAATCTTTTTCAAAAATTAAACTTTTCAGTTCAAGTTCTCCCTTTCTTTTGAAGCACACTTTTTAGCACACAGATTTTGATTTATTGGGGTGGAGGTGATGCACCGGTGCAATTTCAACACCATTTTATAAAAGGAAACCTTAAACCTTGCAAATCCAAATGTGAAAACAATTACTGGAACAATGGACAACATGAGAAATGAGACTAAGGCTACAATCCTAAAGACACTTTCCTGCGAGTAATACCCATTGAACACAATGGGGCTTACTTCTGAGTAGACATGGTTAGGATTGTGCTATAAGGCTGCAACCCTGAACACACTTTCCTGGGAGTAAGACCCATTGAATACAATGGGGCTTACTTCTGAGTATACATGATTAGGATTGTGCTGTTAGAGCACAATCCTAACCATGTCTACTCAAAAGCAAGGCTCATTGTGTTCAATGAGTCTTACTCCCAGGAAAGTGTCTTTAGGATTGCAGCCTTACTCAGCATGCTAATCTGGGAACGGCAATACAGCTGATAATGTTACCCAATATTTTCTGTAATGTGAACATTCTCTATTTTTCTACTCTTAGAATGCATCTTATAAGAATCTTATAAGATTCTTATAAGAATGGAGATATAATACATAAAAAAAACAAATCTCTTCTCCTGTCTGCTACATACAGTTATTAAAAAACCATATTTGTTATGTTTTGCATAGTTAACTGATATTTCCTTAATAATAACTTCAGGATCAATTTATTTTACAGGTTCATGTAACAGGTGGCACAGAGATATGCCTCATACTATTTTCTGCCTTTGTAAAGCTTAGACAAAAAGCCTTTGGCAACAAGAACACTAATCAAGCTTGCTCCTATAGTGAAAACCTATGCTTATTTGCTCTGAAATAAACCCTTCTGAATTCAGTGTGTGTGCATAGGATTTAAGTCTTACAACACAATCCTAACTTGCGCTGGAACAGGCAGGCCAACTGGCCTGAGCTGAATCCAACACAAGGGGCACAACTCAGAGTAAATAATTTTCACAAATGAGCCAGCCCTATGGAGCTACTTGGAGCTGCACCTGTAATTTCATAAGCAGCTTTCTGAGCAGTAGGCACAAATCCAAATAGCCAGATGAGCAGGTAGAAATATATCTTCTCCAGGTGCAGGTCTGGCACTTCTATGCCAGTGCACATTCTTTCGCTAGCTTAGCTTGTTCCTGAGTAGCTATGTATGTCCTTTAAAGGATATTTGTGACAGGAACCAGCACAAGAGACCTACACCTGCTTGGGGGTGTAGGCTTTGATTGCGCTCCAAAACCAGTAAATTTGTCAAATTGGCATGACAAATCAAATGAGTCATTCCTGTGAGCACATGCTTTTTATCCAAGAGCAGTCAGATTGAAGATCCCATAGATGGTAGAGGAGTTTTGTCTCTGGACAGTCTCAGTCCAGATCTGCCCTCAGCTGCCCTTTGCCACAGAAAATATTTTTCCAGGGAAAATAGCAGCAGAAACACCCTAAAATCTAATTCTAGAACTGTGACTATATGGAAGGCACCTCCCTTCATATGTTGTTCTAATCCATAGGGATCCCAAATCTAATCCATAGGAATCTCTTAAGCTACAATTCACTCAGTAGAAAATAAGCAAACTAGCCTGAATCCTTAAAGAATGTCTCATCTGGTTTTTTAAACCGTGCAACTTAATGACAACCAATTTTTCTAGGAAGAGAAGTACACTTGCATAAAGTGATTAAAAATGAATGAAAACTGAATTCAAAAAAGACAAAAGCTATAAAAATTGGGGCTTATGATTTCCCAGCTTCTAACAAACAGCCCAATCCTATGCATCCTCAGTGGTACCTACTCTCAGGTAAGTATGAATAGGACTACAGCCTAAGAAATTAAATTCTCAGAAATAAAGTTTACAGGTCAGTTGCTCAAACACATTCATCAACCTTTGGATGATAAGCAAGATGATTATTGGGAATAATCATGGTTTACAACACGCTTGTAACTATATATTACGAAATACACGTGTTAATGAGAATCTTATCACATGATCTTACCTGGGCTTCTTTGTACAAATGTGTAGATGTGAATGCGGGTTCCTGTGCTTCCTGCATCAAACATGATGCCATAAAAATTTTCCATATTGGATTTAGCTGGACACACATTAGTTGGGAAGAAGTTGTGAAACCACATCTCCGTGTTTGGATGAGAAACAATGCAGTAAATGGAGGAAAGTGCAAATACGACCATGGCTGAAACCCAGCAAAGTGCCATTGTGCTAGACAGCCTCGGGCAGCAGCTGTAGAAATCAGGACTCACAGAGCTGCAGAAGCTCCTAGAGACAAAGATATGAACCAACAGCCTCATTTGTTATAGCAGAAGCTTTATGACACAGAACCCTCCCACAGTCTAAAAAGCATTTCACGCTACACCACATTTCATGCTACAGATTGACTTTGCTAATTCTGACTTTTAAAAGCTGTGTGTGTGTGAGTGTGTGAGAGAGATGTAAATTTACCTAAGTTTATCCAAATTTGAAATGGACTGTATTTCATTTTTTCAACTCCCAACACAGTGTCACAGAGATAATATGGCCCTCCTGCCTAAATGTTTGGGAAACCCTGACCTAGATCAGGTGCACGGGGGAAGGTTAAAGACCCCATGCATGATATTTACAGGGGGGAAAAGCAATCAGACTAGAGCCAATATCATGATTCAAGTTCTTGTTTGGCCCTAAGATTCTATACTATTTTCATTCCATAAATATGCAGACTTTTCCATCCTTGCCAAGTTGACGCATGTATAGCTTCAAGATAATTTCTTAAAAACATCCAACTCCAAACGAACATCTAGACATAAATATACTATTAGGCTAAACTGTGATCAGGCCAACAGTTCTGTGTCCCAACTGTCACACTGGCAGAACACAGATGCCATTCACAAGGACAGACAATGAGAATTTCATCTCCAATTGATGGCAGCTGCTAAGAATGATCAGTATATAGGAAGGATAGGAGACATGCCACTCCAAGTGGCACCACTTGGCACCATATTTTTATTAGAGCAACTGAACAGAAACGCATACTTACACTGCAATCCTATGCATGTCTACTTAGAAAACATCTCATTGAGCTCACTGGAACTTATTCCCATGCACAGGATTGCAACCTTTACTGCCATTTTCAGCCTTTGTCCCCAAATTACATTTTGAAACCATTGTTTCATTAATTTTTACTTCCAAATAAAATGCAAATAAGTTTCATCTGAGCTTCCCCACTAGACTGGCTCTGTTTCGTAGAGTACCAGAAGAAAGGAAGTAACAGGAAAATATACACAAATATATACACACAAACATGTAATTCATACTCAACTCCAGGGTGCAATCCTACTTACACTTTCCTGAGAGTAAGCCCCATCAAAAACACAATATGAGTTACTTCTGAGTAGATATGCATAGGATTGCACCCTCTAGCTTATTCTGCACAGAGTAGTGAATTAATAAAAATTATGCTAGAACACTAAAGTCAGCCAGGAGCATTTAAAAAGAAACGATCGTTCTCTGGCAATGGTTACATCACCACCTCAGCAGTCACAAGTAGGCAAAAGTTTGTGCTGTTTATTTTCAAAGAACCTAAGTAATGCTGAGTCATGGCCTTAGATCACGTGCTGGTTTATCTTCATGAACACAAACCAAATACAGGGTAATAAAATTCATTTTTCTCCCTATTCATAGACATTTGATTTCAATGCTCAGAATACCCTTGTCTATTCCTAGTAGGAGTCAATCAGCTGCTAGAAGCTTCAAAACTTACTTTATGCACCAGCCTTACAGATGAAATGATCTCACTACAAGTACAACCAGTCCGTCCATTCTATCTCTCCATCTATGTTTGATCAATACTGTATTTGGCATCAAAATCCTTTATCTGTCAACTCCTGACATGGTCTGGGAGTCACCCTCCTATTTCTGTGTCAGTTTTGTTGACTCTTCCCTCCTTTCATCTGCCCTCTGCTTTTTGTTCCATCTCGTTTTTCAGCTTCTGATCAGGATCTGTCAACTTACAATGTGATCTGACAAATTACCTAATCTGTCTGCTTACAATATGTTGAAACAAACTTTTAGATCTCCCATAGTAACAATGCCCCTTCCTCACCTAGATACAAATCATGTTGTGACTCAAAAGCAGCAGAACCTGTCTCTGAAGATTAAGAGTACTATCATCAAGTCTATATATATAAAAGAGAAAAGTCACCCACTGACTGACTGACTGACTGAAACCGCTGGGCCTAGAAGTGTGAAATTTGGGGTGGGTGTTCCTTCCATGATGGAGGGGTGCACTAAGAACCGGTTTTTGGAAATTCCAACCGGAAGTGGGTGAAAAGGGGCGCAACGTGTTTTCCTCCCTATACTTTGCATTGGAGAATTGATGACTCCTCAACATTCTGCCCCAACTGCTGGGTCTAGAAGCATGGAATTCTGGGAGGGATTCCTTCTGTCACCTGAACACCCACCAAGAACCCATGTGGAGAAATTTAACCCTTAAGGGGCTGAAAAGGGGTGCAGCGTGTTTTTCTCCTATACTTAACATGGAAGACTGAATAACATCCAGCCAATTTGATGCCTGATGCACAGGGGGGATGTTGTTTGGAGGAAGAGGTTGTGCTGGGGAGGATGCTGTGCATGGGGAGTTGATGCGCATGGGGGATGTTGTGCATGGTGGGTTGATGGGGGACGTTGCGCATGGCTGATGTTGCACATGGGGGATGTTGTGCATGGAGGATGTTGCACATGGAGGATGGGGGGTCAATGTGCATGATTCTATGAAGTCTACTTAGGCTACAATCCTAAAGACACTTTCCTGGGAGTAACACAATGGGGCTTACTTCTAGGTAGATGTGGTTAGGAGACTGCAATCAAAGACACTTTCCTGGGAGTAAGACCATTGAACACAATGGGGCTTACTTCTGGGTAGACATGGTTAGGAGGCTGCAATCCAAAACACTTTCTTCTGCAAAGACACTTTCAAAGTGTCTCCCCGCTTACTCCTTCTCTTCATCCTGAGCCTCTCTCTCCCCTGCTCCCTCCTGGCTAGCCCTGAGCTGCTTCCCTCTTCTCCACTGCTGTTCTCTCCCTCTGCCCATTGTATGCCCAGCCACAGGAGGAATAGCACAAAAGTGTTGCTTTCGCTATGGACAGGCACACTAGGCAGCCCTGACGCTTTTTAAAAGGGCTGCCGGCTAGCGCGTCTGTCCCAACTGCCATTGACTGTGTTCTTTACGTGAAGCACAGTTTGTTACGTGAAGCAGAATCCTAGAGAAATTTTTGTTTGTTATGTGAAACATGCTTTACGTGAGGCATTTGTTACGTGAGGCGTCACTGTATACTGTATATAAAATTGAAAAGTCACTGACTGATTCACTACTGACTCATCAATGCCCCACCAAAACCGCTAGACCTAGAAGCATGAAATTTGGGGAGGGTATTCCTTCCATGACGGAGGGATCAGTCATCAGATCAGAACCAGTTTTCAGAAATTCCAACCGGAAGGGGGTGAAAAGGGGCGCAATGCATTTTCCTCCCTATAACATCAACATTCCGCCCCAACCCCCCTCCACCTAGAAGCATTCAGGGAGGGTGTTCCTTCTGTGACATCAACACCCACCAAGAACCGATGTTGAGAAATTTAACCCTTACGGGGCTGAAAAAGGGTGAAACATATTTTTGGCCTACACTTAACATTGAAGACTGAGCAATACCCAGCCCCAAATCCTGAACCTGCTGGATAGGGGTGCCCACTATTGTGAGCAGGGGGTGTTGTGCATGGAGGGTTGATGCGCATGGGTATTGACATGCATGGGGGACGTTGCACATGGGGAATATGTAAATGCGAGATTGATGTGCATGGGGGTTTGTTGCACAGGCGTGGCTGTTACACAGGCGGGGTTATTGCGCATGGGTGGATGTTGCGCATGGGGACTTCTACGAATGGGGGATGTTGCACATGGCAGTTTATGCACATGGGGGATGTTGCGCACGGGGGGTTGTTGCGCATGGGAAGATATTGCGCATGCGGAGATGTTGCACATTGGGGTTGATGCACATGGGGTTGATGCGCATCGGGGTCAATGCGCATGGGAAATGTTGTGCATGGGGTTGATGTGCATGGGAAGATGTTGTGCATGGGGAGATGTTGCACATTGGGGGTCGATGCACATGGGGGGTTGATGCGCATGGGAGATGTTGTGCATGGGGGATGTTGCACATTGGGGATGTGCATAGGTGACGATACGCATGGAGGTTTATGCGCATGGGGGGACGATGCACATGGGGACGATATGCATGGGGGGTTGAAGCAAATGGGAGGATGATGAACATGGGGATTTGATTTGCAGAGGGGGACCGTGCGCAGGGGGGGTTGTTTCAGTGGGGGAAAGGCGTACAGGGGGGATTTCACTCCCACAACAAGGATACATTTTAACTAGTCCTACCTAAATTCAATGATGCAGTGTCACTGGTACTGGTTCTATTGTATCCCATGGGGGAATTTTTGGCTGCTGGAGGCCTCCTTGGTATGAGAGGACATTCACACAGTATCCAAGGGAGAGTCTCTCTCTCTCTCTCTCTCTCACTCATTCACACACACACACAGAGAGAGAGAGAGAGAGAGAGAGAGAGAGAGAGAGAGAGAGAGAGAGAGAGAGAGAGACAGACAGACAGACAGACAGACAGACAGAGACAAAAGGTACTGGAAAGTTGGATATAATTGTTTTGGATCGAGTTGGACAGAAAAAATGGATACAAAACTTTGAAGCTAACTCAAGGGATTCCTCTCCCTCTCTCTCCCCACCCCATGTCTGGAAAGATCTTCCAACATATTAGCATAGTATTACTGTACACATTATCTCCATTCTCCCAAATTCCTCATTTTCCATTATGCCTCTAGCACTCACGTTACTGTAACCAATCTTACATAAGTGTAACAGAAATAAATGCATATAGTCCTCTTGTCTCTATTTTCCCAAATTTTAGGCTTCATCCTCGTGTTCTGCACATTAACGGCACTATAAATAAATATAAATATGAGATCGTGCCACCATGACTTGTTTGTTTTAATCTGATAAGAGCCACAATCACCAAATAGTCAATCAAGAATTTGTAATATTTTCTCTACCCTACAGTTCTCCCAAAATTTATTTAACTAGTCAGGCAGCTGTGTCAGGAACCACATCTGCACTTACCTTTTCACTTAGCACTTACGTTTCTGCTGCTGCAGAAAGATACAGCTATTAATCAAGTAAGCAAGAATGCTGCTTGTTAAATTTCAAACCAATCACTCTGTGTGAACCTGAGTTTATCAGTCATCTAGTGCAAACAAGAAACTATGTGCAGTGTTGGATTTTATCCGTGCCAGAAAAGTACAAGGGGCATATTTCAGGCAGGGAAAACTGCATTGAAAATGACTCCTGAATCAGAAAATCATTTACTAAGATGAATGTAAAACCAGTATGTCCAAGGATAGGTCTTGTTCATAAATGTCCTAGTGTCGGAGATTAGAAGCAAGGTTGCCATGTTTACAGATGGTGAAGATCAGAAGGGATTAAAAAGGATTTATCCAAACTGAGTACTACTGCAGCAGGCACCCTCAGTCTTGAGACTATGGTATCATGCTCACTACATATGCTGCATGAAGCAAAAAGGCTGATGTGCTTCAAAGTAACTAAGAATAAAGAAATGCACATTGAAGCTAAAAATCAGAACTTCAAATACTGTATAAATACATTCAAATTTATAGAATTTCAAATATACAGGTTCTGAGCTGTGTGAGAGACGAAAAGAGAGATCTTGGGTGCTGGGCGTGTCAACTCATTGATGAAACTTGATGAAAGTGTCAACTCAATACACAGTGTCAGCAAATAAATTCAATTCCTTGTTTGGGATCATTTTAAAAAGGGATTTAATAAAATGGCCAATTTTATTATGCCATAGTACAAATCAATAATAAGGCCACATCTAAGAGCACAATCCTAACCATGTCTACTCAGACATAAGCCCCAGTGTCCAATGAGTCTAACTCCCAGGAAAGTGTCTTTAGGATTGCAGCCTAGGTGTTGAGTCTAGTTCTGGTTGCCACATCTCAAAAATGACATAGCGGAATGAGAAAAAGTGCAGACATCAATCAAAATGAATAGTCGGCTGGGGAACCTCTCTTAAGAGGCAAGTTTGTAGAACTCCTTGCCATATAATGTGGTGATGGCATCCAGCCTTAATGCCTTTAAAAACAGATTGGACAAATTCCTACAGGAAAGGACCAACGCAAGTCACAAGCTATGATGGGTGTGCATAGATGTGGACAACCTCCAAATGCCAGATGCAGCGGGACACCTGGATGCAGGTGTCTTATGTACTCCCTGAGGCATCTTGTGGGCTGCTGTGTAATACAGGAACCTGGACTAGATGGGCCTTTGACCTGATCCAGTGGAAGCTCTTCTTATGTTCTTATGAAAGGCTTCAGCATTTGGGTCCCTTTAGAAAAAAGACACTTGAGTGGGGACATGATTGAGAGATAGAAAATTATGCAGGGAACAGATAGAGTGATGTTCTTTTCCTCTCACTCAACACCTGAACCAGGGAACATCCACTAAAATTGAGTGTTACCTCGACTAAAATCAAGGTAACTTTTTAAAAAAACCATGTAATTAATCTGTGGAGCTCCTTGCCAAAGAGATGTACCGGTAGTTATGAAATCAAGCTGAGATGCATTTACAAGTGAATTGGCGAGGTTTGTGGAGAAAAGTCCATTACAGCAGTGGTCCTCAATCTTTTAGGCCCCACGGACTGTTTCTGTGGAAAATAAATTTTCCAGGGACCAGCCCAGGGGTGGGGGAGAGTTCTGCCTCTGGCAACCTGGAGGGAGGGCTTCCCCCCCAAGAGCACAGCATAGCTGCTTCCAGCTGTAAATCCCATTATAATTAATAGAGCTATTGCTAGGTTACTGTGGTTAGGATTGCAGGTGAGAACCCAATGTCTCAATGCATGTCTACTCAGAGCAGGGATTTTCAACCCTTTTTCTGTGCAGGATGTATTGAAAATGCACAAAGCCACTCTTATTGGAGAGTAAGCCTCATTGTCTGTAATGGTACTTATTTCTGAGTAGACAAGCATTGGATCGGACTCTGAGGCTGCAATCTTATCCGTGCTTTCCTGGGAGTTAGCTCCACTGGCTACAATTGGACTTATTTCTGAGTAGACAGGAATAGGATTGGGCTCTGAGGTTGCAATCCTGTTCACACTTTCCTGGGAGTAAGCTCCACTGACTACAATGAGACTAATTTCTGAGTAGACAGGGCTCTGAGTAGGATTGGGCTTTGAGGCTGTAATCCTGTTCACACTTTCCTGAGAGTAAGCTCCATTGACTGCAATGGGACTTACTACTGAGCAGACAGGCATAGGATTGGAAAAGGCACTTAGAGGAGTCTTCTCACGGACTGGTCAGGCAGCTGCCGTGGACCACTAGTGGTCCCCAGATTGGGGGTTGAGAAACCATGCATTACATTACAGGATACAGGCAATGATAGATATCACCTTACAAGCCATGATGCAGCCTCCTAGTTTTAGTAGTAGGGGATCTCGGAATGCAAGAGAGCAGCAATAGGATACAAGTACTATATATTATTGTCTTCTGCCCTAAGGCAAGTAGGAAGCAACTGGAATGGGATAGTGGGAAGGAAGCTGGACTAGATAGGTCCTTGGTCTGACCCAGCAAGACTTTTCTTATGTCAACATGATTAGAGGAAACACACCGGCATTTACAATTCAGTTTCTTATGCTGACCTGGTTGGGAGCAAAGAGACTGACATCCCTTTCCATTATTTTGACACGACAGTCTGAGAGCTGAACCCTATGTATGTCTACTCAGAAGTAAATCTCATTATAGTCAATGGGGCTTACTCCCAGGAAAGTGTGGCAAGGACTGGAGCCACAATCAGGAGATGAAGCTTGGAAGGATGCAGAAGAAGGGCTGGATTCAGAGACAAAGCCTATGCTTGTTGACTCAGAAGTAAATCCCATTGTAGTCAGTGGGACTTACTCACCGGAAAGTGTAGATAGTGTAGAACGTGTAGATAGGCATGTAAACTGAATGAGATGAAACTTCGGAGGAGAGGGAAGAAAGACTGGATCCAGAGCACAACCCTAGTTGTGCCTACTCAGAAGTAAATTTCGTTATAGTCAATGGGGCTTACTCCCAGGAAAGTGTGGATAGGGTTGCAATTTGACAGCACAGTCATAGACGTGGTCTACTCAGAAGTAAGTCTCATTATAGTCAATGGGACTTACTCCCAGGAAAGTGTGGGTTGGGTTGCAGCCTTAGAGACCATTCCTATGCAGGTCTACTCAGAAGTAAGTCTCATTATAGTCAATGGGGCTTACTCCCAGGAAAGTGTGGATAGGGTTGCAGCGTGCACTGCAGTCCTAGGCATGGTCTACTCAGAAGTAAGTCTCATTATAGTCAATGGGGCTTACTCCCAGGAAAGTATGGATAGGGTTGCAGCGTGCACTGCAGTCCTAGGCATGGTCTACTCAGAAGTAAGTCCTATTATAGTCAGTGGGGCTTACTCCCAGGGAAGTGTGAAGGGCGGCACTGCCACGTCCTACTGGGGACTCACCGCTTTCCCAGAGGGCTCCCCCTTCCACATCTCGCCGGTGTCGCGTCAACAGAGCGCGCGTGGAGCGGTGGGGGGGAGGCGAGCGGAGCGCGCGGCGCCTACGTCACTAAAGCGCGCCTTGCGCTGGTCACCATGGAAACGGTAACCATAGAGCCCGCAGGGAGCGCGCGCCTTAAACGTCACCAAAACGCGCCTTGCGTCGGTTACCATGGAAACCGTGCGTCACCAGGCTGCGCCGGCGGCGGTGTCCATGGAAACGAGTCAACAGCGGGGCTGAGAGCGGCCGAGGGGGATGAAGGGGGGGAGGGGCAAGGGGAAGGGCAAGACCCCCAAAGGCAGCAGGTGAGAGGCGCGCGGGAGGAGGGCGCGCGAGAGGGGGGCGCGCGGGGGCTCTGCCGCTCGAGCCGGGCTCCTGACGCGGCCTGCATGTCTCTCCGCAGCAAGGGGAAGAAGGGCGGCCGGGAGAGCCGCACCAAGGCCGCCGCGGAGGCCAAGAACGTCAAGGAGGAGACCGAGGCAGAGAGGGCCAAGGCCGCGGCGGCGCTATGGGAGGCCCGGCTGGAGGTGACCGAGATCTCCCGCAAGGAGTACCGCGACGCCGCCCGCCGCCTCGCCCGCAACAACGAAGAACTGGAGAGGCAGCAGCGGCGGCTCGAGAAGGACGCGGTGGACGTGCTCAGCTCCCTCAAGAAGCAGGACTTGGAGAAGGAGGAGCAGGTGGGTCCTCGCGGGGAGCCCTGGCGGGAGGAGGCCTCGCTCAGTCAGTCAGTCAGTCAACTGCTGCCCCTCACAACAGCCCTGCCAGGCGGGCCAGGCTGAGAGGGGCTGAGGGGCCCCAGGACGTCCAGGGAGCCTCAGTACCTCCCCTCCTGCTGGCCTCACAACAGCCCTGCGATGTGGGCCAGGCGGAGGGGGGCTGGGGGGCCCAGGGACATCCTGGGAGCTTCTGCCCCCTCCTGCTGGCCTCCACTTTCTGTTCCACAGGCCTTTGTGTTTTCATTTTCTGGTTAACTGGCCATAAATTTTGATAGAATATTTAATGTAATTTATATTTAATTAATTAATTAAATTGAATATAGATATTCCGATGCAGTTTGTTTCATTGCATTCTGCTTTAAATTACCTTTCCAGCGATATATAACATGACGGCGTTTTCGTTCGTACATACCCCATTTTTCACAATTTTAGTCCCTGGCTAGAGTCTAGCACAGCTTGTAGCCCCCCATAAGCTTGTAGTGCAACTACTGCACCCCCTAGAAGACTGGTCTGCTCATAGTCTCAGATGCAAGAATTTTAATTTCTGCGTCTTCAAATAGAAGGCAATGGGAAGAGAAGGGTTCACTTTGAATTTATTTTTTAATTTGTAGATTGAGAAGCTGAAGCAGCAAGTGCATGACCTGAAAATACAAGCGAAAGAGGAGACCGAAAGAGTGGTGAATGGATATTTCTTTTAACACTGTTGGTAACACATGATACTCTTGTGTTGGGTGTAATAAATATACTTGATAAGTTGATTCTGCTGTGAAGGTAACTTTGACACTTCTGTAAGGGTTCAACTTTAAACTGTTAGGGAATCTTTAAACTGTAACCATTCTCTCTTTTTTTTTTTTTTGGCTAGGAAAAAAGGACCAACCTAATATCTAGCAGCCAAAAACTAAAATGCTAATACTATTCTCAAGCCAATAAATCAGGGCTGCACACTTTCTTGGGAGTAAGTTCCATTCATCTTGGGGAGGCATTCATCTAAGTCCGCATGCCTTGAATCAGGGTATAAAGAGATTTTCTCATCACTAGTTGGAGATGGAACCGTCATGGAATTTGTTCTGTTAAAAAATGCAAGTGTTTTGAAACCTCACTTTCATGTCATTTTAGCTATTCTTAGTAGATTTTCTGATAATAGTAGTTAACATAAATTGCTGAAATTTATCTGTTTTCCCAAGTTGTCAGAATATTTTTTTTGCTGAATACTTGACTTGTTTGTGGATAGTATCCTGAGATTACATTTGTGCACCTGCGTGCTTAAAAGTAGCACACTAGGTGTGCTCTTCAAGTTGTTTCTCTTGTGGCTTCCATGTATTCCTCCTTCCCTAACTGAAGCCCTTTGTGGTATATTCTGTGTTGTCAGGTCCCCTGAACCACAACAGAAGCTTTTTTGGGGAGGGGGACTTTAGTGTGTCAGCAGTGAGAACCTGGGAACTGTCATAGGGCACCTTAAGTTTCACCAAAGAGCCACCTCCATGAGAGTAGAACACCTAACAGACAACCTGTCTGACACGCATACTTAGTGTAGTAGTAAGTCTAGCATAGGAAGATAGAGGGCAAAAGAATAACCAAGATTCTGTCTCAAGGTTTAAATCCACTTATGGCAGTGGTTCTCAGACTGTGGACCATGGCATCTTTGGGCACTATGCTGAACTTACCAGGGTGCTGTGGGATGTCCCTGGGCACTGTGAGATCTTGCATGATCCAAGATAGCAGTGCCCCAGTTGGCCAGGAAGAAGAAACCACCATGAAAGAAGGATGCTTTGTCCACAGTAAGTTTGTGAACCACTGTATTATGCCATTCATATTAATATGCAATATTCCTTAACTTCTCACAAAGTAACAAGCTGGGATCAAGTTAAAATTTTTACTGAACTGTTTCAGTGGCAGACTAACATCAGAAAAAAATGCAGTACACAAGTAGAGTTGCCAGCATTCTCATCCAATTTGTGCCTTTGCAAATTGTACAATTGGCAGCAAAGTTAACGGGTGCTAGCGAGGCCTAGCTATGTCAGTTATATCACACTTTGTAATGCAGTTAGGAAAGCTTTAGGGACCTGTCTGAGATGAATAGGTTAGCAATCTAATAGAGGTTCAACTGATATCATGCTGGTCAGAGCTGTGAGGCATACTTAATTTTTTTCTGTGTGACTGGTGTTCTCTTTCACCTTTGGATAGTTGCCTGTGAAGAACAAAGAGAAACTCAAAATAGCAAAGAAAATGCAGCTTCATCAACAATACACAATCTCTGGATCAAATGCTTTCTCATGTAAACAGCTTGTACAATGGTGCCCTGCTGGGGATAAGAGCACAGTACCTGAGGCAATACTTTTTCTTCTCCTGTGAAGGGTTGCACTGAATCTCATGAAGCAGGGCTCTGTCAGTCTTGAAAGACTATGGTATCATGCCCGGCGCTGCATACGCTGCATGCAAAGCATGAAAGCCTGGGTTAGATTGTTATGGAGGATAGGTTGTTACCCAAGCAGCAAATCCCCCCTCTCCATGCCACTGAATTAGTCCAATGGAAAGGCAGAGCCAATACGGTTGGATCCAGCTGGTGTCGCAGAGCTGGGCTAAGGACAGGAGCTCATCCTGTCTTGTGGGGCCGACCCGGGTCTTGAACCCTGGCCTGCTGGTTAACAGGCACAGTCACTTAACCACTTGCGCCACCCACAGCCCATCTCATGAAGCAGTACTGCACTTATTTTGAAAAATAAAAAGGCTCCAGATGATTTTTTTGGCCATCAGGAGCAGTGGCATTTGTGAAGAGAGGACACTCCTTTGAGCTGTTGCAAAAGGAAGGGATGATTCAGCAACAATGTAGTGCGTAGAGGTGTTCGCAATACCATAGAAACGGGGTAGAGTTGCATAACGAGTATGAGGCATAAGTATGTTGCAAAGAAGAATGTAGGGTTCAGTTCTCTCCATCGCTTACCTCTATGGACTGCATTGTCCTTGTTTTCCTGTGATGTTGTGGATGTACTGCTTCTGTGTGGCGTCGTCCTGGGGCCGAATATCTGCAGTCCTGAAAAAATGTTAACAAAAGATCTTGCCGTACATACTGGGAGGGCAACAATCTCTGCAAAGTACTATTTCAGTGCAAAGTGCCCTTTCTCCACAGTTTCCATTGGCACTTGTATGCTTGATCTGAGGCCAGAGAGGTAAAGCTATCTGCTACATACAGTGCATTGTTATCTGACTTCTGGTTTGCCTGGCAGGGGTGTATGTCGTGGTTTTGGATGTAGGGGTGTATGTAGTGGTTATGATTTGTTTTGGAGCATATTCTGTTGTAAAAAATGGAGTGAGGCAGAGGAGGTGGTGACAGGATTTTCTGGTATACATTTTCCTCTCCATTGGTTTTGTGTTTTGTTTTGTGTTTAATGTGTCAGCTCCAGTTTTGTTTGTACAATATGATAGTTTGCAGCCAGTGTTCCCCCTAAGCTGCATAGCTCAACTCTGACCTGTGCACAGCTCAGCTTGGCAAACCTGATGTTGCTAATACTTATGATGCCATCACTGATTGTCTCAAGGAAGGACTCCATGCAGCAGCATGAGAAGCAAAGGGAAACAGTGTTTGAGGTGTGTCTATTGTCTGAAGTGGGTTTAGGATATGGTGGCCATGAACATCTCCCCATTCTGCCCATGCCTTTGCCCCATTTAGGGCTTATACCGACTTGAGTTACATTTGTAGTGAAGATATGCCAGTACAGAATTACTCTGGCATCTGAGGTGTGTTTGTTGGTAGAACTGATGCTGCACTGAGAAGCTGGTGACATAAAGCCATTTAATACAGTACTTCCATTTCCTACAGCAGACTGAATTGCACTTCTGAAATATAGGACTGGACTATTAATTTCCTCCTTCCTAAAAATCTCTAATCTACAGACACAACACTTTACTGAACAACTGGAGGACATGGAGGCAAAGTTCCTGAGAAAAGCTGAAGAAATTACCAAGGTTCAGATTGAACTAAAAATGATAAAGGAATTTCGCAAGCAGAAGGCACGTATGGAGAAAGAACTTGAAGAAGTAAGTTTATTACAAGCATGTATTTTGTCACTGATTTGGAATGATGTGTGCACATTATACTGCCATTGACATTATGGCATGATATGACATTATAGTGCCAGTTCCAATGTGACAATGCTAAGATAAGGCTTCGACAGCACAATCCTAACACCTGATCAGGCTGGCATAAATTCTGTACTGGCCTGGGGTTGTTGCAAAAGTACTGTAAGGCACTTCTGCCCCACTCCTGGGGTGGTTAGGCCACTTCATAGTCATGTGCCGGCCTCCCCAAGCCACCATGGTAATAAGAAGATGGGTGAGTTGTTCTGAGTTATGCTTGAACCCTTAATTTTGAAATGTAGTTCTACTTGCATTAGATCAGAATGAATCTCAAACTAGCATGACAAAGAAAATTGTGTTTTAGTGCCCTAAAGGAAAATGTTTGCCTTTACTGATGGTTATTAAAATGTCATCTGTTTATCAAATACTAGCAAAAAGCGTGCCTGCGTTGTGGGAGTAAAATTCCCCCATACGCCATCCCCCTCATGGCTCATCAGCCCCACACGGGCGTCAACCCCCCATGCGTGTCAACCCCGAATGTGCATCATCTCCCCAGGTTCATCTTCCCATGTGCAACCCCCCTATGCGCAGCATCCCTCCCCAGTGCAACCCCTACATCTGAACAACATCTACATCCACCCAGTGCACCAGTCACCCAGTACCAAATTGGCTGGATGTTGGTCAGTCTTTCATGTTAAGTATAGGACAAAAACACATTTCACCACTTTTCATCCCCTAAAGGGTTAAATTTCTCCACATCTGATCAGTCAGTCAATGAGTCAGCCAATGACTTTTCTTCTTCTATAGATATAAAAGAGAAAAGTCACTGACTCACTGACTGACTCATCAACACCCTGCCAAAACCACCGGCCCTAGAAGCGTGAAATTTGGGGTGGGTGTTCCTTCCATGACCAATGGGTGCACTAAGAACTAGTTTTCGGAAATTCCAAGTGAAAGGGGGTGAAAAGGGGCACAACGCGTTTTCTTTCCTATACTTTGCATTGAAGAATCGGTGACTGAGGGATGTTCTGCCCCAACCCTTGGACCTAGAAGCATGAAATTTGGGGAGGGAGTTCCATCTGTCACATGAACACCCACCAAGAACCAATGTGGAGAAATTTAATCCTTAAGGGGACGAAAAGTGGTACAATATGTTTTTGTCCTATACTTAACATGGAAGACTGACCAGCATCCAGCCAATTTGGTTCTCGGTGCCTGGTGCACAGTGGGGGATGTTGTTTGGAGTGAGGGCTTGCGCATGGGGGCATGTTGTGCATGGGGAGATGATGCTTATGGGGGAGATGATGCTCATAGGTGCACGGAGGGTTAGTGCGCACAGAGGGTTGGTGCGCACGGTGGGCTGATGTGCAGGGGAGATGGTGCACAGGGTGTCTTGATGCACAGGGGGGACTAATGTGCATGGGGAGATGATGTGCATGGGTGGGTTGATGTGCATGGGGTTGATGCACACAGGGGACTCATGCACATGGGGGTTGTTGCGCAGGGGGTCTTGATGCACAGGGAGGTTGATGCGCATGGGGGCATGATGCACATGGGGGCATGATGCATAGGGAGGTTGATGTGCATGGGGGTTGATGGGCATAGGGGAGATGATGTGCATGAGGGGACTGATGCGCATGAGGGGGATGTTGCACATGGGGGGTTGTGTACGGGGGTATTTTACTCTCGCAACATGGGTATTTTACTCTCGCAACGCAGATATTTTAGAATTTTACTCCCACAACGCGGGTACGCTTTTTGCTAGTTTATATATATAGAAGAAGATAAAATAGGCATATCTTGCCTCAAATAAGATGTGATGTACACCTTCAATAAACTGAAGCAGAGTAGATTTTGAAACATATATCTCTTATTGAGAGTAGAAAAACTTGGTTAAGACAAAAGTGCCTACAGGTCATCCATGCTCATCCATGAACATCTGTGGATTTGAACATCTATGGATTTGAACATCTATGAATTTGACTCAACACAGATGGCTATTGTGAAAAAGAGAAGGGCCCTTCTGTTCTTTCAAAAAAATTAAAAATCCTTTTAAATAGTTGTTTAAAAACAAATTTTTTTACCATTGTAAACCTGCAGGTAAGCAGGCAGTCTCCATGGATTAAGGTCCCCATCCAGAAGATTCTTTGTGGGGCTATAGTGACAGTCAGGTATTGCAAACATGTGGTAAGACATGCTTGCACGTCCCACTGTCAGAGCTAGCACATCATTGTAAGGCGCTGTGCTAGTACTGGCGAAGTGCCCATTCTCCACCGCTTGGTGGACTATGCAGAAAATCAGCCAAGGGGTAGCTGAGCATGGAGTTTGGGAGGAAGGGGGCATTCCAAGGCAAAAGATGTGGGGGGGAGGTGGGATTGGACCCAGAGCTTCTGTTGAGGGCTTTTTGTCCTTAAATGGCTCATTTTCTGCACCAGCTCAAGAGCCATGCAGAAACAAGTAGTTCAATTGCTGGGCTGCTTGCTTATATAGGGAAAAAGGGATGAAGTCCCCTTCTCATGAGGTAGCTGCTTGCCCACAGGATATTGTGGCAGCCATTCAGGCACCACAGTATTCCTGGAAGCGCAGACAGCTCAAGCCTGGATTGCACAACAGTTATTTCAGCCGCATCCTGTGCCTCAGTAGAAGTACCTTGGTTATAAATAGTTAGCCAAAAGGTTTTATTTATTTCTTATTTTATTTATTACTAGCGAAAAACTTACCCGTGTTGGGGGAGTGAAATCCCCCCGTGTGCAGCATCCCCCCGTGTGCAGCATCGCCCGTGCGCATAAGTCCCCCTGGTGTGCAGCATCCTCCCATGAGCAGCATCCTCCCATGCGCACCCCCCATGAGCATCCCCAGAGCATCCCCTCCCTCCAAACAACATCCCCCCTGTGCACCAGGCACCGAGAACCAAATTGGCTGGATGTTGGTCAGTCTTCCATGTCAAGTATAGGACAAATACATGTTGCACCCCTTTTCAGTCCCTTAAGGGTTAAATTTCTCCACATCGGTTCTAAGTGGGTGTTCATGTGACAGAAGGAACTCCCTCCCCGAATTTCATGCTTCTAGGTCCGGGCGTTGTGGCAGAACATCCCTCAGTCACCGATTCTTCAATGCAAAGTATAGGAAGGAAAACGCATTGTGCCCCTTTTCACCCCCTTCTGCTTGGAATTTTCAAAAACCAGTTCTTATTGCATCCCTCAGTCACGGGAGGAATACCCACCCCATTTCATGCTTCTAGGGCCAGCGGTTTTGGCAGGGCGTTGATCAGTCAGTCAATCAGTGAGTCTGTGACTTTTCTTTTATATACATAGATTTAGAGTTTTTATATATTGCATATTTTATCTGCAAATTATAAGCTATCCTGGATAGCTGCTACTGCAGAGGAAAAATAGGGGAAAATGTTAAAATATTTCTGGATCACACTAAGGTCACAATCCATCCCAGAATACAATTCTTCTCCGTCCCAGAATACAATTCGGAAGCTTTTCATCATATCTACATTGCATTCTTCAGCATGCTAGGGCTAAGGGAAAGGGTCATTTGTCTCAGCGTGACCTGCAATTAGTTGTTCAAATCCCTGGAGGTGATCTTCCTGCTGTTCTGCCATTCTGCAAGGTTAAGTGAAGCAGTTTTTTTTTTTTAAAAAATTCCTATTTAAAGGGTTGCACTTTTTAAAAAGGTTTTTTAAAAGCATGTTTGCAAAGCATTCCAGTATCTGCAGAAATTTGGGAACAGAACCCTGGCAGTCATTGAGGGCAAACTGTATGTTTCAAAATGCTCAGAGATTTTGCTTATTAAATAAACTTGCAGATATGTCAGAGCAGGTCATGTATGAAGGTAGTGGGATACAAGAATTGCAAACTGAGATATGAAAAGAGAAAAGCAAAAATGATAAATGAAAGTACTTTATGTTGAAACATAAATGTTGTACTTTATGTGAGGTATAAGTATAGTCAGTTTCATTTGAATTACCGGTATCAGCAAATAGAAAATAATAAAATATTTCTTAAAATCTTAGCTGAGAGATAAGTTGGAGATCACAAAAAGAGATAATCAAGAAACAATCAGCATGTTGGAGAAAAAGTTTCTTGAAGAAAAGGTATAGTGCTTTGGGAGTAGTAGATATTCTTCTTGTTCTTATACTATCTTTACACATTTAATCTTTAAATTGGATATTGTATGTTTTATTCTATAAGCCCCTTTGGGTTCCCAAAGGAGAAAAGAGGGAATAAGTGATTACTGCTTCAACATACCTGCTTTCCCTCTACTGATAAAAATTGTTTTATCATATGTGATATTCTTACCTTTCCTTTATTGTAAGGAGATCTGAAAGGCATGCACAGATCTCCTCACCACTCCTCACCATTTTATCCTTGCAAAAGTTTTGAGAGGTAAGTTATGCTATAAAATAGTGTCAGATTCAAAGTTGGCCATGTTCGCTGCTTCAGGATGCAATCCTAGCCAATTTAGACTAGCATAACGCACCTGGTATAGCTTCTTGTGATGGTGTGGAAAGGCTGGTGCATACTCTGCTTCACTCCTGGCGGGTTTAGGCCAGTGCACTGTGCACAGGCATGCTCTGCCCTCCCCACACCACCACGAGAAGTTATGCCAGGTGAGTTGTGCTGTCCTAAATTGGTTAGGAGCATACCCTTAGGCTGCAGTAGTTCCCAGTCTAAGGATCTATAAAGTAACTTCACCCTTGCAGTTTATGTAGAGATGACTTTTTGCAGTATCTGTTGGGCTATTCTGAGTGAAAAATGTGCAATTTCTGTATGGTACGCATTTGGAAACATAGTAAATGCACAACAACTTTATGGCTATTCCCTTAATACAGAGAAGAAAGATATTGTACTGAGCTAGATCGATGATACATTTGCTTGTTATTTTTGTATAACACCCCATGTCCCTGAAATCATTAAGGCACAAGAGGCATGGTTTTTGAAGAAAAAAAGAGATGTAAAAAGAGATGTAAAAAATCTTTACTGTACTGTCTGTCTTCTTCTTTGGACATTAACATTTCCTACTGAAGCAATGGTTATTTCTAGGCAATGCACCAGTATTTCCCAAAATTTTTAGCACCAGACCCGCTTTTTAAAATGACACTATCGGACCCACCTATGTTTACAAGATTTTTAAAAAGCTAGAAATAAATATTTTTATTTATTTACACATAATAACCAGAAAATACTCATGTGCTTGCAAACTGCAAGAGCTCTTTCTAGGGCAGTTCCGATTTTTGAAAAGCCTGAGGGCTTGAGGCAGTTATTAGATCCTTCCATCAGCTATGTTTTCATTGGAGGCTCTGCTCAGCTCCTATGGGACCTACCAAATATCTGGTTGTGACCCACCAGTGAATTCTGACCTACAGTTTAGAAACTAGCAGGCCTCCATCAGTCTTGGAAGACTATGGTATTGTGCTCGGCGCTGCATTCGAAGCACGAAAGCCTGGGTTAGATTGTTATGGAGGATAGGCTGTTACCCAAGCAGCAAATCCCCCCTCTCCACGCCACTGAATTAGTCCAATGGAAAGGCAGAGCCAATACGATTGGATCCACCTGGTGTCGCAGAGCTGGGCTAAGGACAGGAGCTCACCCTGTCTTGTGGGGCCGACCCGGGTCTCGCACCCTGGCCTGCTGGTTAACAGGCACAGTGTCTTAGCCACTTGCGCCACCCACAGCCACCACAGTTTAGAAACTACTGTACTAAATAATTTCTCCATATACTCTTCAATCCAAATACTACTTTGCGTAGATTTTCTTCCAGAATCTCTCAGTTCTTGTATACTAATCCCTTTCAGCAACGACTAGAAAGAGAAGCAGAGAAGAAGATTATAATGCTGGCAGAAAGGGCCCACCATGAAGCAGTTGTGTAAGTCTTATTTGATTTCTCTGTTCCTTAATTGTTAGGAAATCCCCATGGGTACTTCACTTCTGATAGTTAAATATGGTGGTGGCCTCAACACTTGGCCATGGATGCTGTTTCTGTCAGCTCTATTTGAGTTTGCAACTTGTCTACCATGAAGTGTTATGGATTGTTAATGCAGGAAGCTGGTAATGTCAGATACTGAATTATTTCTGCCTGTGTTTCAGGCAGTTGGACAGCACTGGTAAAGCAGTTTTTACTGAGAATGTTCGTCTTCATGAGGCTCTTGGATACCACATGAAAGAAGCAGAAGAGTTACAAAAGTTCAAGCAAAAACTGGAGGAAGACAATGCTTTTCTCTTGCAGGAGAAGGTTCTTATGTCTTTGTGTTATGTTTGTCCCTTTTAATTTTTTTCTTTAAAAATACTCCTTGAAATCAGGTTCATTAGCATTTTTATACATAAAAATTTATATACTCTTATTTCTATACATAAGAGAATGTTAAAGTTTCTTCACATTTGGCAATATAAAGCTGAATCTGTTTTACCCTCGTCATGGATTTGGAAAGACTTCTCAAGTGGAAGAGTATTACATAATTGCCTACGTATATCTTCTGAACAAAATAACTGTTTTCAAAACCATCTAGCAATGGCATTTTACACAATGGAGATGTTAGACCTAAGTGGTAAATCTGTTTTATTGATTGTTTAGCTTGTAATTCACTTATTAAATTGATGTAAATTTATGCATCACCAACACTCAAGGTGCTTTTTTTAGGATTTTGAAAAAAGGCATAGCTTCTCAAGTGGCAGACAATGTACAATTTTAATGCAACAAAATTGCTATTAATTGTTTGATTCTTTGAGATTATAATTTGAGAATATGGAATATATGCAGTAATTCTAATTAATATTTCAGAGACAAAATAAGTTCAAATCTCATCAGTATTCTAGATTTCACGGACATAGGCCGCTCAGTTGTACCAACAAAACCCCACAAGCATGATTTGACTGTGTGCAATTGAAACAGAGAATTATAGGTCAGAATTGATGTCAGTATGGTCCAATTCAAAGTAACAAGAAATAATGGTTCAGGAATGCATAGGGAGAATACATTTTTGGGTTTGCAGTACATTGCAATTTCTTATTCTTTCCTATTCTGCAGTCTCCTATTCTGGTCTGAAATTGGGGAACTATGGTTTATTCAAACTGGTTAACAAGTGAGAATATCGCCTGCATTTGATATCCACTGTTCCTAAAGACTTACCATAATTTCCCAAGTTTGGACAGAATAGGAAAGTACAGTTATAATAAACTGCAGAGGAAGCTTTCATTCTCCTCCCTTGTGCATTTCTGAACCACGGGTGGTTATTACTTTTGCACAGGGCCATTCTGACATGTATTTTGACTGGACATTCTTGGTTTCAGTTGCTTATGGTACTTGTGACATAAAGGAAAGCTCTAATGGCTTCATTGTGAAATACAGCTAGCTTTGCATATAGACAAAGGGCACAATCCAGAGTAACTACGGGAGCACGTAAGAGACTTTAAGTGCACCCGTAGTTACTACACCACCTAGTGAAAACCTATGGGAAATTCATATTGCAATCCAGAGTAACTTGTTCTTACTCTGGAGCAAGGACTCCAAGTAGTTACTCTGGATTTCACCCTTAGGCTGCAATCCTAAACTTAGGCTGGCATAAGCCCTGGCATAAATCTAGTGCTGACCTGGGGTTGTCACAAAAGTGCCATAGGGCAAAATCCATAGCAGTTATGGGTCCATGCAGTTACCTAACCCTCTAGTGTTATCTTATGGAAAGTTATCTTAAGTGCTCCAGAGTAAGGGGCTTAATTTCACTTTAGGATATAGGCCATAGGCTGCAATCCTAAAGACACTTTCCTGGGAGTAAGACCCATTGACACAATGGGGCTTACTTTTGAGTAGACATGGTTAGGATTGTACTCATAATGTACTTCTGCCCCACTCCTGAGGCAGATAAATGAGAAATGATAAAAAGGCCAAATGCACAGGCTAGTGCACAGGCATATGCTGACCTCCCCACACCACCATGGGAAGATATGCCAAAAGGTAGGATTGCACCCTTAGCTTTGGTTCATCCTTCCACTTTCCTTTTTATCAGGTTCAGGCTAATAAGAGAAATCCAGCCAGTCTGTACAGAGTGCACAGTTACAAACCCACTGAGATAGAGTTATTAAAATTTGCCAAATAGTTAAAGCTTACTATTCTGTATCAAATCCATTATTGTTATTATTTTAAAAATTGGTGTGCGAATAAATTGAATACATCAAGCAATGTCTTTTTCTTTTTTAAGGAAACCAGTAGAATCTTGGTTCGCAGCAAGATCAGGGAAATTACTGAGCAGAAAACAACAATCCAGGAGCTGCACAAAAAGGTGAAGAAACTAGAAGCTGCACTTAATCTCATGGCCAGAGAATTTAAAACAGAAATCCATAATATGCAACATAAAGCTATAATGAAGACCCAGGCAGGTCAGGTAGAACTTGAGAAACTGCAGCAGCTGCTGGAGATGAAAGACAGAGAGATGAGCAGAATAAAAAAATTGGCCAGGAACATTTTGGATGAAAGAACTGAGGTGGAAAAGTTTTTCTTAGATGCTCTGGAACAAGTGAAGCAGGAGATCATAGCCAGCAGGAAGTGCTACAAGCAGGTGGCCCAAGATGCCTATCAGAGGAAAATGATGGCAGCATTTGCAGGGAAAGAAGAATATCCCAAAATCAGAACATTTAATGACAGCGAACACAGCACAAACAGTGTGCAAAAGGACCTTCAAGAAGCGGAGAAATGGTACATGTGATGGCAGTGCTGAAATTTTGGGTGTCAAAAATGAAAGCTGTGTTTAAATTTTCATAGAACGAACCTCAGCTCGAAGTGCCTTTTGGAAGAGAAGGAAGTAGTTCAGTGTTGCACTTGAATGAATGTGAATAGGGAAAGGCCACAACATCTGCTCCTGAAACAAAAACAAAAAACAACGGAAGATAAAAGTCCTGAATCTAAAAAGGTTTCCCTTGTCCCTTATATTTACACATTTTAAAAAGTGTAAATCGTTCTACTAGGCCTATCGAGATGTAAAGCAGAGCTCTCTTTGCAGTCTGTTTTGAAGGAAAGTAAGCTCCATTGCATGTCATTGGAGGTGAAAATACATATTGTATTTTAAATAGTATGATAATTGGAATTATCATATTATATTATCCCTGCTAAAAGGGGAAGAGCCACTCTTTCAAGTGGGTATTCCTCTTTTATTTAGCAGTGGGAGAGTAACTGGCCTTACACATGCCAGCAATGTCTGTTCTAGTGACTACTGCTGGTATTCTTTTTGCATTTTAGATTGTGATTGGGATCCATTAGCTATTAATTCGCTATTAATTTTTTCATTTTCTTGTAAACTGCTTTGTGAACTTTTCAGTTGAAAAGCGGTATGTAAATACTGTAGATGGATAGAATTAAAGCACTTTCAAATATCAGTTGCCCATCCGCTGAGCATAGGCAGGCAAATTGCCTTACACACTCAACTGTAGATTGCAAAACTGCACTGATCCCATAATTGTGGAATGGTGACAAATTGCACAGGTCTAAACACCTTACTGGATTGATTCTCAGGAGTCAGACGTGTTCAAAAGTTACATTTGACTTCTGAATTTAATTAATTGGATTGACTATATTAGTAATAATGCTACATAGTGATGTTCATCCACTTGAACTTTTATAAATAACAATAAACTCATCTCTGTTAAACAGAAGTTATGATTCTAATAGAAAATGAATAGTTGCCTTTTCAGTGTTGTAGTATTCCCACATAATGTTTCTGAGTAGGTCTGCACTTCCTTAGTGTTACTTTCCTTCAATGGAAACTGAATGTTTGTTCATGCTTTTGACTTGGTTTGCTAAGGACGTTGCAGCAGAACATAACATACTTGTTTCTGCCTGGACACAGTAGAAGAACATGCTGTCCTAAGCAAAGGTTTGTAGGGTAGCCACTAACCTGCTGTTTTCTGAAGTACAACACATAATAGATCTGGAGTAAACAACTCAGGAATGCCGTAAAAGGACAAGCGTGCAATGAGGAGGATATTCACTTGCTGATATAAGCCAGCAGTGTGCATCTGGAAACAAAAAGTAAGCTTGAGTACACCTGAGATGAAAATAATGGCTTGTGCTTTCTACATTTTTATTAAGAGTCATGTGTGAGTGTACTGTGAGTTCTTCATTGTTATATTCAGAGTTATCTGTAAGTGTGCATCTGAGCAGAAAGTCACTAACATTTGTGCCACCCGGGGCAAAAATTCATTTCGTCACCCCCATGATGGACCTTCTCCCACACTTGACCATGCAAAATAAATTACAATATATTTTATGTACAATCTAACTTCAGTAGCCTCTCTAAAGCTGGTGCAACCCTCATTAACTTTAATATATAACAGTACAGGTCACAAACCAGCAGCCAACAAAAACCAGTGGCCAACACAACATTCACACAACTGAATGTTCTAGTATTAGTTCTGATGTGTGGAAAAGAGCCAATTCACACTAACATCTTATTGGTTCCCTGCTGTGTCATAACAACGTAGCATTGGCTCTTAGAACATTCAGGGTGCAATCCTAACCAATTTAGACTAGTAACCTCACCCCTTACCCCATTTTTGTGGTGACATGGGGGCCAATGTGGTGGCTGGCCTAAACCTCCCCTGGGAGTGACATAAAAGTGAATTATGGGACTGTTATGAGACCTTCAGGCCAGCGCAAGGGACTGGTGTTGCCTAACTGTGGGTTAGCATTCTGTTTCATTACTCCGTTTTGAGGAACGAAAATACACTTTTTGTTACATGAGGCAGTTTTTCTTTTCTGGTTATTTGGCCATAACCTTTGATAAAAATCAAATGTTTCAATACAGCCTAATAACACAACATTGTATTATGTAAAAAATTATATATAATATGACAGTGTTATTTAAAAATCCATACACCCCTGTGTGTGAGTCTAAACCCCATCTGAGCTGTGCTGTCTATGCTGAAACATCTGAAATTCTGTATATAGGCTTAATGTTGTAACAGCTGTAAGCAGAGTAAATTTTTTCAATTTTCATATACTGCCTTCCATGGGACACTGGAACTGTTCCTAAGGATGGTGCTTTGTGTGTTCCTTACTTATCTCCATATTTATTTAGATTACTTTTGCTTGCTTTACTGTTTTTGGTTAACATGAATGTGCAGTACCAAAAGTATTGAGAGAGATTTAGGAAGCAAAAGCAAAGTTGTCAGAAGATTTAAGTGGTTTGTATCCTGCCTTTATGAATAATTGACACGCACAAGGTAGTAGTGTTAATGAAAATATATCCTATTGAAAATTTAACCACTTCGGCCCAAAATCTTCCTTTACCCTAAATGGCAGCACAGCATATTCTAAGAAGGAAAATTTCTTGCAGGATACAAGATCACTGAATGCATTATATGAATTAAATTTTGTCATTCTTATTGTCACGGTAAGGCTCAACTGTTCCCAAATGTTTTTAACTGCTGGCTCCCTTGACCTACTGAGCTGTGGCTCCCCATTAGGGCTACAATCTTATCCATCACTCAATTTATATACCACTTTTCAACAAAAATTCACAAAGCGGTTTGCAGAGAAAATGAATGGCTAATGGGTCTCTATCTCAGAAAGAACACCAGCAAAAACCACTATAAAAGACACTGCTGGAATGAGGAGGGCCAGATACTCTCCCCCTCCTACGTAAAAGAGGAGCATCATAATTAGCATCCTTCAGTCTCGAAAGACTATGATATCGTGCTCTGAGTGTCTTCTCCAGAGCATGATGGCCTGGGTAGATTAATATGAAGGATAGACTGTTACCCAAGCAGCAAATCCCCCCACTCCACATCACTGAAATAGTCCAATGGAACAGCAGAGCAATACGATATGGTTGGTTCCAGCTGCATCGCAGGAGTTACTAGAATGTGATTGTACATAGTCACGAACTGCTTCCAGGTCTCTGGCTCCAGATTTTGCCTCGAGGTTGATTCCTGAAGCCTTTCCCAGAGATGGGTATAGCCTCAAGGCAGTGGAGGTTTGGGGTGGGAGTTTTCCTTCTCCAGACAACCCAGATCAGTGGGACTTTGGACATGTTTAGTCAGGCTCCTCAGCAAAGGCCTGTCTGGCATGGGAGTCCCTGCCAGGAGCTACGCTACCACCAGCATAGCCCTTTGTATCACTGGAGCACATAATCCCACTACCACGATAAGATACTGTCCTTTTGTGAGCACCCACTTGAAAAATGCCTCTTGCCCAGGGTCATGGGGTTTATATGAGGATACTATCACTCTCCTGTCTACTCTCTGTGGCACCCTGGGAAGCCACAGCTCACAGTTTGAGAGCCACTGCAGTAAGGGATCCTGGGTATGTCTCTTAGATTTTGTACTCCTTTGTATTTCTTCAAGGTTTAAGTCAATAACGATCTTACTGTATGTAAGAAAGAGGCTTTTTCAAACAACATATCCCACAATTCAAAAGTTTCACATTCTTTATCTGAGGCATTTTATATTGGTAATTGTAAGGTTATAAATGCATTAGGGTAGCCTACTAATCTGAAGTTCTGGTTTGACCATTCTATTAAACTTTAACTAAGTTGTTTTCCCCTAAGTTGTTTTCCCCTAAGTTGGTAATTTTCAATACAAATCATCATTTGTATTGATGATTTTAAAGGTATCCTTCATCTTATGTTTTTATTATGAGTATTTCATTATAAGGGTAGCCAAAACTGAGCAAAGTAGTGGCTTACATACTATATAATGCATTTATATAATGCATTTCAATTATGTTACAAAAAATTAATAAAGCATTGGGATTTAGAATAACTGAAGACATTAAGTTACACAATCAGCATAAAATTGTTACACAAACAGATACACAATCTTACCTGTTCACCCAGGGCTATATGTATGAGTAAAATCTGTAAATCAATTTAACTCCTTTTGTCTCACAATAATTTGTAATTCCCAATAATTGCAGGTTTTATCTTGACTAACGATGGATTATTTTAAAAAAATATTTTCTTTTCCTTGTAGGACAAATATTCAGAGTGGGAAGGTGGATATTTCTGAACTCACCTGGGAGCAAAAGGAGAGTGTTCTGAGGTTACTATTTGCAAAAATGAATGGCCTCCGTCAACGGTAATATCCTGTTTGTTACAGGCAATTAGGATTGTAAAACTCTTGGGTATCTACTTGATGGGCACTAGTCCGTATTTCAGCAATTATGTGAAAAATGTGACCAATCAGATAGTTTGAATACGACAGTATTAGTTTTTTGTGAGTTCAAAGTGTGTCGCATGCTCTAGGCCAGTGAACCTTGAGTATTTCAGCCAGCGATCCCACTCTGAGAATGGCAATCTGTCTGGAAGAGGTGTCATGGCCTGAATAGGAGGTGCCATCACTATGATGCTAGAGCTCCTCCATGTCTACTTGGAAGTAAGTCCATTATGTTCAGTGAGACTTATTCCCTGGAAAGCAGCCTGAGTTTTTCATTCCAAAATGGTGGTTCCAAGATGGTAGTGGCTAGAATGAAGTTAACTTTTGGCGAATGGTGACAAAATTTGCAGACATCATGAGTTATGTTCTATGCAAGAAATGAAGCAAGTTTGATAAGGTAAACACTGACTATTTTTGCCTTAACAGCAGTAATTTTTAAAGTCATAAAATATATATTTGTTTCAGTAACTTTATATTTTAGATATTAGCAATATTGGAAGTAACACAGCTGAGGAAATAACTTTCAGAGGGATAGCTTTGTTAAGAGTGTAGTAGTAAAAACAATAGATTGCTAAAGACAAAATGTAGAAAAAACTTTTTTGTGAATTTCCGTCTGCTTCATCAGATGCATAAAGTTAATTTCTTAGTAGTCAGGTGAACTGGCACACATGCTCAATTTTTTTTCCAAACAGTGGAGTAAAATTAATTTACTTCTAGGTTATCATCAGTTGTGAGTTGTCTATCCTGTAAATATTTAAGCTTGTTACAAGAGCAGTATTTGTGCATTTTCTCTCACATTATAGAATTAATTTAGCACTGATATGAGGTTATCATCAGTTGTGAGTTGTCCCTACATTTTCTCTTGCAATCCTATAACATGAGTGGGAGTGCAAGGCTTTTAACTCTGTCCTAGTATACTGCATACAGCTTCAGTGACTAGTTTTGCATCTTGCTGGAAGGTACTTATTCAAAACTATAAAAAAGGTTTATTCAGTACTAGAAAAAATTTATTTGGGGCAGAAGGAATAAGACTTTTTTTTTACTTTGCAATTGGTTAATGAGTGCAGTTCAAAACTGAGAACTCCTGTCAGTGCATATGCAAAGTCTCTAATGCGCCTTCCTTCCCCACTAAATCTTTACTGATTACATTACTGGATGTTGTTCTCAAGGTACAAATAGGAAAGTGTGCATTTCAAAGATGTTGTTGTTGTTGCTGTTGTTGAGAAGTTTCATAGTCTAAAAGATGAACTTAATCTTAATAGTATGGATTTAACACACACATTCTCTCTAAATGTGTTGTAAATTCATATAATATTGTTGAATGTCCCTAAAATATGAGCTCCATACAAATCTGCGATTCTGCAGTAAAGAACAGTATCATCATCATATACAGTAACTCTCATGACAAACAAAAACTGTAAGAATGGGAAAATGTTAATAAATGCAGCATTAACTGAAGATTTCTTTGTGCATTTCATAGGAAATATGGTCAAGCTCTGGTTCCTGTAACTCCATCCTTTTTCACTTTTGGAGAAACACATAAAACTAGGTAAGTTGAAAAGCAGTATATAAATACTGTTGATTGATACTATACATATCTAGTTAATAATAAAAAAATAAGATCACATATTTTGAGCATCTTATAAGCTGTTTTGTTTTATTTTATGGGAACACTTAACCTCTTCCAAGAGTTAAGTTTTCTTTAGAATCTAGATAAAGGTTTTCAGTTACATGAGTAATTAACTTTTGATTTAGGGTGTGTAGTAACAACATTTGACAAACTTTGGCTTATTAGTCCTATTCTATTGATGTTGCTATCCATTGAATTGTTTTTTGGTTGTATGTCACCTTAAACATTGGAAAGACTGTTAACTAATAGAGTCTGAATGTTTAGTTTCTCTATCCCACTTTAATCCTTGATTTAACTAGTTTTACAAATTTATATAGCACAATGTTTGGCAGCCTTGGTGACTAAGTAATTTGGTGATCAGGGCAGTTCCTAAATCTCTAGAAACAGGCACTCCCCAACTTAGATTAAAGTTCCATTCTGGACACCCTTATGGGAGTCGGAACCTGGGTGACCAGATGCCGAACCCAAAATTTCCTGCCAAGTCACTCAAAATTCCTGTTCCCCAAGCCAAAATTCCTATCTGGCTTAAAAAAAATGTAGGACACTCCAAAAAAAAATGTAGGACATGTTAAAATAAAGCAAACATACTCATATTGGTTTCCTGTACTTAATTTCAATACTTTTAAAATTGAAGATTTTTAACATAACGGTACATAATTCTGACCCAGACATGTAAGATGCCCTCAAAGCAGTTTGCAGCAACACAACCCATGCAAGTGACTTCAACATACATGATTCTGACATGCACTCACACACATGCATACACATACACATATAGCATGTGCTCACTCACATACACCATGCATGCACTAACTCACACATACACAGACACCCATGCATTCACACATAGACATGTGGCAAACAGTAAACACTATTGAATAGCCCACTATGTACACTTGAAATTACATGAGGCTTACATTAGTTGGAGAGTGACTTTTTATTTTTAAGGTAATGAAATGTACCTGCATTGAGGGAGTGAAACACCCCCCATTTTGCATCACCCCCAATTGCGTATCGCTCCCCATTGCACCTTCCCTCCCAGCGTATCATGCACTGGGAACCAAATTGGCCTTTGGGAGTAAAATACCCCCCACGCGCAACATCACCCCCATGCACAATATGCACCGGGCACCAAATTGGCTGGATGTTGATCAGTCAGTCTTCCATGTTAAGTATAGGGCAAAAACATGTTGCACCTCTTTTTACCCCCTTATGGGTTACATTTCTCAACATATGTTCTTGGTGGGTATTGATGTCACAGTAGGAACACCCACCCCAAATTTCACGCTTCTAGGTGCAGGAGTTGGGACAGGGCAGTGATCAGTCAGGGATTCTCAATGTAAATATAGGGAGGAAAACCACTTTCTAGTTGGAATTTCCAAAAACCAGTTCTTAGTGGGTGCCTCCATCACAGAAGGAACGTCCTCCCCAAGTTTCATGCTTCTAGGTCCAGCGGTTTTGGCTTGGCATTAGTGACTTCTCAGTTTTATAGATAGGGTGATTGAAAAGTAATTCCCTATGTTGTAATTTATAAGTATTTTAAAATAGGGAGTTACTTTTCAATCACCCTGTATACAGATGAATAATTTTTAAAAGGATATGGACAGGCCCTCCTTTTGATTGCAGCCCCCACAAGAATATCAAATGGTCATTTGTAGCTCTTTGCCTTTGGTTTATGGGATGTTGGGGGAGGGGCACTGCAATGTCTAACTATAATATCCCAGTGTTGATCCCGTTTCCAGAAATGATGAAGGCTTCTACAGGTATTTGCAGCATAGCTGCTTTTCATGTTCCATGATCCATGATCTGCATTGGCTGAAACCCTGCCAGGGTAATGGAGCCTAATTTCCACCGATGTCCGAATAAAAGTGAAGATGGGAGATTATATCAGTGCATATATAATATATATTGTGCATATTTGTGTGCTCTTCCTTTTCTAGGATTTAGAAGCCTGTGATGCTGCCAGTACTAGGAAGTATGCCCACTGTATTCCGTAAGATTTAGGGTGCAATCAAAAGGCCCATTTGGGCCAGTACAAGTTCCAAGGTTGGGGGAGGGCATTCCCAGGGTATGTGAGCAAGGGAGCAGGAGGCATGGCCTGGATAAGGATCTGGTTTTGTGCCAGATCTAACCCCATTCCCATGCATCCTGGGCCAGCCCCAGGCTGCTCTGATTCATGCCATCATTTGAGGTGGCAGATATCCAAGTTGCCCCATTGAGACTGCAATGACTCTCCCCAGGGTAAGGAGAAAAGTTTCCCCTTGCGTTGAGGTAGTGCAGCAGCAGCTCGTAACTTGTGCTGGATGCAGTGCAGGCACACTAAGCCAGGTTGTTCCATTAGTTAGGATTCAACACCAGCATCAGAAATAATTCCCTTTACCTATGGTAACATTACAGCAGCTGCACTTGGATCTGCCACTTTAAGAGCTGGAGCTGCCTGGGAATGAGGACACCTCAAAATGCCCCCACCCTGGAAAGCCTGCTGCAATTTTACTGGATCTGGGGTCCACATCAATACAGGGAGGGTGTTGGATGGATGTGTTGCAGCCTCCTCACTCTAAAGTTGGTGCAGATAGGCCATAAAGGCACTTTCATGACAACAGTGTGCTGGTGCAAGAGACTCTTTGGCCCAAGAGTACCGTACTTTTGGATTGTGCCTATAATTGCCTATGCTTTTAAAATGGGATTAGACAATTTTCTGGAGGAAAAGTCCATTACAAGTTACAAACCATAATGGGTACGTGCAACCTCCTGATTTTATAAGTAGGCTACCTCAGAATGCCAGATGCAAAGAATAACACCAAGATATAGATTTGTTGTTGTCTTATAGGCTCTCTGAGTAATCTTGTGGGTCACTGTGAGATACAGGAAGCTGATGAGCTTTAGCCTGAGCCTGTGTGCTCTTCTTCTTTAAGATACATAAGACAATGCTCTGGCTAATCATTTGAAAATGATTGCTGGTGCTAACTTTTTTCATGGTTTTCCTTTTCCAGCCCCACAGATACTACTACTCCCACCTCAGCATTCATTACTCAGCAGGTACCAGTTTCCGAACCAACGGTCCTTCCAGAAATTCAGGTTGTACCACCATAGCCAAAGGTGGCCGATACTCAAGAAACAACTGAAGTTTTAAAAGCTTGTTTTCTACACTTCTTCCTCTGCTTTAGGTCAATCACTCAAATAATGCTGCAACTACCCGTTTTCATTACATTCCAACCCTTCGCTTCTTTAAATTCAGTTTGAAACTGTTTTTTCCCCCTCAGATTGAAACGTATTCTTCGGTTACAATTACCTCATGGTTTTACCTTAAAGAGTTTGTACTGGAGGACTTGAGTATTTTAAAAGATTTTTAAAAGAATTGCAGTAAAATATGTACAAAATTAATGAAATTATTTTGATGGCACTCGGCTATGTGAAGGCAGCAGTGGAATGGGAAGAGACGTTTGGCTAGATTTGAGATCAGTGGGTTTGAGAGAATGCTAGTGATGTATGGCTCAAACTGACAGTTATCTGAAAGAAAACTTAGAAGGATTCTGATGTAGTAGCTATTTTATTCATGATTAACATCATAATGAGACCTCCTAGTATTAAGGTGAGCAACCAATTTAAAATACTGATTATCTTGTATTATCACTTGCAAGTTACAAAAGGCAGATTAAAAAAAGTCCATTAAATTTTTTTGATTAGAAAATAAAATAAACAGCACAATTTTCAAATTCAGTGAAGCACTTTGGATGTTTTTGCTGCTTTAGAGCCTGTCAGAAGCTCAAAATGGTGTCACTGTTGTCTTTATTCCATGGATGCATTTTCCATTTACACATTGTAAAGTTGAACAGTGGGAAGTAATCTCAGGAAAGCCCATATCAATAGAACAGTTCCTTCTTGAAGAAACACTGTTTGGTTCCCAGTGTCACAATGGGCTTGCACTTTTAGAAACAGCACATGCATTCTGTTTCCAAAAATATTTGATTTATAAATGGGATGTAGGCACATTGCTGAGTAAAGTACAAAAGTCCATTGTTTAGTCTGAATGATGTTGAGGTTTCATAGATTCTTCACAAGGTATGAAATAGTTGTTCCAAGAGCACTGTGTGTTTCTTGAAGGCTTCAAGAGCTAATCAGATTTCTAAAAAAAATCTTGAGAATTTACTGTTTAGTCCTGTTAACAGAAAATATGCTTCTCTGAAATAGTTTCTTCAAAGATGAAGAGTAATAGCAGTAACTCAAGTAATCACATTGCATGGGAAGCAAGAGCTTGGTCTCACCCTCGCGTGATTGTGACAAAAGAAGATAATCTTTAACTTTGATTACTCACAGTGGAATATTTCCTTTACATGAGAAATTTAGCTTAGATAGCTCCATATAGAGAAAGAAAAATTTTGTGTTAAAGGCCCCTGGCCAAGTTGATTTGAAATGAAGTTTTTGTACTTTTAAAAGTACTTCAGGGAACAGTCAAGCCTGTATCATTTAAGAGAATACTATTCATCAGCATCTCTTTAACGATCTGCTTTTAGTTCCCCATGGTTGGCATAACCACAGCAGGCTTGGCAACAGTGGCATCTTCTTCCTTCCACTGTGAAGTTATTGTCTTCAACTGTGTATAGAATTGCACCCCCTGAAAGACAAGAACAGCAAGGATTTGATACTGAACCTTATACAGGTCATGATTTGTGGGAACTTTTTTTAACGTGGAGAGGTTTCCCTTTGATTATCTCCTGTTAAACATTATGCTGTTAAATTGTTTCCCTTCCCAGTATTGTATCTCGTCCAAACTTAGGTTTCTTTTGTGACTTTCTGCAGCAATATATATTTATTTTTTATAAATATTTTTATAGTTTTATTTTAATGTACAATACCTGTTTGCCATAGAAATTGGTGTCACCCCTGAAGGATCCACGTGAACCAGTGAAGGAAAACATTGGCAAAGGCACTGGTATTGGAACATTCACACCAACCTAAATCAAACCCAAATTAATGGAGTAAATCAGATAAACAAGAAATCAGTCAGTAATAGAGTACACCTATTAAAGTAGAATTCTAAAACAACCCATGGGTTCAAATCCATGCTCACCCATTGAACAATATGATGTTTCGCAGTCTTGGTTCCTCTTAATAGTGTTATAGAGGAAAAATGTAGTGAAAGTGTTAGTATGTTGGGCTTGCATTGGAAAGATCCAAGTCTAAACCTAAGCTATGGGGGCTATATAGTGCTTTCAACCAAACAGGGTAATTGTGAGACAAGAACATGTGACTTTGCCTTGAAAGAATGATTCAACAAACCCAATATAGTCTATTGAGAAGAGCAGTAGCTTCCCAGTGGTTCAGTAAAAGGTTTTTCCTAATCCTGTTTCACAAATCCTTTCAAATGGTAATGAGGCTGAATCTGGGACCCAATGAAGCATATAACTAGGGATGAACTGTAACCCTTGGAGGTTATAAAAGTAGTGTGAGTTGTTTGTCATGAACTACCATTCACATACCTGGCCCACATCCACTAAATGGGAGTACTTCCGAGCTGTGGCACCATTAGTGGTGAAGATTGCTGTTCCATTGCCATAGGGATTTTTATTAACAAGTTCAATTGCTTCATCCAGATTGTCTGCTTCCATAATCACAAGAACTGGTCCAAAGATTTCCTCCTTATAGCAGGTCATGTTGGGCTATCAGGACAGAAGCAGCTTCAACTACACATTAGGGAAATACTTTATAAATCCTATTCTCAACACTCTTAATAACACTGCATTACTTTTCTTCATAAGATGTCACCCTATATGGTTTTTTTAAAATTCTCCAATATGGTGGGAACCAATTCAGGCATTATTTGAATTATAAAAAAAATTAATTTATAAGTGTTCTTTGAGATCATATAGTGTTTTCTTTCCCCTTCTTCTGTGCAGCAGCTCTTCAAAAACTTGAAGGTGGCTTTTGGCTGAATAAAGACATACCAAATTCTTTTTATTCTTCATTGGCTTCCATGGGCTCAGAGGGACTTGCACTGTTTTTTCCCTTCAAGGCAGAGTCTCTTCCCCAGAGATTCTCAACGTGTTGGGAGAGCTTAACCCATAAGACTTCAAGAGTAGCCAAGGCCAAGAGCCAAGGAGAAAATATCACATTTTTAATTTTCCATTTTTATCAGATGTACAGTTTGGAAGCAGACTCAGTGGGAACTTCATCTGAAGGCCATTAGCAGTAATTTTACCACAGCATCTATCAAGTGCTGTTTGATTTCACCTTTGCATTCCACTCTTTGCTAATAGTCTTGCTATTCTGTTTAATCTTTTCAAAACAAGATTTATTTTTATTTTGGTTTTATTTTAACCCATGTCTGCCTTGTACAGGGATTGTCACATCTTCTTGTTCTGCATATGCTCCTGAAAGAGTGGTTTTGATAGGAGCCCCAGAGATTCAGTATTTTCCTTAGTGGGTTATTTTTGTCCAGACTCCCCCTATCCGCCTGATCACCTGGGCTGCTGGCAGCAGATATCTCCTACCAAAGCATTTTCCATTTAACTCATTTTCCTATAAATCATATAGAAGAGGATCACAAAGGGAGTGAATGTGTTAACCACTAGGCCTTATTCCTAGAGCACAATCCTAACCATGTCTACTCAAAATTAAGCCCTTTGTGTTCAATGGGTCTTACTCCCAGCGTCTTTAGGATTGCAGCCCCAGTAAGCTTGCAGATTTTGAAAGCCCTTTTCTCTACCTCTATATGCTCCCTCCCTGAATATTGGCTTAATTTGAAGGGCTTAGAAAATAGCAACAACATGTACCCAGTATCTGACATACAGATAATACAGTCTTGAATGCAGAGAGAGGGGGATATGATTTCAACCTACACTGAGGACTATCTGAGAGAAATTGAGTAAGGCTGCAAAAAGGAAATAACCCACAAACCTGCAATAATAAAAATCATCTCCCAATCCAAATCAGGTAAGTTGGACAAAAAATAGTTAATGTGACATCGCATCCAAGGCATTCCAAAACCCAGTATCTCCAAATTGGATTACTGAATGTGCTCCTTGCCATTTATCATTCAGAAAAAGGAGTCTCACTTCATGAGGGCACTCCTATCATATATAAACATCCTTAGTGTACATGCAGCTCTCTCAATCTAACTACGAGAAAATACAAATGATACAACTTCTTTTAGTGTGAGAGGACTAGTCTTTAGGAATACTTTGAGTTAAAAATAATGTCCATCTTTCTGCTTTAGCTTAAAAATGCTTACTTCCATTGCACCTAGTGATCAGTTGCTTACCTTGACCTTAGACAGAATAGTAGGTCCAACAAAATTTCCATTTTCAAAACCTTTCACTCTTATATTTCGTCCATCAAGAAGAACACTAGCTCCTTCCTTGATACCACCCTCAATCAGTTGACAGACGCGCTCCTTGGCCTGGGGGCTTATCAAGGGCCCCAGATCTGCTCCAGGTTGGTCTCCTATAACAAAACACAAAAGCTGCTCCAAGTCTAAAACTTTAACTTTTTCACAAGAGATTGATTCTCTCCCCATCCCCGTCTCCCACACACATAAGAGATGGAGAGTGAGGAAGAGAGCTCAGAGTTCTAAAACAACATGTAATGGAAAGTCATCTGAAACACCAATTCTTAATACCATTAGGCGCTCACAGTATATTGTTTTCCTTCAATTACAAGTTTGCGTCAATTTAAAAATACACTATATCCCTTATAGGTGGCTACATCAGTACTTTTGCACAATCCCATCCTAGGGTCACCCTGAGCTGTTAAAACTTGCATTCTGGTGGCACAAAGCATTTTCTGGTGGCGTCATGGCCAGGTCAATGTCATGCTTTGCTGGGCCACTGCTGCAAATAGGCTGGGCTTCCAAAGCATCTGCTCATGCTGGTAAGTTGGTGGTGAGCCATGTGTGTGGGCCATGTCTATCCAGTGGTGGGCTTCAGGGGGTTATCACAGGTTCTATAGAACCCCTTGCTAATGAGTGCCTGGTTCTGAGAACCAGTTACTAATGGGATATAGAACCTGTTGTCCCATTAGCACACAAATCCAAAGGAGACCAAATCTAAGGAAAGCTAAACGTGAATGGCTTGGCTGAAGCAAAATTCTTCAGTACCTGCATTAACTCTTAGCTTCTTGGCTCGCTCCACCAGTTCTGGTAACCATTTCTGAGCCTCTCCCACAAGGACTGCTGTAGATAAAGCCATGCAACGTTGCCCAGCTGCTCCAAAAGCTGCTCCAACCAACTGATTCAGGGTGTTCTCCTTGTTGGCATCTGGCATCACTACACCATGGTTCTTAGCCCCCTAGAAAAAATACCGGTACTTCAAAGCTGAGTAGACCAATTTTCCCCAGTGCTTAAGATTCAAACCCTTTCTATTTCAGAATTTCTGCTGCCAATCATCAAGGGCACTACAGTCTGTCCCCTCCCCCCCAAAAAAAGAGAGATATTGGGTGAACGTGTGCACCAAAACAATTTTATCTGCAAAGCTCAGCAAATGAGAACCTGTGATCAAACTTTAGTTCCTTGCAATATATCATGGAAAGCATGGTTTGTGTTAGTTGGAATGCCTGCCATTGTATCCCAGAAGACAATGGATTTAGATGTCCTGTTGAAACCAGGAACTATGCTGTCTGTGAACGTATATTTATCATGGTTCTCCAAAGCTGTTAAATCTTTGTATAAGAGACAGCCAAGTCTCTTATAATTTTACCTCAACCTCAGCCAGATTACTTCTGAAAACTAACCTCCAAATCAGACTCAAAGGCCAATAAATATCTGGGATAACTATCAATTGAACGACAGTTCCCTTCTTTGGCATAATATTGGGCATGTTTCTGATTTCCATTAGATTAGTCACTGGTATTTTAAGTTTCTAAAGCGCAGCCAACAGTTATGCCATGAAACTGGGCTTACCATATTGGCCTGGACTCTCTTGCCAGTCTTGGAACCCCTTTCATAGATATATTCTCCAGCCTGATTAGATCCCACAAAGCTGATGGCTTTGATATCAGGATGATCACAAATAAAATTCACAGCTTAAATAAAACACACAAAAAGTTTATTGTAAGTTGTCATTAAAAAGCTCTTCTTGCTCCTCGTGCCACAGTAACCATACTCTTAAAAACAATCTTTAATTCTCCTCTTGCCCAGCTTTAGGTGCACATGTTTTCCTATCCGGCTTTCCTAAAACGCAAAGTCCAATTTTTGGAAAGTTTGTTAGAATTGTGCCCTTAATTGTACTATTCTGTATGATTGTTAGAATTGTTGAACTTTATAGTAAGTTTCCATTTAGGCATTTTACTGTTTTTTCCTCTTTCTGTTGCACGCAGCTATGAGAACTCCCTTTGTTCAGAGGGAAAGGTGAGGTAGAAATCATTTAAATAAATAAATTTTCTTCTATGACATATAATAATCCAACCCTTCCTACCAATATATTGCATCCTGGAGACCTATGACATCTGGCTTGCAACTACCTTCATGTTGTCCATGGATGATGTTTAGTGTTCCATCTGGGGCACCAGCATCTTGCAGTAGCTTGGCAAGGAACATGAGGGCTCCAGGCACTCGTTCTGAAGGCTTCATCAGAAATGTATTTCCACACACCATGGCCATAGGAAACATCCAGAGAGGAATCATGGCTGGGAAGTTGAAGGGTGCAATGCCTGCACATACCCCCAGAGGCAAACGGTAGGTGTAAGTGTCCATGTCTTTAGTGATGGAGGGAAGTGTCTCACCCAACATAAGGGATGTCACACTACATGCATGTTCAACAACCTCTGTAACAGAAAAAGGTGGTAGTCTGAGTTTCCACTCTCTTTTCAAAATTGTAACGATTCAGTGATCTTTTCAAGCACCTTCATTATCACTGCTGCCATTATAGTACTTCCTATTTTGGCTGTGACAATAGACCAGTGATACCCAACCAGGGAAGAACTTGTCCCTGCCCCTTTAAGAGGCAGTGGAAGGCAGCAATACAATCCCCCTCAAAACTGCTACCTGCTCCTCCAAATATGTTAAAAATGGGGAAGAAAACGGGCACATCCATTTTCATGATGAAAACCGGAACTGCCCACTTTTCTTTATTTACATATTTGGATGTATAGGGAGCTCTACAGAAGACTCTCCTGATCCACTGGAATCCCTAAAACTTTGGCACTGGAAGCTGGTGATTAAAACCCATCCCCAGCAGTGGTGTGATCCTGGGGACATTTACAGTGCTTTCAAGTCCCTTGTAGGATAGTCTATTTGAGAATAACTTCCCTTTATGGCATAAATGAGTGAGGGTCATATGACTGTCAGTAGAGAGACAAGTACAGTGGTACCTCTCTTGACGAGTGCCTCGCATAGAGAGTGTTTCACTTAAAGAGCAAAAATTTCTGATTTTGCTTCGCTTAAAGAGCTTTTTTCACATAACGAGTGCCCATTGGCTGGGCTCCCTGTCCTTCTCCCTGTCTCTCACCAGCATTGGCTGGGCTGAGGGAGTGAGGCGATCTTAGGGAGTGAGGTTCTTCCCCCCCTGCAGTACATGGAAGAGACCAACAGGGAGAGCAGAAGAGCTCTTCATCAGTGGAACTAAGATGGCTGCTTTCTACCGCCAACAAGCATGGCCAGCCAAGCCTCTGCAATCCTCCATCAGGCAGGAGAGGAAACTCCTCCTGCACCCCCTCTGCACCCCTCCAAACAGACACCTTCCCCCTAAGGAAGGCCCCCTGCCTGGACCCCACTACAACCACCCCTCTGCCCCCCACCACCTTCCCTGCCTGCACTTTTCCTTTCCTGTGAGTAAGCCCCAGTTGATTCAATGGAGCTTGATTCTGAGTAGACATCCCAGGATCTGGCCCCTTTCAATGCAAGCTGCATTGAATGCAATCCTATGGAAATGGCATCTGGCCCCTTTTGAATGCAATCCTATGGAAATTGCATCTGGCCCCTTTTCAATGCAACCTGCATTGAATGCAGTCCTATAGAAACTGCATTGGACTGCAGTGCAATGCAATCCTATGGAGTCAGGCTTGCAGCCTATGCACTTTCCTGTGAGTAAGCCCCAATGGATTCAATGGGGCTTGATTCTGAGGAGACAGCAATGGATCTGGCCCCTCCGCTGTTGCAGACTGCCTATCTAGTTTGCATAGACAGATCTCACACACAGAGAGGTTCCTTGTTAAAGATGCTCCAAAAGACACCAGTGACTCTTTTAGGGAAAATCAGTCATCCTTGGCCATAAAGGTTTTTCTTTTCTTTTTTACTGTACAGAATATTACAGTGTTTTATTACAGTAATTGTGGTCTGTATTATAGTGTTTTGAATTCAATTCCTGTATTTTGTCATCATTTTTACATACAGTTAATATTTTTATATGAATATTTTGGGGGTTGTGGAACCAATCATCTGAGTTTCCATTATTTCCTATGGGAAAATCTGCTTCACTTAAAGAGCATGCCTCCGGAACAAATTAAGCTCTTTAAGTGAGACACCACTGTACTGCTAATGACATGAAAGCAGAAGAGTATTTAGTGTTATTCAAGTAGAAAAAAATGAACTATAAAATTACACAATCCCAAAACCTAAACCAGCAAAATATACAAAGTGAAGAAAACAAGGTTTGGTGCAGAAAGAAAACATAAGTGCTATTTATAATCTCTAGGAAAAAGTGAATTCCTTCTAGAAAAAGCTTTGGGGGGGGAGCAATACATCGAGAGTCATAGGAACTTCCCTGCCTTTCCTGAATCTGCAAAAGGTATTTTCAAATCTGCACAGAGGTGTATGCCAACAGCTTACGGAGGCCTCGGAATACATCTCCCTCGGCATCAGCCAGGGTCTTCCCTTGCTCCAAAGTGATGAGTTTTGAAATTTCTTTCTAAAGATAAGAAGTAAAGAGAAGTCAAGAAAGGACATCTCAGCAAGAGTGTAAACCAAATTTCCAATGTTCTACAATCCTCAGTTAGCTTTGGTCATCATGCCCACACGTGCTACTAGCCCACCCTCTATATCCCTCTCTGGGGTGGAAGAGGATAAAGCAGGGTTCAATTATTTAGTCTTGCCAAGCAAAAGGCATCTAGGAGCACAATCCTAACCATGCCTACTCAAAAGTAAGCCCCACTGTGTTCAATGGGTCTTACTCCCAGGAAAGTGTCTTTAGGATTGCAGCCTTAAATGCCTGCACCAAACACAGCCAAGGTCCATCTGCTTCTCTAAAGTCCTGTCTCTTGCTCTTGAAGGGACCCTCTGTGTCTGCTCACCAATTAGTGCCAGCCCACTTGCCAAAGCAAGGCTGGCAACCACAATCCTGGAAGCCTCCCACATGGAACTGGGAGACATGACACCCTGTTCTGCAAAGTCTGAGTTCTACAGCGAGGAAAGTGCTGAATTGACAACCACTCCATGGATAGCCACTCCACCTACAATCCCTGTTGTAACTGCACACTTCAGCTGCTGAATGGATCATATGAACTTCTCAGCATGAGATGATCATCTGCCACTTTTTAGCCCACTAAGAACACAATCCTATCCATGTCTACTTTGAAGTAAGCCCCATTGTGTTCAATGGATCTTACTCCCAGGAAAGTCTCTAGGATTGCACCCATACTTAGGCAGCCATATGTTGGCAAAAATTCATTGCTTTGCCTTTGATCAAACGGGTACAAATATATTTATAACTTCTTCTACAGATGACCAATCTCCCTTACTCTGTTTTGGGAGGGGGTATATTCCAATAGTCCTGCTGCAACAGCATACCCATACGATGCCAACAACCCAATGCCTACACAAAGAGTGCTCCACACAAAATGAAGGAAGAGGAATTTGTGGGAACCACATGGTTAGCTTAGGCAAATGTTCTCCTTTGCATTTCCATGAACACATTTCCACCAGATAAAACTGTTTGAAATAACATACAGTCAAAAAAGGAGAAACATTAACTTACATATGCTTTTAGGTGGCCTATGATGTCCATATGTCATAACGTGTGACTCTTGAGCTGGTTAAAATTATTTAATGAGCAAAGAGACTTGCCATTTTTATTTTGCTCGCCTTTACAATGACTTTGTAGAGGGAGTTATTACAATTCCTATTTAACAGCAAATGAATCTAGAACCTCTAGAAGTTCCTCACCAGATTGTCTTTGATGAGCTGCTGGTATCGCAGGAAGACTTGCTGTCGGCTCAGAATTGATGTCTCAGCCCAGATTGGTAAAGATTTTTGGCAAGAAGCCACTGCTGCTTCCATTTCGCTCTGGGTGGTTTTGGGGACCCGACCAACCACTTCATTGGTGGCCTAGTGGAACAGAAAACTTCACAAGATTAGTGGTTTGCTAGCAGGAGAGGAATGCCTTCACAAAAATCTTGGCATAATTAAGCATTTTTTAATCTGTGGAAAAGGAGGTTCTTTGCCACAAGAAACAGATGAAATCACAAGTTTAAAATATAAAAAGTATTGTAATAAGTACCGGTATATAATTTAAAATTGGTATTTTAGATTTGCACATAGCTCTAAGATTGCAAAAGTCGACGAACAATCATCTGTGGTTGTTACAGCATTATTTCCCTTTCTGTAAAGTATCTAAAGCCACTCATGCAACCTTCTCTACATGCAAATCAGGAGCAGGGAGAGGAACAAATAATGCAAAGAGAAATAGGCTTTCATATTCAAAATAAAAACAACAGCACAGCCTTTGAACCTCATGCTTTGAACCTTGGAAATAATGTTTGTAACTCTATTACAGAGACTCCCCCCTCCCCCAAAATAAGCTGCCTTCTCACCCCTGTGGTGATCTGAGGGGGGAGGGAAATGGGACAGAGGTAAATGCCCATAGGTGCAGCACCACCACTCTCAGCCCCCTGCTGTCACTGCCCTTCCTACATCTTCTGGAAAATAAGAAAGGCAATTTGTGGCTTTCTTAGCCCCCCAAAGTTTTTCTGAGACTTTGTGTGGCCTCTGGGCCATATGTGTGGCTCAGGGTGACCTTACGCCCCCCTTTTCCAGGACGGATTTCAGCCTTGTGTCCTGGAAAAAAAAATCCTCATTGTCCTCCATTTCCTTATGAGGAGAAAGCATGCAGCCTTCTTGTAAATAATAAATTATACATAATAAATAAAATAATTATATTAAAAGTTTCAAATTTAATAATAGTGATATAGTGTTTAAATTAACCCCATGAAAGCAAAATACATGAGTGTTTTATTTTGTCATGTCCTAAATTGTTCTTGGATATCCTACACTTTGGGAGGCCTTAAACTCTTTTTTGGATAATGACATATGGTTATCCTGCCTTTGGGGGATGACGACTTTAAAGCTCACTTTTGGTTTTCTGTTGACATTTTAAGACCTTCAGGAGGCTCTCAGAAGGTCTTCAAGGTCCCCAGTGGAGGAGCATTCTGGAGTATCCTGGCCCCTGTGCCAATTGGATCATCTCCATTACTCCACCTTTTCTTTTCTTGCTCTGGTCATCTGAACAATCCAGCCCTCATCTGCTACAAAGAAAAAAGAAGACATTTTTCTTTGTAGCAGATGAAGGTTGGATTGTTCAGATGACCAGAGCAGATGACCAGACATAAGGAAAAACGTTTTCACTTACTGGGTTGTGGATATCAATCCATTCGTTAGTTTTGGATTCAACAAACTTTCCATCTATGAACAGTTTGGTTGTTGGCTGTAGAAGACAAAGTGCTGGTGAGTGTCAGGTTATCTGTCAACAGTCACCAATTTCCATTGGAGCTTCAACAGGAAGGCTCAACCACGTTCTTTTTCTATAATGCCATCACTGCCTTAAGAAACTGAACTGAGAATTATCTTTAAAATTAGAATTAAAGAATTAAATCTCTGCTGCCTTACATTTCAGTCATACCTATGATGGGCATTGTGGAAGGATTAGAGAATTCCAATGCAGTCACTGAGGCTGTAATCCTAAACCCGTTCAGCCAGCATACATCCCAACACAAGTCCTATGCTGACCTGGGGATGTCACAAAAGTGTTGTGAGGCATTTCTGCACCTCTCCTTGGAGGGACAGGCCAGTGCACAGACATGTGCTGGCTTCTCCACACCATCCCAGGAACAAGGATCCAGGTATGATAATGTTGATCCCTTGATCTTAACTGAATATGAGTGTTGTTCTTTTAAAGTTGGCTTAAAAATCTGTCTCATATGTTACATGATTTTACCAATACCTTTAAGGGAGAAATATTTTAGTTCTTTAGTCAAGCTGATCTTTTCTCTGAGATCTGTTATATTGGCAAGGAATAAGTGCCCTTCTGATTTCTTGTTGGGATATCCATTATGAGCAGTCAGTGTCTTACATGTTCATACTCCTCCTGCAAATACTTCAGTTCCACAGTATGTTAAGCTTGTGTGTCAGTGTGCTAATGAGAACCATCTTCTAGTTTTGGTGATAGTTCAGTTCACTCTGCAAGTACCTGAATTCAGAACTGATCCATTATTCCAGATCAGTTTGAGGACAGGAGTGGGTTTTCCCTTTCTGCTTCAATACAGGATGATTCCAAGAAAATCCAGAGGCTTCCCATGCCTCCATTTCTTTAGGATGGTGTTGGAGGACCCAGTCATTGCTGCTATTCATGCCAAAGGGACATTTGCTGCTTCTTCTTCCCTACCTCTCCTGGGATGCAATCTCTAATGGAAGGGGGAAAAAACTCACCACTGAAGAGGATGAAAAAAAGGCTGAAGAATGCCAGCTGAATTTTGTCTTCCGAGGGATCTACAAAATATAAAAGTTGGAATATAGTACTAGCTCAGCAATTTAAGTACAGTACTTTTTAAGCTACTGAGATTCTGTTTGACGTACTACATTTCTGCTTGTTGAAGAAAAGAGTATGAAGAATAATATACTCAGCGCAATAATTCTCTCAGAGGCTGTGCAAGTCTTATACACTCATTCAAAATCTTCAATCTTGCTTCTAGGCTCCTCAGAAGGGATATTAGTAAAATCAGCCTATACTTATCACTCGGAAGTACTCCTGGACCTGGCTTTGAGCTTGAAAGCCAGGTCATATCGATGGCCCGAACTGCTTCTGCCAGCAGACTGGTACACCTAAACCCAACTGAATAGGTTGAATCTGACCATGATAATGCATGCTTTGAGGATATTAGACTTGGATTACTGTAATGTGCTCTATGCGGAATTATGTTTGAAGACTTATCAAAAAGATTCATATGGCTCAGAATGAGGCAGGCTGGTTACTAATGGACGCTGGTTACTGTAACCATGTGATCCCAACCATGCCAACACCCACACTGATGATCTCTTTGGTGGGTGGCAAGGTGGGTCATGGGATCTGTCATCTAGGAATCTGGCACTGGGCTTTCTTGGGAGTAAATCTCACTGAAAGTGGTACTTACTTCTGAGTAGACATGGAGGAGCTCTAGCGTGATGCTCTAGAGTCATGTCACATCCCATGTCACATGCTCTAGAGTCATGTCACATCCCAGTAAGTTTCACAGGGTGTCCCAGATAGATTTTTAAGTTTGAAGGGGGGTCCTAGGCTGAAAAGCCCAAGTACCACTGTGTTAAGTCAAGTGTTTACTGAAGCAAAGTTGAGTGCACACTTGTACTTTGCAAACTGAAGGACATGAAGCGGTTTTACATGGAGTCAGATTGCAATCCTATGTACACTTAACAGTGAATAAGCGTCAATGACTAGTAGGTCAGCATAGAAGGCATTGGATTGGGCTGTCAGATTTCATGATCCCTGTAGGTTAGGAATAGACCTGGCAGTGGCTCTGTAGGGTTTCTGGCAGTTGTCTTTCCCAGCACTCCCTAAAAGTGTAAGAACTGAGAATACAATCCTGCCCAACTTTTCAGCACAGATGTAGCCACAATGTAGCAGCCCTGAGATAAGAGAACAATTCTGCGATAAGGGAACAATCTTTCCCAACCTTGAGGAGGGCTCTGTGATTGCAGGGTGCAGTGTATGGCTGCATCAGCACCAGAAACTTGGAAAGGATCCGGTCCTGCATCTGGCTAGGATTTTGCAATATGAAGCAGGTGCATCTGTCACAGGCTGCAGCCCCGTCTTAAAATAAACAGTGATTAAAGACTGGAGCCAATCTGATCAACACTTCCCTGGGAGTAAGCCCCACTGACTATAATAAGAATTACTTATGAGTAAACACACATAGGATCTACAAGCCTATCCATGCTTACCTAGAAGTAAGCCTCACCGACTACAATGAGATTACACTAAAATTGACATGCATAGGACTGTGACCTAAGGCTTCAAACCTATCCACACTTACCTGGGAGTAAGCCCTATTGACTATAATGGAACTTACTTCTGAGTAGACACACCTACAGCTGCACTATGGCTGCAATCCTATGCACACTTTCCTGGGAGTAAGCCCCATTGACTATAATGGGACTTACTTCTGAGTAGACACACCTTCAGCTGGGCTACGGCTGCAATCCTATGCAGACTTTCTGAAGAGTAATCCCTATCGGCTACAATGGGACTTACTTCAGAGTAGACACGCACAGGACTCAATCTTAAGTTTCTAGAGCCGCGGGCCAGTCATGATCCGGTGAGGATCCAGGCAGCCTCGCTCCTGCCAAAGCGTCTGGTCTGCCTGACTGAGGGGCCCGATCCTAGGGGTGCCTACTCAGAAGTAAGCCCCATAGCAGTCAACGGGTTACTCTCCTGTAAGTGTTGAGGCTCCTTCGCTCTGACGACCTCCAGGGCCGGGCTGAGGAGAGGAGGGAGCGCTGACTGGAGCCAAGGGGGGGCTGCTCCCTCCCTCTCAAGGGCCTGAGGGCAGCCTCGGAGCCCCGCGTCCCTCAAGCTCTCTCACCGGGAGCAGGAGCAGGCGCCTTCCCTGAACCCCCCGAACCGCAGCCACCGCAGCCATTCCGTCAACCACCACCTGCTTCACCACCACCAAAGTCGACTCCGCCCCCAACCTCCTCTCAGCCAACGAAATCGCGACTCCGTCTCACTTTCTCCGCCCACCGAGGCTCGCTTGGCCAATGGGTACTCGCGCGCGCCTCCCCCTCGCTCGCCTTCTCCTATTGGCCACATGGACGTCAACGCCCCCTCTGGGCGAAATGTGATTGGACGGCTCATTCCCAGGCACGCGCCGCAAGAAGGGGCGGGGCGGAGCGGTTTGAAAAGGAACTGTCAAGTATAAGATTCCCGCTTCAGAGGGGAGGGAGGGTTGGTGGTCACGTGACGGGGCAAGATGGCGGTGCCTGCAGAAGGTGAGGGGAGGCGGAGAGGTTCCCCAGGCGGCGCTGAGGCTACCCAAGGGAAGGGGGCCAAGACAGCCCTGCCAAGGAGCTTCAGAGGCCTTGAAGCTATCACACTTTCCCCTACTCAGCCTTGACCCCACGGGCTGCAGTCAGTGGCACTCCCGGCCACTGAGCACTCAGACGGGGGTGTGCGGTCGGTGGCACTCCTGGCCACTGGGTTTGTGGTCGATGGCAGTTCTGGCCACTGGGCGCGCGGTCGGTGGCGTGGCACTCCTGGCCACTGGGCACGCAGACAGGGGGCACTCGGTCGGTGGCACTCCTGGCCACTGGGTGTGCGGTCGGTGGCATTCCTGGCCACTGGGTTTGTGGTCGATGGCAGTCCTGGCCACTGGGCGCACGGTTGGTGGCGTGGCACTCCCGGCCACTGAGCACTCAGACGGGGGTGTGCGGTCGGTGGCACTCCTGGCCACTGGGTTTGTGGTCGATGGCAGTCCTGGCCACTGGGCGCACGGTCGGTGGCGTGGCACTCCTGGCCACTGGGCACGCAGACAGGGGGCACTCGGTCGGTGGCACTCCTGGCCACTGGGCGCTCGATTGGTGGCACTCCTGGCCACTGGGCACGCAGATAGGGGGTGCATTTGGTGGCACTCCTGGCCACTAGGCGTGCGGTCGGTGGCGCCACTGGGCACTCAGCCGGGCTGCATTTGGTGGATTCCTGGCCCCTGGCGCATAGGGCAGTGGCACTGTTGGGGAACATCACATTGGAAATGACATCACTGTAACAGCTCAGTAAGTTTACACTGTCAGAGCCACCTCCATTTTTACTCTAACATAAGTCCCATTGTATTATATGTGACTTACTCCCATGTAAGTGAGGTAGCAATCATATCCAGACTTTCCTGAGAGTTTCCTATAATGGGACTTATTTCTGAATAGACCTGCATTAAAAATCACTCACTCTCACACACAGACCTATCTCTCTCACCAACAGCTGTTCGAATGCTGCTTCCCATCTCTCAGAAACAGGGTAGTATATTGCTGTTTCCCAGGTCCAGGGAAAGTATATTACAGTGGTTCTTCAGCATTTCAGTCCAAGCCCCTCATTCTAGGGATGACAATCCCAGAACTAGTTACTAGAACTATCTCTTATACAGTGGTTCTATACATGATTTATGCTAGAGTTTCAGCCCTGTATGAAATGGCTTGCAGTTGTTGATTCTCTGTGTGATGGATGTTTCTAGGTACCGACTTGGAGGCCTCGTTGCTGAGTTTTGAGAAGTTGGATCGGGCATCGCCAGACCTCTGGCCAGAGCAGTGTAAGTTATACTCTAGTGCCAGGTCTAGGGGGAAATGTGCAGAGCTTAAGTCTTATGGCAGTTACAGTGTGCCCAGACTTTGTAACTTGTTAGGATGTTGCTGATGGGCAGAAGGAGTTAGACATTAACTATGAAAAGCCTATAATTAAAAAAAACCCTTTGTTTTTCATTATCTGATGATGATCTGGATCTGAGGTATTGCATAAAATCACAGTTTCATGCTGGTTCTATGTGATATCTGCTTCCTTGACTCCCCCCTTGTCCCCTCCCCGTGTTCTGGCGAAGGAAATACAACGTTCTGATAGAATTTGGCATGTCTTCCAAACCCAACAAGTCCTGGTCTATTATAAATAGTTTGTATGCAGACCAGATGAGAAGATTGTGAAAAATCCACATTTTCTAAGCAAGGTTTATTTCCAAAGCAATACGAGAAAATCGGAGCAATATGAGCTGTCAGACTTGGGCAATCATAAAAAGGAGATTTCTACTGAGCAGAGCTTGCAAATACAAATGCAAGACAGTTTATGCATTCATTCAGATTTTGACCACTTTTCATTAACCAACACCAAGGCAAGTAACCAATGAATGAAAGTATAATAAAATCAATGCCTAAGTATCAGAAAAAATCATAGATATACCTTTTAATTGCATCTGGACACAAATCAATGTACCCAAAACTACACTGAGCTTTGAAGGAGTCTCCAAGAACAGCCTGGCACCTACATTTTGTTACTTAGAAATGAAATTTCTATGTACTTTTCAAGGACAGCCCCACATCATTATCAATAATATTTATATATTGCTTTTCATACTTTTAAAGAGTCACAGAGCACTGTGCTCTGTAACTGTAATATGAACAAGGCATAGATAGCTGGCCAGATCTGCCTTCTCCATAATCCGTGTTGAAGTTACTGTGGTAGTAGAAGTGAACATAAAACAGTACAACATAAGGTTACATTGCAGTAACTGTGTCTGCCTTGACTCCAGTACCAGGTGTTGCTGAATTTGCTGCTTCATTTAAAAGTGTAAGTAAGAACTGATTTATATATTTGTTGTGCTGTGCATACTTCTGCTATCCATTTGCTTTTTCTGTAAATTTTCTGCAGTCCTAGCCCCGCTTACCTGGAAGTAAGCCCTGTTGATTCTAATGGGATTTAACTTCTGAGTAGAGGCGGATAGGACTGGGCTCTACAGATATTTGTTCATATGGTATAAATAATTATTTTGTTCACATAGGCTGCAATCCTAAAGACACTTTTCTGGGAGTAAGACCCATTGGACACAATGGGGCTTACATCTGAGTAGACATGGTTAGGATTGTGTTCATAACCATCACTGGTTATGATAGTGACAAATGACAAATAGTGACAAAGCATACATTGTTGCATTGTTGAGTCACAGGTTGCTTGACTCAACAGCGCAAATGGCAAAATATAATGTGGGTAACTTGCCAGGGCCAATCCTACCATTAGACATGATGAAACTTGGAACACTGTTAAAGGTTCTCAAAACTTCTCAGGAGTAAATCTCCTGAGAGAAGTTTTGGTAGGGGAGGGGGTGAAGGCAGCAACACAGTCCCCAGATTGTGGTGTTAAAGCAAGACAAAGAAGGTTATTTTTACTTACGGAGAGCTACTGCAGTCTTCCCCTCCCCAATAGTCCTCCACAAGGTTCTTAATCTCTTAAAATACTGAAAAAGGCTATTGAAGACCACTTCCTGTTTGCAGCTGTAAACTGGAAGTGGTTTTCCATTGCTTTTTTCAGTATTCTAAAACTCAGAAAACTCTGTGGAGGGCTCCCTGCATCTCCTAGACAGAAGCAGACCCTTGTCGGTAAAAACAGCTCCTTTGTCCTCTCTTTTGTGACTTGATCCTGGGGAACACGCTGTCTTCCCTTGCCAGGGGGTGAGGCTCTGAAGCAGGGGTGTTGAGACAACCCACCTTGAGAACATCCGTGTTAAACCTGGGATAGAAAACATAAAATACAACCACAAAAGGGTGGAAAAATGTGCTACTAACTAATCTATTGCAGTTTACAACTCTTTCACTCTACCAAATAATCAAGCCTCTTTCATTATCCTTTTTATTATGGTGTGTAGGGTGGGAGGAGGACCTTCTGGAGAATTTGTTGAACTACAAGTTCATCAGATTGGTTTCATTCCAGTGTTTTTATATTCCATTTCACCAGGCTTTCCACTGAAGTGGAGGTTATTTGCCTACTTGCAAGTAAATGCAAGTTCATTTCTGATCTGTCCCATGGTCTATTTGCTACTTTTTGAGTTTGTGGGCTCTCTTGGAATGGAAGCATCTTATTATGTTAACTGCTTTGTGGTATATAAACATTTTATAATAGTTGCTTTTCTGCTTTAGCCCATCACCAGTTCTCCTCCCAAATGGATGGCAGAATTAGAAAATGATGATATTGACATGTTAAAGGGTGAGTCACTTGTTAGTTGTGATAAGAATGCCACATAAATAGTATGCTCAAGTCTTATCTGTTTTAAACCAAACCAAATTAAGAAAGGACATCATAACAGCCCAGTCCTAATCCCTGCCACTTCATAGTATACACTCACACCCACAGAGCACATACTGCAGGTATGATGGTGGTGGATATCAGATCATCAGCATTTTACTTATATCACAGTAGGTTGCATGATTCCCTGAGCCTCCTTGAATGCACACTAGCTATTCTTCTGGTCTAAGTTTGAGGAGAGAAATGGGATGCAAAATTAGGGATAATATGCATTTTGCCACCAAGTCTATTTGCCACCCTTCCCTCTCCACCATGAACCACCTCCTCCTCCACATTACTGGGGCTGATAGCATCCCCACAAAGCTGCTGGCTGTTTCCACCACCAACCCCATCACACTTGATAACTAGCATGATCTTTGTGGCATTGGAGGTCCATTTGCAATTGCAAATCGATGGAATCACTGTCATAAATGGCTCATAGAATTTGGGCTATAAGAATTTTTGCATGCCAAAAATATATGTTTAAATAATAGAGAAAATTTAGAGGTTTGTTAAGATTATGAGCACAATCCAGAGTAACTATGGGAGCTCGTAAGAGACATTACGTGCACCCGTAGTTAATGCACCACTAGCGAAAACCTATGGGAAATTCATATTGCAATCCAGAGAAACTTGTGCTTACTCTGGAGCAAGGACTCCAAGTAGTTACTCTGGATTTCACCGTATGACTGTTTTGGGGTAACTTTATTGGTGCAAAGCATTGGAACTGAACATCTTTGAGATGAAGGAGTTTGATGACAGAGATACTTCTGTACCCTTAAATAGCAACATGTATCAAATTATAAATAGCAACATGTAGCAATATTATCAAATGCACCTCATATTATAAAGCAAAATTTAATGTATAAAATACAGAAGATGCATTTCAAACATATGTTTGTAGAAGCTGTTAGGGGGAGGAAATTGTGTATTTGGAAATATCTGAGAAACGGAGGAGGAGGTTGGAGCCAATTTATGAACCTGTCTCTGTTTAATGGAGTTTTAGACAAATTCACTGATCGTGCTGTTTTTTATGCAAAGTATTGGGGAAAGAAAAAAACATACAGAATGTGGCAGTCTATGGTCCAGTTATCATGAGAGTTGGGTGTGTGGTGGTTATGTCAATAACATCTCATTAACATTCAATCTGCAATTTTGTCTTAATATGCAATTTTGTCTGCAAGATTGACATTCTCGTGTCTGTGTGATGTCAGCTGTGTGTATGTTCTAACTTAGTGTGTATCTGTTTTGCATGTTGGACTTGCTGATTTTTAAAAATTATTTTTACTATCTTTAGTGAACAAAAGTATTTAACAAAAACTGCATAGTGAGCAAATTGTTTGGTAATCAGACCATGTCATTGCTCTTTTATGACAAACTACATTCACATTGTCTCAATTTCAACTATCTGATCTTCCCGTTCTGTGTCCTGTATCATTTAACCCTTTCTGATGACTCCAAATTTCAGAGTGAGACTGGGTGCCTAAGAAGCAAGACCGGTTTGACCTCAGGGTGACTGGGTCCTTGCCTATTACAAAGTGCTTTTAAAACTTCCCTTCAGTGTAAAAATGGGCTTTGTTGTGTTATGCGGGGAGGCTGCTGTTCATGTCATTCAGGTATAGATATTTTATTTTATTTAGTGGCAATTTCTCTTAAACTGCATTTTTTTTTGTATTAGAACTGGGGAGTCTTACCACAGCCAATCTGATGGAGAAAGTGAGGGGGTTACAGAATCTGGCATATCAGTTGGGACTGGATGAATGTAAGTACAGTACTCTACTGGAGCTGAAGTGTATTCTTTTCTAGAGCCGTAATCTGTTACCTAATTTTTATGACAGGGACATTACAAGAAGACTTGCCATGCTAAGTAAGCATGTGTTGACCAGTGAGTTGCCAAAAGGTATAATGGTTCTGATGGTGATGGCCATGCATTCCAGTTGGTACTCATTTGAAAAAAAATATTTCCTGTGCCCTTCCTGAGGCACTGTATACTGCAGAAGGCAGAAAATGTTCTCTCATTCAGTAAGGCAAATATTTTATTATATTGTACTCTAGAAGTTGAGTAATTTAGATCAGTGATCCATTCTGATAGTTAGATAGTGGAAAAATAGTCCCCTTACAAATTTGAAGATGTAGATTATTTTTAAAAATAATTCATATATAGCAGAAACCTCTCATTGCTTTGGATTCTTCAGGGAGTCATCACTTCATTAATGCTTATATTCACTACCATTTCAGTCTCACCACTATTTTGAGATGATGAATTAATAAAGCCTTCATTAAACACTGATTACTTAGAAGTTTTATGGTTTAAAAAAATTATTTTGGTTTTTCCATACCATTGTAGAAAGGTTTTGACAAGATGCTACAGTTTTAGAAAATGTGGCATCAGTTCTCATGACTGCATTCTTACTGCATATATACATGTTTCCACTAAATACTCCTAATGATCCCTGCTAATTACAATAACACGAGACACGTCTCAAACCTTTGTTTATTAAAAGAAGTACTTTAAGAAAGATAAAGTTAAGTTTTGTTCACCCTAGTTTTCAAATTGAGTTCTGTGTTCTGTGTTTGAAGTGGCTGGAATAGCACTAGTCAAATATATACGGTTTCTGGGTGATTCTTTTCTGTGTCTCATATATTTGATCAGAAGTATCTCTCCCACATCTCAATAAAACCTGCTACACAATTGAAGTATGAATGGAAATAATTAATCCAGAATATTTTGGGGCACTTAAAATATGAGGTTCCTTACTAAATAGTAAGTCACAGAAGCATTTGTAACATAAGACTGAAGACAAAAAGTAACCAGTAGAGATGTTTGACAACTATGTTATTTATTCAGAAGCAAGCCCATTGTGTTCAGTAAGACATACTCTACAAATCCAGAGTAACTATAGGAGCACATAAGAGACATTTACGTCAACGCAGTTATGGTACCACCTAGTGAAAACCTATGGGAAATTCATATTGCAATCCAGAGTAAATTGTTATGTCGGAGCAAGGACTCCCTGTAGTTACTCTGGATTGCACCCTTAGGCTATATCTTGCTTATAAGAAACAAACTCCTCTAATCAGAGAACTGTATAAAAGAAGGTGGCCCAGGGATCTGTAAACATTTTGGCATGAGGGCCGCATCATCTTTCTGATGCTGTGTTGGGAGCTGGAAGAAAAAAATTTATTTACATTTTAAATTTGAATAAATTTACTTAAATGAATATATTAGTGATGGAACTTGTGAACAAATGAATTCAAATCAGTTCAAAAACACTTTCCAAAACACACAGAGGGTGATCTTCAAACATGTTCATAAGCAGTTTCATACAAAGAGACAGGAGATGTGTGCAGCATCCCCAGCCCGCAAAGTAACCTCCCGATGTGTGGAGAGCGAAGCTCCCCTTGCCTCTGGAGGATTACAGGGCTTGCCCAAGGGCAAGAAGGAAGCTCATCTAGGGCCGCATCTGGCTCTAGGGCTGGGATTTGGAGAGCCCAGGGGGGACCCATTGATTAGAGGTGATTATTCATTCACCTCTAGATGGCAGCAAAAGGCTATCTTGAGCTGCATCATTTTCTATGACAGATTGAATATTAGAGTGTATTTTTTAACTTTCTAAATTTGAATGTAGTTCTCCACTGAATTATTTTGTAAGAATTTTTCTTATATTGCCAATTATTTTTGGCTATTAGAAATAATTTAAAGGCCTTAAGGTTTTGTTTTCCAATAAATGATGCATGGTTGATGTTTGGGTTCTCCCAGAACAATCCCTACTTGTGTTGGATTAGGCAGGCTGGCTTGCCTACACTGAATCCAGCACAATTATTGGGACTTTTTATGCACTACCATAGGGAAGGAGAAGCTCATCCCCTTCCCCAGTGCAGGGCTGCAACAACCCCAATAGGTCTCCTCAGGCCACCTCCAGATGTTGCTTGGGAAGTAAGGTTTGGATATGGCATAACTGCTACAAAATGTGGTTTGGATATGGCATGCAGGAGTCCAAGCCCCACCTCCTGCTCCCTGCCAGGAACCCATGATTGTCCACATAGACTGGATGCACACCATATGTAGAAAGTCAACCTCTCCATATTGACCATCTCTGTAAGTTGTTTCTCAACCACCTGGACCTTGGCCCACAGTATCAATTTATTCTTAAATTACTCTATAAATTGACCAGTGAGTCTAGTCTGCACCAAGGGCAAGAACAAGTGAAATGCAAAATTTGTAGCAATGAATATGAAAGAATACAATACTGTGGAAGAAAAAACACAGTCTTGACTGTGGAAGAAGGAAAAACACAGTCTTAAAGTGTAACTGGGCCATTTTAAAGTCACTGGGCTTTACAACATTGTTTGTATATTGTGTACAGTTTGTGTAGTGTGTACTTTATACACACACTCTCTGTGTGTATCTTTCAATAATATTCCCTTTCAATAATATTCCCAAGATAGTTTGCAAAATAAAAATTAAAAGAACCCCTTTCAGATAAAAAAATCAAGTAGCAGAGATCATTCAGCTGTCAATAGCCTGACAGACTTGAAAGGTTTTCAAATAGTAAACTTAAGGTGACCATACTGAATTTCTGATTTTTGCCTATTATAACTAGCCATAAGACATTCGTAATGGGTGGAACTTTGAATCCACGTTGAGACCAGAGACATTACAGTAGCAAGAGAGAACTAAATAACTTAAAGCAGTGTTTCTCAGACTGCAGTTATGATCTGTTTGTTATGAAATTGATGAAGCTGAGAGCTGACAAGGAAATTGTACTGAGCCCTATAGAAAAAAATGAAACAAAGCTACATCTGTGCATTTATGCACAAGTATGTAGATGTGACTCAGTCCACTTTGAAAGGGCAGGATGAGAGAGCAGAGCTAGGGAAGGAAGGAACCAGTGAGGAAAAGCAAAATATGAGAGGGGTCCGAAGAGGAGGTGATGACAAAGGAAAGAGGCCTGAAAGGTTATGGAAGAAAGGGGTTGTGGCTAGCTGTCTCCAAAAACTTCAAAAGTAGGCTAAACCTCACCATCTGGGCCCACAAAAAGAGGACCACCAGCAGAGATGGTAAAGAAGCTCCCTTGGAGTGGCATGCATCCAAAAGGGATTCTACTACATGTTCTACAATCTTTTTGAGGGCTGTGGTGGCTCTGGTTAGAACATTGGAGTTAGAACACTGGTTGACTGGAATTCCACTCAGCAGGCCAGCAGTTCAAGACCCAACTACTGCCAGATGGGGTGAGCTCCCATCCTCTGCCCAGCTCCTGCCAACCTAGCAGTTCGAAAGCATGTAAATGCAAGTACAGTGGTGCCTCACATAAAGAGCTTAATTCGTTCTGGAGGCATGCTCTTTAAGTGAAATGCTCTTTAAGTGAAGCAAATTTTTCCATAGGAAATAATGGAAACTCAGACGATTGGTTCCACAACCCAAAAATATACATATAAAAATATTGACTGGATGTAAAAATGATGACAAAACACTGTAATTGAATTCAAAACATGCATTCAATGTGCATGATTCTATGAAGTCTACTTAGGCTGCAATCCTAAAGACACTTTCCTGGGAGTAAGCCCCATTTAACACAATGGGGCTTACTTCTGGGTAGACATAGTTAGGAGACTGCAATCAAAGACACTTTCCTGGGAGGCTTACCTGGGCTGCTGCTGGAGGTTCAAGGTGGCCGGTGGAGGCACTTAGGGGCAGCTGTCTCTGGCACCCCCAGGCAACTGCCCCCCAGGTTGAGGGCAGTTAGAGGCAGCAGCACTGGCCAGCAGCACTTTTAAAGAGCCTCCGTGCAGAGCGTCAGGGCTGCATGGCATGCGTGCCCATAGCACGCTTGTTAAGCGAAGTGGAACTTATGTGAAGCAAGATTTCTTGGAAATTTTTGCTTGTTGTGTAAAACGCTGGTTAAATGAGGTGCTTGTTAAGCAAGGTATCATTGCAGATAAATAGGTACCACTTTGATGAGAAAGACATCCTGGTGACAGGCCTTTGCGACAGGTTGGCCAGGTTTCCCCATGTCACATCCATCTTGGATTGGAGGAAACTCCAATCCACAACAAGCAGACACCGTCTTCTTGGTACAAACGCTGAAGTTGCTCTTTGATCTTTTCAGGATAACAGGGTGTTCATATGAACTTAGATAACACAGCAGAGGCCCCTAAACGTTTTGGCAGGAGGTTCACATCTTTCTGATACTTCATCAAGGGCTGGAAGAAAAAAAGAATCTATTTACACTTAAAATTTGAATAAATTTACATAAATCTAAATGTTTGTAAATTCACACAAACATTGTTAGTCTTAGTGTAAAGTGTTTTTCTTTCCTTCACAGTCAAATTTACATTTCCATAAATTTAATTAGTGATGGGACGTGTGAATGAATTCAAATCAGAGAGAGAGAGAGAGAGAGATGTTCAAACCAGTTCATAAGCACTTTCATACAAAGAGACAGGAGGAGGGTGCCACCTTCCCAGCCCTCAAATTGCTGTGGAGAGCAATGCGCCCCTTGCCTCAGGAGGGTTACAGTGTTTGCCCAAGGTCTCAACATCTGGCCCCAGGGCCGGGTTTTGGAGAGCGCTGATCTAGGGCAAGAGTTTTCCCTGGCTGATGTTTGAGTTTTCCCAGGTTGTGTTTGAGTTTTCCCAGGTTGGTCTGTATCTGAGTTTATATTAAGGAGTGATTATTCAAAATGCTCTGGACTGCTCCTCAGTCCACTGCCCTTCTCTGATTTGGTGAATCATGTCCTTTGACCAAGGTATAGGAGCTCATCCTTAGGATGGGACAAATTATGCCATATTTAAAGATAATTGGTTGTGTCTTGAGTGTGCAAGAGGTGGTGCAACTTCTGACAGTTTTCCCCACAAGCACAAGAATTTGTGTAGTCCTTTTGCCACAGGGGGCTGGAGAAAGAAGGAGACACTGGCAAAAAGTATAGTTGTCATATACTTGCTTTTTTGCACAAGCAAGTGACTTAACACAAGAAATGGTTTGCATCTGGTGCATTGTGCATGTTGAGCTATGAAAGGTTGAACTATGGCAAAAATAATGTAGTTTCTTAACAGAACAAGTTATATATATATAAGCTGTAGTATATCCTTATTTGAAGAAACAGCTATCATGGATTGCTGCAGTAATGGATGGCCAGCTGGCTGCCTACAGGCGAGATTAAATCCAATGCTCTCTTCTTCTCATCTCCTTTTCCTTTCTGTTCCTCTTTTCCTTTTCCATTCTAGGAAGTGAGAGAGGAGGAGCAGTGGAGATAGGTAGGCAGATAAGAGCACTACCTTCCCTGAACTCACCAGAACTGTCTTAACACCTAAGTTGGCCTCATGGATGGGATGGCCTCAAGGCAGTTATATTGGATCTCTTGTCAACCATACAAAATCTTAATTGATGGGCAGTACAGTCAGCTCTCATTTGCTTGCATTAGATTCTTGGAAAACCCAGTGGATACTGACTTAGACACTGGATCATGGAGGCTATGGGAAGAATCAGGTTGGGAGACCCGTTGGACCCTTTTCACAATACACTTTTTATCACACGATACACCTGAATCTTACTTTGAATCTTATGGGGATGAGTGATGGTATCTTTAACATCTGATGATTCCTCCTCTTTGCTAGCCACCCCTTGTTGAAGGCTGCAGAACTAAGAAGGCCTCAGAGTTGAGAAATGGAGAGGTGGTTGCTTCACATTTCCTCCTCCTCTACCTTGTTTCTTTACTTCTTACCTGGGTTTGTCCCAGCCACATATTTGCAGATAACAAGAACTGAATCGCAGATGATGAGAGAAGTGAATTTGCAAATAAAGAGAACAGATTGTAAAATGTATCCTCTATGATTATCTCAGAACTCAAGCAATTACGGCTGCAATCCTAAACACACCTTCCTGAGAGCCATTTTAAAAACTGGGCGATGTGGCTGATGCAGACCCAGCTTCTGTGCCTCTTTGGCATTGCTGCCTTGCCTCTTTGTTTTGCTGTCTGGGCACTTATGGTGAGGAGCAGTTGAACAAGCTCCCTGCAGAGGAAAAAGGTGCTGGTAGACAGTACCATTGCATTCCACCAGAAAAAAAGCAGTGGGAATAGCGTAGTAAGTAAGAGATGGGCAGCCCAGTGCCACAACAAGTTGGCCTGCTGTACATCCAGTGTTGGAGGCATTGGGCAAAGGGATGTTTTTCCTCTTACCCCAAACGTTGCCTCAGTCACTGCAGTGGAGCTATTCAAATCTGCCCAGATCTGAATAGCAGGTGCAGATCCAGACAGCCCCATATTAGGCTGGGCTGGTTGGTGGTGGAGTCTGGATTTTAGCCTACTTAAAACCTTTCCTAGGGATTGCTCTGGTGTACGGAGGCTATAGCGCATTTGTATGTTAGCCTCCCCAACTAACGCAATCACACAATGATACATTACAGTAACAATATAATGATACATTACATGATACATTACAGTATGTTGATGACACCTAAAAGCCAGCAGAAGTGTCTGGAGCGCAATTTAGGATTGCGCTAGAATCAACAAACGCAGGTATTTATATACTGCTTTTTCAGGTTGTTGGATATCTCCTCTGACTTTATTTTCAAGGTGGTTTACATCAGCAGGCTTTCTAACCCTTGAAAGGGTTTTGCAATTGACAGAGGTTCTCTGTTTGAAGAACTTTCTTTATTGTAGGTATTTCCTTTAATGTCACTTCACTGGCATCACTGTTATGCTTCTGGCTGTAAATTAGAACTTTCTTACAATGAACTAATAGTAGGTTGAAACTGGGCTCCCTGAAATCACAACCCAAATGGGTGGCCCCTTTGGAAGTGGCTCACTGCCTTGACAAGCTGTCTCTGACAAGCATAGTATAGTATCCCCCTAACTTGGAAGGGGCTGTCAGTATTTTATAGGTTTTGTTTTTACTTCATGAGGTGGGTAGATTATAAAGGATAGTAGAAATTAAACAGACTAGACTGACTGGAAAGAGCCATTACAAGAACCAAGTTCTTTGGACCCCTTCAGAAGCCAGTGTAGCGCAGAAAGTATCCAGGCTTTTCGGTTCTCCCACTTGTTTGTACACATGTTGTAAACATTGAGCCCAGCACTTGGCCTGGGATATTGCAATCACCATTAGCACCATTTTTTGGAGAGGGAGTCTGAATTGTGCAGCTATGCACTTGAAGCTACTGTATGTATTCAAGTACTAGTGTAGCTCAACAAACAAGGAAGCTTATACATCATTCTTCCAATCTTGCTTTTGGTTACTGTAGATATCACTATGATGCATGCTTTTTATGGTGTAATGAACTTAGAAATTTACATTTTTATTCCAACAACTTAAAGTAGCATTGTTTCAATTTACCTTTAATTTTCAAACTTTCTCATCTCATGGCACACTAATAAGGCACTTAAACTGTCAAGGTACACCACCATTTGTTTTTACCATTGAGAAGGCACACCAGGCTCTTTAAATCTCCTAATTTTCCTGTTAATAAATGACTTTTCCCTGAAGTCCTGCAGCACACTACCTTGCTACAGCACACTGGTTGAAAAATCACTGTTTTAACCCATCATGCAACTTGGTGTGATGCTATATACAGATTTGTTTAGTATGTTTGCTGCAAAAATGAACCATTTGAATATGAATTTGGAATTAGGATCCACAAAAGCCTCTTGAATTGGCTAATTTTGGCATGTATTATTCTTAACTACCTATAGCCCAAAGCTCGTGACCTCATCTCTATTGGATTGTACACTACTTTTAAAAGTGAAGGAAGTATGGGAAGTTTTAATTGTACCTGTGTGATTTATCCCCAGTCAGCTCTTTAATTTCTTCTGGCTGTCTGAGGTTTCCGACATGCTGTAAATTTCACCAACTTTTTCATTATCTGCAATTTCTTTATGACTTGTGAATCGGAGTGGAGAGAGAGTGTGGATTTACAGCAGAGATAAACATGTCCATAAAGTCTGTATCTGTGTCAGTAATTGTACTGCTGTCAGTGACTGTCCTGTTTTACAGGCCTCTCTTGGGGAAGGAACATACTTTGCTACTAGTGGCAGAACAGTGTTCTTGCTCTGGTTTGCATTAACTTGCCAGGAGATTAGAATGCAGTGATTGGGATGGAAACTGAGCCCAGATATTGAACACTGCTGTGTTGTTTTTTCATCTTGTGAATGAATGAATTTGTATTTGAAAGGAATGGGAAAGCAGACAAAGCTATTTCATATTATAATAAATAAGATGGTGCGCATATGTTCAGATTACTTGCTTATACAGTAAAAACATGTATTGATAGTAACTTGGATTGAAAGTGATTTGCAAGACAAACATTTCTAATAAATTTTGACTTGCAATTTGAGCAATGTCTTGTAAAATGCTTTAAAATGTCCTGGCCAGGATATGGCAGGTTTCTGCGCTCTGCCAGGATCTGCTTAGCCTCTCCTAGAGACCAGCCTATGCATGTCTACTTTGAAGTAAGCCTATTACAGTCAATGGAGATCATTCCTATGTAAGGGGGGCAATGGAAAGGAGTCTGAGAGTCCCACACTTGCTTGTCCACGCTAAAGTAAGCCCTATTATAATCAGTGGGACTCACTCCTGTTTAAGGGGGCAAATTGCACCCTGAGAGACTTACCCTACAATCCAGAGTAACTACGGGTGCACGTAAGAGTCTTTACGTGCACCCGTAGTTACTGCACCACCTAGTGAAAACCTATGGGAAATTCATATTGCAATCCAGAGCAAATTGTTCTTACACCGGAGCAAGGACTCCCCGTAGTTACTCAGGATTGCACCCATAGGGAGCAATCCTAAGCATGTCTACTCTGAAGTCCCATTGCGTTATATGTGACTAAGGAAAGTGTTTATGGGATTGCAGCCTTGGTGCAGGTTAATTTGTTTTATTTTTCTTTATATTTTGTATTTCCTTTATTATTTTGTATTCAATGACAGTATTGTCGTCATTTTTATATGAATATTTTTGGGCTGTGGAACAAATCGTTTGATTTTCTATTGTTATGGGAAAATTTGCTTTGATATACAAGCGTTTTGGGATTACAGGCTTACTTCCTGAACAAATAATGCTCGTAAACCAAGGTATCACTATACTCTCCATAAACACTGTCTTTAACTGCTTCCTCAGAATTTCGCCTCTGAATGTTTCTTGTAGGACAACTTCAGCATCATAATTGCCAATCATTGTTGACCTTTTTGTTGATGGTAGAAAGCGGTGTATCAGGGAAGGGAGGATAAGTCTTTAAAATTCTCTCAAGCATGCCAAGCATTCAGTTTTTTACTATTTCTACTCCGTCAAAGTATTTGATAGCTGCCGTTGAAAATGTTTGACAAAGACATTTCAGTGACTTTGTGTGGCTTGTCTTTTAGTATATAGACTATTAGATGTTGGGTGCAGCAAAATGGGTTTTTGACGCTCGAAGATTATTCATGATGTTTCTGTGGAACATCTCATGCACCTGTCAAATACCTAGAGTGTGAGTTGGATCAGCATTTCTGATATATTTCCTGCCAAACCGGTTCAGACTACAGAGAATAAAAACTTAAAGTTCCTTCTGAATGCATTTGGTTATAATGATCTGTTGGTAGCTTACTTCCTCTTGTGTCACTGAATGCTAGCTTTAAAAACTGCCACTAATACTAACAAATTATTTTCTGGAATAATAGGATTGCAATATTTGAGTATAGTTCTTTTTTATTTTAATACCTATCCAATTCTTATATGTGCACACACATACTTAAGTAAGGGTTCTGTTCTTGTCATCTTTTGCAAGTTGAGTTTTATGCAAGTCAGATTTTTCTGCATCTGCTTGTCTGTGTAAACTGAATCTGTTTCCAGTTCATCTTGCATTTCCTCTCTTGCTTGGAAAAGAGCTTGCTTGGAAAAAGTAGCAAAATCACTGTCATTTAGTGCACTGTAGTTTAGTGCCTTGCCATAGGCTATTTAAGTGAAAGAGAAAACACCTGGGAATGATTCTAGCTTACAAAGCAAAGTGATTACTGAGCTTTACAGAGCAGTGAGTAATCAGTATGATGATTCTTCCTGTACAAACCAAAACTTTTATAAATATGACTTTATAAAAAAAATGGGGTGTGCCATGCCCTTCCTCAGCTCCCTACCGCTTGGTGGTACTTCTAGACCTCTTGTCTGATGGAGAACAGGCACTTCACCAGCACCTCTTGGCACTGTGCTACCTCTGGCATGGCCCAGCAGTGGGACTCTTAGATATTCTTATGGTGTGTTTGCAGTACCAGCTGCTGCCACAGCCCCATACAGAGCGCTTAGGATTGGGCTTTGAATCATTGCTTGTTGAGTGTAAAGTTCAGTGGTATCTTGGTTTACAAACATAATTCATTCTTGATATTACCAAAGTAATTCTTGAAATTCCAAAGTAAATTTTCCCATTAGAAATAATTGTAACTCAATTTGTTCCAAAACCAAAATATTCATATAAAATGATTACACTACTGTCATATAATTCAAAATAATAAAGAAAATACGAGTATATATATAAAACTGAAAATTCACTCAGTCATCAACACCCAGCCAAAACCGCCAGGCCTAGAAGCGTGAAATTTGGGGAGGATGTTGCTTCTGTAACAGAGGTACCCAGTAAATACCAGTTTTAGGAAATTCCAACCAGAGGTGGGTGAAAAGGGGCACAACATGTTTTCCTCCCTGTACTTTACATTGAAGAAGCCCTGAATGATGGACATCCTGCCCCAATCTCCAGACCTAGAAGCATGAAATTCAGGGAGCTTATTCCTTCTATTACAGTAGCCTCACCAAGAACCGATTTCTAGAAATTTAACCATAGGGGGATGAAAAGGGGTACAACACATTTTTGTACAACACTTAACACTGAAGACTGATCAACACCTTGCCCCAAATCCTGCACCTGCCCAGAAGGAGTTCCCACAGTTGTGGAGGGATGTGCAATGGGGGGGGGGGTTTGATGTGCATTTGGGTTTGATGCTCATGGAGGGTTGATTTGCATTTGGGATGATTGCACATGGGGGATGATGCGTATGGAAGGCATTGCGCAATAGGAGATAGTGCACAGGGGAATATTTTACTCTCACAACGCTGGCACATTTCACTAGCTCAAAAATATAAAGAAAAATGAAACAAATTAATCTGCACTTAAGTCTCTCAGGTCTCTTGGGCTGCAATCTGCCCACTTACACAAGAGTGAGCCCCACTGATTATACTAGGGGTTACTTTAGAGTAGACAGGCTAGGTCTCTCAGGCTCCTTTCCATTGCCCCACTTACATAGGAGTGAGCTCCATTGACTGTAATAGGCTTACTTCAGACATGCATAGGCTGGTCAACCAGGAGAGGCAGAATGCAAAAACCAGCCGTATCCCAGCCGGGACTATTTTTCCATATATAAAGTCCAAATTTTTAATGAAATGTTTGCTTGTCTTTAGGGTTGGCATAATTCTCTTCCACAAAACATGAACAGGACCCTTGTCAAACTTGCTGGTGTGAATACAATCCATGAAAATCAGGACACTTGTATTTTTTCAAGACATATGGCAACCCCACTTGTCTTGCAAAACACTCTTGATCCAAGTCACTTTTAATCCAAGCTTTTACTTCCTTGAAATGAAATGCACCATAAAAGTGAGGTACTGTATATAACTCTTGAATCCCCATGCACTTTTTTGGTTGGCTATTTCATTAGCATGTTGTACAAGACATATTTTTTAATATAAAAGACAAATAATGTAGTCTTGAAGAATTGTCACACCATGTCCAAAAGGTGACACAGCATTTAATAGCAGAAAAAAAGCAGCAGGCCTCCGTCAGTCTTAGAAGACTATGGTATCGTGCTCAGCGCTGCATACGCTGCATGTGCACGAAAGCCTGGGTTGGATTGTTATGGAGGATAGGCTGTTATCCAAGCAGCAAATCCCCCCTGTCCACGCCACTGAATTAGTCCAATGGAAAGGCAGAGCCAATACGATTGGATCCAGCTGGCATCGCAGAGCTGGGCTAAGGACAGGAGCTCACCCTGTCTTGTGGGGCCGACCCGGGACTCGAACCCTGGCCTGCTGTTTAACAGGCACAGTGTCTTAGCCACTTGCGCCACCCACAGTCCTTAGCAGAATACTTATTTTAATATAAGTGAAAACCAGTTTTGAATGGATATCTCTAAAAAATTAAAACCAGTCCTTCTGCAATGGTGCCTCACATAAAGAGCTTAATTCGTTCTGGAGGCATGCTCTTTAAGTGAAACACTCTTTTAAGTGAAGCAGATTTTCCCATAGGAAATAATGGAAACTCAGACAATTTGTTCCACAACCCCCAAAATATTCATATAAAAATATTAACTGGACGTAAAAATGATGACAAAACACTGGAATTGGATTCAAAACATGCATTCAGTGTGCATAATCTTATGAAGTCTACTTAGGCTGCAATCCTAAAGACACTTTCCTAGGAGTAAGCCCCATTTAACACAATGGAGCTTACTTCTAAGTAGACATAGTTAGGACTTCAATCAAAGACACTTTCCTGGGAGGCTTACCTGGGCTGCTGCTGGAGGTTCAAGGTGCCCAGTGTGGGCACTTGGGGGCAGTTAGCGGCAGCTGCCTCTGGTGCCCCTAGGCAACTGCCCCCAAGTTGGGGCCAGTTAGAGGGTGCAGCGCTGGCTGGCAGCACTTTTAAAGAGCCTCCATGCAGAGTGTCAGGGCTGCATAGCACGCGTGCCCATAGTGCGCTTGCTTGTTAAGTGAAGTGGAACTTGTTATGTGAAATAAGATTTCTTAGAAATTTTTGCTTGTTATGTGAAAGGTACCACTGTATATGTTTAACTTGCAGAACACAACGGTACACTGAAACTGAAACTCAAGTTCTAATTCTATATAGGTAGTTATGTTGCTTTAACATGATGTCCATTTTTTTGTTAAATCATATATTTGTCTCTATCCAATTAGAGAAGCTTTGCACAGCTAAATTTCCAGTGTCATAAAATGAAGTGCAATACTTAATAAATGATTAATCAGGATACAAGGATTTTTTAAAGTGTTCCTGGTGTTTCTGAAATAAGAGCCTCCTTTGGGATTTTGAAAAAAGTTTCATCTTATTCAGCCTTGACTTTTTTCTTATTGCCAAAGTCACAAGAAGTCAAGGTCACAAAAAGTCCAGGTTCCTTTGGTTTGCTCAGGGTAAAATCTGTTGCTATTTTCTCCGTCTACTAGAAGCAGTTGCACTTCTTCCAAATATACGGTCCTGCAGAAATCAATTACTGTACAGATTCTTTTTTTGTTTTTGCATCCCCCATCAGCATAGCCTGGAAGGAACTTATGTACAATCTAATATAGCTAGGCTGGAGCACTGTGACAATATCTAAGTGCCTCATTAACTCCTGTATGCTAGAACAAGATAAAAATGTCATCATGCCCCTATCAGATGCCTGATATAACCTGCTGCAAGCTGGAGTGTCATTAGTTTAAATTCTCAATCAAACGCCTTCTTTAAGCCTAAGGAGCAGTGATTAAACATGGAGAGTCCCCTGAGGGCTCTACAGCTGTCATGAGGCTTGGGGTGGATCCCCTCCCTTACTAACCAGAGACTCTTCAGCCAGAGGTCCCAGTGGGGCGGGCCCTCTTCAAACCTACACGTGCCTGTCCCAGCTGTTCTGCTTTGCCTAATGAATTGCTTTACAGGGAGAAACTTGGTATTGTCATCACAACCTGCTTTCCCCCCCAGAGACTGAAGCCAGCCTCATAATGACTAATGTTAGTGATAGTAATTGAAGTGTGATAGCTCTCTGGGGACTTGCACCATGCCTGATACTATCAGGCACTTGTGGCTGGTGCAAGGTTGTGAATAGCTCAGAAGTGATTTTTCATTGTTCAGCTTCCATGCAGTAACTATACTTTTCTAGGATGTTCTCCACATGAATTCACCAAGATTACTTTTAAGGGTGTTCCAGAGATTCCACCCCCCACTTCTGCAGTTACTATCTTGGAAATTCTTTAAAGTCATTCTGTATACATGTGCACACATAGTAGTAGGCCCTTCTCTTTCTGATCTCATGGCCTGAGGGAAAAAACTTTTCATCTGATCTGTAGTACAGTTTCCTCCCCTTTATTGTGAACTAGCGAAAGCGTGCCCGCTTTTGCAGGAGAAAAATTCCCCATACGACATCCCCCCAATGTGCATCAACCCCCCATGTGCATCAACCCCCCATGTGCATCCACCCCATGCGCAACATCCCCCATGTTCATCCACCCCATGTGCATCATTCCCCCATGTGCTTCAACCATCCATGTACTTCAACCACCCATGCGCATCCACCTCCCATGTGCATCCGCCTCCCCTGCACATTCACCTCCTGTACGCCTCCACCCTCCATGCACATCCACCCTCCATGCGCATCCACCTCCCATGCACAACTGCCCACCATGCACAACATCCTCTCCACTGCAACCTCTCCCTCCAAATAACATCCGCCCCAGTGCACCAGGCACCGAGCACCAAATTGGATGGATGTTGGTCAGTCTTCCATGTTAAGTATAGAACATAAACACATTGCACCCATTTTCAGCCCCGTAAGGGTTAAATTTTTCCACATCAGTTCTTGGTGGGTGTTCATGTGACATAAGGAATGCCCTCCCCGAATTTCATGCATCTAGGTCTGGGGGTTGGGGCAGAGCATCCCTCAGTCACTGATTCTTCAATGCAAAGTATAGAGAGGAAAACGTGTTTCATCCCATTTCAAACCCTTCCAGGATTTTCCAAAATTTCCAAAAACCGGAATTTCCAAAAACCAGTTCTTATTGACTTCCTCAGTCATGGAAGGAACACCCACACCAAATTTCATGCTTCTAGGCCCAGTGGATTTTGACAGGGCGTCAGTGAGTCAGTCAGTGACTTTCTCTTTTATATACAGTGGTGCCTCACATAACAAGTTTAATTCGTTCCAGAAGCATGCTTGTTATGTGAAATGCTCTTTATGTGAAGCAGATTTTCCCATAGGAAATAATGGAAACTCAGACCATTTGTTCCACAACCCCAAAAATATTCATATAAAAATATTAACTGTATGTTAAATGATGACAAAACACAGTAATTGAATTCAAAACATGCATTCAATGTGCATGATCCTATTCAGTCTATTTAGGCTGCAATCCTAAAGATACTTTCCTGGGAGCAGGATCCATTGAACACAATGGGGCTTACTTCTGAGTAGACATGCTGAGGAGTCTGCAATCAAATACACTTTCCTTGGAGTAAGCCCCATTGAACACAATGGGGCTTACTTCTGAGTAGACATGGCTAGGAGGCTGCATGGAGGATAGAGGGCTTATCTAGGCTGCTGCTAGAGGCCAGTGAGGACATTTGGGGGCGGTTAGGGGCAGCTGCCTCTGGCGCCCCCAAGCAACAGCTCCCAAGTTGGTGGCAGTTCGAGGCAGCAGCAGGCTGGCTGGCAGCCCTTTAAAACAGACTCTGCTTGGAGCATCAGCACAGAGCAACTTGGGGGCAGTTGCCTGGGGCTTGTTAAGTAAAGCGAGCTTGTTAAGTAGAGCACACTCCCAATGGGAATTTATGCTTGTTATGTGAATTACTCTTTATGTGGGGCACTTGTTACGTGAGGTACCACTGTATACAGAAGAAGATAATAAAATGACAACAATAACAGTGAAAACAACAAATCCAAATAAGGAAAAGGGAATTTAAAAAAGAATCTCTAGATCATTAGCATATTTTTTTTAAACTGTTCAATATTGCAAGTAGTATCCTCATTGGGCTCTATGTGGTGGGCTTTCTTCTGCTAGAAGACAGCCAGGTAGCTTCTATATCAAATCCTCATCACAGGCCAGGCTTCTTTTCTATATGTCCCTCTCCCCAATTTTCACCCTTTCTTGCTTACTACTTTTTAGCTCATGCCCCCTGACGTTGTAATTGCATTTGTCCTCTTCTTCTGAAAGCCTCCATGCATGTGCCAGCACAAATTTAAGTAGGTAGCACAATCTTAACATATACAACAGCAAGAAGGTGTCATGCCTGCTTTGCATTTAGATCAAGATCAAGATTCCCCTTACCCCAGGTAATGCAGCAGCAGTCACCCCAATGGGTCTACTTGGATCCACATCTGGAGGTGGTGCAAATCTAAGCTGTTCCAGAGTGGTGAAATCTGCCAGTAAATAGGGCTTGGATCTGGCTTTATTGCCAGTTCCTAGCTCTGTGACCCACTTAGAGTTGCATCTGAAGCAGGCTATCCATCAGGTTTACTCCTTTTGGTTGAATTTTTGCACTAGGACTAGTTGTACAAACATGAATACTATAACTACTAAGTGCTATATGAATTTTTAGTTGAAATAAGTTATTGAGACAGCAGAGATTTAGAAAAAAGAGGACAGATAACTAAATTCCCATAAACAACACTTGTAGTGGAGCAAGTTGCTAGGATCACAGAGTGCTAGGATCCAAAGCTGCTTTTTAATTAGTTGCATTTGGAAGCTTTCTTGACATCACAGCAATCTAGCTCAAAATTAATTACTAAGCGACACAATAGAGAATACATTTTCAACCCTTTCTACTAATTTTCTCATGCCATTCCTATGGTAATCTTATTGTAGATATATTATATAAATAGGGTTTTTTAGTTAATTGAAATATAAAATTAATCTGCACACTTGAATAGCAGTTAGTTATATGTGTTACTCAGGTGGTTGATGTTTTGTTGTTCCTTTCACACAGCCCAATACCTACATCAGGTCTTTTCGACCACATTTTTCAGATTTTATTTTGGTGGTGATGGGAGCACAGTCAACTGGTTTACAGTGTGAATCACAACAAATATTTCCATTTCTTGCTTATGGAAAGTTTCTCTTCATCCGTTTTTATGTTTTGCATCCACAGGCACGTAAGCGCTGCCCTATTTTCTGTTAAAATCATTAGTCAGAATCCACTTTAAGTATGTATGCGGATACTCTTGAAACGATTTTAGGTGTGCATGGCCATAGTTCATTTCTCATTAGTAAACGTTCAGGCCAAATGCTACCATTATAATTAGTTTTACTCAACCATGTTCTCTCAATATTTTGCTCTGGTTTAACTTAATCAATTTTAAAATCAATTTTTGTTAAACAATGCATTGTTGATTCAGATAATACCTTATGGTTGTTTCAAATGTGGTGGTTTTAAGCAGCTTGCCTATTTAAAAAAACACAAAAACTTTGAAGCTGTACTCAGCCAAAGTACATCTGTTGGTGGAATTGGTCTATTTTAACTTTGTTACTACAAGATCAAATGCTTTGGACTGATTCCATTTAACCTAATCTGTTTTCAGACTAGGAATCCCCATTTTAAAACTAGCGTTCTGAAATGATAGACATTCATTATAGACAGAAGTGTGACACCCACACTACGTTGGTGACATGCTGTGTTAGTACGTACTTGTACATGTCATGCAATGTGGTATTCTCCTCTGTTATCTTTATATGATGGTTTGAAAGATTCTATCTCATCTGCACAGCGCAGTTTTTAAAGCCATCCCACAAGTAGGCTGGGGTCTAGCCCAGTGTGCTCAAATGCTCTGTTTGGACATGGGAACTTTTAAGCTTCTTTCCATAGCAGTTATAGCCAGTGGTGGGCAGCAGCATGTTCGCACCTACGCTATAGAACCAGTTCTTAACAAGAGATAGTACATATAAAGTTTAAAAATAGCCATTTAAAATTGGCTGCCAGATGGACAGAGAACCGGTTCTTAATTTCTTTGAAGCCCATCACTGGTTATAGTTCCACAACTCTGTTTCACAAGATGCTGCTCTATGTTTCATGAGATATCACTCTAATGGGCTACTGTTGGAAGCAAGTGCACATGTATCCCATATGAGTGAAATCATTTCCTATTCCCTGATGGGGTGGGTTTAAATTACATCGATGGGAAAACTGCTTTGTCTTAATATGGCCAGGGTGATCATATAGAATGGACAGAGTAACTCTAACTTAAGCATTGCATAGAGGAGGGAATTTAGGCAGGTTGAGCTCAACATAGAAGGGTTCAAAAAGCAGCACCAACCTAAATCCCCTTGTCTGCAATGCTTAAAAGTAGAGACACTGTGTCCTCTGTTCTATATGGTCTCCCTGGATATGGTACAAAAATCAGAATGCATTAATGTCTTAGATAATTTAATAAATTCAAAATAACTCTGAGAAGTCTTATCACAGCGGATTCCTCAAGTTACACACAGCCACTTTGGCTGTTTTGTGTAGGCACAGCCTAGCCACTCTGATGCTTTTGTGTAGGCATTGCACCACTGGGTTTGCAAGAACTTGATGTTTTCACTTCCATACATTCTGACTTTTGGACGAACTTACAGAATGGAACAAGTATGTGATTTGGGTACATAGTGTATGCGAAAGGAGTTGGTTTTCGATAGAACATTTCTTGCATCTGGTTCTAAACCACTCATTTATCTCAGATTGAAGAAACAAAAGAAATTCAGCTGGAACAGTTGACCACTGCAACTTCAGCTGCAAAATATTGTATGGATATGTTTTATTAAAAATTATGTTTAAAACACCCTTTATTTTTCTGAAGCTTGCATTTCTTATTGCAGTCTTCTTAATGAAGATTGAAGGTTTCTTAACTCCATCTAAGGAGCAATTGCTGACCAATCCACTTGCTGGGCACTTGAGCTTATAATTCTCATAATTGTAATGGCCAATAATGGCTGCTTAGTGATGGGCAGTCTAATGAATCCTGGAGAAGCAGGTTCCTTAGCCCGTAAATCTATTGACCATACTGTGGGTCACAGTTGCAGTGCAATTTTCAGGATGAACCACATGCTCCCGAGGCTGCATGCTGCTTCCCTGTTAGAATTCAGCATGCCATACCCTTAGCACCCCGTCTCCTGAACGGAATTCAAAAAGACACTTAAATTTCCATAAATAAATTAGGAATTCAGTGGCTTCTTCGGGCTAATCAGGACAGGCTGATAAACCTTGCTAGCTGTTTAATAAATGAATTGTGACTGATTACCTATTAATATGGACGCCTCAGGAATTCACCCGGGGGGAAGCAGAGCAGTGAAATAGAGAGGGGCATGGCCCCTTGGGAAATCAGGGCTTCATGTTTGCAGCTTAAATATCTCTGTGAAGTATCAATAAGGAGGTAATTGAATTTTGAACACAAACATGAGCGCCGGATGGATGGGGGGGATCTGATAGTCTCTTCTAGGCCCCTTCCCTCCTCTTTCCCTTGGAGACCACTCTAGTGAAGATAGATGCTAAATCCATTAAATAAAGATTAGACTCTGTCGTGGTAGAAAATGGTAGCTTAGCTAGATCCCTGGGCAAATTGGGACCTTTAGCAATACAGAAAATTAAAATATACATTTTTAACAAGTGTGCTATCGACACGCTAATAATGGCTGCCTGGCTTGTGGGGTTTGCTCACCTTTCAGCTTGTCTATTGCTTTCTTGTTTGTTGTATTAGACTTTTAAATTCTTTAACAATGCAATTCAGGGTGTGTCTACTTAGAAGTAAGCCCTCTGAGTTTAGTGGGACTTACATGAGAGTAAATGTGTAGGTTTCACACCCAAAGCAGTGGTATCAACTTGTTTCTTTCATACACTAGGCCAAATAGCATTGGTGATGTGATATAATTAAGTGATGTAATCAAGCAAGAAGTGATGTAATTAGTGACCAGAAATATGCACTTTTGTCTCACTTATTTCTCAAGACTCATTAGCTCAGTGGTTCTCAAACTGGGGCATTGTGAAACCTCATCCTAAGAACCCTGGGCTGGGGTAGGGGCAGAGGGAAGGCAGGGACATGATCACCAGGATCGCATCACTGCAGGAACAGAGGCAGCCTTCCCTAGCAAGCCTTCCCTAGCAAGCCTTACCTGCTGCCAGAATCTGGTGAACCCCTGAAGAGGCTCTGCAGGGCTCCCCACAGCTTGTAAACAGGAAATGTGAAATGTGAATGTGAAACCGGAAGTGGGTTGCTATTTTAGACCCAGCAGACTCTAACAGCAGGTAAGGCTTCCTAGCAATAGCCTCTTCTGTGCCTGCAGTGACACAGTCCTGGAGATCATTGCTGCCTTCATCCCAGATGCCAACCCTTACAGGAGTGTGCAGTTACCATGTGGGCTGCCCTTTGACCAATGAAAGCATTGCCGTTTTACCTCAGCTGTTGAGAGCAGCTGATGGTGGTGCGGAGGCAGCCTGATGCCAGACAAGGAGCTTTCAGATCCTGGACTGTATGGTTTCTGTATTTGACAAGTTTGACACTGCGGACCTAAGGAACAAAAACTGCAACATTTTAACATGATTAAAATTTTAATTTGGAGACCATTCAACTCGGCTTTCTTAGAATCTTTTCTTTTCTGAATAACTGAGCCAATACTTTGTTAGGCAGTAGAGCAGACTAACAGTCCAGTCCTGAGCTGCCCGTTGTGGTGGGGTTCCTGTGGCACCTGAATGGCAACCACAGGATAGCAGGTGCCTGCTGTTTACTTGGGGGAAGGGGACATTTTTTCTGCAACAGCTCTTTTGCTGGTGCAAAAAGGAAGTCTTCATATAAGAGTGAAATGCCTTCCATGGAGGCTTTGGATTTGGAGGAGTGGAGATCCTTCCTCACTCACTCCCTCAGCCTGCCTCTTTCCCACCCTCTCCACCTCAGAATACTTCCCACTGCCTTTCCCTGTACCCTCTCTCAGCTCTCCACCGTTCTGTTGTACACACCAACCACAAAGTGGCAGAGAACAGGTACTTTGCCAGTATTATCATAGTGCTGAGAGGTGCTGTGCCAGCTCTGGTGGTAAATTGGCAGTAGTGTTGCTGGATGTGTTTTAAAGCACGTTTGCTTCATCCTACCACTGTGGGCCCATAGGATTGGGCACCAAGCTGATCCACTCTTAAAACTTCTCCATTCAATCTGCTTTCAGTGCACTTTTGCCAGCACAATTCACAGTCAGCACCCTTGTTTTGTAAGGATCATTTTAATGCAAAAACAATGTTTGTTAGCTGTTAACTGAAATATTAGAATAAAGTATTCAGAATGTAACACCAAGCACATCATTGCATATGTTCAACTTCTATATCTATATACAGTATATAAAATTGAAAGGTCACTGACTGACTCACTCATCAACACCCAGCCAAAACCGCTGGACCTAGAAGCATGACATTTGGGGAGGGCATTCCTTCTGTGATGTGAGCATCTTCTAAGAACCAACTTTAGAATTTAAATCCCTAAGGGGCTGGAAAGGAGTGCAATGTGTTTTCGTCCTTATACTGAAGACTGATCAACTTTCAGCTCCAATTCCTGGACCTAGGATCCACTAAGAGCCAGTTTGGTGCATGGAGGGAGGGGAGAGATGGTACACAGGAGGGTAAGGGGACTACCACTGCACGGTGGTCTCTGCTGTGTAACTATGCCCAATAGGAATGCCCGGTGCTCACTGCTGCTTGCCACTGTCCCGCTACCCTCCTGATACCATGGTACCAAACCTCTGCTTCTGGGTGTCAAGTGGAGACAGTTCAGAAACTATTCTCTCCCTGTCACTTTTTCTGTAGCTCTGTGTCTGACTTTCCAGAATTTTTTTTAGTCCAGATAGTTGGACAGTCAGAAATTCTTGCTGCATCATCCTGAATTGCCCTTAGTAATCAATGGGTGGGTTTAGCTAGAGCTCCGAGGTAAAGTCTGTTCTCCTCATACGTTTGTTATGGCTAAAACTAGCTGTTAACAGTAGTTGTGTTACTGGCATTTAATTCAACAAATGTGTATAGTTTTAAAAATTGCATTGGGATTTGGCTTTAATGGCCATTTATCAGACTCGGAGGTGGTTGATTAACAAGCAGTCATCTGAAATCTTTGGCATTTCATTTGGTGCATGTTGTGTATCAAAGTGAGGCTGCTTCTCAGCATAACAGAATGTACTATATTTTACTGCTCAAAACGTTATGTGCAACTTTCATCTTGAAGCCAATTGTATCTGCAATCTTTTATCTATAGCTGCTTCTTTTTCTTTGGTTGTAAATCATTTGTGAAGAAAACAGAGATATCGAAACTGCACTTTTTTTACTAAAAATGGCGGAGTCCATAATGATTAATCTATAGCTGCTATTTTTCTAACTCTGGCCTCTCGTGGCTGAATATCATCTTTTAAAAAGCATTCCCCATTACATCTTATCTATCCTGTCATCTCACATCTCTTAACATCTCTGTTGTTCATAATGCAATGATCTTTCTCCTCAAACATTACATATCCTGTCTACATCATTGTAATCTAACCAAATGAAGGGAGTAGTGGTACTGGTTGTGGCTCTTTCCCCCCTGCATTTTTTAGTTTGTTTTTTAGTCCTGCAAATTGTATATAAGATTCTTAACGTATTCATATGGGGCACCGATTTCAGGAAGAAATATAGAATCAGCAGGCAATTGATTTCAAAATTGATATTAATCAATATTAAAACCTCTACAATAAGATCCTAGAGCACATCAAAGTAATGCTTGGAAGCTGAGGAAGTTCAAGTGCTGAGGCTATAATTTTGTACACATTTTCTTAGGAGTAAGCCTCATTTAACACAAGATAAAGGTGTTGAGCAAAGTTGCCTTTTAGTGCCTGTTTAATCTGTTTTCAAACAACATACAGTGCAATCTTCACTTGTACTGGAAACAACCAGGCACAAGTTTGCATCCAGTGCAAGTTTCAGAGCCTGCTACTGTGCTACCCTGGAAAGGGGAGGTTTGTCACCTTCCCCAGGTAAGGCTGCAGCAGCCTCCATGGATATACTCAGACATGCACCATCTATGGAGGCAACCCAAGTATGAAGAGACCGGAGGGATCATTAGCTGCTCTTGCCACTCAGATAGGAGACAGGGTCAGATATAACTGTCAGATTCTGGCTCCTCCTCAAGCTCTCCCCTCTCCCACCCACTAACTGCCCTCTGAAAAGTTGGGCTGGTGTCCATTCACCATCTGTTGTCCATCTGCCAGCCCAAGCTCTCCTTTCTGCTGGCACTTCTGCTTGCCCAGCAGAGTTAGGCTGATGCGTGCCAGAGCATCAGCCTAAAGTTTCCCCAGTAGGACAAAAGTTCTTTAACAGGACTTGTGCTGGCCTAGGTGCATCTGGGGATTGCTCTTGTAGAGTGCAGTCCTAACCTAAACTGGCACAACTCATCAGTCTTCCCTTTCCCATGCACTGAACTTGTTCCCCAGGTGTTTCTTACAGCACTTTGGTGACAGTCCCAGGTTAGCACAGGACTTATGTCAGGACTTCGGCCAGCCTAAGTGGAGATTAGGATTGCAGTTTTTTAGGTAGAAAGTCAGGGTATAATTTTTTTTTAAATCTACATTATGAACAATTTGCCACATCTTGGAAGTTATTCAGTTAAACAAGTTAAATATTTTAAAAATCTGGGAATATACGAAAAATCTCGTATTTTTCATACAATCATTATTGGGTCTTTCACTGGAATATGGTTCTAAGTGCAATCCTATTTGTGTCTAATCAGAAGTAAGTTCCATTGAGCTCAATGGACTCCCAGGAAAATGCTCTTAGGGTTGCAGCCGAAGTGCTGCAAAAATAATGCCAAACACCATTAACCACATTTTAATAGCAAAGGCAGTTCTTATGTATCTGCAGCACCCTTGAGTATTTGGTGCCAAAACTATCTCTCACATTTTATATGGAGTTTCCATAGGGATAACAACAATAACAGTATTCTTAACTACAGTACTGTTAACAATAAGTGCCTGGAATTATTTTGTTGAGTTTGCAGTTTTAAACTTTTTTATCTCATGGCACATTGTGAAGGTACTAAAATTGTCAAGGCACACCATACTGCTGGTAGGGGCTCAATTCCCGCAGTTCCTCAAATACATGACCTTTGTATAAAATGCTGAGATTGCATTAGGAAGCTTTGCAATGGGAAAATGTACAACCCCCTAACGACTGAAAGATACACCCGGATGGCAGAGTGAGCCAGTACTGAAAAGTGATTGAATAACAGCAGGAAGAGTTGCACTGTTCTGCATCACAAGCTGTGATCTCTATCAGGAACATAATTAGCATTCCCTATTACAGATATACAATGAACCCTTTGAGATGGCTCTTGTTTAAGTTCAGTATAGTGGTACCTTGGTTTATGAACATAATCCGTTCTAGAAACATCCTCGTAATCCAAAATGCTTGTAGAGCAAAGCAAATATTCCCACAAGAAATAATGGAAACTCATATGATTTGTTCTGCAGCCCCAGCTATGGGTGCAGATATGCATCAATGCCCAGGGCACTGATGGAGATCGGCACCCTCTGGGCACCATTAGCACCATGGCACTCCACAGTGTTTCCAAGTGCTTTGAATGGTGAAAAGTAATAGTAAATGTCTTCTTAGCTATGACGGTAAACTGGAAGTGGTTTGTGATTGCTTTTTCACCATTATAAGCCTTGGGAAATATCGTAAAGGGCAGTGTGGGCTCCCTGCACTTCCTGCTGCTTTCACAAGCCCTCAGAATGTACAAGCACCCTCCTTTTTCTCCCTTAGTGATACAGGTTGCGGAATTGTGTTGGTGTCTCTTTCCTTCCCTGGCCACTTAAAGGGGAGGTTTATGTGAGCTCGTAGGTCACAACACACCAGTTTACCACTGGTCTACTTGAAAAAAATAAACAAAATGAAAGTCCCCTTGGCTACTGATGTGTGTCTCTAGAACAGTGATTTTCAACCAGCATGCCATAGCATACTAGGGAGCCACGGATAGTCCTCAGGTGTGCTGTGGATGTTTGGGAAAAGTCATTAATGGGAAACTTGAGGGATTTGAACAGCCTGGTGTCTGATGGTTTGCCTTAACAATTTGTATAAAACACTGAGAAAATTTCAGTGCCTTGTTAGTGTGCCATGAGATGAAAAAGGTTGAAAATAACTGCTCTCGAATATGGGTATATACGGGTTGGAATAGCTTAGTGGTTAAGATGCTATGCTTGTCAACCTGAACATTGGCAAGTTGGTGGTTTGAGACCCAAGTATAGTACTGCATGATAGTGTGCCCCTGTCTCTTGCCCAGCTCCTGCCAACCTAACTGTTCAGAAGTTTATATATGGAATTAGATAAATTAGTACCACTTCAGTGGGAAGGTAACAGCATTCTGTGCGCTTTGGCATTTAGTCATGCCAGCCATATGACCACAGAGATGTCTTTGGACAATGGCATTTGGCCTTATAATGGGGATGATCACTGTGCCCTACAGTTGGTCACAGCTAGCATACAGGATATCCAAACCAGAATTCTCCTTAATAGTGGCAGTATTTATATTAACGATCCACAATCAAACTGAATTCTCCTTAATAGTTAAGGTGTGACTAATTTGTCAAGTGCTCCTTTTACTTAAGCACTTACTGTAAGTGTCTTGCTGAATCTGGTACACCATTGTGCCAGGTGGTCTGTTTTACATTGACTTGCTGTCGGCCTACTCAGCATGTTTTGCCCACTGTTGAATATTTGCAGTGATATTCCATCTTTGCTCCAAGGAACTCTGAGGCAACTCTTTGAGGCTCACAACCAAATATGCCCTCTGAATACTTCAAACTCCGTTTTGAAGACCTGTGTGTCTGCTTTGGTTCCTTGGAAATTTTTCTTACGTATTCAAGGGTTCAACTCTTGTTATAAACTGATTCTAGAGCTGACCTGAAATTTAACAATTTAAACACTTGACAGTACTTTTGCTGCAAGTTTATACATTATATTTGAAAATGCTATACATAATATTTTATTGCATGAGTATCAAGAAAAAAATGTGTCGTTGTTGGTCTTTGACACTTTCAGAACTGCTTTGAGGATTCTGCTCCATTCTCCCCATGCATATTGAGTGGGTCAGATAGGAAGAATGGCCAGATTACTAGAGGGTGGGCCAGACTTGGGGATTGAGAACCCAGAAGGAAAGTATTCTCCTTCGAAGCCTAGCGGAAAGCAAGCCCAGGTAAGCTAGAGACTGGTGGTAGCAGGAAAAAACAACCAGATGAATTTAGCTGCTAGTTTCTCCATGCCCACAGGCATTGCTGAAGAAGCAACTTGCACAGTATTCCTTTATTTGTGCACAATGTTTGGCTTGGGCTCAGATAAACAGATTTAGAAGAGAATGAGTTTACCCTGATAGAGATACACCTTTACAGGTTTTTTCAAGCTCTCATTCTCAAATGTTTATGTAGGCTATTTCAGTAATACAGCGTGCAATTCTAACCTAGGCCAACACAATTCATTGGTTTTCCTATTCCAGTGGTGATGTGGGGAGGCAAGTGCATGTCTGCTCTCTGGCCTTACACACCCTCAGGAGTGGCGCAAAAATGACACTCCAGGCCAGCATGGGACTTGTATTGGGATTTATGTCTGCCTAACTGGGGGTTAGGATTGCAGTCTCAATCAGTTTTGTTCTATCGTTTACAACTGGAAACTGTTTTTAATTTGACATTTGTTGCATTTCTGTAACAAGATAGACCAATAACTATTTTGTTTGTAGAGATTGCTTTTAGTTTTTAATCTTTTGATGAGATTTTTGTCTACAGTATTTTATAATACTTGCAATATAGGATGTAAATTCAACTCAGGCTTTGAGCAATGTTATTAAACCTTTTCAAGGAAGTCCCTTGCGACGGCTTCACAGAGCAGGTGGCCAGCATTGCATATGGGGAGTCAGAGGCCTGTGTCTCATCAGAACATATAATCTAAAAGTCGTTCAGCCTGTTTGCCTCTCATGGGGAGAGAACGACCACACTGGACTCTTATGCTAAAAACTAATTATTATACGACAGTAAACGTCATTCACCTCAAATCCCAGCTGAAAGTGCCTGGGTGACGGATGTTTCTGGCTAGGAGGCCAAGCTGTCATTTGGCTTTTTAATACAGTAGTTTGCTTGTTGCTCCACATAATTCAAACCTTAAATTTTTTAACAGAATAAACTGAGCATTTTAAAAAATTAATGTTATAAAGATAAAGCAAAATTTATGGAACAACAAGGGAGAGAATAGAATCTTGCATCAGATGTCAGCTGCCTGAGATTTCCAGAGAATATATGCAGAAACGTCTGAGGCTGAATTTTGATGTGGGCAAGTTGTGCTGGCCTACAATGGTTAGGATTGTACCCTGAATGTGTGTATTACATGTATAGTTTTCTTACCTTTCATTGATTCAGAGTGGCAGCTATGAACTTGCCTTATAAGAAGGCGGATCACTGATCCATCTCGTTTAGTATTACCTATGCCAACAGGCAAGAGTTTCCTAGGCTTCAGATCAGGGTCCAGGGCTAGCCCATACATGAGGCCCACTGAAACGTGGTTGCCTAAGGCAGAAGATTGGTGGGAAGTATCTATCTCTCTGCCTACATGCCTTTTCTGCTACTTCTTATGGCACTTTTGCAACATCCTCAAGCCAGCATGGGACTGTGCCACCCTAACCAGGAATTGTACTTTCTGTCTTGCAAGCAGCTCTCAACACAATCTTAGTTTGCACATATTTGAAAATATCAGTATGAAAATTAAGGTCAGAATTATTAATTTTTTTAAATAATGTGATCAGTTAGCTGCTGATCTAACAGTTAGCTGCTGATCTAATTAGAACTAAGCAGCTTCCTGAAGTGAGAAGGTTGGTCTCCTCTAATGAAGAAAAGAGACAGAGAAAATGTGTTCATGGAGCTGCTGTTTACTGTTTACTGCTTTCTCAGTTTCCTTAATGGCATTGACATCAGTAGCCACTCCCAATGGTCTCTCTGCTCTAATCTATCCCTATGTCAAGCAGAAGTCACTGGCTTGCAATGTGTTAAACGAGTTGACAACAAATCTGAGCCATTGACATACTCAGGCTCACCCAGTAGCCTTCCTCTTTAGCTGGTCATCAGTCTGAGTACTCTGATGTTTCCCCAACCCATACCAATTACATTGGCTCCTATGGGGAAAGTAGTTTGAATTTATATATTTTCAGTATGCACATCAGTTCCTACAATCATTGCATATACTGTCCTGCATAAAGGGCTACCTGCATTAAGACTGTGTGAAATGTTTGTACTCTAACCCTTCTAACTAACTGTAGTTCTTTGGGTAAGAGATATTAAGATCATTACTATTCTAAAACCTTTCTTACATGCTCCAAGCAAAACAGTACTATACTAGTACCACTTGTCCTAAATATGTCTCCTCAATATTCATATTTTGTGAATTTCTGATTGCTGTAAAAGTCTACTGAAATTTACAATTCATTTAGAATTGCTGTCCTAAATGAGAATGTTCCATTTATATTGCCCTGATGATCTTTTATCCCACCCAGTTTGTGTACATTTCCTTCTAGAATCTACCCACTTCAAATATAAAGATTTGCCTATTGATACAACTTCATCATCAGTACTTGGGACTATCCCACCCCCCCCCACCCCCCGGTCAAACATCAGAGCCTGAGTCTCTGATCCACATTGCTCATTTTGTACAGCAGTAGAAGCACAGGTACCATCTTGAGCAACTTTAAGGATGCCTCCCAGAAAAATGATAATCCCTACAATCCAGAGACATTACGTGCACCTGTAGTTATGGCACCTCCTAGTGAAAACCTATGAGAAATTCATATTGTAATCCAGAGTAAATTGTTCTTACACTGGAGCAAGGACTCCCCGTAGTTACTCTGGATTGCGCCCAATGTGACGAGGCTCACCCTAACTTCCTTGAGTCAAGAAAATGTGGAGCAAAGCAAGAGGATTTTCCTATGTACAGTATAAGTAAATGTGGTGGGAGAAAAATTAGCATTCATTTTAAGTGGATTTTATGAAAAAGATGGGTTTTTGTTAATGTTGACTTTTCCTTGTATGATACTCGTATCATGTACAGTATATTTGATGGAGAGTGTTACATGTTGAAATGTTGGTAGTTAATATTGCAATGATGCTAGTTGATTCGTATCAAGAGCTTTTGGCATGAGCAGCACTGGGTTCTAGCCTTACATAATATTTTGGTAGCTGATTAGCCACATAATTCAACTCTTGGTCTCTGATATTGACTAGTTTAGCATGTGAACAGTGTGTGTGTGTGTGCCTTTGGCTTTATGCCAGAATAAATGGTTTTAAGCTGTTTCCTACTTTTTCTCCTCTGCCTGAAACTAGGGGGCAGACATAACCAGCATTGAGAGAAATTAACTATGTACACTACAGTTAGATTTGGAGAGCACAAGTGGTTGAAGATTGTCCTGTATTCAAATGGTCACCAGTACACATCAAACTCAGTTGCCAAACTCTTTTGTTTTCTTAAATCAGAGGGTATGCAAAGAAAATCTTGGTGAAAATGCTTGCTTTTCTGTCTTAATTCAAATTCCTCCCAATATGATGCGTACTGGTGACCATTTGAAACCAGGTCAATTAACCATTTGAAGCAATCTAAAGCAATCTAACAGAAATGAAAATCTAAACGGATTCAGTTAGCAGTTCATTTATTGATTTAGATTAGTGTATTGGGAATAATTGTGCACTAAACAGAAGCTTTCCTTTGATCACAGCTGGAATTGACAATAACCGCTTCTGAACAAGGTTACCTGTAACAAGCAAGTTTAAAATAAAAGGTGGTTTTAACATCAAGGTTAACAACACTTCGGCAGTGAATGTCCAAGATTTCACTAGGGAAACTTAAATTTCCATGCTAGTCATATACAAAGTGCTACTACAATGAAGGGTTAGAGTGACTAATGCCACTGCATATCATGTAATGTATCTAGAGCTTCAGTGATTACTACATTTTCCAATTTAATGGATAAGAAATTTTTCCCAGTCCTGTATATCTACATGCTCCACTGTGTCAGATCTGCATTCGTAGGATGTAAGTTCCATTAAAAAAAAATAATCGCAGCCCCCACTCTCCCCCCGCACCACACTCATTTTCTATAATATGGTAATGATATCACCGTAGCAGTAATTACGGGTCATCTTCATTTCTTTCATCTCTGCTGGTTCTGATGGCTTCATTCCTTTGACAGAGAAGATTTGGCTCTGGGTACTGTGATTATTTTGTTAAGCATTATTCGAATAGACAGGAGTGAGAGAAATTAATCAATCCAAATGCAATTAGCATCATGTTTAACCCAGTGATGGACATCTCAAGGTGAAACAGCCAAGGGAGTTTCAGTCATTATTATTCAATCCAGTGGCTCTTATCTAAATTATAATCAAGAGGGGTTTTATTGGCTTCAAGGAGAGGCAATGTAACTCTTTCCCTACACTGAGTGTCAAGATGATCATGGGTCATGTGGGTCAAGCTGGCTGCTCTGTTTTTTCTTGAAGTGGGAGGTTCTTCAAATCATTCTTAATATTTTGGTCAGCTGAAGCAAAATAGCTGTGTATTGGGGTAAATGTGATCTTGGTAATTTTGGCTGTTATGTTCATTTCCATTTGGACCTAGATTCTTTAAAACTGGGTGAGGCTAGGACAATTTTTTGTCTATACAAACAATGGCAGATCTATAACATTGTGCATGTTTTGGTACTGCTTTCTTCTGACAGAGATAGAGAGGGATGGTAGACTCCTACAGAATAACTTTACAAAAACAGAACAATATTGTTTTCTGTAAAGGGTTGTTCTCTAGGTTTAGATTTTGAACAGTTTTTAAGTACCCGTATTTCTAATCAATCCATTTTTGTTCTGGAAATTTGAATAGTCATGTTTGTTTATTATTTCCTGAAACCCAGCCATAGTTATTTAATACAACTGCTGGAAACTTCTAATTAATGAAGATAATAATTGGATGGTTCAGGCCAATGTTTCTCAAATGTGGTTGACACCCATTAGGTGGATTGCAAGCCAATTTCAGTTGGGTCCCCATTCATTTAAATTTTTATTTAAATATATTTGATTATATTATATTTAAATATTAAATTTAAATATTATATTTAAATATTAAATATATTTGATTATAATATATTTGATTATATTATATTTAAATATATTTTAAATTTATTTGACTTGATGATACAATGAAAGGTGAGTGAATTTGGAGAAAGGTTACAGTACTTCTGAGTGTTTCCTATGTATAGGCTTATAACAGTGATAGTCAGTTGGGCTTACTCCTGGGAACTGTGGATAGTAATGCAGCTCTTGGGATATTTGGGGAAATTTTTTAAATCGACACCTGCTTGGGAGGGCTTGGAAAGGTTCTTTTTTATTTTAAAAATTTATACTTATAAAATGTTTAACTGGAATACTTTCTTGATTTAATCTCTATATATAAAAGAGAAAAGTCACTGACTGATTGACTCACTGACTCATCAATGCCCAGCCAAAACCGCTCAGCCTAGAAGCATGAAATTTGGGATGGGTGTTGCCTCTGTGATGGAGGGAGTCACTAAGAACTGGTTTTTGGAAATTCCAACCAGAAGGGGGTGAAATGGGGCGCAACACATTTTCCTCCCTATACTTCGCATTGAAGAATCGGTGACTGAGGGATGCTCTGCCCCAACCCCAGGACCTAGAAGCATGAAATTTGGGGAGGGTGTTCCTTCTGTCACATGAACACCCACCAAGAACCGATGTGGAGAAATTTAACCCTTAAAGAGCTGAAAAGGGGTGCAACGTGTTTTTGTCCTATATTCAACATGAAAGGCTGATCAACATCCTGCCAATTTGGTATTTGGTGCCTGGTGCACTGGGGGGATATTGTTCGGAGGGAGGGGTTGCACTGGGTAGGATGCTGAACATGGGGTGGAGTTGCGCATGGGGAACTGATGTGCATGGCGGGTTGATGTGCAGGGGGGCTTGATGCACATGGGGAGATGATGCGCATGGGGGATGTTGCCCATGGGATGGATGCACATGGGGGATGATGCACATAGGGGCTGAACCACATGGCGAGATGTTGCGCATGGGGGATGTTGCCCATTGGAGGTTGATGTGCATGGGGTGATGTTGCACATGGGGGTTGATGCACATGGGGAGATGATGCACATGGGTGGATGCACATGGGGGAATGATGCGCATGGGGAGACGATGCGCATGAGGGAATGATGCGCAGTGGGGGGAATGGCATATGGGGGAATTTTACTCCCCGCAATGTGGGTACGTTTTTGCTAGTATATATAACTGAAAAGTGACTGACTGACTGACTCACTAATTGACTCATCACTAACTGACTCCCAGCCAAAACAACTGGGGCCTAGAAGCATGAAATTTGGGGAGGGTGATCCTTCCATGACGGAGGCACCCACCAAGAACCAGTTTTTGGAAATTCCCACCAGAAGGGGGTGAAATGGAGCGCAACACATTTTCCTCCTTATACTTTTGACTGAAGAATCACTGACTAGGTATGCTCTGCCCCAACCCCTGGACCAAGAAGCATGAAATTCGGGGAGGGTGTTTCTTCTGTGACATGAACACCCACCAAGAACCAATGTTGAGAAATTTAACCCTTGAATTTAAGGGGCTGAAAAGGGGTGCAACATGGTTTTGTCCTTTACTTAACATTGAAGATTGTTTAACATCCTGCAGTTTGGTGCCTGGTGCTTGATGCACTGGGAAGGAGGGTGTGCATGGGTGTTAATGTGCATGGCGGGATGATGCGCATGGTGGAATGTTGCACGTGGGGATGTTGTGCATGGCGGGTTGATGCGTGTGGAGGGTTTGATGTGCATGGGGGTGATGCGCAGGGGTGTCAAAATAGTCACCTGCCCTGCTCCAGTGCCTTGGAGAGGGAGCTTGTGAATCCCTTCCCCAGCTATTGCTTCATATGACCATCTGTCCAGGACTGCGGGTAAACAGTGTGTTCACCAGGCCTGGAGGGTCCATCTGAGGGCCCTCCCTCCAGCCCACCCATTTCCTTTTAGTGTGTGCTCCATAGAGGCCTGGAAATGGGGTGAGTCCTCACCTGCCGGGCCTTTGGAGGAGTGATCCCCACTTGGAGTCAGGTGGACTTCCCAACCGCAAGTGGGGATTGCTCCACCATAGATTGGGGAGGACTGCCTGACCTAAGGCGCAGTTCACTCTGCTGGGGAGGCTACGGGGCCCTGCAGCCACTCACCTGCATCTGCAGGTCTGCAGCGCTCTCTGGGCTTGGATGATCTGTCTTAGGGTCCTCCCCCAAACCTACCTGTTTCCTTCCAAGAGGGTACTAGAAGGAAGTGGGCTGGCTGGGGGAAGGGCTGTCATATGGACCCTCCAGACATGCAGAACATGCCACTTGTCAGCAAACCTGCCTGGCTGCCCAATATATTAGATTATATATTCTAATATTCTAATAATAATCATGGTCAGGAAAAGGAAAGACACTAGTGTTTGAGCATTAAGGCACTGTGTTGCTCCAACGTAAAGTTAATCAATAGTAATTCACTTTCATTATAGATTTGTTATTTTTTATGCCAGTTTTTCAAGCAAAAACAACTCAGGATGATATGTAAAAATTAATATTAAATGATACTCAACCAGGACTTTGTTCATGTACTTATATATGCCATGAGAAGTAATTTGCATATCTTTGAATAAACTACAGTTTATTCATAAACAAAGTACATGTTGGAGAGGCATATTTTGAAAGAGCAATATTAGTTTTGAAAGATGCAAAGTATTTCATAGGGGGACAGTGATATGATTCCATCACAGATGTGTTTCAGTATTCTAAGATATGATTTGGATGGAGTTGACCTTAAACTTACAGTGCAATCCTATGTATATTTGAGTTCAACTTTAGTTTCATCATTGCACTCTTTTCAAAATTTGGGCTCTCCAGAACATGGCAGGACCTCTAGTAAGTGGCAAAATAGCCCCTCATTCTCCTGCAGGGGTATAATCTGGGAATTGCATCACTACATAGCCCTCCTCTGCAAAGACTTAGTGAGGAGTAAAGCTCCCTGAATGTTTGAGAATAGCTGCACCTTGTCGTTAAGCAAATGATAGGCTGAATGAACAGCTTTATTTCAAATACTTTAAAAGTCATATTAGTCAACATTTAACAATATCCTCTAGCAGTATTGTGGTTCAGGGTTTCACAGTTCTAGAAGAAAGCTGACATGATGAAAAGAATCATATTTAGAGATAAAGTGATGGTGCAGGAGGACAGTTCAGAATCCACAGACTTGACTTGGCATGGGATCTGAATGCACACTTGAGGGGTTCTGAACACTCATGCTTTCTGAGAGCTTGCACAAACTTCCCAAGCTTCACATGGCTTTGGAAGGAAACGTTTGGAAATGCCTTTCTAAGGCTTTCTGAGCCTCAGGGAAGCAGTGCAAGGCCACTCAGAACCTCAGAAAGCCTCCCAGGAGTAGAACTCTGTTCACAGGTGCATTTATCTGTGAGTTACAGAAACCTTGGGGAAATGGTCCTTGGGAAATGGACCTGTTGATACTTAAGTCCAGATATGTTTTTTTTTTTCTAGCAGTCAAATCATTTTGGGAACTAGGCATGTTTTGCATGGAGAAAAGATAAAATGCAAGGGAATGTTGGCAATGTTCAGGTATTAATAGCATGTCAGGAGGTAGAGTAAAAAAATAACCCTGTCCACTGTGGCCAGAATGGTGCTTAAAACTGATTGAAGGAGAATTAAGTAAACCTTTTGAAACTACTTACTGAGCAGAAGAGCACTCATCCATGGAATAAACCGCTTGGGGAGGTTAGTTATCAGTTTGTTATCCTTGGAGATCTTCAAGAAAGTGGTGAAGCATCTGTTAAGGCTATTTGAGGTCCAAGATAAGTCATTAGGTGGAAGATTGGACTGAATGATCCTTTTGGAACATTTTGGAACTGAAACATGTTGCTTGATGTTTCAGAAGAAGATATTGTATATAATTATGCGTGTGTTTATGATACAGTTTAATTGTATTGTTTGAATACGAGAAGCATCTTTCTGTGTAAATAACTTGGTTTTGCATTTGGGATCTTTCGGGATAACAGCTGCTTACATAAGTGTAAGCCACTACTTTCATTACTGGTTTTATCACAGTAAATCCTCCATTATTTCCTGACTATCCAGACCTTATGACACTGTGGTGCAGTGTTGTTATATGCATGAGAAGGCTCTTTACGAGATGTTGGGGACCAATGAGAATGGAGCCCCAATCTCCGGCTGAGTATTTTTTTTCTAATTAAATTGCCACTGGGAAGAACATCCGGAGCCATGTCTCCACTTTGGACTGAAGGCCAAACATTATGAGTCTTTGTCATTTGATTAAAAATGTTACTTAACCTTTAAATTGCTACAGATGTAAAGATAGCCCTGAGTTTCTAATGTAATCTCCTGAAAGTTAAAATCAGGAAAATCTTTGTGTAATGAAACCCATATGTCATAGTGAAAGGATGCAAAACGCTGGCAGAGTGGGCTGCTCTCACAAGAGATTCTGCACCCAATCTTGTTAACCAGGGCTGCTTTTGGTAATCCCTCATCTCCTCACTTGCAAGAAATCAATCTGTGCTACTGAATCGCTTCAACCAGCAGCCACAAAATTTACTGCAGGAGGCAGTTTGGGGACAGTTGTGGGAAGGAAGACCAAGGCAACAAGGCTAAATACAGGATTGAGGGATTGAAGTTCCAAAGAGGAGATTATATTAAACTGTGCTCCACCCTCCTAGCAACTAGAAAATTAAGCTTCCATTTTTGGCTTCTGCTTCTTCTGTCCTCTACCTGGATTTGAGATCCTTCTATTCAAAGGCATAAAATTTAATTCCTGATTCAAGTGTCTGTTATTTATAGCAACCCATTGGCTGCTCCCTGGGCAGTCCCAGGAAAGGGCGGATTTGCTCAAATACTCAGCTTTTATTGTAACCTAGGCCGATTACATCCTAAATTGGTGTTTTTCTGTGGTCTTCATGCCCCCACTTTCCCATCTAACTGAGGAGATTAATTTGTAACCAAGCTATTGCAGCTATATCCATTGTTGATTTTCTATTGTAGTGATAGATGTACCACATAGGATATATTGCAAATATGGTCCTGGCTTGGCAATTCATGTTTCTATTTATGATGCTCAGATACTGTTATTGGCTCGCACTATGAAATCTTCACTAAGGCCTCACTTCTTGACAGGCAAATTCCTTGGATTAAGCAACTATTAAAAAAAATATTCTAACAGTTTCAAGTGCAATTTTATTCATCCACTCATTAAAAGACTGTCCTTGATGTACTAAGTAATTGGCTTTTCTTATTCTCATGGATAAATAGTGATGACCATAGTGAATAAATGACCAAAGTGAATAGAGAGCAGTGATGATTTTAGACCTACATCAATTGCAGTTAGGATTCAGGCAACACATCCTCTACCCGCATAATGATGGGACACCTAGAATGATATGTCAAATGAGAAATAAAAAAGAATTTTGCTGGATGATGCTAAGGAATTTACCATTGGGGTATAATATCATTTTCAAAATAGCTGTATAAAGTATGTGTTGCATGGAGAAAAGATAAAATGCAGGGGAAGTATGTTGAATGTGAAGGCTATAGCCACTGCACCCATGCAATCTGAATTTCATAGAATCATATTGTTGGAAGGGACCTAATTGGTCGTCTAGTCCAGCCCCTGCCTGTAGCAGTAAATACTACTACCTAGAGCATCTCCAACAGGTCCTTGTTGAACCTCTACTTGAAGATCCCCAGTGAAAGAGAGTCTAGTGAAGGAGAAGATAATTTGATCACATTAGCAAGAGTATACTGCTTGGGGAATAAGTGCATATGTTGGTAGATCAACAAGAACACCAAAAATAAATGTAGAAAATTTTGGAAACATCTCTACAGATGGCCTTTGCTCAGTTGTAAGGGGGTATTTGCTAGCTTTCTGGACCTTCCCTTGGTTTTGTATCATACCTTTTAAAATTTAAAGCTTACTTGCCTTCTTAGTGTGTATTGAGAAGAGGAATACAGAATAGCAGAAGGCTGTCTCCTGTTCCTAATGGGATTTTGTAGCAGCATGTGCGAGTTTGTTTCAGAAGTCAGAAATGAACAGATGTTGGTATAAATTACCTCTGTGTCTGATGTCTTGCAAATTAAAAGCGCGGTTGGCATCACTAAACAATTTCACCAGGTGGGGGGAGGAGGGTGAGCGGGTGGTGATTATTGTAGCAGGTCGGTAAGAATCTTTAAGCTGCAGCAGAGCAGGATAGCAAGGATAAAGGAATGAAGAATAAAATGAGAGGTCTGTGAATTAATCAGAAATGTTAACATCTCCTATGACAAGTGAACAGGAGGGCACGTGCTCTGGAGCAGCCCCCAACTCACAGTAATTTCACTTGGAGCGCTGATCTAGTCAATGCTCACTGTCTGATTTATAGGGTGCAGCCCTCTTCAGGGGCGCATAGTTGTCACACGTTCGTATATCTCCTATATGGGACTAGTGCTCTGGAAAACTTCCACTCCATCAGTTTCTAATGCTGCAGTTTGACACTGCTTGAACAAGAACAGTGTAGGGCTTGATTCAAAGTGAAATTTCTAAAACCTCAACTTCCAGTGATTATGTTTCTGAGTTTAGGAGTGGTTTGTGTGTGTGTGTTATTATACAAAGAAACACAACTGAGGAAGATAAGTCACTTTTATACTTTTCACTGGAAAGTTGCACCTTGGCTGCAGCTCCAGAATTTGTTAGCAACAAACCGTCCTGCATTCATGGGTCTTGCACTGGCTGGTATTTAATAGTTTTCAGCTTTCCATACCACTCTAGTATAACTAAGAAATCGGCTCTGCAGATAAGAGCAGGCTAGGTTCTTAATGTCAGGGGTCACCAGGGGCACAAAGCAGGTTTATAGCACACTTAGTTCATGCACCCCTTTAATTTTGCTGTTCTAAAATTGGTAAGAAATCATTCAATAGGCTGGCCTAAATTTCTTGCAGTTTGGGTAGACAGTGGAAAAGGTAGGATATTGTTCATGCTGAATTGAGAACCAGTGTGATATGCTTCTGGAGTTGGTGTTGGACCTAGAAGAACCACTTGGCCAATCTCCACTTGGCCAATCCTGGGTGACCCTTGGGAAGTCACTATTTCTCAGCCTCACCTACTTCATAGGGTTATGAGGAAAAAGGGATGGGAGGAACTATGTACACCCTAAGTTCTCCGGAAGAAGGGTGGTATAAAAATGGGGGAATTTTTAAAAGGGATTGAGACAGGGTGCCCAGATGACCAGAAATGCCCAGAGATCTACGAAGAAGGCGAGGCTTACCGGGAAACCAGGAAAACCCCTCCTTAGACAGGGTTCCCAGTACTTTTTAAATTTGGGGAACCAGAGGGGCAGGATCAGGAGGAGGTCCCTCGCCCGCCTCCTGATTAGCCAGCAGACCACTAGCCCCACATGGCCCACCCAGCCCACCTGCAGCTGCAGGACCCAGCACCCCCCCCCCACAGCCCCACCACTTGCCACTCCCTACCGCTTCCCCGCTCCCCTTGGAGCCCACCACTTCCCTGCTCCCCCCGCTTGCCTGCCACTTCCCTGCTGCTTCCCAGCTTCCCCACCGCTTCCCCACTCACCTCGCCGCCACCCCCACCACTTCCTCACCACCCCACCACTTCCCCACTTCTCTTGCCACCTTGCTGTGGCCTCCAGCGGCCCACACAGCCACCACCTCCACTGCTACAAAGGTAAGTACCCCCCACTTCCCTTTCCCGTTTACTTTCCCTACTTACCTTTCCTTTCCCTACTTACCTTCACTACTTACCTTTCCCTTTCTCACTTACTTTTCCCACCTCCCTTTCCCTTCCCTACTTCCTTTTCCCACCTCCCTTTCCCTTCTCCACTTACCTTTCCCTTCCCTTGTTACTGTAAACTGCCTTGGAAGCATTTTATATGTCTGGGTCAGAATCACGTATGTTAAAGTTGCTTGCATGAGTCCTGTTGCTGCAAACTGCCTGGGGAGTATCTTACATGTCTATGTCAGAATCAGGTCTGCTCTGAGCCACTTTTATGTCTTTAGATGAAGGGAGCAGATATTGTGGGGCTGGCGTTTCTGGGAAAATGTTTGTTTTGAGCCACTTCACATGTGCATTATTGGTGAAAACAGCTCTTGCAAAGAGGTTTCCCATTCAAAAAGTGTTGAAATTAAGTACAGGAAAGCAATATGAGTATTTTAGCTTTATTTTAACATTTCCTACATTTGTACATATACATTTGGATAACAGGAATTTTGGGGAACTAAGGGGGAATTTTGGGTTCAGCATCTGGTCACCCTGGATTGGGAGGATTTTGTTCCAGCATTGCAGTGATACCAGTACGTTACCGTCCAAACCCAGGAGATGAACAAAGGAGGTGCATAAAGTATGCAAGTCTAGCTAGTAAAAAGTCATGGTAGCCTGTTAAGCCTTAATTTTATTTCCATTTAATGACATGTCCTATTCTTGTGATAGTTTCTGAACATTTGAAATTTGTCTAATTAGCTTTTTCCCTTTCTCATAAGCTATTAAACTTCTCCATTCTATCCAGTAAGCAGACAGCTATAGTCCATTACTCTTTCATGGATTGCTTATAATATCAAGTATGATAATATCAAGTATGGGTGCAATCCAGAGTAACTAAAGATTCCTCCAACGTAAGAACAATTTACTCTGAAAGCAGTATGAATTTCCCATAGGTTTTCACTAGGTGGTGCAGTAATAACGTCGACGTAAACGTCTGTTACATGCTCCCATAGTTACTCTGGATTGCAGGGCTTGTGTAAGTGCAGAGGAACATTTGGCTTCATAGTTGCTCCTGCAGGAACTATGCTAAAGGAATCCTGGTAATTAGGCACTTTGCTTCTTTCCCATCCTCTGGTGAGCTGCAGTGGCCCCATAGGAGTACCCCTTGGCAGTAGTTGTAGGATGAGAACCATAATGAAAGCTCTGGGTTAAACCTCTGACATGACTTTCTTGTGGGAGTCTGTCCAGAAATATTATGTTGAAGAGGATAAAGTATTTGTCCTTGGAAACCCCTCGGGTAGGCAAACTAGGTAGGGTTCAAAGAAGGCTCTTCTGGAAAGCTGCTGAAGAAGTGCCTGCTCCACCCAGATCTAAGGCAAAGAAGCCCTCTGACCACAAATAACCATGGAGGAACTCAGCAATAGGAAGGTGTGGAAGGTCCAGACAGTACTCCTAGAAACCTCCTTTTCTCGCTCCAGTGGCAGTTGGGGGGAGGAGAGGCTCTCATACAAGTGGCTGGAATACAAGCTGTCTTTGAGATTATGATGACAAGGTAAGGAGAACAGACAGGAGAAAGGGGGGAGGGAGGTATGATTGATTTAAAGCAAGTTAAATAGTTGAAGTTTTAAGCAATAACAGTGGTACCTTGGGTAACGAATGCCCTGGGTAAAGTATGTTCCAGGTAAAGAACATACTGTTCCCCTGGGCTTCTGACTTGGGTAGTGAAGCTGATTTGGGTAACAAAGGCTAGCTGGCAACTCTTTAAAGTTTAAAGAGCTGCCGGCCTACACTTGTTACCTGAATGAACAGGTCAGGTAACGCAGGTCCGTTCCCCTGGGGGGTGGGTGGGAAGGTGCTTGGGGAGACTGGGGGGTCTTCTGGGGGTGTGGGAGGGTGTTTGGGGACAGTGGGGGGAGATATAAGCAGCCGCGAATAGTGGCTGCCACTTTAAAAGCCTGCAATCCAACCCCAGGCTCCCTGCAGAGCTTTTGAAAAGGCTGAAGAGCGGGCTAGGGGATGCTCCTCCCTCCAGCCGGCTCTGCAGGGAGCCAGGATTTAAAGTGGCAGCCACTACTCCCAGCTGCCTAAATCTCCCCCCCCACTGTTTCCGAACACCCTCTCACCCACCCCCAGAAGTCCCCCAGTCCCCCCAACGGGGCTTACTCCCAGGAAAGTGTCTAGAATTGCAGATTCCTAACCAGGCCTACTCAGAAGTAAGCCTCATTGTGTTCAACAGGTCTTACTCCCAGGAAAGTGTCCAGGATTGCTAATTCCTAACTGCCAGGTTACATATGCCCTGGAATTAGATTTTAGGGAATAAGTTGGTAACAGCTGCATTCCAGAGGCTTAACAAGGGGCACCTGGAATAGGTTGAGACTGATGAGAGAAACCTACATGTGAGAATGCAGTAGGAAAGTTAAGCTCTTAACTCACTGCAGCTGACTTTTGGTGTAACTCTTATTTGAAGAAGTATATAACAAAGGTCACTGAGAACCCTTAGTGTGGGTTAGATAAGGAGCATTGGTGAATTACCGACAGATAGATACAGAAATTGCTGACTAGACTGGACTGACTTGACACTGCCTGAAACTCTGTATGTATGATCTTGGACTGGACTCTTGACTATGTATACTGCCTAATCCTTTAAATACAGTTGCTAAATCTCAGAAACTTTGTTGTCTGATTTCGTTACTAATTACATTTTTCTGGACTTGATCAGTACTCAAGTACAACTTCTGCTGTGCCTTGGGCGATTCTACCCTGTTACTCTGGCCCAGTCCCAGTATACCAGTCCCACTATCAAGCTTGAACGGATGTAATAGTATTGAGTACAACATAAGTGAGTGTGCACTGTACTAGAGGGCATAGTCGTAGACAGGATCATGGCGTCAAGTCTGAACGTGCATTCTCACATGTAGGTTTCTTTCATCAGTCTTAACCTATTCCAGGTGCTCCTTTTTAAGCTTCTGGAATGTAGCTGTTACCAACTTATTCCCTAAAATCTAATTCCAGGGCATATGTAACCTGGCACTAACCATGCCTACTCAAAAGTAAGCCCCATTGTGTTCAGCAGGTCTTACTCCCAGGAAAGTATCTAGGATTGCTGATTCCTAACCATGCCTACTCAGAAGTAAGCCCCATTGTGTTCAGCAGGTCTTACTCCCAGGAAAGTATCTAGGATTGCTGATTCCTAACCATGCCTACTCAGAAGTAAGCCCCATTGTCTTCAATAGGTCTTACTCCCAGGAAAGTGTCTTAAGGATTGCAGCTTCCTAAGTGTCTTTAGGATTGTGCCTTTAGGACTGCAGCCCAAGTAGACGTTATAGGATCATACACATTGAATGCATGTTTTGAATTCAATTCCAGTGTTTTGTCATCATTTTTACATCCAGTAAAATGTACATCATTTTTACATTTTACATCATTTTTATATGAATATTTTTGGGGTTGTGGAACCAATCGTCTGAGTTTCCATTTTTTCCAATGGGAAAATCCGCTTCACATAAAGAATGTTTCACATAACAAACATGCCTCCAGAACGGATTAAATTCATTACGTGAGGCGCCACTGTAGTGTTTAAATTAACCATCTGAAAGCAATATAAATGAGTGCTTTCAGCTTTTATTTTGTTGTGTCCTACGGTTTGGATGGGCCTTATCCTCTTTTGTGGTTATCTGATATGGTTACCTTGCTCTGAATCTTAGAAGTCAGAAATGTTTCTTTGGGAAGTAGGTTGTAAAAACTGTTCAGTGCTCTTCCCAAAGTTTGATCATGCAAAAAGAAATAGTACATAAACTTTGCCTTGTTCTATTAAGCATTCAGCTGATGACAGTACAATGCAAGGGAGCAGAGCAAAGCTTTATAAACTCTCATGATAACACTCCAACCATAGCTGAACTACTCTGAGAGAATATAAGCCTTATTATGTCGTAGCAGCTGGGGAGAAATGCCAGAAATGCTTTCTTGTTTATTATTAAGATCATAAGCATCCAGGGACAAGTATTCTCAAAATGGAGGGAGACAGAAGCCCATAATCTTCAAAGGGTTATAGCATTCTGCAAGAGGTGATCTGAAGAGAAGCAATGGCACTCTAGATTACACTATTCATAAAAGGTTATATAAGAAAAATGAGAGATATTGTAGCTCAACACTGAGAATAAAGAGAGTATGGTATGAAATGAGACAGCTTGTGGGTATTATGGTTGAGCTTGATGTTTGCAGTGTTTGGCCTGTATTTCCAGATTGTCAGGATCAGAACCACAGCAGAGATTTATTTCTTCATTCTGCAGGTAGGGCCTCGGTGTCTGTTCTTGGATTTCCTGCAGATACTGAAAATTACAGATAAATAAATCTGTGGTTTTGGCCCCCCTCCCCCAAGGGCTCAGGTTGGTCAAGTCTTGTTCAGCGTAGGTCCAGGGGATTGTCTCTTGTTATTCACTAGGGTTCCATTCTGGAACCCAACAAGGATTAAAAACAGGAAAATAGATTTTGGCTACAACCCAGAGTAACTACGGGACCTTTTACACCGACGTAGTTATGGTGCCACCTATGGGAAATGCATAGAGCTATCCAGAGTGACTCTTACATCTTCCCGTAGTTATTCTATATTGTAGGGTTAATGACCCACTTCCAGGTTTCTTGCTCTTCCATTCCTCATAATGAAAAAATTATGCCTTGATTGTGATCATTTGTGTTAGGTCAAATCCATGTATTAAAAAATCCATATATAACAAGGTCGGACCTGTATTTCACAAGTGGAATTAAACATTTTAAATTAACCAGCTCTGCTTGTTTAACTTTTCTTTTTCTTCTTCTTTCAGCTAGAGAGATGACTCGAGGGAAATTCCTGAATATCCTGGAAAAGCCAAGAAAGTAGCTGAATAGGAAAGATTAGGGAGAAAAGCATGACTTCTGGAAAATGAGTGGAGCGTCATGTACGTTGATAAGGAAAGACCAGCCATCTGCCTTAAGCTTCCAGAAATGTTCCCCTGTCTCACCTCAGTTTCTGAAAAGAGAAAATTCCAGATGATTTTGGCAATGACTGCTGACTGGATCCCTTGGTGGAACAATTTGACCCTTCTACTTTTTAGTGGCATTGCCTGCTGGGAGAAAGTGATGTGACAGTGATGTGAAATTGTATGCCACAACCTAGTTGAAGTACTGTTCTCATTTCCCACAGCTGGTGGCTGCAAGTATTTCTTATAAAAGCAGAGTTTCTGTTTGATATAGGCCCATGCCCCATGGTAACATATCATCAACTGTGGTGTGTTTGTGTCCATGTCCTTGTTTTCATCTTGAGACACAAGCTTAATATGTACAAAGACCACACTGAAAACACTACCACATAGCTTGACACAAGCAAAGTTCTAGATGAAAACTTACCAGCAGTTTGTTAGTTGAGGAATTCTGGAAATGAGTAACAGTTTAGGCTTTCTTACCAATTTACATTAAAGTTTCTTATTTGCCGCCAGTATTTTAGAAAAGTTTGTGTAGGCCATCAATCTTTTCCTACCATCGTTTTTTAAAGTACATAGCAGGTGCACACTAAATTGTATAAGTAAGATCCTGCCTGAGTTAAGCATTTTTAAGCCTTGTTAATTTAAATGGGGCAGATTTAAGGATGTGTTCAGCTGATACACAGAAACCAATACAGCTCTTACACTTTAAGGAACTTTAAAAGTTCTTAAAAGTTTCAGAATCTTAAAGACCTTTTATTTCCTGTCATTATCAATGAGACCTGGAAACCAATGAGACTTGGAAGTTTTGACTTTGAGCTTGAATTTTGAATCTGCTTGCAAAGCTTTGGGACTTCATGACACTGAAAAATTCAGTTGACATTTGGGAAGTCTGCATTGCTGGTAGACAGATTACATTGTTTAGACAAATTTGAATTACACATTTGATTAGTTACTCTTCTGCACTTGGAAACATTTTCTCTTTAAAAATTGCCTGCATAGAGTGTTTCAGAGTTGGGATATTTATATTTTTCTTCCATTGATATGCTGACAATGTATTTTTATAGCTGAGTAGTAATAGAATTATTCTAAACCAATCTGTTATGACTCTGTGTGTTCATGATAATTAAAAGTCACACAATGCATGTTTTCAAAAGCAGTCCTGTAAAGGGTGGAAACTGGTGTCACTACACAAAATCTGTTTAGCATAAAGATTCAGGTGTACACAAATCCATGCTTTCGTTCCAGTATACTAGATTGTTTGTGTGTTTGACTCAAGAGTGAGTCAGGAGAAGCCATGGGTAGGGGACCTGCAAAAGGTGAGGTTATTTTTCCAGATAAAGGCGTTTTATAATATTAAGGGGTTTAAAAATAACCTCACCTTTTGCAGGTCCCGAGCCATGGGTAGCTGGGGGCTTGAGCTTTTAGCCCCATTGCAATTACCAGCCTGATTGCATGCACCCTGCTCTGGCATGCTCTGCTCTGCACACCTTTCCAAACTTTGCTTCTTTTGAAGGGCCAGACAGTTATACAGCAGCATCTGGCTCATGGTTCACACCTGCCATTAGCTTTCTCCACTTTCAGTGCTGCCAGCACAGGCATAGCAGTGTCATAGGGCCAACATGGCAATGAGACCACATCCCACCTGCCATACTGTGAAAGAGCAATAGTGATGAATCCACAGGTTTGCCAAAATTCTGAACAATGTTTGGGATATGAAACCAGAATTTAACTGCTTTACAAAGTCATATTCTTATTCATAATAATAGTACCACACATCCCTATTAAAATCATATACAGTGGTGCCTCACATAAAGAGCTTAATTTGTTCCAGAGGCATGCTCTTTAAGCAAAATGCTCTTTAAGTGAAGCGGATTTTCCCATAGAAAACAATGGAAACTCAGACGACTGGTTCCACAACCCAAAAAATATTTATATAAAAATAATGTGTTATACTCGTATTAACTGTATATAATAATAATAAACCTTTATTACGGTCTTAGACCAGCACATAACTGTATATAAAAATGATGACAAAACACTGGAATTGAATTCAAAACACTATAATATAACAGACTACAATTACTATAATAAAATACTGTAATGTTCTATACAGTAAAAAAAAACCTTTATGAACAAGGATGACTAATTTTCACTCGTGTCTTTTGGAGCATCTTTAACAAGGAACCTCTCTCTGAGTGTGAGATTTATCTATACAAACTAGATAGGCAGTTTGCAACAGCAGAGGATCAAGATCCTATCCTGTCTCCTCAGAATCTTGCCCCATTGGGGTTTACTCACAGGAAAGTGCATAGGATGCAGGCCTGACCCTTTCCATAGGGTGCCAGCAGCAGCAAGAGATTGGCTTCTGTTTGCATTTAAAAGGGACCAGATCCACTGAATCCACTGGGGCTTATTCACGGGAAAGGAAAAGTGTAGGCAGGGAAGGTGTGGGGGGCAGAGGGGTGATTGTAGTGGGGTCCAGGCAGGGAGGGCTTCCTCGGGGGGAAGGGGTCTATTTGAGGGGGGCTCCAGAGGGGTACAGGAGGAGTTCTCCCTCCTACCTGATGGAGGCTGCAGTGCAGAGGTTGGGCAGGCCACATGTTTGCTGGCTGCAGGAACAGCTGTCTTTGTTGCTCCAGTGAAGAGGCGCCTGAGCTTCCTCTGCTGGCCTTTTCATGTAGTGCAGGCATAAGGAGAAAGTCCTGCCTCAGTGCCTCAGCCCAGCCAATGCAGACAGGAGGAGAGGGGAGCCCAGCCAATGGGCATTTGTTATTTGAAACACTCTCGTTATGAGAGGCAGAAGCCCACACAAATTTTTACTCATTATGTGGAACATTCATTATTCGAGGCACTCGTTATGCGAGGTACCACTGTACTTAATTATTCATCACAACAAACCTTGACAACAGTTCCATGAAATTTAACATATAGCCTCAAGCCTCTGTTGGGCTGAATTAGAAGACAGAGCTGGCTCAATATTTTATATTACCATGTTTACCGTATTTTGGGGGGCATAGGTCGCCCTGGCATATAGGTTGCGCCTAGATTTAAAGGAGGAAAACAAAGAAAAAATATTTTCCTCCATTAAAACTAGGTGAGGTGTGCCCATTGTTGGGACTCCCACTCTGGCTACTCCACCGCCTACTTTTCAGGGAATTCCCTGCCTGTACTTTCCAGGGTCCTGAAAAGGGGGCCTGAGTGCAGGGGGGTGCAGAGGGATGAGTGCCACTTAGTCCATTGAGGGCCCCTTAGTCTTCTTTCTCCTCTCCATCCATAGCCATTAGATGCTTTTTTGATCCTTGCACCAACATCTTCCAAAATCAAGCGGTCTCTCTACTTAGAATCCTGCTCTCCCTCCCTCCGGAGAGCTCCTTGGGCTGTTGCTTTTTATCTGTCCTTGGCAACTTCAAAAAGCTACTTACAATTATACTAAGCATGCCTCCTCATACCCCTAGTGCCAGAGTCTTTTCGAATTGATGGCTTTTTGGGAGGACTAGATAGCAAACCATTCTTCCTTCAATGACCATAAATCTAGTCTTTAACATCTTTACAACATTGGAATGTTAACTCCCTCCACCTCCAGGGTATAAGTCACACCATCATTTTAACCCCTTTTGGGGGGTTAAAAAAGTACGACCTATACCCAGAAAAATACGGTACTTGAATTGAATGCTCACCTTTTTCAGCCAAATTTAATCTCCCGAATCTGGGTGTGCATTAGATTCAGTGGCACATTAGATTTGAGTAAACACAGTACAGTGATCCCTTGGGTAAAGAACGACTTGGGTAAAGGACGTTTTGGGTAAAGAACAAAATTTTCTCAGAAATTTTGACTCGCGTAAAGAACTTGGTTTGACTTGGTTAAAGAACACTTCTGAGGATGTTTGGAACAGGCTTCCATGGCAAGGGAACCCACAGTGGGGGACAAAGGGACGAGGGGGACAAGGGGACTAGCTTGAACTACAGTGGGGCCCTGGGCAAAGTTTTGAATAGGCTTCCATGGCCAGGGAACTCATGTGGGGTCCAGGGGGGAGCAGTCTGAGCCAGGTTTGTATGTGGGATCTGTGTGTGGCAGCGTGGAAGGTGTGCCTTATCAATGTTCTAATGCTGCTCTCCATCTTAAAGTTGCACAAAAAGACAAAGATTCCTTCGAGCCAATGAATAGCAGTGACAGTGCTATTAGTGACAGTGAAAGAGCACATTCTTAACCATGACTACTCAGATGTAAGCCCCATTGTGTCTAATAAGTCTTACTCCTAGGAAGTGTCTTTAGGATTGCAGCCTAAGGCTGCAATCCTAAAGACACTTTCCTGAGAGTAAGACCAATTGGACACAATGGGGCTTACATCTGAGTAGACATGGTTAGGATTGTGCTCTAAGTAGACTTCATAGGATCATGCACATTGAATGCATGTCTTGAATTCAATTCCAGTGTTCTGTCATCATTTTTACATCCAGTTAATATTTTTATATGAATATTTTTTGGGTTGTGGAACCAATTAAAATCCGCTTCACATAAAGAATGTTTCATGTAACAAACATGCCTCCGGAATGAATTAAATTTGTTATGTGAGGCGCCACTATATTTTTATTATAAGTATAGATCAGTACAGTGGTGCCTTTATTTACGAGTAACTTGAATTATGAATGTGTAACTTGAATTATGAATGCTTTGAAAGACAAGGAACAATTTCTAAGCAATTCTGCCTTGAATAACGAACACCTTGGAACATTTCGTTCCAGCAAACTGATTAACTACTGTATTACAATGGTAACAAGGCAGACAAAAGCTGACCTTCTGCAGAAGTGCCAATTGCTCTCAAGTGCTAACGGCTTTTAGCTAATTGCTGATTTCTTCTGACTTCTTTTACAGAGGCTGACCTGTTTTGCAAATATGCAAAGACTGACTTCTTGCAGAAACTGCCCTTCCCCAAAACGAGTTGAGCTGCAAAAGGTGCTCAGCTCTACCAAAACTGGCGTCTAAACAAAACCAGTACACCCCCTCTTTCTCTCACACACCCACATATACTCCTCCCATGAAAAGTATCACAGTGATTTTTTAAAATTATTTTGTATTATAGTATTGTAATTATTTTAATATGAATATTTTTGGGTTGTGGAACAAATCCATTATTTCCTATGCAAAAATCCGCTTTGTATAAAGATCACTTTGAATAACAAGCATTCTTTGAGAACGAATTATGCTCGTAATTCAAGGCAGCACCGTATTTTGTTTGACAATTTACTATTTTGTAATAAAATATGTAACACAAACCCATTGTTGTATAAAGTAGTGCAGTTAGGTAAAAATCATAACATAAACCCATTTTCATATGATTAATATTAAATTACTAATTATATACAGTAAAAATAAATTTTGTACCTGCTTTCCAGCCAAGCATTACAATTGCCAGTAAACGTTTATTTAAAATCTCAATTCTTTTAAAATAGGGGTGTGCATTAGATTTGATGGTGCATTAGATTTGAGCAAATATGGGGTATTTCACTGGCTTTTGGACACAGAAAAGATTCATTTTGGATTGATGTCAACTTTTGCCAATCTCCATTTTCTCCAAAGCTTGGCAATTGGGATTCTTCACAGAATTCTCCTCCTTCAGGATGACTTCCAAATCATATGGCCCTTGCTAAAAGTATGACTCTGTAATAAGGGTAAAAATCTGTTTAATTAACAATTAATGCAAGCTAATCTAATTTTAAGTATTATTCAATAATCATAGTGAATCAAACTGAATCATACAGTAATCAAACTGCATAGTACCACTAAAGGATGGAGTTAATTGAATACCTTAGCTGTGCATTTCCATACCTTAACAAGCTTGGAGAATAGGAGACATTAACAAGAGAATTGTATTACACTCAGTTGTACCTTGTTGATCATATTAAATCATTTAGTGTCCTTTAATAGCCATGATCACAGGGTGATGAAATGAAATACATGGAATTCCTTTGTGTGAAAGCTTTTTAGTAGGCTTCTTTTTCCTGGCAGGATGATCTCAAAGAGGAAGTATACAGTAAATCTATAAATTCTTTGTGTTCAGATTCTCAATCTAACAGTTAGTCATCTCAAGCTGAGATGGTTCGAATGTTCAAGATTTGAATATCTGCAAGTTGGGTGTGACGGAGAACTGTTTGTTGCTTAGAAAGTGGCAGTTGAAGCTCAGCTGTTCATCAGAGCAGAAGCATACTGGTTAGCTCTGAGGAGAATTAGACTGAAGGACTTAATTCATGTGTGTGACCCGGATTGTGTTAGAATACTCTAAACTTGTAAATACAGTAAATAGTTAATCTACTCCACTGTATCTGTCTTCTTTCTTGCAGGCACATAAACAGTCAGTTGCAGGCACATAAACAGTCACAAACACAACTATCAGGCAACATCCTGACACTTGGTTTATAGATTCTGTTCCTTACAACCATATGTTATCATTACACTGGTTGCTCATATAGCATGTTCAGGGGAAGACAGGAGGGTCATTCGTAAACTGATGACACCTAATTGTGGATGCTCATCAAACCACAATTTGGGCTGCTGCTTCTGAACGAACAGTACTGAATGTGAGATGATCAATAGCTGGCAATGTGGTGACTTGTCTTTGGCAATTACCTTAGGCCTCAGTTGTTCACAAATTTCAAGCTCATGATTATTTACTGACATAAAATATTTTACTCCCTTTTCCCAGAAACTATAATATTCCAATATTCGGACAGTCAAAACACAATTTTAAAAATTACTGTATGTTTAACTCAGTTTAAATTCAAACACATTTTTGACTCTGGTGAGTGGTATGGAAGTTCTACCTACTCTGTTTGATCTGTTTCACATCTTATTGATATCATTTTGATGTGATATTACCATCATGCTGGCCACCTGACCACGAAAGTATCTTTGGACAATGCTATTCAGTTAGAACGGGATGAGCACTGCTCTGACGCCACCATTCTGCTGGGAACCCCTTTACCTTTTTATTATCTCTACAGTGGATGTGTGTATGTGAAACCTCATCTTCCTCTGTCTAGCATGTCTCTTTAACAGATTCAGTTCACATTCATACCTACTGCAAAAATCCTACTCAACACTCCAATTTTCATAGACATGCTTTCTACAGAGCCTTTGGTGTATTGATTTTAAAAACCCATTTTTTTCCCTAAATTTTTGCCTCTTCAAACATTTCAGTTGGTTTTCATTTCATTCACATCCAGGGAATGTGGCTGTTTCTCTGCAGCCATTTTCACTGCCAATTCTTACCTACGTCCTCTGTTCTGACTAGTCTTACTTCTTTGCTGTTCATTAGCTCATCCCTGTCAATTGTCTACCTGTTAATTGACAGCCTATTACAGATGACATATTATAGCCTATTTTTGATTGGTTCAACAACACGGTTAACTTGATTTTTACAGATTGACCTACTTTACAAATCATAACTATTCCATTCACAAATGCAAGGGGTTTATTTACTAAAGAACATTCCATGGCTTCCTGTATAAAAGTGCAATCCTAAGCATGTCTATTCAGAAGTACCATTGTGTTCGATACTACTTACTCCCAGGAAAGTATAGTTAGGATTGCAGCCTAAACCTTGTGCGTATGCTGGGTCATACTCTCCTCAAATGTCTTGTGCTAAAATATGTGCCTGCCTTACTGGAGAAAGAGCCACTAACTTCATTTGTAGACCCGTTAGTAACAGCACATATGAAAAGCAAAGCCTACATTTTTGTAACTGCCTTTTGTATATTTATTTATTTATATGTATTTATTAGATTTATATCCCGCCTTTCTTCCCTAATGAAAGGGAGCTCAAGACGGCTATAAAACCTCCTGGCACCCTTGCAGAAGCTAAAATCAGTCTAAGATCAAGCCACACTGTGTTTGCATATAAAACCATTTAAATGTGATTATTTTTTCCCAGTGTTTGTGTTAATGTTAAAGGAAATAGAATCTGGAAAACTGCAGAATAGGATGCAGATGATCAAATAATAAATCCCAGCAATTTGAGCAAAGCACAAGCAGGTAGCAGCTGAATAAAATCTCAAAATATGTTTGGTTTCAGGTTTAAAATGCAAATCTTTGTAGAAAAATTCTAATACAGTGGTGTATTAATACAGTGGTCTAATACACTCTCAGGAGGGGATGAAACCCCACTGTACAAATTACCATTTCCAGAACAATCTGGGCTAGGCAGCCTCATGAAATTGTGTTTTCACCACAATAAGGTACAAATATGAAGCAACTAGACCCAGAGAGGGCTGACGATTGTCAAAGGGAGGTGCTGCAGAGGCAGGCTAATTGTGTTAAAACCAAAGCGATAGCCTGGAAAATTTGGGAAGATGTGATTACATCCTTTTGTCACCCCAAAACTTCTGGAACACCTAATTCAAGAACATAAGCACCATATCAAGTGATGTGCACTATAAGGATGCCTTTGTCCTAGTATAAATAGGGTTGCCATCGGCCCCACAAAACAGAAACAGTCCCGACTTTTCGGGATTGTATTCACAAATTGGCAAATGGGACAGAGGGTCCTGTCCCAATTTTGTGGAAGAGAATTATTGCAACCCTAAGTATAACTGATAGCCATTCCATAGTGCCCAGTTGAGGTATTCCTTTCCTTTGTGTGCTGGTTACTGTCTTCCAAACCTCTCAGCTGTTTTGTTCCACACCAAACAATTAGCATGCAATACAGTATAAGCAAATGTGGCCAGTTGCAGAACACAGAATTTATTTGTTTTGACCAGAGTTCAGTTTCCAGAAAGTCTGGGATCTTGTACAGTAAACTGACAGGCAGGCAGTAAAGAAAGTGGCAACTCAGGGAAGTCAGTCAGAGAAAGGGGAAGACGAATGTAGCTTGATGGCTGAGCCGTGGAGGAAGAATAAGAGGGGTCAAGGACAGACTTTGCCCCTGACAATTACGAGTTGATGTCTGGCATTCTGGCGTCCTTCCATTTGGTCCCTCCGATGCAGCAGTTGGGCCCCAGCAGTCCAACTGTTTTCTCCCTGCCTGCATCCACTTCCCTCTTCTGAGACGGTGGCAGCTCTTGTTGTGTTTGTGGTGCGGGCAGCAGTGGCTGTTGCTTGTTAGGAGAATTTTCAGACCCATGAAGTCAGACCTATGGAAAGAGCCGTGTGAAGCGGAAGACAATTAGGGGCTTATTAGTGTCCTGCGGAGACGTGTAACTTGTGTTGCTGGGACTTACCAAAACAGCGAGAGTCTTACGGGCAAGCTCCAGCCGAGGAAAGACTGAGGGATTGTCTCACCTAATTATGGGGAATGGGCCTCTTTGTGTTTGTGATTCGGTACGGTTGTCCGATCGCTTTTCTCCGGCTGCTGGCTCAGGCCAAGCTGGAAGTGTGCTAATTAGAAGAGAAATGGACGTAGTGATCCTGTCAGCTCTTGTTACCGGCAGGGACAAAGCAGAATATTATTCTGAGGCAGTGTTTTGTGAGTGTCCTCTTCCAGCTCTCATTAGAGAAAAGCCTGGTGGATGGGGAGGGAATCCTACCACATGGGCTGGCTAATGGAGCACAGCCACCATTACTGTGCTAATTAAGGGGCTCAGGCCATGGCTTCTGCCAACCATGGCCTCCAAAACCTCAACCACTGTTGTAGGTGAGCAAACGGTACGTGAGGAGAATGGCCCTTCTTTCCTAGATGTCAAAAGGATGGTTGTTTGAAGAGATGAAGCAGCTCACAGTACAGTAGAACCTGCACTACTTACAAGTTGGGCACAACTCCTGTATTCTCACACATGAGAACAGTTTGTTCAGTTGACAGCAACAACTAGTCCTTGGTGGACCCACCATGGATAGCTACTGTCTGTGCTTGGAGTACCACAAGTTGTGTAAACCTGTAAGTCTGAGAGGTGCAGAAGTAGGTGACTTAAAGTGAGACAACAGGACCTACTCCACAGTTTGCCTCAGACTTTCAGAATACTATATTAGGGTTTTGGAACTGGAATTTACTTATTTTCCACTTTCCTCCCTGGCTTTTCTGCATTGTGACAATAGACTGGAAACATGTGAAAGGGGCCTGTCTCACTTTTTAATCTTTCATCAGTGCTTAGAATAATGCAGGTATGGTATAGGTAACCTACAGCCCACAAGCCACATCTGGTCTGTCACTCAAAATCATCTAATCATAATCCCCAGAATTCCCATATTCAGCCAGCCCACTGTGGCTAAAAATATTGTATTTACTCAAAACTAATGCTCACCTTTTCTAGCTGAATTCAGTCTCCAAAATCAGAGTGTGCATTCGATTCAATGGTTAATTAGATTTGAGTAAATGCGGTATTTTGATTATAATTATAGCGTGCACATTTGCTGGCATATTAGATTTGAGTAAATACAGGTATAACTCAGTAACACTTTCTAACCTTCTCATCCTCTGTTGTCCCCTTCTCCTTTCGCTTTCAGTTTTCTCATGATCAGGGCCTTCTCATAAGATGGCAAAGTATTTGACCTTCAGCTTAAAAGCACATAATCCCTAACCATGTCTACTCAAAATTAAGCTGCAATGTGTTCAATGGGTCTTACACCCAGGAAAGAGTCTTTAAGATTGTAGCCAATGGGCAAAATCCAGAGTAACTACGTGGAGTCCTTGCTCCGGTGTAAGAACAATTTACTCTGGATTCCAATATGAATTTCCCATAGGTTTTCACTAGGAAGTGCAGTAACTACGGGTGCACATAATGTCTCTTATGTGCTCCCGTAGTTACTCTGGACTTGGGGGTATGTCTCTTCTTCTAATGAATATTCAGGATTGATTTCCTGTAGGAGCAACTAATATACAACTTACAGCGCAATCCCAATCAGAAGTCCCATTGTGTTCAATATTACTTACTCCCTGGAAAGTGTGGTTAGGATTGCAACCTACATTAATTAGCAAAGGATATATAGGCTGCAGAATTTTTCCTGACACAAGAGTTTGTGCTGAATTGGTTGAGTCTTCTAACAGAGTATTCAGAATCTAGCTATCTACAGTACTGTATTTATATACCGCTTTTCAACAAAAACGTTCACAAAGAGGTTTACAAAGAAAATGAAAAAATTAATAGCTAATAATAGCTAATGGGTCCCCGTCCTAAAAGGGCTCAAATCTAAAATACAAAAGGAGCACCAGCAGCAGCCACTTGAACAGACATTGCTGGAATGTGTAGGGCCAGTTACTCTCCCCCTGCTAAATAAAGGAGAACACCCATTTGAGAGATTCTTGTCCATGCTATAGTTCTTGGCTTCTTGCCAGTGACGAGCCATGTAATTTTTTTTCTGTGACACTTGCTCTCCTTCCTTTGTGAAGGATTTGAAGTGAACAGGGGCCTAAGAACTTTGTAGGATCAGGCCCATGGCCCATCTAGTAAGTCCAGTTTCCTGTAATTCACAGTGGCCCACCAGATGCCAGAATCTGGGAGCACTCGGGACAACAAGATGCAAATATAGTAGTTATCTGGCATTCAGAGATAGGCTACCTCTAAAACCCAGAGGTGGCATATAATTATCATGACTTATACCCTGAGATGCCTTTCTTCTCTAAATTTATCCAACCCTTTTTAAAGATATCTTGGTCACGTGCCATCACCACATCCTATGGCACAGAAAGTCACAGATTAATTATGTATTGGGTAAAGAAGTGTTTCCTTTAGTCTGTTCGAACTGACCTGCCTGTCAATTAAGAGGGACAAGAATTTCCCGATATCCTTGTACACACCACTCCCATTCATCTCAAACAGAACAGCATGAAGAAGAGAAAGGGGCTGTTCTGGAGCTGTAGGATGGGAAGATGATAAGTTTCCAATCACTTCTCTCTGCCTACTTGGTGCTTCACAAGCACCAGTTGGGCAGGGAGAAGCTATTTCAGTCAGCAGTAATACTGGGGGCAGAAGGGAGCTGCTACTGCTGCAACCTTCAGGCTCACTCGCAGCAATTTGGAAGAGAATCTGAATCCCCATCCTGTGTAGACGATATTATATAGATGAAGGGGAGTTTGTCCATTCACTGCTTACCCAGGGTCCAACCATATTGAGTCACTTCATGACATGTTGTTTCCTTGCATGTAAATACTCTGTGACATACTGCTGGTAAACGAGGAAGTTCAATGGTTAATATCCACCAAAAGACCTATCGTCCACAATAAAGAACCCACTTCTATAACATAATACCAAAAGTTCTTCTATAAATACCAAAGTTTTCATCATTTTGGCCACTAGTGGTGCCAAAACACTCTTCCCAAGGTCCATCCAATGCACTCTGCTTCCCTCCCTGCTCTAGCTACACCACTGATCAGCAGTTGGAACAGCAGCATTATCTGTGAAATTAGCATTACTAGGATTAGCATTAGTATTTTCTAATACTTGGAAATGATTGATTTCAGTAATAAAACAAGGTTGCCAGCTCACAATTCAGAGATTCTGCTTGACTTTGTACAACAAAATTTCTAAAACAAAGGCTGCAATCCCAACCACACTTTCTAGGAGTAAGTACTATTAAACACAATGGGATTTACTTTTGAGTAGACATGCTAAGGATTGCACTGAAAATAATTCTATATGCCTTAAAGGGAATGCAATTGTGGCCTTTCCCTACCCTACTACTTCACCTTTGAACAGCCTGTTACCAAAAGAACAGCATAAAATATTTGTATGGGGAGTTAAGCACTGCCTCTTCCGTCAAAAGATTGTAGGCTAGACACTTACCGGTAAATCAAACAGTGTCCCTTCAGATAACCTTTGAAGAAGGATGAGCTTTAGAAGGTATATTTTAGCAAGGTTTATTAAGAATATTCATAGTCAGATTACATGAATAACAATTCAACACACAAACAATCAAGTAAGTTCTTATGCTCTTAGTTGGCTAACCTAGCATAAACTACTGAGAGGAAAAGGGGGGATTGAGAAAGAAAGCAGGTTTTAAAAGATGGTGTATTACATGTCCAGAGGGCACATCCTTTCATGGTCTGGTCTGGCCATCTTTGGGGTGAGAGAGATCATGCTCCTCAATGGAGGCAGATTCTCTGGTGAGGGATCAACTCCACGCACATCTTTCTGGGCAAAACCACATTCATTTATTCATATTTTGGGACCTTGTTTATATGAGTGATTTTAGGTTAATGCTTTAGATGTTTACTGGGCTAACCAGACAGGAAACAACCAATAGATGTATTTACATTGATAGGACAGGATAGGAATTTGCTTTGTTGACTGAATGTTGACTGTTAGAAAGACAATGGGACTTGCCTTAGACCAGGTTACCATAGCTAGGGGCTACAATACTTGACTAGGACTTCAGCTTGGCCTGTATAACTGAGGCTTATGGGAGAAACATATCCTTACTCATACAATATCAATAATAACAGATTGATTTTGTAATGACGAGACCTCATGGGTAACAAGTCTTGGAAGGGTTAACAAACTACTGCTTAAAGTTGGAACATATCAATCCTAAAGCAAAGTGCTTTAGGGTACAATCCTATCCCTGTGTACTCAGAAGTAAGTCCCATTATATTCAATGGAGCTTACTCCCAGGAAAGTGTGTTTAGGATTGCAGCCTTTGTCTCCTAATTCAAATTCATGAATTAGTTCATGGCCCTAATTCATCGCCCTAATTTAGACATGCATTTTTCACGATCATTCATCAGCTACTATCTCAGCTGCTTCTCATTTCTTGCTTCCCATATTATCCTGATTCTTAGAGGCAGCTTCTACAAACTGCTTTCTAAGATATCAGGCATAAGGATCATGGCATTAACACAGGAGCAAAATTTGATGGCCTCTCATCAGCTATCTTGTGACCCTTCCTTGAAACACAGTTTAAGTATTTGCTATTATTTTGCAGCTTTCCTTGGTCCTTCAGAGTGCTGAATTTTTAAAGATCCAACAGGAGCTGAATATCAGTGGCATACCTGTACAATCTGGTAGCAGGTATCCATCAGTCTTGAAAGACTACGGTATTGTGAAAGCCTGGGTTGGATTGTTGTGAAAGCCTGGGTTGTGACTGTTGTGAAAGCCTGGGTTGGATTGTTATGGAGGACAGGCTGTTACTTAAGCAACAAATCCCCCCTCTCCACGCCGCTGAATTAATCCAATGGAAAGGCAGAGCCAATACAATTGGATCCAGCTGGCGTCGCATAGCTGGGCTAAGGACAGGAGCTCACCCTGTCTTGTGGGGCCAACCCGGGTCTCGAACCCTGGCCTGCTGGTTAACAGGCACAGCGTCTTAACCGCCTGCGCCACCCACAGAGTCTCTGGCTGTTTGCTCCCTCTGCTCTGCCACCAACCCCCACACCAACCCCCACTTTCTGCTTGCCCACCAAGTTTATCAGTTGCTCCCCAAGCTCCCAGAGCAAGAGGAGTATGTGTTCAGTGTTGCTACTGGTCTTAAAATCTCGTGTTGACACTTTATTGCCACTACCCCTCTTGCAAAGAATGCCATTTTTCTGGCACTCAAACGGACAGGCACCCAAATTGTTGCCCCATGTAGCATGCAGCAATTACTACTCCTGAACTCCTTCTAGCTACATCACTGCTGAACACTTATAGTATTCTGTGTTCACCAGTGATGTCAATGTAATAATTGGCATCTGAATAATCAGATGTATTACTGATATTTAAAATTAGATTATTAATCAGATTAGAACAGTAGCCCTGGAAGAAGAGGAGGGCTGCCTCTGGCCTGATGTTCTGTACACATGCTCCTGGCCAGTGGAATCAGAATGGAAAGCCAACCACAGCAGGTTGGTGAGTAGCAAGTTTGAAGGGGGCAATGGGAAGACAGAGTGCAGAGTATTCTGCACTGGCGACTAATAAAAGTTTCTCTCTCTCTCTCTCTCTCTCTCTCTCTCACACACACACACACACAGTTATTGGAATCAAATTGTTCTAGTTTCAATAGAAGTGCTTTTTAAACTAGAAATGCAACTTGATACTGTTTAATATTTTAAGACCAGAAACTGGCAAAATTATTTAATGCAGTTAGTTGGGCTAAGAAATTTATTTAGACTATTAAAGCTTTTAAAAGGTTGTAGACTTTAAATCATTAGTTTAGAGATAATATCCAATATGCAAGGAAAAAAGGATAAGAAAAGGTTTCCGTCCACAATGGAGGAGGATACAATGATAGGAGGATATAAAAAATAACTTTTCAGGAATGGAGAAGAGGACCAATCATCAACAGAAATCATAAATGATTTTTAACTGAAATAAATAATGCAAAAGATCATGTGAAATAAATATATATAACAAACAATTAAGTGTCATGCAGTCCAATATTTTTCTTCAGTTTTTAACAAGGAAGACTGTATTCTAAATAGTGCCATATTTACAAAATTGGAAAAAATGGCTTTAATGAACTGAATTGAGCATTTGAGGTGCAATGGAAGCTGCTCGTTTTGGAGGCTATAACTTTTGAGAGTAGAGATACGACAACATGGTTTGTTCCATTGGATTCTGATGAAAATACACACTGAATGCAATAGTATATAATTCTTGATGGTATTATTAAAAAAAATTCAAAAATACTATGATGGTATTATTAAAAAATACTAAGATTTTAAAAATTTGGGCATGTCACCCAGTGTGATCCACACACCTACATCCCCTAGCAATGCTACTGCTAGTTTAGCCCTTTAAGCTGTCAATATACAAACTGGAGTGGTTTATACAGGCTATTACTATATGGACCAGAGAGATAAATCTCTGATGAAGAATAATAAAATAGTAAAAAGATGGCAGACCCTGTGTGGAAAAGGTTTTTAAGAAAGCAGTTGCTTTTGGAGCAGCACAAATCCAGTAAAAATATTGTTAATGTGGTTTTAAGCATCCCAAGGAAACATATTGATTATGAGAAAATAGCATTAGTAAACTTGGGGCGCAATCCAGAGTAACTATGGGAAGCCCTTGCTCCAGTGTAAGAACAATTTACTCTGGATTCCAATATGAATATCCCATAGGTTTTCACTAGGTGGTGCAGTAACTATAGGTGCACGTAATGTCTCTTACATGCTCCCGTAGTTACTCTGGATTGTAGGGATAAAGTGAGAAAATAAGTTTATCTAAAGAGGTGGTCTTCAAAGTGGGGGTCAGGAGCCCATTGGAGGGTCATGACTTCATTTCAGGGTAGGTTGCAAAAAGCTGGGTGCAGCCGTCTTAGAATCTGGTACTGGGCACCTTTAATGTCACTTCCAGCCATGACATCACTTCCGGAGGTCCCAGACAGATTGTCATTCTCAGAAGGGGGTCCCAGGCTGAAATGCTTGAATACCACTGATCCAAAGGAAATCTTTTAAGCTGAAGTGTAGTATCTTGAAGATCCAAGGCTGATCCAATTACTCAACAATGGCCCTGGGGAAGGGAAGCCAACCAATGTAGTAACTAATTTCAATCACATGGACAGTTTAATACAGATTACCATCAGCACATTATGCAGGACAATTTGGAGCACCTTATGAAAACACAGCAACAAACAGAATTTAAAACAATAGTAAGGTGTCTGTTTAGGGATTTAGTATTTTTACTTCAGCTTTTTAATCAGGATTAATCTGCTTTTTATCTTCCCAAGAAGAAAATTGGTTTTCTTAGACAGGAGAAAATTTGAATTTACATCCAGTTTTAATCAACTATTTTGAAGAAGTCATTCAAATTAAGGGGTGGACATTTTTTTGGTTTTTGTTTTCCCAATAGCATGCCACATGGGTCACTTGTCTGAATCTTCAGGAGGTCCTTATTTTACTTGTGATGTACTGTGATCAGATTTGTACCAACTCTGTCGGGACTTGCAAGGCTGAGGACACAAACTTAACCAATTTAGGCCAGTGCAACTCACTTGTCTCCCATTCCCATGTCTGGGTACTGGCCTAACTTCCCCACCCTAGGAGTGGCAAAGAAGTGCCTTGTGGCACTTTTGCAACACACCGTCCAATACAGGACTCGTGCCAGCCTAACTGGGGATGAGGTTTGCAGCCTCAGAAATATGTAGATCTGCCTGCCTTCACTGAGGCTAAATGACTACTCACAGTCTATTTCTGGAAAAAAGTTACATAGATTATTCTAATGTATTTTTCCATATATTGTATTCACCTTTGTGAATTGCACTTTTAGGGAGAATTCAGGAATGGTAGGAAGGCTATAGTGAAGAAATGGGACACAATGCAATTAACACTTCTAGTTCTGAACTTAGCTACTGAAAACTAAGCAGGCCTCCATCAGTCTTGAAAGACTTTGGTATCATGCTTGGTGCTGCATACACTGCATGCGAAGCACGAAAGCCTGGGTTAGATAATTGTTAGGGAGGATAGGCCGTTACCCAAGCAGCAAATCCCCCCTCTCCACGCCACTGAATTAGTCCAATGGAAAGGCAGAGCCAATACGATTGGATCCAGCTGGCATCGCAGAGCTGGGCTAAAGACAGGTGTTCACCCTGTCTTGTGGGGCCGACTTGGGTCTTGAACTCTGGCTTGCTGGTTAACAGGCACAGTGTCTTAACAACTTGCACCACCCACAGCCCACATGCTACAAACTAGCATGCATAATAAAGACCAAATGAAACTCTTTGTGGTCTTGTACTGCCCAGTAAAGAAGCTAGTATGGTTTAATAGTCTTCAGTCACCTGCTTGTGTAATTAGCAATTGTGGAAAACTGGCTATTGGGCTACATGGTTCTTTGGCCTGATCTGGCTGGGTCATATGTTTACTTACTTATTAACTATGAATGGAGTGTGTCTAAACTGACCTGGACATACACAGCTTATTCTATTGGAGACAGCTCCAATGACCTACCAGTATGAGGATATGGTATCAGAATGCTGAGTTAAATGTTCTTGCTGCATTTGATACTGTTAGTTCTTCCCAATAAAAGTTTCAGGAGAGTGCACAGGACACTGGTTGTCTAACTACTCCATTCATCCTTGGAGTCACTATGAAATTAAAGGAATATTAAAGTGCCTCTAGTAACTAGACATTATACAAAAATTGTTTAACATGGACATCTCATCTATAAATTACTGTAATCGTTTACCAATCAATATTTGACGTTACCACTGGCCTCACACAGAGAGGATCTTCTCCAAAATTCACATTCCAATTTAGAAGACATTACAGACGTCTCATTTATCTTGATGTCCAAAGCTACTCTTCTGGGTAGCTATTTGATAACTATATAACTATATAGCTATATAGCTATTGATATCAAATAGCTATTTGATAGCTATTTGATTACATTCTTACTGAAACTTGTTCAATCCAGTTTGAGAACTCAATCACTTTGCCCCAATGTGTGACTGACCTTGTAGATTGTGCCTTGCAGAACATGCTTCATTCAAACCTTCTGGTTTTAGAAAGACTATTTCTGAAAAAGAGAGTGGGGAAGACATACAGGTGTCATTGTCTTGTGTAATACCTGTGGCATCTGGTGGGCCATTCTGAGTTGCAGGAACTGGACTAGATGGGACTTTGGCCTGATCAGACAGGACTCTTCTTACATACTCTTCTGATCAGACAGGACTCTTCTTACTCTCTGTATAACAACAAAGAACTGCATGAGTGAGTTAAGGACAGGGTGTTGTAATCGTTCCTTGGGGCCTGTCTTTTGCTTCCTGTCCCAGAGCACAATCTTAACCAATTTAGGCCAGCCAGCACAACTGATCCATCTCTGTTTTCTAGTGGTTCTGTGGGGAGTCCGACACATATCTGTGCACTGGTCTAACACCCACCCCAGCCCCCAGGAGTGGCACAGAATTGTCTTATGGCACTTTTGCAACATCCACAAGCCAGCACGGGACTTTTGATGGGACTTGAGCCTGCCTGCCCAGGGTTTAGGATTGTGCAGTGAGTTGGGATCCCTGCTGCCTCAAGATGTTTTACTCTCCCAGACAGAAAACCCCTTTGGAGTACTCTCCTGCAATGCACGCAGGTGAATTCCAGCAGTCGCCCTGTGGGGAATGTGCTCCAGAGAAACAAGTAGGCAGGAGCATGGGGAAGGGGGAAAGGATATTGTATATCACCTGACCCCCTTCAGCCAATTCACTGAGACAAGACGTCAAATTAATGAGCCCTCAGGACTGTAATTAGCTGTCAATTACCTCAAATTAATCAACTCCTCGCCTAATTAAGCATTATCGGCAGGTGGGCAAGAAATGGGCCATTGTGTGGGAGCCATGAGAAAAGCATGGCTGGCAAACTTGGTTAGTATCAGCAGCGCATTCCCTGCCTCACTGCACCACAGACACCAGGACAGCCAGGCACTTCTTAAAGGCACATAACCCCCTTTTTTCTCCCCGCCCCCCTCCCCAATCCTGGTTCCTACCTCCAATATCTAGCAACCATTGGGTGAAACATATGTGAGCTGGGAGAATAAGTCTTCAGGTCAGATCTACTGAAATTACATTGTGCTGGTAAGAGCCATTTATCCTTTTGGTGACATCTCAGTGACAGGACAAAGATGAACCTGGCAAAGCATGTCTACTGCTGCTCGGAGAGACAGATAAGTAGGGCAACTGGATCTGCTGGGCCTTCCTTGTTTGAAATGGATAATTGTAAATTCCTTCAAATCATAAGGATCTTGGCATGCCACAACTGCTTGCCAGGTACCACTTTGCCCAGTAGAATTGGCTTTTAAAGGTCAAAACTGTGAGAAAGATCAGGTGGACATGCAAACTTTGCATGCAAAAGTGCAGCATTTACTATAATGAAGGGGTTCAATCCACTGACACTTGAGTCCTCTACCATCTCAGATTACTTCTTTGAAGTGTGGTCCTTTTAAAACAAGTGGATCATGCTGGAACTGCATGAGATGGAGCAGTAAGTAAGTAAGTAAGTAAGTAAGTAATTAAGTAAGTAAGTAAGTAAGTAAGTAAAATAAGTTGAGACGGGGCCAGATCATGTTTAGATCACCTTTTCACTTTTTGCAAGGAGGAAGTCGACTGGAGCTGCTCTGTCCACAGCATGCTGGAGAGAGGCAGTAGAAAACTTGGGACAGGCATCCCATACTTGGTGAGACAAAAAAATCTATTTTTGCTCCTTCCCTTCTGCTCAATACAAGTTATATCAGTCACATCATGCACAGGGTTGGATGAGCTAGGGCCAGGGAGGTGGTAAGTTTTTAGGGATCAACTTTGAAAAGGGAGGAGACAAGCTACTGTGTCTACAGGCTACTGTGCAGAGCTGTAGGACCATTCAAGCTGGTGAATGGTCCAGCTTTTATCTAGTCCAGTTTCCTTATCTGACATTGGCCCATCAGATGCCTCAGGGAGCACACAAAACAATATGACAGGTACCTTCACTTGCATCTGGTATTTTGAGATTGCCTACATCTATCCATCTGCACACACACACCGAGAGAGAGAGAGAGAGAGAGAGAGAGAGAGAGAGAGAGAGAGAGAGAGAGAGAATGTACTTTTGTCTGTCTGTCTGTCTACAGTATTTACTGGTATATACCGCTTTTCAACTAAAATGTTTACAGAGAGGTATACTATGTTCATCTGTTCTTTTCTGTATATACAATTGAAATGAAACATTTTTGGAGCATACAGGATTTTAAAGGAGGAAAGTGATTCCAGGCATTAAGAATATTTTCTTGCCAGGCATCACAGTTCATCTCTATAGTTCCACTATAAAGTGTAGTTCCATTACACTATAGTAATGTTTTGCATCCAGGCCCAGGTAGGGTAGAATTGTATGCCTTTTAAGCAGCTAAAATTCACTTGCAATCAAATATATTGCATAAATGTTAAAATTAAATGCTTTATGATCAAAAATCCATTTAGGTAGTCAGATTATCACATAATAGGGCATTTAATTTACCCTGCATTAGCAATTATCAAGATTAGATTAGAATCCTCCAAAAACAAACTGAAAGTACATGGGATGTCAATTTATGATAAAATAGCAATAGTAATCATAACCATCATCATATTTGCTAAGGAAGCTCTGGGTCTAGAATGATCTCAAACTATCCTAATATATTGTCCTATGATGATTCCTGAGGTCATAATGTGAGTCACCCTAAAACACTAATTATCATAGAAATAATCTCTGTTCACTGAATTAATTTATTTTCCTCGCTGTCCTCCCTGCTAAATCCACAACTAGTACAAACTTACACTATCTTAAGTCTCAGTTGCCAAAGTTAGTGCAACATAATTTGAGCTGTGGCTGTGAAAGGTTAGCCTGATCTGATATGAAATGAACTGGCAAACTTTGAGAAGTTCTGCCTCAATAAAGATAATTAACTTTCTAGTTTTCCTACTCATATTGAAGGATTTTTGTTTGGGGACGGAGGTGACAAACTACAGTGCCTGCATAATAAGTTTGGAGCATTTATTAAAACATCTGAATTCTCTTGCTAATCATCCTCAACTGTGGCATATGGTAACCAGGTCATGGTCTCCACTACTTCTCCAAATTTGGTGCAAGGAAGATCCCATTTAAAATCTTGCCTGAATCTTGAGGATTTCCTGAATACAGTGTAATTTTTTTCTTCATGGACAAGTCATTCTTATTGGTTTATGGCTCCCAAATTGCTTCTGTCTAAACTGCCTTCATAAAAAGTGGTATACTGTACAAATATTCTATAATAATAATGTGCTTCACATGGTGGTTATGACGATAAATGTAGAAAAAATATTATATGTGCCATCGTGAATCTTAAGGTCTTAAGGAGGACTGGCAGAATCAATTGCAAAATGATTGCTGGTAGCATTGGGCCAATCACAAATATATTACTCTTTAATTAATGGCCAGAATAGTTTCAAGAATTTAGCAAAATAAATAAAAGACCTGTATTTGTAAACTTACTAGCATCTGCTATCAGCTGTGTCTTGTCCTGCTTATGGTGCTTCCCAAAGGATCTCACTACTGGCTGTTGGAAGGAGAGTCAGGGACTAGAGGGGACTTCAGCATGAGCCAGGGAGACATTTGGAATTCTTATAGGTAATTATATAGAGTCTCCATGATCAGAGGCTGTAACTCAATGCTGGGCTGCCTTCCAGTCCTACATGTGTATATCACAGGAGCACCAAGCTTTTGGGAGCAGGATGCTGGGTTACTTGGATTCAGGGTATGATTACCAACCCACCATAACCCCATATGCAATGGTGTAACAGCAGCAATGTCATTAGCACCTGCTGCATCACATGGTTTCAGTCATTTGTTCCCTTGCTTAGTGTAAGCCTTTGGGCTGTGGGTGGCGCAAGCGGTTAAAACGCTGTGCCTGTTAACCAGCAGGCCAGGGTTCGAGACCCGGGTTGGCCCAGCAAGACAGGGAGAGCTCCTGTCCTTAGCCCAGCTCTGTGACGCCAGCTGGATCCAATCGTATTGGCTCTGCCTTTCCATTAGACTAATTCAGTGGCGTGGAGAGGGGGGATTTGCTGCTTGGGTAACAGCCTATCCTCCATAACAATCCAACCCAGGCTTTCATGCTTCGTATGCAGCGCCGAGCACGATACCATAGTCTTTCAAGACTGACGGAGGCCTGCTTAGCGTAAGCCTGCATCAGTTTGTTGGATCCTCTCAGACCTGTGATAGCAATATTGCTGGCACAAAGTGGCATAGCTAAGGGAAGTGTAGGGGGTGCGATTGCACCAGGCTACATGCTTTAGGAGGGCTACAGGCTGAGCTTAACACTAGTGGCTAAAATTGTGAAAAACGGGGTATGTATGAATGATAATACTATCATGTTATATATATTGTTGTAAAGATAGTTTAATGCAATGCAACAAAATGCATTAGAATATCTATATTGTATCAAAATATATGATCATTTATGAAATAAAATTATGAAATATATGATCAATTATGAAAATGAAAACAGAAAGGCTGATGGATCAAAAAGTGGATTTTATTAACTCAAATTTTCCCATAATACTGTTGGCTCTGAGAGCCAATGAGATGTAATTCTGATACTGTGTGTAACTAATAAGGTGTTAATATTAATCAGCCCTCATTTCCATATAAATACAGTATATCACAGTACAGTTACCCATGCTAACTGGGTATACAGACACTTCTATGTGGTGCTCCTCTTAGGTTTAGTGGGGAAAAAATAACCATTCCTCATTGTCCCAGTAAAGAAGTTTCCCTGAACAATAAGGGACACACTCTTCATTATTTTACCTAGTTTGATTTTGTTGTTTCGTAGATAAGGTGGCAATAAAATCTTCTTCAACTCCAGATAGCAAATAGGTGCTTTAGCTATACCACTAGGAGAGCAAATGGGAGGGGAACTGCTAAGGAGGAGGCGGTGGCAGGTTTTCCCCCAATTTTCTTTTTAAAAATACCCCTGGATGACAATATTTCCATTTGTGACATCACTTCCAGGGCAGCATTTTGAACTTTACACTGGACTACATGATCATTAGCTATGAGCACAATCCTAGCCATGTCTACTCAAAAGTAAGCCACATTGTGTTCAATGGGCCTTACTCACAGGAAAGTGTCTTTAGGATTGCAGCCTATGTCACTGCTGGCACATTATCCAGGAAGATTGGTTGTCTTTACTTCCTGCTTATATTTACCCCTCTGATTTTTGCTTTACATTCTTCCATAGCTAGCAGGGATTCTTCCCATCAATCACATATTAACTAGAATATGAAAGATAGATGCAGATGCCAAGATAATGGTATATTAGGTTTTCTAACACCACTCTGATCTCATCTGCTCAAACTGAAAAACATCGCAGATCCTAGATCCTGAAATCCAAATTCCAATCCAGAATATTTGAAAAGTATTGTGGTTTTGGAATATTTTTTTGCAACTATACATAACATAGGGCACAATCCAGAGTAACCACGGGAGCACGTAAGAGACTTTACGTGCAGCCGTAGTTACTGCACCACCTAGTTAAAATCTATGGGAAATTCATATTGCAATCCAGAGTAAGTTGTGCTTACACCGGAGCAAGGACTCCCCATAGTTACTCTGGATTTTGCCTATAGTCTGGCAGACACTATTGGTCTGTACTGTAATAGCAGTTATCCCAAAAGCAAACAGCATCCACCTGGAGCCACCTAACCATCATCATATTTGCTAAGGCAGCTCTGGGTCTAGAATGATTGCAACCAAATGCAAATCCTAAGTCTCCTTTACTAAGTTGCATCTGGTGTTTTGGCCCTTGCCCAAACCTATCAGGTAGTTTCTTAGGGTGCAATCCTAACATAGGCTGGCACAACTCATCAGTCTTCTGTTCCTGTGTTGATGTAGGGAGGCAAGTGCATGTCTGTGCACTGGCCTAATCCTCCCCCCCAGGAGTGGTGCACAAGTATCTTATGAGACTTTTGTGGTATCCCTGTTCAGCATAGGACTTATGCCAGGGTTTATGCTGGTCTAACTGGAGTTTAGGATTGCAGGCTTAGCCTGGTAATCACCAGCTGTTAAAAAAAACCAATACCTTCCAGCCACCAAAAGTCATTAAACATTTAAAGGAGCATGTGTAAATATTGCATTATTTCGTTCATTGGTTTTGATATTCTCCTGACTTATCCTTTTCATGTACATGTGGATAATACAATACACAATGTTTATACCAATACAATGCAAATAGAGCTGTGTATACCATTAGCAATGCGTAGTTTGCAAAATGCAGGGATCCAGGACACAAGGGCACCTGAATGCCACATCTTCTGATTTGAAATCCCTGCATCCCAATCCCATATGTATGGAAGCTGGTTATAGTCACTCATTAGTGTCTGAAAGAAACTTTTTTATCTGCCTGGAAATTTCCTTTATAATATAACCTCACATCAGTGGGCTGTGGTGGCTCAGTGGTTAAAGACACTGTGTTTGTTGACCTGAATAAGTCAACAAGAAGCCGGCAGTTTGAGACTGGAGTACCCAAGACAAAGTGAGCTCCCGTTACTTGCCCATTTCCTGCCAACCTAGCAGTTCAAAAGCATGGAAATGCAAGTAGACAAATGTGGGAAGGTAACAGTGTTCTGTGCACTTTAGCATTTAGTTATGCCAGCCACATGACCACAGATAAAGGCTTCTTCAGATGATGCTGGCTCTTTGGCCTTGTAATGGGGATAAGCACTGCCTTAGTCGGTCATGACTATCAAAGCAACATGTGGGGGGACACCTTTACCTACTACCACACATATTACAGGACTGAGCTCTGACCTTGAAAAGATTTTCAGACAAGCCCTGGGTCAGATTAATCCCTACTCTTCTCCCAGAGGAGTACAGTAAATGTGATATGTGGCTGACATTAAAAGTCCCCAGACCTGTGGCAAACAGCATAGATTTCAACAAGTGAGCCATGGACAGAGATCATCCCTGCTAACGGCCACCTGGAATAGATCTAACTAAAAGGTACTAGAATAGGATAGAGTAACAGAAAACAATCATTTTGCTGGAAAATGAATAAGAAAGCTATCGGCATACGTGTGAGATAAATGTAAACAGACGTGTATCTTTTCCATCTGACATATCAATTCCTACACTGATATCCTAACCTTAAGTCTCCCCCCTCTCAAAGGTGACATGCCCTCTCTCTTTTATGTTTTAATTACTGCCCATTTTAATCTTGATTTGCATGTCGAGCTCTCAGAAGTGGGCCATGCGTGGACGCTACAAAGCCCTTGTCAACCACTCCCCCAATAATAAACAGGAAAAAAGGCTTAAGGAGCAAATCACTTGCATGTTAATGAGACTGTTTGCTGGAGTCAAGAGAGAAAACAGCAAACAAACAAATGGACTGAATTCCAGCGGCAGCTGTTTGCTCCTTAATCTCAGCTCGTCAGAGCTGCCCTTTGATGGGACACAATCTACACAAACGATTGTGCTAAATCTTCTAATCTACGTCCTCATTATTACATCCCTTCTTACGCATGTAAATCAGGGACAAACTCATTTTAATATGTAGATAGATTATGGGAGGGGAGGGGAAAGGGGAGCTACTAATGGTGTCTGTGTGTCAGGGCCTTAAAGGGGGGTTAGTAATAAGGAGATTGGTGGGGAAGAAGAGGGGGGGCTCTGTCTGTGGACAGACACCAAGAGGAAAAAGTGGAGGGCTTGTTGTTGGCCTAGGAGGGAGCAGCTCTGTCAGTCTACTGAGGGGGCCAATAAAGCTGAGAGTCCTTTAGGAGAAGAGACTTTAGATAATGCAACTCAATTAAACAGAGCATGACGGACTTTGGGGGGGGGGGCAAGAACACGCTACAAAATAAAATGAGTGTCAAGTGTTAAGTCAAAGCGACAACAACAGAACTGCCAAGCAAAATACACCTCAGGGTGCGACTCTCCACCTCAGACACATATAATAAATACAGGCAAGCAGGTAGCAAGAAAAGCAGTAACAGAAAATACTGATACTCTGAGGAAAAAATTTGTAACAAAGTCCATTTTGTTATCGTTACTGTGCTTTAGTCGGTGAACTAATATTGGTGTGAGGTAATAGGCACAGGTAGGTCACAGTAGTAATAAAGCAACATTGAGAGAAGACAGAATTATGGTCCTGTCTGTAAAGTGTTATAGCCTGTCCTTACTCTCATGCGTAACACTGTGCAATAGCCCTTTTTGTGCCTTGACAGTTGAGGACAGGTATTTACCTGCCCATAGGAATTAAATTCCTCTTTTCCGAGTCCAAAATTCTGCCAGCATTTGCTGAGTGCTTCTGAGCGTGGGCAGAGTGCTCCGCTTCTCTGGGAAGAGCAAATTGATTTTTCCTCCAAAAGAAAATGAACACAAGCAAAGAGTCCAAGTAGTAATTTTTTTTATCAACGTAGGGTCAGATTAGCCTTTTAATTTTGTGATTAAAAATGAAACTTGTAGAAAATTTTTTTTAAAAAACCTGACAACACACAATTCTGTTGGCTTTTTATTTTCCTAGTAATTGAGCCGGGGGGATGAAATTCTGAACTTACTTGAATCTACTACACCATCAAATCTAATGCGCACTTCTATTTTAAAATATTTGTTATTTTAAAAAATGTTTACTGGCGATTGTAATGTGTAGTTGCAAAGAAGGTGCAAAATTTAATTTTACTGTATATAACAATTTGATAATATGACAAACCCTACAATCCAGAGTAACTACGGGAGCACGTAAGAAACATTATGTGCACCCATAGTTACTGCACCATCTAGTGAAAACCTCTGGGAAATTCATATTGCAATCCAGATTAAATTGTTCTTACTCCGGAGCAAGGATTCCACGTAGTTACTCTGGATTGAGCCCAATGGGTTTGTTATGATTTTACCTACTTGCACTATATTATACAACAATGAGTTTATGTTACATTTTAATTACAATATAGTAAACTGTTAAACTAAATACTTATCTATATTTATAACAATTTTTACTCAAATTACATTTACTCAAATCTAATGCATCACCAAATCTAATGTGCCCCCTGATTTTGGAGACGTTGGGCTGAAAAGATGAGCATTAGATTTGAGTAAATATGGTATTTATAAAAGTGGCGCTGTCCCTAATCATGTGCTCCTATCTTTCCAGAAAGTCTTACAGTTCAGTCCTATTGTGGATTGGACTGCCATGCAGAACCCATTGCAATAGTGGAAGTGACCTTTGGCTGTCATAAAATGGCCAATGATGGAGTACACAGTGCCTCAGTGATAGCCATTCTGTGAACCCTGCAGCAAGAGGCAACCTCACTGCCATTAGACCAGGCAATTAGACCCCACCACATCTGCCAGACCATTTTTAGGTAGAAAGATGGGGTATAAATTAAACAAATGATAATAATAAATAATAACTCTCTTTCTATAGCGTGCAGTAGTTGCCATGGGGGAATCACTGATACAACTGTACTCATACAAAGCAAGTTTCAGGTCAACAAGCACAGCATCTTAACCACTGTCTTTAACCAAAGAAAAATAAAAGGACAAAAGAATAAGATGGTTTTGGTATCTACTGTTCTTTAAAAGGTTTGAATTCCTCCTCCAAGTACCCAAAAAATGTGTTCTAATTAAAGAAAAATGTGTACACATAACCCAGTGGCATACTGGGTTATGCCACTGGGTTGGCACCCAGGCACCACAAATTTTTTGTCATCCCATATGTCAAAATTATTTAGTTAATTATTATCGATACATTAATACAATTAATTATATATTAATGAATATATTTATATTTTAAATCACCTTACCTATTCAACCTCTGTTATACTGGATCAAGACCATTCTGGGGTTGCTGAATTCCTCTCAGTCTACCTTTTCCAGTATTAAGGTACATTTGTCAATTTGCAAGTAAAGGCACAATATGGCTCAGTTTCACATTTCATAGGGCTCCAGTCCTTTTTTTGTTTTTTGGTCATAATGTTTGATGAGAAGGAGATATTTCAAAGTTATTTTTGCATTGGATTCAGCTGGAAAATATGCATCCAATGGTATATGACTTGATGGGGTTACTGCAAAGGATTCTAACAATTTTAGCGGTTTTTGTAATTTTGGTCACCCTCAGTGTGTTACCCCCCCCCCCAAGTGTGGTACACAAGGCCCTCCCTAGAAACATCACTGACATAACCTTTGAATTACAGCTAAGGGAATAAATGGAGAATCTAACATCCCAGCACATCCATCTGCCACATATCCTTGTGTAGTAAAGGAACTAATAATTAAATTGATTGAGCTACTGCCAACTACTACCAAATATATATGCATCACCATTCCCAGACCTAGAAAGAACTCCAGCAATATGTTCCTTCTCAACCTTAAGAAGTAATCAAATACTTGTTGCAGTATTTGGTCCTGATATGCTGCTGTGCAGCTTGCCACAGGCTATGCTATGCTCCCTTTAAACCATTCTGGCTTCCTTTGTATTGGGCTATTATAGGCCCATCTCCAACCTTCTGTTTCTGGACAAGTCAACTGAGCAAGTGGTGGCATCTTGGCTCTTGAGGGTTCTGATTGAAACAGATTATCTGGATCATTTTCAATCTGGCTTTATTAATGAAACTGTTCTGGTTGCCCTGACAAATGATCTACACTAGAGACTTGATAAAGGGAGTTCATCTCTGGTGGACCTGCTAGAATTCTGAGTGATATTTAGCATAATCAAAGCATTCTTCAGGAACATTGGGTTGGACCCATACCTACTGTTCTGCAGCAGCTCCAGAGCTTCCTGGACAGCAATACCCAGGAAATGTTATTGCCACATTCCTTGGCACCCTGGCTTTTGGTGTATGGGGAATGCTAGAGTTTGATCCCCCCCACCCTCAAGTTGTTTAATATCTATATATTGAATTCAGTCATCTGAGGATTTGTAGTTGGCTGTCATGTGTGGGTGATACCCAAATATGTGAATAATGTTAATTTTCTTAGAAGACCTTCTGAGAGCCAAAGAGGCTGCTCTGGTCCCCAGAACACTCACAGTTGCAACTGAAGGGTACCATCATTATTTCCAGAGATCCAGCTGGTGTTGTGGAAGATCAAGTAGATCCGATAGGCAGATGTTGTGTTGGTGCTGCCCATGTTTTGATAGCTGGTTGACAATTCTGGGGAGGCTAAATAATGGACTTTGAGAGCTGAGGCTGTGGTTCATACCTGGACATCACTAGGACTAACAGACTCTGCAAGACACTGTAGTAAGGTGTGGCTTACACATAACCTCATTGGAAATAGTGAGTTTCAAGGAAAAAAGCAGTCCCTGAGAGAGTCACTGGAATCGAGTTTGTGTGTGATTTCCTGAAAAAAATACCAGATTGGACGATTTCTTGAGAGATGTACACATCTTCTGGATTGGGACTTTGCTAAATGACTCTGCATGGTCTGTGAAGGACCTTCGAGCAGCTTTGGACTTTGTGTTGTGAGCCTCTGTTGTTAGAATTAAGTAGAGTTCTTGGGGGAAGGCATTGCTCTGGAAAAAAGTTACTATCATTTTTGGGAAGTTAGTCTGTTATAGCAATAAATCTGTCTGATAACCTGAGAAAGGAGTTCTGCATTTTTTTTATAAGGCCATTTGTGGAGAATGACCAAAAGCGGGTATTAAAAGGGAGATATTAATCAGGAGCATGCAAGTATGGTGGACAAAACCAGCTGTCAGAATTTATTAGAATTATTATTAGAATTATTGAAATTAATTGATACCTTTGAAATCATTCTGTGGGCTGCCTATAGTAAAGGACACGCTTGGCAAAGGCTGCAGACACACATTCCCTGACAGATGCTTCCAATCAACATTCACAGGCTCCCCGGAGAGGAGATGATAACATCACAATGCCCCTTCTCCTTTCCCAGGGGTTTGATGGTTATCAGTGATTAGCCACTTGAGGCTTGTAAAGCCAGCCAAAGCTAAGACAGGAAACTCTTTGTCTTCACCTGATCCTGTGGCAATAATAAAGAAGCCCAAAAATTATAAAATTAAAATAAAATTTTAATTCTTCTTCCTGTGGGAAAGGAAACTCAGATAGATCAACCAATGTCAGAATACACGTGCTTGATTGCTTCATTGTACTGATGTGTAATGTCATGTCTTGCCACACATTTTTCCATCTCAGCTCAGGAAGCCACTGAAGATAAAATCTTTAATTGTATAAATCCTCTTGTTATGAACAGAATCATCTTATTATGTAGAGAAACAGTTGTGCTATAAAAGGTCTAGTCAATTTGGACAAAGCACTCAGTCTTTTGTAAGATAGAAAACTCTGTCTGGCTGAGTCCAGAGCTCTGAATAAAGAAATCTCTTGCTTGCATCATCGTCTCCTGGGTCTTTCCTGCTGATACCTACTTCATTCCTATTACAAATGGGGGCTTGTCCGGGATTATTGGATCTGGACCTTTTCCAGGGAATTGAAGTGGTACCCAGGGGAGAGGGCTCTTGAGGCCCCCCAAGCCGGTGAACAGTGTGCTGTCAGTGGAAACCGGTCCTCAGGTTTCTCCAAGGCGCCTCCAACCAAGTTTGGTTGGGGAGAAAGAAGAACACCGGTTCCCATCTGATAAGAACCTGTCAATCGCCTTCGGTCTCAGGAGTACAAGCAACAGATCTACAGGAACCAGGCAAGTATAGTAACGCCCGACCCGAGATACTGCCTGAAGAGTGCACTGGTTGAATCCACTGGCTTGGAAAGGCCAGCCAGTGGAGCCCACTCAGTGACGCTGAGGGGTGGACCCGTTGGGTGACCAACGGAAGGGGACCGAGTCCTAGGTAAACTCCCGGAGCCCGGCCGTTCGCTCAGAAGGGAGGACTCGTCACCCTCTCTGACTGGGGAACATTGGCCCGTTACTCCTTGAAGGGCACCAGACCTATCCTGAAGCATGGGCTTGGATAGGTGAGACCTTTCTGTCTTGAAGCGTAGGCTTGGATAGTTGGGTAAGATATGCTAGCCTCTATCCTAAAGAATTTGGGAACGGGGGGAAGAACCTGACCAGACTTGGTAGGGAGGTAGCCCCTAAACCAACACCCAAGATTGGATAGAAGAGTCTTATCAGACTTTAATTAGCAACCAGAAAGTTTTTATATTGCCTGTTAAACTATAACAGAAAATTTCCTTTTATGTGATTTAGTTTAACTGTTCCTAGCAAAAGGTACTATTGTAACAAGAAGTATTTGCCTGTTAGACTATACTGTGGTTTAGTTTAACTGTTTTTGCTAAAAAGTATAATTGCAAGCAAAAAGTTTCTTTACCTGTTAAACTGCAAGAAGGTTCTCTTTCTATTGTTTAGTTTCACTGTTACTTGGTTACTTAAAGTATAACATTGTAATGTGATTCTGTTTATGATGGGAGGGAGAAGGTAGAAACTGTGTGAGTGAAAAGTGGTTGCATGATTGACACAAGTGAAGGCGTCAGACCCCAGACGCGTGTTGTGTGTGATTGTGTGAACGTACCAAGTGTGATTGACACCGCCGTTCTTGTTGTGAGCCACTGACGAGCCTGGCCACGCAAGCTGGAGGAAGAAGTGAAAGTTTACCCTCTGTGTTCCTTACCCCATAAATAAAAAAGACCCTGATCCTCCCCTTTCCCTATTCTGTCTTGTGAGTGCCTTTTGTCTGTGGCCTGAGGACAGACCTCAGAAAACAAATACAAGTGGCTCTGTGAGTTAGAAAAAGTAAGGAAGGCCCTTGGAGTTTGGCTCCAGGAAGGGTGGGGTGGAGGCGACTAAGCCTGCCCCATTACAGGGAATTTTAAAAGTTGTAGATTAATTTTGTGTCTATAGTGCCTGTCAGTGCTTGCTTTGCATTGTTAGATCTATTTATTGTTTTCTAAAAGAACGCAAAAGAAAAGGTATTACATTGGGGGAAAGAACCCCCCCATCTCTCTCTCTCTCCCCTGGGCTGGCTGTGATGGGATGGCTAGCAGAGCTGCCAGAGGGGAGCAGGGATTTGGTGAACAACAGCAAAGTGGACTTTAAAAATTTAGTGTTTAGTGGATTTTAAAATTTGTGGAGGGACTAGCATGGCTCAGGTGTGCAGTGACACTGCACATAGAAGACCACAGCAGGGTCAGTTGTGTGTAACTGTAAAAAGAAGTCTGATACCTGAAGAAATTGCTCTCAGTTGGGTAAATTTCTGTATGTTGCAGAATAAGTGGCACCAGGAGGTGAGCTCAAAAAGCTTCACAAAGAGCAAAGAATCCTGGGAATTGTAGTTTGCTAAACAACTATGGTGGTGTCCCTTGCTTGATTGTGTGGTGGTGAGAGGCTCAGGGCCTCTGCATGGAAAACAAGAGTAGTTAGAGTTTGGTTGGGGGCAATGTGTTCTCAGAAAGAGCTTGGGACAGAGAGGAGTAAAAAAACAGGGGGTTATGAATACAGTAGTTGTGTGGCAACTAGAAGGCAGTGGACTGGAATTCCTTATTAGGTATAAAAAGGTGCATGTTCTGAAGACTGTATAAATCAGTGTGTGGTTTGTGCAATCTTGTTGCCTTGTTAAGTTGTGTAGCAGGTCACACAAAGTAAAAAAGTTTCACAAGCATAGTTAGATTTTAAGCAGCAATCTTGGTTCTGGGAAGCACATGAAAGAAAAGAAAGTCTTGTCAGTAGTAGAGTGTGACCAGTGAGTCAAAGAGTACACTTGCCCCTTAAGATGTGTGAAAGCAATAGTTTGTGGGCAGTGGTCTGTGCCATAAGTGGTCTAGAGGTTTCTTTTTGAGAACTAGTTAAAAGAAAAAGTCCATGTTAAGGTTACCATTCTGTCTGGAGGTTTTTTTTCTTGCATTGGTTCTTTGTTCTAAAAACACCATCTGGGTTTACAATGCTTTGGGTATTCGCAAAGCTGAATAAAGCCTCCAGCAACAGGTATGAGTTACCAAAATTTAAAGAAATTGAATTCAAAAATACTTTTGCAATAAACAGCTATTTATATTGAGTTATGGTCAAGGCCAAAGAGAAAGGAGAGGACTCTTAGTGTAGTCTGCATAGTGTCACAGATCAGTCAAAATGTGTTGCCCTTTTCTTCAAACATAAAAATAGTGGACCTTAACATGTTGTGTTTTGCTGCTTGTGAGGTTCTAAAAAGTCAAGCAAGTTGGTCTGATTAAATTGTCTTGTGGTTCAAGTTGCACCCTCTTTTGCCAAACAATAAGTTCTATAAAATAGCTCTGGAGGCCAACAGTAAAAATAGTTCAGAAATAATTAATTGAAAGTTCTGGAGTTGTATGTGTTCAAAATATCAGTGTAAGTGTTGAAACTGCCTCTGAGCATGGACAGAGTCTCTTTTCCAGGGGGGGGGGGAAGCTATCAAGGCTATTTTGCTTGGTATCTGTTGCTCTGCCCCAGATTCTCAACTAAATAGCCTTTATGTTCAAAGTATACGTTCTCTGTTTGTGGTGTAGTCTTTTTGCTTGAGTGCAAATTGTTGTATTGGAATGTTCAACTTCATAATATTTCAAAGACAACCTTTTAGGCAAGTCCAAGCCAAAAGAGAATTGCATTTAACTAGTATCACTGCATGTCCTCTTCCTGCAACTCATTAATCTGTAAGGCTATCTATGTTTCAAATGTAAATGTTATTGTCTCTCTCTCTCTCTACACCCCGCAGGGAAAGAGTGCAAAAGCCATTAAATTTCCATTATTCCAGCAGGTCAAATAAGAGCCTGATCCAAGGTACAAAGTGTTAAAAAATGCCTGCCTTATAAAACAGAATAGTCTAGATCTGATTGCGCAAGATACCTTGATGTATCGAGGAGATTAGAAAAGGAATGTGTCCTCAGTGCAGATGGTAGCAAGCAAATTTGCTTAACAATGTCCATAGCAATCTCCTAATCCTTTTGTTTCAGCAGCAAAAAGGAACAACAACAAAAAGGAAAGAGTTAAACCTTATTTCTTTGCAGACTAAGCATGGATTTTTAATAAAACATTGCTTTTCAGAATATAAAGTTAATTGATTTATCTTGCTTAAATTACATTCATATCCACATATGTGTATCCTAGTATTATGTTGTATGTGTGTTGTATGTCTTGCATTCTTATTACAGAGCCAATATGATCCAAAGTACAGAGGTTACAATAAGAGTACCATAAAAATCTTATTTCCAGGACTGTGCTAAAAGATGTTAACTATCAAAACCAAGCAACTGTGTGCCAATAAAACAACAGGAAAAAGAAGACGTGGCTGCCTGCATCATATCAGATGGATCAAAAGTGCCATGAATTACATGTTGTTTTTATGTTGTCAGTCCTGTGTTTTCTTGCAGATATTAGATGTCAAAAAGTCAAAACAAGCCTTACAAAGGAAGCAAAGGAAGTCAAACAGTATACAACAGTCTTGCAAACAGTCCACATATGAGATTGCCTGTGTCTACAAAGAAAATGGGCCAAAAAGCAACAACTAGAAGGCATGACGTAAAGTGGGTCTTCCACATCCCTACTTTGCAGGGGTGTCGTACAGCCTTCTCCTAGCAAACTTAGGCTCCAAAGCTGCAAAATGTCAATTGAGCCTCCGATATTGACTGCCAACCATCTAATGTTGAAAGGCACGACAAAATAGTGAGTTTTTCACTGCCAACAAGGTGTCGCAAAGCCTTTCCAGCTTCAAGGCCATCCAGGTGAAACACTGAGCCAGGCTGGCAAGCATGTAGCCGGTGCATGCTTCCATGCAACAAGAAGCAGCAGTGAGCCGTGTGTGAAATATGCAATGTGGCCTGTGCGCTTGTGTTCCTGTACTTCTGTACACCTGGCTTTAACTCTGGCCCACATCAGGCACCTTTTGCAACCAGCATTCCTGATCCTGATCCGTGTTATAAACAATGGAACTTCAATCAAAGTATGAGTCTTGGTGTTAGACTCTAAGCTCAACAGCACAAGAACTCTGTTGTGGCTGTCCAGTGTTGTGAATTCCTAAAGACTCTTGTTTTCCACAGGTGTGTGGCAAAGCATTCAAAAGGTTAATTTGCAAGGACTAGTAAAGTATAACTTCTATTTGCAGTTGCAGATAAAACAATATTACATCAACCATGGAGTGGACTCTGCTGTTGAATATTCTTCCTGTGTGCATAGTCTTTTAACAGTGCAAAGACTTAAAATAAGGATTGTGTTTTGTTTGTATTGTATCTCTGTAAATTCGTGTCCCTTAGTTTTTGTATGTTAAATGTTTATGTTGTCTTGTGTGTGTGTTGGATAAGGTAAAAAGGACCCCCAGCCTCAGAAATGCCCTACTGACTGTAAAAAAAAAAAAAAGCAAATTTAAAAAAGGTCCCAAAACTAGACAGTTGTGCATTATTGGACACTACCCATTTACCTTCATATATAAATAGGGTGTCCAAAAGGGGGGAATATGGTGGACAAAACCAGCTGTCAGAATTTATTAGAATTATTATTAGAATTATTGAAATTAATTGATACCTTTGAAATCATTCTGTGGGCTGCCTATAGTAAAGGACACGCTTGGCAAAGGCTGCAGACACACATTCCCTGACAGATGCTTCCAATCAACATTCACAGGCTCCCCGGAGAGGAGATGATAACATCACAATGCCCCTTCTCCTTTCCCAGGGGTTTGATGGTTATCAGTGATTAGCCACTTGAGGCTTGTAAAGCCAGCCAAAGCTAAGACAGGAAACTCTTTGTCTTCACCTGATCCTGTGGCAATAATAAAGAAGCCCAAAAATTATAAAATTAAAATAAAATTTTAATTCTTCTTCCTGTGGGAAAGGAAACTCAGATAGATCAACCAATGTCAGAATACACGTGCTTGATTGCTTCATTGTACTGATGTGTAATGTCATGTCTTGCCACACATTTTTCCATCTCAGCTCAGGAAGCCACTGAAGATAAAATCTTTAATTGTATAAATCCTCTTGTTATGAACAGAATCATCTTATTATGTAGAGAAACAGTTGTGCTATAAAAGGTCTAGTCAATTTGGACAAAGCACTCAGTCTTTTGTAAGATAGAAAACTCTGTCTGGCTGAGTCCAGAGCTCTGAATAAAGAAATCTCTTGCTTGCATCATCGTCTCCTGGGTCTTTCCTGCTGATACCTACTTCATTCCTATTACACAAGCATCTTTGGATAGTGCTGGTTCTTTGGCCTAGAAAAGAGGATGACCACTGCTCCCTAGATTCAGATACAACAGGCAGTACAACCTGTGGGAAACTTTTATCCGAACAGGACAAAGTTTTACCAGAGGTGAGGCTCATAAGCAAGAGGCACTCTTTCAAGTGGGTGTTCCTCTTTTATTTAGCAGGGGGAGAGTAACTGGCTCTACACACCCCAGCAGTGTATGTTCAAGTGGCTTCTGCTGGTGTTCTTTTTGGCATTTTAGATTGTGAGCCCTTTTGGGACAGGGACCCATTAGCTTTTAATTAGCTATTATTATTTTTCCATTTTCTTTGTTAACCGCTTTGTGAACTTGTTATAAAGCGGTATATAAGCGGTTGTTGTGAACTTGTTAAAAGCGGTATATACCGTAAATACTGTAGATAGATATTCTCTCCCTTCCCTTATAAGCTGGTACCAGACAAGGGACATTTGGATGGAGAGCTGAGCAGCATTTACAGGGACTTCCCCAAGACCACCAATGATTCAGAATAGGATTACATTCTTTTTGAAGGACCAGACTCACAGTTTGAGGAATCATTTTGAATTCTTTGTTGCTCCTGGAGGTGATAGTGATGGTCAGAGGTGGTTTCTTTGCCCAGCTTAGGCTAATGCACCAGCTGTGGCCCATATCTAAGTTGATCAAATCTGATCACAGTGGTCCTTGCCTTGGTGATACTGAAACACATCTACAGCAACATACTCTAGATGAGGATAACTTTGAAGTTTGATTCCGAAGAGAATGCTGCCCATTATGGCCTGGGTCCTTCTAAGGACCAGAGAAGGTTGGGTGCTGCCTCCTCTAGCTCTCAGAAGGCCAGCGTTAAAGTCCATTTTTAATTTAGTTGTAGCCTCTGCATGTTGCGTGAAAAATACAGGTTTTTGAAAAAATGAGTAGGGAATAATGGGATCTGTCCAGCACAGTCTTATCCTCTATATATATAAAAGAGAAAAGTCACTCACTGACTGACTCACTGACTGACTCACTCACTCATCACTGCCCTGCCAAAACCGGTGGGCCTAGAAGCATGAAATTTGGGATGGGTGTTTCTTCCGTGAGGGAGGGGTGCACTAAGAACCGGTTTTCGGAAATTCCAACAGGAAGGGGGTGAAAAGGGCACAATGCGTTTTCCTCCCTATACTTTGCATTGAGAATTGCTGACTCAGCAAAATTCTGCCCCAACTGCTGGGCCTGAAGCATGGAATTCTGGGAGTTCCTTCTGTCACCTGAACACCCACCAAGAACCATCTGGAGAAATTTAACCCTTCAGGGGCTGAAAAGGGGGCAACGTGTCCTATACTTAACAAGGGAGACTGAACAACATCCAGCCAATTTGGTGCTCAGATCCTGGTGCACTGGGGGATGTTGTTCGGAGGAAGAGGTTGCGCTGGCGAGGATGCTGCGCATGAGGGGAAATTGCGCATGAGGGGAAATTGTGCATGGGGGAAGTTGCGCATGTAGGAAAGTTGCGCAGGGGGGAAGTTGCACATGGGGGAAAATTGTGCATGGGGGGAAAGTTGCGCATGGGAGGAAAGTTGCGCATATGGGAAGTTACGCATATGGGAAGTTGCGCATATGGGAAGTTGCGCAGGGGGGGAGTTGCGCAGGGGGAAAATTGCACATGAGAGGAAAGTTGCGTATGGGGGAAGTTGCGCATGGGGAAAGTTGCACATGGGGGAAGTTGCGCATGGGGGGATGATGCACACGGAGGAAAGTTGCGCATGGGGGATGATGCACACGGAGGAAGTTGTGCACGGAGGAAGTTGCGCACGGAGGAAGTTGCGCATGGGGGAAGTTGTGCATGGGAGGAAAGTTGCGCATATGGGAAGTTGCGCATGGGGGAAGTTGTGCATGGGGATGATGCACATGGAGGAAAGTTGTGCACGGGGGGAAGTTGCGCACGGGGGGAAGTTGCGCACGGGGGGAAGTTGCGCATGGGGGAAGTTGCACCTGGGGAAAGTTGCACCTGGGGAAAGTTGCGCATGGGAGGAAAGTTGCACATGGGGGAAGTTGCACATGGGAGGAAAGTTGCGCATGGGGGAAGTTGCGCATGGGGGGATGATGCACACGGAGGAAAGTTGCGCATGGGGGATGATGCACACGGAGGAAGTTGTGCACGGAGGAAGTTGCGCATGGGGGAAGTTGTGCATGGGAGGAAAGTTGCGCATATGGGAAGTTGCGCATGGGGATGATGCACATGGGGGAAGTTGCGCATGGGGGGAAGTTTCGCATGGGGGAAGTTGCACCTGGGGAAAGTTGCGCATGGGAGGAAAGTTGCGCATGGGGGAAGTTGCACCTGGGGAAAGTTGCACCTGGGGAAAGTTGCGCATGGGAGGAAAGTTGCGCACGGGGGAAGTTGCCCATGGGAGGAAAGTTGCGCATGGGGGAAGTTGCGCATGGGGGGATGATGCACACGGAGGAAAGTTGCGCATGGGGGGATGATGCACACGGAGGAAGTTGTGCACGGAGGAAGTTGCGCACGGAGGAAGTTGCGCATGGGGGAAGTTGTGCATGGGAGGACAGTTGCGCATATGGGAAGTTGCGCATGGGGGGAAGTTGCGCATGGGGATGATGCACATGGAGGAAAGTTGCGCATGGGGGGAAGTTGCACCTGGGGAAAGTTGTGCATGGGAGGAAAGTTGCGCATGGGGAGAAGTTGCGCATGGGGAAAGTTGTGCATGGGGTTTGATGCATATGGGGGAAGTTGTGCACGGGGGATTGATGCGCATGGGGGAAGTTGTGCATGGGGGGTTGATGTGCATGGGGGAAGTTGCGCACGGGGGGAAGTTGCGCACGGGGGGAAGTTGCGCATGGGGGGAAGTTGCGCACGGGGGGAAGTTTTGCACAGGGGGAAGTTGCGCATGGGGGGAAGTTGCACCTGGGGAAAGTTGTGCATGGGATGAAAGTTGCGCATGGGAGGAAAGTTGCGCATGGGGAGAAGTTGCACATGGGGAAAGTTGCGCATGGGGAAAGTTGCGCGTGGGGAGAAGTTGTACATGGGGAGAAGTTGCACATGGGGAAAGTTGTGCATGGGGAAAGTTGCGCATGGGGAAAGTTGTGCATGGGGTTTGATGCATATGGGGGAAGTTGTGCATGGGGGGAAGTTGCACATGGGGTAACTTGTGCATGCTGGGTTGATGCGCATGGGTGAAGTTGCGCTTGGGGGGGTTGATGTGTATGGGGGAAGTTGTGCATGGGGGTTGTTACGCCTGAGGGAAAGTTATCCATGGGGGGTTGATGATTATGGGGGAATGGCATACGGGGAATTTTACTCCCGCAACGCGGGTACGCCTTTCGCTAGTGCTTTATAAATGAAAATGTTTGCTTTAAAAAATGCATAGATGAAATTCAGCAGGGAACAATCCTACAATGAAGTAGCAATGATGGAAAGTATCACTTACTTACTTACTTACTTACTTACTTACTTACTTACTTACTTATTAGAATTGTATTCTGGTTTTCTCCCTGAAGGGCACCCAAGGAGCCTAACTATCATTACATAAAATACAATTAAAATATCAATATTAAAATATAAAATAAAATAAATTAGGATGCAGTAAGCCATAAAACAGTATCTGATTTAAAAGACAGCCATTATGAGGTCTCAAAGCCTCTCTTAAATAAAACAGTCCATAGGCCCCATTGGAAGGTTAAGAGTGAGGAAGCAGTTTTTAATTTAAAAATTAAATTAAAGAGTTCCACAGTGTTCCACAGTACAGGCGCCACAACAGAGACCGCTTTGTTTCTGGCCGCCATTCCCCTAACCTCTCTTCATGGTGGCACAACCAACAGGGCCCTCTCAGAGAGCGAGCTGGATTGTAAGGAAGGAGATGGTCTCTCAAGTACGCTGGTAACCGCCCATTTAAAGGTTATAACTAGCAGCTTGAATTCGGCTCAGAACCAAACTGGCAGCCAGTGCAGCCATGGAGCAGTGGTGTGAAAGAGTCAAACCACCACTCTCCAGCAACTACACAAGCTGCCTCATTTCTCCAGAAAAGCCAGGCAATATCTGGATTCCAGGATCATGAACCAGCATTGCGCCAGACTCGTCAGCCTGACGTGGAGGTGGGGAACTCCTGCATACGTGCTTGGATGGAGTGCAATGAGCAAAATAGAGACATTTGTTACTTTGAGTCTCTGTGACATCATCCATGCAGATGGTGTAATATAAAAATCTAGAAAGCCTTAAATTATGCTGCTTGGGATGGAGGCACCTTTCAGAGAATATGCTACCACATTATTATTATGTTGTATATCACAGTTGCCAGGTGTTTGATAGGTATTCGCTATATTGTGATTTGGTTACTATCCAAGGAACTAGAAATCACAAAGGATTTATTTGTTTGTTTGTTTGTTTATTTATTTATTTAGAGGGTTTCTACTTTGCCTTTCTCTGCAATGCAGACCCAAGGCAGCTACAACATGATAAAAACAACACCATAATAAATAGCATGATAAAACACACATACAAAAAATTAAAAATATTTAAAATTTATAATTAAAATATAAATACATAAAATCTTACCTGATATCAATTAAAAGCCCTAGCATATAAGAAAATCTTCATTTTCTGCCAAAGAAAACCCATAAGACGGGAGCTTTCCTTAACTTCAGGGGAAGGGAATTCTACAGAGGAATTTCCATACATGTGCAATCAGAGTGGAGCACTCAGCTCCAAGAAGTGGCAGGCTGCTCCTTCTCAGTGTGGAACAGTCTATGCCAGGGAGGCACTGGAGGAGCATCAAACTCCTCTGGCTCATCACCCCCCATGGGCACATCACCCAGTGCGGAGCACACCAGTTGCACCACTTTGGCGACACCCCTGCTCCTAAATACTGTTTTAAATTTAGGGCACAATCCAGAGTAACTACGGGGAGTCCTTGCTCCAGTGTAAGAACAATTTGCTCTAGAATGCAATATGAATTTCCCATAGGTTTTCACCAGGTGGTGCATTAACTACAGGTACACGTAATGTCTCTTACGTGCACCTGTAGTTACTCTGGATTGTAGGGTTACTGTCATTGGAAGAGACAATTTAGAGCGATGTCTAAATATGCTAGTTATTTATCATTTTCCAGGTCCAGAACATCATCAGATTGGAGGTCTAGAAAATAGCAATCTGGACAGCTTTATTGTTGGCCAGAAAAAAATCCTCTACTGTGCAAGGTTCATCAAGGTTACAGAACCATCATGTTCATCCAAATTATGCGGATGATGCAAAACTCTGTACTGTATTTCCTTTTTCATCAGTTCCTAAAATTCTTGTCCTCTCCTTCAGTTAGTAGAGGAATAAATTGAAGCTGCTAGTTATTTGTAAAACTAAACAATCTGGGCATGGTGTATCTTTTTGCTTGTGTAGGCTAAAATTAGTAACAACCCAAATTTAATATACTGTTTGCTGGTGCAGACTTGCTGAAATTAGGAAGTACTATTACTGCTAACACTGTGTATACAGTGGTGAGCTTCAGGGGGCTCTCACAGGTTCTATAGAACCCTTTGCAAATAAGTGCCTGGTTCTGAGTACCAGTTACTAATGGGACATAGAACCTGTTGTTAATTTATTTGAATCCCACCACTGTGTGTATCCACTGGGTGGCAGAGGAGAAGGCTTTGGAGTGGAAAGGGGATTTAAACACTTTCCCCCTACCTTGTAAGCTTCCTGCCATTCAATGGGTCTTCTCATACCTAGACCAGCAATTTTGTTGGCATGTCAGAGAAGAGAAGGGGTTGGGAGGGGATAAGATCTAAGCTAGGATAGTTTACTGAGCCATGGAAGTTAGATGAGGAAAGTTGGAGGCCATAGCGCAGTAAAATGTGATCTGCTTTGCATGCAAAAGATCCTAAGTTCAATCCTTGATATAATCATGCCTTAGCATCTGCAGGGATTTATTTTATTTATTTGTTTATTTATTTATTTTTATCCCATCTTACTTCTGAAGACCCAAGGTGGCTCACAAAACAATGACATAAAATCAATTAAAAACACCAGTAATATATACTTTTTAAATCCAATGATTAAAACACCATAAAACAACATACTATAATAATAAAAAAATATTACAATAAAATTCAAAATAAAAACCAATAAAAAGCAGTGGCATCTCATCACCTGTGTTTACAATACAGGCATTTATAAAAACCAGAACACTGAAAAAGTTAAAAGACCATATATTTAAAAGGCCTGGAGCTCAGTAGGTCTGTCTGAACAGAAATATCTTTAGGCCTCACCTGAAGATTTCTGGGGAGGGAGCAGTTTTGAGGCCAAGCGGGAGGGAATTCCATAATGATGGTGCCACTACTGAGAAGGCCCTTTTTCTTGCTGCCACCCCATGCACTTTTTTAAGTGGCACTCATAAAAGGGCCTTCTCTGATAACCTGAAGGGACATGTTGAATAGTATAGAAGTACAGTGGCGCCTCACGTAACAAATTTAATTTGTTCCAGAGCCATGTTCTTTACGTGAAACATTCTTTACGTGAAGCGCATTTTCCCGTAGGAAATAATGGAAACTCAGACGATTGGTTCCACAACCCCAAAAATATTCATATAAAAATATTAACTAGATGTAAAAATGATGACAGAACACTGAGATTGAATTCAAAACATGCATTCAATGTGCATGATCTTATGAAGTCTACTTAGGCTGCAGTCCTAAAGACACTTTCCTGGGAGTAAGACCCATTGAACACAATGGGGCTTACTTCTGGGTAGACATGGTTAGGAGGCTGCAAACCAAGACACCTTCAATGTGCCTCCCCACTTTCTCCTTCTCTCCATCCTGAGCCTCTCTCTCCCCTCTTCCCTTCTGGCTAGCCTTGAGCTGCTTCCCTCTTCTCCACTGCTCTTCTCTCCCTCTGCCCAGTGGACATCCGGCCACAGGAGGAACAGCATGGAAGTGTTGCTTTCACTATGGGCAGGTGTGCTAGGCAGCCCTGACGCTTTTTAAATAGGCTGCCGGCCAGCGCGTCTGCCCCAACTGCCAACAAATGTGTTCTTTACGTGAAGCACTTTCTTTACGTGAAGCAGAATGCTAGAGAAATTTTTGTTTGTTACGTGAAACATACTTTATGTGAGGTGCCACTGTAGATGGTTTCTTAGGTAGTCTGACCCAAGCCGTTCTGTTCCTGGAATGCCCTCGGATTCTGAAATCTGCTAGTGGCTTCCCAGTTTTGTTCTAAAACAAGAATTTGGATTCCTTTATATATTTTCTCAGATAGCATGTAAGCACTTAAATGAAAGATTTAAGTTTACACACAGTTCATAATATTTTGTGGTTGCTTGGGCTATCTTCAATATACATGTGTGTTTATTTCAAATTATCAGGATAAATAAGTTGTTGGAAGATAAAAAAAGGATCCAAGAGGGGGGCAGTGCTGAAAAAAAGAGTTATGGAAGGGATATGTGTGTTTTGACTAGAGTAGCAAAAAATGAAGCATAAGAGTCCATCTTTGCTGAATCCATTCATGGCATAGTTGTTGCTTGGGACCCCTAGACAAGGACACAATTCCCTGTGGGCCATTTACACACTTTGACAACTTTTAGCTATCCCATTGCAAACCCTTGAGGATGGGCTGTGATTTGCTGCAGTCTTTCCAAGTACAGTACAGTAAATGAGTTGTCAAACATACCTGTGCAGTTGGAGCTGTTGGGAAGGAGGAAAAGGAGAAAAACAGCAAAATGAAACATTGTCATAATTCTCTGGAGGAGGGAAAAGGTGCATTCAGTTATGACTGGGTTTGCCCCACCCACCAATGAGACAGGGCTGGACGTCGTTTTGTCTCCTTCTTCTGCGGGGCAGCCCCTCCCAGGCCGGCTCTGGCTACCTTTGAACAAGGCCATGTCTTGCTGTGCTCCATAGAGCACAGCTAGTCTCCTCTTTTCTACCTTTTTGGCTTCTGTTTTCAGCTTCTTTTCTGTCTGTCTGCCTTTATACTGCTTCTGGCCTTCTCTTTTCCCCTTGTGGAGTGGATTAGTCCAGGACAAGGCAGGAGAGGCCTTCAGGGCCAAGGAAGCCTGCTGAGGCCTACAATGCAGGAGAGGCCTACAGAGAGGGCCTGTCCCTTTTCTTCTACTTCTTCTCTACACCTGCCTCCATTTCCCTGTGCTCTATTTTCTTTATGGAGTGGATAAGTCCAGCACAAGGCAGGAGAGGCCTACAGGGCCTAAGAAGCCTACTGAGGCCTATGATGCAGGAGAGGCCTACAGAGAGGGCCTGTCCCTTTTCTTCTACTTCTTCTCTACACCTGCCTCCATTTCCCTATGCTCTTTTCTCTTTGTGAATTGAATTAGTCCAGGACAGGGCAGGAGAGGCCTATAGGGCCTGGGAAGCCTACTGAGGCCTACAGTGCAGGAGAAGCCTACAGAGAGGGCCTGTCTCCTTCTACTTCTTCTCTACACCTGCCTCCATTTGCCTGTGCTCCTTTCTCTTTATGGAGTGGATTAGTCCAGGACAAGGCAGGAGAGGTCTATAGGGCCTAAGAAGCCTACTGAGGCCTACAGGGCAACTGAGGCCTACCTAGGAGGAGAGGCCTACAGAGAGGGCCTGTCTCCTTCCTTCTACTTCTTCTCTACACCTGCCTCCATTTCCCTGTGCTTCTCTATCCATTCTGCCCTGTCTTTCCCTTTCTGACCGACGCTTGGGAACCAGGGCATCTGGACAGGCTTGCCCCTCCTGGCCTGGGACTACTACAGACCCTGAGGGAATCTGGTGCTGGGGGCCCTATATGCATCCCCCCTCACCACACTTTGGCAGCTGCAGCCGCGGTCGGCGGCCTTTTGGGGCGACAAGGAGGGTATCCTGAGGGCCCTGCCCCCTCGTTTGTGCCGTGGGCTTTTGGGCGATGAGGAGGGTATCCTTAGGGCCCTGCCCCCTCATTTGAGCCCACTCAGTGGCCGGGTGGGGGTTGCCTATGGGCACTGCCTCCATTCCAGCGCTAGAGCTTGGTTGGGAGCAGAAGAAGGGTACGTATGGAGACAGATGCATGGAAAATGCTCCCTGGCTGTGTGCGCACCAGCCACCACAGCGCCCACCACTCCTGCTTCCCCGAGAGGATTTGCCGGTGCATGGAGGACCAGCGTACAAACCAGTGCACAGAGGAGCCAGTGCTATCAATGGCAGTGGAGGCCTCAGGGCGGGCACCACCACTCACACCCGCCACTTTGAGGAACCAAGTTTCCCGCGCCTCACACTGGGGCTTGCAGCTGCGCCCACCTTTTTCGTGATCCCGGTGGTTATCGGCAGACATTTTGCCTGTTCCAGTTTTCCGTCAGCAAGATGCACAGTGAGTTTTTCAAGGCCCAGGCCTGGATTGGAGAGGGGAGGCAGGAAGGATATTAAGGTTGTCTGTTGGAAACTGCATGCAGAGCGTTACTTGTCCTCTTGTCTTACTTGTCCTTACTTGTATTACTTGTCCTCTTGTCTGTCCAGCAGTGACCAGTGGCGAGGGCAATGATGGGCAGAGACATAGAGGTGCCAAGTGTCTCATTCTCCACATCCTACAGGGACCCAGATGAGTCTCAAAACGTCATGCCTCATAGCTGTTGCCTTAGTGAAAGTAAAATTACTCACAAGGTTCAGTAATTTACCACACATTTCTGAGGTCATAGACTAGTAGGTGCGAAAGGGAAAGAAAACAATGAAACCAAAACAAACAAACAAACAAACAAACAAACAATAATAATAATAATAATAATAATAATAATAATAATAATAATAATAATAATAATAATAATAATAAAGAAACAAAAGTCAGGAAGCCTAGGCACATGGGTTCAGAATCTTCTGGAAAAAGCTGTGATAGAAAAATTATGCCCTGCAGCAGAGCCTCCACAGGAGCCTTGCTCGCTGGGTTCTTGCCTTAAGAGAACTATAAGGCCTCTGTTGCTGTTTCTACATTCCTCAGTCACTCTCCCCTTTGGAGTTAGAGGAACTGACCCCTTCAAACCACTGCAAGTGTTCATCTATAAGGTCATCCAAAGATTAGGCTTCCCCCAGACTCATGATGTCAGGCTCCTCAGAGGTTTCCTAAGGGACAAATCCTTGGGAGAAGGAAACTCCAGTGTGTACAAAGCCTAGATATGCCATTTTTCCTGTGGACCAGTTTCTTAGATTATTGTCTAAGGCAGTGATTTTCAACCTTTTTCATCTCAGGGCTTAACAAGGGCTTAACATCTCACATTTAACAAGGAACTGAAATTGTCAAGGCACACCATCAGTTGTTTCTACCATTGACAAGGCACACCAGGGTGTTCAGATATCCCAATTTTCCTATTAATTAATGTCAATCTCCAAATTCCCGCGGCACACCTGAGGACTATCCGCGGCACACCAATGTGCCACGGCACACTGGTAGAAAATCACTGGTCTTAGGTAATCATATTTCTTATCCTTCTGCACAGAAGAGGAACTGTTCACAGAACCAGCCTAAACCAGCCCAGACTGGCTGAGTTTTGCTCTGAAGGTATCAAGCCTCAGGCAAGACTGCTTGGTAACAATGGCTTCCCTTGTTTATTATCCCAAGGTTTAGACTATTATTTCTTCCACCAAACTAACAAAGTCAGCGGTTGAAGTTTGTGTCTCTCCAGGACATTCCCAAGATGGCAGAAGTTCCCTTCTCTGAGGCAGGCCCATCTATCATGGATGCAGAAGGAACAGTGTCTACACCAGGGGAGCACATGCCAGAAATCGGTCGGTAAGCTTTATTATTTGCCTCAGGAAACTTTGGCCATTGCAGATTTCCAAAGTAGAGGTCCTGATGGCTGCATTGTCTTGATAAAGGTCCAGAAGACCCATGCTATACAAGAGTTGAAGTAACACTGAGAGAGTGTAAAAACTTATTATTTGGGTTCAGGACTTTGGACGCCAACTCCCAGGTCCCAAGTTAAGAATTGTTGGGTGGAAGAGGCTGTAATGGTGTAATTCTAATACACTACACCTATAAGTCTGAATGTCTGCAGATCAGTGGTTTGAGACCTGGGCAAATTCACAATCTGGCTTAACTCTCTTCTCCACAATCCTGGGAAGTATATCTTAAAAGGGTTAACCCTTGTTACCTTTTTCAGTATCTGGCTCAGGCATTGGGTGGTTGAAGCACAGTCCCTGTTTAGACAGGCAGTTCTGCCTCTTGGGGCAGCAAACGCTCTGGTGGAGTTTTTGACACTGTGTCATTTGAAAACAGAGATAAGAGGATAGTTGATCTTCCTTCTGTGTAGGAAACATTAACCCTGGCGTTAGTTATTTTGGACCAAGGATGATATTTTGGCCTATGAGTTTCTAGACATTGATTAGATTTATCATCCTCTACTTCATCATCTTCATCGTCTGCCTCAGACCAAAAGACCCTTACCGCAAACATGATCAGCTTTCTTCCTCGGTCTTATTGGACAAGACAGTAGACAAATCATCGTTGTGCCTTAATCTCCATAGGGCGGGTGAACTCCAATTCTGACCAGGATAGAGTTGAGGTCTTTCCCAAAAATGCTCCAAAATTTTCCCTCAGGCCTTCCAAGTATCATCACTCAGGAATGGCAAATCCATTCCAAAGGACTTGGTTCTCCTTCTTCAAATCAGGGCAGCATCTTTGACAATTCTGATGACCCTGGGCTCCTTTCGAGTTTCAGGGTATCATGTCAGGTTGTGATCCCATGGTCCTGTTTTCACCTGAGACCTCTGCAAGCTATCCTGGCTCTCTATGCACAGTTAATAGAGAGAATCTAAAGGGGTCTCAATCTAAAGGTGTGAATCTAAAGGGGTCTCAGTAGGAAGGCTTAAGGTAACACATGTGCTGGAATTTTTTCAGGGGGTGTTGATGAAGGACTGAGCACTAACTCTATTAAGAGGCAAGTTTCCACGATCAGTACCATTTTAGGTCCTAGGCAGTCTGGAGCTTTCTCTGGCCATCCTGACATCAAATGTTTTATAAAAGGTTTGAAACTTTTAAAGCCACTATAGGGCACCATTACCTGACTTGGAATCTCCATCTGGTCCTCAAGGCCTTGATGGGTTTACCCTTTGAATCCTCTTGCCTCAGTGTCTGTCAGGTTTGTGACCATAAAAACCATCTTCTTGGTGGCAACCACTTTAGCCAGATGGGTCTTGGAATTGAGGTCCATTTCTATTAATCCTAACCATTGCGTTTTCCAGGATGATAAAGTAGCTCTTAGGTTAGACCCCTCCTTTCTTGTACCTAAGGTAAACTCACCTTTCCATAGATCACAAAGACTGGTGTTACCCACTCTTTGTCCTAATCCAAATTCTCCTTTGGAAAGGGCTTGGCATCCCTTTAATGTTAAATGGGTTCTAAGTTTTTATTTGGATGGTACAAAAGATTTTAAGATGTCAGAAGCTCTATTTATCCTTTTCGGGGGTCCTTCTAGGGGCAAGACAGCTTCAGTATTGTCTTTTTCTTGTTGGCTAAGAATAGCCATCTTTGAGGCATATAAGACAGTAGGGAGAGATCCCCCTGAGGGAGTGACAGCCCATTCAGCAAGAGGGGCCACTACCTAAGTTGTCTTTGAGGGAATTATATTTGTAGGTTGAATTTGTATGGCGGCAGCTTTGTCCTCCACAAATACCTTTATTCGTCACTCCAAAATTGTCAAGGCAGCCTCTGCCAAAAATGCTTTTGGTTGTAGAGTACTCCATGAAGTGGTTTCTCAGTGAAGTGGGTTGCGTCTCTCCCACCCTGAGTGTGAGGCTCTGGTATATCCCAGTCATTACTGAATGCACCTTTTCCTCTCCTCCAAGAAAATAACATTTACAGGTAAGAAAATTCCTGCCTTTTTAGCCTACACCAGCATTCACTGTCAGAGATACAGTGGTCCCTTTCTTATGTGTCCAGTCAGAGGTGAAATCTGAGGTTCCTTTGTCACAACTGAAATAGCTATCCCAGATCAACGAACCATGAGCAAACTTAATGACTTGGCTTGCGAACACACAACAAATGGCCAGCATGTGTGACTTTGTGCAAAATCATTTTCTATATGAACTGATGCTAATATCTGCAATGAATATTGCTGCAAATTTGCAATTATGCAAACTTCAAGGGACAGATTTATCCTGGCATCTCACTGTCAGCAAAGATGCAATCTCTGACTTCCCTTGTACATATCTTTAGCTCTTCCAAGCTAGATTCTGTGAAATAGACATGAAGTATATTTGACTCTTAACTCTTCTGTTGCTTTGTATTCATCATAACAAATATGAAATCATTCTGATAGCAAAGAGAGTCTCCTAAGTGCTATTTCTATTTCATATTTGGCAAGTTGGCTTGTCTGCTCCCATTATTGCTTAGATCCTTGCAAAACACGTCAGGCTGAAAGCTGTGAGTGTATTTGACTACTGAATGGCATTATTCTTAGAATATCATTTTGTGGGTAGATGTTGTGTGACTCACATGCTCAGCATTTCGTTTATTTGTAACTTAGCATCTGGATTGGTCCCCATGAAGACTGGACAACAGCATGGAGAAGGAGACTGCTCCCACCCTAGTCCCCATCTGGATCTTGTTCCCCTTGTGGCCATTTTTACTCTGGAAGATAAAGCTCCCATTGGCACAGAAGGGGGTATATTGTAGACACTCAAGTAATATGTATGATCTTACACCCGAAATTTATTCTCCACTGAGAATGAAATTATACCTGTATATTTTTACACTGTGTCTGTTAACGAAGCATCCCCCATCTGTTGCGTTAGCATACACAAAGATCCTTTAAGAAGTTGACTCACCAAACTTTTTTAATAGGACAAAGTTGCATAAGCAAATTTCGTGGTGTGTGTTATGCTCGAAGATATTCTTGGGAATGGTCAAAGTGTTGAAGATTTCACATGACACAATAAATGAAGTTTATGATGTATGGTGGATCATTTGGAAGCTGGACCGAAATCTCACCTCCTTTCCTAATCAATTTCTGGTGACTTTATACCATAAAAAATTATCATGTAACTAAGGCTGCAATCCTAAAGGCACTTCCCTGGGAGTAATACAATGGGGCTTACTTTTGAGTAGACATGGTTAGGATTCAGGCTGTAGCCAGAGAGGGCCAAAGCACTAAGTTCTGCAGGGAGCCTCACTGCAGAGTGCAAGCAATCTCTTTCCCAGCCATTCCAAGAGGGGGAAGCATCCTGGAAGGACTCAGAGCATCCTGAGTCTGGATGCTTTCCCCTCCTGGAATGGCTCAGAGGGAAGGAGGTCCCTTGCACACTGCATGGAGGATCCCTGCAAAACTTAGTGTTTGCCTCCCCCGCACCCCGCTACCGAACTGGATTGTGCTCTAAGGCCCCTACTTCTTAAAATGACATTAGACAGTACTGTTTTAATACAGAATAATCAACATTTTACACTCTGATACAATAGTGTTGTTCCTTTAAGAAGTATGAGGAGAAATGGTGTGACTGTCACATCATGAGATAGTGATATAACTGGGAAAAGGCCCAGGAGTTATTTGATAGTTGCATGTTGGACTGAGTTGCCTTCTTAGTAGAGATTTGATGCAGGAACTGTACACCAAATATCTGTCTAGATTAAAAGAAAGCAATCAGATCATCCCAGGATAAAAATATAACCATTGTGACTGCTGTTCTGTACAATCAGAGTACCAGTAATTTATGACCAGTTAGTTAACCACCTTCAGAATAGATATTCTGCATGCTGAAGCAGTTTGTATGGATATTATGCTGGTTAGAGGATGAAACATTAATTAGGGTAACTAGCTATGTTTGCAAATGTTGAAGGCCAGTGGATAGATAAACAGATGTCTGTGGGTTTCATACTTGGTTTTGTCCCTTTATGAGATTAGTTCTCCCCTCTGTAACCTCTGGTGAAATCTCCATAAGATAAGTCTTTTTCAGGATCCTCACCATACATTTGGTCTGCACATACCACTATATTTTTTACAAGCTTGAGAAATTAGGTTTCAAAATGTCAAACTACAAACAATTGGGTTTGACTACAGATCTCAGCACAAATTGGCTCAAATGAAAAATAATGGTAACTAAAGCTGCAATCCTAAAAATGTTTCTGAGAGTAAGCCCTCCTGAACACAGGGGGTCTGACTTCTAAGTAAACATGGATACAATTGTGCTATCAGAATCAATAATATGTCCATCTGGAGTAGGGGTCCTAAGGTTCAAATCCCTCAGATAGGAGGATGGGGTCCCATATGCTAAGACTGACCCAATCCTTATGTGTTCTTCTGAGGTGTCACCATAAGGCAGGTCATGAGCTATAGAACAAACACTGTTTAACTATTTGTAATGAAGTTGTATAGTTTGCGCTGTGATATAGATCTATTGCACTTCCCCTCCTTGGAAAAATATAGCCTTTCCTCCAAGGAGCAGGCTAACATTTAGAGCAGCAAGGCATTCTGATCTAGATATCCAGCCTCTTGTACCCCTGCTTTCCTCCATCTCTAACTTAAGGCACTGCCATTTTCACGTTACACCTGCTGCGTCCTTGCCAGGGTGCAGGAACTGTCCCCAAAGATTCCTGATTAGGTCACTGGCCTTGCAGAAATTGGTCTCTCCCCTCCCCCACCTCTGTACACAACTGTTCCTCATTTACATAAATTATCCCTATTCAATTATCTGTCCAGATGTCCAAATTGTGCCACGAGTGATCTGTGAATGAATTAAAAATGGAATATAATTTAATAATAACTGATTAGAAGGAGATTAGTTGTTATATAAAAAGGAAAAACCAAGAGATAGCTAGTTGCCCTTAATCCGAGCCAATCCACAATAATTATAGAAAATACAGTCTCTCTCTCCCCCACCTCGCTCTCTCCCAGTCTCCTCCGTTTTCTCTCTTCTTTCCATTTTCTATTGTTTGCTCTTCCCTTGTTTGGGCTTCTTCTAATTTTCCCCCCTCTAACTATATTTTCTTTCTCAGTGCCAGCCTTGTATCATCTCCCCACTTTCTCTTCCTTATTTGACAGGTCTGAACTAACAGACATAAACCCTCTTTGTCTGTTGATACATGTCAGCCCTCCTAAGCAGCATCCAGCCAGTAAGAACTTTCTGCTGTTCTGGTTTTTTTTCTCCAAGTACTCCTCTTCTATCATGTAAGATGGCAACATCCTTCTTCACCTAACAGCGTACCAACTGCTAGTAATGGTGCCAATTGTATGCTATGCATAGTAGCAAACAATACAACCAAGTGAACTGATGACACACCACAACATCTTCAGTGATATGTCAGTGCTCACCAACACCAGACAACAACAAAAGTTATTTTACTCATAGGCCGCAATCCAGAGTAACTACGGGGAGTCCTTGCTCTGGTGTAAGAACAATTTGATCTGGATTGCAATATGAATTTCCCATAGGTTTTCAGTAGGTGGTACAGTAACTACGGGTGCACGTAAAGTCTCTTACATGCACCCGTAGTTATTCTGGATTGTAGGGCTAGAGGTCCAATCTTTTTATACACAGATTTGACTCAACTGAAATGGCAACTCCAAATCACAGTTGTAAGAACTGTTTCTCTACTGTTGTAGAGAAGTAGTCATTCAAGCAGTTATTCCATTCTTCAGCTGAACCAGGCGAAGGTAGGGGATTCTTTGCACTGCCCATCGCTGATTGCCTCTTTACAACAGTAAGAAAAGCTGTTTTTAAACTTTTGGAAGGGTCATATTTATTTTTTTAAACTGCTATTATTCAAAACATTTTTTGTATCAGCAGATGGTCTATTTTTTGTAGATGGTCTACATCTACATCTACATGTAGATAGACCATCTAGGCCAATATCAGCGCGTCTGCCCCAACTGCCAACGAATGTGTTCTTTATGTGAAGCATGTTCTTTATGTGAAGCAGAATCCTAGAGAAATTTTTGTTTGTTACGTGAAACATACTTTACATGAGGCATTCTTTACATGAGGCGCCACTGTACTGATTTATTTACAAAGTCCAGAGTTTTTCTGATGGCAGAAGGATTTAGCCACTGGTATAGTTTCCTGTGCTGGAGGGGTACACCCAACTGCTGGGAATGTCATTTTCATAGTAGTCTTTGAAGCTACTTCCATGTACACTTTTTTGTCCCCGCAACAACCCTGTGTGGTAGGTAATTGTTCTGTGGGCAGCTCATTGAACTCTTCTCTTTCCAGATGGAATCCTTCATGGCCTGGTCATCACATCTGGTATCAGGAAATGGCTTCCAGCAGGAGTTTTCAAGGTAACAACATAAACAACAAGACCTATAAACAACACCTTCAGCCTCTGATGACTCATGACATCTTTTCAACTTGCTGTTCTCCCATCAAGGAACAGTCCAGGTCCTGCCTTGCTTAGCAGCCCTGCACTCAACCACCAGATCATACCTGCTGCCTAATATATTGATGGTCACATATTATCTTGTTTTGGGGAAATCAGGTAAATAGATAAACAATCCTAATAGCTGAGTAGATGCCAATGTGTGAAAGAGCTCAGGTCAGTGGTAGAGTTTTATGAGAGGCTCGTCGGCCTATATGAAGAAAGGTCCTATAAATCGGACTCACACACCAGAACTATAAATAGAACACACCAGAACTCATGCCCCCTCTCATTTCCTCACAAGGCAGTTTGGATCTGCTCCTCACCACTGAAGGATACCTGTAGGAAATTCAGCGGAAAGGGCATGGGAGTTTGTGGATTTGTTATTGGTAGTAAACCTTTAGATTAGTTCTCAAACAGTCTCCTAAAGACACTTTCCTGGGAGTGAGACCCAATGAACACGATGGGGCTTACTTTTGAATAGACATGGTTAGGACTGTGCTTTATGTCTTTTTAAAAGGTGAAAATGAAAGATGATAGAATCCTTTGGGAGCCGTAAATCTTTCTTACTGACTGCTGAGCTATAGAGGGAGACTGGCTGGCAAGGTAGACTTATTTAGGATGCCTTCTCAAAGGTGTATCTGGGTGTCCCATCCAAAGCTGCCAAGCAGAACATTGGTTTGGCAGTAATTAGCAGCATTACCAGAAAGAAAGTCCCTGGCTCTGATCTCCAGACCTGAGGCCACAAGGTCCTTGTTCTTCCACTTCCCTTTCCTTACTACTGCTCCATTATAAGCCCAGCGGCCAGCCGGCCTGCTTCCCTCTGCTGGAGGAGGCCTCCATTTGTATTTTCCAGCAAATGATTAATTGTTGCTTCGTAGTTGACGTTAATGCTGCTAATCCAGTGGCTCCGTGTTTAGCTGCTAACCTGGTGCCAGGCATTGGGGTTGGGGGGGAAGCGGCATCAAGTCCAGGGAGGGGAACTGACTGGTGTAGCAGCAGCTGTAATTATTCCCCAGACAAATCTCTGCCAACGGAGAGGACTAGAGAAATCGCGGCCCATATTGCACGGCCTACCGCCCCCACCCGCAAGGATAATTTGAGACTCAAATCCCTGCAAAGACCTGCTACAAATTGCTGCAAATTAAGCTGATTTTGCCCCAAATGAGGGATTTTCTTCTGCAGATCAACCCTTTCTGGGAGCTGATGAGGTGGGGATTAGAGAAGGGACTGGAATCAAAGGGATGGGATGAGGCTAGGAGGGGGCAATGGAGGGAGGGAGGCAGGCTGGTGAGGAAGAAGGAAGGCCACACAGACCAGGGTTGGCCTAGTAGTGAAAGTCCCGGAGCATTAGCACTTATTGATTTCTTCTTTACTGACATTTTATTCTATTACCAAGTTTCCGATTAGCCTTTTAAAAAAAAAGCAAGCTGAGGGAGGCAGAGAAGGCACAATGGTTTTTGATCTCAGGGCACTTGCTTTTTATCTTCTTCCACTTTTTAAAGGGGAGCTCAGCCATCACTTTAATTTAGCTATTTATCACATTTTTCTACCATCCTTCCTCTAAGGAGCTCAGGTTGGTGTACATAGTTTCTCCTCCTCCTTTTTTTCCTCACAACAATCCTGTGAGGTAGGTGAGGCTGAGATAGCGTGAGTAGCTGAAGCAAGGTCAACCATGGTTGAATGGATTTGAACCATGGCTGTGCCACGCTTCATTGCCCAGTCCTTCTGCTGCTTGCCCACCTTGAGGTATGGCAGCAACAGAACAACCACTGCAGGGCCAGGCAGCAGTTGGAGGTCTACTTGGAAGAAAGGAACATAAAATGCCTTACTCCATTTCAGGATCATGCAGCCCCTTGCGATGTCCCAAAAGTGCCATAACACACTTCTGTGCCACTCCTGAGGGACTTAGGCCAGTGTATGAACATGTGCTGGCCTCCACCCACCACCACCATGAGGTTGGGGACAACGATGACAGGTGATTTGTACTGGCCTAAATTAGTGCTCAGACTTATTGGCAGTTCACCAATGGGATCCTCTGCATGCACAGTTCTTTATTTTGCCAAGGTGTATAAAGCAGCAAGAGGACAAATGCAAGTCTTAGTTGACAAGAAAACACACATGTATGTTATTGGAAATTTCTTCTGGAAATTCTTCTTCAGCCCCATTCATTTCTCTATACTAGTGGGCATTAGTTACTTTAAAGATCGCTAAGATTTGGAGGAAAAAGTCTCTGCATGTCATCACCTGGTAAGGCTCACTGAGTGAGCATATACGATGAGGCTTTCTATAGAAATGTGACCTGACTTTGGATCTCCTGGGAGATTATCACATTTTTTATAAGTTTTAAATCCTTTTTTGTTGCCTCCTCCAACCAGAATGGAGGCTTTTCTGATTTTGTTGTTTTAGACTACCTTGTTATGTTTGTGCATGAATTTTGTGATACATTGTTTATGAACTGATGTGTGTAAGATAAAACAGGATATATATCTTTCTTTTTAATTACAATTGCATATTTTTAACGGAGGCAGTCCTTAACTCAAGGCTAGAGGAAGAGGAAAGTTTTTTTCTCCCTTCCAGTAAACTAGTGGTCATATAGAGGCTTCATTACCTTTAGTGTGCATAATTCATCAGTTTTTGTTGGCAAATTTTTATAGTGCTTTTAAACGTTGCCAAATTTTCTTAACCAGAGATGACAGTAACATAAAAGAAGACAAACAACACTTTACTTCTCTGATCACCTTTGTTTTCCTTAGAAAATTTTGTCAGGCCAGTGGCATCACTAGAGGGAAGTGGGCCCCACTGGATGATGCACATGGAATGGGGTCATACCACTACTGGCCAAAATTTTTAAAATCTTTCTATTTTTGAATAATATACAATTGTGATAAAATTTCATCATTATACCTGTAATTTCATGCAGGATGCAATGCAACAAACTGCTTGAAATAACTATATTATATATAAAAAAAATTTTAAAAATTGAGGGGTAAGGGACTGGTGTATTCCATGCCTACTGCCAGGGTGGGGGGAATGTTGCCATGCCCACTGTATAGGAGGAGGTCCATCCTAGCGGTGTTTCCATCATGGCCTTTAACGCCGAGTGATTCAAACTCTAGTGACACCACTTTGTCTGGCTAATTGATACCTTTGTGGCTTCATAAAGCCAATACTTTCATATTTATATATATATATGTCCAATACTATGAGAATTTACCCTAACATTTGGCTAGGCAGTTTCAGAAAGGGTTCACTTCTGTCTCATCTGGCTTATTGTCAGTAGATCCTCATTTCTGTATGTTTCCACAGGAATGCAAGTGGCGGGTATCTGCAGTCGCTCCATTAAAGATTTTATGTTCTGCATGTTAAAATTAAAAAGATATATGTGCAAATAGTCACTACAAATGTAATCAACTTGATTTAATACTAATAGGAACTAGCAAATGGAATTTATGACTTAAAAAGAAGTGGTTTTAAAAAAAAATAATAAATACAAGTACTTTGTGCAAAACGAGAAAAAATCTCAATCTGAAGAGTTTATTAGAGTCTAATCCCTCACCAACAAACAAAACCGGGGCTGCCCACCCAATAATCCCAACTGCCATTAAAATATTAAACACAAATCTAATCGTCTCTTTATCCAAAATAAGCGACTTTTATGTTGAGAGAAAATGTCTAACCCTTAGGGAAGAGAATTACTCCTAATGTATCAAATGGAATTCAGTCAGGAGGGTGAAACTGGGTTTAAAAATCAAATGAGATAGTAATAGAGAGAAAGCATAGTAGGACAAATTAAAAACACTCATTTACACAAATTAAAATCCCCCTATAGAAGGTGTAGCAGGATTCCACTGAACAGACTTGTTTCTTCCTTGTACAGAGGGGGTCTCTCCAGACAGAGTGAATTCATGACTGGATGTTGTCCAAAAGAAAGACCTCAAACCTAATCATCATTTTTACCTCCTTCAACTGTTCACAAATATGTACTCCAATTACTTATCTCTGTCACATCTGCCATGTTGTGCATATCCATCATTCAGAAGAACATAAACCAGGAAAATCCAAAAGAGTTGTGAGTTTTGAGAGTCCTCAGTGCCAAGAGATTACTCTTCAACTTTGTACATTTAATTCTTATGGTGACCATGGGCAAGACCCTGTGCCGTCAGTTCAGTAATAGTTCACAACCTACCAAACTAATGAGAAAGAAACATGTTTGAATCAATTACAGAAACAAAAAATGTGCATTTAGGATAGTGAGGGCATTAGGGAAACTGAACTTTTGTACAGTAAAAAAGAAAAATATAAACATCTAGCCTACACTTATAGACAAGTTACATACTCGTAAGGAGTAGCATCGCTAATGATTGTGTAGTCCGAATTGTTCCAGAAGTGATGTCACATCCTGACTTTTTTAAAAAGTGAAAATTTGGGGAGGGGGAGGAACATACCTCACCCCCCCAGCAGTTCACCACCCATTCCCTGCTGCCTGCTACTGTCAGTGGCATAGCTAAGTCATCTATCTGCCTGGGGTCAAAGAAGATCTTGTAGTCCCCTCAACAACAAAGTCAAATTTGATTTATTAATAAATAAATTTAAAAAATGTGTCCTTATTGGTTGGAGACACTGTGCTGGGTGAAGAGGGTACCTCCTTACCCAGTTAGCCACAGGAAAATATGTGAGAATGAGAGCTGACTCATATTAACCCTTATTGGTTCCAGGCTGTGTCATAATAACATCTCAGTGGCTCTTAGAACAATCAATTGCTTTTGAGTTTTTTAAAAAATCAACTTTTTTATTCTATAAAGGAGTTGTGTTTTCATTTTATGGTTAATTAGCCAAAGCTTTTGATAGAATACAAATATTCCAGTGTAGTTTGTTTCATTGCATTCTGCATTAAATTACCTTTCCAAAGAAATATAACATGATGATATTCTTACATGCTCTATTTTTCACAATTGTGGCCATTAGAGCCACGCTTGTTGCCCCCCTCCAAGCTTATTTCCCGTTGCAATTGCTACCCCCTGCACCTTCCACTGGTAATATGCCAGGTTTTTTGTGGATTTTACTGTTAGGATGCCAGATCTGTGCCTATCCTTGAGAAGGACCTGTTTCTGCAAGACTTCTGTTTTACCCCCAAACTTTGTAAAACTGGAGCTCTCCCAATGCAAGGGAGGGCACCAGGATGCAGGTTATAAGAACATCAGAAGAGCCTCCACTGGACCATCTAGTCCAGCTTCCTGTATCTCAATGCTCACAGAGTACACAAGACAGCTGGAATTTTGAAATTCTCGGCATCTATGTATCATCACAGGGCCACCAAAGAAACCCAGTTTTTGAAGAGGAGGGTGGGAGAACTGTCATGCATTACCCAAAAGGATGGGTGACTCATGTCACTGAAGGCGGTCAGTTGCTTTTGGGGTAGGGACATCATGGTCCCTTGGGAAGTGCCCAAACATGAATATACAGTGCTATCCTATTTGTATCTATTCAGAAGTTTCATTGAGTTTAATGGGGTTTACTCCTAGGAAGATGCTCTTAGGATTGCAGCCATAGTGTTTTATAGACTTTTAGTATGAGAAAGAAGTTTAAAGTCATGTCTGGTTTATGTGTTTCCACAATTTGAGATGGTTAGACCTCAGCATATGGTGCTATATAACCTTTATTTGCAGTATTGCCACATACATTCACAAAGACTTACTGTTAGTTGCTTATGATGGACAAAAAAGGGAGACTGTATGCTACTGATGGCAGTAAATAATATTACAGTTTATAAAGAATGCTTCTCTTTAATTGGGACAAAGTGAGCTCAAGAGGTGTCATCAGAAACTGTAAATGGATATGAGTTGCAAGCTGGTAAAATTACATGACATACTGTTTTTCCTGGATACATGATTAGTGCGATGCCCCTCTCTGATGGGTTCAGAAAGACACAGTAAACCCAAATGAATGGGCTGCATGGAGGCAAATTAAAATATTTTATGAACAAGTAACAGGTGGTGCTCATTTTGAAGGAATAATCTGTTTAGCTTTCAGCTCTGATCAGTTACCATTAACTTATTGTATGTATGCAGTGCAGATGTGGTCCAGTCACTAGCACAGTTAGCCCTGTTGAGGTGGAAGTTGGTATCATTAACACTTATCGGAACTATATCTTGCCCATAATAAAAATAAAATAGTAGCTTCTTAATAAAAAAGAAGCTGCAGTGTGCCTCTGTAATTATATTTGTATTGTAATCATACAGGATGAGTACTTTTACATCATTAGTATTACATCATTAGTAATAGGCGTTAAGAGGGTAGTTACTCTGAGTCCTCTTTTACTTAAAAACAAAAAGGTTTGGATCAGAGCAGTTTTCAGTTCAGCTCTCAGTGTTGTCATAAACTTACCAGGTGGCCCTAGACAAAACCTTTCTTCCCAGCCTCAGCTGCAATAAAAGGATTAAAAATATTTAACTTACGGGGTTGTTGTAAGGCCAATACTAGAGAAAATATACACAAAGAACTTTGCACACTCTAAAGTACTACATACCCCCAAATCTAGAGTAACTACAGGAGGACATAAGAGACTTTGGGCACAATCCAGAGTAACTACGGGGAGTCCTTGCTCCGGTGTAAGAACAATTTACTCTGGATTGCAATGAGAATTTCCCATAGGTTTTCACTAGGTGGTGCAGTAACTACGGGTGCACGTAATGTCTCTTACGTGCTCCCGTAGTTACTCTGGATTGTAGGGTTTATGTGCACCTGTAATTACTGCACCACCTAGTGAAAACCTATGGGAAATTCATATTGCTATCCAGAGTAAATTGTTCTTACACCGAAGCAAGAACTCCTTGTAGTTACTCTGGATTGCACCCATATTCTAAGTAATAGGTTGTGGCTTAGCATTCTTAATTGAACTTAAGTCTCCATTCTTATTTGAACTTCAGATACATTGACCACCTGTATTCCTCACTCAGGCTCCAGCCTGAGAAATATGTTTGAAAAAAGGAAAGAAAAAACAAGATTTAAAACATGACAGAAGCATTTTTCCTAGTTTTCCCCCTTTTGCTCATAATATCAGAACAAATGCTCTCTCAATGAAATTAAAAAACAATTTTTTTAAAAATTGCAAAATGATGCAACATGTTCTAGTGTCATTATAGTAATGTAATTAAAGAGTGTTTGAAACAAAAAGCCAAAACAACTTTGTGCCCAATCCTATGCAGGTCTACTCAGAAGTCAGTCACATTGTAGTCAATGAAGATTACTCTCAGGAAAATGTGGATAGGACTGCAGTCATAATTAAAATAGGGCAAGCAATAGAAGAAACTGCACTCCCTAGAAATTGTATAATTACAGGTTTGAATGTGTAGTTGTTTTAATACTACACAAAATGAACTTTAAAAAAAAAACATTTACACCAGGATATTGGCCACGGGGGTTTTCAGCAGAAAACAGATTGAATCATTGTTCTCACTGGATAAGATAGAATGGCTTTAAAAATAATTTGAGCACAATCCTAACTAAGTCTCCTCAAAAGTAAGCTTCATTGTGTTCAATGTGTCTTACTCCCAAGAAAGTGTTTTTAAGATTGCAACCTTACCCTACAATCCTGAGTAACTACGGGTGCACGTAAGAGACTTTACGTGCACCCGTAGTTACTGCACCATCTAGTGAAAACCTATGGGAAATTCATATTGCAATCCAGAGTAAATTGTTCTTACACCGGAGGAAGGACTCCCCGTAGTTACTCTGGACTGCACCCTTAGGCTGCACACACTTTATAGGGAGTAGGCCCCATTGAATACAACAGGATTTACTTCTGAGTAGACAGGTTTAGGATTGTGCAGTGAGTGAATTTCTGCTTCAGGCTTAGACTCCAACTAATGATAGCCAAAACAGATACATAGTACAATCACATTCACATTAGAGAAGAAATTTTAGTTGCTGCCTTGTCTGTTGTGTGTCAGGTTACAAAGGCTCTCAAAGTGGTTTTGATGCTTCGTTTGAAGCTTTTAGATGCACAAGTGCTTAGGTAGCATTTTGTCTCAGTGGTGGTAGGAATGACACCCTACAAAGAGTGCTCCACCTAGTGAAAAACGGAAATGTTAAATAGCCTGGCACAAATCACCACAAGCTGCTGTGCATATTTTCTTACCCAGCCTTTTGTCGTCACACTGACAAAGTGGCTGATTTCCCATGACCAGTTTGCCATGCATAAAATTAATCTGTTAGGGTTTGCAAAGGATGAAAACCAAGACAATCTGCAATCACGTCAATCAGGCCTGGTTTACAAGGATGGTGGGATGTGCACAGAGATGTGCACAGAGAAAAAAGAAAAATATTATTGAAAGAAGTATACCAGTGAGGATGTTTAATTATATATAATTATATACAGTGGTACCTCGCTTAATAAGCATTTCACATAACAAGCAAAATTTTCCATGAAATCTTGCTTCACATAACAAGTTCCGCTTCACTTAACAAGCAAGCGTGCTATGGGCACACATGTTATGCAACCCTGACGCTCCGCACAGAGGCTCTTTAAAAGGGCTGCTGGCCAGTGCTGCTGCCTCTAACTGCCCCCAACTTGGAGGCAGTTGCCTGGGGGTGCCAGTGGCAGCTGCCTCTAACTGCCCCCAAGTGCCCCCACTGACCACTTTGAACCTCCAGCAACAGCCCAGGTAAGCCTCCCAGGAACGTTTCTTTAGGATTGCAGCCTAAGTAGACTTCTTTTACATTTAATGCATGTTTTGAATTCAATTACAGTGTTTTGTTATCATTTTTACATCCAGTTAATATCTTTATATGAATATTTTGGGGGTTGTGAAACCAATTGTCTGAGTTTCCATTATTTCCTATGGAAAAATCTTCATTTAAAGAGCATGCCTCTGGAACAAATCAAACTCTTTATGTGAGGCACCACTGTATTTCAAAAGACTACAGGAATAGAGCAACTTGCAAACGAAACACTGTTATCCCCAAATCCAGAGTAACTACGGGAGCAAGAGACTTTACGTGCACCCATAGTTACTGCACCAGCTAGTGAAAACCTATGGGAAATACATTTTGGAATCCAGAGTAAGTTGTTCTTATACCGGAACAAGGACTCCCCACAATTACTCTGGATTTTGCCCATAGTCAATGGAGTATGTTGCATATGATCTATTTTAATGGTGTTTTATTGTTTTCCTGATGTTAGCCGCCTTGAGCTCCCTCTTGCAGGGGAGGAAAGGTGGGATAAAAATTAAATAAATAAATAAATAAATAAATAAATAAATGTTTTATAGATTGCATCCATAGGCAAGATTAGGTGGAGAGGAAGGGCAGAGATAAAGGAGTAAAATAGCTGCCAGAAAAAACCATAATATTCAGATATTTCAGTTTTAACTCAGCCTTTTCTTACGTCTCAGGGCAGTACTGATAAGTGAGAAACCCAATTTTTCCTTAGTAAAGTGTTTGCAGAAGCCACTATGGGAACCAGGAGTGTGCTATTCTTCTCCCCATTGAACATGGACTTGCAGCAGGGAAGACAACTATACTTGTGATAGAAAAAGGATCACACTGTAGCAGGCTGCAATCCTGATGCCCAGTTAGGCCGGCATAAGTCATGGCTCAAGTCCTGTGCTGGGCTGGGGATGTCGCAAAAGTGCTGTAAGGCACTTCTGAGCTACTCCTGGGGGGGAGGGAGTCAGTGAACAGACATGCGCCAGCCTTCCCACACCAACATAGGAATGGAGAGTGGGTTAGTTGTGCCAATCTGAAGGATTAGGATTGCACCCTGAGATCTTTTGTTGCAAAACCCAAGACAAATGATAAGGACTTCTGAAGCAATCCTGCTAGCATGTACCCAAAGGGATTCATAAGGGCTCTCCTATACAGTTGAATGACAGAATTTGGGAGTATCTTTAAGAATTGCGTCACTTCGGTCAGTTGTGTCACAGATAATATCACAGGCATTATCTACCCATGTTGATTTACCCATTCAAATGCAATCACATTTTGAAGAGAAATTAACATTGCAGATTTACTTGGAATGCAGAAAGCATTTTTTTATCATCTTATCACAATCATAGTCTGGGGAGGGAGAGGCATAGTGGTTAAAAGTAATGTTTTGAATTTTAGTCCTAGGTTCCATATATCCCAGGTAGGGCTAAAAAAAATACAGGGTAAAATTTGTTTTAGAGGGGGATAATATTTCACAAAAAAATGGCACTAGGGCTCAAAACTCTCTTCTGCCTTCCCACCAACTACATGTCAAAGCCTTGGCTTCTGCATTCAGTTTTTAAAGAATTATGGAACGACACATGATGGCTGGTTCTGCCCTGACCCTTCTCGAAAAGGAATAGTCTCATCACACTATTTATTTCCTGAATTTATAGCTTATGATCCATGCATGTATAACTTCTCTTGAACCATGATTGCTGCAGTCCACTTTGTAAGGGGCTATCACTGAAATTGGTTCAAAATATGACTGCCTTCCTCTTTATAGCTACCAGGGATGAGTAAATAATGAGATAATTTTGCAACAATTATCCTGGATGATCGTTTGCCTCGGGACTGAATTCAATATTATGTTGCATACTTTTAAAATAGGTACAACTTGGTATTATTCACTCATCATTGGGACTTATTTTCCATAAGTTAATTGCATTCTATGGAATGGACTCATATCCTACATTTGTTTGAGGAATTAAGGGCCCAGTCCTATCCAACTTTCCAGCACCAATGCAGCAGTGCTAATATGGTGTGTGCAGCAGTGCTCAGGGGGTGGTTAGAGGGTGACTGGGAGGCCTCCTTAAAGTTAGGTGGCCTTATCTTAGGGCTGCACATTATTGCAATGGAGCTATAACATTGGATAGGATGACATGTATCTGCAGTGATGAATGGGGTCTTTAATACAGTTGCCTTCAGGAACAATCTCCCCAATGTGATGTAATGTGCAAATTTGGTGTTATGTTTTATGTTTAAGTTGTTTTGACTACATCTTTGGATTTAAAGAATCAACTATTTAAATAAAATTTTATTGCTTTAGATGTGTCCATTTTTTACTTTGTAATCCTTCCAGACTAAGAGCAAAGTCCACAGTCCAGCTGAAATGCTTGCGGGATTTCCTCTTCGCCGATGACACTGCTGTTACTGCTCACTCTGCTGAAGACCTTCAACAACTTATGGACCGTTTTAGCAAAGCCTGCCAAGACTTTGGACTAACAATCAGCTTGAAGAAAACACAAGTCATGGGTCAGGGTGTGGATCCACCTCCCTGTATCACAATCTCTGAACATGAACTGGAGGTTGTCCATGACTTTGTGTATCTTGGCTCAACTATCTCTGAAACTCTCTCCTTAGACACTGAGCTGAATAAACGGTAAAGCGGCTACCACGTTCTCCAAGCTTACAAAGAGAGTATGGCTTAATAAGAAGCTGACGGAACATACAAAGATCCAGGTCTATAAAGCTTGTTTCCTGAGCACATTCTTGTACTGCAGCGAGTTTTGAACCCTTTATGCATGGCAGGAGAGAAAGCTGAATGCCTTCCATATGTGCTGTCTCCGACGGATTCTTGGCATCACCTGGCGTGACAAAGTTTCAAACAACGCAGTCTTGGAACGTGCTGGAATCTCTAGCATGTTCACACTTCTGAAACAGCAGCGTCTACGCTGGCTTGGACATGTTGTGAGAATGGCTGATGGTCGGATTCCAAAAGATCTCCTATATGGAGAATTAGTGCAGGGAAAGCGCCCTAGAGGGAGACCACAGCTGCGATACAAAGACATTTGCAGGAGGGATCTAAAGGCCTTGGGAATGGACATCAACAGCTGGGAAACCTTGACCTCCAATCGTTCAGCGTGGAGGCAAAAGACCCAGCATGGCCTTCTCCAACTGGAAGAGACACTTGTCCGCAGGCTGAAGCAAAGAGACAGACCCGAAAGCAGCTAAACCTGGGACCTGGGCAGGGGACGGAATTTATTTGTCCTCAGTGTGGAAGGGATGGACACTCTCCAATTGGCCTCTTTAGTCACACTAGATGTTGTTTCAGGACCTCCAGTCAGAGCAGGATACCATAGTCTTTAGAGTCTGAAGGATGCCAATGATATGTTTAGATAATTAAAACAGTGGGAAAAAATATTTTAATAAATAAGCAAAACCCAGTGTTAAGTATTTTTTAGCATTGTAATCTAGCCACTGCATCCATTTGTGTAAAAGTATTGATTTTGACAAAGTGGTGTTTTCAGGTTGCCTCTTGCTAGTGTGGATTCAAAGAAGTTTTCACTGTCATTGCCTTCAAAGTTTTATTTATTTTATTGATTTAACATATTGATATAACACCTTTTCCTTCAATAAGGAACACAAAACATGAACATACAATTATAAAATAGCAAAATTAAAAACCCAAAGATTAACAGCAAAATAACTCAGCAGAATAATAGGAGATCAGGGAAAACAGTATGGAACAAAGGGGTCTTCAGACACTGGAGTCTGCAACACTTCCATTGGGCTAAGGAAGGAGGGAATTCTACATTTGTGGAGTCTCCACAAAGAAAGCCCTCTCATATATTACCACCAGCCATAACTTAAATTGTGGCGACACTTATGGGAAGGCCCCTTCAGCTGATCTTAAGTGGCTGGCTATCATATTTAGCAGGAACCTTCAGGAACCATGGTCCCAAGTTATACAAGCTTTAAATATTCTCATCAACATCTTGAGATAGACTAGCAGTTAGTGCATTTCCAGTAGTAGAAGCCACATTTTGCCCCAACTGCCATTTCTGAACGTCTTCAAGGGCAGCCCCACAAAGATTGCATTACAGAGTTATCCGAACTTGATGCTTCTAGCAGCAGTGCAGAATCGAGGACTATTACCACTGTGAAGCCATTCCTTCTAGACCAACAATGCTCCTGTTTTTTCCAGATTTCATTTCAACTTCTTCACTTGCATTTCATCCCTTATTGACTTCTAGCAAGGATTCATGATATCTTCCACTTCTCTGGCCATTGACAGGAAAATGAATTATAGCTGGGTGCCATCTGCACACTTGTGACAGACACTAACTCCAATCCCCACCTCTGATAACTTCCCTTATCAGTTTCATGTATATGTTAAACAGAGGGAATAGGAAATCTGCATGTTCTTCTTTCCCTCAAGAACCTATTAAAGTTATATGAAAAACTTTCTTTAAGAGAACAAGCCCTACAAGGAAAGATTTGAGGGAACTCAATATATCTAGCTGAGGAAGAGAAAGCTATAAGGGGATACCTGAAGGGCTCAGATATTCAAATACTTGAAGAGTTCACATGGAGGAAGGAACAAATTTGTTCTCAACTGGTTCTGAGAACAGAACTAGATGAAGTGGTACAAACTGCAAGAGAGGAGATTTTTGATGGTGAGAGCAGTTCAGCAGTGGGACCAAGGAGGTGGTAGATTCTCCCTCACTGGAAATCTTCAGACTCATCTCAGCTGCCTCACATGCTCAAGTATTTCTTTTTACAGATAGGGAGTTGGACTAGATGACCTTGTGGTTGCTTTCCACCTCCTTACCTCACACAGTTTCTTCAGATGTGAAAGTGAACATAAGAACATAAGAAGAGCCTCCACTGGATCAGGCCAAAAGCCCATCTAGTCCAGCCTCCTGTATCTCACAGCAGCCCACCAGATGCCTCAGGGAGCACATTTGGTACCTGCATCTGGCTTTTTGTGGTTGTCCACTTCTATACACACCCCTCATGGCTTGTAACCTGTGATAGTCCTTTCCTCTAGGAATTTGTCCAATCTCTTCATAACAGCAATAAGGCTAGATGCCGTCACCACATCCTGTGGCAGGGAGTTCCACAGACCTACTACATTCTGGATTGATTTATGGGCCCATGGAAATGAAGTTGTTCCTTCATTCATATAGTCCACTGATTTTCAGTCACCGTGCCATGACATGCTGGTGCTGCGGGACTTTGGGGAAGGCAATTTATTAGGAGGGCAATCGGGATTCGAGCTCTCTACCACCAGGATGGTGTGTCTTGTTGATGGTCAAAATAACTAATGGTGTGCCTTGTCTATTTTAGTGCCTTATCAGTGTGCCATGAGATGAAAAAGGTTGAAAATCTCTGACATTGTCCATTTAAATAAAATTGGAAGTCCTAAAGTCCTACAACCACATAAAGATCATAGTAAAGGACTTTTAAAAAGTACGGAGATGGTGGATCCAAGGCCACAGATCCTGAGACATACTGCCCCTGACAGTGACACAGAAGGTTAGCAACAAATGTGCGAGCTGCTTCGATTGAGACCTGTAGAATCTACAGGTCTTGATATGGAAGAAATCCCATGAAACAATGTAAGGACAATGTATGCCTAGATTTCTTACTTGTGGTCTAGAAATATACTTTCTGCAGCTTGTGAAGCAATGACTTTAGGAATAGAAACAATATTCTTTGCTTTTTATAATCCAGAAAGAAAAAAGAAATTCGATGCCCAAAACAGAAAAAGAACACGAATAACTGATTCTATACAAGAAAAACTAAAAGAACAGAAAAATTGCCTAACACACCAGGAGTACAGTTAGAGTACTAAAGAACTGATACTGTCTGCACTCCAACTATCAGCTGCGCCCTTGAGCCTAATGTATAAGATTTTCATTGTAATCCTAAGCCAATGTGTTCAATAGTACTTATTCCTAGGAAAGTATGGTTAGGGTTGTAGCCTTTGACCACTATATTTTTGGGAGGGATGCAAAAAAATACTACACAGTAATTGAAATGAGTATTGTTACTCCATCAGTTACACAAACTTTTGAGTCATAAACACACATCTAGCAATTGTGATGATCTCATTCCAAGCTCCTTAGTTAGCAGAACAGCACTGAAAGCTGCACTCCTAAAGACACTTTCGTGGGAGTAAGACTCATTGAACACCATGGGGCTTACTTTTGAGTGGACATGCTGGAAGTGTACATACAGCAATATATGCTACAACATAATATATGCTATTATGCTAATAATCTCAATATTAGCCCACACAGAGGAATGTGTTTATTCTAGAAACTTTAGCCATCATTATTGAGCACCATTAAAGTCAATGAGATAATTCAGTCATGACAAATATTTTAAAATTTTGCAGGTGACCCAGTAAGATTTTTGTAGCATATGTAGCACCTGAACCATTTCAGAACAAGGATGTTGTCCCTATAGAATAGGCAGACGTTGTTTTTTAAACCCTTCCAGGTTTTGCTATTGATGAGCAAAACCTGCCTCAATTTCCTCTTCTATGCAATGGTTAAAGGTATAGGCACTCTGTCCTCCACTCAATATGGTCACCCTGGATGTTGTTGGGATAGAGAAGGCTGTATTTAGTGCCTAACAAATATGTTGGATTCCTCATAGTCCTGGAAATCTTAATTGTAAATCTGCATTCTGCTTAAAACAGGATTAGAAAAATAGCCGGAAACTACTATATGTCGGCATGCCGGGGTAGTTTTCCACTTCATCTCATACTCTTTCCGCCTTATAACTTTGTCCCAACTGAAGAGGGGAAGGAGGTATCAAATCTACAATTGAACCATACTAGATATGGTTTGAGATAGATTACTCTTGGCACAGATGTGCATACTGGTAAAATACTAGTACTTACCATGTTTCAGTGGGGGCTGGAAGGGGTTCAGTAATACAGCACATGTTTTGTATGCAGAAAGTCTCTAGTTCAGTCTTAGGAAGGGCAAGGAAGTCTTAGGAAGTCTTACCTTGGACAGTTAGTTAGATCAGCTGTTCCCAAACATTTAGGATGGGGACTCCTTCTAGAGACCCACATAGGTTACAAGACTTTTAAAAAGAGGAAATCTAGAAAGGAATATTTCTCTAGACACACACATAGGTTACGCAACTTTTAAAAAGAGATCTACAAAGATTTATTTATTAGTAATAAATAACCAGAAAAGACCTTTAGACATTTTCCTCCCTATATTGAACAATGCGTGCAAACTGTGGAAGCTGAGCTCTTTGCAAGGTAATTAGCAGCTAGTATTATTTTGAAGTAGCATCAGGGCTTGAAGCAGTTATTTATCTGATCTTTCCTTCAGCCTTTGGTGACCCATCAAAACTCAGGCTGAGACCCACCGGAGGGTCCTTCCTGACTCACAGTTTAGGAACCACTGGTGTAGACACTATTCAGGTGGAAAAACCCTGCTAGACTAGATATAAGGCTTCCTTGAGGGCACTGTTGAAAGTTTATAGTTAGTGGATTGGTTTTGCATTAAATTATCTGGGTATTAATAGCTGAAAACTTGGCAAAATGATACTCCATTTCCTAGGGAACCTGTACAGTGTTACTAATACAATGTAAGCATAAAACAACAGAGATACTACAGAAAAGAGCAAGATGTTTTATATGCCACACAGACTCTTAAATTCCCCCAGGGAAGCTTCCCTGAAAGAGAGGATCAGTAAAGTGTTTAAGAAACATCCTATGCTTGTCTACTCAGAAGTAAGTTCCATTGAGTTCAATGGGGATTACTCCCAGGAAGGTGCTCTTGGGATTTCAAACAGAATCACACTCAGTTCATTCTCCTAAAATCTAAAAAGCCTAAAAGGCTGTATTTTATTAGGATTCCTCTTGAGCCCATGGATAACTTTCAACTAACTAACTTTCTTTTGAGGATGAAAATTAACAAGTCCTCTTATTTTTGATTGCAAATCATACTCCAGTAAGAAACTTCTGGCAAGATAATTTGAACATTTAGATCAATTCTTGGCTAAAAAAATTATTTACAAAAAGAATACTTGGTTCATTTTAATTCCTGCTAATTTGAAATGAAATATCAGTATGGATATAATTTAGCCTATTTAATTGAAATTACAATTTAAAATCCAATAATTGTTAAATAATACAGATTTCAAAAGATTCTTCACTCCACACTGAAAATGAACTTAAAAACATACTAAGAATACTGAATACAAAATTTTAGGCAAACTGTAAGGAAAGTTTTCTTTAATGTCCGTTTAGAAATTACCTTGTAGCATTCGTCAAACCACCATACAATACAATTTGTTACATGCCAGGGGCATGTCTACTCAAAAGTAAAATTGTGCTCAATGGGTCTTACTCCCAGGAAAGTAAGAATCCTAAGACTGCAATCCTAAAGAAACGTTCGTGGGAATTAGAATCATTGAATATAATGGGGCTTACTTTTGAGAAGACATGGCTAAGATTGTGCTCTATTTTTTTTAGATGTTAATTTTTAAGTCACAAATCCACAAATTGCAGGTGATTTCTTAAGTTTTCCAAAAAGTTTCATTCCAAATATATTATACTTACATGTACTAATTTATAGTTTTATTTTTTACAGTTTTATTTTACTTTTATTTCATATAATTCCTTTAATTCTTATACTTAAATCAATTAACGCCTTTTCGATTTTGCTTCCCAAATCTCCCTTTAATATATCTTTGTTGTTTTATCATTTTTTCCCTGATGTAACATTTGTATAAATTAAGTGTGCAATCCTATGCCTGTTTACTCAGAAGAAAGTCCCATTTTATTCAATGGGGCTTACTCCCAGGAAAGTGTGTTTAGGATTGCAACTTAAATCAATTAATGGATTTTGGATTTTGCTTCCAAAATTCCCCTTTGGTGTCATGTCATTTTTTTCCCAGATGGAACATTAAGTAAACAAACACTGAATTCACGTGAGAGAAAATTAGTTATATAAAAAAGAAATTAATTCAACTATAATTTTATAACTATAATTTTTCGGGTTTTTGTCACCGTATTAAGGCTGCGATCTATGCACACTTTCCTGGGAGTCGGTCCCATTGGGTCGACTTGTGAGCAGACCTGCCTAGGATTGGGCTGTAACTTACTGTTCCTATTGCTGGGAATTGATCAGAGTCCCATCTAAAGTCCAATCAAAAAAGCAACAGAAGGCTGCAATCCTAAAGACACTTTCCTGGGAGTAAGACTAGTTGAACACAGTGGGGCTTACTTCTGAGTAGACATGGTTAGGATTGTCCTCCTCATCTGGATCACAGCGATGCTCAGCTTCAGGATCACACGCATTATGTGATCATCCGATGTCCAAAATCTTGTTTCCGATGAGTAGCCACATCGAAAAGGTTGCCAAAAATCCCGATTTGCAAGATGTATCCTTTGCAAAACGAATGTTGCAAATGGCAAAAGAATTCTCCTTCTGGGTTTCAAGGATGTGGATTCGAATCCTCGACGGGGCCGCACCGTCTAACCTAGTGGCGTAGCTAGAGGGGGTCGGAGCAGACAGTCTTGGAAGGGGTGAGACTCCCTCCGACCCCCCCTCTAGCTAAGCCACCGGTCCAGCCTTGTTGCCCAGCTTCATCGACGGCATGTCTCTCGCTGCATCCCTGTCCAGGGTGGGTGGTCTTCATGCTCTCCCCATCCAAGGGCTGGATGGTCCTTCCCCACCTGTCGCACCCCTAACCAGGCTCTTGTTTGAGGGGGCGCACCCACCACTACCACCACCACCCACCACCCTGCCTCCTGTAGCCGCACCCTTGGGGGGGCTCCCCTTCCCCTCTCCCCCCTCTTTTTGGGATCCCTGCTCCGACGGCCCTTGTGATTGGCTGTCGAGCTCTGACCCGCGGGCTGGGCGTATAAAAGGGGGCAGAGGCGGGGGGCTCCCGTCCATTCCCCGGAGCGGGCACCAGGGACATGACAGGCAAAGCGGGGGACGCGCTGACCCACGGCAAACCCAAGCCCCCCGACGGGGCGCCCCCTCCTCCAACCTCAAGCGCTGCTGGGGTTGGGCTGGGAAACAAGCCTGGATCGGGACCCCCAGCTCCGAGATGCACCGGCTTCGGCATCCAAGAGATCCTGGGTTTGAACAAGGAACCCCCATCCTCGCACCCTCGAGGGACCCTCGACGCCTTGCCGGCTGGGCACCTGCTGGCAGCCCGCTCCGTCCTCAGCCCCGCCGGGGTGGGCGGCGTGGGAATGGGCTTGCTGGGGGCAGGCAGCCTCCCCGGCTTCTACGCGCAGCCCACCTTCCTGGAGGTGCTGGCCGACCCCCCCGGCGTCCACCTCCAGCCCCTGGGACGGGGCCCCCCGCAGCTGGACACCAGCCAGACGGCCAGCTCAGGTAGAGCCCTCTCCCCTTCCAGGATCCAGGACAGCCCCACTGGTTTCCTAGACGGCTCTATCTATCCCGACACCTCACGAGACCCCAAGAGCAGCTGTCCAAAGATTGGGGGACGTTTCTGAGCTCTACCCCCCTTCTCAGGGACTCCATTCGTTCCTCCAGATGTGTAGGCTGCAATCCAGATGTGCATCCACGTTTTCCTGGGAATCAGCCCCATTGACCACAATGGGACTGTCCTCTGAGTAGACATGCATAGGACAGGGATTTAAGGCTGCAATCCGATCTGCATTTTCCTAGGAGTAAGCTCCATTGACTTTCATGGGGCTTCCTTCTGAGTAGATATGCATAGGATAGGCCTCTGAAGCTGCAATCCTATTCACACTTTTCTGGGAGTAAATCCCATTGGCTACAAATCCCATTGGCTACAATGGGAGTATCTTCTGAGTAGACAAGAAAAGGATAGGCTTTAAGGCTGCAATTCTATCCGCACTTTCCTGGAAGTCAGCCCCATAGACTTTCACGGAGTTTCCTTCTGAGTAGACATGCTTTAAGGCTGCAATGCTATCCACATTTTCCTGGGAGTAAATCCCATTGATCGCAGTGGAAGTATCTTTTGAGTAGACATGCTTTAAGGCTGCAATGCTATCCATACTTTCCTGGGAGTAAATCGCATTGATCGCAGTGGAAGTATCTTCTGAGTAGACATGCTTTAAGGCTGCAATGCTATCCACACTTTCCTGGGAGTAAATCTCATTGATCGCAGTGGAAGTATCTTCTGAGTAGATATGCTTTAAGGCTGCAATCCAACCCACACTTTCCTGGGAGTAAATCCCATTGATCGCAGTGGAAGTATATTCTGAGTAGACAGGTTTTAAGACTGTACTGCTATCCACACTTTCTTGGGAGTCAGCCCTATTGACTGCAGTGGGATTTACTTCTGAGTATACATGCATAGGTTTGGGCTCCAACAATCTCACATCCTCAAACTGAATAAGAACGAATTAGAATGGATCCTACTGTGGGCTGACAAAAGGAAGGGGCCAGATTTGGATACAATTCAAATCGAGCTCCTTTAACCTGAAAACAACGAATTGGATCCAAATGTGAGGTTCAGGAGCTGCACTTTCCAGGCTAAAGATTCTGATTTATTTTTCCTTCTCTGAGATTTTTTAAAAAGGGGAATGAAAGGAAGGAAATAATAAAAAGATTATAATCTAGGGCAGAATAAAGAAAAGATGAAAATAAAAATTGAAAACAGAAGCTCGCCTGGAAGCTCCAATGGAAAGCCAAGTAGCTATTTTGAGTTTCCAAAAAAGAAAAAGAAAAAAAGAAACCTATAGATGAATCCGCCCAATTCCCCTTGGTTCAAGAACAGACTTTCCTTGTCCCATCCTATAAATATAGGACTGATTGAGGAAACTATAAGCTTTCTGGGATCCCCAGATAGCAAAGTCTGAAGGTTCCACTGCTATCCTCACCTGTTATTTGGCTGTGAAATCTGCCTACTTTGAAGGGGCTATTGAGCCCTGTTATAATCTTTTCTTTTTTTAAATATATAGGGTGCAGTCCTAAGAAATTTAGGCTGGCCTAACTCATCTGGCCTATCTTTCCATGATGGTTTGGGAGGTTGGTGTATTCCTAACCCCCCAAGAGTGGGGCAGAAGTGTCTTACTTCACTTTTGTGACACCCCCAGGTCAGCACAGGACTTATGCCAGGGCTAAGGCTGGCCTAAGTTGAGCTTAGTATTGCAGCCTTAATTTCCTACTTTTGAAAAAAATGGAAATTTGGAAAATGGGAAAAATGTCAGGCAAACTGGGATCCAAACCCAGGTGGAATAAAGGAGAGGCAAGGAAAAGAGCCTGAAGCAAGTGAAGCATCTCCTGCCTGGAGAGGTGGGACTGGGAACCCCCCAAAAAACAAAATCTGAGCTGAGCAAATGGAAAAAGCCCCCCAGTCCTGATTCTCTTAGGACAAGCCTGGAAGGGGTGGCGCAACCCAGGCATGCTGGAGCAGCCCTAGGGTGGGAAAGGTGTGGGATCTGGCCCAAAAGACCACCAGCCCCATTGCTGCCACCTTTCTGTCCTCAGATTCTGAAGATGTTTCCTCCAGCGACAGAAAAATGTCCAAATCCTCCTTAAACCAGAGCAAGAAGAGGAAGAAGAGAAGGCACAGGTAAGCCCTTTGCTTGGCTTGTGAACCCCAAGAAGAGGGGAGGGAGGTTGCCTGGGCAGGCCAGATTCAGGATGCCTTGATATTCATTCAGCCCTGATGAAGTCAGGATCAGGGCCCAGAACCTGTGTAGGAAGGAGAGCAGCAAAACTCTGGGAATTGGTTTGCCTTCTCTGTATTTTTTAAATTGTCCAGGCTCTCCCTCCGGCTTGTACAGAAGGAGTCCAGATTCAGATCTAGCTGCCACAAAGGGGGGGGGGGGGAGACACAGGCTGGATTTTTGAGTCCTTGTCTGATGTTGTTGATGTTCTCAGTGTCAGCCCCAAGTGGCTCTCCTTCTCCATCACTGCTCATTCAGCTTCTCTTCACCACTTTCTCTTCTTCTCCCAAGGATCTGAAGCCCCCCTTCCCAGGAGCATGTAATCCTTGGCTAGTGATCCATTGTCCAAAAGGTGCAGGGCAGGGGGGAGAAATCTGCAGGAGTCTCTCCACCTTCATTCTCCAATGATCTTTTTATTCGAGAAATCTGAAGTTTATTTGTAATGGCTGGAAGCCTTTAAAAGCAAATTAAGAGATTAGATGCTATCAAATCTGTCTTATAAAAGACCTGAGCATTGATACCTTCTCCATAGGTCTGATGAACTCTGTGAGTCTTATCAGGTTATCAGTGGCCGGTGTGAATCGGATCTCTGTCTGTCTGTCTTTGCTGCAATTTTTAAAGTATAGTGCTTCAAGTACTGATGTGCTCAGGCAAGAAACAGAACAGTTTGGAAAACAGGACATGTCTCTAAAAGGTGGAGAAAGTGAATAGATCTTCTAAGGGAATCTGTCCCCACCTTGGCCCTTGTCCTCATCCTTTGGGAATTGGACACTGACTGTTCTTTTTCCAGAGCTGTTGTGAAATTGAAATCCCAGCATCTGAGCAGATGGAAAGGATACCTAGGAACATCCTCCCATGGGAACAAATAGCAATTCCATTATTATGGGGAATTCAAGAGGACAGGACTCTGCAATACAATCCCTGGACTTGATTTGGGAGAAATAATTAGATTTCTACCATTGTGAATGGTAGAATATGTGAATTAATACAAGCTCTGGTGAAAATGCAGAGAAGGGACAACTGACCTGAATACAGGATCATTTCATTCAGAATTACAACTGTAAAGGCAAAGATCATGCCTCAATTCCCTACAAATAATCATGGAATATGATATCTAAACCCTGACAAATGAACTGGAGCAATGTATAAGAGTGAGCTCAAAATTTAAATCAAAATTAAAATCAGAGTATTGCACCACAGTTGGATCCAGAAATAGGGTGGCTCAAAATTGGAAGATTCTGGTGTAGTGTTTGTAATTTTTCTTTTAATAATTTTTCTCCTCATTCAGCATATTTGACTTGTCAAAAATATCTGATAGCTAACCGGTTGTCTCAACAAGTAGTTGCATTATGAGAAGGAACAAGATATCTCTATAAGGTGTAGCAAAAAGAAGGTGTTTTATTTACTTATTGTACAAAATAAACTAGATGGGAAAATCTTTCCTAAAAGGAAATTTAAGATTGCATTTCAGAAGATTGCATTTCTTGTCTGCTGATTTTGTAGGAAAACTGTCCACCAATAGAAGTTGTATAGTTTAAAAACAACTCCCTCACCCCATTTTTCAAATCCTAGAGTCCTAGAAGGGGGTGCACAATGAGAGAGAGAGAGAGAGAGAGAGAGTGAGAGAGAGAGTTTTCCATTTGCCATAATCAGAGAAAAAGCTTTTTGATAGAAAAGATCTCTTCTGCTGCGATGAAATATTTGTTGAGATTGCCTTTAAAATCAGAGAATTTCTTTCTCAAGGAAGCTCTTGCTCACCTAGAATCAGTGTGGTTGGGGTATACTGTGTAACCATTCAGCCTCCTTGTATTGAAAAGCTCCTTTTGTTACCTTTATTGTTGATCTGATACAATCCTTAGGATTTAAAGGTAAAAACCTCTCCATTGTACTATTGGGAATGTGTACATCCTTTCAAATATTGTTTTGTATTTAGTAATTGCCGTATTTCGTTGTCTTTTTGAAGCTCTGTTTTCTTCATTTTAGACTGCAGTCCTAAATTGGGAGTAACACTTTCCTGGGAGTAAGACTCATTGAACACAATGGGGCTTATTTCTGAGTAGACATGGTTAGGATTGTGTTACCAGAGGAGTAGGGAGAGCTTAATTATCTGTTTCTCTTTCTTTTGCTCTTTTTTTCTTTGTGTGCGTGTATGGATAAAAACAAAACACATTTAAGATTTCGATGAAAATGCTGGAATGCAAACAGCTTCTTGAGTAAATTAATATTGGAAATGGAGGATTTCCACGCTCCAGGAATTGATCTGGAAGCTGGGTGCTCATACTGATCTGTAACACAACTAGTAGATAAAGTAAAACTGTACATTCTCTTCTCTGCCGGCATCTTCACTCCCCCCCCCCCCAAGCTGTCCTTCTTGAATCAGCTCCTAGATGCTAGTTTTGGGAATGACTTGTCTACAGATACACATGAGACAAATAGAAGCCCAGCTTAATATGTGTGATGTGTAAACTAGGAGGAAGACTGCATTTATTCTGAAGTGTGTTGTTTAGAAGAAGTAGATGCTTACTACCCTGTTGCCAGTGTAGTACAGCTGAGCTTGAAACTGGTTTTTATACCTGACACAAGTGTTCAGGATCTGGATGGTTCTCTTGCTGGATTTTACTTACTGTAAGTACATTCTTACTCAATGAAGAGAAGGGCTGAGGATGATCAGAATTTAGAACTTGAGGACTATATCAGTGTTCTCCATTCAGATGCATACCTGCTATTTATTGTGTAGTTAACCTGAATGAGGAAGCCCATTTACACTATCCACACAATATAGATGATATATTGCAAAGAAAAACCAAAGATAAAAAAAAGACTCTGAAAACTTTAATTTTACCATATAACCTAATTTTCAGAATGAAGCTGCCCAGTATGGTTATTGAGAGAAAAAACTCTGAAGATAAATATTGTCACTGAGAATTGCATTCTGCAAAATTAAATCTACTTAACTGTTTTGTCTTTTGAAATTGTACATTTTGAATCCCCTGTGACATGAATCTTCTATTTTGCAGTGACTTTCAGCAGGTAGTAGATGTGATGTTACATGTCACAGAAGAAAGTTGTGTTAAGTTCTAATTTGCTTTTAATTCATAGCATTATTAATTTTATTTGGGTCACATATAGCAAAAGACTATCCTTGTTAAAAATAAAAGGCAGATAACAGGTGATAAAACGAAATGCAGAAAGGGCTTAATTTTTAGCATTCAACAGGAAAGTCTCATATATTTGGACAATTTAATAAACTTGATTTTATACTTGAATTCTTGGCACATTTATCTGGACTCCTTGGATTTCAAAAACTAAAGTCTATGTAAAAAGGAAGGATGCTTAAAATTACAGTCTCAATTACAGAGAAAAAAATTCTAATATAGCGCTTAGACTGTAAGATAGTATACACATTACTCATGTATGTGGCTGTGGTTTCTCGGAGGAAAGGTGGGAGACCACTGTGATGAATAAGTAAAATAACATTAATGGTTTGTTGGAAGGACACATTAAGAAAGCTCCTTTCTAAATTTTTCTGCTTTCGCTTTCTAGGAGGTTGTGTTTTCCCTTTCCTTTAAATCTTTGAGCTATTCTGCTTGAGCAGAGCTTGATTCTGTGATAGTTTTATTGACTGCTTAGAGATGGAGGAATCTGGAGCAAGACTACCCATTTAATAAGTTTCGAAGGTTGCAATCCAGCGGATTGCCCATAAAATGTCACATTTCTGAGGAGGACCCATTTGATCCCCCTTCTCCCTTGCCTCATTTTGAGCAATGTGTTACATTTGTCATAGCTTTACTTCCTCTTTCCCCCTTAATGTATGGTTAGTACCAAGTCAGAGTCCCATTTGCTTCAGGGATATTAGCCCATGCTACAATTCTATGCACAGGTAGTTAGGGTAACCCCCATATCCTAAAATCAAATTAAGCCCTTTGCGATGGAGCAGTTAGGTGACTTTACATAAGATAATACTAGAGGGTGATGTAACTGTGTGGATCCGTAACTGCTCTGGATTTTGCCTTAAGTATAACTGAGTTAATTGGGCAGTTAAGCTGAGTTAAGCTTTAGGTTAGGGGTGTCCAAATGTTTTGGCAGGAGGGCCACATCATCTCTTTGATACTGTGCCGGGGGCCAGAAAAATTTAATTTATATTTCAAATTTGAATAAATTTAGATAAATGAATATATTAGAGAATGTATTGTATATGAATGAATTCAAATACAGTTATAAACACTTTCTAAGAAAGAGAGGGGGTGATCTTCAAGAGATAATCTTATGATCTCCAGTTCATAAACATTTTCACAAAGAGAAGGTGAATGTGCCTTTCTGGCCTTCCTGGAGGATTATAGGGTTCTTTGCCCATGAGCTGGGATGGAGAGGCCTTGCCACAGACTGCATGAAGTCTTGCCACAGGCTGCATCTGGCCCCTGGGCCAGGGTTTGGGCACTCTATTTGTCTAGCATAAGGTTGCAGTGTACTTAATTTGATATGGATGAATTGCTGTCCTATAGAACCAAGTAAGCCTCCTTCTGTGTATTCAATGGTGGCAGTGATGTGATTCAAAGAAATTAACCAGTTCTGTGCCCATCTGGCAGCCACTTTTAAATGGCTATTTTTAAACTTTATATGTCCTATCTCTTGTTAACAACCAGTTCTATAGAGTAGGTGCGAACCTGCTGAGTGGTGGGCTTCAGGGGGTTATCATAGATTCTATAGAACCCTTTGCTAATGAGCACCTGGTTCTCAGAACCGGTTATTAATGAGACATAAAACCTGTTGTTCTATGGACATACAACTTGTTGTTAATTTATTTGAATCCCACCACTGTCACAACGTATTGTCTCCTTTTTTAGCTTTACCACCCTTCTAGGATTATTCAACTTGTTTTATTTTTACTTCTTTTTAATCAATGAGTGTTGCTCCTTTCAGGACAATCTTTACCTCCTATCAACTGGAAGAACTGGAAAAAGCATTCAATGAGGCCCATTATCCCGATGTTTATGCGAGGGAGATGCTTGCTATGAAAACAGAACTTCCTGAAGACAGGATACAGGTAATGATATTGCTATGAGACTCCCTCCCCCCCAAGATGACACTGCTCTCATTTGCCCTCCAGTATTGTTGGAAGGTCCACCTCATTGGCCTTCCAGTCACTTTAATTAGATGTTGGTGATGCACTATGTTTGAATGCTGAAGTTATGCAGAGATTTTTTTAATTAACAAATGTCAGTGTTGTGTCTGTTGTGTCTTAAAGTGCCACTGCCAGATGCATTCACTTTAAGGATACCAGCACTTAAAAAAACTGGCAGTGATCAGCAAAAACTGATGACCATTTATTTTTCACTAACCCAAGAATTGCTTGGTTGTATTGATTTCTCTCAGCTGTATCTCCTGCTTGTGTTTAATGGTTCGTATGTATCCTTTTAAAAATCATAGATTCAAAGCCTAAGGCTGCAATCCTAAAGACACTTTCCTGGAAGTAAGACCCATTGAACACAATGGGGTTTACTTTTGAGTAGATATGGTTAGGATTATGCTCTAATCCTGTGATGAACCCTTTGCTGGAAAAAAGTGCTAAGTCATGATCAGTACTGTGGAGTTGCTGGCAGCCATAGCTGACTCTGACAGTGCAATCCTAACACCTGGGGCACAAATCCCATACTGGCCTGGTGTGTTGAAAAAGTGCAGTAAGGCATTTCTGTGCCACTCCTATGGGGTTCAGGTCAGGGCACGGACATCTGCCAGCCTTCCCACACCACCATTAATGAATTGTGCTGTCCTAGATTGGTAAGGATTGCACCTCTTCCCCCAATGTCTCACTGCATCTGACTCTGGTGTTGGTGTGTCACACTTCAAAAGCAGCATGTGTTCTTTACGTTCTCCTGTAACACAGGAGAATTCTTAACCTGATGGCACTTGAAACATCACAACAATTAAACAATTAAACTTCACAACAACCTAAAAAGAATTGCAGTAGCTTAGAGTAATTTTCCAGGGTACAATGCCACTTACCATACTTGAAATGTGGTGGAAAGGAGTTTTAGGGAGAACAATTGATACACAGGATGGCCCTGTCCTAATTTCCTTGTATTTGATGTGCTTGCATCTATGGTGGCGTGCCTTGCCTCACACCTCATTGCAGCGATGTCTGTGTATATTTATAAAATATTACAACCTTAACAGTGCTGGGATGCTAAAGGAATTGCAGCATGAGGAAATTATGAACAACACAATAAAGATATTGCTGTATTTTAAGCTGAGTCACAGTTGGTGGAATCATGTTATGAGATACCGATAGAAATCAGTCAGCATTTCAAGCCTTTAAAAAATAGATTTCAGCTAAACACAATTCCTTTTCCCCCACGTACTTTCTTTTAAAATTTTGTCCTGTTGTGTTCTTCAGGCTACATCTGTGGAGCATGCTTCCGATATTTGCATATTTAGACATGGGTTGAGTGCCGACACTTCTCTTAACCTTCCTCCTAACATCCCTTGGGCTCTCACCTTCCCTAGCATCCCTTCATCAATGCTTAACCAAGCTATAAAGCTGTTACTTAAATTATGCACTATAAATCACCCTCTCTCCAAATCATTTAATCATTTGGTAGCTCTTGGCTGAACTCTATCCAATTTGTCAATCTTTATGGTAACAAGACATCAAATGGGTATTGCAGTGTGCTATGGAGGTCTGTGTCATGGAAGGAACATCAGATTCAGACCATTTAGCTCAATCATGGCTCTCCACTTACTTATTTAGACTGCAACCTTCTTGGGAGTAAGACCCATTGAACCCAATGGGGCTTACTATTGAGTAGACAAGGTTAGGATTGTGTTCCTACTTACAGGTTTCTATCCTGCTCTCTCTCTCCTTGCCAGGCATTCAAAGTGGCCAACAAAAAGTTATCAAGTACAGTGATGCCTCATGTAACAAATTTAATTCGTTCTGGAGGCATGTTTGTTATGTGAAACATTCTTTACGTGAAGTGGATTTTCCCATATGAAATAATGGAAACTCAGACGATTGGTTCCACAACCCCTCAAAATATTCATATAAAAATATTAACTGGATGTAAAAATGATGACAAAACACTGGAATTGAATTCAAAACATGCATTCAGTGTGCATGATCTTATGAAGTCTACTTAGGCTGCAGTCCTAAAGACACTTTCCTGGGAGTAAGACCCATTGAACACAATGGGGCTTACTTCTGGGTAGACATGGTTAGGAGGCTGCAATCCAAGACACCTTCAAAGTGTCTCCCCACTTTCTCCTTCTCTCCATCCTGAGCCTCTCTCTCCCCTCCTCCCTTCTGGCTAGCCCTGAGCTGCTTCCCTCTTCTCAACTGCTCTTCTGTCCCTCTACCCTCCTGTGGACACCCGGCCACAGGAGGAACAGCATGGAAGTGTTGCTTTCACTATGGGCAGGTGCGCTAGGCAGCCCTGACGCTTTTTAAACAGACTGCCGGCCAGCGCGTCTGCCCCAACTGAAGCAGAATCCTAGATAAATTTTTGTTTGTTACGTGAAACATACTTTACGTGAGGCGTTCTTTATGTGAGGCATCACTGTATACATATTAACATTAAAATGACCTAAAAACAGTGCATCAACATAAAGCATTTTTAAAAGACAAGACTAAGATTAAAAAATAAAACAACAAAAAGGTAGCCCATAAAAAGTAGACACCATAAAACACCAATTTTAAAAAGTCCTAAACTTGGAAGTTGAATGTAAAAAAAGAAATGCTTTTAGGCCCCACTGGAAAGCCTCTAAGGAAAAAGGTTTGTAAGCTAAGAGGGAGGGAATTCCGTAGTACTAGTGCCACCACAGAGAAAGCCTTACTCCTTGCTGCTACCCCTCTTATCTCCAGTGCTGGTAGCACCCCCAAAAAGACACTCTCCAATAACTGGAAAGGATAAACTAGGTTTTATGAAAGGTTGAGTGAAATCCAGAGTAACTATGGGGAGTTACTCCTTGCTCCAGAGTAAGAACAAGTTACTCTAGATTGCAATATGAATTTCCCATAGATTTTCACTGGAAAATTTCACAATTTTCACTAGGTGGTGCAGTAACTATGGGTGCACGTAATGTCTCTTATTTGCTCCTGTAGTTACTCTGGATTGTGCCCTTAGGCTGCAATCCTAAAGACACTTTCCTGGGAGTAAGACACATTGAACATAATGGGGCTTACTTCTGAGTAGACATGGTTAGGATAGTGCTATGTGTCTCTTAAATACCCTGTTTCTAAGCTGTTTAGGGCTTTAAAGGTCAAAACCAGCACCTTGAATTGGGTCCAGAAACAGTTTGGCAAGGCAAACAAGTGGCCTGACAGAGTTGAACTGCTGACCCCAACAAGCACATGGGTCATCTCATTCTGCACTTTTTAAAAACCATCTTCAAGGGCATTCCCATGTAGAGTGCATTATAATAATCCAGTCTTGATGGATTATTGACCAGGCATGGATCACTGTGTCCATCTCTGAACAATCCCATGTATGACTACATCTGGTGCACCAGACGAAGCTTGGCAAAAGCTTCCCTGGCCGCAGCTGCCACCTTGGAATCCAGGAGCAGTTGCAAATGCAGGCAAACCCCAAATGGTCAGCCTGCTCCTTCAGCAACCCTGTTCTGTGCAGGATGATATTCTAGTACCTGTGTCATTGATTTCTGGATCAGGAGAATCTCTGTCTTGTCTGGATCTTGTCTCAGCCTTTAGCACGCATCCAGGTTCAACCATCTGCAGGCATCGCCCAACCATCTTCAGGTAACCATGCTTTAAGGCTTCAGCAGTCACCTTCAAATGTGGTGCAAAGGAAAAATTGAGATGGGTGTCATCAGCATACTGAGGGAATTCCATTCCAAATCCCCAGATGACTTGTTGCACTTATTGTTTCTATTAATAATTTCCAACCATTATAGTCTGTGACTGTGTAATTGATGTGGCTATGATGCAAACAAAGCAAATATTGCAGGATCTCTGAAAGTCCTGCTGGACAATGCTTTATTTTGTGCGAGGAGTTTTTTGATCATGTCAGTTATACATGTTCTCTGGCTTGCTATCACACCCGTTGTAGAAAAATGGCTTTTTCCCATATCTCTGGTTGCAAAATTGCATTTATGAGAAAAAAGCAAATGTCACCCTGGGTAGCATTTTGGATACAGGCCTTCACAGTGGTGGCACCCTTTGAACTCCTTCCCTATGAAGACCTATCTATGCTTAACATTACTAGGTTTGACAGGTGGTAAACAGAACAATTTAATGAGAATGGTTCAGTTTACAAACTGATGAGGATGCCAAATGCTTCTTTGCTTGGTATTTTTCTAAGTGCACTTTATTTGGGTTTTTTTTGGTATATGCCTTGTTATTGTAGTATTATTGTTGATGTAAGCTGCTTCATGTGTCTAGAAAATCAGCTGAGAAATTAAAATACTACTACTACTTGGAGAGAGGATATGGGGGAGTCAGAGGGACTCATCAGCTCCTCTCTAACATTCTGTAACCTTTACAAAAGTGTATGTTAACACTACCTTGTTTGTGTATGAGAGTGACATTAAAAAACCCGAGTAGTATAGAGGCTGTTACTGCAGGCAAACAAGCATTACCACTTCATGGGTTCATGCCAGTGATTTTCAACCATTGTGCTGTGGCATACTGATGTGCCATAGAAGGTCTACAGGTGTGATGAGGGACTTATTAATAGGGCATTTGGGGGATTTTTTGAGCCCCCTATAAGAGGCATGGTGTGCTTATTAATGATCAAACAACTGTTGATGATCTTTTTTGGCCTTAGTTGGCACAGGAAGGTCTCAGAAAGAGTCTATGCCCACCTTTGGAAACCAGATATAGGACAAATAATTAATTTTGCAAAACCCGAGCTGCTTGATCAGAACAGAGCTCTTCAACTATACTAACAGTGTATATTAAATTCAGTTCCAAATTATTTGCAGGACTGTACCTGTGTCAACAACATAGTAAGCAAGCAAGAGATGAAAAGATAAACATTTATTGAGAGAACTAATGAAGATCCATATTTCCTTTCTACGCTTAAAAAATGGCAGTATGAAAAATTATGCTTTTACACATTTTGGAGTGATGAATACAAATGTTTGTATGGTTTTCTTAGTATTACCTTTTACTATGGATAAAATAACAGGGGCAGCAGGGAGCAACATTAAAGCTTTGCAGATAAACATAAGTGCTTTTGGGATTTGAAAAAGGTAGCAAGTGTGGTTTGGATGCAGTCCCCTAGATCAGCTATATCAACCCAATTTAGTTAATGCCTTGTAAAGCATGTTTAGGGCACTGGGAATGAGCCAAACAAGGGATTTGCATGGTGGAGTCAAAGGTCATAAGGGATGATCACATGTGGCAATGGTCTAACCAGAAGAACTGGTACATTGTGAAATTATTCCATATGAACATCTAATTCACTTCTTCACCATCCATTTGTTTCCTGGCCACTGCTAGTCAGTGGCTTCCTGGAACCAACTGGATACATGGGTAGCTGCTTTGGCATCTTTGGGTACTGAGAAGCTTAGACTGGGCTGTAATTCTTATATAATAAAGAAAAATGATAAATAAACGCTTTGAAAAGTCTGAGGTGGGCAGACTTTGGCAGAGGAGATGCAAATACCTTCCTCATAATTTCACCTACAGACCAATTTATATGTGACTTGGTTGGCTGAGAAGGTAGAGCAGTAACCTGCTTTGTTTTACACCCTCTTGCAGTCTGTGTCACAGCGTGCTGCTCTACTCTGACTGGTCCCGACAAGGGAAAACACATCAATCTTCTATTTGATGGATGTTATTTGCTGTCCTAGACTTCACCTTAGATCACACCAGAGAAGGGAAGAGATGAGATTTTCCAGACATTACCTGTGTTCATTAGCTATACCTTCTTTAATAGTCTAGAATATGAACATACAGAAAAATGACATTGGCTGGAGTCTGGGAAGGAACCTTCATAGCCCAGTTTTTGTTTCCTGCCCCAGATTTGTTAACTTGAGTATTAGCTTCAGTGCAGTCATGATACCTCCTTGTCAACATTCACTATTTAAATGTTTTCAAGCTATGAAGAGGAAAAAGATTGGGAGAAGTGGAAAAAGTCTTCAGTGGAACAAACTGTTGCATTAAAAAGACACAGATAATAAACTATAATTCCATTGCTAGGGAGGTGCAGACTGCGTGGGGGTGGGGGGAAGGACACGACAACAACACTATGCGGGCTGACACCAAAGGAGAGGAACTGGAGAGTGAAAGATGGAGCCTAGGTGTATCTAGTATAGATGGGGTGACCATACAGAACGGAGGACAGAGCGCCTCTACCCTTAAGCATTGCATAGAGGAGGGAATTTAGGCAGGTTATGCTTTTTAAACCCTTCTATAATGAGCCAAACCTGCCTATATTCCCTACTTTATGCAATGCTTAAAGGCAGAGGCACTCTGTCCTCCATTCTATATGGTGACCCTGTAAGAAGGGGGGCAGATTGCAGCCCAAGAGACTTAAGTGCAGGTTAATTTTGTTTGATTTTACTTTATATTTTCTATTTTCCTTATTATTTTGTATTCTATTACAGTATTGTCATCATTTTTATATGAATATTTTTGGGTTGTGGAATGAATTGTCTAGTTTCTATCATTTCTTATAGGAAAATTTGCTTTGTTATACAAGAATTTTGGATTACAAGCATGCTTCTGGAATGAATTATGCTCGTAATCCAAGGTGCCGCTGCATAGTAAAAACACTGAATAATTAAAAGCAAATTGGCCATTATGGATGTGAGTAGGAAGGTGCCTGTAAGCCATGTTTGGCAGAATGATTCTAGGATTTGCAAAAATATTTGCAAAAAAAAGTATCACCATTTCACACCTGTGCTAGCATCTGGCAGACAGCAAGGGCAGTGCCTGGTATCCCTCTTGCAATCAGCAATGCAGACTGTGTGCCACCTTTACTATGCTTATTTAACTTCATATTCCTTTTACAGAGTCATAGAAAGCGAATAACCTTGACACTGCATTTGAATAGGCAGCCATAAAGAACTCCATGCCTTGTAAGAGCTTTCTGTAACAGATCTGAGAGCTGGAAATTTCCACACCAGCATAAATCTGGGCACTAGCTGAAAAAAGTGCCCAACGGTGCAATGCTAACCTAGGCCAGCACAACTCATTGGTCTTCCCCTTCCTGTGATGACATAGGGTGGCAAGCACATTTCTGTGCAGTGGCCTAACCTTCCCCCAGGAATGGTACAGGAATTATGCCTGGGCTTATGCTGGCCTAACTGGAGGTTAGGATTGGAGCCCAAATCAGATTAATATTTTCCAATATTTGATAAAGATAGGTTTTGTGGGCGTTGCATTAAACAACAAAGCTCTCACAGGGCAATACTGAATAAGTACATTATGTCCAGAAAGGCTCACCAACTGGCCATTACAATTAAAAATGCTTTGAATTACTTCAGAAAATAAAGTTTCCTGAATTATGGAAAGCACATTTTGTACATTTGTAGTCCTAAAATATTGTGGATTTCACATAGAAACATCACTAGAAAAACTGTAGAAAACACGTAGGAACATCTAGAAAGTGCAGCTTTCGTTACATTTTGCTTTCATAACTAAACAGGTGCTCCACAGCTTCATGTGCTTGTAGAGTACAAAAAGGATGATTTATGCTGGTGGAAAGCAGACATCCTTTCCCTGCTTCAAAAACATGAACCTTATTTGTTAGACAGGCCGCTTGGTCCATAGTGATGCTGGATGCTGGAGTAGAGTGCATGGGCAAGAGGAAGTTGCGCTAAAGTCATTAGCAATAGTACGAGGTGTTGTAACAATATCTGTCTTCCATGCAGCTATGCAGATTAACAGATACACAGATGAATGGAGGTCTTAGGATAGAGAAGTGATGTAAGAGGGTATCATTAGATGACACCAGATGAGATCACTGATGAGGGTGAGGGTTCTAGAAAATCAACAAACAAAAGAATACCAAAGATAGTGCTTTCCCACAGAGCTTCATATACAGTACTGTACATTATTTCAGTCCTTTTGGCAACTACCACCATGAAAGGCAGGACAGTAATAATGTTCCTGAATTTAAGGAGGATATGAAGAATGAGAGAGGGAGGCTTGTCATTATAACTGTCTTATAGCTATTTCATAAAAAAGGTATAAATTGTATTTATTCTGAATTATATTTATTCTGTATTTGTCTGAATAACAGAGAAATTGCTACAAGGTGTCATTCTGTTTGCAGGCCTTTGTGCTTTTAACATCTGCATGCAAATCAGAAATAAACAGATCCAGAGTTTCCTGGCAAGGAGCTGCAGTGATGGGAAGAAAGTTTCCCCTGCTGATCAGCCTCATTTAATTCAACTGTTAAAGGCACAAGAACCCTCAGATGAGAAAAAATTGGTAGCTTAATGATGTATTCTCAAGCATTTCAGCTCAGGTAGGACCAGCTTCTGAGAATGAAAATATGTCCTGGGCTCCCTGAAGTGATGTCATCAACCTGGAAATGATGTCATAGTGGATGTGACATCACTGGGATGGCAGCATTCCTCCTTGTCTACTTAGCATAGTTGTGGAGTACAGTGTCTATGATAATTATATAGGAACTAGCTTAACCTATCTGTCATTGCAGGAGTAAAATTTAAAGAATATTGGTGGGCACTGGTGGGCACACTGGGCACCACTGAGCACTGGCCCTTGCACCAGCAGGCACTGGCAACCACCAGCGGGGTCTAGGCACTAACAGGCACCTGGAATCAGGCACTGGATAGCATTTGGGGTTACTGGCAGGTACTGGTGAGCAGGAGGCACTGGCTGTTGGCACTGGTGGGCTAACAGGCATTGGAAGCCAACTATGAGCAGCAGGCACCTACTGGGCAGTGGGCACCATTGGGCAGTGGGCACTACCAGTGACAACCTGGCACCATCAGATAGCAGGCAACACTGGGCATTTGGCATCCCTACCAGGCATCACCAGCCAACAAACACCACTAAACACAACTGGGCAATATCCGTCACTGGGCACCAAGCATCCCTGCCAGGCACCGGACACCACTAGGCACCATGTGTCCCTACCGTGCACTTTTCACTGTGCACCAGCACTGGCATCATGAGGGTAGTGCAATTAGTGCAATCCACACTGGGTGACGTGGCAGGGGAGGGTGACGTGCCAGAGGGGTTTGAAAACCCCTCCGGTGCATCACCCCCTCTGGTGCGTCACCCCCCACCCACGCCAGAGGAGAGGACTGCTCCTTAGCCGGAGTGCTCCCCACTGAAGGGCACATGCAAGTTGTTTGCGCATGCATCCTTTAGTTGGGGAACATCCCTGCTGAGGGAAGGAAGCCCTCTCCTCAGTTGGAGTGCTTCCTGAAGAAGGATGCATGCACAATGTTCGCTGTGAACTGAGCATATGCCACTTTTGCACATGTGCAGTTCGCCACTCTAGCCACTTGCCCTTTCTTAGGAATGGCAAGTGGCTTCAGTGATGAACTGCGTATGCGCCAATGTTGTGCATGCTCAGGGGAGGAGGTAATGTGCCAGGGTCCCACACCAGCTGACGTGGACCCTGGTATTGCCCCTGCGCGGACAAGTTACACTCGGCACTGAGCATCTCTGCTGGGCACTAGGCACTGGGCTGGGCACCAGCAAGCACAGGGCAATGCAGGGCACCACTCAATTTTAGTGGGTCCTTACATCACAGAAAGCATATGCTCCCCAAATTTCATGTTTCTAAGTCCAAGGGTTTGGGCTGGGCATTAATGAGTCAATGAATTAGTCAATGTTAAGTATAGGGACAAAAACACATTGCACCCCTTTTTATTCTCTTCCAGTTGGAATTTCTAAAAATCAGTTCTCAGTGGGTGGCTGGCTACATCTTGGAATAACTTCGCCACATTTCACACTTCTAGGTATGGCAGCTTTGGCTGGGTGTGAGTGAGTGAGTGAGTGAGCGAGCCTTTGGTTTTATATAAATGTGTGCATGGATGTGCACTTGTGGCCCTCTAGTGGTTCATTTTACAACTGCAAAGCAAGTAAACTATAAAGTTTACTATGGGATATTTGTCCACAGACACAGACTGAACCTTGCTTCTTCAAAGTTGGTTACAAAGCAGTTCTATCCATGACTCCTCAACAGTGAGCCTCATTTAGCTCAATGGCTTTTACTCTCAATAAATGTATACTCCAGAGGGCTGCATCGATTCGTCATGCTGTTAATAATAAAAAGGAGAAAAATAATCAGCACACAAAAAAATTAGGAGATGATAGAGGTGTCTGTGTACATTAGGAAACAATTTTAAAAGGACTGAGAAGGCTACTGACAACTTTCCTACATGCCTGCCTTCTGCTGGGACAGAGAAGTAAGAGGTCATGATTCATCTAAGATTACCCTTATGAGTAGTCATACCCTACGATCCAGAGTAAATACAGGAGCACATAAGAGACATTACGTACACCCGTAGTTACTGTACCACCTAGTAAAAACCTAGGGGAAATTCATACTGCAGTCCAGAGTAAATTGTTCTTACACCGGAGCAAGGACTCCCTGTAGTTACTCTGGATTGCACCCTTCATCTACATTTACAGGCTTAACTAGTAGCTTAAGTTCCAGGAGTAGGCAAACTGGCATGATATAACACACATTCCTGTTTTAAATATAAGGCACTTTTCTAATGGACAAAGGTAAGCTGCAGAACATATCTGATCCATTTTGTCACTATTGTATTTTTTCTGTGGCAGAGATGATGCTTCTCTAGTATTCCATCCAGGTTGACCATATGACTGGAAGTTTCCAAATTTGTCCTCTTTTTTGCCTCCTGTCTGGGTGTCCTTCATAAGGGCTTCATTGTCCTCTATTTTGGACCTCTGCAATGGTGTGCAGTACCACATCATGTCATATGTCGCTGGATTCGTATTGGAAGAGTTGAATCTAATGTAAAAATCAGTTTTGAAGTATCTCCTTCCTATCAAAAGTTATGGCCAAAAAACTAAAAATAAAAAATATGCATTGAGCTCTGTTCATGGCAAGTGCCCAGTATCATGGCTTTACTCATGAGTAGGCAAATGTACTCTGCCGGAAAGGCTGGGCTGAGAAGAATCCAAGACCTTGTCCACCTTTTGAAGTTTGGGCATCTGGTCACCCTGACATTAAAGGGAAAGTGGAATGCTGCACTACCTGTAGATGTGAAATCTCATTGCCTGGAGCCATCTAGTGGTTAAGAGAAAGAGTTGCATCAAAGACAAGATTATGTTAGTGGAACAGCGAACTAAACTGATGTGTTGGGTGAGTGAAGATATATATAAAAACAACATTTTTGCACCAACTCTTTTGCAGTGCAGATATACAACCCTCATTTGAGAAAATGGTAATTTGAATTAAAAATGCCTCTCTTCCTGTGTCTATTCCAAATTAACTTGACCACACTTTTATACAAACAACATGAGAGGTTTCAGGGAGCTTTAAACCTTATGATTCCAATGAAACTCCAATGTCAGTGCATTCTGTCACTTTATATAAGCTCCAAGAACCTTCATTTAGGCATCTCTGTAACAGTGGTGGCCGGAGAAGTTCACAGTTGGTGGGACTAAAGTCTTTTGCTCATATCGTGAAGTGATATGTACAAGTCATATGTTGTAGTAATTTAATGGTACTATTAATACCAGTAGAGCTCAAACTAGCAACTGCTATGCACTTCGAATACATATCGTGTCCAGACCATATCCAAGAATTCCATCAGGTGCTTCACAAAGTCCTCCTCATTCAGAGAACAGGGACACTCTGGGTCTCATGCCATTTACCCAGTTTCCTAGAAAGCTGTGTTACAGGACATCAGGTCAGATCTGGATCACATAGGCCAGCCACTTCTCACAACTTAACCAGATGATTTTTGTGAGGATAAAAGGGGGTTGAGGAAATGACATGTCTGACTCTTAGAGGTGCTTGGAAGGACTCAAACTGAACATTTCTTGGTAAGAGGGAAGACAAATTTAACCATAAATGCCTACCAGGCCAGGCCTACCTTTTTATACCAACTATAGGAACCAGGCCTGTTGCAACAAGAAGGAGAATGTTGCTGTTCCTTTGTTTCCTTATATAGCAACTGGTTCATATTCAGAGCCAAGGAGATTGGAAGTGGTACCCAAGGGGTATCTACTCAAGGCTATTGGTTATATTAATTAGAAGGAATCAAAACTTTTCAGCTAACTGCTGCTGAGGTCAAAACAATTAGATGAAATTGGCCTTCCTTGAACTGAGAAGACTCTCCTAAAAGGATCTTGTCAATTGATTCTTTAGTCTTCCAACCCCTTCCTCTTGGCCTTGGAGATATCTGAATGAAAAACCAGCTTCAAGCTAGAGCAGAGATTTTCAACCTTTTTCATCAGATAGCACACGAACAAGGCACTAAAATTGTAAAGGCACACAATCAGTTTTTTACCATTGACAAAGCATCGATGTAGATGTGGGCAACCTCAAAACGCCAGATGCAGGGGGAGGCACCAGGATATTGGTCCTATGTGCCCCCTAAGGCATCTGGTGGGCCATGGAAGTGGAAGGAAGTAGACTGGATGGGCCTTTGGCCATATCCAGTGAAGGTTCTTCTCATGTTCTTAAACACTTGTAGGTTCAGAGTGGTTTGGAGGGTTTTTGAGCACACAGAACTTGCTGGACCTCTGCCTCTGGAGCTGAGTGTCCTACTGGCTGCTTGCCACATTGCATTGCTGGTCTTGCTGCCAGACAGCAGAGGTCAGGGGGTCCTGTGTGTACCATCAGGCACCACCTCAATTACCACTGGTGGTATGAGTACCAGTGGTTGAAAAACATTGTTCTAGTTGTTATAGGAAGCACAAAGTTTAGACACCTTCATTGGAACTATTCCTTGCCTGCTAGTATTCCCCTTTATGCTACAATGGCTGCAATCCTATTCATGTCTATTCTGAAGTAAGCCCCACTGAGTTCAATGGGGGTCTACTACCAGGAAAGTATGCTTAGGATTGCAGCCTATGTATGTATAAATACATACATACTGTGCTTTTCCCATGCTAATGTGAATGCCCAAGGCAGCTTACTAGTGACTGCCTGGCCCAAGGTCACCCAGGAAGCTTGAAGGCTAAGTGGGGATTTGAACCTTCCAAGTCTCAGTCCAACTATCTAACCCAATCAATCCAATCCCTAGCCTTTGTGTGTCCCCCGACTGATAGTAGTGCAGAGTCCTCTGCGCCATCCTGGCAGGTTGCTGCTGTCCGCCCAGTGGAGTCATCAGAGGGTTAAGCTGTCGGCTCTAGAATGTTAAACAGGTGTCAAAGGCGCCTCCATATATCCACAGATTGCAATCAAATTCTTTGCCGTATGAAAAGATAAATTACTCAGGCGATTCCCGCTTCGTCCCACTCATCAGGCCAGCGCCAGACGGCGAGCCATTTTTTAATGTGCTAACGACCTAATCAAGCAATCAAGTCGGAGAAGATTGCGGAGTGACCCCCGAGCATCCATCTGCCAGCCAGCCAGCCAGCCCCCGCCATTCATTTCCATTGCGCCAGGGACAGTACAGGCCTGATGCTTTCCCTCGAAAGGGAAAGGACTGGAGAGAGGGAAAAGAGGAGGGGGAGTCTCAAAAAAAGATTCCATGGAGAGGCTCTCAAATGATTTCGATTCCTAAACAAATTAACACCCAATTTTCCAGCCTAATTAGTTAAATGAGAAAAAGCTGGTGGCATGAGCGGGTGTGGTGGCAGCGCAAGAGGGAGGGGGGGCCTGCATGGTGGAGAAACCTCAGCACCACCATGGCATTAATTAGCGCGGGTCAATGGCACCGATCCCCTGGGAGCAGCCGCTTTAATTTCCCGTGATATTTCAGTGCCTGAGGCCCATCGATTCAAACTGAAATTAACTTATTTTTCAATCAGGCCCGGGCTGCCCCTGGGGCCGGCTCTTCCTTTGCCTCCTCCTGAATAGACCGCCAGCAATTTTTCATCTCCAAGCTGATGCCTGAAGCAGGAGGGGAAAGGAGGGAGATGCAAGGAATGGCAAATGGGGGGCTGGAGCAAGTATACACTAATAGATTTCTGCCTGGCAGGCTCACCACTCTGGGTCATGTAGCCTTCTGGCTCTCTCTTGCCAGTGGGAGGGGGTTCCTGTGCTTAAATGCAGGGTTGCCAGATACAAACAGTGTAGAGTGCCTTTACCTTTAACCATTGTATAGAAGAGGGAATTGCGGCAGGTGTAGCTTTTTAAGGGTGAGCCAATGTCATAACCACGGAAGAGGATAAGTCTCCCTCAAAATGTAGGACACCCCAGAAAAATGTAGGGCACGACAAAATAAAAGCTAAAAGCACTCAAGTATATTGCTTTCATGTAGTTAAACATTTATTATTAAATTTAAAATTATTATGTATGTTTCATGAATTGCAAGAAGGCTACATGCTATCTGCTCACAAGGAAAACAATGAAGTTTTTTCCAGGACACAAGGCTAAAAAAGAGGACATATCCTGGAAAAAGAGGACATACAGCAATCCTGAGCTTTTTATACTTTAATTATTGAGAGCTGCACTTGTCATAATTCCCTTTTATACAATGGTTAAAGGCACTTTGCCCTCCTTTGTATTTGGTAACCTATGGAAATGGGGAAGACTCCCCCAAGACTCTGCTCTCTTCACTGCATCCTCCAGCCTCCAGAACCCTTTCTTATATTCCATCCAAGCATCTCTCTCTCTCTCTCTCTCTCTCTCTCTCTCTCTGTATATGTGTGTGTGTGTGTGTGTGACATCAGTTAAATAATGAAAGAGAAAATCCCTGCCAAGACAGCCAGAAGCCACTAGCTCAGAGAGTAATAGGAAATTAATTATATCCCTCTGCTGAACCATGAGACACACGGACTGGGTCCTGCCACTGCAGCGGGAAAGTGAAAATGCATGCGCAGTCTGTAGCGCTGGGGAAGTGCTTTTGTTCTAGAGTCACCAGGAGTAACATAAAGTTGCATTGGGTGCCAGATCTGTCCTGTGGGGCACAATAACTGTTACTTAGATCATAGATCATAGAATCATAGACGTGGAAGGGACCCAGTGGATCATCTAGTCCAACCCCCTTCCTGTAGCAGGAATTTTTGGAACCAATTCATGAGACTTGTGGAGGAAAAAGCAACCTGGTTTAAATGTGCACATTCAATTTCTAATCATTTGGTTTTTCAGTTACTGAGTACAGAATGAGTGAACTGATGCCACTGAAAAGCAGTGGGTGGGATGATGTTCAAATTCTGTCTTTGTTGTTATCTGTGTTGGTTCCTTCATGTGTAGGTTGTCTCTTGATGTTGCAGTTTTCAAGTGATGGGCTTGCATGTGTATTCCTAGCCTTCTCCTAGGAATGAGGTACTATAGTTCACAGCGTATACTAAGCATCAGGAGGAAGAGGGTGGAGTGCATCATTAAAAACAACAACAACAACAACAACAACAACAACAGGCAGAGTTTTTTTGATCCAGGGCTCAGCATTGAAGCATATTTTGCATACAATCAGAGGTGTAACAAGAGTTTAGCATAGGATGCAATCTGCCATGGGTGACAAGGCACCAGGGGGCACCACTGATACTCCTCTGGCGCTCCCTCCTGCACTCCTCCTCGGGTGCACTCCGGGGCAGCCATTTTTTAATTGTGTGCGGCTCTGGGTGTTCCCAGCACTGGTAACAGTGACATGGGCCTGGAATAAGCTTCTCCCCGCCTCGTGGCCAGTCAGAGCCCTCCTAGCAGCCTCAGCAGTAGCTGCTGCTGCTAGGAGCGCTCTGACTGGCCAGGAGGCAGGGAAAGGAGCTTCCTCCAGGCCTGTGTCACTTTTATCAGCCCTGGGAACATCCAGAGCCACGTGCAATTCAAAAATGGCTGCTGGCTGGGCCAGGAGTCTCTGCCGCCTGCTGCGCAGCCAACCCTCACTCCAGTCCTCCAGGACTCGGAGCCACTTGGTGCCTGCAGCACCCCGCAGCCAGCTATGCCTTTCCTTCAGCTGCCAGGCCGCTCTCCCCCGTAGCCTGTCCACCAGCCAGCCTTGTAGCCCAAGCCAGCCCGACCGCTGCTTCCAGAGCCCCAGTGCAGCCGGTCACTGACTCCATAGAACTCCCACAGCCTCCGGAGCCTTCAGGTGGCCAGCTGCTTCTGCGCTGCAGGGCACATTTTTGGTCGGCGGCACCCAGCAGGATATGTGTGTGTGTGTGTATAAGTGCAAAAGTCTAGTCCTTTGCAGAGATCTCTTCTGATTCAAGCAGGGGGTTGGACTAGATGACCTCCTGGGATTCCTTCCAACTGTTTTGATAGGGGCAAAATTTCAGTCCTTGCCACGGGTGAAATTTTGCCTAGGTACGCCTCTGCATACAATCCTCAAGTCTTGAATATGTGGGGGAATAAAAAGAGCATCTTTGAGCATGATCAAAGTTAAGCTATCCTTTTGTGTATGATAGGCAGCACACACAACTCTGAAATTAGGGGATAAGTCTTTCAAGATGGCAATCAAGAGGCCTATTACCTCTTCTTTTGAAATTAAGTTACAATAATAATAAAAAATGTTGATGAAACATCTTTTGTGGAATTAAGCACTGAGACTACACATGCATGTTCCCCTGCTAGCCAGAACAAGAAGCACCATTTTAATGTGGGTTCTATTAGAATGCCAGAGCTGAAGGGATCTTAGAGGTAATCCAATTCATCCCACTACTGAATGGGAACAGGAGGCCATCCACACCCCACACATAATGAGGATGAGTTCACTTTGTATGAAACAGGGTGGTTTTATGGATTTTTACAACTTTTATGGATGATAAGCCATGATGGGTATGTGTAACCTCTGTATTTTAGATGTAGGCAACCTCAAAATGCCAGATGCAGTGTAGGGCACCAGGATACAGGTATATTGTCATCTTGTGTCTCTGAGCCATCTGGTGGGCCATGTTTATGATACAGGAAGCTGGACTAGATTATCTTCCTAGTGGATGGATCATTTTCCATGCCCAGAATTTTAAAAAAATTTAAGATGGGTGAAATCTGGCTCCTACCCACACCAGCTTGACATACATTGGCTCTGGCATCCCAGACCCCCCCCCCCAATTTCTTTCTTTTGTGTTGAAACACACAGACTAGCACGTGATTGTTAATGTATGTGAAAAGCAAATGTTCAATTTAAAAAATGGTATTTTTAAACCAAGTTGAATTTGTGTGCAGTACTCATGTGGCTGACCTGACTTAACCATGATCCTCTTTGCAGGTTTGGTTTCAAAATCGAAGGGCCAAATGGCGGAAGAGAGAGAAATGCTGGGGCAGGAGCAGTGTAATGGCAGAGTATGGTCTATATGGTGCAATGGTACGTCACTCCATCCCGCTGCCGGAATCCATCCTCAAATCAGCCAAGGATGGCATAATGGAATCCTGTGCTCCTTGGCTGTTGGGTAAGAGATCAACAATGAGTATGCAGTCTATCTCAGTCTACCCAGTTTCTCTGCCAGGGCCTTAGGGATGGAGGAAAATAAAATAATTGAACTAGGAAAGTTAATGGTTGATTTTTTTTCTATAAGACTGGTATTTGCCTAGATTTTAATCCCTAGGCTCAGATTATTGGTCATCTGCCAATAGTACATTATTTTAGAAAGAAAACTATGTTAAACCCAACTGTACAAAAGCTCTTTCAGGTCCCTGATTTTAAGTCTGGGGCTTATGTTTGACTCTCATAGTGATGTGAAAACAGTCTCACTGTGGTTGAGTTCTACCTCCTCAACAGTGGAAAGAGTTTACCACACAGATATCATGTTAGGATGGCAGATGTGCAGGGAGCAGGAGGTGAAGTCAAGACCTGGCACATATGCCAGATCCTAACTACATTCCCAGGCAGTGTATGGCAGTCCTGGACTGCTTGAATCTGTGGTGGTGTTAGAGGAAAAGTTTCCCCTTGCCCCAAGCTGGCATAGCAGCAGCCCCGAATTTGTACTGGCATGCTAGTCTGCCTGTTCCAGTGCAACTTAGCATTGCACTGTAGAATTCCAGCATTCTGTTGCCAAACAGATACGAAGCCAGGATGGTTCCAGGTTGGTTCAAGATGGGAGATGGACTGGAATCAGAAAGAATCAGTTTCAAATCACCCCTCAACCACAAAGCTTCCTGGGTCAGTCATTCACTCTCAGCCTTACCTACCACACAGGGCTGTTTTGAAAAGAAAGGATAAAAAGCTTTGTATGTCACCCTGGGCATTTGCATTAGCATTGGAAAGATGGGATATTAAACAGACAAACAAACAAACAAACAAACAAACAAACAAACAAACGAAGGAAGGAAGGAAGGAAGGAAGGAGCTTCTGGGTAGTTTTGCAAAAAGGCATTGAAGTTACCCTATTGTTTTTCCTCAACAACTAATATCCAAAGAGACACTGTCTATGAATATTTTAGTTTTGTTTAGTTACCCTGATTATGAGCTGCTGATATAGACCTGTCTTCCTCTGTGAATTTTTCAAGTTTCTGAAACTATGTAAACTGCAGTGCTGGTCTTCACTATGGAATTAGCAGATTTCTTCTTGTTCTCTTGCTCTTTGCTTAGCTCTCCTTTTCTGCATTCCAAACTTATGCTAAAAAAACAAAAACAGAAAAAATACAAACTTTTGGCTTCTTAAAAATGTGCTGCTTCACACTTTTGTCTGCATGAAACTCAAGAGATAAAAGGGAGACAAAGACAGAGGGACTGAGGTGTATTTGTGAGAAGAAAGTAGAAATTTTTTTCCCCAGCCCTGTGGGTGAAAACACAACTACTTTTCCCTCCTTGGGGCCTTATTCACCATCAGATTTCTTGTATGAAGCACATCAATTTTTGTATGACCTCCTAGTGTTAAGTGGTCCTGTGCCTATGGGTTTGTTTCACATCTTTTACTGAAATAGGTCCTTGCCACTTTAGACTGCATGTTCTAAACTGCAGTCTTTGTGCCCATCCCAAAACCACGCCTTCAAAAGTGTAGATTTCCCTTCCTGGTTCCAACTATTATCTCTACTTGGGGGTAGTTCCTTCTTGATAAACTTCTCCTGCCCCCATCTTGATGATGTGATGATGGAATCTAGCTTAGATACATTTAAGAGGGAATTGGACAAATTTCTGGAGGAAAAATCCATCACAGGATACAAGCAGTGGGCGGAAGTGGGCGGGGCCAGGCCCGGGTCAGGGGGCGGGGTCAGGGTCAGGGTCAGGGGCGAGCCGGGGTCAGGGGCAGGGTCAGAGTCAGGCTTGGTGCACGCACAGTGCTTCTGAAGCTCGGCTTCAGGAGACGCAGTGCACTTGTACCAAATGTGACGCAAGTGCACTGTGTCTCCTGAAGCTCGGCTTCAAGCTTGGCGCAAGCACACTGTGTCTCCTGAAGCGAGCTTCAGGAGACGCACTGCGCCTGTGTCGAGCATGGCTTGATGCAGGTGCAGTGTAGGGCTTCCCGGGCGCGCTGAACCGGTGCGCCCAGTTTTCTGGCTCCCCGCTAGCCACTGGATCAGAAAGAGGAAGCGGTTCAGAAAGCCACTGGATCAGAAAGAGGAAGCGGTTCAGGTGATCTGGCTCGAACCACCCTCTGCCCACCACTGGTTACAAGCCATGATGCGCATGTGCAACCTCCTGATTTTAGAAATGGGCTAACTCAGAATGCCTAATGCAGGGGTGGGCACCAGGGTGCAAGTCTCCTGTTGATGTGTGGGCTCCCTGAAGCATTTTGTGGGCCACAGAGTGCTGGAGGAAGCTGGACTAGATGAGCCTTTGGTCTGATCCAGCAGGTCTCTACTTATGTTATTATGAAAACACATGCCTGACACCAGAGTTATGGTTCAGGTGTCATCCAGTGGTGGGCTTCATGGGGTTCTCACAGGTTCTATAGAACCCTTTGCTAACGAGCACCTGGTTCTGTAAACCCGTTACTAATGGGACATAGAACCTGTTTTAATTTAGATTATTAGGACATATAACCTGTTGTTAATTTATTTGAATCCCACCACTGGTGTCAGCATTGGCCCAATTTCTCACCCACCCCTGGCCTTTCTCTGTCAGAGAACTGAGGTCCCCCTTCATACAGGGCCCAGTGCAGTGGGCTCTCTGTGTGACTGCTGTTTGAAGCAAGGCTTTCTGCTTTTCCTTAATTCTGGCCTCTCTTTATCTTTACTGTTTTCAGTTCAAGATGGCTTTCCCATGCCCAGGCGCTTTTCTAAACCCGAATACCAACAATTCTTTTTAGGGATGCACAAAAAGTCTCTGGAGGCAGCGGCTGAGGTGGGAAGAAAGCCGGAGGTGGAACGCCAGGCACTGCCCAAGCTTGACAAGAATGACAAAGAAGAAAGGGGTCCAGATTCCAAAACCGCCATTTCCCAGGAGGAACTGAGAGAGAACAGCATTGCTGCCCTTAGGGCCAAAGCTCAGGAGCACAGCACCAAAGTCCTAGGGACCATCCCTGGAGACCCTCCAGCCCCAGTCAGAAAGCCAGAGAAAGAGGAAGATGCAGCCACGGCAGAGGATGAACGGCAAATGGAAAAACCAGATTTATCACAGGAGGAAGAGAAGCTGATTTAGAGAGATAGTGGAAAATCAGCCATCTCCTCAAAGACTCTCTTGGGGCTGTAGCCTCCTCTCAGACTAACAGGGTCCCTCTTGTAGTCCCTACACACATGTAGGGAGGCCCTACTTGGTCTCTGTGCATTTCAGGAAGCCACAGGCTCAGGCCACATGTTCTGTCAGGTGTGTCCAGAGTTTTTTTCAGGAGCATATTGCCCCTACTCTCCCTACCCTCAAGAGCTCTCTTGCTCTACTATCTCCCCCATTTCCAGGGGGTCATCACCATCTTAATCCAAGAGGAATATAAGCTAGCTAGGACTTTTGACTTCCTCAACACCAGCCAGTAAACCAATGTTGGGTCTTTCCCTTCATGCATTCTCTGTTGCCCGAGTCTCACCTCACGCTTACAAGGAATATTTATGTCATTTTATTGTACATTGTTGGAAGTGAGTCTTTCTCCTTGTCTCGGTCAAATTGTTAGCCTTCCCATAGAAGAACTTCCTTCTGTTCAATTTTATGTTAACTTATGTAAATATATTCACATTTTAAACTGCCCATTGCGTAGCACTGAGGCTGAGTTTTAATAAAACAAAAAAGGAAAAAAAATCAAAATAAACAAGAAGACTGCCACTTGCAAAAGTAAGGACAAATTCAAAAACTGGCCAGGTGGCAACCCTACCTCAGAGAAAGTCTCTTTCTCACTGCAATATCAGAATTACTGTTGGCAAAAGAGGCCCAGTGCAATGTGAATTATCCATTCTAAATATGCCCCTGTTGTGGCTTGTTTATGGCCCCCAGACTGCAGCATCCCCAAAACCTATTGTCTTTGAGTGGCTACATTATTTTTTTCCCCTTTAGATCAGATTGTTCCGGGGGAAATCCATAGAAACTGTAACATATAACTTTGAGTTGATTCTAATGATTGCTTAAATCTTCAATATGTATTTTTCCTAAGGGAATCACAGATTGTTCTGGAATGAATAGGAGCACTTAATTATTAAAAAAGAGCAGTGTCAGGACTCAGGGCTGCTTAGGTGTCATATTCTCTTATCCGATCGCTTTGCCTCCATCCCAATCCCACCCCCTGTCCCAGATCTGTAGGATCCCACAGATTTGATTAGTGATGAGGGAAATGTGCTTTGTATATGCTGTTCTGTTACTTATATTCAGTTGGCGGTGTGATAACCAGTTTCAGGGCATTGCCCTTGCAAAAACCTAGTTTATATTACGCTAAGGCCAGTTCTCTATAGTGTTCTCTAGACAGATATTTTGTTATTTCAAAGAAGGTTCAAATGAACATTATTTCAAAGAAGGTTCAAATGAACATTAAGAAACTGAGAAAAACCAACTTGTCCCTAGATAGCCACATTTCTAGAAAGGGGTAGTTTTAAGTTTTTTAATTTGTTTTTTAAAATATTATAAGTCTTTGATATATCACTCAGCACTTGATTTTTTCCAGACGAATGTGCAAACAGTTTCCATTCAAGTGCATTGTGTTTAAGGACATGTAAAAGTTATATCACTGGTGTTTAATCTGCATTGGCTTTTTCACACATGCTCATCCTTATCTGGTGGATGTAACTGACATTGTATGACAAGGATGGGTGGTGAATCAGTCTGATTAAGGCAGATTGTTTGTTGCACTTTACATGTCCTGGTCATGTGCAGTTAAAGTATTAACTTAACAATTTGTTCAATGTAAGTAATGTGAAATAAAGCACTTATGGACAGCCTACTGTTCAAGAGTTAAAGGGAGCATTCACATATCTATTCATGTCCATAGACAACTAATTTACAGACTGAGGTGAAGTCATGCACAAATTGTCATAGGAAATACCTTCGATTCCACAAGAACATTACCTGTCTGTTCTTCTCCTATGAAGGCCCTAAGACAACGTATCTCACGTCACATTCCCTTTCATGTCTTTGTTTCCAAGACTTATCATCTGAAGTTGCTAATTTTTTGTTTATGATTGATCTTCCCTTCCCACATCATCCCTTTCAGTCTTTGTTCCAAGTTCTTTGGCGTGTTAGATGGTAGCCCATGATGTGTAAATAATGTACATATGGTGATAAAAGTTGGTATTTGAAGTGTTTAAGATAAAAAAAGTTGTAACAACTTCTAGTCATTTGAAACCTGTGATTTTTGTGCCATTTTCTGTAAAGATATAAATCAGAATAAAACAGATGGGCAGAACCCATTTACTTGTTAACCAAAAAGAGCTTGAATACAAAATAGGATATCTTATTCTTCAGTTTAACTTCAATCCCGGGCAAAATATTAGAACAAATCATAAAACACACAATTTGTGCATATCTAGACAAGAACTCTGTGATCAAAAGAACCCAGCATGGATTTACCAAGAATAAATCTTGCCAGACAAATCTGATCTCCTTTTGTGATCAGGTTACAAGCTTACTGGACAGTGGCAATGCTGTGGATGTCATTTATCTTGACTTCAGCAAAGCATTTGACAAGGTCCCACATGACATTTTAATTGGGAAGTTGGAAAAATATGGGCTAGACAAGGCAATCATTAGGTGGATCTGCAACTGGCTCGATGGCCGCACTCAAAGGGTTTTAGTAAATGGGTCTGCATCAACCTGGAGATCGGTTTCAAGTGGGGTGCCCCAGGGCTGTGTCTTGGGCCCGGTTCTCTTTAACATTTTCATTAATGACTTAGAGGAGGGGATACAGGGGAGCCTGATCAAATTTGCGGATGACACCAAGCTGGGAGGAGTAGCAAACACAACAGAAGACAGGAGAAACCTCCAGGAGGATCTGGATAAACTGGAATACTGGGCTGTAACCAGTGATGGGCCCAGCCTGGCACAACAACTGGTTCCCCAGAAGTGGGCAGGGCCAGGCTGGGTCAGGGGGCAGGGCTGGGGTCAGGGGCAGGGCCAGGGAAAAATTAAATTTAAATTTTTTTTAAAATCAATAAATTAAAATAATTTAAAAAAATTAAAATTGGCTGTCATGAGACTTACCTCTGAGTAGTCAAGTTGGGCTCTCAGGCTGCAGTGCCAGCCACACTTTCCTGGGAGTAAGTCCCATTGACTGTCATGGGACTTACTTCTGTGTAGTCAGGTTGGGCTCTCAGGCTGCAGTGCTAGCTACATTTTCCTGGGAGTAAGTCCCATGGACTGTCATGGGACTTACTTCTGTGTAGTCATGCATAGGAATGGCCTCTCAGGCTGCAGCTGGGCTGGCCGCTGGAGCGCAGTTACAGAGGACACCCGGCCGGCACTTTTACTTTTGCTGCTCCAAGCGCCCGCCAAAGCGCCCCACAAGCCTCAGCAGCCGGGGAAAGGATGCTCCAGCACTGGGGCTTGTGGGGCGCCTTGGCGGGCTGCCGCTTGGAGCGGCAAATTTAAAAGTGCCGGCCGGGTGCCTTCTTTAACTGTGCTCCAGCGGCCAGCCCAGCTGCAGCCTCCAGTGCCGAGCACGAACAGGTCCGCCTGGTTATTGCGCCCCCCCTGCCACTATCGGATCACCAGCAGTGGGGGAATAGGAACATTCAGTTCCTAGGAACCGGACAGAACCAGTCTGGGCCCACCACTGGCTATAACAAATAGAATGAACTTCAACAGGGAGAAATGCAAGGTTCTGCACTTGGGCAATAAAAACCAAAAACACAGGTATAAAATGGAGGATACTTGGCTTGGCAGCACAACATGTGAGCGGGACCTTGAAGTAGCCGTGGATCACAAGCTGAACATGAGTCAGCAGTGTGATGTGTCTGCAAAGAAGGCAAATGCCATTTGAAACAAGAAACATTTTTACCTTACTCATCATATAATTTCATTAAAAACTGAAAATGCAGCACTTACAGTGTGAATGAAAGAGCTGCTTCATTTGTGTGCTGTCTTATTAAATTACACTGGAAGACTCCAGCTTCTGATTTTGAAACTGCATGAGAAGCATGGTAAGGAGCCTTTTTTCTCAACCGTAACCCAAAATAGATAGCTAGTATGCTCTGATGCCACAGCCATTGCTCACTCTACATATCTGTCTTGCTTTGAAGAGGACTGCAAAGCTGGTCTTGGATCCACCAGCTGCTGATCCTCTATCTTCATGTATTTGTTTATAAAGAAACTTGCAAAATTCTTCTTATGCATCATTCCCAATAGCCTCCTATCAAAGGGCTTCATCAGTTCAGATTTGCTTACTGAACAGTTGCCACCAAACCATTCACTTATCCCTACTTTCATATTCTATATAATGCATATTCTATATAAAAATTCTATATTCTATATAAAAATTATCTATATTCTATATAAAAATTATCAATTTCCATGCAAATTTCTGTGCAACAATTTTGCCTAAATTCGCTTCCACTGACTGCACCTCTTCCTGTGGCATAATAAGAAATGCACTGCTAGGGCCAAATTAGATGTGGCATTAAATCATTTCATTAAATCATAGATGTGGCATTTAAAGTAGCATTTGTGAATGAGCCTAAACTAGGTTGAAGCTACAGGGTGAAGGTCAGAAATGTTTAATCCTCTACCTCCATGCCATTTCCTTGACAAAAATTCTCCCAAAACTACTTTTGGGGCCCCCGAAGGTGCCATGGAAGAAACATGAACATTTGGGACACAGAAATTTTGCAAGTGTGCGTGTGTGTGTAGCAGAAAAAGGGGGTGGAAGAAAAGGGTTAACACCTTTTAACTCTACATTGCGGTAGAGTCTTCTAGAGCTCTCTAACTCTAAAAACGGAATGAGCACCGCACCCTAGAGTCAATTATGACTGGCAAGGCACCTGCAGAGGACACTTTTACCCTTTTAATCTATCTTCCAGATATTATTTTTTTTAAAAATCACTATTTTAACTTTCATATAATAAGACCTATCAACCATACATAAGAAACAACTTACAATCAATGACAAAACTATAATTACAACACAAATCTTTGTCAAGGGTGCAGACCAGGGTGACCAGATTATTCCTGAACCCCAGGGCCAAAATTCCTAAACCCAGGCTAAAAATTCCTACCCGCTTAAAAAAATTACCAAAAAGTGTATTTTTTTGTTTTTGTTTTCCGGTTTTTTGACCATAACTTTTGATAGGAAGGAGATATCTCAAAAATGATTTTTGTATAGGATTCTGCTCTTCAATACAAATCCAACGACATATGACATGATGGGGTACTGTGCACTATCGTGAAGTTTCAAAATGAAGCCAAAATGTAGGACAATGAAGCCAAAATGTAGGACACCTGGACAGGAGGCTAAAAATCCAGACAAATCCAGGATTTTCTGGTTATATGGTCACCCTGGTGAATACACAAGTAAATGAAAGCCAAATGAAACCTCGCAACAATGAACCGCTCATACATGTTGCCTGCTCACAAGGGAAAAGAGGACTATGAAGATTTTTCCCAGGACTCAAGAGTTAAAAAGAGGACATGTCCCTTAAAAACAGGACGTATATGGTCACCCAGTCTAAACTGGTGTGCCTAATTGACGGAGAACCAAGGTATGACTTTAAACGGACAAAAATGGTTCCTTATGATCTAAGGCTATGTGATATTTTGACCCCGTGCTGTGCAGAATCAATCAAAAAGTGTTTTGGTTATATTTTCAATCTGACAAAGGATTTTTAGCTGAGCTACAAGGCAAGTATATATCAGGTGGGAGTGAATTATGCTCACTTCTAAAAAACTCTTTTCAAGAATATCTGGCACTGACTCAGGAGGTAGGCGCCATTCACCTGACAATTTAATTGAGTAACTTTGTCTGGAGCCACTGTTTGTTGTGCACTTCATGACAAATGAGCAGAGGCAGCAAAGTACACCTAAAATATAGTGGGATGTTTTGTGCATTACTGCGGTTTTCAAGCACTAATGCTTCAGAGGAGAATATATGTTTATTGAAAACTGTAGCATTTTTATTCAATATATAGAAGTTAAACAAATTCTGCTTTTTTGGTTGGTTTTATTCCACCTTCTCACCTGGCGTCTAGTTGAAGGACAAATTGAAGAAAGCAGAGAAACACTCAAACAGATGGGCAAGTTCAAATATAACACTAAACCATGGTTCAGTGATAAGAATGACCTTCAAGCTTGTACGCATGTTTCCTTCTTCCTTTGACCCTTGTGCATGACGAGAGAGAAGGAACTGATATCTTGGGATTTCTGATCAGTGTTTCTGGTGTACCAGGAAATGAATTCAATTGTTAATTAACCAAGATCTGGAATGAAGGTTTAAGTCTGGTTTGCTTGAATTTAACCAGTTGGGAAAAAATTGTTTTTGGAAGTTTCTGATGTACCAGAAAACTGTAGTTATTCAAAACCAAAGTTGCAGTTTTCATACGCACCACTCTCTCTCTCTCTCTCTCTCTCTCTCTCTGTGTGTGTGTGTGTTTGTGTGTATGTGTGTGTGTGAGGTCAGTGTGGTGTGGGAGGCCAGTGTGTTACCACACTGTCACTCTGCCTTACAGTACAGATTCTTAGCCTACGACTTAGCTGGAAGCAGTAACATTCCTGCATATTTTTTAAAAAATTACAACAAAGTCAACAATGGTTTTCAAACTTTTTTGACTAAAATTCCCATTTTTTTGTCTTGGTAAAAATAAAGCAAAGATTTAAAAATTAAAAATAGTGCTCCAAATTAAAAAAAAAGATTTTAGGGCTCCAAAGGATCTTGAACAGATATGCCTTCTTTCTTAAAATACTACAAGCCAGTGTTTCCCAAATTGTGGATTAGGATAACCAGGGGGTTGCATGCCAATTTTCGGTGGATGGGGAAAACTTTTAAGAACATTAAAAACAAACAAAACTTTGCAATCACTCTTGCACACTTTGCAGAAGATCATAAGCCGAAATGTTAACCTGTGGTATGAGATAAGCTACTTATACAATATTAACTTGAACTGTCACCTTATCAGTCAAGCTGGGATATCAACTACAGATATTAAAATAATAAAGCAAATATATTTGCTTGCCCATCATCTACTCTTGTTGTTGAATAAATGGTTGAAGATCCTAAGGTTCAAACTAGACATGATACAAAACATACAATCACATTTCTTTTTTTAAAAAAATAGCAATTTTTGGGGAGGAGACAATTCAGATCTGGATCACTGCATGGATTGAAGGGTTAAACCCTTCCCCTTGCATGATGATCTTGGCCAAAACCCCCTCATCTAAAGCAGCTGTTCGCCCCAGGGGGGATTGTGTCATGGAGTTAACAGCGTCTTCTCTAACAGAAGATTGGTAAGGCAATTTTTGGTGCAATCCTAACCCTGTCTTTTCAAATGTAAGCCCCATTGTGTTCAATGGGTCTTACATTCCCAGGGAAGTGTCTTTAGGATTGCAGCCTTTATCAGGATTGTGGCAGGTGGGGAATGAGTCAATTCAATTGCATCTTTACCATAGTCCAGATCTGACTCCCTCCAGCTGCTATTTTTAAAAAGGATGATAATACAGTGGCGCCTCACTTAAAGAGCTTAATTCATTCAGGAGGCATGCTCTTTAAGTGAAATGCTCTTTAAGTGAAACAGATTTTTCCCATAGGAAATAATGGAAACTCAGACGATTGGTTCCACAACCCAAAAAATATTCATATAAAATATTAACTGTTTATAAAAATGATTACACAACACTGCAATATAACACTGTACAAAGCACTGTAATATACAGTAACACACAACACTGCAATAAAGTAAATACTGTACAGTACTGAACTGTACTGTACCTTTGAAAACCTTCATGGCTGGTGTGAGACTTTGGTGTGAGACAGAGAGGGGATGACTTTGGTTGCAATCCTAAAGACACTTTCCTGGGAGTAAGACCAATGGTGGGGTAAGACCACCATAATGGTAAGACCGCTAGTGATCCGGTTGCTAGCGGTGGGCCAAAATGCGGGCGAACTGGTTTGCCCCTTGAGGGGCCCACCACTGCGCCTGCGTCAAGATTGACGCAAGCGCAGTCGCTTCCTGTCCTTTAGAACGCAGTCACGTCCTGTCCTTTAGAACGTGACTGCGTTTGTGTCAAACTTGACGCAAGCGCAGTTGTGTCCTCTTTAGGATGCGACTGCGCGTGTGCCAGGGTTGGGGCCACCCCTCACCCCACCCCTGACCCGGCCTGGCCCCTCCCACTTCCGGCAAACCGGTTGTTGGGAGAGGGTCAGCCCACCCCTGAGTAAGACCCGTTGGACATAATGGGGCTTACATCTGAGTAGACACGGTTAGGATTGTGCTCTTTCACAATCACTAATGGAGTCACTGCTATCCATTGGCTCAATGGAATCTATTGTCTTTTTGTGCAACTTTAACATTCCCAAGCTGCTGACGGGGAGCAGCACGAGAACACCTTCCACACTGCCACACACAGATCCCACATACAGACCTGCCTCAGGCTGCTTCCCCCCCGGATGTCCCATGAGTTCCCTGGCAATGGAAGCCTATTCCAAACTTTGCCCAGGGCCCCAGTGTAGCTCAAGCTAGTCTCCTCATCCTGCCTGTGAGTTCCCTTGCCATCGAAGCCTGTTCCAAACTTCCTCGGAAATGCTCTTTATTCAAGACAGTGCTCTTTAAGCAAGTCAAAATTTCTGAGAAAATTTTGCTCTTTATACAAAACGCTCTTTATTCAAGGTACCACTGTATATGTTTTACTATCATATCTGGGTAGAAAGTTGAAGAGAGGTGGGTAAGGAGAGCCTCCAAAGTAGCAAACAGTGCCTCCACCCCACCAGCTTCCATGTTTCCTATCATGGGATTGGCAAATAATATTTGAAAAAGCCCCTCTTATCCAGTGTAACTTCCTTCACATGGATTACATAAAAAATAGTATATTTTAACAAAAAAAGAACAGTGGGAAGATAACAATCACCACAACACATGCACAAGATAATACATGCATTAGAATATATTGAGTCCAGCCAAATTGAATTCTGCAGCTCCTGTACTTCCGTCAATGGCAATCTCAGAGTCAGAGATGTTAAAAAGCACTTCCCTGCAAAATCCACCAGAGGACCACATTTCTCTTATAGGATTACAGTACAAAATATGTCACTCGCCCCAAACACTTTTTAAAGCTGTCGACAATGTTTGCAATCACTGTTCTGTATGATGCCAGTTGTTTGCTAGGTACCAGCCAGCTGGGGTCACTAGCAGACCAGTATTTGCTAACTCAAACTGTTGAACGATAGTTATTCCCTTCTCAAATAAAGTGGTAAAAATACCAAAGGGGAAAAAAATCACCATACGTGAGATATTTATAGAATATAAATATATAAAATATATAAAATTATTTGGGTTTTATATCACATCTGCTAAAAATGCTAAAGCATTTCTCTGCAACTGAAGATTAATGTTTTTCAATGACATTTTAATGATTATACAAAGAATGTAAGCTCCCTTAGGGTGTCTGCTACTGCTGCTTCTGAGGACCACTCATCTTGACCTATAAACCCTTCAGGTTTCCCCCTTCCACAGGATTGATACCTCACCTTTTTGGCGCTGCTGATAGGCAATAGGATTGTGGATTTAGAGTGCAATCCTAACAATTTAGATTGGCATAACTCAACACACATAACTTCCTGTGGTGGTGTTGGGAGGACGGTGCATGCCTGCACTATGGACTCCCCAAAGAAGTGGAGAAGAGCATGCGCTGGCCTTCCCTCCCCCCCCCCCCCGAAAGTTATGTGTGTATGTTGAGTTATGGGTCCTCTGATATGGATGGAAGTTTGGCTTGGATACCCCCAACACCACCCCTGCTCTCAGTTACATGTTGTTCGTAAGGGCCCAAATGATGCCAATTGCCAAAAAAGATTCAAGCATAAATAAAGGGAAATGTCCGTAGTTACTTGGGCAAAATGCCACTGTTTATACATTCTAGGAATGGCCTTCCAGCTCAACTGGAGAATGGGAATGGGTTCATCAAAGAAAGACCCAGATCTATGTAAACTCTGAGCAATATTCCTGAAGCATAAGTTCAGGAGAAAGGGTAGGTAGGAACCAGTTTTACTGCCTCTGCTCCAGAAATCCAGAGCCAAGGACCAAATAAATGCAAAAGTTATAGAAGCACAGATTTTCTACTGCACATAAGCTATGTGATGAAAAATAGGAGAATAAGAAATTTAAAAACAGTTTCTCTGATTGTGTCTCTTAAATCTGAATTTCCCAAGTATGGAAGCCAGAGTTGTTCAGGTGTCATCAGACTGAACATTTTTATGGAAGTCACCACCCACCCAAAATTGTTTTTATATCTGTCAGATGTAAAGCATTGTTTGGGGTTTATTCGTTTGTCCTTGACTTGTCCTGCTACAAGTAGAAGTGGTAGCTAGCAGGGTATGTGTGATTGACATAGCTACTGAGAAGCCAGTTAAACTGGTTTGACATGTGCAGACAAAGTAAAAGAAGCTATAAAAAAGAAAAAGTTAGTCCAAGACTAACCAGGCGTGAATGACAAGTTTCTAACCCCAGGGTATTAAATCTTATTCAAAATCCAGTAGGTTTAACTCACTCTTTACCAGAACTGCACCTGAACAGTGCACTTCTATCTACAGTTTGTGAAAGTGTGAATCAGGGCAATCCATAAAGTATGTCACTCCTGGGCAGTCCAGTCCTAACCTATACTATATTCACAAAACTGTATCCAATGCAATAACCTATATCCACTGCAGGTTAAGTGCCAGTTAGAGGTCACCTTGTATCACATGAACCTGTACTTCACCTATAGGTCCTGGAGAATTACATTAATATGCATGATTATATTGAGTTAGGGCTGCCTAGACTCACTGAAGCCATTCCTGGAAACTCTTTTTCCAACATGACGTAATGATTGTTGAAATGACTGGGTTGTTTCCAGAAGTCATGGAGACTGATGTCCATTCCTGGGTCATACTTAGAGAGGAGGCAACCCTACACAAGAAAGCAGAATGGAAAGAAGATACAGCAAAGGAGGCATGTAAGTGATGTTACGAGTGAGAGAGTCAACTCATCCCTAGATGAGTTTGCTCTCATATTCACTTTCTCCTGCTGATTTCTGTGGTTATTTGAAAAGGCATTTTTCACTTACTCTGAGGGCTTCTTTTTACTATCATCAATCTTTATATGTAAAAAAAAAATCTCACTTCCATCCATGTTTAGTATGAGGTCATTAATGTGAAATATACTGTTATTTTTCATTCAGAAATCTAATGTGGGATACGACTTGCCAGCCCATAAAATAAACTTTGCCCTTCTGCGTCTTTCCCTCCCATATATTTTTCTGATATGACTTGAGGTTGGAGTTTAGGTTGGAAGGAAGAAGAACGTGGAAGGGCGGGCAAAGTGAGATTTCTTTTAAAACCTTGTTATTTTCAAACAATCGCTTTCTGCACAAATCTGTCTCCCAAAGAATGCCCACATCTGCTAGTGAACACCTGTGGGTTGTACTTGTAAAAGTTTAGATAGGTTCTCAAACTTTTAGAACTGGAACTCACTTCTTAGGATGATAGTATGTTAGTAACCACTGGAAGTGATTTCATGGCCAGAAGTAACATCATCAAGCAGAACATTTATTTTTTGAAAATCCTAAGCTGTGGTCCTACCCACATTTACCCAGGAGTAAGTCCCACTGACTCTTGTTAAAAGTATATACATAATAGCCTGTTAAAAATACAGATCTGTAACATTTTCCCAAGTGTAGTCACATACATTACTAGCGTCAAACTAATACAGTACATTAAAATAGAATTTTGAAATGAGTGGGCACCAGCCTGAAATTGACTTGTGACCTATGCAATGAATCCTAAGTTTGAGAAACACCTCCCTTGGTTATAAGTTCAATTTAGGTGAGGTGCTCAGTAGGCATGTAGAGCCTTGTTATTGCTCTGCATGCCACAGAGATAATATGTCCCAGGACAGCTATTCTTATCGTTGGGGAAAGCCTAATAACTTCTAAGGAACCCCAGGTTTTCTTGGAACAGTCTGAAAACAATTCAATTAGATAAATCTTATCTGTGGCGACTACTATGTACTCTACTAAGTGACTGTGCTGGAAAAGCCAACACATGAGCCTGGTATACTGAAACAGAATAGAGAATATCTTCTCGTCACTTTATCATGAACAGGCACATTGCAGTCTACATATCCCATGACATGGTTATGAAAAGATTCGTTTGATCCCATGATCTTATGAGCCTGTGTCAGCGCACAGAGGAACGCATAACAAGACTGAGAATAGAGCATTGCGATGCGTACTGTAAGAGCCAAACCTGGCTTTCATTCAGTTGCAGATTCAGATTTGCATGAAAGTTATTCCAGTTGGACAAGATGAAAGCCCATCCCCTTCTGCTCCTCCTCCTCCAAAAGGGATTAAATTCTCTTTGAGTATGTTTCTCTGGAAGAAGTGTGAGTGGTGTTTTCGTGTCCGTGACTGAGGCAGAGAATTGCTGTCACTTTGAATGTGGATTTATAGTCTGGTTTTGCAATATCTAATAAAACACACAGGAAAAAAGGCGCAGGCATTTCAACTTGGATTTATGCTTAATTAAAGAAGATAGTCTTGGCTTTCAGACGGTCTGTCCGTCCTGTACTCCATGAGCATGGCCTGGTTGCTTCCTAGAATTTGCTTCCCAAAGAAAGTCGCTAAGGGCAAATTTTCTTCTTGCCAAAGGAGAACATGGAGCAAGGGGGCCATGACGGCATACATGCCAGAAGCCACATCCTTTCCAGGATCCAGGGACCACCAAGGGCTATACAAGGTGTCAGTGGAGCAAATGGATGCATTCTGGGGAGCACTAGGAAGAAGTCGACTCATGTGGACTAATCCTTTTCATACTGTTAGTAACTCTGACCTGCAACAGGGCCACGTGTCCTGGTTCCTGGGAGGGCAGCTAAATGTAGCAGGTAAGTAAGAAGCCAAATGCTTTGTGAGTCTGCTGCCTACCTATGGGAATAATTTCCCAACACCCTCTGACCATTTGGAATGGGATCCTTCTCTTTGTCAGCCCAACAACTTCCTAAAAGAGAAATTCAATATGGTGACAACGACATGAATGAATATTCCATGTTCCTGACCCCTTTTAACATCTGATTAAATATATACAAAAGGAAGCAATTTGATAGGGCTTTGGAAGGCAAGAAAGGGGAGAGACAAAGAGAATTAATACAGGAGGTTACCTTTATAAGTCTTCTTCTTATACGATTTCCCATATACCTCAACTTTGTGAGGAATTTAGATGTAAAATGCCCTATTGTTTACAGCAAGGGTACCCCTTGTTATCCACTAGGGTTATGTTGGGTTCAGCTCTCCCATGGATTAAAAAAAATCAGTGGATAAATAAACAGTGGAAAAATAGATTTAAAAGCCAACATTCTTGCCCAAAAAACCCACCCAGGTTTCTTGCTCCTTCATTGCTCCTAATATAATAAGATTGTGCCTCAATATCTGCAGGTGTTTGATTCTGGAACTCCCTGCTGAAACAAAAAATGTGTTAAATAAAAGCAGTTTTATAAATAATTTTTTTTTAATTTTGCAGAAGTCCCTTTACAATTGTTTAAAATAGCTTTTCTTACTTTTATACCTTTTATACCTTCTCTTACCCTACCTTTGCCTGGATCCAAAATAATAGAATTATGGCTTGCATGACTACAACAGTAGAAAAGTAGTTTTTAAAAATGATTTGCAATGGCCATTCTTGTTGAGTCAAATATGTGTATAAAAAATCAGTGTATAACAAGGATGGACAACTTAACTGCAATAAGTATTACGGAAGGCTTTTATTGGGTTACAATTCACAAAGTTTGTTTGGAATAATAAGGTGCTGAAGGCCAGGTTTCCGAGAGGTAGGTGTAGGGGATACATTGTACCTGAAACAAAAAAGGGGCCTGAGAAGCAAATTCACATTTGAAGGAGAGGAATCCAAATGAAAGTTTGCATCCCCACTTTCAGAAGCACTGAGCAATGTAAATAGCTTTGCAGTGCAAACCTAACCATGTCTACTCAGAAGTAAGTCCTGTTGTATTCAATGAAGCCTACTCCTAGGAAAGTGTGCGTAGGATTGCAGCCCAAGGGTGCAATCCTGAATTTAGGTCAGAAAAATGGCCCAGCTAAGCTGGCTCAAGTAAGCCATATCCCGAGCTGACAATCTAGGCCTAATCCAAAACCGCTTTGTAAACTTTTTAGTTGAAAAGTGGTATATAAATACTGTAGATAGATAGATAGATAGATAGATAGATAGATAGATAGATAGATAGATAGATAGATAGCCTCTGGTTGATCCAACTGAAGAGGCAGCAGCACAAGGGCTGGTGTAATTGTGCCGTATCCTGAGGTTGAGAGGCAGGGCCAATTTAGGCTGGCCAGTTAGGCTGGCCAAGGACTCAAAAATTTTGCCAACACTTACATTGTTACTCTGGCTTATCATGTTACCCTATGGCTCTACTCAGATTTATTCCTACTCCTGAGGTGGTCTAACTTTGAGGAGCAAGAAGAGGTCATTTCAGTCCTGTAAACAGGCTCTGAATACAGCCTAACTGCACATACCCTCAACGTGCATCTCCTAGACTGCCTAGGCTGGCACAGCTAGGCCAACCCAGGTCCATCTGTCTTGGGCCAGCCTATGTTGACTTACTTACGGCCCAAGCCACATAATTATTTGAATTATAATTAATTAAAAAATAATTCATTGTTTTACTAATGGGTATAGGGAGATTGATAATTAAGAAACAATTTGTCTAAGGATCTAATAAACAAAAACTGAAATGTAATGACTGAACTTTGATTGGTGCCGAATTTCAACTATTTAAACATGAGTAACTTTCAGCACTAACCTATGTATTTCTCCTCAGAAGTCCTACTGAGTTGAATGGGACTTCCTCCAAGGTGTATTTAGTATTAGAACCTGTTGTTAATTTATTTGAATCCCACCGCTGATTGTAATCTCACTGAATTCACTGGAACTTATTTCAGAGTAGATGTGCATAGGTTTCCAGTTTATTGTGATGCTATTGGCAGTGTAATTATCATGGGACATGTAACTAATTTATTTAAGTGGTGCAACTGGCTTATTTTGGACTGTGCAAATGATTAACTCTGGGTTCTGCAACTCTGAGTTATGCAAATTGATAACAGACCGTGCAACTGAATACGTGGTAGATGACCCTGGGCAATGCAAATTCTACCCTTTGATTTCAGTTTGTTGTATTTGTTTACTGATAGATAAGTTTGCCACTGGACTGCGCAACCAGATAACGGCCACTCTGCTACTTGCAAATTTGGGCCAACGTGAATCTGAAACAGGAAAGTTCAGCTAGAAAGGGAGATTTTAGAAAGGGTGATGATACAGTATAACTGTATTATTAGTTACTTGATTAACAAAGTGTGAGCCCAATCCTATCTTTTCCTACCCATTGATGCAGCTGTGACCAGTAGGGAAAGATGAGGATCAGAAGGTTTGGGGGTGGGGAGGGATTTAAATACCATTGTAAGCCTTTGACTCCTCAATAGGTGTCCTCAGGTCTGCATCAACTCAGAAGCTGGTGGAATTCAAAGGGGGAAGGGAGGCTGCAAAAACAGAGGATAGGAACTGGTACATACAGTCACTGCCTGGTCCACCCACTCCCTACACCCATTCATCTCCCTACTCATGCAGCTGCCTCATGCATTCCCCTCCCTATTAATGCAGCTGGAATAGTTAGGTGCTCCACTGCTTGGTGGTATGGGGAGGGCAGAACAAGGGATGGGAGAGGTGTAACATGGTGGAGGAGCTTGGATCAGTCCCCAGCTTACACACCCCAGCAATGTCTGTTCAAGTGGCTTCTGCTGGTGTTCTTTTTTTGCATTTTAGATTGTGAGCCCTTTTGGGAAAGGGACCCATTAGCTATTAATTAGCTATTATTATTTTTCCATTTTCTTTGTAAACCGCTTTTGTGAACTTGTTAGTTGAAAAGCGGTATATAAATACTGTAGATAGATAGTCCCGGGAAGGTAGCGGAAACAGCAGCCACATCTTCTGCCATATCCTTTGCTCCTTCCTGTGCTTAGAAACCCAACACAGGATGGCTCAGATTTGTGCCAGCAATATTACTAATGCATATGCAAGTAGCCCCATTATAGCTGCTGTGACTTTACCCAGGATAAGGGACAAATGTCTCTTTACTACAAGGAGACCTCTTGTTGTAGCAATTTCCTTGCTACCAGTACAGATGCATCAAAGTGCAGGATTGTGGTTAGGATCAGACTACTGATTAACACATTTTAGGAAGTGCTGATTAGTATCAGCAAAACTGAATACAGACTTTTGCACAAGGCATATAAAGAAAACTGCAAAGCCTGTCAGGATGAAAATTTCTGTATATTTTGTGTACTTTGTATATCTGTGGCCACCTATGATTGGGGGTAGAGTCTCAGTGGCTATACCATGGTCAAGAGAATAACTGAAATTGAATACTGGATGAACACCTTGCTCATTTCTTCACAATACTAGAGAAGTACATCAGAAGTGCAGTCATTCCTCTTTATGAGAGGGTTGTCAATCATGGTGTTGTGATGGTTAAACAGATTGGCAAAATTGCTGTAAAAAAATTTCTACGCATCTTTTCTTTCAGTCAACTGTTTAGATCGACATGTCCACAACTCTCCTGAGAAGGTGGCCCTAGTCTGGGAGAAAGATGAGCCTGGGCAAGAAGACCGAATTACATACAGGTCATTAGTTACCTTTCTGCATGCTAGCAGGGGTGGGAAAGCTGTCTGATATTTGTTTCAATTATGTGAAATTTTTGAAAATCCAGCTTACCTCTTAAATGGCTGTGGGTGGCGCAAGCGGATAAGACACTGTGCCTGTTAACCAGCAGGCCAGGGTTTGAGACCCGGGTCGGCCCCACAAGAAAGGGTGAGCTCCTGTCCTTAGCCCAGCTCTGCAATGCCAGCTGGATCCAATTGTATTGGCTCTACCTTTCCATTGGAATAATTCAGTGGTGTGGAGAGGGGGGATTTGCTGCTTGGGTAACAGCCTATCTTCCATAACAATCCAACCCGGGCTTTCGTTCTTCACATGCAGCGTATGCAGCGCCGAGCACGATACCATAGTATTTCAAGACTGACGGAGGCCTGCTTTAGCTCTTTATTGTCTCTGTTATCTAGCAATGGTTCTCTGGTTTCAGATAGGGGCTTCTTTCACAATCCTACCTGGGACAGTGGCATAATTGGCCACCCTGGAGCCCTGGACAAAGTTAAAAATAATCACCACATGGCACACCCAGATACAGACATGACTTCTGGGTTTGTCATCACACCTGTATTTTTTAAATTTAAGTTTAAAGAAATCTGACACCTCCAAACACTCAGCCCCCTTTCTGCTTTCCCCTCGCAAGAGGTGCAAAAGTCAATAGGAGTCTTAAGCCATTTGCCCCTCTTGCTGCACCACGTCCCCCATACTCATCCCTCTCCTGTTTGCTCCACTATCTCTTCCAAGCCCCCTGAGCAAAGGAAGCAAGCAGCAAGAGACTGTGTTTTTTTCTGGCACTTTGTACAAGAGTCACAAGCAGTGATTGAAGGAAGGGCACAACTGTGCAAGTGGTTGGCCAGTCTGTTGTGGGCTCAGGCAGCCAGTAACCCCGCGATTTGCTACCCCTGCACCCCTCTAGCTATGCCATTGCTTGGGACCCAACACAGATCTCTACTTCTGAGCTAGGATTCCTTTGTTGGTGGAAACTTATGGTGTGACATCACATGGGAGCTCAGTGCGCTGTGCCTCCCCAACCTTGGACTACACTGCACCTCATTGATCCCAAGTCCCAAGCAAAGGTCTCTCCCTATTTCTCTTACTTTTAATGGGAGATACCAGAGATCGGAACTGGCAGCTCTTAACTCTGAACTCCAAAGCTATTGCTCTCATGTTACAAGTTTCAGACAAGGCAAACAGGAAAAAAGAGTGTACCAAAATTACCAGTTGTTTCCTTTGGACAGAGAATTGCTGGAGATGACATGCCGCCTTGGGAACACCATGAGACGACAGGGAGTGAAAAAGGGTGACAGAGTCACCATCTACATGCCCTCGTGTCCAATGGCTGTAGCAAGCATGTTAGCCTGTGCTCGCATTGGAGCTATACACACAGTAGTATTTGCTGGATTCAGCTCTGCTGCATTGGCCGACAGGATCCAAGATGGTAAGAGCTACTTCTACTGTAGATGTGTCCTCTGATCCAAAAGGTGCAAGTGCCTTGTTCTCATGCTGACGAGGTGACCCAAAATGCCCAGACCCCCTAGGAAAAAGAGGAGCTATCCGGAAAGGGGGGGAACCCCTCTCCGGAATTCCAAGGGTCTGGGTCTGAATCATGCATGTTAAAAGGTTTTCAATTTTAAAAGTGTTGAAATTAAGTGCAATATGAGTATTTTTGAGTATATGAGTATTTTTGCTTTATTTTAACATGTCCTACATTTGTTCTACATTTTTGGGGTGCCCTACTTTTTTAAGCAGGTAGGAATTTTGGCTTGGGGTTAGGAATTTTGGCAAACTTGGCAGGGCATTTTCAGCTTTAAAACCATCTGGGTTTTTTTTTTTGGTAGGTAGGAGTTCAAAGGAAACAATGGATGTAAAGGAAAGTGAGTTAAAAGGAACATCTAAATTGGCTTGTCAGAGTGAAAAGCATACTGTGGAGAAAGAGGATAGAAAGAAATTGTCTTCATAACAGAACTCTGGATCTTCCGATAAAATTAATTAGCAGTGGATTTTGAATAAACGCAAGTTCGTCACATGCAGTGCTTAATTCATTGATGAGATTTGCTGCCACAAAATGTGGCAATGTGCTAATCAATATGCTGCTGATATGGTTTAAAAAGGGAGTTATAAAAACTAGCTGAGATTTAGACCATAAATAGAGATTTAGACCATAACCATGATGACAATGTGGCAGCACCATCTTCAGAAAGAGGCCGCATGTCACCAACTATCAGCAGGAGCAGGAGAGGACTATTGCCTTTGGATTCCACTTTTGGATTTTTTGGAAGTACCTGCTGGGCCCCTGTGAGAAGCAGGATGCGGGCCTGAGTAGGACTTTGGCATTCCAGCAAAGCTCACCTTATGCAGGTAGGAAAAGGGAATCTGAATGAAAAGGGTACCATCATTTATTTCTTTTCTTCCATCTTCTCCAGCTCAGTCTGAAACAGTAATCACAGTGAACCAGGGCTTGCGAGGGGGCAAGGTTGTTCCACTGAAGCAGACTGTGGACCAGGCTGTGAAACTGTGTCCGACAGTGAAGCGAGTTTTTGTTTCACAGAGGACAGAAGAGAAATTTCCTTTGTCAGACCTGGATATACCACTCGAGGAGGTGAGTTATGTTCCCATCCTATGGAGAGAGGTTTAATACACACTAGCTGCAATATCTACTCAAGCCTTCACGTTTGTTTTATTTAAGAGATTTATATCCTACCTTTCCAAAGCCCAAGCAAATGCCCAAGGTGGCTGCTGGCCTAACAGACCTACCAGCACCCCATATATCTTAAACCTATATGCACATATATATCTGTGCATATTCGACAAACAGAAATTTACCAGTTGATGTTTACTGATATAGAGAGGTAGGGATGTGAAAATCTGTTCAAAGTCTGGATCCAATTCCTGTTAAAAGCTATAGGAGCAGAGTCCATTTAGGAAGTTAACAGCCTTAACTGATGGGAATATGGGATTATGGCTACAATCCAGAGTAGCTATGGGACCTTTTACAATCCAGAGTACCTTTGGGAAATGCATAGAGCAATCCAGAGTAAGTGCTTCTTACATCTTTCCATAGTTACTCTGGATTGTAGGGTATATTTGGAGAGGTGATATTGCACATCAAAACCCCAACGTGGCATCACTTCTGGTTGTGACAACATTTCCAGGGCAACAATTTGAGCTTTGCACTGGGCTACATGATCATTAGCTACACCACTGACCATTGGTACAAGGGGAAGTAAAAGAGTCCTGGGGGCTGCAAAGTCTACTGAATGAACCCCTCTGCTTCCTGTAACAGGAGATGATGAAAGAAGATGTGACCTGTGAGCCTATTGCTATGGAAAGTGAAGATTTCCTGTTCCTTCTCTACACTTCTGGCAGTACTGGAAAGCCCAAAGGTCTGGTCCACTCCCAGGCAGGCTATTTGCTGTATGCTGCCTTAACACACAAGGTAAAGATACATATGCAGGATTTTAAAAGCTTATTTTTCTAGCAGAGTCTGAGGTTTGGGAGATTTTCTTTCTGCCCTGAATGCTTTTTACTATTTTTATATAGGCATACTCAAAAATAACAATAAATCGGAGACAACTGAGACAACTTTATGAAGACTTTACTAAAATAATATTGATACAGATTCATATATACACCATCTGGCTTTGACCAGAGACCCTATTACTTAAACTGGATCAGGAGCCCTAAACAATAACCTGCTTGCATGCAGGTCTGAGAGAGAGAGAGAGAGAGAGAGAGAGAGAGAGAGAGAGAGAGAGAGAGAGAGAGCGCAACTGTCATTTGCTCCAGCTGACATTTCCACTGTCACTGTTAGAACACGTGGTCTAACTCTGCTGTCCTTTCCTGACTCATACATGTTGGTGTTGTATTTTCCAACAACATACATATACTCAGCAAGGTCACAAAGACAAAAACAACCAAAAATACACTTCTGTTAACCTGTCGTAATGTAACATTTAAGTTCTGCTTTCAGAAGAGAGGAAACGATGAACTGATGCTATAAGTTCACTGCTGAAAGGAACTTGGCTAATCATGTGTTCAGTGGTAGCCTTGTCAACATGCTTTCTGAACCCCTTTACATGCCACCCCTGCATGTGCTTGCTTGCCCTCCGCAGATGAAGTGGAGGTGCAAGTGAGCAAGCAGTTAGTGTACATGTCCATGCTTCTGTCTCTTTACCTGCCAAGAGACAGGATGAAATCTCCCTCCAATGCACCACTCTAATGTTTCAAATGAACATGCTGGGATTTCAAATGAATTGCTCCTGTTCAGTGGAAACCGGTGCAGTGCAGGTAACGTCAGTGCTCCTGGTAAGTAAGGGGAAGAATAAAGAAGGGAAGATGCAGAATTTAAATGGCCTTTCCTTGCCCATTTGGTACTTTGCAAGTGCTGGCTAGATGGGAAACATGTGGCCTGATACCAATTGGCTCTGATCCCAGTTGTGCCTCCAAGGGTTGGGGAAAAACATACAGACCCAATATAGGTCTAGTTTAGCCCTAAGTGTTCACTGTTTTCAGTGAGGCATATTCTTAAGTAATTGTGCATGAAATTGTAGGCAGCCTGATTCTAACAGTTTTTGTCTGGAATAATATTATTTCTGAGTAAGGCTGCAATCCTAAAGACACTTTCCTGGGAGTAAGACCCATTGAACACAATGGGGCTTACTTTTGAGTAGACATGCTTAGGATTGTTCTCTCAATGTGATTAGCTCTGAGAGGAAGAGTTGAGTCACCAGTTCATTACATTATGGGACCTACTGTGCTACTTCTGCTCTTGGTGTGCTACCTCAATCTCATAATAGCATTTAAAATCCATACTGCCCCTAATATAAAAATTTAGTAGCATGGTGTGGCAGGCAAGCCTGATTTGATGGCCAGTTCCATGCTTTGTTGAAGTGGGAAGAGACCCAGCATTCCACAGAGAACCACAGATGTGTTCACATTGCACAGTATATATTGCTGGTGGAGTTGCATAAGCCTGACCCTGAGAGATCAAGGGAACATGACCTCTTTTCAGGAGTTCAGGGACTGCCAAGGTAATGTACATCCAAAACATGGTACACAGTGCCAAGCAACTTATGATGTCAGGAAATCCATGAATGATTTTGTGGCATTTGTTTTTTATGGAATTGTACAATCAGTTGGCTATGCATTTTATTTATTGCATTTTTGTCCTCCAATCTTTTTCCAAGAGGATCAGGGCATTGTATATGATCTCCTTCCCTTTTATTCTTGCAGCTGAGATTTGAACCCAGTCCATGTCAGTTTTTGTCCAATATTCTAACTTCTCCAATTCTTTGCGGTAGCAGCTGAGCTAGATGAATTTTATTGATTGGATTTATACCCCTCCTTTCCATCCCAATACAAATGCACAAGGCAGAGAAACCATATAGAATAGAGGACAGAGTGCTTTTACCTTTAAGCATTGTATACAAGAAGGAATTTTGGCAGATGCTGCTTTTTAAACCCTTTTATGTTGAGCTACTCCTGCATAAATTCCCTCTTCTATGCAATGCTTAAAGGTAGAGGCACTCTGTCTTCCATTCTGTATGGTCACCCTAACATAAGTTGGCTTACAGAGCTTTAGTTACTTTCTTCCTGCTGTCCTCACAACAACCCTGAGAGGTAGGTGAGGCTGAGAGTGACTGGCCCAAGATCATGCGGGAACAGGTTGAACTTGGATCTTCCAGGTTTCAATACAACTCTCTGACAAGTACACCATCCTGGCTCTGCTTAACCTTTCTTCTATGGGCCATTTTTTGTGAAGTATTGTTTTGGTGTATGTTCTAGCTGCTTTTCGAAACCAGGAGATAGGACTGGAATGAAATCATGCCCCTTCCCCTAGTTGGAAACAGCACTCTTGATAGTGCCTTTAGTGAAACAAACAAGCCAGAGAATGGTACGTTTCCACTGCAAACTCTCTCTCTCTCTCCCCTGATCTCTTTCTCGGGAATCCTCATCTGTCATCAGGAAGATGGAATTGCCAGTAATGGATTTGGAGGGTAGAGTTGATTTAGAAAGTATTGTTTTTAGTTATAGCTCCAGCCAAGGTAGCAGCGACAGTACATACGAGAATGCTATGGCAGGAAAGGAAACAAAAATAGATGGAGAACATTTGTTTGTCAGACACACTTGCCAGTGTTCAGCACAACTCTTTCTGCTCTTTTCCTTCCATTCCCATAGCTGGCTCATAGTGCCGGAAGGGTGGCAATGCATGATGTACCAGTTGAGACAGTCATGAGGCTAAGTGCTATGGGGGAAGACCTGGTAACCTCCCCCATAAAAACCTTACCTCGAAACTCTACAGATCAGAATTACTTGAGCTGCAAAAGAATGAACTCTGAAACAATTTTCCACACTATAATCTATGCAGCAGTGACCCTGCCCATGCACTGCCCAAATCCCACTCCTTGCATGTGCATCCCCCACTGTGGGGTAGGGAGAATAAGCAGGAAAATGAGGGGGTGCCCTGACTCACCTTACTGGTGCTTAAGATGAGCACAGCGTGCAACCTTACTGCTGAACATCTGCTGAACACCAATTCTCTGTGTAAAGAACAGGGGCAATGCAATGTGATCCTCCCCTGACTTGATTTTAGCAAGTTGGAAGAGGATTCAAGCACCCAGTGAAGCAGCAAACTGGAGACACCATAAGGAAGATGGGCTTAGGAGAAAGTTGGCTTTTTTGCTGTCCCTCCAAGAAAGAAGTGCTAGTGTGCCTATTAGTGAATGGAAACGGAAAGATAGTTTAGCTAGAGACATCTGCCCAGGAGTTATAAGATTGTTTGGCAGTGAGGAAGCATGTTTTTATCCTTTTCTTCTCCTCTCCCTGCAGTATGTGTTTGATTACTATGATGGAGATGTTTTTGGCTGCGTTGCAGACATTGGGTGGATCACAGGACACAGTTATGTAGTATATGGACCTTTGTGCAATGGAGGAACTACCGTCCTTTTTGAGAGCACTCCTGTGTACCCGAATCCAGGTAAGTAATAATATAGCATTTGGCTTTAGGCATAAAAAATGCTCTGGGCAAGGCAAGAATATATAGGTATATGGCAAGGATCACACACTAGGGACAAAGATAAACTTGACCAACCCCATTTATCTCCTTAACAAATTTTAATAAAGTATAGTAAAATTTTGCTTACCATTTCATTGCCTGGACATAAGTAATATAAAACATTTGTATTGTGCCATCTCAAGTGTTTCCCATAAAGGACTGTGGCAAATCTATTTTTTCAGTGGCTCTTTCATATATGGTATCTGGAGGAATTTTCTTCAAATGCATTAAACATTTTTGGCGTAACTTTGACTTCTGAGAAACTGCATTTGCCACATTCATCTTTGTACTGTGATTTTTCTGAGGTCTTTACCTTGCTTTTTCTTATCTCTTCTCTCTCTTTTGGTTACCCTTTGTCTTGGCCCCATATAAACTGAAGACATTATCGTTGACATCTTAATAGCAATAGCAGCTTTTGCACATTGTATATTGTAGAAAACATAGATTTCTTTTTACTGGAAGTACCAATTCAGACAATAGGAGACTCACTGCCATATTATAACTACAGCATCTACAGTATATTGAACTTGGTACTGAATGCCTCAAGGCTGAGGGTTCTATGTCCTCCCCTCTCTCTGGCCTGTTCAGCCTTGCCAAAACACAAGTATCCAGTAGGGCAGACAGATTGGGAGGCTTTAGAGGGGAATAGAAAATGAATTATCTCTCCATAAGCCTCCTGCTTTGTAGCAGATCACTTTGGATCTAAACCAGCTCTGTAGCTGCTGCATATCCAAAAAGAAGAAAGGGTGGGAAGACTTTTAAAAGAGGGGATAGTGTTGGTTGCACATCATCACAAATAGATTCATCTCCTCCTGCAGTTTCCCCACCCTCCTTTCTCCCCTATCCTACACTGTTTTCTCCTTCCCCATATCTGCTGCCGCCTTACCTGCTCCAGTGGGTGCAGCAGGAATTGGTGAAAATGTTGCTCTTTCATTAAAACAGCATTTACCTTTCAGTTTGCAATGCAAGAATCATCATCTTTCACAAAACACTGAGGGCTTGTCAAGTGTGGAATTGTATTGAGACTGATTCAGCTTCATGTTGAGTTGGGTTTAGCATGCTTGAAAAATACTGGATACTGAAACATGAAACAGAACATGATCAGTTTGAGTGCCATGTCGGCGAGGTACACTTCTTCAGGAAACTGCAACTGTTTCTTATTCCAGGGCGTTACTGGGAAACTGTGGAGAGATTAAAGATAAACCAGTTCTATGCAGCCCCTACAGCTATTCGCCTACTGCTGAGATACGGGGATGATTGGGTAAAGAAATATGACCGGTCTTCTCTCAAGACCCTTGGATCAGGTAAGAACTAAGCCAGTCAACTAGATCTCTCTACTGTATTTATAGCAACAACTATTTGGAATAGTGGAATGTGGAACACAAGCAGAGACTTAACTACATAACTCTTATCTACATAAGAGCTGGGTGTCCAGACAGATGGAAATGCCTGGGCTCCTTGGGAAAAGGCAGGTCCAGGGGGAAAAGGATTTGGGCATTTCCGGTTGTCTGGACACCCTGCTCTTCTATAGATAAGACCCACCTCTCCAGGATTCCAGGCATTCCCGCTGGCTCTCTCATGCATACTGGCCTCAAATGAGCACATTTGAAAAAAATAATTTCCATACCTCTCATGCATACTGGCTTCAAATGTTTGTGTGGGTATGAGTTTGTGCTTGTGTTTGTCTGGGTCCGAACCACATAACTTGGATTTACTGGCTTGTGTTATGCTACTACAAACTGTCTCTTAATGGCTTGTGCTTTGCTACTACAAAATGTCTTAATGGCTTGTGTTATGCTACTACATACTGTCTCTTAATGGTTTGTTATGCTACTACAAACTGACTTGTCAGTTTCTTAAATGTGTTATGCTTGTGTTATGCTACTACAAACTGTCTCTTAATGTCTGGGTCTGAATCATGCATTTTACGAGGTTCTCAATTTTAAAAGTGTTAAAATTAAGTACAGGAAAACAATATGATTATTTTTGCTTTATTTTATCATGTCTTACATGTGTCCTATTTTTGGGGGGGTGTCCTACAATTTTTTTAAGTGGGTAGGAATTTTGGCCTGGGGATAGGAATTCTGGACTTGGGATTCAGGAATTCTGGGTTTGGCATCTGGTCACCCTGCATAAGAAACTCAACCATTGTGTATTGTGTCTGCTTCTGTGACAAGCAGGCTGAGGGTTCTATTTTCATGGTCATCTGGGCAGAGACGGCTGACAGGCCACATCTTCCATGTCAATCAAGCAGACCGAGGGTTCTATTCCCATGGTCCTCCTGCAATTGAGAGCCACTTTTGTTGTTATACTTCTGCGACAGCTGCGAGCTATTACCAGTTAACACTTAAAAGCATCACAAAGAATATGCAGGGAATTGGAAAAGATCAGACAGGCAGAAGTTTGCTATATTCCAGTGAGAGGGATGGGATCTAAGATTTGAGACTTCCTCAGAGCTTGAGTTATGCACGCCTTGTCTTTTTTCCCCCCTCTTGCAGTGGGAGAACCAATCAACACAGAAGCCTGGGCATGGTATTTCAATGTGGTTGGTGATGGACGGTGCCCAGTAATTGATACGTGGTGGCAAACTGGTAGGAAGACAAGAAGTAATTTCACTGTCTTTAGGGAACCACTCTCACTTATGATGCTTTAGGTAGGGATAACTTATATTTACATAGATGTTTTATTTATGAACATCAGAGGCTTTTGAAAACATGAACATTGGAGAGGCAGCTTTAACTCAAAAGAGAATATTCTGGTCAGCTTACAAAAGACAGGGTGAACAAGCTACTTTGGATGCTGGCAGTAGGAGGCCTCCCTTGTCCACCAGTCCCATCCATTCCATTTGCTTATCAGTCTTCTAAAAAGCTGAGCAAGAGGGCCTGTGAATGAGTGGAAGAAGTCAGTGGAGCTGCTGGGTGCAAGGAGGAGGCAGGGAGCATGTGTAAGAATGAAAGCTGCAAGTAAAAAACTAAGGGGAAGAATGGAAAACTTATGGTGCAGTTTTCGGCACAGGTCTGATTTATGTCAGACCTTAAGATGCCTCTCCCAGTACCATTTAATAGGGAAATGTTTAAGTGTTTGCATTCTCTTGTTGGTCAGTTTTCAAGTATGCTACCAATTCTGTTTTGTTTTTTCCCCTAGAAACAGGAGGCATTTGTATTGCTCCTCGCCCTTCCAATCCTGGAGAGGAGATCCTGCCAGCCATGGCTATGAGACCATTCTTTGGGATCCGCCCTTCCCTTCTGGATGACAAAGTAAATGTTAATGATTGTTCATTTTAAAATGCACTTTTCTATTCATGAATTTTTTCAGTGGAGAACAAGTTTGAAAATGAAAAATAGATATGAATAAAAGCTAGCAATTCTAGGAAATCTAGCAAATCTAGGAAGTCTAGGAAAGCTAGCAAATCTAGGACAGGATGTTTTGATAGCATCAGAAAGAATCTTATTGCTTAATGCACAGAGTTTTTGTTTGTTCCATACATGTCTACCCAAGTGCAAGTGTAGCCCTTCCATGAGACCAAGTGACATTGGGTGCAATCCAGAGTAACTACGTGGAGTTCTTGCTCCGGTGTAAGAACAATTTGCTCTGGATTGCAATATGAATTTCCCATAGGTTTTCACTAGGTAATGCAGCAACTATGGGTACACATAAAGTCTCTTACGTGCTCCCGTAGTTACTCTGGATTGTAGGGATTGTCATTTTTAACAGTTGAATGTGGTTTGAAAAAGCCATCTCTTTAAATAAACCAGAAGTCCTACTTCCAGGTTTGAGCAAACTGTGTGAGAAACACGGAAAAGAGGTTTAATTTTTCCTCCAGAGTGCTGTAGTAGGAGTAGTATTAGATGATCTCTGCTGCCTGTGCTTTTGATCCAGGGACATGTGGTCATTGGGGCAGGTGAAGCAGTCCCTCCTCTGAGCTCCCTAACCACCCAGACCTGAACTCCTAAACACAACTGGAGATGTTCTCCAGTCACATCCTGGAGACTTTCTGAGGCCTACAGAAGTTGTTTTTAAAAAGCCCCCTGGGTTGTTTGAAAAGAGCTTCATTTTTGTAAAAAAAAAAATCTTTGGAGGGGGCCTTTCTGAAGACCAGAAGCCTCTGTAGATCTCAGAAAATCTGGTAGAGCTGGTTACAATCAGAAGAAGGTTCAGGTCTCGTTCAAAGGCCTAGTGACACAGAAATGTTACCTCACTTCTGGGTCATGTAGTATTCTGTATCTCACTGGCACAAGAACATCACATCCCTGTTTTTAAACACCTTTAACAACATGAAAAACAAACAATACGAATAACAAACCATTTGTCTGTAGCTGAACAGGGAAATGAGATCAGTGCCAGAAGTAGATATGTACCCAGACACATATAAATCAAGTTGGAGGTGTTCTGGGATGTAGTTCAGGTGTATGCAAAAGCAGTCCAACCACAAGGACAATGTGGCTGTTGTTTTTGAAAATAAAAGATTAGATTCTCAGAATTCAAATACAGTGATTCATGCTGAACAAAAGTGAAAATGCCTGGGTGGGAAACGAAAATGGTAGAAGGGAAAAAAAAGGCAAAGTTTGACAGAGAAAGCAAACAAAAGAGAAATTAACAGCAAAAGGAACTAAGAAAAGGATGCATGTGGTTGGATATGGAGAAGAAAATAAATTACAATTGATTATGTTGTCATCTGTGCTGTCACTGAGAAGTGTAATCTCACTGGATCTTTGAATAAATAGGATTGGACTCCAAGAACCAATTTCCAGAACATCTTAGAACAGCCTTCCTTATACAGTTTCTGGCAGGATTTAAAAATGTGTTTATTTTGTTTCACATTCAAAGGAAAGGAAGAAATTGCCAAGTATTCTCTTTTAATCTTCTTTTGCTTTTTTTTTACAAGTATTGCTTTTATGGTGCTATTTTTATGTCATGGGCAGCCTAATTCTAAGGTGCCACAACTTCCGGCGGAAACAAAATGACCATCACTGTATCCCATAGGAACTGTCGGCATCTTCTTGGCAGAGGGAAATATTATTCAAGAGTTTTTATTTATTGTATTTTTTTATTCTTGTATACCTCTTTGAGCTCAGACAAAGTAGTATAAAATATTTTAAATAAAAATAAAATAAAATTTTATTTCACTATAATTAATTATAAAATAACTGTTTTTCCACCAGGGAACTGTCTTAACACAGAATGATGTTTCTGGAGCTCTTTGTATCTCTCAGATCTGGCCAGGTATGGCAAGGACTATTTACAATGATCACCAGAGGTTCCTGGAGACCTACCTGAAACCTTATCCAGGTACTGATTTAAACAGGGGTTGAATGATACCAAAAGGAAGGGGAGTTATTCACAGCTAGGAAATTGGGTTTGCAGGAATATGGAACCAGGATAAAGGGCTGAGATTCAGCTCCTTGCAGTCAATGCAAGACAATCCAATCAAAGGAGTAAAGTACTGTACTATTATAAGGGGAGGGAATAACAAATCTATGAAGGCCTTTAAAGTCTCACACACAAACCCCTTTTTGATCAAAAGGAAGCATTGCTTCACATGGACAGCTACCTGCAGCTTGTGGAGCTGCAGCCAAGACAAAGGTTTATTCATTTATTTAAAAGTTTCACCTTGTACCTTCTCCACAGATGCAGCGCCAACATTAAACATGATACAACATAATTAAATGTTAGCAGTAACAGGGGCTGCCTATCCATGAAGCCCCTCTAAGTTGCTCCAGGCAGCAGGTTGGCAGGGCCTGCCCTCCTCTATCAACTTACTTGGAATTGGAAAAGGAAGTGTCTGACTCTCTAGTCTAGTGTCTAGACTCTGGGGTGGCCTAAGCAAGCAACCATCCTGGACTGCTCCCATTCAGGCTGCACCTCACTTTGTATGGGACTCTCATAAGTTTCCCATTGCCTGTTTGTGAAAACTGAGAACACATCTAGTAATGCTCTGGGTCTTCACATTGAAAGGGAAGATCTATGATGTAAGGAAATTCTTTTGCAGTGAAATTTACGGTATCTCCTTTTTGAGGAACTTTTGAGGTATCTAGGCTTTTCTAGAAGGGAGTTTAAGAGTGGCTGACCTTTCCTTGTTTTGCTTTGATCAATTTAGGGCACTTTTTTACTGGTGATGGAGCATACAGGACAAGCAAAGGATATTACCAGTTGACAGGCCGTCTAGATGATATCATCAATATCAGTGGGCACAGGCTTGGCACTGCTGAAATAGAAGATGTTGTGGTAAGGGCCTGAGGCACAAGGCAGAGTTTAGCAGGCATCAGACTCAAAAGTTGTCATAAGGGGATCTAAAGGCTCAGCCATTAACTGAGCAACAGCAGCTTAACTACTCCATACTAACTCCTTCAATACTAACAGGAAAAAATAACATTTATGTACCCATATCTATTGCCCTCTTTCCAAGGAGCAAAGGGTAGTGTATATAGCTCATCTCCATTATTTTATCCCCACAACAACCTTTTATCCTATGACATTTCTTAGGCTAAGAGTTGGTGACTACAATCAGAATCAGTCACCCACAACTTTCATAACCGAGTAGGGATTTGATCAACTTCCTTAGGGTCCATATTTGTGCTCTTAACCAATATACAACACTTGATCTTGAGTTTGTAAATGAACGTTTATATAATTTTCTGTAGCTGGTGCAAGTCTTAGGGAAAGATGGGGCAGGGAGGCTGTTGAAAGAAGATCTGGTCTAGAAGGTTGAGCTGCCGTCACGTCTGTAGATAATTAATCTAAAGATTGCCTGTTCAAGATCAATGGAAGACTCTGGAGTGGCCATTCTGACAAAGCTGAGCAGAGATCTTTTATGTGGCAGCCAAAAGGAGTAAACTGAAGCTCTGTCTGTGTGGAAGGACAGCAGCCAGAGTATGTCAAGACTATGGAAGACCTATCTGGCATGTGTCAGTTCTTGAAAGATAGAACTCTGTTTATTGTAAAAGCCTCTTTGGAGACTTAGATAAGCTGATCCATGTAAACAACCTTGAATGAAGCCAAAGGAGCAATCCAAGGTCAGAAAGCCAGTATATAAATATTATTTTATATTATAAAAGGGGGATAGGATATGGCATGTACCATCACCACCAGATCCATGGTCCCACAGCCTCCATGCCTCTTGTTCCTCCCTTCCCCTGCCCAGTTCTTTATGCCTCCCTTATCACTCCACCTTATCTGTTCCAACAGCTGCCGTGGAACCAACTGAATTGGCTTGGCCATTCCATTGGACTATTTCAGTGGCGTGGAGAGGGGGGATTTGCTGCTTGGGTAACAGCCTACCCTCCATATCAATCTACCCAGGCCTTCGTGCTCTGCATACAGCGTCGAGCACAATACCATAGTCTTTCGAAACTGATGGATGCCAATACTAGTAGAGTCCAGCAACAGGACTCCTAAAATGGTTGCAGATAGAGATTTGTGTTCTATTGGCAGCAAGTGGAACTCCCATTCTGCCACTCCAAAGCACTCCACCCAGCAGTTTTAGTCCTACCATGAGCTGCATATTCTTGCTGAATGCTTGCGGTAAGACACTGAGCTGTTTGTCTTTCAGAATAAGCATGAGGCAGTGGCAGAATCAGCTGTGATTGGATATCCTCATGAGATCAAAGGAGAAGGTGAGTGATTCAAGCTGGTCACTCCTAACTACACTCCTTGAGCAACCCCTCAAGTGTGATCTTCATCTGCAGGAGGTGGTACACTCTTTTGAATTTTAATTATTAGTGATACCCTCCCTGTTCAAGGTAAATAGTTCAGTGGGAGTTTCTGGAAGTCTCTTGTCCAGTCAGTGATCAGATTCAAATCTGCTTAGCTTCACCAAGGTTGCTGCAACTTGGCACTGAAAACCATGTTCTTCAGATTTGCTTGTAAATTCAATGTCTACTATTTGTTTGGTTAGGGTCAAAGCATAGGATGAACAAAGTACCGTATATACTTGAGTATAAGCCAACTGAGTATAAGCCGAGGCACCTAATTTTACCACAAAAAACTGGGAAAACTTATTGACTCACGTATAAACCTAGGGTGGGAAATGCAGCAGGTACTGGTCCCTTTCCTTGTAGCCTCCTTGGAACTCATAGGCTGCAATCCTAAGCACACTTTCCTGGGAGTAAGCCTCATTGAACATAGTGGGGCTTACTTCAGAGTAGATGTGCATAGGACAGGGTGACCAGATGCCAAACCCAAAATTCCTGAACCCCAAGGCCAAAATTCCTACCCGCTTAAAAAAATTGCCAAAAAATGTATTTTTTATTTTTATAGGTTTTTTTGCCATAACTTTGGTAGGAATGAGATATCTCAAAACTGATTTTTGCTCTTCAATACAAATCCAACGGTATATGACATGATGGGGTTTGATCCAGCCACTTTTCAGTTCACCCGAGTATAAGCCAAGGGGGTTTTTTGGGCCCATTTTTTGGGCCCAAAAAACTCGGTTTATACTCAAGTATATATGGTATTCAGCCAATAGCTTGCCATGTTTGTAGCAGCTGGGTGGAGTATGTCTGGTTATACCTACCCAAGGTGACGCTGGGAGGAAGAGCAAGTTGTTTTTATGAAAGTAGATGAGGAGGGAGGATCACGTTTATAAAATTAATCAGTCTGACTCCCCCTTGCAGGTGAGTAGGGACCTTATTTTCAAAAACACAAAAGACTGGTCAACTGATCTTTCAGGATGATATGAATCTTTCGCTATCAAATTCCTAGTTCTAATTCTCAACAAATTCCTGTTGTTTTATTTTTTTTAGCATATATGTTTTTAGCTTGCATGTTTTAACTGTTTTTAATTGAATTGTTTTATTTATGTTTTTATTTATGTTTTAATGTCAGCTGCCTTGTGTCAGGCTAATGGCTTGAGAAAGGCGGGATATAAATTTTTAAAATAAATAAATAAATAAATAGACCCTTTTTTCCTTGTCAGAGGAAGAGAGACTCTGAGAGGCCCCCTTATAGCATGGGAGCTGCAGCAGCACATTTCTTCCTGTGGCTTATCAGGAGCCTCAGGCCACACAGGAAGAACTCATGGCAACCCCAGGATATGCCATCTGAGGACTGAGCCAGTATTTGAGATAAGCTACAGCATTTCACTACCTTCACGGCAAGCAAATTCTGCACTGAATTATAACCTCAAGATTTTCCATTTTGCTGAACTACTATCAGCTGATAGGAAGCTGTCATCGGGGAGTATGCAGTAACGTGATCTATTTGGACATGCAGCATCTTTGCAACTGCCCCTCATGCATCCTGCTTCTGTCTTCTCTGTCCATAGGAGCCTATGTGTTCACTGTGCTGAAGAAGGGCTGTAATGTCTCCCAAGAAAGCCTCACCTCTGAACTCCAGCGGCTAGTTTCAAATGAGATTGCAAAATATGCAGCTCCAGAATACATCCAGGTAACAACCTGTGGGCTATTTGCCCACTTTGCACAATTTCATCACTTGGTCTTGCACACCATGAGGTCAGGGTACAAGTTGAAATGGGTTCACATTGTCTGCATAAGCAATAAAATGTATACTTCTAAAAAAAATTAGTAGTTGTTGAAAACTTCACCGTCATTAAACCCTTTTGTTTTCACTGCTAACTGCTAAGGTCACTTTGGAACAAGTCAGCAGCCATGAGAACATCCTGCCCTGCATCTAGGACAGTTTGAAGATATTACAGTTTGAAGATCACACACACATACATATTAAAGATTTAGGCTACATTTAAAAAAATAGTAATTTTATGTTATGTGAGAGAGATAAAATACATTTGTGAAAACAATACCAACAAAAACACAGTTGCAAACAAACTGAGATATCTGTTTTCAAGACAATTTAAAAAAGAAATTAAGATGGGGAATAAAAGGATTTTTAAGCAATTAGTACAATTGTCTATTTCACATGCTACATGTATACATCTAGGAAAGGATTTCATATATCACAAATATATTGGCAAATGATAAATTTTTAATTTGTTGCGGTACAACAATAAGGACCCAAACTTAACCAGCCATTGTTAGGTCATGTCTTGTGCTGATGCTAACTGCCAATAAAACAGTGAGTGGCAATTGCAAAAAAGTGCTCTGCCAAAGAGTACTGGGTAGGAAGGCTGATGCCTTCCCACCTGCATTGGAGGTTTTCCTATCACTGGTGAAGATAAGTCAGTGGAAGAGATAGGAAGTCAGTGGAAGAGACAGGAGGGAAGGGGGCAGAATGCGGGTAAAGATGATGGTCCTCTGGTGGCACAAGTGGTTAAGGCACTGTGCCTGTTAACCAGCAGGCTAGGGTTCGAGACCCGGGTCCCCAAAAGATGAGGATCTCCTGCTACAGGCAGGGGGTTGGACTAGATGGTCCACTGGGTCCCTTCCAACTCTATGATCTCTAGAGAGGGATTGGCTGTCAGTTGGCATGCCTCAGTAAAAGGCAGCTTCAGTGGTGATTTGGAATGAAGAAAATGAGACCCCATGACAAAGAAAACACTTCTGTAAGTATAAATTGGGATCATCCATGATTTTGAGCATAGTTAGATTTCACAGATTTCACAGCCTATCCTAATCCTTTCTTTTATTTTCTGTTTCAGGTAGCTCAGAAGCTACCCAAGACTCGCTCAGGGAAGATTATGCGACGGGTGCTGAAGAAGATAGTAGAAAACAAAGTAGATGAGCTGGGGGATCTGACAACCCTGGATGATCATGAGGCTGTGAAAGAGATTGTTGAAGGACACAAGCAACTGTTACAAAAAAAGCAAACTCAATAGACCTAAGCACTTTAGCACCCTGTACCAAAGTAATCTGCAAGGACAATCTTCCACCTTAAAATCTTTTGAAGACGGGGAAGCTGTTTTATTCAGTGAATGAAAAACCTTCAGCAAAGACATATTTTCCAAGAGTGAGGGGAGCAAATAGAAAACTAGTGACAAAATGAGGCACAGAAGTCTGATTAAATGCCTACCCCAGGGTTTCTTTCTTCCCAATAGTGCTAGCAGAGAGTTAGGAATTTACATTTTTTGTATTCCAAAGTCTGCAAAGAGAAAACACCAAGTTAAAGAATCTTCACATTTAAACAGACCTGCAGAAACTTGTTTCCTTTATCACAGTCATTCCTTCTGAATACTGGACTTGTAATTAGTCTAGAAATCTATTATCAAGCTTTGCATTTTAGCTCACTCTTCTCTATTAATCCAACAAGGATTGGGAAAAAGGTGGGATACCAAAAGGTGGGATACACCCACTTCATTTCAAAAGGGCTAAATGCCACAAATCAACCAAAGACATTATCTTGGTATTCTGAATAAACCCACAGGTAGGATTAAACCTACCTTGCCTAATAAAAATTTCTGCCAGGACAATGAGGGTAAAATTCTGAGCCTGAAACAAAAACAAGTTTATCAGGCTTACATCAGAAGGGCCTATGCAGCGTGATCATATGACTGGATTTTACCTCTTTTTTAGTCTTCAGATGTCTTCCAGAAGGTCTTCATTGTCCTCCATTTTGGCTTCATTTTGAAACTTTGCAATGGTGTACCATGTCATATGTTGTTGGATTTGTATTGGAGCAGAATCCAATGCAAAAAAATCAGTTTTGAAATATCTCCTTCCTATCAGAAGTTATGGCCAAGAAACTAAAAATCAAAAATATGCAATGAGCTCCATGGGAAAGTGAAAGTGCCCAAGTTTTACATGTGAGTAGGCAAACGTGCCATTGTCTGCTGGAAAGGCCAGTCTGAGAGGAATCCAAGACCTTGTCCTCCTTTTGAGGTTCAGGCATCTGGTCACCCTGGGCCCATGACACATTCACTGGTATTTTAAAGACAAGCTAGTCCTCTGCAGCAGAACCATTCAAGGTTTCTCACTTAAAAAGAAGTAGAGTAAATCTGAGTGACGTCTTCAATGGAATGCAGTAGGTATCAGAACAATGGAATGGGGCAGTTTATATGAAAACAAGAAGCTGACATGTATTCACCCTCTGGTTCCCTCTCCCGCCCCCCACAAAAAAAGTTGAAGTCTTTCGGTTGCAGAGGCCATACTGCTCCTGTCAGTGTTCAAATTCTACATCTCTACATTTTTGAACTTGAAGCTTCTTTTCAGGCACACGGATTGAAGGCACTTTGGTACTGTCCTATCAAAGATGTAAGCTGAATTTTGTTGTCTGTGATACAGTATGCAGTGGTTCAGTCTTTCTTGATTCTCATTAGCTCCCATTTTCCTGCTCCAGAGAGTTTCAAAATCCAGCTGTGAAACTGAAATTCAGTAGTAAGTACATAAAGAGACAAGGTTTTAACAGGGGGATTTATATAGGAGGAAAGATAACTCTAGTACCAGACACCGTCTCTATCTGAACCCCTAAATCTACCATTTCTTATGGAAAACGCTGCAATTCTACCTAAACAGCCAAGAGTGCTTTCATTCATCCTACCTTTTCCAAGCTTCTACGATGTCCCACACTGACCAGAGTCATCCCCAACTGTGCACAGATCCTATACAGTTCATTCTCTGCATCTTCTGTCAGTGCACTGGTTGCTTCATCCAGCACTGCAAACAAACACAGGTAACAATCCTAACCAATTTAGTCCAGCACATCTTGTCCATCTCACTTTTCCTGCTGAGGCTTGTGAATGCTGTGCATGTCTGTGCACTAGCCTAGTCCTTCTAGTAGTGCAGAAGTGCCTCTTGGCACTTTCATGACACCCCCTTCAGGCCAGCATGGGGTTTGTGCCAGCCTAAGAAGTGGTTAGGAATGCACTGAGAGAAGTTTGCACAGTATGTCACCATCCAATACAATATAGATTGCAGCCCTAACCCTGCTTATAGGCTCTGCAGTGACTTTTTGTAGGATTTGAAAAACCAACAGTAAACAAGCACTCTTTAGAATTACAAATCAGCCAGGCTTAGTCAGTGACCTTTAGGATCAGGGCAATTTAATCAATGGTAAAGTCAATTCTAGCTGCCCATGTTCTCTAAGATTAGAAGACAACTGAGCCAATCAGCTCTTTCTCAGAATTTTCCTTCCTCACCTGCAAAATGTGGCTGGAGATAGAAGAGTCGGGCAAAAGAAAGCCTCTGCATCTCCCCTGGAGACAAAATATCATACCTGCAACAGAGTAAGTAGCTGAACAATCAGTTATTAAAACTATCTTGTGTGTCAATTGCAGCTCAGAATTTGTCCAAATCACAGCCAAAGAAAACAACCTTACCAGTTCCAGTCAACTGGCTGGTCCAAACCTCCTGTCCTTGTGAGCAAATCTGACTGGATCAGACAATCAAAAACAACAGATGAAAATCAGAATTTATTTCAAACTCAAATCAACAGTCTGTTAAGCCATCATGACACCTTTTGCTTTGTCACCATAATCCTATCACCATCTTTTTTACCCATCATGTGATCAACTGCTAAAGCACTCTCTAGCATCAGGTTTTCACTATAATAATCAACACCAAAAGTTAAATAGTTTTGCTCATAAGAAGAGGTATGTTAACTAAGGGTGCAATCCTGAGTAACTACGGGGAGTCCTTGCTCCGGTGTAAGAACAATTTGCTCTGGATTGCAATATGAATTTCCCATAGGTTTTCACTGGGTGGTGCAGTAACTGCGGGTGCACGTAAAGTCTCTTATGTGCTCCCGTAGTTACTCTGGATTGTAGGGTAAATGATGATGTATGCTAACTTATGATGAGCCAGGTTCAGCATTGACACTAGTTTAAATGGTAGTATCTAGATTTTAGAATGTGAGATAGAAAAGAGCCTTTTCTAACATCTTTCATGGAATAACTGCATGTCATTCTACATACTTGGAACTCAAGGGAAAGGGTTCCCAGCTCAGACTGCAAGATCAGCCCAAACTGTCACTGGCTTTCTTTTTAGGAAGTATTATAGATGTGAATGGCACATCATACTGAAAACTTGTAGCCACTATCTTCCCAAAATTGATACCAGAGGGAATCAGTGTTAATTATTCCCTCAATAACTTACCAGCCCAGCTATCTCCAAGAATTTCAGTATTCTTTCATCATCGACAGACCCTATTAAAAAAGGAATTATTCTGATGACAAAGAAAGAAGCACCAAGCTTTAAGTAATTACAGCTTTAAAGACAGTCTGGTGGGGGAAATGAACCTCTGTGTTTTCATATGCAGTTTTTTCTGCTTAGAAAACTTTTAAGAAATTTGAAAAGGTCGTAGTGCAAGCTTCAATGCATTGCATGGACATTCATTCTACTGCTTATAACAGGAGTATTACTATGCAAAGTATACTATGCAACAGATACATAAAACTGGTCAGTTAACAGCTAAATATTGCAGATAGTCATATGGTGGATGAACTACAACAAATGAAGTTGGGTCTAGAACAAGAGCAACAGATCTGGTGGAAGTTGCCAGTACTTATAGCTGCCTCTGTCCTATCCCAGTCCCAGTCTACCCAATCTCAATCCCAATGTCCAATCCCAATCTACCCAATCCCACCCCAGTGATTTGCATGGCATCACTGCCAGCGCACAACACTGCACCAGAGACTGCACTCCACAGACCAGGATTTAAGATACAGTGGCAAACCTTACAGTCCAAAGTATCCCATTAATATTTAGGAATTGAACAGATTTGTCACTCCCATCATATTCTCAGAACAGGGGATTCAGAGGAAGAACAAAAAGATCAATAGTTTTGCCTACACACTTGGCCGACACAACTCATTGGTCTTCCTTTTCCTGTGGAGATTTAGGGAGGCAAGCACATATCTGTGCACTGGTCTAACCATTCTCCAGGAGTGACACAATATGGCACTTTTGTGACACCCCATGCCAGCAAATTTGAACTGACAGATATTGAGAGAGTAGCACTGCAGAAGACTGGACAATTTGCCTTTGTCATGGTTGCCAAGTTTCCGTGCTCTGGTTATATTCACCATAAATGAATTAGGATTATATTAAGATGATCTTTGGGACTATGTGGAGGCAAAGGACAGCTACCAATTCATCAAGCATAGTTTTATTTAGATGACATGTCACTGTAGGCTCCATCGCCTACTGCAATAAGCTTTAAGCATGACAAATCTGAAAACAGTCCACTCTGCAGGCAGCCCTGAAGGAAATCAACATTCTTCCCAACAGGGACATCATTAGATCATTCGTGGTGCTGGGTCATAAAATGCAGGTTCATCACTTGAATCTGCAACATTTAGTGGTCACTTGCATGTATCAACAAGCAGTTGCGAATCTGAAACTACTCTTTAGTATCACCTCATATTACTGGAACAAGGTTTTTCAGGGGAGTCAGTTTCCATATTTAGTTGCCAGTTCATTCGTGAGGAAAAGAATTCACGAGAAATCACATGTGTGAATCAGTATATATTCATAGAATCATAGAATCATAGAGTTGGAAGGGACCTAGTAAGTCATCTAGTCCAACCCCCTGCCTGCAGCAGGAATTCCCCCTAGAGCATCTCCAACAGGTGCTCATCGAGCCTCTGCTTGAAGATCCCCAGTGAGGGAGAGTCCACCACCTCCCTTGGCAATCTGTTCCACTGCCGAACCGCCCTCACCGTCAGGAATTTTTTCCGGATTTCCAGCCGGAATCTCCTTTCTTGCAGTTTGTACCCATTGGTTCTAGTTCTGCTTTCAGAAGCAGCTATGAACAAATTGGCCCCTTCCTCCATATGACAGCCCTTTAGGTATCTGAAGAGGGCAATCATGTCTCCCCTCAGCCTCCTCTTCTCCAGGCTGAACATCCCAAGTTCCCCCAACCTTTCCTCATAGGGCTTCCCTTCCATCCCACTGATCATTCTTGTCGCTCTCCTCTGGACTTGCTCCAGTTTGGCTGCATCTTTCTTAAAGTGAGGTGCCCAGAACTGAACACAGTACTCAAGGTGAGGTCTCACCAATGCAGAAAAAAGAGGAACTAGAACTTCTCGTGACTTGGAAGCTACAGTCCTCTTAATGCAGCCTAAAATGGCATTTGCCTTCTTTGCAGACACATCACACTGCTGACTCATGTTCAGCTTGTGATCCACGGCAACTCCAAGATCCCGCTCACATGTTGTGCTGCCAAGCCAAGTATCCCCCATTTTATACCTATGTTTTTGGTTTTTATTGCCTAAGTGCAGAACCTTGCACTTCTCCCTGTTGAAATTCATTCCATTTGTTACAGCCCAGGATTCCAGTTTATCCAGATCCTCCTGGAGGTTTCTCCTATCTTCTGATGTGTTTGCTACTCCTCCCAGTTTGGTGTCATCTGCAAATTTGATCAGGCTCCCCCATATCCCTTCCTCCAAGTCATTGATGAAAATGTTAAAGAGAACCGGTCCCAAGACAGAGCCTTGGGGTACCCCACTAGAAACTGACCTCCAGGTTGACACAGAACCATTTACTAAAACCCTTTGAGTGCGGCCATCGAGCCAGTTGCAGATCCACCTAACAATTGCCCTGTCTAGCCCATATTTTTCCAACTTCCTAATTAAAATGTCATGTGGGACTTTGTCAAATGCTTTGCTGAAGTCAAGATAGATGACATCCACAGCATTGCCACTGTCCAGTAAGCTCGTAACCCGATCAAAAAAGGAGATCAGATTTGTCTGGCAAGATTTATTCTTGGTAAATCCATGCTGGGTTGTTTTGATCACCGAGTACTTGTCTAGATGTGTACAAATTGTGTGTTTTATGATTTGCTCTAATATCTTGCCAGGGATTGAAGTCAAACTGACTGGTCTATAATTTCCCGGGTCTTCTTTTTTCCCCTTCTTAAAAATTGGGACTACATTTGCCCTCTTCCAGTCCAGTGGCACTTCTCTACTCCTCAGGGATTTTTCAAAGATGATCGACAGAGGCTCCGCAAGGACATCTGCAAGTTCCTTAAGAACTCAAGGATGCAGCTCATCTGGTCCAAATGACTTGAATTCATTTAGGCCAGTTAAGTGGTTTCGAACCAGTTCTCTGTCAATCTTAATCTGCTGGTCTGCACCATCCATGTTTTCATTACCTCTTAGGGGATGTAAACACATCCCCGAATCAGTCAATGATCCCGCACCCCCATTTGCACAGCCCTCCTTCTGTGAATAGATGGATGCAAAGTAGGAGTTGAGCAGCTCCGCCTTCTGCTGGTTTCCAGACACCTGTTGTCCATCCTTGTCCAAGAGCAGCCCCACCCCCTCGTCTCTCCTCCTGTTCCTTTGGGCATATCTAAAGAAGCTCTTTTTGTTATCTTTGACTCCCTTGGCCAGTCTCAGCTCATACTGAGCTTTAGCATCCCTGACCCCCTCCCTACAGGACCGGGCTACCTGCCTATACTCCTCTCTGGTGATCTTTCCAGTCTTCCACTCCCTATACTTCTCTTTCTTTAACTTCAGCTTGTCCTATATAAGAAGTACCAAGATTTTAAGTACCTAGATGGTTTAATAGTCTCTGATCAAATTGATCAATGTCAATGGTTAGAGAGAACAGTCACACTTATCTGTGCTATTCATGGACTGTTTCTACTTCAAGTATGCGGCTTAAATGGTCACATATTGTTAGTGGCTTTCAGCACCTAAATGTTAAGGCCATTATCAGGGCTGCAAATGTTCAACATCCAAAAAGATAAATTTATTTTATGTGTTAATGAGTCACTGTCAACATAGAAAACTAAACTAGAAAACTAAGATGTTTGCGTTGAAAGTATTATGCAAATTAAGATCACTGTCTCTTAATTTTGTTCCAAGTGAGACATACATTCTTTGCACAGTGGATACAACCCAGTGAGCAATGTATTCCTCTGATTTCCTGATAGCCAGGAATGCATATGATATGTTTTGCAGCATTCCACACACCGAAACTTCCGAATACAATGACTGTGGGCAAAATCCATAGCAGTTACGGGTCCACGCAGTTACATCACCCTCTAGTGTTACCTTATGGAAAGTCATCTTAACTGCTCTGGAGCAAGGGGCTTAATTTCACTTTTGGATATAGGGCTGTGTTAAGTTTTGCAGCAGGAAAAGCTCCCAAATGAAAATTCAGAACTCATTCAACTCATACAACTCAGAACTCATACAGTGTAGAGAGGGGCACATGGTGACAGCAGATGCACTCTATAGTACATTTGGGGACAAATGTTTTAATGGATTACTCACCTGAAACTGGATAGATCTCCTTCAGAGGGTATATTACCTGATCAAATACAGTAGACAAACATCAAATGAGAAGCCCCCAAATTATACAACAGTTGAAGACAATGAGCAGGCACAATATCCTGCTATTAAGGTCATATCATTAATCTATACTTGCCAGTCTATATATGAAGACTGGCTGTTTTCATGCCACTACACTGTTACTAACCATAGCAGATAGCAGAAACTTGCTTCAGAATTACTACTTAAACTAGCTTAAAGCAGTAGGAGGATTCATCCCTGGAATTTTGGCCCTAAGGTAGCTCACCTGTTCCCGCAGGGTCCCATCTGTGAAGAATGGCCGTTGCGGCAAGATTACAACCCCATGGGGGCCAAAGCAAGTTAGCATATGAACATTTCCTGCACAGACACAACAGAAAGAATCACAAACATAAATTAGTGATCCAACACTTATGGCCATCATAATTAATGACCCAACACTCTTGACCATCAAAACCTGAGGCAGACCAAATCCTTCTTTTTCTTGCTCCCCCATGCTGTGTTGTACCATTTTAGTGTTTTTCTTTGTAATCACCACTTAACATTATGTGGCATGGATCAAGATCACTTTGCATGGAGTTTTAGCATCTTTATAGCCCAAGCCTACCTTGTGCTGGAACAGATAGGCCAGTGTGACTGCGCTGTATCCACCACATGTTTGGGTCTGATTGTGGCTCAGCCTGAGGCAAGGGGAAACATTTCTCTTTACACCTTGTAGAGCTGCAACAGTCCCAACTGATCTACTCAGATCTGCACCACTAGATAAGGTGGTGTAGATCCAAGAAGAATGGAGCAGCCAGCTATATAGAACCTGGAAGTGGGACAAAGATCTGGCATAACTGCCAGGTTATGGCCTGCCTCTTTCCTCTCCACCTTCCTTCCCCACTTCAGGAAAAACCCTCTACCTGCCCTCCCCCACATCCTGTCGCTTTTCTACCCTCCCCACACATCCCCAGACCTCCACATTATCCAAGCTCAGCAACGCAGACTTTTCTGCTGTTGCGGCCATTAAGGCTGAATCTAGTCTCTGACACTTTTGCAGTTTTGGGAGCCCCTACCACCGCACATATGTGAAGTAGTGCAGCACAGGGCAGATGAAATGTGTTTAAATAGTTTGTGCGGCCTTGAAGGGGTCTCAGGAAGTCCCAGGGCTCCTAGTACCACATTTGGAAAAATGCTGCCTTTGTCCATGAGTTAAAACAAACCACCACACTGCTTATATGTGTCCCATAACACATCAAAATGCAGGAGGAACCAGTCATTTGCAAGACCCAGTCATGCAAGCACATATGTTTTGCCACACTGGATTGTGGAGCATAGAACAAAGCTTGGCTCACCATATGTTTGGGGCATATGGAGGCTGTTTATATGGTAAGAGCCATCATGTGGGATGATTATAGGCCGTGATCCTGTGGCAAGTGTGGCTACCCCAACTAAGAAACAGATTACGGTTAGCCTGGATATCTGAACATATTATCTAACAGCAGGAGGAACTGCTTGCCTAAGCAGTTTAAAAACAATCTTTGCCCAGTCTGATGGTTAGGAGAGATCAATGCTCTACCTACACACTTCCTGAAAGTGCATTTATTGATCAAAGCAACATTTCGGGGAAGTTGATGTGCTCACCCTGTTTGCTCTCCCAGAGGCCACCAAGGACACGCAGCAAGGACGTCTTCCCTGTGCCTGTGTTTCCTGTAATCAGTAGACTGTTTCCCTGTGTGACTTTCAGGTTTAGGTCCTTGATGAGCAGTTTCTCAGAAGAAGGAGCAGAAAGAGACACTTGCTCCAGGAGGAAGGCCGTGTCACTGGAGCACATTTGCTCTTCAGAAACACTAAAATCATTGAAACGAGTAAAGGGAAGGGTAAGCTGAAAAGCAGAATATAATAACCCATATTTAGAGAGGCAGCCAGTTTTTATTTTTCATTGTGTTTATTTTCCACCTTTCATCTCTACTTGGAGCCTCAAACTGCTAACAAATACTTAAACTACAAATTAAACTACACTGTTAAAAAAATAACACACTAAAAGCCAACACTAGAATACAGTGGCTTTATATCATAACAGTAAAGGTTAACACATCACCCAAAACCATTTCAAATTGCTTCAACAGAATAATGAAGTACAGCACTGATCAAAGAGCCACAATAAAAAAAATGTAAGTTGAAGCTAGTGAAAAATCATGATGTGACACTGCTTGATGCCTAAACGTCTTTCAACAGACAGCTTCTCTGAGATTGTGCTACACTTCCAGACCCCCTTCCAATTCCAATGAAGACTGGGAGATGTCATAGAACGGCTCAGCAAAATGTAACTCATCCCCTGTAGAGTGCTTGTGCAACTTCCAGTATTTTAAAGGAGTCAGCAATAAGACCCATCAGTCCTTTTAAGAGGATCTTCTTCAAGAATATAGGCTTCTCATCCACAGCATGGTTTTTCCCAAGGATGAAATAATCCCAGAAAGGGCAATGTATTCAGCCACCATTTGCGTTTTTATGTCCTACTCTAAATCAAGCAGTACAGTCTAAATCAAGCAGTAAAGCAGTACAGTCAGGGAGCTGCCATCCAATGCCTGATGTTAGCTATAGTTACTCATTTATCAGCATATTCATTTTATCTATATACTAATATTAAAAACAATAAACAGAAAACAACTGACAAAAATTAAAAACCATAAACTGTAAACAAACAAAAAATTCAAAACAAGAAACATAATTCAAACAAAAACACATGAAAATATATTTAAAAATAAAAAATATCTATAATAGTGTAGAATGAGCGAAGCCAAAAATTCCAATCATTCACTGTCTTTATGTGCATAATCTAAATTTTCACCTTTCAGTTTTAAACATTTACCTTTCTAACATTGGAGACATTTCAAGCTATGTCTCCAACTTTCCTTGTTATCTTTATAAATTTCATTTATTAAAGAACAGTCTTTAATAATCCTTTAAAGTTAATTATTTAAAAATGATCTTCAAATACAAAATACAAGGTGAACCGAAAGTAGGTGGACAGTAAATGATATAACCCTAACACAAACCCTATTCCACATACTGTCCTCCTGCTTTTGGTTCACCCTGTATATTAATTTTATAAGAAAGTCAATAACTAGTTTCCAGTTTAGTGACTCACCTGTTGAGGTCCCACATGGCTGAATCAAAATCAGAGTCATTCTGATTCCTGGAAATTTTCAGCAATACTTCCTGCAATTCCCCAATTCTATAAAAACACAAGAGAGTCGATAGTTGAGAAAGAGACACAGTTTTGCTCGTGCAGCTCCAACTGTGAAAAGCAGGATTCAGAACAGAACATGCTTGATGAGAAGCCTGGGCAGTGTAGAGATTATTCACACATCTCTATGAGCTTGTCAGTTGCAAATATTGTATGAGGAGTCTTCATGGACAGCTGAAGCATACTACATTTTTAAAACTTAGCTTTACCCTTAACTTTACCCTGATTTGCAAGGAAAAATGTCAGATCTCAAAGCACAGTAAAATTAACAAATATCAACAACTGGTGCTGACTTTGAATTCTATTAGTCAAACCCTGCAATCCAGAGTAACTATGGGAGCATGTAAGAGACATTACGTGTACCTGTAGTTACTGCACCATCTAGTGACAACCTATGGGAAATTCATATTGCAATCCAGAGCAAATTGTTCTTACACCGGAGCAAGGACTCCCCGTAGTTACTCTGGATTGTACCCTTAGTCAGTATAGAACTATGTTGGATTGGAATGATGCTGGTGTCCAGTCCAGACATACTTTATTTTGCAATGGGCAGAAAACAGAAAAAAAACAGAAATTACATACAGCTAGCTGCATTTATTATATGAAAAAGAAAACAAAATATGCTCCTTTCTATTGCAGCCTCAGAGTATACAGCCATATGCGGACAGTCTCTCCTGTACCAAATAGGACAGATGACAGACCTTTGTTCACCTTTCAAGAAAGACTTCTGATTGGCTCCATAAGCACTAGAAGCTTCCTTTCTTCTGCAGGTGTTCAAGATATAAACATCCTATAAAGACTCCCACTGTCTGACAATATGGCTTGTCAAGTGGTATTAGACAAGAAACTTACCTGTGTGTGTAGCCAGCTACATCAGACACAGTGGTAGAGAGGTCAATCAGCTTGGTAAAGCACCCAATAAGGTATATGGAGACAAAAGCATTCTGCAAGGCAAATATCACACAACACAGAATTAACAGTGTTAATAAAGTCAAGGAAAATGATACAAAGGATAAGAGCAACCAAAGGGCTTTTGTCAGGTCTGCCTGGAAATAGCGGATTTCCCTCTGGAGAAGCAGAAAAACACATTCAGCTTAGACTGGCTGCTGGGTGCACTTTGTTGTCTGGGGCAAGCTAAGTTTTGTGCCAGTCTCAAGAGCTTTCATCTTGCCACTGAATGATTATTTGTAATAATAGCCTCTATCTGCTCAATTGCTTGTTGGATAATCATAGTAGATATTAACTTTATTGTCATGTTTGAAGATCACAGCATTTTAGCAAGAACTGACCAATAATGGAAAACAGGGGTAGAAAGATGTGTGTAAACATCTACAAAAGATTCTTGTTGGTTTCTAAGCCTTCAGCAAACACTTCATTATTTGGACTACAATATACTCAACGTATTACATTACTAGGAATAAAGGTCTACCTGAAGCATCTAAGCATTGAAAGGATCAGGAACTTGGCTGGCTAACACAGCCATCAGGCATAGCCCAGAGAGTCCCCAAAGCAGTCATGGAAATGATCAAGCCATGCAGCTGCTTCATTAGGAGTGAGTAGGGCTGACAGCGGTAGAGGTGCATCTCTGAGCCTGCATAAGTTCAGCTATACAGAGTAGGCTGGCTGGCTGAAGGGGTTGAGGTGGCTGACTGACTGCAGTGAAGGGGTTGAGGATACTTGATCAAGGAAATACACAATCCAGAGCCAGAGAAAACTAAGCAGGCCCAAAGTTGAGTGTGGATCAACACACTCTTCATTCACATCTCATTCTGAGGTAACTATAACAAGTTACTTGTTGGAGAAACTTTAGGACAGTGTGTCTGATGAACTGGTGCATGTAGCTCTTCTTATTGGCATACAACACAGGATACAGCAAAAAAAAGGGCTTACAGGAATCCCTGCTTAATGGAAAGCAACTTGGAAACCTGAAGCCTTGTGACCTCTGTGCCTGGAAATATGTGGCCATGTGCCAAGCAATATTTGAGATGTTAGCTAGGAGTCTGGGGGGGAAAAAAGAAAGAAAACATTGTGCTGAGAGAACCAGAAATTGCAAAAAATGCAAAAATTATAGTCTACAGCTGTTCTCTGCCTAGTCCCTACATCCTGCCAAGTTTCATAGCAATACACAACAATACTGGGATCAATGTCCATTCTGTGAGGTCAGGCAAGCAGCCTTGATCTGCTCCAGAATCTGTTTCACTCTGTTCAAAAGAAGCCCCTTGTACCCAACATGCAATGTCAGGCTGGACTATTTTTAGTTTTATGTGATCTCAGCTTCTCAGACAGCTTTGAGAAGCCAGGAATTGAACAGTAGTAACCCATGTCTGAGAGGTGATACCTCCTTTGAAAAAGGGGGGCGAGAATCTCATATTGTGACAGCTGAAGCAATAAATCAATTCTCTTGATGAGCTGTATGACAGGCCAGCTTAAGGGCACCTGCAGTTGCTCAACAGTATGTAAAAGCAGCACAGTCGCCCCATTGCTTTCTTGCTGGCTTCCACTCAACAATAAGAAAGCACTGCCAGTCAATAAATCTGGTTGGTCATCTAAGGGTTACTATGTCATGTTTCTGCAATATATTCACTTTCTCCTTGTGGCATGCTGCAGGCTAAATTGCCTGCATGCCACATGGCTGAGAGCAGGGGATAGGGCAGCAGATCAGTGACAAAACCAAAGGGCTGCCTCCAGGACCAATTTTTCTTATGTTATGCCCGACAACTTACAATACAGTGGCGCCTCATGTAACAAATTTAGGCTGCAATCCTAAAGACACTTTCCTGGGAGTAAGACCCATTGGACACAATGGGGCTTACTTTTGAGTAGACATGGTTAGGATTGTACTCTTAAATTCGTTCCGGAGGCATGTTCTTCACGTGAAATATTCTTTACGTGAAGCGGTTTTTCCCATAGCAAATAATGGAAACTCAGACAATTGGTTCCAAAACCCCCAAAATATTCATATAAAAATATTAACTGGACGTAAAAATGATGACAAAACACTGGGATTGAATTCAAAACATGCATTCAATGTACATGATCTTATGAAGTCTACTTAGGCTGCAGTCCTAAAGACACTTTCCTGGGAGTAAGACCCATTGAACACAATGGGACTTATTTCTGAGTAGACATGGTTAGGAGGCTGCAATCCAAGACACCTTTAAAGTGTCTCTCCACTTTCTCCTTCTCTTCATCCTGAGCAACTCTCTCCCCTGCTCCCTTCTGGCTAGCCCTGAGCTGCTTCCCTCTTCTCCACTGCTCTTCTATCCCTCTGCCCAGCGGATATCCTGTCACAGGAGGAACAGCATGGAAGTGTTGCTTTCACTAGGCAGCCCTGATGCCTTTCAAACAGGCTGCCGGCCAGCACGTCTGCCCCAACTGCCAACGAATGTGTTCTTTACGTGAAGCATGTTCTTTACATGAAGCAGAATCCTAGATAAATTTTTGTTTTGTTATGTGAAACATACTTTACGTGAGGCATTCTTTACGAGAAGCGCCACTGTATTTACGTATTATGTTATGCCTAACAAGTTACAATGGCTGCAATCATAAGCACACTTTTCAGGGAGTAAGATCCATTGAACACAATGGAGCTTACTTCTGAGTAGACATGATTAGGATTGTGCTCAATTATTTTGCTATGAGACACATTTTTATTATGCTATAATATATATTGGTCATCAACTGCTAACCTTGCCATCTTGCAGCCCTATCATTTCCCCTTCCCACCTATGTTTAAATTTTTTGTTTAAAAATTAACATACTTTAGAGTTGTAACATGCAACTCATTAAGATTCAAACTGTGTGTGCATGTGAATGTGTGTGAGAGAGAGTTGACTTCAAGCTCCAGATTCTGCTTTCCGATTTCTGCTTTTCAGCATTGCTCCAGTCACTTACCTGTCAAAAGAGTGGGGGGACTCCTGTAAATAGTGTCTTTACTCTTTATTAGACAAATCTCCAACCCAATTTTTCTGGTATCAGAAACCTCTGCAGATTCTTTGTGTACTTCATCAAATGAGTGCTCCAGGTATCCCAGAAGGCTGGACAGATTAGGAATACTCAGGATTATCAGGTTTATAGTCATAGGAATTGTAATAACTTACCTTGCTGACTAAGGAGCTCAGTTCTGCTGGTTTCAGATCACCATAGATTCCACCAAAAATAGGAATGGCAATCACCACGTAACTCAGGATGCTGCCCACATAGTCAAAAGTGTTGATCCCAACTGAATAGAAAAACAGCAACATGACCCAAGGAAGAATGATCAAATAATAGGACTAAGTAAGTTGTCCTCAGAATACATTCTCATAACCAAATGCAAAATACAGAGGCTTGCTTCCAAAGATTATCTAAACCAGGAGTCTCTTAAACTTTCTGTCCAAATTGCCACAGCAAATACCTGGCACAGTATCGAAGGCCAGAAAAAATTTAAATAAACAGGCTAGAGTTGGAACTTAGATTAATGAAAAAATGGGCTCAAATTTTGAGGATTTCTGCAAACACCAAAACAGCACAGAAATAATGTTCACATTTAAATGAACCCCATTTGCCCCAGCTCACAGTTCCAGTCATTGACCAAACTGAGTCAAAGGCTCTTAGGGAACCAAAGGCTCTTCACGGCCAGTGTGAGGCTTGTCACATCTGACCCCTAGACAGGACCCCTAGGCCCTGATCTAAATCATGGTTCACATTGTAAAGTGTGCTGTACACAAGCCTACGTGAATCTTGGGTTTACATGTTTTCAACTCACTAAAAGAGATTGGAAGTATCTACTTTTGAACTAAGCACAGTTCCTGCTACAACCTAGAAAGGGAAATTATGGCTTGTTCAAACTATGTCAGTAAATCAAAGATCACAGTGTGATCTTGGATTCTTTTCATATCTAATTCAGATTTAGCCTGTGGTTCAGTTCCTCATTCTTTACCAGTTCTTTCATGATGTTCTCTTTGTAGGAAGTAATTGCCTTGCAGATGTCTTTTCTACAAAGACTTAAATCCAAAGTTTTTCCCTGGTGATGTTACTTTAATAACCTTGTGAGCTGAGCATAAATGGTAGCACTTACTATACAGCCACAGCTCCTTTCCTATCAGCTCCCTCTGTGTCTGCAGGAGACTTTGTAGCCTGTGGTTAGTTCGCATGTGCTCCACTTGCCCAGCTCTGCAAAGAAAAACAGCAGTGAGCTGTCAGTTTATGATCATTTACCCACTTGCTACTCAGTCAGCCTGGCAAACCCACAGTCCACTAGTTGTAGATTTGTGCACACAAGTAGGTGGATACTAATACAGGGTAGAAGAGAGTGTTGAAAGACACACTTTATTTTATTTATTTACTGCATTTATATCCCATCTTTGTCTATAGAGAACAAAGGCAGCTTCCCCTGAAACTGGTCGCTTCGTAACTCTTAGTTCAGTCAGTAAAAAGAAAACTTCGATAACTGGAAGCATCTATATAACTTTCTAACGATGTCTAAGATTTGGTTCCAAGGAGCCAGTTCTAAAGTTATATGAGGCAGCCATCAAACATCTTGTGTGTCCATAATGTCAAACCTTAGCACTAAAAAGGCACTCTCAGTTCCTATGTCATGGAGAAATAGACAATGGACAAGAGATTATGTGTTAGATGTGCTAGGTCAACATAAGCTGCTAACAGCATTTTTGTCTCAATGGACCACTTGATTTTTGTCTCAGTGGAGCTCGAAAACAACAGGACAGGAGCAGAGCAAGGCTTGCTTGATTCTGGCTATGCAGTAGGCCTGAAGAAGGCAGAAACAAAAGAGATATATGAAGGAGACTCTGACCTCTCCTATAATCTTGTGAGAGAGAGGATGAAGGCACTTTGCCCACTTTTCTGTTACGAAAAGGAACAAATGCAAAGTGATCCTTCCACTATATTCTTTTGCAATAGACTAAACCGAAAAGAAAAAAAGAAAAGGGAGACTTGTTCACTGTATTGCTTCAGAACACCTAGTCTAAACTAAGGAAATCCAATGCAACCACATTATAGTGGTTATTTCTAGTGGTTATGATGTTGGTGACCTCATGTGGTAACAAGTGGAAAGGCAAACATGTTGCTTTTCTAGTTTAGTCTATTGGTAAATTATTCCCCCCATTCACCATTTCCCTCTAGTAGAAAATATATATATTGTATTTTCTTTCCTCCTTCCTTCCTCTTTCACACCTCCATCTTTCAGAATTGTGGATTATTCTTTTAACTCAGTGCCAAAAAAGTACACAACTCAGTTAATCAGCCAGGCAAACCCTCACTGTGTCCCCGTGTAACTTAATAGGAGTTCAACAAAAACAAGAGCATGAAAGGAAGTTAGTGGCGGGGCACACAAACAGAATCAACATTCCTGTGGAGTTCAGAAGTAAATGGATTGTGGCGTATCAGAAAAAAATGCAAACCTAAATTAAGTAAAGTATTTGTTGGTAGTGACCAAATCGGTGAATGTTCAGAACAGTTTTAAACAAAGTTGTGGGGACAAGGAATAAATCACAGGACAATAGACCTGCTCATATAAAAGTTTCTATCCAAACAAATAAGGAACATTGCATGACAGTTAAAAAGACATCACTGTATGTTTCATTTTTTAAAAAAATTATGCAAGTGGCACTTAACCAGAAGCAGAACAAGGGTGTCATTATGAAAACCAAGTGCCTATTCCCCCCCCCCCACTTTTTGCATGTTTATAGGAGGCCAGTGGAAGGCTTTCCAGATATTCCCACAGAGCTCTGGGGTTGACCGCCAATAAGTGAAAAACCCTTCTCATTCCCAGCTGCAGTCCAATCCTGGTGACTGTGCTGCTGCCTTTCCCTCCTCCTGAAAGAGGCAGGGACAAGAGCTTCCCTAGCTTGTGGGACAAGACCTGACAGGAACTAGGGAGTATATCATAAGAAAAAAAGGCAGATGGAGGTTTTAAAAGGTATCAAAACTGGCAAGAATAGCAGACAAGGCAAGCAGGTACTAGGTTACAGTTCTTGTTCTGCCTTCAGAAGCCAGAAGTGTTTTCAAAAAGTGATGATAAAAAGAAAAATGCCTCTTTTACCTGTAGAAAGCAGCAGATTCGGCATTCACCCGTAACTGCATATGCTTAAATCTGTTGAGGCAAATAAAAAGACGTATCAATGGATGGCCGTTTTTAGTACGCTAGTCCTAGCTTCATTCCTTCAAACTATATTCTTTTTTCTCCCAATGCAAAACTATTTGATTAAGATGTAGGATGAGGAACAGAAATGGGCATGGACAAAAAAGAAATCTGTCTTCCATATGTAAGTCACGTAGGTCACATATTTGATAAGCCATCTCAAAAAACATATTCTCAGCATGAACTGAAACTAAAGTTGCAGTTAGTCAGGCAATAAATTTCAGATGATACTGTACTTATTTCCAGGGTGTTACAGACTATGAAATCTGCTGAATTCACTCACCTGAAATCACCCTCCAACTTCTCCTGTTGCACCAGTTTTGAAACAATGGGGCTCATTAGGAACTTGTTAACAATTGTTCCAATGATAAAATACCCAAAGATAATCACTGGGCCCAACCAGCCAGTACTAAAATGGGGAAAAAGGAGAGAGGTTGCATTCACTGAATGCTATTAGAGAGTATTACTCTTTTCAGTACCTTCCCACACCATCACTCTCTTGCACATTCAAAAGCCCTTGTTCATAATTCCCCTTTCAAATCGATCCCCTCAAATTGCATCGTATTTTATTTTTGTTAAAGCATGTCTATATTTACCATTCACACAGTGCTTTCCCCTGCAGTGTAACAACACAAAAGAAAACCCTCCTATCCATCTTCCCTATCCTCCCTTCCTGGTACACACTTTTGCAAAGAAGTTGTCCAAGCCAACCCCTTTATCATCATCATGTGACAATTTCCAATGTTATGTGCAAGCTTAGAGGCTTTCTTGGAGGCTGACTCTCAGCTATGGAGATCTCTTATGAACCTGCTAAAGCAGATCTCTGAACTTCCTTCAAGAGTTCTTATTTGGTGTTAAAAGGTAGAAGGAGCTGGTGTTAAAGGTAGAAGGAGCTGGAGTCTAACAACACATATTCAATGCATCTGAGACTAAACACACACACATAACCTATGTTATGGGTTTCCTCACACACAGGACTGCTTTCTCAGGATTGTACTTGTATCTGTTTTGTATTTAAGCTTTTTTTTGTCCTTGTGTAGTCCATTATTGACCTCTGGCACAAGTTCTGGACCTCTGTGGATATCTTGGTTTAAGGTAAGAACCAGAGAAAGACACAGGTGTCAGCTGTATGTTGGTGGCACCCAAGCTCACATACCCCAATGACTTCCTTTCACACCTTCAACATGAAAGGTTTCCCTTCTGCAGTTTTCTGTAGACTAAAGAGTCTAGAAGACCTGGTACACTCTTGATTTCAGGTAACAGTGATTCTGACAATAGCTGGAGCAAGTTGCTTGGGAAGCAGGTAGCACTTGGAACTCTTGATTCTCTTTCACTTTTTGTAAAAAACAAGAAGTTCCTTTGAAACACAGGAGATGTTGAGCTGCCCACAGTATCAGAAGTTGTAGTAGAACCACATATACTTTATATTAATAAAACATCATCCTGGTCATGAAGAAATTATCCTTAGTAAGCAGATTCAATACATATCCTACCCTATGGTATTAATGCAAACTTCCAGCTGCTGAATGGTATTTAAGTGTACACTTGATGAAGATGAAAAGACCTTCTTTTCAGAAACAGACAGTTCTTACCTGTGAAAGCACTGATAGGTATAGTAGACAAGAGTGAAGGGAGAGATAACTATCTTACTGGCCATGGAACTCAACTGCTTGCAGAACCTCTCTACATCCTGACTGATTCGCTGGTCTCTGTTTCGACAGAAAGAGAACCAAAGTTGGCATACCCCATGATAGCAGCAACAGCAAAGCAGAAGATAGAGTCCATGTTTTAAGGACAACATATAATTGTTTGCCCACAAGGGGTCAGAGTTGGCCCATTTTTAAGGGCAATTCCTCCTCCCCACAGTGCCTGGCTCATGAACTGGTGTTTTCAACTATCTCCTAGTGTTTCCAATTGGAAACACAACAACCCCAGTTTGGCCACCAGTACTTGGTAAGAAACTCTTTTCCCTCCTTCCATATCTCATCTTCCTATCTGAAACTCTAATGGCATGGCTTTTAAAAACAACATGCTCTACCCCAGTGGTTGTTGAGTACTTCAGCCCAGGAACCTCTTCTGATAATGACAATCTATCTGGGACCTCCTAGAAGTGATGTCACAGCTGGAACAGGAAGAGTCATCACTGTGATGCCAGAGTTCCTCCATATCTACTTGGAAGTAAGTACCACTGTATTCAATGAGACTTAGATCACAATCCTAACCATGTCTACTCAGAAGTAGGTCTCATTGTGCTCAATGGATCTTACTCCCAGTGTGTTTAGAATTGCAACCTTATTCCTAGGAAAGCGGCTCTAGTGCCCCATTCCAAGACAGCATCACCCAGTGCCAGATTCCAAGGCAGCATACAGCTTTTTGCAACCCCTTCACCTAAAATTAAGGGGGTTCCTGAGGAGTTTCCAACTTCAAAGAAGGTCTGCATGAGAGAAGGGTAATTCCCACTAAGGTCTGCAGGAATGAAATCAATTGTGTGCTGCTGTATATATGTATCCTGCTGAGTCATTAACTTATAAGAGTGCAAAGGAAGCAGGACATGTTTATGGGATCCCAGTCTCTCCAGAGCACTCATTTTGCTGCTCTCAGCATTTCTTTATTTCCAGTTTTCAGTAGTGAGTGCTGAGCTGAAGTTAACAGCTGAATGACACAAATTATTGGGATTGTCAGTACCAAAAGCTGAAATTTCTCAATTCCAGCTGACTAGGGGCAAATGCCTGCAATAAAAAAAATTGGACCTATCACAATCTGCAATCCCTCCTCCATCAAAAATATACCAATCTCACATTCAGATAGTAGAAGGATAAACTTTAAATTTTAAAAAACAGAAACAATTCAGATGATTTTTCAGTCACCTACGGATTATCAATTTCTTCATGCAGTACATTCAAGGTATAATACACTTGGCCATGGAAGTAGTAGCCATGGAGGTATTCTGTGAGAGTTTTCCTAAAGTTCACATACATGAGGTTGCAGATGAACTGATCAAAGCTCTTCAACTAAGAATGAGAGCAGAGAAAAGTGAAACTCAATATTGGGAACAACAGTGATAATATGACAGAGGCATTCAACAGAAGAAAATTTGAGGGCTGATTCTATGGCCAACTGAATTTGCTGAAGGCGTTTCAAATCTTCTTTCTATAAGCAAACAGCAGGCTAAAAAGAAGAGGTTGGAGAAGGCTATTTTGACAGTGACACCCTGCAGACTCATCAACAGGATTACTGTAAAGCTCTCTATGTGGAGAGATGTAAATACTGTAATTAAACTAAACATTATAACTATCTTTGGTAAAAAAAAAGCAGGCTTCCGTCAGTCTTGAAAGACTATGGTATCATGCTTGGGCTGCATACGAAGCATAAAAGCCTGGGTTGGATTGTTATGGAGGATAGGCTGTTACCCAAGCAGCAAATCCCCCCTCTCCACGCCACTGAATTAGTCCAATGGAAAGGCAGAGCCAATACGATTGGATCCAGCTGCGTCACAGAGCTAGGCTGAGGACAGGAGCTCACCCTGTCTTGTGGGGCCAACCTGGGTCTCGAACCCTGGCCTACTGGTTAACAGGCACAGCGTCTTAACCACTTGTGCTACCCACAGCCCTATCTTTGGTAAAGTCACACTCAAACATTTATATTCATAGGGAGCCTCTTTGCTTTAGAAGGTAATGGTGTGCTTTCAGAAGCGTATCTGTCATAATAAAGAAAACTTTCCCATGTTTAGAAAATCTAAGCGAGCAAAACTGCAAAGTCCCCTGTTCTACCTGATAGAAAAGGGGCTTTGTGTGAAAGAGAACATGCACGTATCTGTATGCGAATGACAGACAATGAAAGGTGAGAGACACATATTTTCCTGTCTCTGAACTTACTTGAGAGAATAAGGGTACACAAGTCTAATACGTGTGCAGAGCAAGACTATATGTCCTCGTCAAAGAAAAAAGGTACCCAATGTAACAGAAGTAAAAGTTTATCTTACCACAGAATTTAATACAATAAGCATTAAAGCAATTGTTGTCACTTTCCGGAATCCAGAGAGATCTTTGTTCCCCAAAACCTCATAATATTGGCTGGGGATCACTCCCACCTGATAGATGACCAATTGCTCTGTAGGGTAAAAGAAAAAAATGAATTGTAAGGGAAAGCACGAAAAGAGTAGGGTCATAGATCATGACCCATGAATATGTCAAACATTATCATTCTTGGCTATCCACTTACTTACCCAATAGGGCAATTATTAGCAAAGTTAGAATCATCAAAACATTCTGGGAAGAAGACTTAGAAAATAAAATGGCTTGGATATTTAGGAATCGCCGGACAAAATGCCGGTCCAGCTGGGGCCTGGAATAAAAAAAACAAAGATAAGAACAGTATTCAAGCAAGAGTGCCACACAAATATCCATACCTACTCAATTCAGATGACTGAGAAAGGTGCATTAGGGAACAGGACAGTCACTGATATAATCTGATCTCAGACCACTTATGGCTTTAAGGGTCAAAGATACCACTTTGGACTGGACCAAGAAGCAGATCGGAAGCCAATACAGCTGCTAGATAATAGGAATAATATGGGCTGAATGTTTTGCCTTAATCAACATTCTGGCTACCACACTGAAGCTTTCTGCTCGTTTTCAAAAGGCAGTCCCAAAAAGAGGGAATTTCAGTAGTTTGGCATGGATGTGATGAATCATGGGTTATGAGGACCAGATCCACTATATCATGTTAAGCTGCTGTTTATACAATATAGAGGCAGGCAAATGTAGCCACTATGCATTATGTTCTTCTGCAGATCCAGAATCATGAAGACTGCCCCACATTGACTGAATACCTTCAAACAGACCAGCAGACTCTTCAGTCAGCAAAACTTCAGTCTCATCCAGATTATGTTTCAACACTCATATCCCAGAACTGCCTCTGAACATTGTTTCCCTCCCTAAGAAGTTGAAAATGAATTTGAGGGATGCATCAACAACCTCACGTGTGGAGGTGCTCCAAATGACCTTGCCTAGAGATTTTATATAGATGTTAAGAAGCAAGTTAAATGCTCTTTGTAGTCAGGAGTGTGTCCACAAATATTTAATTCAAGTCTGTTGGAAACTCGCTACCTAGATGCTAATGTACTTATTCTGAACATCAAATGCAGAGAAGAGAGGGTGGGCTTTCTTCCAGATTATTTAGGATGCCTGAGAGCCATCATGGTGTAGTGCTTAAGAAGCTGGACTGGAGATTCAGGTTCAAATTCCCTTTCAGCCATGAAGTTTCCTGAGTGATTTTGGGCCAGCCACTCACCCTCAGCCTCACCTACCTCACAGGGCTGTTTGTGAGGACAGCAAGAGGGGAGCTTTGTAAGCTGCCTTGGGCATTTAATTTGGGATAGGCAGGGCATAAATCCCATAAATAAACAAAATAAGGAAAGCTTTAAAATGTTGATATGGGGGCCTGACAAATTTAATGCTTCAACTGTGATCCATAGGAATTTATAGTGTCTTATTTTTTGTTTTGTTTTTACATCAATGTTTCAACAGTGTATTGTACTGAAATATTACTTTGTAAGTTGCTTTTCAGGGCCTTTAAGTGGGGTTGAAAGACAAGGTCTGTATATACAGTATATATAAATAAATAAAACGTCACTGAGGATGGATCACCTTCCCTTCCACACCTCTTGGGTGGCTCTTAGAACAGAGGAAGGCAGTTCATGTCCAAAAATCAGAAGAGGGTGCTGTGATAGGAAGTAACAGATGCAACAGTAACTGGTCTGACTCACAACCCAATCCGCTGCACGTCTATTCAAAAGTCAGTGGAGCTTACACCAGGTATGTGTGCATAGGGCTGCAGACTGTCCCTGCATCAGGTGCAACTGACCTGACAGGCCCTGAAATTGTTTTCACTCCCTCTCTGTGCCAAGGTGGCCAAGAGGTATCCCTCCTAGTACCTTCCTATCTCTAGGTGTTGTTTGAAACCCCCTAGTCAGTTTTCCAGCTGCCTGCATGTAGTGCAGTAGTGACCCGTCTGGCTTCTCAGACCCAAAGCGCCTGAACTCGGAAACTTGTAGGTTTGTACAGGCTGTGCCTGACTGCGCCTGACAAATTTCAGTATTTCAAATACTCTCTCTTTGTACATCCTAATGAAGGTCACTGATCATTTTAAGAGCATTAGAATTAAGTTAATCAGGTACTAATGAGTTTTCTAACATGCCCCTGTCAGGCCAGCTGTGTTTGAACTGGGGAGTCCCGCACTGCGCCTGATGCAGCTTACAAAGCCACACTTTCCTAAGCACAGTAGGGGTAACTTATGAGTAGGATAGCGTAGGTTTGTGCTGTTAGGATGCAATTGTATCCACACTTACTTGTAATTATCATTGGGTACAATGGGACATAGGGCACAATCCTATCCATAACTATGCAGAAATGAGCCCCATTGTGTTCAATGGGCCTTACTCCCAGGAATGTGTGCTTGGGATTGCAGTTTTACTTCTGAGTAGCTGTGCAGAGGCTTGCATTGTAATGCTGCAATCCTATTCACACTTACTTGTGCGTAATTCCCATTTGGCAGAAAGGGAATTACTTCTGAGTAGATATGCATAGGCTTGTGCTGTAAGGCTGCAGTCCTATCCATACTTACCTGTAATTCATTGGGAACACACATAGACTTGTGCAATCCTATGCACACCTGTGAGTAAGTCTCACTGGGTACAATAGGGCTTACATCTGAGTAGAAGGGCATGGGATAGTGCTGTAAGCCTGAAATCCTTTCCATACTTACCTGTGAGTAAGCCCACATTGGGCACCATGGGACCTACTTCTGAGTGGATGTGCATAGGCTTGTGTTGTAAGGCTGCAATCTTATCCACGCTTACCTGTGAGTAAGCCCCATTAGGTACAAAGGGACTTACTTCTGAGTAGACATGCATAGGCTTGTGCCATCCTCTCCACACTAACCTGTAAGCCTCATTGGGCACCATGGGACTTACTTCTGAGAAGACATGCATAGGCTTGTGCTATAAGGCTACAACCCTCTCCACACTTACCTTGTGAGTCATTCTATTGGGCACTATGGGGCTTACTTCAGAGAAGACACGCATAGGCTTCTGCCATCCTCTCCACACTTACCTGTAAGTAAGCTCCATTGGGTACAAAGGGGCTTACTTCAGAGTAGACACGTATAGGCTTCTGCCATCCTCCACACTTACCTGTAAGTAAGCTCCATTGGGCACAAAAGGGCTTACTTCTGAGTAGGCACACCTAGGCTTGCTTCCTATGGTGGTCCACAGAGTCAGCGCCCCTTGTTGCCCCCTGCCTGCCCTCCCCAAGCTCCACGCCTCCCTCAGCAGTGCCCCTTCCCTTCCCCACCCCGCTAACCGGGCTGCTCTCCCGGGAGCCATGAGGGATCCTCAGTCTGACACTCGCTGAGGGCAGAGTCCGGCTCTCCTTCGCCCCTCCCCCACCACCCACCTCATGAATATTCCTTACCCTTCTGGCTTATTCATAGGGCGCACGAGGGGGGGCAGGGGTTCTAACCATAGAGTGTTCCTGCAACTCATGAGATAGAGCGGTTACTATTAGGGAGCATAGAGCCTGCCATAGGAGAGGATAGAGCGGCTTCGAGGAAAAAGGCGTGGATTGACTAATAGGCTTCAGTAGGGGCGGGGCTCACAATATGGCCCCTGCTATGCATGTCTACCCCTGAGTGAGTCCTGGGAAACCTGCATGGGATGGCAGCCTGAGAACTATACTAGAGGGAGCCCTTGCTTCAGCTCTGGCTGCAGGCTTTATAGTGGAGTAGCTCAGCTTCCACACAGTCCAATCCTAGGCATGCTTACTCAGAAGTAAGTCCCATTGAGTTCAGTGGGCTTACTCCCAGGAAACTGTGGAAGAACAGTTTGAAGGCTCATCTAGTCCAGTTTCCTGATCACACAGTGGAACACACAAGACCTGCATCCTGGTGCCATCACCAAATCCTGTGGCAAGGAGTTCCACAGACTATTCACATGAGCAGGCAGCAGGCCTATCTCCTCCAGCCTCCTGTATCCCACAGTGGCCCACCAGGCACCACAGGGGTATCATAAGACCTGCATCCTGATGCCATCACCAAATCCTGTGGCAAGGAGTTCCACAGACTATTCACATCGGAACACCCCATTGGATCAGCTTAGATCACACCATTGGCTTCAGGGAGCACACAAGACACCTGCATCCTGGTGCCCTCTCCTGTATCTGGCATTCTGAGGTTGCCTACCTCTTTTTTAAAAAAATTATACAGTGGTGCCTCACATAAAGAGCTTAATTCATTCCGGAGGCATGCTCTTTTAGTGAAACGCTCTTCAAGTGAAGTGGATTTTCCCATAGGAAATAATGGAAACTCAGACAATTGGTTCCACAACCCCCAAAATATTCATATAAAATATTAACTGTATGTAAAAGTGATGACAAAACACTGTAATTGAATTCAAAACATACATTCAATGTGCATGATCCTATGAAGTCTACTTAGGCTGCAATCCTAAAGACACTTTCGTGGGAGTAAGCCCCATTTAACACAATGGGGCTTACTTCTGAGTAGACATAGTTAGGAGACTGCAATCAAAGACACTTTCCTGGAGGCTTACTTGGGCTGCTGCTGGAGGTCCAGGGTGGTTGGTGGAGGCACTTGGGGGCAGTTAGGGGCAGCTGCTTCTGGCACCCCCAGGCAACTGCCCCCAAGTTGGGGGCAGTTAGAGGCAGCAACGCTGGCCGGCAGCCCTTTTAAAGAGCCTCCACATGGTGCTTCAGGGCTGCATAGCAGGCACGTCCATAGTGCGCTTGCTTGTTAAGTGAAGCGGAACTTGTTATGTGAAACAAGATTTCTTGGAAATTTTTGCTTGTTGTGTGAAACGCTTGTTAAGTGCGGTGATTGTTAAGCAAGTTACCACTGTATATATAAAATATATATGAGGAGGCAGCAGAGTGGGAGAGCAGCAAGGCATATTGTGTTCTCCTCGATGTCGCAAAATGGCTGCTGCAACCTGCCCTGCTATTTGCTGAAATAAGAAGTGTCGATATTAATGGTGACCACTTTGAGCATCTAATGTGATTGTATACTGCACATATGACTTACATTGGGCACAATCCTAACCATGTCTACTCAAATGTAAGCCCCGTTATGTTAAATGGATCTTACTCCTGGGAAAGTGTCTTTGGATTGCAGCTGTTGCTATCCTTTGTTGTTTATAAAAAATAAGTAATAAATACAAAGGGTATGGAACTTTGCACATGCGCACTGTGGCACTTTGCATATGCACATATTCAGAGGTGGAGCCCTAAATCCCCAAACAGATGGTAGGGAAATCTGGTTTCAGTGAAGTCCCAAACCCAACAGTTTTGGCTTTGTCTTGCAAGTTCTCAAGAAGTTTAAGTAAAAAACACTGCAAGTAAAATATACTGTCTTGCAAGTTCTCAGTTGCTGCAGGATTCTCTCTGCACAAACATTAGACGACTGTATTTTTAACTTTAATGTGCTCCATACTACAACACAATAACCCAGCTCTGGGGTTTAGGCTGCCTATGGTTTTGTTCGTTCTCTTCAAAAAAGAATTTAGATTTATGCTTCATAACAAAACCTGTGCACTTTAGATAATGTATATTTTATAGGGAGAGGAATCCTTTGAAGAAAAATGTTTACTGTTCACTCCCAACCTCACATTGGCTGCAACCCTAAAGACACTTTCCTTGGAGTAAGACCCATTGAACACAATGAGGATTACTTTTGAGTAGACATGGTTAGGATTGTGCTCTTAGTCTGCACCATGTAAAATATTCAGAATATTGCACATAAGCCGCTGCTAACATGTTAAATAGTTTTACCTTGGAGTTACACCCTCTAGTTGCTCTGAATTCAATCATCTAGAAAAAAATTATCCAAATCGAGCCAAGCTCCCGTTTAATAACACTTTTGTCAAATCTGATATTATAACATCTTCACAGCTTATTTTCTGTGAATTGTGAATTCTCTTCGCAGCATATTTTCTGTGAATGGTGCTTTCCATTTACAAATGCATTCTTAGCCCTTTGTCCACTGTCAAGTACCTAACAATTGTTCTCAGCTGATAATGAACTCCTAGCAATAGGAATTGAGTTAAGTTTGTTTCTTCAGGCATTTTGTTGGCTGAGTCACTACAGCAATTACCTGGCCCTCCCTTCTTCCCCTTTATTTTTACATAGATATGCCAATGAAAGCTCCAGTCTAAAGAACATCAACACTTGGCTATCTTGTTGCATTTGAGTTCATCTCTCTTTTGCTGTCCCATAGAT